>OU611853.1:7500000-10000000 GCA_914767755.1 Agrochola circellaris
CCCAAAATCGTATAAGGAACTTGGTGTACAGCATGCCAAACCGCGTAAACGCAGTAATGGAAGCACGAGGAGGCAATACGAAGTATTAAAATTCAAGAAAATCGTAATAAAGTTCAAAAATTTCATGTTTCCTATTTTTGTTTTAAGGAGAGATCAGCAGTTTTTTTCATTATGTAATTTTGTGTTAATAAAATGTATGGTGACTCATATTTTTTTTACTTTCATTTAAGGAGTATTACATTGTCTATTAAATACAATTTATTGCATTAACCTATCATTTTTAGTTTCCGAGATTTTTAACATTCTTTAAGTGACCCGGATTCATTGCTCTCGAGTGTATTTTACAACTTCTCTCGAAACATCGAATTATCATAAAATTTCAATAAGGTTTTGTAAATCAAAAGATTATTACCAGAATATCCACCACGGACATTATAAGAATTTGGCATTGTACAATAAAGTTACTTACAACTTCAGCAGCCTTATAAGCGCAAGCCAGCACACATTTCGTGGCAGGCTTGGTAGGGACCACGTAACTCTGAAGCTGGACCAGTTCCAGCATATCCACCTCCGAGTCCTTATTACATTTCATTACCAGCTTTGTCATCTGCATCTTCAGTTCTTCCTCTGTGAGGGCCTTTGAAAACACGGAATTTTGTTAATTTGGTTTTTGTTGCTTATAAATGATCATATGAAGTAATTTGTCGGAAATAATAATTTAAACTTACTTAAATTGCCATCCAATTACAATCTAAATGTGAAAGACTAGCTAAGACTGCATTAGTACCTACTAAAATATACTTAACAATACATTACTAGGATTGATTACTAGCAGACTTTAATTCTACCGTGATTGATACTAAATGTAACTACACTCTAGTATTTGTTTTTGATGGTTAAATTAAGCTTTCTATGAAAAATATGGGAAAACGTACGTTACGTACCCCTCTTGTGCTATATTTTTTTCGAGGCTAAAGGATATAATAATTATGAAAAAGGTTGCAATTATAATTTGACCGAAACAAATAGATAATAAATAATTAGCAATGAAAAAGTATCTATAGGTACTTACATAAACACAGCCGCATAATGCTAATAACAGAATGATAAAGTTCCACATATCGATCTCGCGCTTCGTCCAATACTAATCGAAATGGATATGTAACAACGTTTAAATACTACAGTTAAAAACACACGTATTAAATGAAATTACGTATTCCCGATAACATTAAAGTTTAGTTATTATACGAGGAATAATAGGTTTCATTATTATTTCGAGTGAGTTTACCGTCTAGTGGCTAGATAGGATCTCTGCATAATATTATATTTTATCGACATAATATGATGTATACGTTTTTCGATATAATATAATATGATATATGTGGTGGATACGACAGCCATTTTTGCATGCCAATTTAGCCTTTTGATTTAATCTTAAATACCTTATTTAATTTAAAACCAAATTAATAACAAAAAGTAAATATGGCAGGTACATAATTAAATATATTTATTTCGACTATAATTCTACTGAATATGTTATAGATAGGTACATCAACCAAGCTGAAGATTGCAGCTGCTGAACCCGGTGTAGAACAGAAAATATAAACAGAAGCACTTCTTGATGTCACAGTAGTCTGGGGGCTTAAAGAAGGTCAAACTGAAACAATAAAATAAATACCCATTAGGTACTAGAACTTTCAAATCAGTCCTTTTAGAATAAGGTATCGCACCCTGCTGTGACACAGGCCTCTCTTTGAAAGGGAGTGATAGATAAATCGTTTATTTGGTGCACACAAAAGACAGCAAAAAATACAAAAACACGATTAAATAATAGCTAAATACATTAATATAGCTATAAGGTGACAATATACAAAAAAATAAAATAAAGACATTGTGATGACTATTGGTTAAGACACTTTAAAATAGTGAAACATACAAAGTGCGGTGTGCGTCTCAAGGTTGCACCAAATGGGAGTCCAACTCAGCATGTGTCAGGCAAATATACCTTACGCTGATATTCTGAGGACTGTGATCTACCACGCGGACCCAGTACGGAATGTTAGACGTCACATGTCTTCGAACTTTTGGTTCTAGGACATGCCGGTTTCCCCACGATGTTTTCCTTCACCAGTTTGAAAGCAGTGGTGATGAAACTATTTACACAAAGTTAAGCGCCTGCCTGGGTTCCAACCCACGACCTACAATTCGTAATTTGGGGCCGTTACCATTGGGTTAACCTATTTTATTTTGATAGTAACATACAAAGACGTACATCAGGAGATTTTTCCACGGTGCACTTGAAAATCAAAGCAGCTCGCTCGCAGCCCCTTTCTCCATCGCTGACAGCAACATCATTCACTGCAAAAACCACATAATGGGAATTACAATTAAGTTCCTAATCTCAATCATATATAGGTTACAATTACGTAAAATGGTGATTACAAATAACCACATATTGGTCATTACAATTAAGTACCTACCTAATCTCTAGCTACTCATTTGGTGTCGCATCCTGTATTAAATCTATGTCCTTGCTTACTGTATTACCTGGATTATATATTTTTTTTACTTGTAAGTAGCTAGCTAACCCTTATCTACCGTACCACATCTTGACAAAGTTAAGCCTAAGTTTTCGGATTTCTAAGATGCCAAATACTAAGAGTAGTTTGCAGCGGTTTTTAAATCATGAATATTGAAAATTATAGATAAATTGAATATATGTGTAAAAATTATAACACCCACTGTGTTATAATTTTACATCTATTCAATAAAATTGGTTATGAAACGCTAAAAACCCGTGCATGAATTTTTTTGTTGGTCAATTTTGATGCTATTAAAAAGTAACAGTGTCAATAGACTTTCATTGCTGACAGTACCTAGGTACTTACTTATTAATTAAAGCAGTTGGAATCGTGAAAAAGCAATAAAATTTTGAGCTAGAAAAATGGATGGATGATCATAATGGATTGTTATCATCAATGCGTTGATTGTTCTGGCATTTAAATTCCATTTAATCGATACCTCTATATTCTGATATTAAAGGAATATGAATGGACACAAATGGTTCACAATTAAGGTGGTTATGCATGTTTGCACAGAATCGAATACGTTGTTATATTATTTTCTCAAACATGTTTGGAAATTCGAACATTATTTTGACAACCTTAATTCTTCAAGATAAATCGAAAATGCTGTACTAGTCAAATACATGCGAGTAGGCGGCGGGATTATTAGGAGAAAAATCCATATATGTCGTGTTTAGTGGTCGAATAAAGTAATAAAACAACGACAGCCCCATTTTATGTCCAGGCAAATCACTGTCCATTCTAAGGTTGCCTGGAAGAGATCGCGAAAAGCGATAAGGTCGCCCATTGTATATTTTGTAGTGCATAATTATTATTTCTTGTTATGTATTTTTGTGGTGTACAATAAAGTATATATAAATAAATAAAAAAATATGTTGTGTAATAAAAAAATGGAACGAAAATTTAACTTCGACACAAGGCAACTAAGGAGGTAACTTATCAATTTTTTTTTTTTAATTTTGCTTGACTTGAAAATAGAGCTATTTAAAGTAAAATCGAAACAAATGAACATTTCGGCTTTGCCACGACATTGCTACTATCAGCGGTAGCTTAGTGCGGGGCAGCGATTGGTAAAAACGAATATACAAAAATGTTTGAAGCACGCCACAAGGCGCCGCTCGCAGCGGCAACACGCGCGGTATTTTCTTACGGCCCATTCACGACTTCGCGAGCGGCTCGGCAGGCGCGGCGGCGGCGGCAAGCGGTGCGTTTTACACGCCACGTACCCTCGGTAGCGGCTAGCGGCAGCGGCCGAGGTGGACGTATTTAGGTAGTCAGAACGTGCTCAAATTATGGCGTTATCAAAATTATCCCTTCTATGTTTAGCAAGTAGTATATTTTTCTTGAAATCCATGTAGGGGGTCGATTTAAAATTTCAGTTATAAACGCCTCGGTATCCATTACAGCCACAAAATCGTTTAAATTTTATAAGTTCGCCGCCGAGTCCGTCACACCTACACCGCTATCCGCGCCGCTCTGTTTCGTGGCGTCGCACTCATTCGCTTGTACTTTTGATCTCGCCGCTCCCCGCACCGCGCGCCGCTGCGGCGATTCGCTCCGACTAAAGTTTCGTGCAGACTAGCGCGACGCGACAGCGCGGCGCGACACCGGTTATTGTTATACCGTCAAGTTTTCTTAGAAATTGTATTGTTCGAGTCGCGTCGCGCCGTCGCGTCGCGCTGGTCTGCACGAAGCTTAAACCGCGCGCGTTTTCGCTATGAGCGGCGATTCGTGGCGTGCTTCAAACATTTTCATACGTTTGTTCTTACCGCTCGCCGTTCCGCGCTTAGCCGCCGCTCACCGCGGCAAGGTCGTAAATGAGGCCTTTTATTCCTGACAGTGCGCCGCTTGCCGCGCCGCCTAAAGTCGTGGCCACGTTCTTAGCGCGTGAAAAAATATCGTTGTTTGATCTTAGTTTTAATTTTTGTGCTTAAGACATATATTCAAGTTGCCTGCCAGACACGATACCCGTCTGGTCGGAGGATCCTCCCATTTCTATGGTGGATGATTGAACTTTACGCCCTGTTCCTCATGCCACTAAATGAACTATAGATATAGCCTTGGCCGCAACCAGCCATTGATGGCCTCAGGTATATATGTGCCTCGGCTTCGCCTCGGGCCACATTTTCACGTCCAACGTGAAAATAAAAGTTACGTACTATATAGCCAATAATCCAAATTTCACAACTACTATTAGTAGTAATTGTCTTCATACTAATGACGATACGGCATATTCATCAATTTCTAATATAGCTTTTCAATATTACCGCTTTTGCATGCCTCCGTGAATTCTTCACTCTTCTTTATTTTAACAGGGTCATCAGATAAATATTTTCGAGTCATTTCATTAACACCTTCAACCGATAATTCTCCTTGTTCGTTCATCTGAAATTAATTTTGGATTATATTATAATAGGTCCTCTTTCTAGCCGTCATGTGTTTAACTTAAAGGTACCATTCCGTAGCCGACCGCAGCAGGCAACTGCAGGCGACGTGTCGCCGTGACACGACTGGTTTCTCTGAAATACCTTCCGTACCTAGTGACATAGCCTTCATAGAAATATATAAGAATACGTCGCTTGCAGTTTCCGCGTGCGGTCGGCTACGGAATTGTACATATACCCAAAGCGTTTGTTTAAGTATTCTATTCGTCAAGTTCGTAAACGGGCGCCGCACGGTGGATCGAAAATCGGCTGTAGAAGACATAGGATCTCAATGTCTTAAATGTTATTTTTTTTGCTGGAAATGACTTCTGCCGATCATTACTGTTCTATAAAATGTCATATGAAGTCATTGCGTGCACAAATGGAAGAGTTATAATTTTTATAAGAAAAAAATGTATGGAGCTGACATGAAAAATGAGGATATCTCTGGAATCGCTAGGATTGCCATTATATCCTTGCACACTAATATAGTACTATTTATTTGTGAATTTTTGACATACTTAATATTGCGGCATCACTTGCGATTTTTTTTTTTTAAATCGTCAAAATTAAAAAAAAAAAAATGTTTATTATATGTACATTTTAATGCTTAAATATGGCTATACCAAGTGTAACTTACAATATTTTTTATGCTTAGACCAAAACATTCTAAGAAATCACAAAGTCGGCCTGCTACCTGTGTTTGGCTAAGCCTACAGAAATGAATAAGTTAGATGTCATTGCGTTAAAAACCATTTCTTCTGGTGTGTATGAGTTCGGATTATCATCACTTCATGCCGCGTCGGGTCGCGTCGGGAGTCGCGAACCGACTTCCGGCCACCGTAGTCGCGGGCTTGCGGACGGTGAGCAATGGGTAGCTCGCCGTCCGATAGGGACCAGGCCCGGGTCGACGGCGCGTTGTGTTCCACGCGCGCCTCAAAGAGATGTCAGCACCAACTGACGGGGTCCGGAAGGGCCAATGCCTGCCGGGGTTGCGGGTTTGTCTGAAAGGGATATCGCGACCCCGGCACACAGGCAACGGAAGGAACACGGGTGGGTTTTAGTCAGTAAAAGTCTGACACGCCCTCCCGCTCCACCCAGAGCGGGAGAAGTTATTTGATAATTTCCCAGCCTCAAAAAAAAAAAGTTCCCGTCGTTAGTTGTGCCTGATCCTTATCCGATTAGGCCTGATCCGTAGAAGACATTCCATCACATTAATGCGGGCATTTTTTTATTATTTTTTTTTGAGGCTGGGAAATTATCAAATAACTTCTCCCGGTCTGGGCGGAGCAGGAGGGCGTGTCAGACTTTTACTGACTAAAACCCACCCGTGTTCCTTCCGTTGCCTGTGTGCCGGGGTCGCGATATCCCTTTCAGACAAACCCGCAACCCCGGCAGGCATTGGCCCTTCCGGACCCCGTCAGTTGGTGCTGACATCTCTTTGAGGCGCGCGTGGAACACAACGCGCCGTCGACCCGGGCCTGGTCCCTATCGGACGGCGAGCTACCCATTGCTCACCGTCCGCAAGCCCGCGCCTACGGTGGCCGGAAGTCGGCTCGCGACTCCCGACGCGACCCGACGCGGCATGAAGTGATGATAATCCGAACTCATACACACCAGAAGAAATGGTTTTTGACGCAATGACATCTAACTTATTCATTTCTGTAGGCTTAGCCAAACACAGGTAGCAGGCCGACTTTGTGATTTCTTAGAATGTTTTGGTCTAAGCATAAAAAATATTGTAAGTTACACTTGGTATAGCCATATTTAAGCATTAAAATGTACATATCATAAACATTTTATTTTTTTTAATTTTGACGATTTTTAAAAAAAAATCGCAAGTGATGCCGCAATATTAAGTATGTCAAAAATTCACAAATAAATAGTACTATATTAGTGTGCAAGGATATAATGGCAATCCTAGCGATTCCAGAGATATCCTCATTTTTCATGTCAGCTCCATACATTTTATTCTTATAAAAATTATAACTCTTCCATTTGTGCACACAATGACTTCATATGACATTTTATAGAACAGTAATGATCGGCAGAAGTCATTTCCAGCAAAAAAAATAACATTTAAGACATCGAGATCCTATGTCTTCTACAGCCGATTTTCGATCCACCGTGCGCCGTCAGTAGGGACTGGTCATCTTTTGACTGCCACGGCTTATTTTAATTAAATTTTATAATTGTTTTCTTTTTGTATCTTATTATTAAGGACGCTTTTAACGTTCGATGCAGAACATCTAATTTCAACATGAATATAGTCTATAAGTTCTCACATGTATAATTTCAAGATGAATGATGTAACCAATATTTTGTAAGCATGATTATGATTTAAAAGAGTGTCCGTAGAGTTTCTTGCCCGTTCTTCTCCAGAGGTACCTACTACGCTTTGGAATGGGCTTCATCTTTCGGACTGACCGTACCCTTGACAGTTCAAAAGTCTGTACTTGGTTTATTTGAAATAAATGCTATGAGTTATCCACAATGATATATCCGTGTGGTACTTTTCTTCCATAGCTAGTTTTTTTCGTAATTATAGTGCAGTTGTTGTTTCACATACTTTGCGACACTCATTATTTTATAATGAGCGTTGAGATTCAGATATTAAAATTAATGTATGTTTTCACACTATAGCAGAGGAAATAAAGATTTTTCGAATTAAGTTAGTCTACACTCGGGACTGGTCCAGACCGGTACTACCGGGATAAAATCAGTATCCTATGTACTAATAAGCTAGGTCATGGTCTACGTGTGTGCCAAATTTGATCGAAATCCGTTCAGCCGTTAAAACATACAAAGCTAGCAGACAAACAGAGTTAGTTTTGCATTTATAATATAAATAGTAGTAAATAGATGTGTTGCCATGCACATCACAACGAAGGTAAGCATCATCAGATCCATAGGAATACATGTTTCCGGTGAGTAAAGAGCATTAGCTGTAATTGTTGCGACGAGAAGGCATTGTACAATGTAGGTACAATGACTGTGGACCGTGTAATTGGTATACTTATCATCTGACCTTGCGTAATTTTACACAACAGTATTCGTTGCTGGGAACTAAACTGAAACTACACATCCGAAATCATTGAATATAACCCGTGTCCAATAACTTCGAATACACTTTTATAGGCTTATTCTGAATAAAGCAAACTTTTTGGAGAGAATTTTTCTTTATTAGTTTATTGTCTATTTAGCCGACTATAAAATTAAAATTACCGACGTATGGTTTTTACCAGTTTTTTGTAAAAAAAAATGAAGCAATTTCGAGGATAAAATGTTAAAAAAATCTCAGGTGCGAAATGCCTGGTGCAATTTGTTAGGCGTTGAAACCTCTCAGGATCACACTCACGCATCACATGATGTTCAATTCACTATATGTAATGGTAGATTGACACCCCTTCACTCTTTAAGGTACAACAAAATTTTACTTACGTTTTGCCGAACACTGTCTCTCAAGATACAGGTTTCCTAGTTTGAGAGGCAGGGTTATTTTTTTTTTGTCTAATACATTTAATACTTTTGTAACCCTACACTTGTGCATAAACAGCCATTCATTATTATTGTATGTGTCTACCACTGTGTTGAATCTGTATTACTTTTGCTAAATAAAGAATTATTATTATTATTATTATAATTTTTTTGACTTTGACATTTCTCGGGACCCTGGGGTCCCGGACCTTTGGAAGGCGTACGAGGGGCCGAAGCCAACTCGCAGAGGCCCGTTAGGCGTTTTAATGAAATGAGGCACCAGCCGACGATTATCCCTGTATGCACTATGCAAGTGCACCCAAGGATAACCCCCGGTCGGTGTAGGACTATTGCAGGATATGGAAACAAAGACATTGGACTATGGGTTTGGGTGGCTTAAGTTGACTGGTGACTTGGAACTATGGAAGAACTATGGCCCCTGCCTGATCAATGTTTCATATGCACACGGAAAAAATGGCAGGGGGTGACTTGCACACTCAATAATGGGCCCCCGGAAACTGTCGCTAGCACATAGTGACGTAGCGACAAGGGGGCAACATGTCCTGAGGTGCTTGAGGAGTGGAGAGGTATTCCACGGCTTTCAGAACAATCCCAGAGCCCGGAAGATGGTCAAGATCCCTACGAGCACTTACTGGAATACTTCCTTCCTCCGAGCACGTTTGCTCTTGCGAATCTCCACTCAAGCCGGCCAATTAAGGCAAGAATGAGGTGGGAGCTCTGTTCCTCGTCAGTGTTCATTCCAGTCGGCCAATAAAGGCAAGCCAGAGATGAGGAACAAGATTTCTCCCGGGAGATAGGGTCCGTGGGGTCGCTACTGCCCAACAGCTCGCCACATGCAGCCCTGTTATTATTATTTTTTTTCGTCTCTTGACATTTCTCGGGACCCTGGGGTCCCGGACCTTTGGAAGGCGTACGAGGGGCCAAAGCCAACTCGCAGAGGCCCGTTAGACGTTTTTAATGAAATGAGGCACCAACCGACGATTATCCCTGTATGTACTATGCAAGTGCATCCAAGGACAACCCCCGGTTGGTGTAGGACTATTGCAGGATATGGAAACACAGATATTGGACTATGGGTTTGGGTGGCTTAAGTTGACTGGTGACCTGGAACTATGGAAGGACTATGGCCCCTGCCTGATCAATGTTTTATAAGTACACGGATAAAATGGCAGGGGGTGACTTGCACACTCAATAATGGGCCCCTGAAAACTGTCGCTAGCACATAGTGACGTAGCGACAAGGGGGCAACACGTCCTGAGGTGCTTGAGGAGTGGAGAGGTATTCCACGGCTTTCAGAACAATCCCAGAGCCCGGAAGATGGTCAAGATCCCTACGAGCACTTACTGAAATACTTCCTTCCTCCGAGCACGTTTGCTCTTGCGAATCTCCACTCAAGCCGGCCAATTAAGGCAAGAATGAGGTGGGAGCTCTGTTCCTCGTCAGTGTTCACTCCAGCCGGCCAATAAAGGCAAGCCAGAGATGAGGAACAAGATTTCTCCCGGGAGATAGGGTCCGTGGGGTCGCTACTGCCCAACAGCTCGCCACATGCTGCCCTGCGGGTTTCTGTATCTCTCTTGGTCTGACTCCTCATCCTAGACCTGTTCCGGCAAAGCAAGCTCTACCGGCACAGACCCAGAGTTTGGAGCGCGCAAGCCCCACCACGACGTCAACGTAGAGATACGGCGGTGGGGTTATTATTATTATTATTATCAAATTTGATGTGAACAAAACCATAAAAAGGTACAAGGAGACATCTTCATTAAAGGATCGAGAAAGATCTGGTTGGCCGCGTTCAGCACGGACAGCACGGGTATTGAAGATCGTAAGGGAGCGTATTCGACGAAAACGCCATCGAAAATTCTCGAATCTGCGAAAACTTGCATTTGAAAATTTCAAGGGGATCGGCACATAATAATTTGAACATGGGCCTTGGGTATCAGGCTTATAAAAAACGTCAAATTCATGGCGTAACAAATACTTGTAAGGAAAAGAGGAGATAGATAGAGATAGAGATTAAAAACAATACTCTCCTGGCACGCTGGGGACGAGTTAATCTTTTCCGATGAAAAACTGTTTGCCCTCAAGTGTTGAAATCAACGCTGAATGTTACAAGACGGAAGTTTTGGAGAAAACTGTGGCATCGAGTTTACGTCACATGCTTAGAGATGATTATTACATCTTCCAACAAGATGGTGCAACATCACACATAGCAAACGTGATTCAAGCCAATTTGACTGATCTTCCACCCAAGAATGAATGGCCTCCTAGCGCTCTAGATTTGAATCCTTTTGATTTTTTTGTACGGTCATACATACTGTCGATGTTAAGTGACTACAAAATTGCAAATCTGGAGCAGTTCAAGCGAGTTATTCAGTGCGTTTCTGTTGAAGCTGTGCGTGCCGCGTGTGACGGGATTGAAAAACGTTCGAACCTAATGAGGAAGGAAAAAGGTGGAATTATACCAAAAGATCAATTATAATTGTTAAAAGAATAGTAATTTTATTAAAAATATATATCGCCCCCCGGCAAAAAAAGTGTCATAACATGTATTAGTAGTTAATACATGTTATGACACTTTTTTTGCCGGGGGGCGATATTATGTTTAAACTTTTTCAAAGTGTATTCGTATTTATTGGATACGGTGTAGAACCGACTGCTGTGACTAAAAAGAGACCAAACGTAAAATAGAAAGGGCATGGCTATGCGACTTATATGCGGCTGCATTACCTACTGCAGTAGGCCGGAAAAAAGACTTCATGGCGATGATGACTACACTTAAGCAGGCCAATATCAATAATTAAAACTAATCAAAAGTAATCTAAATCTCATCTCACCGACTGTCGCAATGTCAAAAAAATTACACAAAGGGTTTTTGACATAAAGAGACTGAGACTAGAATGTGAACGTCCTTAAAATTACGAGAATTACCCTCAGATCTGACTGGAGTGTAGATATCTGGATATCCGGATATCTAGCACATAAATAATGTCCACAAGAGTTGTAATAATTATAAAACGAGTGACATTCTACTAGTTACATTATTTATAGAAATACTAATAATAATATACAGTGATAATATATAGCAGGCGAATTAAGAAACAAGGCTGTTGCTGTTATTTTGCTTAAAATCGAACATTGTTCAAAAAGACGCGTGGTTTTATTACCACAAAACAGACATTAGAAGCATATACTTTGGACTTAGTACCGGTCTAAGGTCTACAGAAACCTGAAAACGAACCTTTGGACTAATTTAGCTTAAATTTTGAAAACCACGACCAACAATTAGCAAAAATACGAACACATAATAATGGGGTTAATTACCTGCTTAGTTAAATTTAACCAACATTATAAATAATTTTTTATATTTAACAACAAAAAAGTGATTACTGTCTCAAATAGTAAAGTGTCTGGGCATGGCACGTCGGAAGCCGAAAATCGTGGTAGCATCCTAATAACAGAATGCCCTTAGACAGGAGGCCGTTACAGATCACAAAAGAGACGATAAAATGGACGGACGGATGGTCTTTTGGAAACTGGAAAGACTGCACAGTATGTAGAAGATGCAGAGGAAGGCCCTTGTCTTGGATAGGATAGAATATGTTGCCAAATACCTCTTGTTAACAATTACTTCGTAAGAGATTCACACGATAATGACACAGGTTAAATCTATGCAAAAAAAAATACTTGAACTTTGTACTACGCTATTTGAATCGTTGTAGATCAATTTGCTGATCTCGCTTGGTGTATTTTTAAAAACCTCTTGGTAATCCCCACCAACTCACACAGGGCCCACGTGGTGGATTAAGGCCCACTCTCTCTTACAGAGAGGAGGGCCGTGTTCGAGCAGTGGGAACATTAAATAAGCTGATTATGCTATGGTAGTCAATAGATCTTTTATCTCTAGCAAATACTAGCGTAAGTATGACCTATAATATGGGTATAGTATAAAGAATTCTTACCATTCCAGCCTTCTTATAAACACAAGCAAAGAGACACCTTATGGATTCGCTGTCAGGCATTATCTTGCTCTTGAGCTGTATCATATCAGCCGCCGTTATTGGGTAGCTGTCCGAACACGCTATTATCATTTCAACGTATTTCATTTTCAGTTCGTCCAATGATGATGCCTGGAATAGTAATTAATGACACATAATATTTATTTACTTGGTTTGGAAAAAGCTTTATTTATATAATATAAGTCTGTGTTGTCCCACTGCAGGACAAAAGCCTCCCTTCCCTGTTTCCACCTTCTTCGGTCTACTGCGATTGCGGGCCAATTGTTGAAGGAGTTCAGCTTACGCCACTGTCTCTTTCTCGGCCTGCCACGTTGTCGTTCCCTGCTATTTGGCATCCACTGAGTGGTGGTTTTTGCAAATACATTTAAAATAGTATACGTAGTAATGGCCTACAAGTAATCTATATATTTATAAAACGAGAAACTGATTGACTGACTAACATATCAGCACACAGGTGAAACTACCGTGACTAAAAACATGAAATTTTACACAAGGGTTTTATAATGTAGGGGAGCACTAAGAAGGGGTTTTTGGAAATTCAATAAAGGGGGGATTCTGCTTGGATATAAAATCTTATTCCTTGAGTTACTAAACCTGAAACTTGGCACGAATACTTGCCTAAGTAAATAATCAAGGTCGTCATCATTAGTTTTTCAAAACTACCCGTCAAAGGTGGTTTAGGTGTTAAAGTGAGTATGACAAAATCTAAACGCGCGGTCCGTAACTCGATACTCGCTATTTAAACTTTTGTTAGAAAATAAAATATAATGTTTTTTATTTGTTTTTTGAAAATCGACCCTTAACGGTAAAATAGTGTAATTAAGGTTTTAGTGGAAGATTTTCTTGATTACCTCAAAAATTGGTTTAAATAATGTTTAAGTGAAATAATGGAAATGTCCCAAACGATTGTCCAAAATTCCATCTGTTTGTAAAGAGGTATAATTAAGATAATAATTTCCGATAACTACCTTTTATAGGAGCGGAAGGGGTGCTGGAATTTGTAGAAGAAAACACGAAATTCACGCGAATAAAGCCGCGGGTGAAGTGCTAGTGTTAAGATAAAGACGGTTTTGGGTCATAACCACAAATTTTTAAAAGAAGCCTGATAAACAACCAGCCTTTACTTCTTGTTCTATAAGATTAGAAATAGCTTTGCATAAACAATATCACCACCATACTAATGTAAAAAAAAAACTTTAATTTTACCTCATTAATAAAAAAATATTAACATACCTTAACATTTAAGGAGAAAACACCACAAATAATAACACAAAAATATAAGTTAAACATGGCCACGCACTAAATCCCGCGCATTTGTCAAGCAAATGTGTGAATTGATACAAATTATCCTTTATATATATGAGTTAACAGCAATGGTGAGTAACTGGGTTACTACAAAAGCAATCATATACGTGCGGTTCGTAATCCAGTTTATAAATATTAACTATGGTATTTGACGACTCGAATTGCACCCTTACACCGAAGTTATTAGGTTCACATTGCCGTGTATTTACACATTACAAGTAAATCCCTATGATCGCAAATTATTATATTGTTTCACAATACTTTTGTTGTCGCTACATTTAAATTATTGACAAATAATCTCATTCATCCTGTGACAACGTAACGAGAAACTTATTGTAACAATGGTTGTAATTAACTGCAGAGATACGAAAAACCCATTCCATTTAATTGGATTGGATTCCTAGTTAAAATGGCATCATCATCTACATCTACTTCAGGCGCTACCGTTACCCAACATAGGCACTATGCCGGGTGACACCACTTTCCGGCTCGCTACGAGCGCCTGGAAAGCGGCTTGCCCGAATACAGATCCGTGAATAGAGGCCCGTGAACCTATCCTCCCAGAGGCAGTGGGATGAGCCGCTCTGCAGAGCGGCTCATCCCACTGATTGTTCCGTACCCACCTGCAGGTTGGTACGGAACAATCTTATTAATACGTCCACCAATACTGCTGAGCGTGCCCGCCTGCTGGCTGTGGGTGAGTGGGAGTCGGGCCTTTGGCTTTAGGCGCTACCTCACCCAGTATAGGCACTATGCTGGTTGACACCACTTTCCGGCTCGCTACTTGTCTGCGTCTGGGCGCTCCTTGTGTGGACACGCATCGCTGTCAATACGGGGAAGCAGTCGACTGTCTCGGACACCATGGTCAATCCTGCAGTAAGAGCGCAGGCCGGAGAGCACGGCACGCCAGCATCAATGACATCATCCGCCGTGCTCTTGTCACCGCCGGGGTGCCAGCTGTTCTAGGACCCAACGGCTTGGCACGCGACGATGGGAAAAGACCAGACGGAATGACCATAATGCCTTGGAAGGTAGATAGGCCTTTGGTGTGGGATGCAACGTGTGTCGACACCCTTGCACTATCCCATCTTCCTAGCACGGCGGGCAGTGCGCGGGCTGCTGCTGCAGATGCAGAAAACCTCAAACGGCGCAAATAGTCCAATCTTATTGGGACTTATATGTTTGAGCCATTTGGGGTTGAAACACTCACGGCCATGGGATCCGAGTGCCCACTTAGTTTTTCAAGACATCGCAAAGTAGTTGGTCGACTCTTCATGTGACCAGAAGACTAGCCTATTCTTCGGCCAGAGAATCAGGATTGCCATACAATGTCGCAATGCTGCCAACCTTTTGGGCACTTTTCCTGTTGACAGCGATGTGGACGAATTTTTTGATGCCCTAATATTGCCCCCCCCCTTTTCTTATATACTTGTACATATTATTATTATTATTTTAAGTCTGTTAGTTTTTAAATCGTGCCGCTTGTCCTGCTAGCAGGACAAACGGTTGAAAACACAGAACAAAAATAGAAAAGCTACATAATTCCAGGGAATGACCTGATGATGATAAAAGCTGGGATTAAGATGACATATCGCAAGTCACAATACTTGAACTTTACGATATTTTCTTCTTTTCTTGAATTTAATTAATTTGGTAGAAAAGTAAATCAACACAACCAACCAAGTTTAGAAATTCACCAGTGTGACCCTTCGGTTTTGAACAAACAATGATACTCAATTTTGGCAACAATTCGGCAAACTAATGTCGCTGTGTCAACGTGACATTGAAGCCTATTTATTAGTACTACTAATGTGGCATACTTAATTTGATGTTATGAAAAGTAATTACACAGTTAGCGATATATCATTACAGTTTCGGTACTATATAAATTCGAAAATGTGTAAAAACTAACCATAAGCCTCTGGATTTCAATTCGGCATCACCTTAAACTACAATAACAAATCTTCAAAACATCAAAATGTTCAACTCATCAGTATTTCTGTGTTGTATATACTTCTGTGCATTAACACCATATTTTACTTTTGTAAGTATAAATTAATGTATTATCCTATTAAAATAAAAAATCTCTCTAAAATTCGTTCTAACCATTATGCGGCTTGACACAAATTTTTCAACTATGCTCGACTCCTCTACGTTTAGATTCTGGACATCTAACTCCTTTTAGTCTTATACAATAATCAACAGATACATTTCTAGCCTCTAAATAATTAATACTAAGAATCTGCTTTTTCTTGCGAATATCTGCATTATTAACTTGTTACCTTTTCTATTTTTTCAAGGCTATGACGGATGAGCAGAGAGCTCAAATTCGCGAGCACTTCGAAACTATTGGCAAGTCGTGTAACAAGGCTGGCAATATGATCACTGCAGACGATATTGCCAACCTCAGGGCTAAGAAGATTCCAACGAGTCCCAACGCACCTTGCTTCCTGGCGTGCGTGATGAAACAGATTGGCATTGTTAGTACTACAGATTATAAGATTTACAGTAAATTGTATAGATTTATTGTCATTTGGCCTCAGATCAAATAAAAAACGGTCGGTTTCGGAAACATGTGTGCACTTAGTGAGGTGTACTTAGATTGTAAATGTGTGCATGTGAGTGTATATGCACAGAGCGGAGGTGTAGTTTTGTTATACTTCACTGTATTGTTCGCAGCGCTATGTCTTGGTTTTTTTATTTGGTCTGAGTATTTGGCATAGTGTGCCACTCAATTTAATAATCTCTTTGGATAAAACGGCACAAATCTTTATTTTTATTACGATATGGTTCTTGAATTTGTATTTTTACAGATGGATGACAACGGTATGTTGCAAAAAGAGACACTTCTAGAAATGGCTAAAGCTATATTCGATGACCCCGAGGAACTGAAACTCATCGAAGATTACCTTCATTCCTGCTCCCATAGTAAGACAATTATTTTATTTCTATCGTTTACACTTATTTTACTTTCTAGACTGAGTTACTTTATAAACATACACCTCATCAGTAAAAATCCCGTAGACGGGAGTGATATGAAGATTCGAATGACGTTGTTTTCATCCAGTTCTGATGATGGGATCCATGAAGAATTCATCGGGTCAATTTCAATTTCAATTCATCGATCATTGTCTCATCGGGCTCGTGAGTTCGATTCCTAGAAAAATGATTGCAACAGTGGATGTCGATACTAGCGTGCGATTCAAAAAGTGTTTCGCATCGGCGTGTTCACGATAACATCATTCGATATAGCGGTTTTCGATTCAATGTGTTTTCGAACTGGCGTACAACTCGCAATTTTTTTCCAAACAGCGTGCGTTGATACGTCATTCGAATCTTCATATCACTTCCAAAGTAGACATATCGTGTGTTGTCAAATCTCAGGCTAATTAAATAATTTTATACACACACACATAGAATCACGCCTGTATTCCCCGAAGGATTAGGCAGAAGTCTACAACACCCACATTTCTCCAGTTATGTTTAAGTCCCATGTAATAGGGGGCGATACTATTGCCATCAACCGGGCACAAATCCACTCCGGGCTGCAGCTCAGAAATGTTCCATGGAAAAACCCAAACTAAGAAGACGGAAAAGAAATAAACAATGAAAAAAAGAATTTTATACCATTCCCCCTCTAAAAAGCTTATTTTATTCACTGAAAACAGTGAATAAAAAGCTCTTTTAATCACTGTTTTGGTGTTTGAATTTAGAACACATCTATATATGCGACCTCCATCTCAATGCTATACAACCTCCTTGCGAAAACATACTCTATACACAGGAAATAAATATCGTTTCACAAGTTGATTGTTATTAGTAATAATAAGAAAATTACTTTTGATTTTAGTAATTGTTCCAATTTTAATGTGCATTTTAATTAAAGCCCCTTGCAGAGTAGCGCGACGCGACAGCGCGACGACACCGGTCATTGTTATACCGTGAAGTTTTCTTTGAAATTGTTTTGTTAGAATCGCGTCGCGCTGTCGCGTCGCACCAGTCTGCACGAAGCTTAATTCAACCTTCCTTTTTTCTTCAATAAATGTCTATTTTCGCTTAAATCTTTCTTTTTCTCGTAGTCATGGTATAAAGTATAGTATGCAACTCTTGAATAAAACGGATTTATATCGAGGGCCATGAATTACTCGCGTCGCTCAGGATTCTAAAACTTGAATCACTCGCTACGCTCGTGATTCAATCGTCATGAATCACTCCCTACGGTCGTGATTCAGTCGTTAGAATCCTTCACTTGCTCGTGATTCATCTATGGCCCTCGCTTTAAATCCGTCTTTTATTCACTAATTGCATAATATACTATTATACCATTCCCCCTCTAAAATGCTTATTTTATTCACTGTTTTCAGTGAATAAAAAGCACTTTTAATCACTATTTTGGTGTTTGAATTTAGAACACATCAATATTTTTGGAGGTTGTATAGCATTGAGATGGGGGTCGCATACCTCCATCTCAATGCTATACAACCTCCTTGCGAAAATATATTCGATACACAGGAAATAAATATCGCTTCACGAGTTGATTATTATTAGTAATAATAAGAAAATTACTCTTAATTTAAGTAATTGGTCCAATTTTAACGAGCATTTTAATTAATTCAACCTTCCTGTTTTCTTCATTAAATGTCTATTTTCGCTTAAATCTTTCTTTTTCTCGTAGTCATGGTATAAAGTATAGTATGCAACTCTTGAATAAAACGGATTTATATCGAGGGCCATGAATTACTCGCGTCGTTCCGGATTCTAACACTTGAATCACTCGCTGCGCTCGTGATTCAATCGTCATGAATCACTCCCTACGGTCGTGATTCAGTCGTTAGAATCCTTCACTTGCTCGTGATTCATCTACGGCCCTCGCTTTAAATCCGTCTTTTATTCACTAATTGCATAATATACTATTATTCGTTGTTGATTTTGCTGTCAACTAACCACAAAAATGCAGTCAAAGACATGCATGTAGACATCTTTTTGACCGCATTTCTCAGTTATTAGACTGAGACTCTCACACGAGGGAGACGCGAGGGAGACGCGAGGGAGACGCGAGGGAGACGCGAGGGAGACGAGGGTTTTATGTATTTTAAAAAGCAATATTTTATTCCAGTTAACGGCGAGTCTGTAAGTGATGGTGCGGCTGGCTGTGAACGCGCCATGCTGGCGTACAAGTGTATGACAGATAACGCTTCTCAGGTAATTAGTTTTCTATGTATATGGCCTTTGATTTGAACATTTAAATTACCGTACCAACAGAAATATTTTATTTAAAATATTTTACATG
The DNA here is from genome assembly GCA_914767755.1 of Agrochola circellaris. Taxonomy (NCBI): domain Eukaryota; kingdom Metazoa; phylum Arthropoda; class Insecta; order Lepidoptera; family Noctuidae; genus Agrochola; species Agrochola circellaris. Next base: position 7,519,118 of record OU611853.1, read on the forward strand.
TTAATTTTTAAATAATTAACTTGTAGAAATTTTCAAAGTTGAGGTATGGCAGTTGTTTTTTTTTTTATTGTTAGGATAATAAATAAAAAAAAACAGAATAAACAAACGGTTTGTTTGTTTTTGTCTAGTAGGTACTAAAAACTTTTTCAGATCTACAATCTACCTACCCTTAATTTGCACTCACGCACGCAATTAACTATCACATTGACGCGTGAGGCTTGCTTGTAAACACTGACCTGTTATAAATATAATGTTTTTCTTTTCTTTTTCACAGTTTGGCATCGAAATCTAAGCGCATATCGATCGGCTTGAAAACTTCACTGCGACATAATAATGGACTTGGAATGGTTTTATTGCTTTAGGATCAATGTGTTGAGTTTGATGTTACATTTATTTAATTAAATTGGATTGGATTAAATCGTTATTAAATTACTGTTTTGATTTGTTAATACCATCTTTGTACATTGTGTTAAATATACCAGATTTAGATACTACCTATCTAATAAATTATTTATTAGTTCAAATGGAAATGTTGGTATGCACTTGGATATGTATCAGCCCAAATAGTAGTGAATGAAAACATAAGTCTAAACGAAAAATTGCTTTATTTATATATTAACTACGTATTAAATAAACATAATAAATTATAAACAGAAATCATTTGTGCCTCATTTGGTGTTGCGTAAAGTCAAATCTCCATCTTGTTGTTATCGCGTGCCAGTTGTTTAGAACGGGATCTGCAAAAATATAGAAAGAGAAGAGATATAGTAAATGCAATGCAATTATACAAGAAAAAGTTTGTTTGTTTGTTTGTTTTCATATTCTAGCACTTTAGTGATTATATGCAAACCGTAGGTAACTGTATAAATCCAATTAGGCTAATTACCTACGTATGCTATACCTACTACTGTTTTCTGAAAATGAGTAGCAGCAGTCAGTTCTAGATCCTATTGGTCTTCTTGAGTTGAGACAACCTCGCCATGAGGAGAATCATCAATCCTTCCAACATCCAGTTTAATTGCAGAAGCCCCAAGCAATCTATTTACTACACTGGCGGTCTTTCCCATCGTTTCCCACTTTTTCTCGGTAGAATGAGTATCGAATTGCCCACATAATGGTAAAAAAAAATTATATGAAAATTGACTCGCAAAGAAAATGAAATACAAAAAGTTCGCTTACATCGGCTTTGTGTTCCAAAAAGCAGGCAAGAATAAGCTTGGCCCTGTCGCAGCCGGCTTCACCATCACTGACATCTTTTTCGTTCACTAGAAAATAAAACAGCAAAATAAATAACAAAGAAAATCTTGCTGTGCTTGTACCTACTATATAACAGTGAGGATAAGCACGACATTATTAACCCATTCTTTTTCAATTGATAAAAAGAGAACAGATTGTTTAGGCCAAAAGCAGAAAACAATCACAAATCGAAAATGGATGACCGGATAATTTAAAAAAAACAAAACGTATAAGACTATTTTTACTTGCTCTTTTTCAATAACACAATTTTAACAAGGAGTGCTCATTAAATTAGCAACCGATAACATATAACAAGCACACAATGTATGCATTTAAGACGGAGAATTAAAACTAAGAATCATCACAATATCATGCCGTGATTGCTGAAGGGAAAAAAATTGAACGGTGTCGGTATTAAAGTACACCTCCATTTCATCAGTTATTTTTTTAAGTCCCATGTATAGGGGGTAAGTCTATTCCCATCTACTTGGCTGGATTTGCAAATAGACTCCCGGCTACTACCGAGAAACAAATTATCCATCGTTAAACGTATCATTCTGTTGATATTCGTGGTCTCAAAATAAAAATAATAAACAAAATACAAACCAGACATGCAGGCTTTTCCAATTTCTTCGAATTTTGCGAACTCCTCATCGTTCTTTACAAACTTCCTGAGCTTACTAAGTGCTGCTTCTGCGTCAAACAGGCCTTTGGCATCCAACTGTTAATTAAAGAAGTAGTTATTAATATTGTTTAGAACTATCATGCTATTTTATTCTTGTAGTTGGTTTTGTGTCATCAATATATCCACCCGGAATCACCCACTGCTGGGTAATAGGCCAGTTTTCCTTGTCCCTGCCATACTTCTCGGTTCCGTGCGTCCCTTTTCCAGGTATTTCCCACGACTTTGACGATATCTATCTCAATATATATAAAAACACAATGTAACATAATGTATACAATGAAAACACTTTTTGCATATGTATATGTGACCGCTTAAAGCTTCTAAACTGCACAATTGATTTTGATGCAATTTTCACCATTTAGAGAATTTATTCCGGAAGGTTTATATGTATTAAACATACATATTTAACTTAGATATAACACATAAATCTCGATGTTTTAATATGTCGCCATTGCACCCGAGCGAAGTAGGGGTGGGTCGCCAGTAATCAATATTTATATTTTCTTGCAGAAAACTACTTCGTCTCTCGGCGGAGGCAACAGTATCACAGATTTTTAACAAACTCATGCACAGTTTACCAAGCCAACATAATATGCATTATTTATACATACCGTTTCAGTTTTCTTCATGACACATCCCAAGAAGCAGGACTTGATAGCGTCAGCACTGCCAGCCTCCTTCGCTTTCTGAATGTCTTCCTCGCTTACTCCATGTTCTTCCGAACACTCAGCTATTAGAGGCGCCATCACCTCACGGAATTCAGCCTTCTCTTCTTCGGTGACAGCATGCTGAAGTAATAATGGAACTTGAAAACATGAACTGAACATTGCTGCTTATTACGTATGCTATATAGTCTTTTGTGACCTGAATTGCCCAACCTAGCAGAATTGAAACACCAAAAGTACCGAATAATGACTTATAAACGACACTTTCTGAGAAAGCTACAAACCAGAAGCCTGAAAGAGGACTTCTAAGTCCTGTCTTTGAAGACACCGAAGTATAGTATGCCAATGAACTTACTTTGAAGCGGTTTTCTTAGAAGACCATGATACTTGATAAAAGAAATGCAGGTGCTACTTACAGAAACTTTGGTCAGGCTCGCAGCCACAACACATAAAACGATGCAGGTGAACTTCGACATCTTTGCAAGTTTCTTTGTCTTTACACTACTGATCCTTTGAATGCCCAAAATGATATGCCTTAGTCTAAGCCAGTTGCCTTTTTATATCAAAAATCTGTCGTTAAAGTCGTCGTGATGTGAGGCAATTATCATAATATCTCACCAAGGCTCACACAATGTTACGAAATACAACAAAAAAGTTGTCTGACTTTTCGGACATTATCTACCTACTTCCTTAAGTAGAGGAATTTACCATTGTTTCAACAATTGCTGGATGCAACGAATTCGCACTGAGACATCTTACAAAAAGTGAAGGTCACATTAAATAATTCAGGATTACGAGTCTCATTTTAATGCTACTAAGTAAATAGTCTTCAAACTTTTGAAGATCGGAGGATTTTTAATAGAAAGGTACAGTGCTAGGTAACCAAATATGTAGGAAATAATTAGTTTTTGTCTTCTTTCTTTTTCGTGTGGTTAGTGAATAACTAGTCGATCCATTCTGTAAACATCGCACCGTGAAGAGTGAGGTGAAGTGAGCATGAAGTGAGCTGTCCATGGTGTCAATCCCTAGCTTTAGGTGCATGACAGCTCACATCAAGCTCACTTCACCCAAGTTATCACGGCGAGATGTTTGCAGAATAGCTAAAGGCTGGTGTCAGAGTTTTTATGCCGCTCATTGGCCTCTGACTTGGCTTCACATGCCATCGAAAAATATGTTACAGGCTCAGTTTCTTGACAATGTTTTCCTTCACCGTTTTTGAAGTAAGTGATAATTATACAATACGCAAATTAATCTTTTTGGATTTGTTTTTGTGATGTCATATCACTAGTATGCCCTCATCATCATCCCCCTGCCCTTAACCTTCTTCTTCATACCGTGTCAAAATTCGAAATTTAAATTTTCAGAATTTCAAATATTTTAATTCACATAAACCTACATGGGCACTTATGAAACGTCAGAAGCTAGGTGTAAGGTTCAATTGGTCGTTTCCTACGGAGAAGAGCCGGCAAGAAACTCCACTTAATATTTAAAATTTAATTAGCTTTTACAATAATTTCAAATAAAAGTTTTAATAGATAAGGGAGGACAATGTAGGCCTTTCAACAAGTACCAGGTACTTAACAAAATAGAAAATGGTCAACAAATCTACAGTCCACTAAGCCTACAACGTTTTCACATTCACAAAATAGAAAATAATTAATTTAAAGGATATTATATAAATAAAAACAAAAACCAAGATAGTTAATTTATTCAGGCGTGACTTTGCGGAAATCCATGATAAAATACAATAGACGACGTATATTTAGTAACTTAATCCGCGTAACTAACCGCCCAGCCCCCCCGCCCCGTTGGTGCGTCCGCGTAGTTACGCGGACTATGTTACTAAATATACGTCGTCTATTGTATTTAATAAAAACCAATTTTAAACGATATGACATGGTCGCCATTACAACTGTATAAAATCAGAATAATTATCATATTCACAAAGGCCACTAATGCAGAGTTGATGTGAATGTCGATGGCAATCTATATTGAGTCCTAATCCCAATTGGTCGTTTCTATGGAGAAGAGCCGGCAAGATGCTCCACGGTTTCTCTTTTAAAATTATAATGGGTTTTACACTGTTAATTGGTATAGGTAAGAGGACATAATAATTGTACTTTGTATCATCCATTAGAATTTTCTCCATTCGGTCAATGTTGATGGCAATCTATATTGAGTCCAAATCCTACATCTTTAGGGTCCAACACATCGAGATATAAGTACTAACGTTCTAGAGAAGCTACGTCAAATAACTGAATTGTCCTATTCTTCGTAATTTGAATCTTTAGTTCGCTGCAGCGCTAAAATAATAACAATTCGTCTAAACCGTAACTAATTTACCACAGCGCTAGATTTGCTGCGGAAGTTTATTTATTCTCGGCAAAAAGGTCTTAAGAGGCTTACAACAGCTAAAGCGCGGTCACTGTCGGACTGCATAGAAATGAAAGAGAAGCGCGATGACACGACGCAGGTAATTTATTGCAAAATATGAAGCAGTTAGCGATTTACAGAAAATCTATTGATTGGACTGGAAAATTAAAACACTATTATGCTAATATGTAGCTTGTAGAATAATCTGACAAAAAATCAGAATGATTGCATGTAAATTAATATGATTTTTAATCGTTAAAAGAAATTTTTAGAGGTATCTTCATGATTTTTTTCTATCGTATCAAATTAGTTGTATTATGTTTTCAACACACTATCATACTAGCATATATCCTGAAGAATATCATATATTTTTCTGATTTTGTTTACTGCAGTGGATCATATTCTTTTAGGCATTATAAAACTTGCGTTTAGGCACGTTTAGGTCCTGTAGTCCCCTTAAGCGCCATGTAAATCACGGCACTTACGCGTTTTCTTCGACAACTGCGGCGCGATCGCCGCAGTTGAACGAGACAAAGTAGGAATTTACGGTGTCTTCTCTAGTACGTTAGTACTTATATCTCGATGGTCCAACATGGTTTCTTCATTTTCTATAAATCTAAGTACCTACTATTAGCCGTCATCTCAGCAATTCACCACCTTTCTAGCTAATAAATATTTTTCACACAACCCATTCGTTTGTTTAGAATTCCCCTTCTTTATTAGCCATCCTATGTTTTCTAAACATATCTGCGAAATGTGGATAGGATAGGTACCTACACCTCTGCCTAAGACTTCGGGGAATTCAGGTGTAACTTTATGTTATGTCCAACTTATGACTAGTAGTATAAAGGCCACAAACAATCAAATTAATTGCTATAATTATAGTCACAAACATTACAGTGTTACGAGTAGTTATATGAAAACTGCAAATGAATTCAAGATACATAGTTAAAATATGTAGGTACGTGATTTTATCAATTTAACGTCATTATAATAAATCAGACAACATTTGTTTATTTTACTCGATCCCGTGGGAATATCGGGATAAAAAGTATTCTATGCCCTAACCCCTATCATGGTCTACCCTTGTGCCAAATTTCATCCTAATCTGTTCAGCCGTTTAAACGTGAAAGCATAACAAAAAAACAAACTCACTTTAGTATTTATAATATTAGATAGGATTTATCAACTTACATTTACCAACCCGCACTGGGCCCGCGTGGTGGATTACAGCCCACTTCCTCTCTAAGAGAGGAGGCCTGTGTCCCAGCAGTGAGAACATTATCTAGGCTGATTACTATGATTATAACATCTATATCTAAACATAACGGCTGAACTCCCCATTTGCCAGGCATGTTTGACAACCGATCCTGAGAAAACGTAGTTTTTTTGCACCGGGAGTAGTTTATGTTGTAAGCATTATATTCAATCATATTAGGGACTTTCTACCGCAGCTCTATTTTGTCAACGGTGCTTACTACAGTGTTATGTAAAATAATTATTCACCTCTCATGGCCAGTAATGTCATTGCAATTGTTCTCACTAATGTCGATTGCAACATCATAAGAACGTTTCAGTACCCAAATTGCACTTGTCACTTTACATCAAATTAGCTCTCGCCCGTCCTCCAAAATTGATGAAAATTGCTCATCGTTTTTATGTAAAAGCATGGTTTAAAACCTAAAAGAGTCGGCAGTCGAGATCAGATCGTGAAACCGTACGGACGCTTACAGAATTGTCTAAGAAAACGTTTCTACAGCGGAGTGTTTCTTATAAAAGAATATAATATTTTTCACCTCACAACCTTGGAAAGATTATGTTTATCTTTCGAAATCTGAGTGCAAAAGTGCATTTTAGTGCGCCAGTCCACTGAAAATGCATGAACACTTATTTCATGTCAGTGCACCAAACTCATTTTTTAAATAATCGCACTGGCTAGCACGTAGACTCCATGAAAAAAAAAAAATAAAAAAAAAATCTTCTCTTTATTCAATTCACTTTCCATTATTTTGGTTTGTTTTTTGATAAATTCCTAAGAAATCATAAAATATGAGCGAGTTCAGCAGCGACGAAGATATAAATGTAATCCCTGCAAAGATAGTGCAAGTTTTCTAATTTAATATTATGATATATGCTGTTTTTCTTGCACCTATTATTTACCTTGCTGTAGTGAGGTGAAAAGTTTTGTGTTTCGCTCGGCAGCAAAGTTATTTTGCGTCTCGTACTTTTGAAACCCTCGCTACGCTCAGGATTCAATACAAGTACTCGCGCCAAAAAAAACAACTTTGCAGCCTTGCATAATAAATAACTATTAGTCTAGTCTAGGTATTTAAGTTATGAGGAGCTTGTGGCTAAGTAATAACAGCCGCACGGGTCGATTCGTCTGGTTAAGCTACGCTTAACCACTGCGCTTTTACATATTGCGAACAAAACTAAGGGGTTTATGTATACACGTTGCTTAACACGTTCAGTGCCGGGAACCCTCCTGGAGGATTCACCTAGTCGCATATAGGATGCCGGTGCTCATTTTAAATGTAGGGTTTTCTTAGCGAATACAGCATTATAAACCGTGAAAATAAAATCTGAGGTATATTTTAACAAGATTTATTAGTAATATGTTGTTTTTTTTTTTCTTTTGTTTACAAATATTCACAAAAAATTTAAAAGGTTGGAAACTACGTATAGCGACAAGAACTCTTGAAAACCCTATTTTACTTTGTTTTATAACACAGTTTCAAACCTAATGCCGTTGACCGACCGCGATTGTTAACTTTAGCGCAAATGTAATGCCGGCAAAATGTACTATGTGTGTCTTTGTAGAGTGTTGTGTGTCCGGGAGTACAATATAAGTCTTTGCACCCAGCAACGTTTATAAATAAAGCCCATTATGTATTAAGTTATCATTACCAAAAGAGGGATACAATACCAAATGTACCCCAAGTGGGTCTCAATCTAAAACTTGATGGCCTTCTTCATTTGTTAAGTTTAACATATTCATGAATATTTTTTCATGATTTTATTATATTGTCTAACGCGGATAAAAATTGAGAATCACGCTAAATCTATCAAGCGTATTTTTCTGAAACTCACTATTTTAAAGATAATTTAATTATTAATCTTTTAGTATACGTGTTTTGTTAAAATATCTTTTGTTTAATGTAAATAAATGTAATAATAAATTAATAATGCGTCTAATATAGGCGAGTCCTATTACTGGCTGGACGTACGGCGCGTTTCGTGAGCTCAATACAGAACACGCAAGCTAACCACTCAAGGCCATTGGCATATATGTATATGCGTCTTAAACTCCAGTCGTGCGTCGGAACTAACACACACACACTTTTTAAATAATAAAGTACATAGGTGCTACTTTTTGAGAATAGCTCGAAAGATATTATTTCTCAATAGATAGAATTAAGCCTTTAAGCTTCGTGCAGACCAGTGCGACGCTACAGCGCGACGCGACACCGGTGATTGTTATACCGTGAAGTTTTTTTAGAAATTGTATTGTTCGAGTCGCGTCCCGCCGTCGCGTCGCTCTGGTCTGCACGAGCTTTTAGCCTTTGGTCTCTGACCAGCATGGAGTGGGACAGAATAGGCTAATAAAAAAATAAGGTAGGTAAGTAGGCTGAATTATATTCTTGAAGGTATTATGTAGAAGTAAAAAGGCATTAAGTCCGCCTTTGTACTTTTTTGAGTGTGAAAAGTTTTAATAAATAAATAAAAACAAAAGAAGGCTTATTAAAGAATAATTTATTATTAAAATCAAAACAAAGAAATGCTGATGAACTCTTCAGCCATTGCACGGAACCTGTATTTTGAATCCATTTAGACAGAGAACTGAAAAGAAAATAAAACAAGTGAATAGGTATAATGTGGCTTAGATCATCATCATCAAGGTGTAAGCAGTGCAGAGCTGGGTTCTCACATAATAGAAAAAATAACATAATATATGCAACATTACGCCTGTTTTTCCCGAAGGGTTAGGTAGAGATGACTTACAGTAAGTACACCCACTTTTCGTCAGTTATATTTTAGTCCCATGTAAGAGAGCGAGCCTATTGCTATCGCACAAATCCAGACTCCGGTTACTGAGACATCCCTAATGGAAAAACCCAATAACACTATATCCGACCTAGGAATCGAACCCAGGACCTCATACTGAGCAGTAGCGCTTGCAACCACTAGACCAATGAGACAGTCAGTAATAAAAGTATTACCAGGCTGTTTGATACTGAAACTATTCCTACAGCGGAGCCCACTAACAGACGACTTGGGAATTAATGCTCACTGTTACCGTCTCTCACTATAAAATGCCAGTAAATTTTTCAGATAGTGTTACAGATAGTGTTACGTACGGAGTTTCAACAGATTTCGTTACCACTGACATGTAGCCTTTGTACGAAAGGCTTACACAAGGCGAGCTCGAACAACAGGCAAGTAGAGCTAGCAACTAAAAAAGAGTTGGAGAACAACGCGCAGCGAGTGCGCGACGGTGACGAGCGATTACTCGCTGGTATGTGCGTGAGTCTCTCAGCGAGTCTTCTGCCCGCTAAGCGAGCGTCGCTGAGTGAGAACTCTCCTTGATAACTCTTGTTGCTGCGACAAACGAGTATTGGTACGGTGATCAACTAATACATCTATCTCTTTTACTTACACACGGGCCCTACAATCTTATGTACGTATCTTGAGCGAGAAAACCGTTGATAGCTAGTTGCTTCCTCGTCGGTGGTGGATCAGGTGCTTAAACTAGAAATGTTATGAATGTTAATGAGTCGTCGTGTGCTTGTGTCGTGTGTGTTGTGTGTGTCAAAGAGCTGACCTAATCCTGCAATCTTTTTATAACGAATTTAAGTAGAGATTATACCTCAGTTTTGTGGTCTATAAAACATTTCGCCAACAGCACAGCCCTCTCACAACCAGCATCTCCGTCGCTGACATCTTTGGCATTAACTGAAAAGAACGAAAATAAGAATGAATAATAGCGGTAGTTAAACAAAAGAGAATCACAAACAAAAAGATAAACACTAGCACTTCATTAAAGATCTTTTTTTTTCAATATTCAAAAAAATAAAGGTACAAAGCCTAGAACTAAATACCCACAGTGTTTACAACCACACGAAAACACAGAACTAGTGAGTAATAGGCTTGACAGATTGATTAAAAGACTTTTAACACGCTATGACACGCGACGTCACTCAAGCACGCTCATTGGCCACTTTTCATCTCGTGAAGCCACGTTTTGTCAATTGACCAAAAAAACACGCAGGCTGGCATGGCGTCGGGTGTAACAAGTGTGCTGCGGCCATAAATTTGTCTTTTTCCATATCGCACCCAACTTTTCTGAATAAACTATAAGAATAGTCCTAGCCCTATAATGTAGTTTTTCCATTAATTTGAATAGTTCTCACTTGATTCACATTTTTTCGCGACCTCTGATATCATTGCAAAGTGATCCTCATTCTTCACGACCTTCTTTAGTTTAGCAATAGTGGTTTCCGAGTCGTATTCGCCTTTGTCGTTTATCTGTAATAAATAAAATATAATCTATGTTTAAGGTTTGCCAAAAGAATAATGAGGAATAATAATGAGGTTAGCAGGTCAAACGGTACTATTCGATATAGTATATAGATACTAGATCGAATAGTACCGTTTGACCTAAACTGGTAACTTAAGGTATATAGGTATCAACCATTCAGCTGTTTATGTGTACAAACATCGTCAAAAACTTTCACATTTATGGTGGTAAGATAGAGCGCACTTACGAGTTCAAACTTCTTGAAGATGCAACCCACGAAACAAGGTTTAAGGATATCTGGATTGTGTGTCTCCTTGGCTTTCTTGATATCATCCTCACTGACTCCATGTTCCTTTGCGCACTCCATTACGTATGGTTTAATCGCCTCATGGAAAGCTGCTTTCTCTTCTTCATTGCATGCCTTCAAAACGAAATAAAGACAGAATATGTAAAATTTCATCGAAATCCGTTCAGCCGTTAAGTTGTGAAAAGGTAATAAAGAGACAGACAGAGTTCCTTCAGCGTTTACAATAGTAAAGTATGGGAAATGGAAAACTTAAAGTAAGGTAGACATCTCGCCATCTCGACGGATAGCCATCGTGTTTGCGATGTCTACCTTACTTTGGTATATATCTATCACTTTAGCCCAGGGGTGGCCATCCGGTCGATCGCAGCTATTAATTCAGTCGATCACGACATGGAAAAAAAAGGTTTAAACCAAATATCCGAAGAAATGTGTTGAAAAACTGCATTCGTGTTTTGGTTCAACATATTTATGTGAATCAGCATTTTCCTACTAAAACACACAAAAAGTAAACAGTTCTCACTTGACAGACGCTCAAACATTGGATTCTTTAAGGCTGGCAATTTCCAACTTCAAACCAGTACCTACTCTAATTGCGTAACACACGATAAATCAAAATCTGAATCATTTTAAAGGAAATTGCTAATCCATTGCTTCATTATGTTCGAAAAGGAGATCACCCATTCTGGGTTTTTTTTTTTTATGCCGATCCCATCTGTTTCTTATAAGGATCAAAAAACTCTAAGGGACCTACTGAAGTTTGAGAAGGTACTAGAAAAGACAGAAATTGCAAAAATCTTTTTCTAGCAAATGAGACTCCGACCTACTTTTTTACGATGGATGGACTGGCCGAAAATGTTGTATTGTATTATATTATATTTCCGACCCTCCCGACCTAAATTCAACCTTCCTAAATGTTTCGGCGCCCCAGATTATTGCAGCCGTGAGCTCCTTCCGGAGCGGTTCTGCTGACGGCCTCGACTGCCTGACTCCACAACATCTAAAGGATCTATTGAGTTCAGGCGCCGGGGACGCTGGTCCTGTCATGCTCACCGGCGGTGTGAACGAGGCTGTCGTCGATGTCTTATACGGGGCCAACCTATGTGCCCTGCGCAAGAAGGACGGCGGCATTTGTCCCATCGCTGTTGGGTGCATCTACAGGCGTACGGCAGCCAAAATATGCTGTAAGCTTTATAGTGAATCCCTCACAACTAAGTTTCAGCTCCTGCAGCTTGGTTTCAGCTCGAGAGGGGGCTGTGAGGCTGCCGTGCATGCCCTTTCCACCTTTCTGTTGACAGCGATGCGGACAAATTTTTTGATGCCCTATGATTGCCCCCCCCCCTCCCCTTTCTTATATACTGTACATGTACATATTATTATTATTGTTTTAAGTCCGTTACTTTTTAAATCATGTAAATACGTGTATGTAAATAATTTTTGTGAGGTGGTGCATACGGGATGTTACATGAAATAGCGGGAGGACATAATTTATTTCATTTAAATTTCATTGTATATCTTTGTTCGCAAATAGAGTACAGCGTTGTCGCCATACAAAGAAATGTTTCTACTACTGCCACCATTCAAATAAAATGTAATTCATTCCTGGCCTCAGACTTTTGTTTTTTTATCCCAAATCGCCGAACACAATGGGTGATCTCCTTTGTCTGCTAAACAACGTAAATAACGCAATGAATTTTGTTGAACTGTCGTTGTAAAGTAACGCAATACTGGTGCTGACTTTGCTAATCTAGCGGAAGATGGCTAGACTAATATAAATAAGTAGTTACAGTATACAGATTCATTTAAAATTTAATGAAGGATGTAATTGGTATATCGCACAGGGTTTCGTCAGTAAACAGTAGATCTTAGGTCTAATCAAGTTGGCCGCCCCTGCTATACAAAGAGTGATAGATTGATCTTCGGGACTGAACACGACCTAAGCCCATCATTTCCCATACTATCGAACTTCCAGCAAACATCCCATCCGCTCTTGTGACACCGAAATCCCAAAACAAATCTAAATAAATGGTACTCACATAAACACTATTTAAGCTCACAGCCACAGCACACAAAATAAGACAAGTAAATTTAGACATGTTGTGTTTACAGTTCCACACTCGTGATCATTCGAAACTTCAATTGTATTTGCCCTGAATTCCAAGTAGATGTCTCTTTATATAAAAATCCAAAAAGGAAGTAATTGGTAACGATGTAATTATCATAATACCTATACTATATTAACTACACGACGCTCATTACTATTTAAACGCAGCCAAAAACGCTTCGTCCGTTTGATCTTTTTATTAGCCGCTGTTCTGAATTAGCCATTATTTTGCCAATGTCAAAGCCTTTTTGGAATATTTACTGATGTATAATATTATGCTCATTTAGTATTGGTAGCTAGTCATCTGACAGCAGCTCACGAAACGAAAGCAAATTCGTTTTTTTTTTATGCGCAAGCTTGACCGCACCCTGCGTTCTCCCCAGCCGGAGGTTATATCGGACTCCTACCGACTAAAACCACACTATTCCTTTTACTACCAAGTGTCAGGGACCCGGTAGATACTTGACATTCACCGCACCCCCGACAAGTAATAAGTATACAATATACTAGATTGGATACACAGATATACACATATCCTAAATAATAGATACATAAATACATATACTAAATATATAAGCAACGAAAATAAATGAAGACTATAGATAATTACAGTTACGAGAAATAGATCACAACGACAAGTAATTTTCCTTCACAAGTCTCTTAAATACAGATAACGATTGTGCGCGTTTTATTTGAATTGGCAATCCATTTCACAAACGAGCAGCCTGGACAGTAAAGGATTTGTCGAGGAAAGTTGTGGAATGCACAGGCATTTTAAGCTTCAAGTTATCTGATGGCCTTAAAAATTTCGTGTGGTAGTCGCAAAGAAATTGGAAACGTTTCCAGTTTCTTTGCGACTCTCCCACACACTCTGATAGAGAGAAGGGGAAAAAAGCACATTATACAAAAAGGGAAAGAATATGAACATTACGGCGAAGGCGAGTTGGTAACCACTTGAGCTTCACAAGAAATTCGGAAACAAGGTCATATTTGCGCAAACCGAATATGAACCTTAAACAAACATGTTAAAGCCGCTCAAGTTTATCGCGTTGGTCTTGGGTAAGGTGAATATAGCTGGCATCAGCATAGTCAAGAATGGGTAGAAGAAGTGATTGTGCAAGCGCAATTTTGGTGGTAGTCGGTAGAAAATTACGTAATCTCTTTAAAGATGCAGCGGATGCAAATAGCTTGTGGCTCATATAGGAATGACATCGGTAATTGCTTATGTCTTTAGTTATCAACAAGCATGTGGCCTCCTCTATGCAGCATTACTGGGTTACAGTTTTTAGGCGAATGTGTATTTGAGAACTACCAATGCAGCCTTGCAGAGTTGCTGTATTTCGGTTTCAAGGGTAAACATAATAAATATGGCCCTCGTGAGTTTGTTTGCCATTCGATAACATAAAAAATACATTCTGAAACAAAATTGTTTAACAAAAATATAAAAGGTTTTGTAAATTTTCGGCAATTTCGCTCGACTTCGTACCCAAAAAGAACTGTATATTGTTATGTCCGGAAAATAATTAGACCTACTTACATTATACTGAATTGGCTTCAATTGTCAGAAAATTGCTTGTACGAATCATTATGGCAGGAAATTACCTTACCTAACCTTGTAATGAGGGTGCAAAGATGAAACAATTTAGATAAGAAGTTGACTGTACCTAAAGCAAAGTAGCATAGTCATTGTTAACGTGCACTATCGACAAGTATATAAATTGTAACAGTGAGGACGATAAACCTAGAATAAAATTACTATACTACAATATGTAGGTATAAAGTTTTTGCAAATTGAGCAATAACAGATTAATTTGATATATTGACAGCTACAAGGTGCTCACATATTTACAAAAGACTTTATTAGGCAGACGAATTTTTACCAGTTTGATCTGTAAGGATGCGTCCAGTGTAAACGATTCGCTTCGGGAAGTGGTCACTTAACCTAACTTACCACAGCAAGCACGTAGCTATTGAGGCCGAAGCAGGAAATGGGAACGGATTACGATTATTTTGTTTGATGAGGTCTGTAGGTAAAACTGGCCATAACAATAGTAACTTTGTGCAAAAATATCTGCTGGGAAACGATTTTTATTTTTAGTGTGAAAATTCGCCAATTACGGTAGTGTGTTACGCCCGTGAAGCTCTTTGCTATGCCATACCTCCCTGCGGTCATTAGTATCTAATACTATAGGTTTGCGCCAGTTCTCGTTAGCCAAGGATAGCGGGGTAAGGACCTTCTCCACTGAGACCACATCTCGGTGCATCCCCACCCTGAGACTGCATACCTCACGGTTGTGCAGGGTCTCTTAGCATTTAAGAAGCCTCGACCTCCACACTGCCGCAGGATATACAGTCGCATCACCTTATTATTATTATTATTTTAAACAATAAAACACAAAAAAGAAGTTTAAAAGTGAGAATGATTATATATTATTTATAATTAACGGAGTTTTCCAAAAAAAAAAAAAAACGATGCCCAGATATTTATTTTTATAACATTGATTTCCTCGAGCGTTTAGGCAGCGGTGGTTGTGTAGTGCGGAGTAGTGTATTACAATCTCTCCAATCTAATCTGCGTATTAGTTGTAAGTTTTCCTGAAAAACCTATAATGATATGATTTTTAATTAAAAAGTATTTGCCGTACAGTAAGGGTGCAACTTAGTGTATGCTCTTATAATAAAACAAGTTAAAAAGATGATTCAACCGACATCTACCTATATTTTTAAGTCATACAGTTTTACTTACCGTATTTGATCTATCTGTTCGAAAAAGCAAGCGGCTATCAGCGCGCCCCTTCCGCACCCAGGTTCTCCAGCGTCTCAAAAATTAAGAGAAGCAATACCTAATTAAATTGCATATCTGATAAAAACAGAAAATCAGTACCCGATTTTTGATACCTTGATTAAGTCTCATAATACCAAGGGTGACCAACATCGAGCTACTATGCTACGCATATTAATTGCCATGGCAACGCGTTGTAAAAAAATTGCAGAAGTCACGAGATACGTTTTTCTGACTCTTCACCGCGTTCCTATCCGCTCAGTCTTGTCTATCTCGCTCACACACGTCACATTGACGCAATACAAGCTGACTCGCGCAACATATCTCTCGCAGCACAGCTTGATATTAATGCCTTGTTTATACGATGCCAGTGACTGGACCCAGTGACTCGGAAGGCCGAAGATGGAAGTTAGCTTCACCCTTATTCATTTAAATTATTTTCAATATTTGTACGCTGGAAACAGTAGAATATTATGGACATCATATTATAATTTGTAACACCTTGTAAAACAATATTCTGACAAATAAATTATTATTATTATTATATTATTATTATACCCTACCACAAAAGAACTACTATAATACAAAAGAACTGGCTATCTTACCTTTAACTGCCGTTACACAACAATGCTGTTAAAACTGTTGTTATGTCAACAGACTTGGATATGATGGTGGTAGGGCAGATTAACTTAGAACAAGCCCTACCATCAACCAATCCGAGCAGACATTTTTTCCCCCACTGGGAATCGAACCCGGGGCCTCTGGGTCTGAGACAGGTGGTCTAATTACTAGAGCACAGAGGTGCTTACTCAGTGATGTTCCGCTACTTGAATCACGACATGGTGTAGTAGTGTTTCGCAGCGGAATTCGTTAAGCGGTTTCGCATAATTATTTTCTCGACGGAGGTGTGCTAAAGCCCCCATTGTAGCAAAATATCGTCGCTTTCCACTTAGTAAATACAGTATAGGTCTACTTCAGGCCTCTTTGGTTAGTTTTTCGGTAAAATCAACAAACCTATTACAAAAAAAAATTGTTTCGATTCATAAACAAGTCAACTTCCGAGAAATCACGCGGGAAAGAGATAGGATCATTATCAAATCTGTATTGCATGTAATCGTTAGAACAGGCAGTTTCGTTTCTGTATGGCTAGTCGTACAAAGGACAAGTCATGGCTAAACTACTGCGGGTTGCTGCTACTGTTTCGCGCGGACGTGCGATACTTGCCTATATCTTTTGCTGAATCTTGTGTTGGTCCTTGTGATCGGTTGATTGTTTTTCTCGATTGAGTCTTCGCCATACAGAAATACAAGAGTGATGATGGTGTGATTATGACGACACGGAATTGGCTGAAGAGGCAAACAACAGCACGAATGACAGACGCCTTCTTCCATCTTTATCATCCACATTTTAAATATTCCAGACACATGAAATCTGTACCTGAATCGCACTGTCTTGCTGCATGTTCTAGATCGGCGTGTATGTCATCTCTCTTCACAATCATTCTAACGTAGGTCAGGCCGGGTTCCAGAATGTATTGTCCTTTGGCATCAAGCTGTAATTAAGAAAGACAATTATTTAAATGTGACTAGCTAAATATACTGATGAGCAATATAAAAAAGCCACTAACTTATATATAATGAAATATTTCCGAAACCATGCAAGATAGCTTCTAAAAGTAAAAAGCAACATTCATGCGTATTTAATAGCGCATAAAATAGCAAGATTTTTTTTACTTCATGTAGCTAACTTGTGGTTTAGGAGATATTTCGATTTTTTTGGCTGTGTGGCTTTTTTATACTGCTCGTCAGTGTATGTAGGTTCGCAACCAATTGTGCACGAGTCTCTTGAAACTAATCATCTATCTGTATTTAAATACCGGTACCGAAAATAAGAAAACTCCAAAAATGCCGTAAACAACGTGAAATTGGTTGCATGGTTAAAATAAAAAAATATTTTAAGGGATCGATACTTTTCATGCCGACGGTACACAGCACTTTTTTAAGCGTTTCGACGACGTAGTATCGGGTATTATTATTCGGATTAAGTTGAATCGGGCCGAGCTATCACTGACCCTATTTTTCCAGGTGTATCTTCCTAAAACTGCAGATGGATAGAAGTAGTTTAAGAAATACTTACAAATCCGGCTTTTAAGAAGCAACATGCCCAAAAACAGGCATTTACTAACGTTGCGTCTTCTACTTCCAAACTTGTTTGTAAGTCAGCAACTGTGACTCCGTACTCCTTCGCACATTCGAGTAACAAAATATCAAGGTCTTTAATGTTAGAAAGTTCCCTATTTTCACCTGCCTTTAAAAATAAAACCAGAATGTATGATATAGTCAACGAAAATGAATTCCATGTGGTAGCTCCAACAACAATCGAAATTACTTTAAGTTCACACACATGATTAAATTAGTATTCTAGAAAGGCATGTATTTAATCGAACCTCAAATAATTCCCATTTTGACTCCTGAAATTATGATTGAACATTCTAATATAATGCTTACGTCTCTTTTTGTGAACCTCAAATAATTACCACTTCGGGGTCCTAAAATACTAAATACCCAATAAACAACCACTTTGATGTAGCACTCACTCACGCGCGATTGTCGGGGTGATTAAGCTTATTTTCTGCGACCAATTCGGCTTGCGCGTGGTTTCTCACAGTTATAACCTAACCTAACCCGTTTATTCGGGATTTGTTACTGCAACCAACTATCTTCTTTTCGTGTGGTCAGTGACTAACCTGGTGTCAGAGTTTTAAAGCCGCCCATGGGCCTCCGACTTGGCATGACATGCCGTCAGAATAATATCTCTCAGGCATGCCGGTTTCCTCACGATGTTTTCCTTCACCGTTTTTGAAGCAAGTGATAACCACCAACTATGAAAAAGGTTATGGACCTTTTTCATAGTTGGTGGTTATCACTTTACACTGTTAAAATGAGGCTCATTTATTTTAAAAGTGTGCATCATTAAAACGCTAAAAGTTTTTAGAGGCTCATTCATTTAAAAAAGCGTTCATCATTAGAAGGTCAATAAGTTTTAGAGGATCAGTTAAATATTTCCCTTATAGAACCCAACTAGGAGTTAAATGCTGTCACTATGTGGAATTTCTTGCTTTTAAAATATTACATATGTGCCTGTCTTAATAATTCTGAAGAAGACACGAACAGACTCATAACAGACAGAGTGATCCCAAGAGGGTAGGTACAGCTAGTTGGTACTACTTTGCTAGTCAACAGCAAACATGAATAAACGATGATCACATAAACGCCGGTTATAGTCACAGCCACAGCACACACAAAAAGACCAGTAAACTTAAACATATTTTTCTTTACACTTTTGCACTCCTGACCCCGCAAAGCTTGAGCTATATCTGACCTAAATACTCGTAGGTTCCAACTTCACACCTTGTTATATAAATATTCTAAACAATAGATAATTGAACGTGATGTAATTATAATAGCACAATCGACGACCAATTTTATTTAATTTTCATAGCTATTTGCTTATGTTTATAGTAAATCTGCATTTATACTATACAGGGTCAAATAAAACTAGCTGGCAAAACTCCAGGTGACAAGTATCAATTTAAAAAAATCAAAAATCATAAAAGTTGGGACGTGGCGTGGGACTCGGTTGGAACGAAGTTTCTTTCGCTGTATATTATGTACTAGCTTCTGCCCACAACTTTGTCCGCGAACCTATAACCTTCCTTATGAATTGGGCTATCTAATGAAAACATTGTATAATTTTTTATTGTACCTAGTGTAAATAGTTATTTGTGTTAAGTATTGTAAAACATTTTAATAAAATGAAATATACTTATATTATTATGTACTTCTTTTATTATTGCTTATTGCATTGTCTTCTGTATAAGCAAAAAAAAAATCTAATCCGACTGGTAGTTTCGAAGATGCATGCAAACTTACAAACAAAAAAAAATTACCTCGATATAATATCAGTATAAACTAGTATAGTATACATACATTACATACCTATAAAGAAAACTTTTTGACACTTGCTTAATATATAACCATATAACGGCTGCCACATAGCGGCCGCTAAGTAACGGCCGCCACATTACGGCTGCTAAATAACGACCGCTAAATAACGGTCGCCATATAACAGCCGGCCGCAAAGACGGCCGTCATGAAAATGATGGCAGCGGGGTTTATATAATGGCCGCCATATAACGACCGCCACATTACGGCTGCTAAATAACGGCTACTAAATAACGGCCGCTAAATAATGACCGCCATATAATGGCCGCCACATAACGGTCGTTAAATAACGACCGCTAAGTAACGGTGACTATATAAAGACCGCTAAATAACGGCCGCCATACATCTGCCGCCATATAACGGCCGCCATGTAACGGCGGCCATATAACGGCCGCCATATAACGGCCGCCATATAACGGCCGCCATATAACGGCCGCCAAATAACGGGCGCCATATAACGGCCGCCATATAACGGCCGCCATATCATGGTCACTAAATAACGGCCGCCATATAACGGCCGCTAAATAACGGCCGCCATATAACGGCCGCCACATAACGGCCGCTAAATCACGGCCGCCATACAACGGCCGCCATATAACGCCCGCTAAATAACGGTCGCCATGTAACGGCCGCCATATAACGGCCGGCATATAACGGCCGCCATATAACGGCCGCCAAATAAAGGTCGCCATATAACGGCCGGCATATAACGGCTGCCATATAACGGCCGCTAAATAACGGCCGCCATATAACGGCCGCTAAATAACGGCCGCCATATAACGGCCGCCACATAACGGCCGCTAAATCACGGCCGCCATATAACGGCCGCCATACAACGGCCGCCATATAACGCCCGCTAAATAACGGTCGCCATATAATGGTCGCTAAATAACGGCCGCCATATAACGGCCGCTAAATAACGGCCGCCATATAACGGCCGCCACATAACGGCCGCTAAATCACGCCCGCCATATAACGGCCGCCATATCACGCCCGCTAAATAACGGCCGCCATATAACGGCCGCCACATAAGGACCGCTAAATAACGGTCGCCATATAACGGCCGCCATATAACGGCCGCCACATAAAGGCCGCTAAATAATGGCCGCCATATAACGGCCGCCACATAACAGCCGGCCACAGTGACGACCGTCATGAAAATGATGGCAGCAGGGTTTATATAACGGCTGCCATATAACGGCTGCTATATAATGGCCGCCATATAACGGCCACCACATAACGGCCGCCATACAACAGCCGCCATATAACGATGAAATAATTTTTCAAACAGAAGCTTTGGTTCCGGAGATTAACACAAAACACACAAACACACATTATACACAAACTCAAAAAATTCGCTCTCTCTATAATATTAGTTAGATGGCACACAATTAAATAATCATTATGAATATGAATACCTTTAATCAATTCTAGTAACCCTTTGCAATGAGGGTGCAAGCTAGTGCAATTTTAAAAGAGTACCTAACCGTGGAGTTTCGTGGCGGCTCTTCTCCATAGGAAACGACCAATTGGAACCGTGCACCTTGCTACTGACGTTTCATAAGTGCCCAAGTAGGTTTATGTGAAATGAAATATTTTGATTTTGAGTGATAATATAACTTTGGGTATAGGTACACAGTTAACATACCTTAAATAAGATTAGTAAGTTGACACCGAGCAATAAAGCATAGACATCCTATACCGTTACTTATACCTACTCGACTTTTTGTAAAACTTGTAACTGCGCTATGGAAGCGCATTTTGAACTAAGCATAGTACTTTACTCATCTAGTCATTTATGTATTGGGAATGTGTAAGAAAACATAAAACAAATAGCCGTTTAAAAAATGTTTTATTTAATATATTTTTTTTAAATCATCAATTCATATCCATTTTTATTTCGTATCGTTGCATGTTGGTGGTTCCATCGTTTGGTGAAAGAACTGCAAAAATTAAGATTCAATTGAAATAATTTCCGTTCAAAGAGGTTGCTTTTCATAAAAGGGCAACGTAATCTTAGTGTGCTTCAAAAATGATCTCTTTGTGAGTAGCATTAGGTATGTTGATAGCATGGTGTTGATGCCAGCAGACCTTGCAATCGGATTCTTTATGTTTTAAGTCCTACAAACAAAAAGGGAATGGACTGCACGGATGATCTTCTCCTTAAGGTACATAGCCGAAAAATATCTGGCAAAGCATATGAAAATTTACTGTGGCAAACGAGAAACGTCAGAACTATTCATAACATAACATTACGCCTGGTTTCCCCGAAAGGTTAGGCAGAGGCTCGGCAGAGGTACACCAGTTATGTTCAAGTCCCATGTAATTTTGGGTGAGGCTATTGCCATCAACCGGCAGACTCCAAACTACTACTGAGAAAATCCTGCCGAAAAACCCAATAACAGTTTACTCGACCTGGGAATCGAACCATGGATCTCATGCTCAACAGTAGCGCCTACGACCTTCGCTAGACTAACAAGGCAGTTAAAAGAGGTAAATGAGAAAGGTGTGGACATAGAAATATAAAAAACAGGGTGTGACTAATGTATTTTATTTATATACCGTGTTTGTTCATATTGTTCCTGGAAGTTCCCTGCCCAACTGTTCCATGAAGCAAGCAGCCACCAGCGCGCCCATCTGACATCCCTCTTCCCCATCGGTTACGGGTATATCTTTTACTGAAATTAAGGAGAGAGATAATTAGTAATTATATTGCACTTACACTTATCTTGTAACAGAGTACGATCGGCTTTTGAAACCCTTAAACAAACTTAGAACCTTATCACATTAAACGATGCAAATGACGATGTCTAAATGTGACGAATCAACGAACGAGTTTAATATGACAAAGTTCAAAAGTGATCGAAGTATTCGTAAGGTAATTCGGACGTGGGTTTGTCTGATTAAATCGGGAGATTAACACCTGATCATGAGGAAACCGGCCATGCTTGAGAAATATTTCTCGACGGCATGTGAAGCCTAGTCAGAGGCCCGTGGACGATATAAAAACTCTGACACCAGGTCACCATCCACGAGAAAAAGAAGAACATCCGGTGCTGAATTTCAGGTTAGCTGTTGTGATTCGTTGATCGTTTTTGACCAAGTGGGTCTTCACCAAGGGATACAGGAGACATGGGGACCGTTCCCATAAGGAGGTAGATGATAGAGCGAATGGCGAACATTTACCCTACCATATTATGCTTCAGAATATCTTTATCAAAGACTGTATTTAGTCCTGCCGGGGTTGCGGGTTTGTCCGAAAGGGATATCGCGACCCCGGCACACAGGCAACGGAAGGAACACGGGTGGGTTTTAGTCAGTAAAAGTCTGACACGCCCTCCCGCTCCGCCCAGAGCGGGAGAAGTTATTTGATAATTTCCCACCCTCAAAAAAAAAGGGTGTTGTGGATCGCCACAACACCCTTTTTTTTTTGAGCTTGGGAAAGATCTATATACCCTGCAGTCGGCCACGATAGGCCGAGTTGATTGTTGACATTTCGCCAGTTATTCTTAAGACCCATGCAATGTAATAGGGAGCGAGCCTATTGCGATCAAACGAGCACAAGTTCAGATTTGGAGCTGCTACTGAGAAATTCTTAATGAAAAATCCTAGAACCTCACACTCAGCAGTCCCACTACACCAACAAGGCAGTTTAAATATTCCAAACAAATAGTAGAGTATCTTTATCATATAAAATCAATAGCAGAATGTTTTTATCATAGACATTATTTACAAATATTTCAAAGAATTATTTATGTACCTGACTCGCACTGTTTTGCTACATTTTCTAGACGGTTGTATACTTCATCATCCTTTACAATATTTTTAGTGTAGGTCAGGCCGGGGTTCAGAACATATTTTCCTTTATCATCCAGCTGCAATACAGAAAATATAATGATTTTTGGGAACAAAAATTGTTACACACATTTAGTAAGTAGCCAGGCAGATAACCAGCTAATTATACATCAATCTCTCAAAACAGGAACTGAACATCCACCTTTTAACATATTTCACCCTTAATTGGACAGTAATAATATAGATCATTATGTTTATTTCTCTGTACGGAAAAAGAAACCAACTAAAACAGTCAAGACGCATACAATATATAGGTGACCTTATAGAAATTAAAAGGAAAATATTTAAGACGAACATAGATAAAGAGCAGCAGTACCTATACAAATAGAAAAAGTACATACAAATCCTGTTTTTTTGAGGGCACAGCTCCAAAGACAGGGATTAACAGCCGTCACATCTCTTGATCTCGTAACAGCTCTTATTTCGGCAATTTTGACTCCGTGTTCCTTCAAGCACTCGAGAAATATGTCAACAACATCATCAAGGCTAGCAGGTCCATCTTGACCTGCCTAAAAAATATAGAATTTATGATAAAAACCATAAAAGAAAGTTAACGAAATCTTCAGGGTGCGGGCGACAGCTGCAAAAACAATTGATGTAATTGAAGAAGACACAATTAACTATAGCGCTACTAGTTTAATTTGGCGCGTGGCCAAAACCAGAACTAACGCCGCCATATTGTTTTTTGAATATATTTCAAGTGACATTTCACAAAACGATTGCACAAATGTTTACCAACAACGCCCCGCTGTTAACGTCATTCGAGCGTCAAAAGATCCTTGTAGCAGTGTAGATCACTAGACTAACAACAAAATCATCCCAATACAATAGGGGCAAAAATTTAAATAAACGATACTTACATAAACACTGTTTAAGCTCAAAGCCACAGCACACAAAACAAGACAAGTAAACTTAGACATGTTATAAGTAGTTTTCAGTCGTACGCTCCTGATCCTCTGAAGCTTCAACTGTATCTGCTCTGAATACAAACTTCACACCTTGTTATATAAATATTCTAAACTACTAATTGGACTACATTTATATGATGGCTGCTGCAGTACCTAATTATTATAATAATAGGTATAGCATTTTACCCATATGAAAATTCATTGTAATTTCTGCCAAATTTATTTGATACTTTTATTGAATTTGAACAAAAATGTCGTTATTTTCTGCATCAGCATCCGGAGTATTCTGAAATGACATGAACAGCAAATAGTTACGACCTTGCAATGGGGATACAAGGTGAAGCTAGTGCTAATACAATTTGTATTTTATTTCTTCAGAAAACTTACAGCTAGATAGTAAAGCATAAGTGAAGGAAAGCCAATTCTAAGTTTTCACTGATAATATTAGATAAGAACAAGTGAAAGTAGTTGAGCAGGAGAAAGTAAAAAGTAAAAGAACTCGAAGAGAATTTTAATACATAGACTGGACAGGTTTCAGTGGCCTTCGAAAAACACCTTGCGCAAAGGTCTGTCCGGACAATCATTGCACCAACCATGGCCAAAACGATTAGGCTATTCGTAATTTTCAACCACAAAGTGGACTTCAAGCAGGCATTGTAATCGGATTATTTAAAGCCACTGAGGTAACCAGCTAGCGAATGTAGAAATCCAATACGCAAAGTCTAGGTCTAGGTATCTAGGTCTGGTCGGACAGATGGATGTGTGTGGGATGTCTTCAGTAAAAAGAAGTACCTAATATTCGACTCACGGATATGTATAAAGTATATTGATTTCTGAGATCCAGAATCAAAGTAGGCAGAGGTAAACAGTTGCACACACAATACTCTTTGGAAGGCACAATGAGTAAGTTATTAAGTTCACACAAAGTAAGTACAGTCATGCAAGCACACAAGCACATTAAACAGTAGCGACAACACAAAGTAGAGCATAACAAACGAGCAAATGATTACTTATTACGAATTATAGGATAAATATTGTGACTCGGCCTAGGGTAATAGGGTAATTGTACCACAATTACCCTAGGCTGATAACATTTCGTTTTTCCTAATTATGTGAATATTAATATTAAGGTCGGTTTCCCCCTTAGGCCGCACTCCACACCGTACGGCCCTGTAGAGCTCGTCTCCAGAGATACATTTTATAAAAGTAGCTAGCCTACACTATGAAAAACGACTGAATCTACGTTTTTTATAAAAATCATCATCATTATTCTCTTGTCCATATCCCATTTTATCAATGTTATTATCATGCTCATTCTAGTATTTTTAGGGTTCCGTACCTCAATAGGAAAAAACGGAACCCTTATAGGATCACTCGTGTGTCTGTCTGTCTGTCTGTCCGTCTGTCACAGCCAATTTGTTCCGAATCTAATGGACCGATTAAGTTGAAATTTGGTACACATATG
The DNA here is from genome assembly GCA_914767755.1 of Agrochola circellaris. NCBI lineage: Eukaryota > Metazoa > Arthropoda > Insecta > Lepidoptera > Noctuidae > Agrochola > Agrochola circellaris. The sequence goes on from OU611853.1 coordinate 7,545,017, forward strand.
CATTTCTGTGGCCCAAATACGATCGTGTAACGTAAATAAATAAATTTTGAATATGGGGGGTCACTTTAGGGGGTTAATAAAATATTTTATTTAAAAAGTTTTGCTAACTGTACCGTATCAAATGAAAGAACTTATTACTAGGATACCAAATACATAATTATTTTTATAATTTTAAAATAAATACTTATAAAGATATTTAAGAAAATAGATGAAAATTGACTATTCTCCCCTTATCTCCGAATCTACAGAGCCAAAAATGTTGAAAAAAATACAGGAAATAGTTCTATGCTTATAGATTACAGGAAAACCTATAAGAAGGCTATGGTCTTAAAATAACATGGTAAATTACTCAATACTGTGCGTACAAACTTTAATTTGCAGTTGGAATGTACGGGGACATGTATTTGAACTACAATGTTAAGTTTGTTCTTGGGATAAATTCATCCCAAATACGGAACCCTTCATTGTGCGTGGTCCGACACGCACTTGGCCGGTTTTTTTTTGTTATTCTAAATATTGTATTTTGTACTAAGCACGAACCAACAGCGCGCCCCTTTCAAGCTTCTCCATCGCTTCCAGCTTTTACTATTACTGAAACTAGTAAAAGAAGACTGAATTGTAACTCGGTTACAAATTGCACTTGTAACCGGGTGAGTCACAGAAGTCCTAACTCGCTCGGGTTTTATACCTGACTCGCATTCATCATCCTTCACAGTTTTTCTAATGTGGTCTTCCACATCCAGTCTGCCCCGCAGTGATGGTGGACAGACTGGATGTGGGTGAGGTGGAGAACCGGTTGTAGATAATATCTAAAAAAATTACGACATATTATGTCGTAATTTGGGAGAGGCCTATGTCCACTAGTGGATTGCTATAGGCTGAGTTGATTGATTGGCTGTAATCCTAATAGATATTGTAACAGCATCATGTGTTGTATACTCATTACCGAAATACTCATAATTCTATCGAATTAGTGAACGTATGTGGTGTGGAAACAGTTAAATAAAAAAAAAAATTACATTGAGACAGAAATACACGTAATTGGAAAGGTAAAGAGTTTATGAATTTTTGAATACCTACTTTACAAAAAACAGCAAAACAATGCACAAATCTTTATTTCATGTCTCTGCGTTGTAATAGTTCCAACTTTTATAGAAGGGCCAATCATTTTATGTCTACAGCCGTACTAGTTTACATTTTGTGGCCGGGTGAGTCTCAACTTATCCATGAAGCAAGCTGCAGCTAGCGCGCCCCTCTCGCATCCAGCTTCACCGTCACTTACAGCTTTATCTTTTACTGAAATTAAGAAAATAAATAATAAACTTGGTAACCAATAATTATTTTGTCATGCTTGTGATTTTGCGTGGTGCGCTGCCCTTCTGACTGTTTTGGGGTCATTGGGAGACCGATCTTCAGGAAACTGCTATTCAACATGTTTACCTGAAGGATTTGGCGAAGATTGTTTCATCCTATATGACACGTTTTCGCTGAAGCGGAGACTTGCAAAAATCGAATCCAATCAAAGAGACGCGCGAGTTTTCTGCTTTTCTTAAAGTCTTCTAAGTTAAGCAGGTAGTGTAGTTAGTTGCTAGTTTAAGTTCTTGTTGTCTTTGATAATATAAACGGTAAACCTGCTGATGATTATTTTAAAAAAGTATTGTTTATACCTGACTCGCATTGTTTTGCTACGTCTTCTAGCTTCGCGTATCCCACAGGGTCTCTCATAATTTTTTTAAGTTGACTCAGACCAGAGTCCAGATCGTATTGACCTTGGCCATTGAGCTGTAATAAAGTAGAAACAGTTATTTCATAGAAAACTAAATATTAAACAAATCTAGTATCTACTCAGACCATTGTTGAGTGTTTTAAAATTGATCATCTCAATGCATGTACTTTTATACATTTCTTATATCTTCAACAAAATCTTTAGCTTTATTTTTTGCCACAAAGAGTGCTATACCTAATGGTGGTGCTAAAATAAACTAAAGTGCTAAAACAGGCAAAATAACGTCCGAGAAGCAGATTATCTTAGGCAACTCTTGATTTAAAGAGCAGTAACAGAATACTTACAAATCCAGCTTTCGTGAAAGCGCAGCCAAAGAAACAAGGCGTAATATTTGACACGTCGCCTATGAACAAAGCGTGGTCCAATTCAATAAAAGTATATCCGTGCTGCTTCGCGCACTCTTCTACTAAGGCTTGAAAATTCTTAGCGGAAGCATTTTCATCTTCAACTGCCTTTAAAACAAAAATAAAAACGGTTGTATGAGTTACAATAAACCAACGAACAAGATAACCATGAAGTGGTCTCATCCCAATAAGGATTGCTTCAGAACATAAACTTGCTAGCATTTGATAGGTAGGCACTCACGTAAACATTGCTGAAACACACAAACACGGCACACAAAACAAGGCAAGTAAACTTAGGCATATTTTACTTTTCAGATTCGCACTCCTGATCCATCAATACTTTAACTGTAATGCCCTGAAAACCAACTTGACGCCTCTTATAAACTGCAGTAATTGGAGGCGATGTAATTATTTTAATAATCTGTCACTAAACGTTGCTCAATTTTCTAGCATTTCAATAGATAATAATGTTGTTTATTGAAAATTGTGACAACTTTGTTGGAAGGATTTGAATTTGGACCTAAAATACATCATCAGGAAGAGAAATTTACCTTCAGAAATGGCTTTATTACCAACAAATACATACACAGATAAAAACGATATTCATTTAGTAATTTGGATAAAAATTGCACTTTTAAACTTTTTTTTTTAATTTCAACTAAATGAGGTCGGTGTGTTTCCTAAAAAAACTACTCTAAGAAGAAACACCGAAACAAACTCTTGAGGCGGCGACCAGCCCGCCGGTTGAATGCGTCCCAGAGGGTCATGGCCATGGCTCCTTGCCGGATTGCCGCCATGGAATCTGGAGGCAAAATTCCTCGCGCACATTTGGAAGTGACGCAAGGAGGCGAAACGCCGGGGCGTAACTCCACTGCCGCGAGAAATCACGGCACAGTGGACAGAGCTCCGGCAGGATCTCATGGCGTCATGGAGAGTGCGATTGTCGCAACCCAGTGCTGAGCATACCACAATTACGGCGATAAGTCCCCTCTTTGAGGAGTGGCTAAAGAGGCACCATGGCGTTCTCACCTTCCGCCTGACGCAGGTCCTCACCGGACACGATTGTTTCGGGAGGTTCCTGTTACGGATAAGGCGGGAGGAAACGCCCGGGGTTCATCATTGTGTGAATCGCCATGGTACGGAGCGAGAGGGCATGGGACGACGTCACCTCCTTCTGCGAAGCAGTAATGCTCGCAAAGGAGGAGGCGGAACGCGTGAGGGAGAGGCAAATTTCGCGCTCTCACGCCGCTAGCCACCGCAGGAGACGCCCTGGGTGTCGAGAATCGCAGGCCGATTCCCGGCCACCGTACGCGCAGGCTTGCGGACGGTGAGCAATGGGTAGCTCGCTGTCCGATAAGGACTAGGCCCGGGTCGACGGCGCGTTGAGTTCCACGCGCGCCTCAAAGATATGTCAGCACAACTGACGGGGTCCGCTAGAACCGATGCTTGCCGGGGTCGCGGGCAAGTCCGAAAGGGATACCGTGACCCCTGAAGGAACATGGGTAGGTTTTAGTCGGTAAGAGTCTGACACGCCCGCCCGCTCCGCCCAGAGCGGGAGAAGTTATTTGATAATTTCAAACCCAAAAAAAAGGTCAACGTCTCTTATATAATAATAATCCTAAATTAGTCCCTATAGTAAACATTGTAATTGTCAGATTATATTTAATTATGAAGTCCACGTAGTGTAATGTCTAAGGTGGTCTCTTTAGTAAAGCAAGGTTTGAGTGGACCTGTTCAAACAGTGAACGCAAGTGTTAGTTATCGCAACATACTAAACACTTCCATTTACTGCAGTCCAGAGGTCCTTAACAGTTCAACAGTTCGACGAAAATTACCATAGGAAAACACTTTTTCAACCACTTTGGTAAAAACTTAGCTAGATTTTTCGATGGGGAGTGGTATTATAAGGTATAGTAAGGTCATATAAGGAACTCTTGTGCAAAATTTAATGCTTCTCTCATCTTTGACTGTGCCTTGTGGGTCAGTGAATTTAAGTTTTTATTAAGTAGATTTTGAAATTTTGTTCATTTAAGTTAAAATCACCATCACTCAGATGTCATTACTGGAAGCCGATGAATCCGCTTGACTGTGAGTAATCTCAGCTATGATACTACAAGAGTTCAAGTTTATAAACCGGTTTTGAAATCTTTGTCACTTTTTATTATCATTATTATAAAGTTAGCAATAGTTGCATTTTCTGAAGACAAGAAATCGGATGTACCTAAACACATTATCCTCTAGACTGATCCCAGGCCAATCCCTTGTGGGACTCCATCCTCAATGCCATACCGGACAGACTAGATCTTAAGTGTTGTTGCTAACCCCGAAATACTTTATCAGACAGGTAGGACGCTACAATAGAGTTAAGGTGAGTGTGACACACTTTTCACAATTTGTCGCGGTAAACATTTTTGAAAAAAGATCGAAGGCCCATTGGACTTTGCAGAATAGCATAGAACCTATACATAAGTACTAATACATATAACTTCCTGAAGCAGAAGAATGGCACCAGTCCATGTAATCTGGGTGTCGTACTAAGACTTCGCGTACATTCGTAAAAATACTCCATTATCCAGTAAACTAACGAGTAAACAGTTTATGACATTCCAAGTTGGCGGAAATGAATAGTTCCAATAATAAAATACATAAATAATCTAGGTACTGAAAGGAAAAGTGGCCTTAATAGCTGACTTTGTATATTAAGCCCTCTACACATTGGACCTTTAGAAGAGCGTCATGTTTTATTTCCTTGCACTTCTATGCAAAGCAAGAAGACATAATTATGGTATGATTGACAAAATGTCTTTAGTTATTACTACTAATGTGAACGTCATTCTAACTAGTATCATAAATGCGAAATCGAGTTTGTTTGTTTGTTACGTTTTCACGCTAAAACGAATCTACATGAATGGCACACAGATAAACTACGCCACGTATCCTTAAAAAAGGAAGATATCCAGAGACGTTGGTCGACATCGCCCGACGTTTCAAGCGATTAGTACCGTGGGACATTTGTCCAGTGAATACGTGGCTTTATCACTGACAATACTTGTCAGTAGGCTTCATGGGACAACTGTCAAACGTAATGTCATTTCGAAATATTTTCAATATTAGGTACCTAGGTATTTAAAAATGATTTTGCCTATACCTACATAATATCTTATTATATTTTATGCAAGGTTCAAAGGCGAATGTAGAATTTAAGACCTGTGAAGGTATTCAGGCTGGGGAGGTCGCGCATCCCATCATGTTGTGTTACTATCTTGGTCGGCTTATTCCTACCTATTATGGAGTAAACAAAAAAAACAAAAAAAAATTGGTAATTAAATAAAGCATTTTTATTATATTATTGCATTCTAATCTTAGAAGAACTTCTTCGAATAACTGAGTAGCCGGCGCGGTCATCATGCTTGTCGTCGGCATAGCCATACGATGCTCATCACACATACTAGTATCAACTGTAATCTATGGAATTGCATTAGACTCGATCTTCTCTGCACACCTGAATTAAGTACAATACTCGTATTCTATACTTCACAAAACAAATAAAACTAGTAGGTAAACAAACTAATCCATAACTATTTACAACAACACGTCAAGAAAAACAGAGTAGTGACATTAAAATATGACATTTCTGATTTGAAGCTGACATCAACAGATATTAATGTCGCCATGGACGCTAAATTCTCCAAAAAACGTATACATAGTGGATTCATTTAACTATCATCAACAATGAGCTAATAGTATTAAGAGGCTTACAACAGCTAAAGCGCGGTCATTGTCGGACTGCATAGAAATGAAAGAGAAGCGCGATGACACGACGCAGGTAATTTATTGCAAAATATGAAGCAGTCAAAAATCTATTGATTGGACTGGAAAATTAAAACACTATTATGCTAATATGTAGCTTGTAGAATAATCTGACAAAAAATCAGAATGATTGCATGTAAATTAATATGATTTTTAATCGTTAAAAGAAATTTTTAGAGGCATCTTTATGATTTTTTTCTATCGTATCAAATTAGCTGTTTTATGTTTTCAACACAGTATCTTACTAGCATATATCCTGAAGAATATCATATATTTTTCTGATTTTGTTTACTGCAGTGGATCATATTCTTTTAGGCGTTATAAAACTTGCGTTTAGGCACGTTTAGGTCCTGTAGTCCCCTTAAGCTTCGTGCAGACCAGCGCGACGCGACACTGCGACGCGACACCGGTTATTGTTATACCGTCAAGTTTTCTTAGAAATTGTGTTGTTCGAGTCGCGTCGCGGCGTCGCGTCGCGTCTGGTCTGCACGAAGCTTTAAACGAGCAATATTTGTTTAAATAAATATTTATAATCAATTTCTTGAAAACGGCTCTAACAATTTCAATGAAAGTTGTAATATAGGGGTTTACGGGGGCGAAAAATCTATCTAGCTAGGTCTCATAACTGGGAATACTAGTTTTCTCCGTATTGTCACCCGAGCAGAGGTCGGTCACCCAAACTTTAGAACAAGATGTCTCAAGAATGCCATTACATGGCAGCATGGAATTAGTTAGTACGTACTATCATGGCAGCATGGAATTAGTATGAACTATCCTGTACTATTAAATGAGCATTCTCTATTTTCACCAGAGCAGAGCTCGGTCGCCCAGGAATACATATTTATTCATATAAAACATGTTGCAAATACAAATAAGCACTGGCTGCAAAGCTTAGAATAATACTCTTGTGTTTCAAGGGACAGGAGTCTGCTTCTCCAAAATGTCTTAGATTTGATGGAACAGAACTGAGCTATCAATAATAATTAACGTCTTGTCCTGTAATACTCCTCAAAAAAAGAGGTGGTAAAAGTCTTAATAGTCTGTTTAAAGTAAAACGATGAAACCACTACAACCTAAATCTGTTAATAAGCATAATTATAGAAATAAAAATACTATATTAAGGTAAGTATGGTAACTCCATAGCTACCGTCCTAGATTCTGCGTTTATATATTGCAAATAATTGCGTTTTGATTGTCAAATTTAATAAAATATTTGTTTATTATTTTTTTCTTTGTGCAGCTTAATAAAAATAACGTTATGCATAAAAAGAAAAGCCCTGTGACTGTTTCATAGAACGCACATACTTTCATTCATGAACGCTTCTGAAATTAATCGACACCAAAAATGCCATTCTTCTTTGACCATGTTCGTTGTTCCTTCTTTGAGAAGTATTTCCATTTATTCCTCAGATAATTTTAGTTTTTGTACTATATTCAAATATAATTTCAAAGTCAAAGTCTAATCATTTATTTCACATAAGCCCTTGTAAGGCACTTTTGAACGTCAAAGTTTACAAAAAATTTAATTGATTCTAGTCGCCCCTTCAAAACGTTCCCCGGACTTCGTAAAATTAGGTACTGTGGAATGCATTTAAACATTAGATATAAACCTCTTAAATACAAAGATCCTACCACAGATTTGTTAGATCAAACCAATAATGCCGTTCCGTGCGTATTCGAAAACGCCTGTAAGTTTAGCCGCTGCACCAACCGTGCCAATACAAGCATAATATAGTCCGCCTCTGTACATTTGTGTGCTTAAAGTGTTAAATAAATAAATAAATGGTGAATATGCAGGTGTAGTGCAGACCTTATGACCTGTCTGCAGATTTCTTACAGGGTTCTTTATGACTCTTTAAGAACAGTTACGCGGATTAAGTTACTAAATATACGTCGTCTATTGTATCTTATACAATTTTATCATCCATGTACGTAGATTTGTGAAAATACTCACATAACCAATTTTTTTGTAGAAGCAGCTCCAGAAATATGAATTAAGCGACATAAGCGACGCGTCGCCTGCCTTCACAACGGCTGCCATATCAGCTTCTGTAATTGCGTACTCCTCGAAGCAATCGAATGTCGAGGTCCAAAAATTCTTCGGGGCAGGCTTCACCGTCGCCAACCTTTAAACATCAAATGAATGTTAATTGAGATAGATCATAAGTCAACAAAAAATTCATGTAAACACAAATATGTCATCGTTAATTATTTCGGTTGTTTCATGCAAATAAAAACCTAGGCTATCAATGAATAGATCCTAAAATTACCTTGCTAGAGAACCGCAAAAATAAGAATAAACGATACTCACATAAACGCTGTTTATACTTAAAAACACAGCATAAAAATAAGAAAAATAAACTGGAACATTTTGTACACCAGACTATCAGTTTTACACGTCTTCTTTTTCAACTGAATGAGATCCGAATACCAATATCACGCCTTTTTATGTAAATATACCAAACAGCCGTAATTGGGCGCGATGTAGGTCAATAATATAAAATGTCTTTATTCGCGCGCAACGCTCTATTTGTAAGTATTTTACGTGTTCATAAATTTTGTAAATAATGTTAAAATGTTAAATAGTTTTGCAATCCGTACATAAAATAACATTCAGGAAAAAATTAGACTTTATTCTGAAATGACATCATTCATGGAACTGGAGTGCTATCCTGTAACCTTCTCACCGTGAAAACTTAGGTGAAGTGAGCGTGGAGTGAGCTGTCATTCCACAGGGATTGACACTATTGACAGCTCACTTCACCCAAGTTTTCACGGTGAGATATTTACAGAATAGCATGGCTGGTCCTAGTAACGACCCTTGTGGGACCTCCACCTTCATTTTTATGGGTTGTCATCTTTTTTTTTCACTTTTTCCGAACACTCGGTCAAACAGTATTAAGTTATGCTAGAAGAAACTGCAAGTGTGAAAAATATACACCAAACACGGTCGAAAGCTTATCGGACATCCACAAAGCCATTTTACTAAACTTTGGTAAATAATTACAAGATATTTATTCTTACCAAGGAGTATCGTGTTACCCAGATAAAAAGTCGCTCCATGTAAAATACTGGTATTCAGCTGCATCCGATTAGACTGGAAGCCGAACCCAACGTAGTTGGAAAAAGGCTAGGCAGATTGATTTACAAAATAATTAGCTCGACAGTTTAATGGGACTTGCATTTAGGTACAATTTTCTTTAGGTACCTATGCGAAACCTAGCTTCTATTGCTACTGAGATCATTTAAGTTTTTGTAATGTATTTTAGATTACATAGCTAGTGATTACATAAAATAACAGAAAGCCGGTTTAGATTTCTATACATCGATGTTGTACCAATTGTAATAGTTGCCAATACTTTAGAGAATAAAACACAAAAATGCGAATGTTAATTATTTAATTAATAATTTTTAGTTTTATACATTTAACTGTTTTCATAAAACAAAGTCCAGACATTTATCACATAGCGTTGCGCAACATTTCAAGAACCTGAAAAAAATATAATAAAAACAGTATAAAATATATTAAAAAAACGGATATAAACCAAATACAAAATATTAAAGACGAAGAAAATTATAAAATTGAGGTCAAAACATAAAAAATTAACATGAGTAAACCTACATCTTTACTGTGCGATTTTCATGAAGCAAGCAGCCACCAGCGCACCCTTTTCACATCCAACATCACCGTCGCTTACAGCTTTATCTATAATTGAAAGCGACAAAAGAAAAAAATATATAATTTTAACTTGTAACCCAGTATCTGATAATAACAGATGCTCTGCACCTGTTTTTGAAAACCTGCTCTAGGTCTTTGGTTTGCTGCTAAATATATTATATAATAATAGTCCTCCTGAATGAGTTCAGCCATGTCAGCCAATCTCAGCGGAGACTAGCCATCTACGCGGGAGATATTATAGTGCACAAGTGTGTACGCAGACACAGGTGTGGTGGTCCGATGCTAAATATAAGCTGATGGTGATTGATTGACCACGAAACAAAAATAACCAAAAAAATTATCCACATACCTACTCGCATATCTTCAAGTTAGAACCGTAGTCTCTTTAGTTGGTCATTATTTTTATAAAACCATTTGTCTATTAAAAGAAAATCTTTTATACCTGTCTCGCATTGTTTTGCTGTGTATTCCAATTTGGCGTATTTCAAATCATTCGCCGCCACCTTTCTAAGGCCGGCCAGGCCGGTGTTCAAATCGTATTGACCTTTATCATTGAGCTGTATAAAGAAAATGAAATTCAGTCATAATCATCATTTCGACTGCATTTATATAATTTCATAAAACAATTCATACATACATTGTTATCATCAATGTATTAAAAATCATATTATCGTCTCATGTAAATCATATTTATAACAATAAAAAGAACAATATAAAGGAAACTTTGGTAAAAATGAGCAGTAGGTAAAATAAAAGTAGAAATACTTACAATACCAAGTTTGTTGAACAAGCAACCCCAAAAACAAGAATCTATCAACGTCACATCCCGGGCTTTCATAGCTGCTTCCAAATCATCATTTGAGAAATTAAGCTCTTTTAAGCAGGCTTGTTCCAAGGGTTTGAAAGCTTCCCGGCAAGAATCGACTCCATCAGCCTTTTAAAACAAATAAAGAAAAAAAAAAAACAGCTCATATCTTTTTACATACAGAACGGATAGACTAGACAGTAAACGCCTACGCGTCATAACAATAAAACTTCTATTTTGTCTCGTTTACTGTCCGCGGAAGCGTTAATTGCAAATAACACTAAGTTAGCCTAGATGCTTACGGAAACGCTGCTTAGAATTACGGCCACAGCACAAAAAATTGGATAAACAAAGTTAGACATGTTGTAATTTTCAGATTCGCACTCCTAATCCTTCGAAGCTTCAACCGTATGTGCTCTCGATACCAATTTGACTTCTTTTATACACCTACCTAAATATCCAAAACTGAAGTAATCGGATGCGACGTTGTTATAATAATATCCTCGCTAAATTACGCGAATTGCTCAATTTGCGTACATTTCGTAAATTCTGTCAACATTTTTAGCAAACTTCCATTCGGAAAATGATTATGCCTACTGTGTTCTGATTTTTTTTTTTTTTTTTTAATAGTACCCCTCCGGCTAAAATAGATCCAGAGGATCCAGCCAAGAATCTAGCTTCGGCAGTTAGTTGTACAGATAAAATACTGTTGACCAATTACTGTTGATTTTAATATTTGAAAATTTAAGTTTTCTAGTGTTAAACTACCATCCGACCTCGCAGGATTATTTTACGGTTTCGTTAATTTTACACAAAGCGTGATTTCCATTGCTGCTCAGATAATTTTAGTTTTTGCAGGTTGTGTATTTTAGATTTAGTTGTGTTAATAATTGTCTAGTGATTATGTGACAGAAATTCTGTTCAAATTTGGATGGATACTATACATAGTTGGTAGATGCCGTGAATTTTTTTAATAAGTACCTGACTATATCTTTAAGGTATGATCGCAAATAACGCTGCACGCGGCAGTGCTGCTGGAGCAGTGCTGCCGCGACACTACTGGTCCCCTTACAATTTCTATAGGTTTATATGAGATTGCATTCCGAGCACGGCAGCAATGCTGCACGACATTGCTGAGTTACATTGCTGCCTTGCTCCGAATGTAATCTTAATGTAACGGCGCCGACCGTGCTTATGTAAAGTAAATAAGACTGAGTTATATACCAGTGTAGTGATAAATAAGTTTAAATATGTGTAAAAGTGTTAGTTTAAAAATGAAAGTTGAGACCCTATCTACGCACCTGGGCACAAGTAGCGGAGTGGCCTTGACGGACTTTTGCCATTTTATCTAAGTTTTAAGTTTCTAACTAGATTTTAGGTGATTAGTTTTGTTCTAATTAGCTTCTACTAGTTGAATTTAGGATTATTTTTCCAATTTGAATCTATTAAGACCAGATAAAGTATAGTTTTTTAAGAATTTAAATATGAAGAAAATGTTTGTATAATAAAATTACGTTACTTAAAAATGAAAGGACTATGTTACTCCGTTTGAATTATGTAAATCGGTCCAAAAGTTTTAGAGATATATAACTTTGTAGGTATAATGAAAACTTGCCAAAACCTATTTTCAAGCAATTAATGTTCTAGAAAGTTTTTAGTATAAAAAGATACGGTAAATGGTGTGTAAAACAATGGACGGATACATAACCTATATTCTGTGAAAAAACAGTTACGATTTCACTTAGGGAACAGGTAGAAACAGAGCTCCAAAGAGCTATACCTAAGAGAAAATTAAGTAAAATGGTCCAAAAAATCAGTGGTCTCTTTACGGTAACTTAGGCTTAACGATTTTGGTATAAAAAGCGTACCATTGGGCCGGAACGTTACAGTCGGATTCCAGCTCTCAACAAGGAAACATCTCAAGAAAATAAACAAGAAGAAATTGAAGAAATCTTTTATTTGAAGAAATCCCAACACAATACAGTCCACTACAAAAATATATGGGGACCAGCAGTGACGCGGCATCACTGCCGCGTGCAGCGTTGTTCATGATTCCGAACACCTTAAGGAAATAAAACGCAAAAGATTTTGAATTATTTTATTGAATAATTGCATATTACGAAAAGGTGTGAATTTTTCTATTAATTGGTCTCTCTGGGGCTGAAACTAAAGGCAATTCTCAACTTAAAGGTGATTCCATAAAGCAAGCCGCCAACAACGCGCCCCTCTCGCATCCAGACTTCCCATCGCTTACAGCATTATCTTTTACTAAAATTATAAAAGAAGATTGAATTGAGTGACAGAGTGAGTGACAGAATCCCAGCCTGCTTATCATCATCATCATCATTTCAGCCGAAATACGTCCACTGCTGGATATAGGCCTCCCCCAAGCACTGTCACTCCGACTGTGCTTCCCGCATCCAGCGGATTCCTGAAGCCTTCTGAAGGTCATCGGTCCACCTTGCCTCCGTTGTCCAGGGCCTCCCGCCTTCCAACGCTACGTCTTCCAGTACACGGTCGTCACTTCAGAACCTTTCGGCCCCATCGGCCATCTGTTCTGCGAGCAATGTGCCCTGCCCATTGTCACTTATGTTTGGCCTGTTTAAAGGATGTCTTTATCATATATACAATACAAATATCCTCCTCTCGTTCCAGGGTTCGATTCCAAGGTCAGGCAAAGTGTTATTGTGCTTTCCATCAGGAACTTTCACTAGCAGCTCGAAGTCTAGATTTGTGACTGGTTGATGGCAACAGGCTCAACGTCTATTATATGGGACTTAAACATAACTGGCGAAATGTGGGTGTTACTATGCACCTCTGTCCAAACCTTAGCGGAAAAGAGGCGTGATGTTATGCTATGTTAAATAAGGTTTATACCAGGTGCGCATCGTCTTCCTAAACGGGCGAAACGGTCATCTTTCCAAAACCTTTTCATGATGGTGAGGTAGTTATCCGGATCGTATTGACCTTGGGCATTAAGCTGTAATATAGCAAATACAATTATTTAAAGTAAAGTTAATTTTGTAACAAGTTTAGTTAGTATTTTTTTACCTATGAAATTAATTAAAAATTAAATTAATTTTATTCAAGCCAAGCGAAATCGGAGCTGGTCAGCAAGTCATACGTTTATAAAAAAGGCAATAAGACAAAATAAAGAAATCGAAATCGTGCATGAAAACCGGTATCTCGAAATAAGTTCATTCTTACTCTTTATTAAAAAACAGGTATCTCGAAATAAAGAGTCAGTTGATTTAAATTTCGTTATTTTGTCTCTTTGCCATTTATATCTACTGATGTAGATATTGTAAAAAATCTCACAAGTCCAATTTTCTTGAAGTAGCAGCCCCAGTAGCAAGAATCAATCTTCGTCACATCGCCTTTCATCACAACGGTTTCTACAAAATCTTTATATGTGAGGTCAAACTTCTTTAAGCACTCGCTTCTGAACATCTCTAAATCATCATTGGACCCCGATTCATCAATTTCAGCCTAAAAAACAAAAAATCAAGACAAAATATGATACAAATTATTTGGATGAATAATTTGCAGCAGCAACTTTTAAAGTAACCGAAATAAATGTTTAAGATACACATTCGAACAGATGCCTAGTCTAACAACGAAGTGATCTCCGAATGATTTTGCTAGAGAACCGCTAAGATTAAATGTACTCACATAACTGCTGCTTAAGCTTACAGCTACAGCACACCAAACAAGACAAGTAAACATAGACATCTCGTAATTTTCAATTTCGAAGCTTCAACTATCCTAAACATAAATAATTGGACGCGATGACACTACACATAGTTAACATCGTGACGCTTAATGCTCTATTTTCAGCATTTTGCATTAATATTTATACAACAAAATACAGGCACAGGCACATTACACAATCACTGATATGATACAATTGTAGCATATAATACAATTTAAATACTCAGGACTGAATGAAACGTAGGGCTAGAAATTCCCGTAATTTTTAAGAACGAATCGCATTCTCATCTCTTTCGCTATCTATCAAAAATACAATAAAATCATTTTTTTTTACAAGTTGTTTTTTTGACTTGAATGTGCACATTTTTTAAGTACGAATATTGGCTTTCTGAAGACCAATTCTCGTAACTAAAAACGTTCAAATTCAAGGCGCAATCTCATCTCAACGACAATGTTAAAAATTTGTAAATATTTTTCACAGCCGCTATTTTGGATTCAGTTTTAATGACATTATCGGCTTAAGCACCCTCAAAAACTATGAAAACGACTCCCATGACGAAAAATGAGATAATTTTCGCAGCCGCCATCTTGGATTATCATTTTGACCAAATTCACACTTTCAATCTCTCACTCTCTCTTTCTTTTTCTTTGAATTAGAAGAAGACAGTCGCGTGAGGATTTCTGCCAGTGCACTCCTACCACAAGCCGCACTAAAGATCTTCGTACTAAAAAATATAACAAAACAGCGTCTAAATAAAACCTTATCAGATGATTTGCAATTTTACGGTTATAGGTACTACGAACGTTTTATTGTTTGTTTAATTTTTGGGCCTACTAAATATGGAATTTTAAAATCCAACTTCGAATCGACTTTTTCTATCTCTCGCTTTTTTTGTATCGAAGTGAAAGTGACAGAACAAAGTGAAGTTCAAATCTTTCGAATTTTGTGAGTGAACCCAGGACAGTTCTCGGCACTTAAAATAAATCTATTAAAAAGTTACTTTGTCTCACGCTCGCACCAAAATCGAATTTTGCTCACTGTCTATAAACAGCAAACCTGCTCATTTTAGGTGCTGAGGTGAAAATCATATTGCCAGTCACTTTAAATACGCAGCCTATGGGTATAATATATTACAATATCCAGGCCGCTCAACGTTCTCCGTGTTTCTCTCAAAGATGGTTTTCTTCATCATCATGATCATTGGCAGTTTTCTTCCACCCACTGCTGAGTATAGGCCTCCTCGCGTTTGTGCCATGCTTTCCTGGTATGTGCGAGTCTCTTCAAGGTCTTCCCCAGGATCTTCTGTAGGTCTTCCATCCACCTGGCTATTGGTCTGCCAACGCTCCTTCTACTGTTTCTCGGCAACCATTCCGTTATGGCTCTGTTCCACCTGCCAAAATCCTTATTATTCCAAGTGATTGAGAGCGTCCAAGGGTAACAGATAGAAATCCGTTGACTGACGAAACACGAAGTTTGCCGAGGGATATTAAGAAAATAGTTTTACTGTAGCTTCCTATGAGTGAAATATTTTTTGAGTTTATCCGTTACAAACAAACAAACATACAAAACATCAAATGTTTTCTCTTTATAATATTAGTTTAGATAGGATTTTAAACTGACATGGTTATTTTGACTACCTACTAAAGTTATTTAAAACGGGATATTTACCATGTTCTTTGTTTAACACGGGATATTTACCATGTTTTTAGTAAAACAGTGTGGTAGTGTGTTTAATTGTTGTAAAAAGTTTGTGCTCGCGACATCTACTGTTCGCAGAACTATTAGTATTATATTGTATATTCTAATTTGTTTATAACCTGAATTAAAAATCACCTGCATTAACGCTACTGCAGGAGATCGGATGCTAGGGTATTTATATCTGAGTACTGAGCAGTGTTGATCTTGGATTTCCTTGTTTAACTTTAATCACTCTGTCAAGCAGGTACAACGCTAAGTATAAAGGACACGGCGAATGTAAATGATTTTCCTTATCTTCACAGTAAGCATTAGGCCCAATCATGATCGAAAGCTTATTAAAAATCCAAAAACGCTACAGAAGAATGTTTCTCTTTTTAAACTGATGAACTGCATGGTATGGTACACGATAACTACCATGATAACAGTTGAATGGGATTTTTTGAAGCGAGCTTTTTTGGTAGTTTCTTCCACTTCTATTTTCAACTAACACACTAGAATGTAGTGATTTAGTGAATGACGGACGTGATGGGGACTGCGTTTTGTATCTTTGGAGTTCAAGTTGTGATTTTGAGCCAATTTGAATAAACTATTTTTGATTTTTATAATTTCAGGTAGCCATAATATAGCGTGACTAAAACTAAAACAGTAGAAAAAAATTATTATCAGAGCAAACATGGATGGTTGCTTTGATAAAAAAAATCTACTGTTTTGTTTTCAATATAATTCACCAATGATATAAATGGCAGGAAACTTACAGTACAGAATTAATAAGTAAAACAAGCTGGCTTTACTTAAGGGAATAAAACTAAAAATGTTTGCGGATTAGAACTATTTAATATTTTAATAACCACAAACAATTGTAACCGCTTATGTCAAAACGCTGCACTGCATTCCAAAAGTCCAATAAAGCTGAAAAAAATAAGGTTTTCATAAAATATGTTTTACCTCTTCGACAAAAACCTCTAAGTGCAGCCACTTCACAAATTGTATTAATGTTAACTGTTCGTAATCTGGCAGTGCCCCCGCCAAGACGAGCCAAAAATAAAAAAACAGGGGCACGACCTACCTTTTCTCGAACTGTTTCGTCGTATTTGCAAACCCTCATAGTTTCAGCCTGAATAATCCTAGAGCTCAAATTGTCAGAATAAGATGTAGCAAACTTATAAAACACACTTTCATGGCTTCTAGCTTTTATACCTAGTTTGAATTTTATTAATACCTAAAATACGTCGATTTCGTCACTGACTGACTGGGAGGACTTCCCGAAGTTCTAGAAAGCTGAAATTTTGGTATGCAGGCAAACGTATGGCTTGGCCGTTCCTTTGAACTATTGCATGACACAACATTAAAGACGAGTGACTTACTTTCTTACTATAAGCCCATAGGAGTGTTTGTGCGACGACCGCCAAACTGCCAAGCCATACATTCTGACCAAGATGTAAGGTTTGTTGAGTTAGGCCTTATAGAGTTAGGGGCTTGGCTCATTAGATCTGATAACTTTTTAACAGTAAAAACGTTGTTAGTCTTGTCAACCCACGTTACAAGAAATATTTTTGGTGGGATTCAAAACTAATACTAGGTGGGCTAAAAGGAGTCGTCGTCATAGGACTTCCTACAGATTAAAAACAAGAAATGATTCAACCTACATATTTTTTAAAGATTTATTATGTAGTTTTCTTCTGCCTCAGTGACCACGTCATTTTCGTGAAGCAATCCACCACTAGCAGGCCCCTCTCGCACCCAGCTTCGCCGTCTTTTACGGATTCATCATTTACTGAAATTCAAATTCAAAAGTCATTTATTCAAACTAGTCTGAGAATCAGAACTTTTCGAACGAAAAAATTACATAAGACAGTCCCCCAAAAACGCCCACCTTTCACCACTTCCTAGTGCGTTAGCTGGGAAAAAGAAATGGCGCAACAAACTCTCCAGCAGCACAGCTGTCGGTTCAGTTAGAAAAGCAAAAATGATTCCATATATTAGTATGCAAAATAATTTACATTACGCTACACAAAACATAATTTTAATTATTAGCCATATGTCAGCTAGCTCACGCCATATACCAAACAAAATCATCGACAACTATACTCAGGCAGAAATAAAAACTAAACGTAAACAGAACTTAATATCTAAATAAAAGCCTCCAGGCATAAAGTGCGCCCGTTTACGTATGGCTATACATAGCTGTAACTGGAAGTTATAAATGATAAACTAGAACCATCGAGGTAAAATAAATAAACAGTTAATTACTTATAACAATAACAAAACCATGATCAGCAAGACGACCAGTCACCCCGACGCTACCGCACGCAGTGACATCTTAGGGAGCATGACGAACTTGCTGCCGGTTGCTCAGGCAAAAAATTATATGATCAATTGTCGAGGTCCTAGAGACCTTGACAATTGACCACAATTTTTAACTTAACCACATATTGCAATACAACTCATAAAAAAGACATCGTAATGAGTAGATTATGTCAACAATAAATTAAAATAAATTTAAAATAACTTGACTTATAAAGTCAAATAAAATAAACAATTATATAAACTCATATAACTTGTCAGTAGAGCTGGAGAAAGAACATAAACATTGTCTTGAGTTAATCACAGCGCCGAACTATTCTTATCATTTAAGTAGTTGATAGAATAGTATGCGTTTGAACAAAGGTTGGATTTTACTTTCGTTTTAAATGCATTAAAAGGCAAATCTAGCAAAGAAGAGGGTAGCTTGTTATAAAAGGTTATACCAAGCCCAACAAATGAGTTATGAACCCTATGAAGCCGGTGAAAGGGGGCTCGTAGTTTATCCTTATTTCTAGTGTTAACATTATGAAAATCACTGTTTTTAGTGTATAAATGTATATTTTGCCTAATATTTAAGATATTGAAAATGTTGGCGAAGTTGAATTGAGATGCCACTGTGAGGATACCAATGTCTTTGAAAAAATCTCTCAGAGAACCTCTGTCACTTAGCTGGTAAATAGCTGAAAAAAAATAACAGTAAAAAATTATGTTGTAAACTTAATCACGATGGACAAATCTTAATGCACAGTTTAGATATCCTAAAGAAATAAGATTTATACCTACCTGATTCGCATTGTTTTGCTACACTTTCCATGATAGCGTATGCTGCATCATCCTTAAAAGTTTCCCTATAGAAGACCAGGCCGGTGTCCAGATCGTATTGACCTTTGTCGTTCAGCTGTTAAGAAAATACAAAAATGATATTTAAAAACATTTATACATAGATTTTAATTAAATTATGATCTCTAAATGCACTTCAAAAATACATTTTCCACCGCAAATGGTAATGAAAAAGATAAAACAGCCTAGGATGAGAGCAGTAGCAAACCAGTAGTACAAACACTTACAATTCCAATTTTCTTGAAGGAGCAACTCCAATAACAGGGGTTAATACCTGACAAGTCTCCTGAAAGTATAGCAGCGTTTATTTCAGCTTCTGTGGTTCCATATTCCTTCGTGCACTCTTCTATCAAGCTCTCCCAAGCGTCATCAGTAGCAACATTCGCTGCTTCAGCTGCCTTTTATCACAGATAATTAAACATGTTAGAGACTGTACCATCAGAATGTCCAAAAACACATATTTATGAACAGATAAGAGTGACTGAAAAAATATTCTATACATCGTTTTTTTCGCGAGGGTACCGTATGTAAGTTAATATACAAAAATTATACTTACATAATTGCTTTTCAAACTCACAGCCACAGCACAAAAAACAAGACTAGTAAACTTAAGCATGATGCTTCTCATTTTTGTACTCCTGATCCACTGAACTTTCATCTGTATTTGCCCAGAATATCAACTTGACGCCTTTTATACAAATACCCCTAAACTATTATATGACGGACGCGATGTAATTATCTTTATATCTGACCGCTGCACACAATGCTCAATTTACTAGCATTTTCCTATTCGTTTAAACAATTTTAAAAGCTCCTATTCAATTCATTTGCTACCGAAAATTACAACCAGAAAATAAATATACTGAAATGACTTAATTTTTAGTAAAAAAAATCGAACGAATCACACTAGAATGGCATACAGACTTAGTCATTAGACTCACATTCATATTATGTCATTTGGCTGCATGTTTGGATTTTAATTCTTTCTTATATTTAAAATATTAATAAAAATAATTTATTTGGTATAAAATATACAGACATTTAAATAATATGATAATACACTATAACACACTTAATTCTATGATCAGATATTGAACATCTGTGTTTGAACTAGATAAAAAATATCTGTATTTCAGACATCAGCGCTCTTCCCCTGTTGTAGGCGACACTTCAAAATTAACTTTGTTTGACCTCTATACTCGTAACACATTTGATCAGAGATATAATATAATAATCCTAACTAATATTATAAATACGAAAGTGAGTTTGTTTGTTTGTTGATTTGTTTATTACGCTTTCAAGCTAAAACGGCTGAACGGATTTGGATGAAATTTGACACATACGGGTAGACTATGACCTGGAGAAGGACATAGGCTACTTTTATCCTGGATCGTAGACAAAGTCGCGGGCAACAGCTAGTATTAAAATAAAAGGAAGTGATAAATGTAGGAGAACAATCTTAAATGAGATACATCTCATTACATGTCACGGTATGGCATGTCATGTCATGGTATACATACCACGACAGGTGTTGCCTTACCACGACAGGTGACAAGTCATAGTCAACCGACACTTGCTGTACTACAAGGGGCTAGACAAAATCCCTTTTCTGTAAGCGTTAACGCCAACGGAAAGATCTAATTGTATGGAGTTGACATTAGCTTTAGAGATGTCACGTGACTGTTGCTAAAGTGGTAGACAAAGTCATTATTCCTCATGCGGAAAGGAACATTGAAGCGATCGTGATGTTTAGACGCCAAAAATATTCATCAAATTAGTAGACAAGTGCCACTTTTGACAAACGTAAATGCTATTTTGGCGATTCCACTACAGGCTACATTAGCGGGAGCTCGGACCCTGACGCTAACAGTGATAAATATTAAATAAAGTCACTTTTGTGTTGCTCCGTGGACGATTTGTCTGTGCATTCAATTTGGCAACTCTATAAAATGACTGGATTTCATTATTGTGAAGTTCATTTCCCACAACTCTACCCAACTGTTTTACGACCGTTAACAGGTTTTCAGTTTTGTGTTCAGGAACGCACTATATCTCGATATTGCTCTCACGTGCTAATTGATCAATTTGCTGCAATTTAGTCTCCAATTCCCTCACTTGAGCGCTCATCGCGGCGTTATTCTTGAGGAATTTGGCACTTATAATTTCTAGCGTTTAATTCGATTTGATCATCATAAGCGTCAGAAAGAAAAGTAAAATTATTTTTAAACTCGTCTAAGTCTTCGTACATTGAGGAAAATCTCAAGGTTAGGTCATTAACTTCCCTTAGCACACAAGATTGTTTTAAAATTTCGCCAAAAGACCTGTTGACTATCAAACTTTTCATTATGTACTTTTCTTTTTTTTATTGTGGTATTGTATTATGTTTTTTTTTTTTTGTAATCTGCATTTAGATTGTGCAGAATAAACACTTTTTCTTTCTTTTCTTTTTTTCCTTTCATTGATTTCCTCCGTAATTTACGAATCTCTCAGAAAGTATTGTGTCTTGCAAGTTGATTTCAGTGCCAACGCATGCCACTCGAGGCGTACTCGTGGTGACTTCTCACCTGGCGTAAGTCTCTGATCAGCTATTGGTTTGGTTTGTCTTCTAGACGGTCCCGGTACTGGAGCCGCTTGGTCAGTTTGTGCAGTGTGACCTTTAGCGTGGACTGGTGTATTAGTGTTGTCCAGTTTAGGACGACCAGAGACGCAGATTGGATTGGGTCTATTTGGTCCTAGGTGTTGACGCTTCTTTGTGCTTAACGCATTCTAAATGGTACTGAAGGGGAACACCCAAATACTCCGAAATATTTTATTCCGAATTTCGATGTTCCGATTTTCAAAAGTCCGAATTTCATAATACCTAAGAATTATAATGTCTATTATGAAAAATCACGAAATTTATTTTACCGAATTTCGTAAATGCGATTTGTTAGTTCTCCGATTTTCATACAATCGAAGAATCAATTGCTCGAAGTGTTCTCGGTCCGAATAACGACATTCCGATTTTCAATACTTCGAATAAACTAATAGTCAACATGTTGTACTATAAAATTTATTGACAGAAACGAATCGCTGCAAAACCGACTTCACGCAGTCTTGTCTGCCCTACCCCTAGAGTGTAATTTAAGCCCGCGTAGGCGCGGAGGGGTGGGGCGGCCCGCGAGCTGAGGAGCAGGTGGTTTGAAGCCCCGCCGCCGCGGCTGAGCAAGCCGAAGCTTTTTTTTTTTTTTTTGAGGTTGGGAAATTATCAAATAACTTCTCCCGCTCTGGGTGGAGCGGGAGGGCGTGACAGACTTTTACTGACTAAAACCCACCCGTGTTCCTTCCGTTGCCTGTGTGCCGAGGTCGCGATATCCCTTTCAGACAAACCCGCAACCCCGGCAGGCATTGGCCCTTCCGGACCCCGTCAGTTGGTGCTGACATCTCTTTGAGGCGCGCGCGGAACACAACGCACCGTCGACCCGGGCCTGGTCCCTATCGGACGGCGAGCTACCCATTGCTCACCGTCCGCAAGCCCGCGCCTACGGTGGCCGGAAGTCGGCTCGCGACTCCCGACGCCCGGGGCGTCTCCTGCGGCGACTAGGGGCGCGAGGGCGCGCATTTTGCCTCTCCCTCGCGCGCTCCGCCTCCTCCTTCGCGGGCATTACTGCTTCGCAGAAGGAGGTGACGGCCTCCCATGCACTCTCGAACCGGACCATGGCCTGAACCAGGGCCGGACGCGAGAGATCGCCGCCGCCGATCGCCTCCGTGAGGACACGGCGGTGCTCCACCCAAGCTGGGCAGACCTCCACCGTATGCGCCACCGTGTCCTCCGGGCGATCCACACAGTGGTGACCCCCGGGCGTTTCCTCCCGCTTTATCCTGAACAGGAACCTCCCGAAACAACCATGTCCGGTGAGGACCTGCGTCAGGCGGAAGGTGAGGACGCCGTGGCGCCTCTCTAGCCACTCCTCAAAGAGGGGACTTATCGCCACAATTGTGGCGTGCCCAGCGCTGGGTTGCGACAATGGCACTCTCCATGCCGCCATGAGATCCCGCCGGAGCTCTGTCCGCTGTGCCGCGATTTCTCGCGGTAGCGGAATTACGCCCCGGCGTTTCGCCTCCTTGCGCAACTCCCACATGTGCGCGAGGACTTTTGCCTCCAGATCCCATGGCGGTAGCAAGCCGAAGCTGCGGTGGTGAGCGTTAAAACCGTCTGCGACGATAAGCTCGCGTGGGGCCGCATAAACCCCGCAGCACCGGAGCCGTGACAGAAACAATGCTTGCTGCATGTTGCATGCCTGCTTGCTGCTTGCCTGCTTGCATGCTGCATGCGCAAATCATTATGGCAAACTGACTTTCGCATTTATAATATTAGTTAGGATTGTTTTATTATATCTCTGAACGAATGTGTTATGAATAAAGAGATCAAACAAAGTAAATTTTGAAGTGTCGCCTACAACAGGGGAAGAGCGCTGATGTCTGAAATACAGATATTTTATATCTACTTCAAACACAGATGTTCAATATCTGTCATATCTGATCATAAAAAATTAAGTGCATCAAAGTGTATCACCATATTATTTAAACGTTTGTGTATTTTTGAACAAATAAATTGTTCTTATTCTTATTAATATTTTAAATGTAAGAAAGAATTTAAATCCGAACATGCAGCCAAATGACATAATATGAATGTGACTAAGTATGCCGTACTAGTGTGATTCGTTCGATTTTGTTGCTGAAAATGAAGTCATTCCAGTATATTTATTTTCCGGCTGTCATTTTCGGTAGCAAATTAATTGAATAGAAGTTTCCAAAATTGTTTCAACGAATCGGAAAATGCTAGTAAATTGACCATTGTGTGCAGCGTTCAGACATTAAGATAATTACATCGCGTCCATTTACTATAGTTTAGAGTATTTGTATAAAAGACGTCAAGTTGGTATTCTGGGCAAATACATTTGAAGCTTCAGTGGATCAGGAGTGCAAAACTGAAAAGCATCATGCTTAAGTTTACTTGTCTTGTTTTTTGTGTTGTGGCTGTGACCTTAAGAAACAATTATGTAAGTATCATTTGTATATTAACTTACATACGGTTCCCTGGCAATAAACGATGTAAAGAATATTTTTTCAGTCACTCCTATGTGTTCATAAATATGTTTTTTGGACGGGTCTACCTTTTATAGCAGAAATTTTCATGTCATAATATTATTTTGCATAACAACGGATAGCATAATCTTCATTTCGCAGAAAATAGTTCGGCATACACTATTTATCATACATTCAAAACTCATAATTTTGTAAGTCAGAATCGTCTTTTGACATTATTTCTTATCCATAATAATTAAAAAATAGAACCATCATATCGCAGAAACTTCACACAAATATGCAAGCAAGCATGCAACATGCAGCAGGCATGGTTTCTGTCACGGCTCCGGCGCTGCGGGGCTCCGGCGATCCCACGCGCGCTTATCGTTGCAGATGGTTATAACGCTCCAGCCCGACCAGCAAGCCGAAGCTGCGGTGGTGTTTCTCAGCTCTACCTGTTCCTCAGCTCGCGGGCCGCCTCGCCCCTCCGCGCCTATGCGGGCTTAATTTACACTCTAGGGGTAGGGCAGACAAGACTACGTGGAGTCGGTTTAGCAGCGATTCGTTTCTGCCACTAACTTTTGTAGCAAAACAAATTGACTTTTTAAGACAATATTTCAATTTTAATTTAAGTTAAAAATGATATTTTATATGACTAATAAAAAATCTCCAAATAATATTCTGCCATCTTAAAAGTATGCCATAGTAAATTCGGACCTATAAACATTCGGCCAAACAATAATTATATTAAATCATTTTTATGCCTTTAAAATATTCGTTTAATGAAGATTATGCCAAGTGTGTTAAGCCAAATAAATTTCGGAGCATCAAGATTCTGCCAGATAGAGAGAACCCTTTTCGGACATTTTATTCGTTATCTTTTGTTCTGATTGGTACAGTCTCTATTATGTTTCTTTCTTATGTGATAAAAGGCAGCTAAAGCAGCGAATGTTGCTACTGATGACGCTTTGGAGAGCTTGATAGAAGAGTGCGCGGAGGAATATGGAACCACAGAAGCTGTAATAAACGCCGCTACAATTTCAGGAGACTTTTCAGGTATTAACCCCTGTTATTGGAGCTGCTACTTCAAGACAATTGGAATCGTAAGTATTTGAACTGTTGGTCTGCTACTGCTCTCAACCTAGGTTTTCATCTGATTCATTACCATTTGAGGTGGAAATTGTATTTTTGAAGTGCATTTAGAGATCATCATTTAACTAAAATCTATCTTCATCAGACTGACCTAAATGTTTTAATATCATTTTTGTATTTCTTAACAGCTGAATGAGAAAGGTCAATACGATCTGGACACCGGCCTGGCCTACTATAGAAAAACTTTTCCGGGTAATGCATACGCCATCATGGAAAGTGTAGCAAAACAATGCGAATTAGGTAGGTATAACCCTTATTTCTTTAGAATTTCTAACCTGTCCATTATGATTTGTCCATTGTGATTAAGATACATACATTTTATTTTACTGTTTTTTTTTTTGTAGATCTTTTACCCATAAAAGACGGCGAAGCTGGGTGCGAGAGGGGCCTGCTAGTTGCGGATTGCTTCACGAAAATGTCGCGGTTACTGAGGCAGAAATAAACTACACTGTAAATCTTAAAAAAATATGTAGGTTGAATCATTTCTTGTTGTGCATCTGTAGGAAGTGCTATGACGACGTCTCCACTTAGCCAACCTAATATTAGTTTTGAATCCCACCAAAAATATTTCACGTGGAGTGAGTTTCCAAGACTAACGTTTTCACTGTTAAAAAGTTATCAGATCTAATGTAGAGCCAAGCCCCTAACTCTACAAGGCCTAACTCAACAAACCTTACATCTTGGTCAGAATGTATGGCTTGGCCGTTTGACGGTCGCCGCACAAACACTCCTATGCGCTTATGGTAAGAAATTAAGTTACTCGGCATTAGTGTGGTGTCATGCAATAGTTCAAAGGAACGGCCAAGCCATACATTTCCCTGCATACAACATTTCTGCTTCTAGGACGTCGGGAAGTCCTCCCAGTCAGTCAGTGACCTGCCGGGGTTGCGGGTTTGTCCGAAAGGGATATCGCGACCCCAGCACACAGGCAACGGAAGGAACACGGGTGGGTTTTAGTCAGTAAAAGTCTGACACGCCCTCCCGCTCCGCCCAGAGCGGGAGAAGTTATTTGATAATTTCCCACCCTCAAAAAAAAAAAAAAGTCAGTCAATGACGAAATCAACGTATCATTTATCATTAATCAAATTCAAAGTAGGTATAAAAGCTAGACAAATGAAACTATGTGTGTTTCATAAGTTTGCTAACTGCATCTGATTTTGACAATTTGAGCTCTAGCATTATTCAGGCCGAATTTATTTTATTTTTTAATTTAGATCATTTTATTTGTAGAATAGCTCTAAGATTCTCTTAGCCAAAAGTAAGCAATTTTAGTGATAGTTTAGTTCGGTGTACACACGGCTACACATCAAGCTATACATTTCCATTTTATGCTGATCTCTCATTGTACAGGATTTCCGTACAATGCGAGGTCAGCTTATACTGGAAATTCATAGCTTGATATTTAGCCGTGTGTACAAGAGAATCGGCACCAATATCTTCCGCGTAGATGGGTAGTCTCCGCTACGATTAGCTACCATGGCCGAATTTGGTCTGGAAATCTATTATTATTTATTTGGCAGCAAACCAAAGACCTAGACCAGGTTTTCAAAAAAGGTGCTGAGCATGTTTTTATCTGATACTCGGTTATAAGTTACAATTATATATTTAATATTTTGTCGCTTTCAGTTATAGATAAAGCAGTAAGCGACGGTGATGCTGGATGTGAAAGGGGTGGTGCTGGTGGCTGCTTGCTTCATGAACGTCGTTTTGTTTACTCATGTTAATTTTGTTATGTTTTAACCTCAACTTTATAATTTTCTTTTATGTGTCTTTAATATTTGTATTTGGTTTCTAAACGTTTTAATTAAAGTTAATAAATAAATATTTAAATATCTTTGGTTTAATATTAAGCTCTTGTAAGTCCTACCTGTACTAAGTACCTGTACTAAGATTGTATAATTGCATAGCACATGTGTGAGCACTGTGACCATTACCTTCTACTAAACTACCATTCACTCGGTAAGTCTTTCATTGACTTGAATGGTGCTGATCCATGCGTCATGTTCGTGAACGGGCGCCGTCAGAAGGGACTAGACATCTCTTAGCTACCATAGCTTATCTTAATGTATTTTAATTTTTGAATTTGTTTATTATCTTTTCATTGCGAACGCTTTTAACGTGCACGTCTTTCTATATTGTTCTCACATGTATAAGTTCAACATGAATGATGTAACCAATATTTTGTAAGAATATTTTGATTTAAAAGAGTCTTCGTGGAGTTTCTTGCCCGCTATTGCTACTACGCTTTGGAATGGGCAACTAGCTTCATCTTTCTGACTGACCGACCCCTTGACAATTCAAAAGTGCCTGTAATTGGTTTATTGGAAATAAATGCTTTGAGTTTGAAACTATATTTTACCACGGGATTAGCTATTTCAGACTTCGTCTGATACAAGAGAAGGAAAATGATATCCTATATACCTATCATAAATATTTCAGAAATCTATTCTGATTTTTTTGAGTCATCGTTTTATATAGATGTACTTGATCAATCACAAGTATCTGGCAGTATATGTACAGGAAATAACAATTTTAAAATGATTTCTGAAGTAATTTCTTTAATAAAAACAAAACAAAGTCTATAATGGTTTATCTTGTTACGCTGCATATTGATTGTCCTCAAAACTGCTTATATAAGAACCTGAAAAGATATAAAATGCACTTGAAATATCTATATAAAAACAACTAGATTGATTTGGCTATTTTTGTTTTAAAATGGTCGCAGTAGCCCAAATAAGGTTTTTAGGGAAACAAAAATTAGAAGTAACCCGGAAAAGGTAAATAGGTAAATCTGAAAGTTCTTTTTCTCTATGGGATTTTTGTATGAACTATTGTTTGGACAAGACAAAGTCTGTCGGTCAGCTAGTTTCTCATAAAATCGGGTATTGCCAATTATGCTCAATCATACTCGTATTAACATTTTGACATAACATCATAACGTCATGCCTTTTTTCCCCTAAAGGCGGCTTCCCACGCGTGCGCGATACTGCGGACGCATGCGCACAAGCCCGACAACCACGGATAGCCACGCAACGCGCATCAAGGCCCTCCCACGGTGCACGATATTGCGGACGCACTCGGATTCAGCAGTGTTATTCTGTAACCATCTCACCGTGAAAACTTAGGTGAAGTGAGCGTGGAGTGAGCTGTCATTCCACCTAATGCTAATGACACTATTGACAGCTCACTTCACCTAAGTCTTCACGGTGAGTTTTTTATTTACAGAATACGTCGACAGGTCTCGGCAGACGTCTCACCGGGCGAGACACCGAAGTCATCGACCGAACGGTTCTCTCGGCTCGCTTCGGAATACTTCGAATCGAATTGTTCGCTCGTCCGACAATAGCTCTCGGGCACAATACGTCATTGTAAACTTTTTTTTTAAGTAGAAATCTAGTCTAACTCAATGACAATAAAAACTCCTCTACCGGAAGCGCCAGAACCGCTCCAGAAATCGATTTTTTAAAATGGATTTTGAAAACGATTTCATAATGTGAAACCATATATTTAACCGTTTGCGTAGAGATCCAAAAAAGGCCATTGTCAAAAAATTTGCTTAAGAATCTACTTATATGCCAAGTTGGGCGTTCAAAATGCTACCATTGATAAACAAAACGATTAGTTTTCGTTTATAGGAACCGAGCATACCTCGCGCACCTTTGAAGTTTACCGTGTCACTGCGGATCGGGCGCACTGCCACGGACGCGTCTGCGCTACCACACACGTTACCCTTTCCATGGTGCGCGTCCGTGCGGGCTGACCGCGTGCGTGCGCAATAACGCGCACGCGTGGGAAGCCGCCTTTTGGGTTAGACAGAGGTGTAAGCCAAAAGAGACCTATACCCACATTTCGCAAGTACGGTGTAATAAGGGGCGAGCCTATTGCCACTGAGAAATTCCTGATCATTATTTGCCTGACCTAGGAACAGTTTTATGCTATATATCTAACTCTATCTTTTACTTGTTATGTTGTTACCTTGTCTTTATGTTGCAAGATGCAAGCAGACAACAGGTTGCCCCTCTCGCATCCGGATTTTCCATCACTCACTGTATGTTTTACTGAAACAAAACGCAAAAAAAAATTGTGTATCAAAAATCGACTTAATAAAACAACCGACTTCCAAAAAAAACTACAAAGTGAAAAATAACTTTAATTTCGGAAGTCGGTGGCAAAAGGCGAAAATTCGAAACCAAAGACGCCGACTTTCGAAATCAAAATTATTTTTCACTTCGTAGTGTTTTTTTAAGTCGGTTGTATTTATAAATAAAAAGTTATTATTTTTCACTTTTTAGTTTAGATACCTACCCCTAACAAAGTCTATATCTATAGTATCACTACCTGCTATGTAAATAAAAGTGACAGGAAGTTATTATTATTACATCGTCCAGTGGATGATGAAGTAACGACGATTAAGACGAAAATATCGATGAACATACATAAAAAAGACATAGGTACATACAGACGATCACGAGGATTGGAACGGGGTGTAAAGTTCAGTCATTCTCTATAGAAAAGAGAGGACTCTGCGACCCGACGGGTGTCGTGTCTGGCGGGCAACCGCCCAACGATTGATGTCGGATAGTCTTATTCAGCTGCCATGATTTCTTGACCGAAATAACATAAACCAATCAAATCACTTTGACAGCACAAATATGGCAATTTAGGAATAAAAAAACTTTTTTACAAAAAAACACAGAATGTAAGTTATTTTCACTTTGTAGTCGTTTTTTGGAAGTCGGTTGTTTTTTTAATTGTTTGTATTTGTCCAGCTCCACTTCTCCATATGCATTGTGACGAGCATAAATTGCTTGGCAAACATATTAAAGTAATCGAATCGCAACCAGTGAAATACTTATTATTGAGTAGTTCCGGTGACCATCTGTGGTCTTCATCATCAATTCCACTTCAACAAATGGGGCTTTCCGAGAGCAACTGCTCAAGTTACTATAAAAATACCTAAATGCCTATTATATTTAAAGAGTTCCCTCGATTTCGCTAGGATCCCATCATCAGATTCTGACCTGATGACAATGAGACCACCTCGGAAGTATCCCCTTTCAAACAAAAAAAGAATTTGCAAATATGTCTTAAAATGATGGACTTATGCCCGAACATACATTACAAAAAAGATCCGAATTGATAACATCCTCTTTTAGGAAGTCGGTTAAAAAGAGATTCCAGACTAGGCTCCAGGCTCCCGCAGACAGTCGCGACGTAATGGCGTAGAACAATTCCCGTTTTCAAGAATTTATTCCACCAGAGTCACGTCGCGCCTTAATTATATTATTTTTAAGTTCCGACCACGGAGTCGGAATCGAAGCTCGGTCACATTTCCGCTCCAGACTCTAGTAGATTCCATTAACCATTGCTGCCATAAGCAGTTAGAAAACCAATTAAAAAAATAAACGTATTTACCGTTTGTGCATTCTGTAACAACTTCTTCCAGGTTGGTGTATTCCTCATCGTCTTTTACAATCTCCCTAAAGTGGATCAGGCCAGTTTTCAGATCGTATTCACCTTTGTCATTGATCTGTAATAAGGAAACTAAAACTGTAAATATTAACATGTAAATGTTAAATGAATTATTCAACACTGTTAAAAGTCGGTTTATCATGTAATTACTACGTTTAGGTCTCTTAAAAATGATAATAGTCCACAATTATTAACTGAGATAGGTATTAAATGAGGTTAGAATACTGATCTTCACAGCTAGAGCTTAAAAAATCCATAAAAAATTTCAAACACTTAAAAAGTATTGCAATTTTAGTAACTTTCAACAATTTGCTGCAGTAAGCAATTTTTTCTGAGCGAGCTTAGAACCTAACATTTATTAAAATGGTATAAAGAAAGCCAGTAGGTATAGCAGCCTATACTGTTCCCACTGGTAGGACACGGGCGAGAAGGACTGGGCTGTCTACCACGAGGGGACAGTGAGTGTTGGTGGATGTAACATGTCAACGAATTTTTAGCTCTAGATCATGACCGGTTTTTTCACGATGTTTTCCTATTTTCTAGTAAGTTTAATATTACTTACAAACCCAGCTTTCTTGAAGACACAGCCATTGAAACAAGGATTAAGGTTTGATGGATCGGCGTCGGCCGCAGCCTTATTTATATGATCATCGGTGACTCCTGGAATTTCTTTTGAGCACTCCTCGAAGACAGCCTTGAGATTATCACGCAGAGTGGGTTTATCAGCTCTAGTGACCTAAAATAATGATGGATAAAGAGAAAGTTGATCAGCCAGATAAAATTATGTTGAGTGTTGTGCATACAAAACAACAACTATAAATAACATTATTTACAGCTTATGATAAGGCTCCCCGCACCACGACCACTCGCGACAGTTGCTAATTGTTTGCAAGGATCCACTGAAGGCGGTTGCAAATGGTCCGTGTAAGTCGGGATTGGTTGTGGTGATTCTTCGATAAGGATTGAAGATTTTTGGCCTGATCTTCGCTAACAGTCACAGTCAACAATGTGCTTCTTAAACCACACAGTAAATGAGAAGATTATGTTTGTTACCACAAATGCAACTCACATGGACGTTGCTCAAGCTGGCAGCCACGACACACAACACAATACAAGTAAACTTGGACATATTGCACTCTTCAGCTTAGCACTCCTGATCGTTACAAGTTCCAACCGTTTATGCGCATGAGTATAAAATCAATGCCAATTTATACAAAACTCATGTCCTTGAATCATTTGACCACAGTATCTTGGTCTTCCCAACGCAAAAAAAAATGCAAAAACTGACTAAATATATTTTTGATTGACAATTATTTAGTAACTATTCTATAAAAATTTGAAGATTTTCGACTGTTCTAGAAGCGCTAAGGTATTGGCTTTTAATTTTATCTACTTTTTCCTCATAACTAAGCAGATGATTATTCAAAATTCTCTCTCTCTTCTTGTTGCGACATCATTCGAATGATAAATAAAAGTCAAATCATTTATTTCAAATCGGCACATAAAAGGCACTTTTGAACGAAAAGAACATAGAATTGATTCTATTTGCCCCTTCCAAAGGGTAGTTTCGAATGGAAATGAATGAATGGGTAAGAAACTCCACCGTTACTCATTTAAAATATTTTACAATACTTTGTATACATTAATTATATAATTACGAGTATATGCGAAGAGGATGCAGCTGGAATAAAATTACTATACCACAATAGGCAAAAATAATTAAAAATGAAATAATGACGGATAAATTAATTATTTGACACATACATGGTGTTGACATAGTTACAAACTTGATAAATTTTAACAAGTTATAAGTCAGTGTGTGAGTAAAATTTTAGAGGTAGGTCTGAGGAACAGGGTGTGAAGTTCTCTCATCCTCAATCGAAAAGGGAGGATCCTTCGACCAAACGGGTGTCGTGTCTGGCGGGCAACTGCCCAACGATTGATGTCGGGTAGTCTTATATATGTCGTTCGCGCAGTAAACTCTAATTGCGCGATGCTGAATTTGTGTGACGTCAGGATTTTGTGTGACGTTAGGTCTTTGATAAGTAGTTCGCATGTGGTGATGTAGATGCTGCCACAAAATAATACTCTCAAATAAAATGCCTAGCCTTTTCCCAACTATGTTGGAGTCGGCTTCCAGTCAAACCGGATGCAGCTGAATACCAGTATTTTACATGGACTGGTGCCTATCTGACCTCCACAACCCAGTAACTGGGTAATACGATACCCCTTGGTAAGACTGGTTGTCAGACTTTCGGGCTTCTGACAACCCGTCACGACAATCATATTCGCAAATACTCTAATCTTATTGGGAGTTATACTTTCGAGGCGTTTGGGGTTGAAACCGTAGGGCCATGGGGTCCGAGTGCCCACTTAGTTTTTCGAGACATAACCCTGTGGTTGGTCGACTCTTCACGACATAAGCGCAGCGAAGCAAAAAGGAGGATTATGATTTTACCGGTATGTATGTATGTTTGGATGTTCAGCTGTTACCTCATAACTTCTAAACTACTGATCATAATTTGATAAATGAGGTATTGCTGGAAGCGTCTTGTTCGTGAAATCACATTAAATTCAATACGGCGCCCTATAGAAGACAGTCATGAACAAAATTTTTTTTTTTTTTGTTTATTCCATTTTGGGTATCTAATGAAAGAGCTTGACGAACACATTTCAGAAATATATATATTAAAGCCCCAAAATAATTTACAAAATTATAGAAACTAAAAGCCAACTACGACAAAAAAGTCAACTAAAAAGGTAGGTATAAACAAGACATCACAGACAGACTAAATTAAAAATCCGGAGTCACACGTGTCAGGGCATAAATCGAATAGATTACGTGTGACTCCGGATATTCAATTCGTTTTTTATTTTACCAACAGAAATGATATCATAGCACAAAATCCTCCTTGCCAGCCAACAACCCTGTATAGCTACTTCACAAAACTTTGTAACTACATGCATGATGCATGTCCGCCGTACAAAAAGATACGGTTTTTATTTCTACGTACAGACTTTTTTTTTTTTTTTTTTTTAATCAGATTTAATCAGTACCAAGATTCGTTGCGCATATTAATGTCATAATCAGTAGTCTTTATAAAATATATGTGTGGTTGGCTTCTAGTCTACTCAGATTCCAACAAAAAGTTAATAGATCATCAGTCTTTTGGTTTCGGGTCTTGTCTTGTCATTCACACGGCTATTTTGGAAAACCATTTTAAAGATAATTTTCTGGGCCAAACAGGAATAAAAGCCGCTAGCGTTTCTTAGGCCAGCCTCGGTGACGATGCTCGTCTTCAAGAACCAAATGTGTGACTATCCTGGCTCATGTGTCTTGATTGATGCATCCTATAGGTGTGACCCGCCCGGACTGGGCATTTCAGCCTCGCAGACTTATCGCCGACATCGCCAATCCCTGTCTTGGAGCGTATTATGTATGTAGTATATATTATTAACAGTAATATAAACAACATCGTATGATATAAAGTTAAAGAAAAAGTAAATAAAACTAAACTTGTTTACTGAAGTAAACAGGACATCGTATGATATAAAGTTAACGAAAAAGAAAATGAAACTAAACTTGTTCGCTGAAGTAAACTATAATTATTAATAAATCCTAAGAATAAAAATTAAACTTTTCGTTTCTAGACATTTTGATTAATTAAGATTAGACACTTAATGGTCATGGTTGTTGGCTGTCATTCATATGTAGATCTTTGACAGTCGTTACGGGTAGTCAGAGACCCAAAATTCTGACATCCAGTGCTACCAAGGTGTACCGTGTTACCCAGTTACTGAGTTGTGGAGGTCAGATAGGCCGTCGCTCCATTTTCATTTTTCGGTTTTTTCGAAACCAAAATTACCGATGTCATCATGGTTCATTTTCACAACTTAAAAATCTTTAAATATCTCAGTGCTGTATCTGGCTGTTAATAAGTATTTCTAAATTATATTATTATTAATTATATTTCATAATATAACCAGCTATGTAACATACCTTAAACCTAAGATGTTATTTCTGGTGTTAATAATAGCCCGTTGAATAGAGTGTTTTAGTTTAGTTTCCAATAAATACCTTACCTAACCTAAAGCTAAATTATAATTCAGTTCTTAAATATTTGTGCTTCTTCTTTTCGTGTGGTTAGTGACTAACCAGTGTCAGAGTTTTAAAGCCGCCCATGGGACTCTGACTTGGCTTCACATGCCGTCGAGAAATATCTCTCAGGCATCCTCACGATGTTTTCCTTCACCGTTTTTGAAGCAAGTGATAATTAATAACTACTACTTACTATGTACTTATTACTTGTACTTATATATGTGTCGATACTGATATTCAGGTGCATTCGGGTATATTTGAATTCGACCCAACATAGTTGGGAAGAAGCTAGGCAGATTGAATTATTGCTAGGTAAGTTAATTTTCTGATTGATGAGATTTTTAAATATTTATTAAGTAGTTCCTCAAAATATAAAAAATATATATATAATTCCACACACACACATCTGACACACACACACACACACACACACATCACACATTCTGTCTTGTACTGACATTATTATTGCAGAATTAGTAGATTTCTTAATTAGATTCATTTTTATACGGGTCAATTTACATTCAAAGTGCTAAAACTGAGTATGTAATTAAAAATACGAGTAGTATAATAATTAATTTGAATAGGACGTACCAAAAACGACCTTCCTTTCCTGCATCTTAGTGTTTCTTTTTGGCAGCCTGTATTATTTTAAAGCACATACATCAAACATATCACATTTCGTACTTATCTCTATTGTATACCATAAAATACTTCAGAGAGCTACCTACTGCAGAATATGCACCTATTTTTTAGTGAACATGTAAATTAGGAACATGAGCATAATTTTATTATTTAAATTATAGTTTTATTAATTTTGGTGGGATTTATACGTGTCCGTAGGTACGGACACGTATAAATCCCACTACGTGATAACAAAATTTACACACCACACACCTGTACACACCACCGGACACACGGACACACCTGACACACCCGACACACCCACCGGACACACCTGTGTCCGTGGCATCACAGGGGCCCTATCAGAATACCAGCACTGCGGTATTTTTTTTAAAATATCGCAGCTTTATTCTGAGATAGGAGCTTTTTGGCCTCGCACAGGTCGTTATTTTTTTTTATTGCTTTTTTTATACATATATGTCATTTTTATTAGTTTTAAGTGCTCCTTTTGTTAACGGTTTGTATTGCCTGTGCGTGCCCCAAATAAAATATTTATCTGTATTTCTTTTTTCTTTATCTTCAAATAAAACGAAAGACTTTATAAAGATGCAATTTATTCAATTCTGATAAAACACAACAAATGAACACTGGAGTCCATCTTGCATCACTGCATGCCAACTGCTCTTCAAACCGTTTAGATGATGATCTAGACAAAAAAACAAAAATTCCTTCTTTAGACAGTCGTGTAAAAAAAAGTCATTTGAAATACATATTTTGTTGAATCATGTTCAATAAAAAAAATTATAAATGTAATCTAGTAGACAAACGCTTTTTATATTCACTATATTTCAATTAGCACCCTGAAATAGAGACGCTTTCAGCTCGGCTCTGAATTACCAGGCACAAGAACAGTTTGAGACGTTCTGGGTGGAAAAACATTGATAACACTAAGTTTGTCTGTCTACATAAAAACATGGCCCACAATGTTAAAATAGTCGTGATGGCCCAGTGTTTAATCACAGGACCATCATGACAATTTTTCGGCTATGCAGATAATGCACCAGTGCGATTTTTTCAATTCATATGTACTTTTCTGAGTTTATCTTGGACATTACTGACATCGGTGAAGCAAAAACATCGTGAGAAAACCTGGACTCTAAATAAGTCTGAAATCACCAACTCGTCTTGCGCAAGCGTGGTGATCAATGTTCGTGCCTTCTCTGTATGAGAAGAGGCCTTTGCCCTGCAGTAAGACAATAATAGGCTGGTATTATTATTATTTATATTAAAATATTACTGTAAGATAATTACACTAGTCTTGTGTTCCAAGAAGCATCCCGCCACTAGAGCACCCCTCTCGCATCCGGCTGTTCCGTCACTCACGGTTTTAAAGTTAACTGAAAATTAATTTTAATATAATTAAAGCATTCCTTAACAATATTAAAATGAGAAAGTATTAGCAGAGACAAGCTGTAGGTATTAGTACCTGATGAACACTGTTTAGCAACGTCCGCTAATTCGTTGTACTTCTTGTCATCCTTCACGAACTGTCTTATGTTCTTCAGACTACCATCCAAGTCGTAATCACCTTTGTCATTGAGCTATAAGGTAATATTAGGTATTATAGTATGTATAAAATAATGTTAAATATTAACAACCCCTAATATTAGTCTTACCCTAGTAAGTAACTTTTAATAATTCAATTTATTGACAGCTGCAAAAATCTGGTTCTCCTAGTTTATTGCACTTACAAATCCAGCTTTCTTAAGCACACAGCCAACGAAACAAGGGTTGATGCTCGCCGCGCTGCCGGCTTCCTTAGCGGCCTGGATATGAGCGTCGGTGACTCCATGCTCCTCTTTGCACGCGACTATGACGGGCCGCAAAGAGTCCAGGAGAGTTTGCGCTTTAGTAACCTTAAATACAACAATGACACGACGTTAGAAAGTATCAGAATTTAACCTAGTAAGAGTTTCATAGTTCCAAAACTTGTGGAAAAGAGTAAAATGTAAATATTACATAACTGGCGAAATGTGGGTGTATTATAGGTACACCACTGCTGAACCCTGCGTGGAATGCAGGCATGATGTTAAGTTATGTGTAAAAACATTTAATATTTTCCATGAACAATTGTAACTTACATGGACGCTGCTCAAGCTAGCAGCCATGACACACAACACAAGACAAGTAAACTTGGACATGATGCACTCTTCAGTTTAGCACTCCTGATCCTTACAAGCTACAAATGTTTTTGCTCTGAAGTTAAGCTCGACACTTATTTATATAAAACATATGGCCTTAGATTTTGACGATAGGTCAGTCAGGTTCATAGATGCTAAATGCAACAAAAACTACGCAAAAACTGACGTCTGTTCAATCTAATATAAGACAAGGAAGTTTGGCAATATTTCCTTCTGCACATATGGCTTGCCTGGTACCTCACTAATGGCATAGTTATGTAATAGTCTATTAGCTGCTCCCAAATTACCATATTTAATTTTTACATTCTTCCTTGACATAATCATCTTGTTTTTTGACATTAGATACCTACAATTTAATTTCAACTCTTTATTAGTGTCTTTTGTGGAATTGATAATTATTCAGATTTATTATAGTTGTAATAGAAAACATGTCATTTGTTTTAAATAGATTTTTATTTGTTTATATTATTTTATTTATCTTATAAATAGATTCTTTTCTATTTTGTGAATGTGAGAACGTTGTAAGCTTAGTGGACTGTAGATTTTTTGACAATTTTCTATTTTGTTAAGTACCTCGTACTTGTTGAAAGGCCTAGGTACACTGTCCTCCCATACCTACTAACACTGTCATTTGAAAATATTGTAAAACCTAATTATTTTTTAAAGAGTAACCGTGGAGTTTCTTACCGGCTCTTCTCCATAGGAAACGACCAATTGGAACCAAGCACCAAGCGTCTGACGTTTCATAAGTGCCCATGCCGCATTATGCTGAGATAGGAGCCTTTTTGACCTCGCACAGGTCGTTATTATTCTGTTTTTAAATACTCCTTTTTTTTTTCTTTTTTTTTATAATTTATTTTTATTATTACTTACTGTTTGTATTTCCTGTGCGTGTCCCAAATAAAATATTTTGATTGATTGATTGTTATTGGTAAGTAGCTCCTGAAAAGAATATCTTGTTTATGCATCGTACTTCCTTCTCAAATATTGTGTCTCAAAGTCGATACGGTTTTAACCGATACTTCGTGAACTCTATGGCGAATATTTGAGCTATTTATTGTTTCTGTTTTATCGTCATTATCACTGTCATCGCTATGCAGCCCAGACATCCATTGCTGGACCACCTCCCAAACCGAACTTTTCGACTCTACCAGCCATCCGTTCTGCAACCAATGTGTCCTTCGGGATATATCGGCTTCCTGGATTTCTCCGGGAGTTTTAACATTTTTATAAGCCATATGGTAACTCCAGGATACATGCCCCAGTGGGATAGGTTCATCGATTTTAAGTAAGTACATTATGTTACAAGATGTAGTCGTATCCCCACAGCAGGCATCTATACTTTTAACAATGTAACTCATTTTAACAATGAGTCGTCTATTCCGCAGATTAGGCATCTATCTGTTTATATGAGGTATAAAAACATACAATTTACATAAAACAGCTATAACTTTTCCTCAAACAATTAGGGTACCATCGTAGATTAAAGATCAAAGTTCTCAGACAACGGGTAATTTGCCAATAGATATTTATTTATTTTATTTATTCATTTAAGATCTTTCGAAGACTTACAAATTATGTTAAATGCAATCGGAGGCTTAAAAAAAAAAACGTTTTACTTAATAATAATAATACCAGCCTGTTACTGTCCCACTGCAGGGCAAAGGCCTCTTCTCATACTGAGAAGATACGAGCATTGATCACCACGCTTGCTCAAGACGGGTTGGCGATTTCAACTTATATTAACTATAAGTCCTGGTTTCCTCACGGTGTTTTCAATCACCGATATCAGTAATGTCCAAGATAAACTCAGAAAGTACATATGAATTGAAAAAGTCACATTGGTACGTGCCCAGATTTTACTTAATTGATTTAAAATAAAAGAATTACATTAATTATGTACTAAATTAGCCTAAACGCCTACTCGAAGTATGAATCTGGGATGGTATTTTACAGTTACAATAACAGATATTATAAACATTCAGTAAGATAAGGGAAACATATAGGTAAGTAGGCTGATCCGCGATAAGGTAGATGTTAATACAATGACGCCCAAGGGTATGTATGCTACCGCCCATATTTTTCAGAATATTCATGATTTTTTTCGAAAATTAATTTTAACTGCCACTTTATTTGCTTATAATGTAGCTTAACAAATGAGATGTAACTTAGACTATGAGACTCCCTCATAGTCTAAGTTATATCTTATCTGTCATGTTGTATTTATATGTGGGGGCTTGTAATTAGCAATTTAGTTGAATATTATTGTTCCTATAATATTATTAGTCTGTAAGCGTTCCGAAGTCTGTAGTTTTGTAAACTAAAAAGTAAAAATAGAATGAGGAAAATCTCAAAATTACTACAATTACTAGAACATAACTCGTAAGGTACAAAGTCCAATTCTATGCTTGAACTTCTAAGGAAAGAAAGAATAACAAACTAATATGGAGAAAGTATTTATAATCGCAAGTATTCCCATTATAAAAATAATAATAAAGGTGTAAGGCACCTGTCCCACCGAGAGGAAGTGACTAGCTATATTATCACTAAACTTAAATATTAAGCTAAATTTTCTCGCTCTAGAAACGTACATAAATTGTAGGTTCTGTATAAGTAAAAGAGATAGGTACTTATATTATAGTTGATGTTAAACGCTTAACGCAAAAATGCATCTAACACCAATTTGTAGCATTTTTATGTTGATTGTTATAAATATACTAAACGAATATACACAAACATTTCAGACTTATTTCTTAACTGTACCTACGTAACTAAGAAAATATCATCTATAGGATCAAAACTGTTTAAGCGATCACTACGCTCGATCTTCAGGCGTGTGTGCGTGAACGGTGCACACAACCATAGCATCGCAATGAATTTACCTAAACTCTGTCGCGTGAATTTTATGCACGGACTCTTAAGTATTCCTACTCACTTACAAAAACTAAAGGTGGGCTCAATCGCATGCAAAGTTAGCTTTTTAAGGCATTTCTATTGTAACTTTTCATTTACACAAAATGTAAATTCCCTGCACACTCTGCATTAATTAAGAAAGATTTATTTTACACATGTAGACTATACAACTACGACTATGAAATGCAAAAAAAAAAAACAAATCCGGCTGGCCGTTCCAGAGATTAGCGTTCAAAAAATTTTCTAAATTCAAAAGTCATTTATTCAAACTAGGCTGAGAATCAGCAATTTTCGAACGTCAAAATTACATAAGACAGTCCCCCAAAACGCACACCCTTCAAACAAACAAATTCTTAAGCTCTATAATATTTGTACTAGCTTTAACCCGTGTAAAATCATGTTCTTTTATATGTTTTTGATAAGCAATAACTATCCGCATATCAAAAAATTAATTCGGAGTTACAATGGATAATAGATATACATATAGATTAGGTATGTTCATTTTATTTAATTAAAAATAACTATCAGAAGTTTCGAGCTGTTCTGAGGTCAGGTGACTATGGCAAAAATAAACTGAGCTTGTGGTCCTGTAGTGACTCAGTTTATTGCTTCTCCGGGATTGCAAACGAAACTGCCAGTCTCCAGGTATCATATGTAGCTTAAAATATAGGTACGATAAGGAAATATCAATTTTAAAATGGTTTCCGAAGTAATTTCTTTAATAACAACAAAACAAAGTTCATAATTATTTATCTTGTTACGCTGCATATTGATTGTTCTCAAAACTGCTTATATAAGGACCTGAAAAGATATAAAATCCAATTAAAATATATGTATATAAACATCTAGATTGATTTGGCTATTTTTGTTTTAAAATGGTCGCAGAGCCCGAATAAGGTTTTGAGGGAAACAAAAATTAAAAGTTTCCCGGCAAATTTGACAAATGGGCAAATCTGAAAGTTCTTTTTCTCTATGGGATTTTTGTATGAACTTGATTTGGACAAGACAAAGTCTGTCGGTAAGTTAGTTTCATAAAATCGGGTATTGCCAATCATTATGCTCAATCATACTCGTATTAACAATATGGCATAACCTCAGAGGTGTACCTATATAGTACACCCACATTTCGCAAGCCCCATGTATTAAGGGGCGACTCTATTGCCACTGAGAAACTCCTGACGGAAAAGCCCAATCATTCGTTGCCCGACCTAGGAACAGTTCTATTCTTTTCTTTTACTTGTTATGTAAATACTTTACCTTGTCTTTATGTTTCAAGATGCAAGCAGACAACAGGTTGCCCCTCTCGCATCCGGTCTCTCCATCACTCACTGTATGTTTTACTGAAATAAAACGGAAAAAACAATTGTGTATCAAAAATCGACTTAATAAAACAACCCACTTCCAAAAAAACCTACAGAGTGAAAAATGTCTTTCATTTTGGAAGTCTTTGTTTTTGAATTTCGCTTTTTACCATCACTTTGTAGATTTTTTTTTTGGAAGTCGGTTGTTTCTTAAAAAAAAAGTTTTAGTTTTTCACTTTTTAGTTGTAGGTAGGTAACTAACCCAAACAAACTCGAATACCTGTTATGTAAATAACAGTGACAGGAAGGTATTATAACATCGTCCAGTGGAAAGAGGAAATGACGACGAGTAAAACGAAAATATAGATGAACATACATACGAACAACAGACGAACATAGAACCTCCTCGTTTTGGAAGTCGGTTAAAAAATCTTAAATTCACCGACAGACAACGCACAACCTAAACCGCTAGGCCTAAAAACATGCAATTTTTACCCCCAAAACAAAACTGACCCCCATATTCAAAATTCATTTATTTACATTACACGTGTTTGAGTCACAGAAATACATGTGTACCAAATATCAACTTAATCGGTCCATTAGATTCGGAGCAAATTGGCTGTGACAGACGGACAGCCAGACAGCCAGCCAGACACACGAGTGATCCTATAAGGGTTCCGTTTTTTCCTTTTGAGGTACAGAACTCTAACCCGTGGTGGTCACTTGAGTGAGGTTCGGAGTGAACTTCACAGCACTACAGTCCTTTTACAATAATTTTACCTCGGATATTGCACCACAGTTATCTTTAATCTCGTTGCTATAAGTTGCTGCCAGAGGTAAAATAAAGGACAGTTGTAGGTACAGCAGAAACCACCCGTTTCTGCTTTGAAATCTGATTCAACTGCCATGATTTGTTGATCGAAATAACAAAAACCAATCAAATCACTTTGACAGCACAAATATGGCAATTTAGAAATAAAAAGTGACTCCAGACTTGAGATGTTACCGAAGTTCTTTTACCGGAACCAGAGCCGGAGCCGGAGGATTAAAATTCGATTTATCGGAGTCGGAACCGGAGTCGGAGTCGGAACCGGAGCCGGATTCGGAGGCAGGTAGAAGAAAGATGTTCCATATAATTATGTAACACTTTTTTTGACTCGTATTGAAATTATCTTATCACAACAATTAGACTACCTACTTAATACACCAATCTTAACTTAATTTATCCTATAGGTACTGATAATAACTGAGACTTCGAGCGTGACCGTGTATAAATATTACCCGGGCGACAAGCTAAATGTTGCTTGTACGCGCTCTAGTTATGTGCTGCATTTCCAGCTTCGGTTATAACTCCGATTAAAAATTATCCGAGCCGAAGGCGAACTCGGAGTGTAATACAAGGCTCGACGGCGCGACGCAACTCTGGTGGAACAAATTCTAAGAAAACTTCACGGAATTTATTCTACCGGTGTCGCGTCGCGCCTGTCTGCGGACGCCTTAATTACATGATTAAATTTAAGTTCCGGCCTTACGG
The DNA here is from genome assembly GCA_914767755.1 of Agrochola circellaris. NCBI lineage: Eukaryota > Metazoa > Arthropoda > Insecta > Lepidoptera > Noctuidae > Agrochola > Agrochola circellaris. Next base: position 7,588,355 of record OU611853.1, read on the forward strand.
AGTCAGAATCGAAGCTCCGTAACATTTCTGCTCAAGACTCCACCCATTAACTATTGCTGCCATAAGCAGTTAGAATACCAATTCCAAAAAAAACATATTTACCGCTTGTGCATTCTGTAACAACTTCTTCCAGTTTGGTGTATTCCTCATCGTCTTTTACAATCTCCCTAAAGTGGATCAGGCCAGTTTTCAGATCGTATTCACCTTTGTAATTGATCTGTAATAACCAAACTAAAACTGTCATTATATTATTAAGTAAATGTTAAATGAATTATTCAACGACGTTAAACCTTGATTTATTATTACGTTTAGGTCTCTTAAAAATGATAATAGTCCACAATGATTAACGGAGATAGGTATTGAATGAGATAAGAATACTGATTTTCAGACCTATAGCAAAAAAACTTAAAAATATAGCAATCTTAGTAACTAAAAGAGGGGAAAATCTTAACAATTTACTGCTTTAAGCTATTTCTGAGCAAGCCTAGAACCAAACATTTATTCAAATGGTATACATAAAGAAAACTAGCAGGTATAGCAGCCTATAATGTGCCCACTGGTAGGACACAGGCCTCCTCTGCGAGAAGGACTGGGCTGTCCACCACGAGTGAATGTTGGTGGATGTAACATTTCAACGAATTTTTAGCCTTAGGACATGACCGGTTTTTTCACGATGTTTTCCTATTTTCTACTAAATATAATATTACTTACAAACCCAGCTTTCTTGAAGACACAGCCATTGAAACAAGGATTAAGGTTCGATGGATCGCCTTTTTCCACAGTTTTACTTATATCATCATTGGAGACTCCTGGAATTTCCTTTGAGCACGCCTCCAAGATGGGCTTGAGGTAATCTCTTAGATTGGGTTTATCAGCTCTAGTAAACTGTAATAATGACAAAAAAAGAAAAAGTTGTGCTTCAGCCAGATATATTATGTTGAGTGCTGTGCATACAAAACAGCAAAAGTACATTATATTTATATTTCTTGTTAAGTGGCAACACTGAGCCACCATCCGGGGCGTTATCCATAGCAGAGCGTCCCTTGGTAGTAGCGTCGGAGCTTCCTTGCCAACCGTACCGAAACACAGACTAGATTTTTGATCATTAGTTTATTTGTCCCTACTAGTTTCATTAGTTATATGTGTACTAGTGGGCCTAACTTTAAACTAGGATAAGTGTATGATAAATATACACAACACACAACATACACATACATTAACTACAAGTTGGAGTTTCACTTGCGCTCACGATTACAACTTCACCTCCAATACGTATAAAAGGAGACAGGTGGAATACCTTCCACCTAAGTCCCCAAACAGTTTATGATAAGGCTATAAGGCACCGACTACACATGGCGGCCACAAGTGGTCAGTGATAGTCGCTAAATGTTTGCAAGGATCCACTAAAGGCGGTCGCAAATGGTTCGTGTAACTCAGCACTGGTTGTCAAAAAAAAACAATGGTAATTCTTCGATAAGGATTTAAGATTTTTGGCCTGATCTTCGCTAAAAGTAACAGTCAACGCCGTGCTTTTTAAACCACATAGTAAATGAGAAGGTTTTGTTTGCTACCACAAATGCTACTTACATGGACGCGGCTCAAGCTGGCAGCCACGACACAAAACAGAAGACAAGTAAACTTGGACATATTGCACTCTTCAGCTTAGCACTCCTAATTCTTATACGTTTCAGCCGTTTATGCGCATGAGTGTAAACTCGATGCCAATTTATACAAAACTCATGTCCTTGAATCATTTGACCTGAATATCTTGGTCGTCCCAATGCAAAAAACCTATTAAATACCTTGTAGATCGACAACTATCATTTATTTAAAAAAAATAGTATTTCGACTCTTCTAGAAGCACTAAAGTATGGCTTTTAGTTTTGATTGCTTTTTCCTCATATTCGAGCAGATGATTATTCAAAATTCTGTCTTCTCGTTGCGACATCATTCAGAATGATAAGTCAAAGTCAAATCATTGATTTCCATTAAGCAAATAGGCACTTTTCAACGACAAAATTTACAAGAAAATAGAATTGATTCTAGTTTTTCCTTACAAAAGGTAGTTGCGAATGGAAAAGAATGGACAAGAAACTCCACAGTTCCTCTTTTAAAATGTTTTACAATGTTTTGTACATTAATTAAATTATATGTGAAGCGGATGCAGCTAGAATAAAATTACTATACCCAACACAATAGTCAAAAATAATTAAAAATTAAGTAATGACAGATAAATTATTTTTGTGATGAATACATGGTGTTGACATAATTATTTATAAACTTCACAAAAGTAGATTTAAAAAAAAAAAAAATTTAAGAAAAAATACAAGTTAAGTTTCGTGCAGACTAGCGCGACGCGACACCGGTTACTGTAATACCATGAAGTTTTCTTAGCAATTGTATTGTTCGAGTCGCGTCGCGCTGGTCTGCACGAGCCTTTATATCCAATCTTGTTGGATATTTTCGAGCCGTTTGAGGTTGAAACACTAGGGCCATGGGGTCCGAGTTCCCACTTAGTTTTTCGAGTCATCGCCATTGGTCGACTCTTCACGTGAACAGAGGGATGGCCTATTTTTTGGCCAAAGAATCAGCATTGCCATATAATGTGGCAATGCTGCCACCCTTTTGAGCACTTTTCCCTGTTGACAGCGAAGCGGAAGAATTTTTTATCGCCCTAATATTATTTCCCCTCCGTTTTTATACATACTTTTACATATTATTATTTTAAGACTGTTAGCTTTTAAAATTATTTAAATATTATAATAAAAAATATTTGATTTATTGAAAAAAAAAGATGAAGACTAAGTTGAAATTAATAAAATTGGTTGCAACACTCTAGACAGAGGTTTGTTCTATAAAACCGTCAGGCGACAGGTGAAAATCCGACAATTTTATTAGGTTTTATTCGCCGCGCGCGTCGACGGCGAGGCGTCGGGTGTTAGAAAGTGGATTAAAACTACATTTATAGGTATTGATATCAACTTAACTATCAAGTTTTGAGTGTCAGAATGGTTAAGTACATACAGGTTATTTACTTTGTATGTAGGTACTTCCTATGAATATTGTGTGTAGGGAAAGGGTTTTATCAAGAAAAGCACAGAAAGACGCATTTATTCCAATTAGGCTTGTCAATAAATAGGTATCGTTAATAAGAAAGCTAGTTATCCGTTCTAAATCTAGGTCATCGCGGACTACTTCTCCGCGATGACCTAGATTTGGAACGGGTAAGAAAGTCCGTGTCAGCTTGTTTTGAAGTATTGTATCAACACATTTTTACATTAGCGTAAGTAAATCATTGTTATCACATTAATCTCTTGGACCATTTCTCAAAGCTATCAATATCAGGCATATTAAAATACTTACAGAACAACATAGTTATCAGCAATAATCAAGATATAATATCAATTAACTTACATGAACATTGTAGTCTGTCGATCTTTCACAAGAATTGATCTGATCATCATTCCATTTTACAATAACGGCATAGCTATGCAACATGACTTTCTTAAATTGACTTTTAGCAACTTTATATTACGGACATGGACACCACTCAGGGTCTGTCCTGTAAAAGTCGGAGGTCCTGTATCATCCAACAGTTTAACTCAAGTTCCCTCAAAATTGGCGGTCACCTCACCTTAAAGCCTCTCAATCTTACCAGTCCCTCAAACATTGCCGCCCATTCTCCCGCCATTTTAGACTAATCATAGATGGTCATACATAAATGTTAAATAACTTCTAACCAAAGTAATAATTAACAAATCTTATATAGTATAACTATCTTAAAACTGAATAACATTATTTAGCAATATATTATGTATTTATTTTTAATCTTTATGTAAAATGTCATAATATAATAAAATCAACTGGATGTTCCGAAAATCGTTTGAAACACCATGTTACTTTAAAATTGCATTATAAAATCGTGATAAATATTATTAGTATCATATTAATTAGCACTTATTCAATATTAATCATTTATTGTACTGCTAAGTTAATTACACATTTATTTTGATCTTCATAAAACCATAAATCATGACTTGTTCGAAAACTCTAGAATCGTTGTTTATGAAAAAGCCTTTTGAGTCAGATTAAAAACGATTTATATAGTACATCTATGAAATATCAATCATAAAAATGCAAATCAAATATTACCTACCTATTAATTAATACCTTTCTATTCACTAAACATTAATTCACGTATAATAAAATATTGTTCTATTCTATTCTTTATTATGGCAAGCAAAGCCGATGTCGACCATTCTGCCAATGTCTAAAGTGAGTTGGAAAAGCAAATGCGTATAGAGACAAAAAAAAACAAAAAAAAACAAGTTGAATGATAAAAATAGTTGATCTTGTAGGGTTAGTATTGGACTGAAACAAACAGAAAGATAACATTACATAAATATTGTTAGAACATTTAATTATACATATACCACATCCACACAGACAGAATATTTAGGGCAAAAAAATCATAATTTAATATTATTGTGACGGATGAAAATCATCAGCGCCACAAGCAGTTCTGGAGAGGGATATGTTCAAAGGTAGGGGAAATTAATAGGAAGAGGGATCTTGAATTTAAGGAGACAGCTATACAAATTTGGAGGTGGGATGTTGTTAGGACATTCAAAAAATATGTGATCCAGGGTGCCTTCCTCCAACCCGTACTCGCAGAGAGAGGAGTCACGGACATGGATTTTGTGTAAAAAAACGGGAGTGCAACAAAAACCTAAGCAGATTCTACAAAGAACAGAAATAAAAGTTTTGGATATTTTTCTGTCACCGAAAAACCACACTTTCAGTTTTATGGTCGGTTGTACTGCATAAAAAAACTGCCTTTCTTTTTATCCTGAGCATAGTCCTAAATCCTTTTCATCCTGAGGGGATGCAAACTCAACAGATACGCGATTTCTACCAACCCTATTAACCCCACCACGAACTATGACTATATTTACTAAAGTGAGTGGGGGTAAGTTGGAATGGATTTTTGATTAGATAAACAGTGTTGATTTGAAACTGTTGTGAAACAAAGGGATTCAAGTGAAATGCATAAAATGATGTTTTGGGTAAGAAAGTACAGTCAACTTGTTTCTATAATGTTGACAGACATCTTTTTGAAACAATATTTTATGTAAAAAAAGGTTAATAAAATTGGTCTTCAGAAAAACAATATGTAGGGGAAAGACGAAATGCCGAAGGGGTAAGATTGATATAGTGACTAGAATCGTATTCATGGTCATTATGCATGTGTGGTGATCAATAAACCCTCTGCTCCAATAACCTAAATAGCTTGAAAATCAGTTACATTTAAAAATCGCTTTCTAAATGCAAGAAAAAATTATTTATCAAATAAAATATATCAATCTTACCCCGTTACAACGGCAGGCAGTCTGAGGTTCTCAAAATATTAGGTTAGGATATTAAAAAAAATTAATAATCATGCTCATGACTGTCAAGTCGTAGTCGGGTCGATAAATAAAACACACGGTTTCATTTAGTATCATGTTGTTGACCTGTCAAAATGAAACCAATTTTACTGAATTGGTTACGAAAATTTGTTACGCAATTAGATAGCAGACGTGTATAGTACACCCAAATTTTGCCAGCTATGTGTAAAGTCCTATGTAATAAGAGACAAACCGGGCATTAATTTACACTCCCGGCTCTTACAGAGAGATTCCTAATGGAAAATCAACAACACTGCCTGACCTGGGCATCGAACCCAAGACCTTATGCACAGCAGCTGCACGTGCGACGACCACCGAGGAACTTAAATAAAATAATTTCGTAAAAAAATTCTTTTCCAAAGGAAATTATTAGATAAAATTAACAAGAACATAACAGTAGGTGGGTATACTTAGTGCAAAAAAGTTACCACAATGGTTTTAGGATGATTATAATAGAACATTATTAATTTAGGGACATTGTAATGAAAACTTTAACCATGGATTCAGTACACGATTCTAGACACCCCAGCGTAGACATTTTTCATCTCCTTAAAAAATCTACTGTATCATACATTTTGATCGTGTAGGTATTGCACATATGAATAGAACATCAGACTTTTTTGAAATCGACAAACCTTTTCTATGTCTAGAATTATGTACCGATTCCATGATTAAAGTTTTTGTTACGATGTTGGGGAAGAGATTCCACCGTGTATTTCAGTTTGAGAACCTCTGACCTTTTCTAGGAGTTTCGTAAACGGGGTAAGATGGAAAGTTTTATATTACCATCTTAACCCGTTAAATTTTGCAGGGGAAAGTTTGAAAGGCACCATAAATCTTAAAATACGTGAAATATACTAATCACCACTTTATAGAGCATATTAAATTTCAAATATATTTATAAATATCGAAACAAAATGTTTGTTACTCACGTGTGTAAGAAGATACAGCAAGCGGGGTAAGATGGAAAAACTCAATTTTACGCGGGAAATGTGTCCGTACGGAAAATTGGCAAAAAACATACGTGCGCTCTTACTTGGCGACTGACGCAGACTGCGGGGCGGGGCAAGACAAAATGGTGTCTACAACGATATTGCCAGTAGTAAAAGAATTCCTTGATATTCGGCGTTATTGTATTTTTTTTATCTTTCCCCGTTTTTTATCTTACCCCCAGTCACCTTAACTATATTTTTCCAAAATTAACCGGGTGTAAGGTGGTACCTGAGTTGGGTTGTGATTCTATACAGGATACGTGGACGATGTAAGGAGCTATTGCCGAATACTTCATACGTCCAATTCGACTTTTCTTTTGTTTGTATGGGGGGGTAGGTGACAAAATTTCTTCGTTACCGGGACGTTTACGGAGATTGATAAATCCATCTCTGAAACACTGCATACAACATCCGCGAATTGCGATAGTGGATTTGGGGAAAGAGGAGATGAAATAACTGGAATGTTGGGGGGATCAGGATCGGGGGTTTATCTTTATCCACCTTAGATCAAAGAGGCGCATGAGCGGTTAAAATAGGACAATTACAATACAAACCTGTTTACGAACACAAGGACAACACACTTCTAATATAGTCACTAAAATATCATCAATCACTTAAAAACAGTTAAAAATTCTAAGCACACGTGCTGACCAAGAACACCGTGGCGAGAATATAAAATATTGTTTTGTTTTTTTTCTTCTCTTGGCAATTGAGCCGGTGTCGACTATTCTGTAAAATATTGTTGAAATGGAATGTTTACGGAAACATTCCATTTCAACAATATTTTAATGTCATCTATCATTCTGACAGCTGACGTTCATACTGTCATATATTGTTGTAAACAATCACTAATGTGATTAATACAATTAGATATTCTCTTATAAATATGAATAATGTCACACGTGCTGCTCGTGTGTACGAGTATGAGCACTTACGGGCCTGTATTTCAAAGTATACGCACTCACTTACTCAGTATGACACAATGTTGAGATGAAATAAATTATTATTGTATTTGTTTCTTGTTCCTATCGTGAAAATAAGACAATTAAGTACTATTTTTTTTTTTTTACAAATTCTCGCATTGTCAAATAAATTAAATAGTGTTCAGGTATCTATTAGTAACATTAAGGTATCTTCTTTAATTTTCTGTTTCTTTGGTTTCTACTTATACCAACAAAAATTATATCATAGTTCAAAATCTTCCGTGCTAGTCAACAATCCTGTATTGCTATTTCACAAAACTTTGTACCTGCATGCATGATGCATGTCTGCCGTAAATGTGCAAAAAATACTGTTTTTATTTCTAAGTACCGACTTTTTTTAGCTTTAATCGGTATCAAAATTCGTTGCGCATATTAAAGTCGTAATCAGTAGTCTTTATAAAAACTATGTATTTTATTTCTATTCTATAAAATGTTAATAATGAATAATTTATTTCGTTTCTTCCGAGAATGTTAATAGTCTCCGACTGACTTAGGTATCCAATTTACATTATTTTACTATTTGTTCCATATTCGCCCCTCACAAAACCCCTTATTCGCCCCACATTTTATTCCTTTTTGGCCCAGAAAATTATCTCTAAAATGTGTTACCAAAATAGCCGTGTAGACCCTTCAAGACCCGAACTCAAAATACTGACGACCTATTAACTTATCTGAATCTGAGTAGACTGGAAGCCAACTTCCAGTCTACTCAGATTCCAACAAAAAGTATAGTAGAATAGGTATCAAGGCAAGGATATACTGCTAAATGTCTACGATACTATATCAAGACCCATCAACCTATTAGCTATTGTGCGATAATACCATATTTTTTTGCAAACACGAGCGATTTTTCAAAATTTGACCTTTTAAAGGAAACTAGATTTTGTATTAAGTACCTACACTACCTATTGTGCGAGCATGAATTTTGAATAACCTTCGTCTGTATAATAATTAATAAACTGATTGACTGATTTCTGTATTAAATAACTATTGACTAAATACAATAACGAACTATACAAATAAATACAAAAAACAAACGGACACTTAGGCGTCGAAGTATTCGTCCGCATCGCTGTCGTCCGGAAACGTGCCTAGAAGAATGGCAGCATTGCCACGTTGAATGGCAATGCTAATTCTTTGGCCAAAGAACGAGTCAGACCTCTGGTCGCGTGAAGTGTCGACCAGTCGGCGAGAAATTTCCTTAAAAAGGAGACGCGCACTCGGACCCCACGACCCGAGCGTTTCGACCCCAAACGGCTCAAAACTGTAGTTACCCTTAAGGTTACAGTATTGGCGCCGCTTGAGGGTCTCAGAAGCCGCAGCAGCGGCGCCAGCACAGCCCGCCGTGCTAGGAACATGAGATGGTGCAAGGGTGTCGACACAGGTTGCGTCCCACACCAAAGGCCTACCCACCTTCCAAGGCAACAACGTCATGCCGTCTGGTCTCTTCCCATCGTCACGTACCAAGCCGTTTGGTTCTAATACCGCTGGTACGCCGGCGGTGACAAGGGTTCGACGAATAATATCGTTGATGCTGGCATGTCGTGCAATGCGACCTGCGCTCCTGTAACAGGACAGGCCATGGTGCCCGAGACTGTCCACAGCTTCACCGCAGAGACACCGATGCGGAGCAACACAAGGTGCGCCCAAGCGGAGACACGTAGGGAGCCGAAACGATGAGTCATCCATCATGGTGCCTATGGTGGATGACGGGAGCGCCTGAAGCCACAAGCCTGACTCCTATTCTCCCACAGCTAGCAGACGGGCACGCTCAACAGTATTAGGTGACGTGTTTATCAGGGAATTCCGTAAAATACTGCAGAGTGGCATGTCCCACCGTCTCTGGGAGGACGGGTTCTCAGGCAAATCCGTATTGGATTGTATTGTAATAAATTGATTTTGATGTATGTTTATTTTTAGTTACCTATTCTGCACTGCTGGGTAAAGGTCTCCCCAATATTTTTCAAATTTTCCTTATGCTGTGCCTTCTCCGGCCAATCAGTTAGGCACGAGACCAAATCGTCACGCCAGCGTTTCTTAGGCCCGCCTCGAGGTCAACGCCCGTCTTGTCACCCATTGTGTGTGTTTTGTTTTTAGGTAAGTCTAAAAAAAAACGATTTATTTACGGATGCAAGAGCGAGCGAAGCGAGCTCGGGACTTGGGGCACCCCAACTCGAACAGGTTAGATTCGAATGGGATGACGCCGATTTATTATTATTGCACAATTAGTATATTTCCTAATTAGATTGGTTTTTTTACTGGTCAATTTACATTAAAAGTGCTAAAACTCAATATTGTAATTAAAAATACGAGTAGTATAATAATTTAATTTTAATAGTAGGTATATCACACATATAACATTTTGTATTTATTTCTATTGTATACCATAAAATACTTCAGAGAGCTACGTAAGAGCTGACTATGCACCTATATAATAGTGAACATGTAAATTAGGAACAATTAGCATAATTTTATTATTAAAATTATAGGTTCATTTATTTTGTTATCCCTAGTGGGATTTATATAATATGTGTCTGTGGCATCACAGCGGGGCCCTATATCAGAATACCAGCGCTACGGTATATTTTTTTTTTTAATATCGCAGCATTATGCTGGGATAGGAGCCTTTTTGGCCTCGCGCAAGTCGTTATTATTTTTTATTCTCTTTTTTTTAATATGTTTTTTTTCGTTAGTTTTAGGTGCTCCTTTCGTTAACGGTTTGTATTTCCTGTGCGTGTCCCAAATAAAATGTTTTTCTTTTCTTTTTTTTTTCTTTCTTTCTTTCTTTATCTACAAATAAAACGAAAAACTTTATATGGATGTAATTTATTCAATTCTAATAAAACACAACAAAGGAACGCTGGAGTCCATCTTGTATCACTGCATGCCAACTGTTCTTCAAACCGTTTAGATGATGATCTGAAAAAAAGATAAAACGCCTTCATTAAGCAGTCGTGTAAAAAAAATCATTTGACATATTTTGCTGCATCATGTTCAATAAAAAAAACTATAAATGTAATCTAGTAGACTGATATTAAATTTCATAATATGAAGCATTTTTTGTCCACTATATTTCAATTAGCACCGTGAAATAGAGACGCTTTCGGCTCGGCTCTGAATTACCAGGCGCAAGAACAGTTTGAGACGTTGTGGGTGGACAAACATTGATATCACTAAGTTTGTCTGTCTAGAGAAAAAACATGGCCCATAATATTAAAATAGTCGTGATGGCTCAGTGGTTAAACTCTCAAACGCGCGTATCTGGGCCATCACGACTATTTTTCGGCTGTGGTTTCAAATCCAAGTAAGTACTAACGCGATTTTTTAATTTCATATGTAATTTTCTGAGTTGGACATTGGACATTTCTGACATCGGTGAAGAAAAAACATCGTGAGGAAACCTGGACTTTATATAAGTCTGAAATTACCAACCCGTCTTGCACAAGCGTGGTGATCAATGTTTGTGCCTTCTCTGTATGAGAAGAGGCCTTTGCCCTGCAGTAGGACAATAGGCTGGTATTATTATTATTTATATTAAAATATTACTGTAAGATAATTACACTAGTCCTGTGTTCCAAGAAGCATGCCGCCAACTGAGCACCCCTCTCGCATCCAGCTGTTCCGTCACTCACGGTTTTAAAGTTAACTGAAAATAAATTTTAATATAATTAAAGCATTCATGAACACTATTAAAATGAGGAAGTATTAGAAGAGTCGGTGTAGCTGTAGCTATTCGTACCTGATGAACACTTTTTAGCAACGTCCGCTAGTTCGTTGTACTTCTTGTCATCCTTCACGAACTGTCTTATGTTCTTCAGACTAGCATCCAGATCGTAATCACCTTTGTCATTGAGCTATAAAGTAATATTATTATAGAATGTTAAATATTAACAAGCCCTAGTTATCTAGTATCTTATTTTTACCCTAGTAAGTAAAGCTTAATAATAATTCAATTTATTGACAGCTGCAAAACTCTGGTTCTGCACACGAATTCTAGTTTATTGCACACTAAATGTGGTACTTACAAATCCGGCTTTCTTGAACACACAGCCAACGAAACAAGGGTTGATGCTCGCCGCGCTGCCGGCTTCCTTAGCGGCCTGGATATGAGCGTCGGTGACTCCATGCTCCTCTTTGCACGCGACTATGACAGGCCGCAGAGAATCCAGGAGAGTCGTTTCCGCTTTAGTAACCTTAAATACAACAATGACACGACGTTAGAAGGTATCAGAGTTTCACCAGTTTAAGTTACAAAACTTTTAACCATTAAAAAATACTAGTACATTGTGAAAAAGAGTTAAGTGAAAATAATTTCTATAAACAATAATATTGTAACTTACATGGACGCTCAAGCTCGCAGCCACGACACACAACACAAGACAAGTAAACTTAGACATGTTGCACTCTTCAGCTTAGCACTCCTGATCCTTACAAGCTTCAAATGTTTATGTTCTGAAGTTAAGCTCGACGCTTATTTATATAAAACATATGGCCTTAGATTTTGACGATAGGTCAGTCAGGTTCATAGATGCTAAATGCAACAAAAACTGCGCAAAAACTGACGTCTGTTCGATCTATTGATAAATAGTCGTGCAAATAATATCTTGTATTAGATTCGTACTTCCTTCTCAAATATTGTGTCTCTCTGTCTCAAAGTTGATACGATTTTAACCGTGAACTCACTGTCGGATATCTAAGCGATTTATAGTTTCTCTTTTATCGTCATTATCATTGCCAAACATCCCAAAGACACCATTGCTTAACCACCCGAACCGAACTTTTTGATCCTACCAGCCATCCGTTCTGCAAGCAATGTGTCCTTAGGGATATATCGGCTTCCTGGATTCTCCGGGAGATTTAACACTTTTGTAAGCCATAGAGTAATTCCAGAATACTTGCCGCAGGGGATAGGTGCCGAGATTTAGACAAGATGTAGTCATATCCCCACAGCAGGCACCTATCCTTTAAAGCATTTTAACAATGAGTCGTATATCCCGCAGATTAGGCATCTATCCTGTTTATAATTATGAGGTATATTACGTAAACATACAATTTACACAAACCAGTTATACCTTATACTCAAACAATTAGGGTACCATCGTAGATTATAGATTCCCCTTGTATCTGTTCTCAGATACAAGGGGTAATTTACCAATAGATATTTATTTATTTATTCATTTAAGATCTTTGGAACACTTACAAATTACGTTAGATACTCGTACCATCTGAGGCTTAAAAAAACAAAAATGATTTTACTTAAATGGGCCTAAACGCCTATTCGAAGTATGAATGGCAGTTTACAGTCAAAATAATTAGGTATATGATGTCGTCGACACGAAATGCCATCTCAGCTCACCGTATCCGTCGTTCGCTAAATTTGATGCGTATGTTTCTTAAGAGTATTGAGTGCGGAGTTGGCGATTCCCCTTATGCAGCTGCGCGTATCATACAGCTAAACAAACAGAATAAAAAATTGTACGTGTATCTGTCAGCCAATTAAAAGTCTTCACTTATAAAAACAGAACAGGGAGCAACACAGCACTGCAAACAAGCACAAAAACAGTACTCCAAAGCTAAAACTAAAAAAACATATCGTTAAATTACCAATAGGTATAGAAACTAACACTATAAAGCTTGGCACTCAACCTATTGAACTTATTCAAATACTGTTAGGTAAAAAGGACACACTGGTTACAAAGGGATCTAAATCATACTGCTTACACATCTTATTAAAATTCCTGCTTTCACGCACAACGAATGAATTATTCCTGTAATTGGTGAAAGTAAAAATGAAACGCGTAACAGTGGGTAAAATCATTTCGACCTTCCGGAGACGTTGATGTCAAATTTTGTGAAGAATAGATAGAATATAAGAGCTCAAACTCAAACTCAAAGCATTTATTTCAATTAAACCATTTACAGGCACTTTTGAATTGTCAAATAGTCGGTCAGTTAGTCAGAAAGTTGAAGCTAGTTGCTTAGCTGTTAGGCCGTTCCCTCATTGGTCGGTGCGCTATCGTTTCGGTATAGTATGCTCTGTATACCGAAACGATACCGCACTGCTTTCATTTACAGACCTGACGTTATGTTTTCGGTATACTTAGTGCAATATCGCTTAATGACTCGCGAGAAAATGTCGTCTTCGAGTGATGAAGATGTTGTGGCGTGTTATATTTATCTCCGTTTACTGAGGGAGAGACAAATTTCGCGCCCTCACGCCTCTAGCCACCGCAGGAGACGTCGGGAATCGCAGGGCGATACCCGACCTTCATAGGCGTGGGCTTGCGGACGGTGAGCAATGGGTAGCTCGCCGTCCGATAAGGACCAGGCCCGGGTCGACGGCGCGTCGTGTTCCACGCGCGCCTCAAAAAGATGTCAGCACAACTGACGGGTTGCCTGCCGGTCGCGGGAAATCGCCAAGCAGGCTAAACTTTCTACAGAACTTTCACTAGAAAGTTATACATAAGTTTAAGTTTGGTTTGTTAAGTATTTATGTTATCATCAGATAATATTCTTAATTAATCTCCTATGGATGCTCTCTATATGATCAATGATACCTAAATAAGGTATGGTAAGCTGGGTTCCATATTTCAGACGCATACTCCAAGTGGCTTCTAACAAAGGTTTAGTAGAGAATTTTCAATTTAAAAAAGTTTTAGTAGGTAAAACTTGTTCGTAATTCATGAATACTCAGTGTTTTCTGTAAAAGTTTGCACTGGTCCGCTTAGTTCATCTTAACTAGGTACACAATGGATTTTAATGCGGTTTTAGAGAATTTATTCCGGAAATTTTATGTAAATAATGTGTAGGTAATAAGGTATAATACATTAATATTTGACTTAGTTATAGCACTAGCACTTATTTGTTATAGCACTGAAATCTCGATGTTTTGACATGTCACCACAGCAGGCCTACCACCACCTCTAAAGCAGTATTATTTTAATCTTACTTTAGTGTGGGAAAGAGATGAAACTCCACAGGACGTATAGCTCCATCTCTCTCCCCCACTGGCCCCCTGTACATTGTAGGTACCTGTGCGAAGCAGGGGCGGGTCACTAGTTGATAATAAATTAAATATTATTGAAAAAATAACAACAAAATCCAAAAACAAAACGAAAGAAGTTCATAAAACAAAACGATTTATTAATAATAATAAAAAACAAAAATACTTCCATCTTTTTGTATCACCGCATATCACCTATCTTCCCACGTAGATGTTTAGAACGGGATCTGAAAGACCATAAAAAAATTGTTGTTGAAGACCTACAAATGTGTGGCGTTCTCATGTTGTCGGCCATTTATGTGACATATTTTTACACTCGAAAATAATTATAAAACCTACTGGGTACTTCTCGTTGACCTAGAATCATGAAGATTAGCAAGAAGCAAGGTCCTACAGTACTAGTAAAGGAAAACATTCGAAAATTTATAATTTGTAGTTTCATCACAGAAAAAATGTTTTTCTTGCGATTACAAACTCATATTTGCAGTTGGATAATTGACCGTGACGTTTAACTATGTATGGGAGAACATAATATTATGTTTCTCAACTACTAAGTTAAGTTTGTTCTTGGGATAAATTCATCTCACCTACGGAACCCTTCATTGTGCGTGGTCCGACACGCACGCCGGTTTTTTGTTTTGTTCCCGGCGAAGACCTACCTACCCTGTTAGTGTCATCAAAGATGAAATACTACGGTTAATGTAATAAAAAGGATGAGCAGCAGCATTATCTTGTATTATAATAGCAAACAAACTTGACGAAGAGAATGCAGTGAAAGTATCACTGCATTCTCTTCATCAAGTCACGAAGGCCTATGTTTGCTGGTAGTGTACGTTTTTTGTAAAGCCTGTGGGCATTTTCTCAATGAAATCATTTGGAAGTTGCACCTGCCATGTATTGTCTCAGCATCACCCTAAGGTTGACTAGTAGAAAATGTCTATGGCTTTGTGCAGTATTGTTTTATTTGTGCTTAAAGATTTAATGAATAAATACTCGGCCCGTTAACGAAGCCCACAAAAATTTGAACAAGAAATTGACCTCACCATAAACGTTTTAATTCGGCCCTGTGTTCCAAAAAGCAAGTTGTCAACAGTGCACCCCTCTCGCATCCAGCTTCTCCGTCGCTCACGGGCTTTTCATTCACTGTAATCAGCGTAAGAAATAATTAAATTAAAAAATCAACTAAAACTGAATTATTCGTGTAATTTTCTGATAGTTTCATAGAACTACAGCTGTTTTCGCTGTTATTTTGTTCACCTAAGGAAAAAAAATCAGATAATTGATACTCTGATACTAAATAGTTTTGTAATAGACAAGAATCATGAACTAAAAGCTAGTAAATATCGGGTATGATTATAGAAGCTAGCGTCGACTGCTTCTATGCGATAATGTGTAAGCGGGGCGCGTCCCTGGAGGGTGCGCAACAGCCCCAACAGCGTGCTGATAATGATAGCGGACAGGCTCGACTGTCCATACATTAGACGCTACAGTGACTTGCACGTTACCTACAGTCGTCGGTCACTAATGTGTAAGTGTTGAAAGTGGTTTTAGTTTTTGTTTTGTATCGTAATATTATGTTAGTGTGTTGTCGGTTTGTGTGTAATGTTTTAAATATTTGTGTATGAGTCGTGTTGCTTGAATAAATAAATGAATAATAATAATAAAAAATAATAAAAAAAATCATAAACCTGATGCACATTTCTTTCCAATATCAGCGAATTTAGCAAAATCTTCGTCATTGCTCACGAACTTCTTCAGTTGGATCAGAGCGTTATCCAAAACGAAGTCTCCCTTGCTGTCGAACTGTAAAGAACAAATAATTATGTTTCTTCTAATTGAATGTTTGAATCGCTATGATTGATTTATGGAACTCAACACACTTTTTGTGATAACAGGTTCCATATTTATTTTGGTTAGCATAGGCTCAAAGAAACATAAAAGACAATAGAAATATCTGTATACAAAATTACACCAAAAAGATGGAAGAAAATATAGTTGGAAAAAAAATGTGGATCCATACCATACTTCTAATTCTATCTGAAGTTACATCGAATGAGCTTTAGAATGGTCTCACTGTGAACAAGCGTAGGTGACAACTGACACCTACCAAGTTTGCAGGGTTAACTTGCAATAGTTGCAACTTCAGACCCACCAGAACTTAGGCGTTGTCTGTTCTTGTAAATAACCGAGTAATATTGTAAGTAAACTACTTACGACTTCAGCTTTCTTATAGACGCAGCCCAGGAAACAAGGGTTAATGTCGTCAATGCTGCCAGCTGCCTTGGCAGATTTGAGTGCATCAATACTGACTCCATGTTCCTTAGAACACGCTTCTATAAGGGGCTTAGCGGCCTCCCGGAAAGCAGCTACTCCTTCTGCACCGACCTTGAGAACCAAAATTTTTATGGTGAAAGAGTTTTGAGCATACGTGATTTATTTTTAAAATCTTTGATGTACTTGCAAATTAATTCTTCTATCTACCACGATTAAAGAAAAAAAACCGGCCAGCTGATTGTTGGACCACGCACAATGAATAGTTCCGTGGTTGAAACCAATTTATCCCAAATACAAACTTAACATTGTAGTTGTAAAACATGGTCTCCCATACATTCAACTTAAAATGTAAGTTTATACGCACAATATTGAGAGATTTACAATGTTATTTTAAGACCGTAGATTTCTTATAGGTTTTCTTGTAATCTATGAATAAAGAACAATTCTTCGAATATTTTTCGAAATTTTAGGATAGTAGTTTCGAAGATAAAGGTTAAATTTTCATCAATTTTCTTTAATATATTAATTTTAAAATATTAAAAAAATTTTGATCCTCACAACAAGCGCTTTTATTTGATATGTCACACGGTACAGTTTGCAAAACTTTTATTTGTTAATTTTCTTATTTGCTGCCAAAAGTGATATTAAAAATTAATTAATTTACATTACACGTCCGTGTTTGGGTCACAGAAATACATATCAACTTAATCGATCCTTTAGATTCGGAATAAATTGGCTGTGACAGACGGACAGATAGACAGACACACGAGTGATCCTATATGGGTTTCGTTTTTTCCTTTTGAAGGACGGAACCCTAAAAATAATTTTGTCCAGTAAAAACAAAAATACAAAAGGATCTTACTTGTAAAACCCTGGTAATGTTTACAGCCACTGCACAAAAAACCAAACTGTAAGTGAACATAGCCATGTTGTAGGTACTGATCAGCTTTGCTCCTGATCCTTCGAAGTTTCAACTGTATATGCAATGGATTGTAACCCGACTCCTATTTATATGAAAATATTATTAGGTAATTTGACGCGAAGTAATTACCCTCATATTATCTCTCTGTAAATAATCAATGCCAGAACGACTGGAAACCGGGCAAAAAAAAACTCCTTGTACTTTAATTGTGGCTCTTCTAATGTAAATCCAATAATTGTCTCATTTGCTTATCCTACGGACATTTTTGCAAGTCCATTATAATAGGGATGATGCCTGGGTAAAAAAAAAAAAAATCTAATTAGTCCGTCAGTCAGATAATAAAAAAGTATTAGACACTTATTTTTTGCTTTATCATATTAATACAAAATTACTTAGATAAAACGCATTTTAAGTTGCGGAGTGGGGGTCGCTACGTCACTAGTAGGTAGTATAAAATCGACATACTCGTGACGTCATGGCACATTTTACCTGAATGTATCGCCGTAATCTATAGATAAAGTTAAAAAAAAAATACGTGTTATATTTTTTTATACTTAATCTCAAAGACTAAAACAATTTGTTTTGTCATCATCCCTATTAGGATATAATTCCATATAACTTAGGACATTTTCATATTGTTTACCAGAATCAGCAGCGGCATACTCAGCAGATATACGCCGATTTGTTGGTAAGCTTACACAGGTCTAAATAAAAATCTATCTGAGCAATGTCATCTAAATTAGCTTCCTTCATGGTTTAAACAAGGTTCCATGTCTCATGATGCACTATGAAAGTAATGTGCTACAGAATTCAGTGAGTTAAAATGAGAAAGATGGATTAGCAATCTGTTTCAAAACGATTCAGATTCTGATGATCGTGTATTACGTAATTAGGGTACTGGTTGTCAAAGTGCCATTATTCTTAATGGAGTCAAAACTCAAAAGCCTATCATTCTTTCTATCATATCATTAAAGGAAAAGTGTATCATTCATTCTTACTAGTATTTAGACACATTCAAAAAGACAAGTGAAACATATAATATAGCTAATAGGCTGATTAGGGATAGGGTAGATGTTTAATATGTTTATTATAATAAAAACCTTTAGGTACAAGTTATTATAACTTTCAAAGATAGCTAAAATTCGACATTCAAAAGTCATTTATTCAAACTAGGCTGAGAATAAGCACTTTTCGTACGTCAAAATTACGTTATAACATAAGACAGTCCCTCAAAAACGCCCACCCTTCACCACTTCCTAGTGCTTAAGCTGGGAAGAAGAAGTGGTGCAACAAACTCCCCAGCAGAAGCTATTTTCACTTAATAACAAAAGGTCATATAGTCGAATAGTCTATAACTACGAACATAATAAATTAACAATAGCTACAAAGTAAAAATAGAATAAATTACAATTGAAGAACAATTACAGCTACTAGCACGTACTCGTAAGGTACAAATTCCAAAACTAAACATTACATAGTCCATGCTTGAACTTCTAAGGAAACTAAGAATAATAAAATAATATGGAGTAGGTAATTAAAATCGCAATTTTAACCAATAAAGAAATAATAAAGCTGTAAGGCACCTGTCCCACCGCTGACGAGGAAGCGACTATCTATTCATGATTTTCTCGCTCAAGACACGAACACAAATTGTAATTTCTGTTTAAGTTATAGCAGGGACGGCTCCAGGATTTATTTCTGGGCACATGGGCCAGACAGATAAGAAGTGTCTCCCATATCTTGTATTGCACTATGCTGTTTTTGGGATTCATTCTTTGTCAATGAGATATAAGAATAACTAACTACAGACATATAAGAATAACTAACTACAAAAAATAATACAATTTCAGCACCCCGTCTCGGATAGAATAGATTTTCTTTTGGCCACTGGCTTACCCTCTGGGCGCGAGTACGAAGTAAACGCGCCACTTTGAACCTTAGTAGTTACGCCACTGCTACTGAAGATATAGTAGGTACTTCTTCAGCGGTCATCATTGAAGCAATGTCTTGATTGATAAGCATTGAGGTCAGTTAACTTAAATCGTTTGGGGGGGGGCACGTGCCCCAGTGGATCCGCCCCTGAGTTAACGAGATAGGTACTTATATTAATAGTTGATCGCTGACTGTTCGTGTCTTGGTAGATACCTATTTCATAATCAGCCTATAATCTTCCCACTGGTGGTCCACCACGTGGGCCCAGTGCGGGTTGGTACATGTCACATGTCTTCGAATTTTGCCGGTATGCTCACGATGTTTTCTTTCCCCATTTATTACAATCATAAATATTCTAGTTGTTTTTTTTTGTGTGTTGAGGGATTTTAAATTGCTGAGATTTTTACCTGATAAGCACTGTTTAGCTATTTCTGCTATTTTGTTGAATTTCTCGTCATCATATAGCACTCCTCAAGAATTGGACTATCAAATGCAAAAAGAATTTTTCAAATCCGACTGGCAGTTCCAGAGATTAGTGCGTTCAAACACACAAACTCTTGAGCTCTATTTTATATTAGTACATAGTACAAGCTTTAATCCGCGAAATTACGCGGTTCTTTTTTCGTTTGATGTGCATGAGCTATCCGAATATCAAAAAATATTTAAGGAAGGAAGGAAGGTCTTAAGGAAGAGGCATGAACATTGATTCGTTGTTACAATGTATAATAGATTAGGTATGTTCATGTCCTATTAATAAAAATAACTATAAGTTCATTAAAGTTTCGAAGCTGTTCTGAGGCCAGGTGACGATTATACGTAGGCTGATGGCAAAAATAAACCGAGCTTGTCGTGCTGTGACTCAGTTTCTTGGTTCTCCGGGATGGCAAAAGAAGCTGTTAGTCTCCAGGTATTGATGGTATAACTTTTTAAACGGCGAAATTACTTTTATCAAGCTGTGAACTTACATTTTACGGAATACGCCAAGATTGAAGCTTCGCAGAACAGTGACACTCTGACAGCTTGCGCGGCTACTTCAGGTGCAGTATTCCAATTATCGCATGTCGCATTAGATTTATTATTATCTGTAATGGCAAAGGAAACATGTCATGTGAAAAAAAAAAATGTGAAAATTTTTATGTCAGAATGGATAAAACGAAAATGGAGTAACAATTGAAAACTCTTTTAATGCAAAAAAACGAACAATAATAATTGCTCGAATGAAAGTTTTCAATTTTATTGTGTACTTTCAATAAACAGTATCAAAGTACGAGTAATACTTCAAACTTAATCTACTTTAAACTTAAAGTCCGGGGAGCTAATGTATCTGTGATTTACAGGGTTTAACAACACCCATCACGAAGCCGTCATCTACGGATTCTGTGCATCAAACCAAGTAACTTTGTGCAAAAATAACTGCTGGGAAACAACTTTTATTTTTGATGCGAATATTCGGTTTTTATGATATATTGTGCAATCTAACGCACGCAAATCATTGTGCCTATGGGTGCATGCAACAGTACAGGGATCGTTGGAGTATTTAAAGTTAAGTTATGACATTTAAAACTTAATTTTGTCAATTTTTATTTTTTTTATTTGGAAATTTGACCATCAATATCTCCGTAACCATCGGGTTCGTCAGTCTGCCAAGTCATATGTCTCAAAGTCAAACAATTTATTTCAATTAGGCACATAACAGGCACTTTTGAACGTCAATTTTACACAAAATAGAATTGATTCTAGTCGCACCTTCCAAAAGGTAGTTCTCGTATGGAGAAGAATGGGCAAGAAACTCCACACTTCACTTCACTTTCATTTAAAATGTTTTTACAATATTTTGTATACATTAATTATATGTGAAGACGATGCATGTAGAATAAGATTACTATACCACGATAGGTATCTATCTCGAGTTCAAACCCAAGGCATGCACCTCTGACCTCTTTTCGGATTCATGTGCGTATTGTATAATTATCGCTTGCTTCAAAAACGGTGAAGGAAAACATCGTGAAGAAACGCCCATCCAATTATTTTTATTTTAGGGTGGGATATTATCAAATAACTTCTCCCGCTCTGGGCGGAGAGGGAGGGCGTGTCAGACTCTTACTGGCTAAAACCCACCCGTGTTCCTTCAGTGTTCCCTGGACGTTGCCAGGGGCCACGGACCTTCCCGCGACCCCGGCAGCCATCGGTCCTCGCAGACCTTCTGTTGTGTATACATCTCTTTCTGCATCTCATCTCGGCTTGCGATTCTTTACGCCCAGGGCGTCTCCTGCGGCGGCTAGGGGCGTGAGGGCGCGAAATTTGCCTGTCTCTCACGCGTTCCGCCTCCGCGAGCATTACTGCTTCGCAGAAGGAGGTGACGGCTTCCCACGCCCTCTCACTCCGTACCATGGCCTGAACTTACATTTGCAGTTGGAATGTATGGGAGAACATGTTTTTCTCAACTACAATGTTAAGTTTGTTCTTGGGATAAATTCATCCCAACTACGGAACCCTTCCTTATGCGTAGTCCGACATGCACATGATCCGTTTTACTTCATTAGCGTTTCTATGACTATGAACAGGGAGGTACACAAAAAAAAAAGGAAACGAATTTTTTTCTTTTTTTACGTAATTAAAAGATTACGGCAATAAATTGTGGAGGCAATACGTTAAATGTAGCATGACGTCACTCCCCGGTAGATTTTAGACTGACTTGTGACGTAGCAAGCCTCCCCAACTTTAATGGGTTTTATCTAAACCATTTCTTAATAATTTGATAAAGAAAAAAATACGTATCTAATATTTTATATTATCTGACTGATGGACTAAATAGTTTTATTTTTTTTTCCCAGTCAATATCCCTATTGAATTTTTTTTTACATAATTTTAAAGTAAAGCTCATGCACTTTCACATTGCTCGCAAAATAGATGGCCGATGGGGCTGAAAGGTTCCAACTGCGTCCCGGAAGAAGTAGCGTTGGAAAGCCTACCACAAGGTGGACCGATGACCTTATAAAGGCCGCGCGAATCCGCTGGATGTGGATAGCACAGAACCGGTTATGGCGGTGCTTGGGGGAGGCCTATGTCCAACAGTCTTACGGCTGAAATGATGACTACCACCACTTTGTCAGTCACCACTCTTGCATCGCCAATCAATCTTCCATTCTACCTCTTAGACTTAGAGGGTGAAATAGGGGGTAGAATTACGAAAACTACCACATGTGTCCATCTTCATTGGTTTAGGCTCTGCGTTGATGAATAAGTCAGAAGGTCATCTTTACATAATTATGTATGGACATTTTTGTAGTGTGATTCATTCAGGTCCTTTTTGGTTACTTTACAATTAATTAATTACAAACTTACAATCATTTTTATTTAATTATAAGAAACCAATTCGCTTTACAATACTTAACACATTCTTAATTCTGTATTTAACTACCATATGTGAATTACAAGGCAAACGACCACTTTATGTATTATAATTTAGAAGACTATACATATATGTAACTAGCAGCACCCCGTGGTTTCACCCGCATAAAAGCTCGTACAGACCAGCGCGACGCGAAGCCGCGCCGCGACATGAACACTACAATTTCTAAGAAAACTTGACGGTATAAAAATAACCGGTGTCGCGTCGCGCTGTCACGTCGCGCTGGTCTGAACGAAGCTTAAGTCTCGATCCCGTGGGAATATCGATCGATAAAAAGTATTCTATGTCCTAACCCAGGTCATGGTCTACCCATGTGCCAAATTTCATCCAAATCCGTCTAGCCGTTTTAGCGTGAAAGCGTAACAAACAAACACGCTTTCGCTTTTATAATATTAGTTAGAGAATCCTAACTAATATTATAAAAGCGAAAGCGTTCCAGAAACAGAAGGAATAAAATGAAAGAAGGTTGTAAAAGTATAACTGATTTATTAAAATTCTAAACAAAACACAACTTGTATCATCTTGTATCACAGCATGTCACTTGTCTCTCCAAGATCGATTAGATGAGGACCTGAAAGAAATTAATAAAATTGAATTAAAGACGTCATTCAGTAAATGTTTCAGATTTAATGTTGGACAATCTTTCAAACTCAAGAAACTACAACAAGTAAGATTTATTGTTTCATTTTCTTACCGAAAACTCGTCTTACTCGATTAAAATAGGGGGATGGGCAAGTAGCTGGACTAATCATCATCCTCATCATTTCAGCCGAACGACGTCCACTGCTGGACATAGGCCTCCCCCAAGCATCGCCACTTGACCAATAATAGCAAACAAACTACGAAAATCACGGAAGCTTTGTTTATAAGCACGTGAAAATAAAGCCAGTTGGCACTTTTTAAGTTTGAACTAATGAAGGTTTCCTCATAACATAACATAACATCACGCCTGTACTCCTCGAGGGGATGAGCAGAGGTGTATCTATAGTACACCCACATTTCGCCAGTAATGTTTGAGTCCCATGTTGGAGGCGAGCCTATTGCCATCAACCAGGCACGAATCCAGACTCCGGGCTACTATGGAGAAATTCCAGAACGAAAAATCCAATAACACTTTCCCCGATCCGGGAATCGAACCTAGGACCTCATGGTCACCAGTAACGCTTGCGACCACTACACCAACGAGGCAGTTTGCACAAATCACAGCAAAAGATTGGCCTCACAAAAGAAGGCCTTAGCTTTAATTATTTTTTGTATTGTATTGGTATTGGTCCACGGAGTACACCAGAAAAAAACTTATTTTCTTTACAAATTGTGATTTTGAAGGTCCTCAATAAAAAACGAAGACAAAAATCTTACCTCAGCCCTATTTTGCAAGAAGCAGGCGGTCAGAAGGGCACCCCTCTCGCATCCAGATTCTCCGTCGCTCACGGGCTTGTCATTCACTGAAATCATAAGAGGAAATAATTAAAGCCTGTGTAGACCCAACTACAATCTATTTATTCGGTTTTTTTAGAAGTAACGTAAATCAATATAGGTTGATGCTGCAGCCATGACTAGAATGAAAAAGGACATAATTGGACTAAATCATTATTCTACAAGCAAAGTTCATAGACAGCTGTGCAAAATGTAATTTATAACTTGTTAAGTTGTAATTTATATTGAATTGCATGGTTTTTTTAAAAATAATAATATTTGAACATCGTTATTTTGTAATATTTGTGTATAATTATGCTTCATGTTGGTTAATTTCTAACACAATGTAGATTGTTACTGAATAAATTGAATTGAATTGAATTGAAATGTTTTTAAATTAAAATAATGGTTGCTGGGCCGGACTTATGAGGAAAAAGTTTACTTTAAGTACAAGCTTATACCTGCACACTCTCTGTTAAACATATACCCTCACTCACACACTTATACTCCACACTTACTCACTTACACTCCACACTCACTCACCTTAACTGTTTTGTATGTGTAATCTATTGGTTTCGTTGTAATCACATTGTTGTATATTTTGTTAATTTATGTTATAAACTAATGAAATTTAATATTGTGCTAGCAGAACACGTTAAATTATTAACTTAGTGTAGAATTTGGGCACCAAGAAACATGCCCTGTTTGGGCCAGGTTTAAATCTGTCAAGTCTTCTGTTAGTTAGGTACTATTTTATTTTGTTACTTGTTTGGTTAAGAACTGTTTATAAGTTAAAATAAATGATTTTTCATTTTAATTTACCAGATGCGCATTTTTTTCCAACTTCAGCGAATTTAGCGTATTTATCTTCATTGGGCACGAACTTCTTCAGTTTGATCAGAGCGTTATCTACGTCGTATTCTCCCTTGGCATTGAACTGTAATGATAAAGAAATAAGGATTGAAATTGGATTGATTCCTTGATGTCACAGACTCGCAGACTTATTAGATGTGACAGATACATGAGACGCGACCTAGCATAAGAATTATTCTGACACAACAATTTAATTTCTCACTATGCAATTAATTAATTGCTTTTTATGGTCGTTCATAAGTCTACGACTTCGAATACTAATAGATTATTTAGTGACGACATGATCATCGCGATGCGATTTTCCCATGTATATGAGGTTACTGACCATATTCTGTAGCCTATATTATCATCATCAAATACCTCTGAAAAGCTAGCCTTTTTTTTTGTCGATGTTACTCATTATTATCAAGTGCCAGTTATCACTAACCAGTTTGATTGATATACAGTCTTGGAAGGTAATAAGGATTTTATCAATAGAACCACTAAACCTTAGGATCTTCTCATTTTTTACAAATTTCAAAATGAACTGGAAGTTTAGTGAGCCTCAAACGTGCAAGTAATCAAGGAACATTATGATTACTCACCACTTCAGCTTTCTTGTAGACGCAGCCGAGGAAGCAAGGTTTAATACTATCAGCGCTGCCGGCTGTCTTGGCAGATTGGATGTCATCATTGCTGACTCCATGCTCCGTTGAGCACTCGTCTATGATGGGCTTGATGGCTTCACGGAAAGCTGCTTTGTCTTCATCTTCACCTGCCTGGAAAAATATAATAACGACAATGTATTACAGAGAACTTTTGAAAACGATAATCCTTTTTTTGAGTTTTTTTCATAAAATAACGGCTCATTCGTAGATCTCTGACAGACGATAAAGTCATCATAAATGCCTGAAAGTCTGACAACCAGTCTTGGTTAGTGGTATCGTGTTACCCAGTTACTGGGTTGTGGAGGTCAGATAGGCAGTCGGTCCTTGTAAAATACTGGTATTCAGCTGCATCCGGTTAGACTGGAAGGCGACCCCGATATAGTTGACAATAGCCTAGACTGACTATTACATTAAATAACATCCCAATTCATCTAAACCTGTGTTTTTTTACATTAATATTATAAAGAGAATATATTTGTATTTTTGTTTCTAAACTCCTAAACAACTGGTCCGATTTAAAAAAATCTTTCACCATTAATAGGCTTTAAGATCACTGAGTAATATAGGCTATAATTTATAATAATATCACGTGGGTGAAGAGGCCGGCGAAAGCTAGATAATAATAAAAATTAATCTTGAAAAGGGACCTTTCAATTAATTGACCCTACACTCGAAAAAAAGAAATGCAGAAATCTTTATTAAATTACTTACATGAACCCTGCTAATGCTAGCAGCCACTAAACACAAAACCAGACAAGTGAACTTAGACATGTTGTAGTATCAGCTTTGTAGTCCTGATTCTTGGAAGCTTCAACTGTTTATGACATGGATCGTTACGACGCCTATTTATATAAAACTCCTGTTGTTAGGTAATTTGACGCACAGTAATTATCATTAAATCTCATTGCGGCTATGATCAATGCTACAGCGCCAGGAAGCGAAGCAAAAAAGATCTCTTTGTTGTTAATTTACTTCATCAGTGGCTTTTCCAAATGATCGCGTATAGCGAGCTTTTTGCTCCTACAAAGATCTTTTGGAGAACTGTGACACATTAAAGCTAAAAAAGTCTAGATTTCATCATCATCATCATCATTTTAGCCGAAAGACGACGACTGCTGGACATAGGCCTCTCCCAAGCACTGCCAATTTGAATAGTTCTGTCTTCTCGCATCCAGATGGCCGATGGGGCCGAAAGGTTCTGGAGTGGTGACCGCATATCGGAAGACATAGCGTTGAAAGGTGAACCGAAGACCTGGTGAAGGCCGCAGGAATCTTACAGCTTTCCTTAAATATTATCTGTTACGCACTCTTTCTATCAGAGTTTGTCCTTTTACTCGTTATGACGATCTTTTGGTATGCTTATATGGATCTAAGAATCAGACCGGTTCCTCGGTGACTGAATTTTAATATAGGCATGCTATTAACAAGTTCAGAAATAGCTATAACTTGTAACAACGATACCGCCACCTTATCTTCAAGCAAATAAAAAAGGGCATCTTCATTAGCCACTAAAACAAAAAAAAACAAAAAGTATTTATTGAGACAAGCACAGGAGATCACAAATTAAACTAAACACCACCCAAGTAAAATTAAAATAAAAGCAGAAAGTCCTTTGCGAGGCCAAAAGGCTCCTATCTCAGCATGATGCTGAGACATTTAATAATAAATGTCGCAGCACTGGTATTCTGATAAGCCCGCAGTGATGTCACGGATAGATAGATACAACAACAACAACAGTCAGTCTTTTCCCAACTACGAAATCTGGATCAAATTACAAAGTGATTAGCTTAGCGGTCAATCCATCTCTATTAATGTCATGATATTCAGCGGCATCTCAAAATATAGACTCGAAGTTGACGATATTTCCATAGTATCAGTACTTTTGAAGCTAATACAACTTTTAATGCCATTGACTCACGACCTTTTTTTTTTTTTTTGAGGATGGGAAATTATCAAATAACTTCTCCCGCTCTGGGTGGAGCGGGAGGGCGTGTCAGACTTTTACTGACTAATACCCACCCGTGTTCCTTCCGTTGCCTGTGTGCCGGGGCCACGATATCCCTTTCGGACAAACTCGCAACCCTGTCAGGGTCATTCTACACTGCGATTCTATTACCTATTTTTCCATTACCTGCTGTCATTAGTAATTTACCTAATTGATTATAGAACATTTAGACTACTTAGACTTCTAGGCTTCCCATTGATACCTCACCTTGTTTTTTGTGGACCAGTCGACTCGGATATTTCGAGACTCTTCAAGCAATAATATTTTTTTTTTTGACTCACGACCTGGGTATCGATTTTATTTACAGATTTAGGTAATGAAGTGATTATTTTTAAAGAGGTGTCCTATGTGTTGGTGCCCATATTTTGAGGTGGAAAAATACTAAAAATAATGCAGTTATGATGAAAAAATACTATTACCATTTATAGCAGACCATATTGGCAAGTTCTATCGCTACTCAGGTACGAAAAAACTAGGCATAACAATAAAAAAATAGTCCAAGGTACACTCATTATAACCCGCCAGAACATTTCAAAGTTCAAAGCTAAGCTTCTGAGAAAACTATTAATATCTAGTAAAAAAAAAAACAAAAAACCCGACTGCAAAAACACATAACTGAAAAGAGAAAAACAAGCAGTTATAATGCTTGTTTTTCTCTTTTCAGTTATGTGTTTTTGCAGTCGGGTTTTTTGTTATTACCGGGATTTTTACGATACAAAAGTGCTTTCCATAATAGCCAACACCTCAACTTTAGGTAAATATGCATCCGAATATCCGATCTCTAGTTATAATGCTTGTTTTTCTCCCATCAATTATATGTTTTTGCAGTCGAATTTCTTGTTAATTTTTTTTATTTTTAATTGAAGCTTTTTAGTTTTATTAATACATTGAGGAATTGACTCATTACTAGCTTTTATTTGATACCAAATTTGTTGTAGTTTATTTTAAAAAAAACTTCCTATCCCTTTTTATTTGCAGATGTAATATATAAATATTATATAGCCTATGTCACTCCCACAATTAATACGAATCTAACGACCTCTCATGTGTTAAAATGCAAGCCGTTTAGGCTATTGAGCGTGCCAAAGAAATAGACATACATACATACATACGCTCGAAAAACATTAGGTACCCTTCTTCTGGGGCAGTCGGCTAAATAGATTTAGGAAATTCCCAAATCCCATAATTATCATGATAATTGCCCACCAGAGCATAGAAACCAAAGTCCGTTCTTGAGCTTCTAACAAAAACTTTTAAGATATTTAAGAAGCTAACTCTAGTGATCAGTGTACCGTGAACTAATCATTTTTACTCGCTATAATTTGTAAACAAGCCACAAAACTGAAGTGAATTAGTCAGCTTGTAATCGCTAGCCTACATTTAGTCAGCCTTATTGCTTACACACTCTCTAGACAATCTTTTCATTTTCAATATTCAACAATATTGATTGCGTTATTTACGTTGTCGAACATGCGCTTTTTTTACTTTTTTTACATGACGTACATACCTACATGTCGTCGTTGCGCGTGCAAAAGCCGCTATGTGTTATTTCGTGATTTTCGGTTTTTTATGCAGTTTGAATCGTTATTTCAATACACACATACTCTAAAAACAGCTAGGTGATAAATGCAATATTTAAAGAGTTACGAATACAAACACAATACATCCAAAGTTCCATATAAACACGCTAAATATGTATTAAAGTAAAAGTAAATTATTTGAATACTCTGGGTATTTTTTGAGAAAATCAGTTTTTTGCGTCTCCTGTAAAGTGTGTAAAAAACACATAGCGATTATGGAAAGCGCAGCGACGATATACTCACGCCTTTTCCTAGGGCAGGATATACAGAACGCCACCTGCTACAATCCAATACTCCAAATATCCAATACTCCATTTATACATTAGCATTAACATTAGAAAAGTAACGGCCAAATAACTGTTACGGCTGCATTTTTGAGTTATTTTAAATAGATTACATTGCTTTGTAATTGTCGTGAAATAACGGATTTAACGTTTATAGCCAAATAAAGAAAGGGTGATAACCATTTTTTTTTTAAATTTTTTTAATGTTACAATAAAAATGGAGTACATAACAATACATTTTTGGCGCGGCGCACCCGTTTATTGATCGATTATTAACCTAGGAAGCCTAAAAAGTTTGACTAACGTACTTCTGCTATGTTTCGAGAATATTATTAAGCCTTCTTGCATTTTTCTACATCTTTTCAAGGGCCAGCAATCCCTGGCTAGTTTATACCTACTCGTATCTTTAAGCGCGGTGTTTACACCGTAATTAATGCATCATAACCTTGGTTATAAAACTAACTAGCATTATTATAGTCTACATTGTGTACTTTAATTATACTTATACTTCCTAGCTAAAATAACAATACTAACAAAAGATTTGGACTCATGACCTCTTCGTCGTTAGTCAAAACATTAAAGCGCAGGCCACACTGAGAACAAAGCGAAACGAAACTAAGTTCGTTTAGCTTCGCTCATGTAGCTACTTCTGTTCATAGTTCACGGTGTGAACCGAAGTATGAAAAGATAGGGTAGCTACTACATGACCGAACTAAACGAACTTAGCTTCATTTCGCTTAGTTCTCAGTGTGGCATGAGCTTTACGTTTGTTCCACTGCCGCTTTTCAATGGACCTGGCACTAATAGCCATGTTATAGAAAAAATACTTAATGCCTCACCCACGAAGGTCACTTAAGGCGACGGTAACCGACTTTTAATGATTTTATATTGAAGACGTCACGTCTAAACGAGTCTGACGGGGTCCGGAAGGGCCAATGCCTGCCGGGGTCGCGGGTTTGTCTGAAAGGGATATCGCGACCTCGGCACACAGGCAACGGAAGGAACACGGGTGGGTTTTAGTCAGTAAAAGTCTGACACGCCCTCCCGCTCCACCCAGAGCGGGAGAAGTTATTTGATAATTTCCCATCCTCAAAAAAAAAAAAAAAAAAAACGTCTAAACGAGTACCTAGTGTTAATGATTTGGAAAAAATATATGTTCAATTAGAGCATTTTCTTAATAATTTAATAGGTACAGGAATATTTTAGATTATGTTTAAAAAAACTGAGAATTACGCAAAATCTATCAAACGTATTTTTCTGAAACCTTCACCACTTTAAAGATAATTTAATTATGGATCTTTTTGTATTCGAGTTTTATAAAAATACCTTTTTTTTTGTATAATAAATTAATAATGCGTCTAATTTGGGACAGCGCTCCTTGATGGCGAGTCCTATTACTGGCTGGACGTACGACGCGTTGCGTGAGCTCAGTACAGAACACGCAAGCTAACCACTCAAAGTCACTGGCATACATTTGCGTCTTAATAATAATTTATAATTATGTTTCATTGTCATCTTTTTGCTAAGCTGAAGTTACAGTGGGCTGGCCATGTTTGTCGAAGGACTAATGGCCGATGGAGCACACGACGAAGAGAACGAGAGAATGGAGACCGTGTATCGGCAAGCGTAGTGTGGGATGACCCCAGCTAGATGGATCGGCGACCTTGATGATAAGGTGGCTGGGACAGACTGGATGCGAAAGTCGGAGGACAGGGTGTTGTGGCGCAGCTTGGGAGAGGGCTATAGCCAGCAGTGGACTGCGTCAGGCTGAGTTGATTGATTGATTGATGTTTAATTGACCCAGCCTACAGGTATTGGAACGCTGTCAGTCCAAATATAGTCAATTTAGAGTATATCTTGACAAGTGCTACGATATTAAGTATTACGATGGTCATTTTAAGTTATTCAGCCTCTGGGACACAAGCCTCCTCTCTGTGAGAAGATGTGGGTATTAAGTTAATGATTGATTATTATAAAGTGACATCTCTGAGTGCGGCAGTTAGATAATAAAAGGAAACTGTAAAAAAACAATAGAAACGACATAATTGCATTGTTTAATTATTATGATTAGCAATGCACCGTGTTATGTTTTGTAGGTAGGTGTATACAAGTTAAACAACTTGTTTTTCCGGTCTTAGGTGTTAATTAAATGATCATGATTCATAGAATAATCACTAGGTAACAACTAAGAAATAGTATCGCAACAAAAGTACACTTAACTACATTTATGAATGTAAAGCATTTTTTACCCACAATACGAATTAAAAACAAAATTTCGACAGACCGTAATACGACAAGATTTTATTTTGACAATATGGAACTCCGACACGTCTTCATTTCGACAATACTTTAGTTCAAAATATCTTAAGTCCGTGACTAATGTACTCCGCCTTAACTAGGAAACGATGCGACTTTGACAACATACTTCTTCAACAAGAATGCTGGTTTGACATGAGTCAATTTCGACGTGCTCAATTCCGGTACTTATGCTGTACTTGGACAATATCTTCAATCGACGTCATCTTAGACACGACGCATACGCTTCGACGTATCACGTCGAAGCTACTTCGAAATTATTGTGCTCCGACATTAAGAAACAACTACTAAAACTTGTGTTTATTAAAAGCATCCGTTTAGCCACATTACTACAGTCAAACAATAAGTTTTTCCACCGCCACAAGGCCTTATGTGGCAATGCAATGCAATGACGATACCAGATTAGTTATTAAAAATTGATGACTAACATTTTCCAATTTTGTAATAATTTTCACACCAAACGCAGACCCTTCGAAACGGTTCACAATATCAAGCATTAACCATAGATGTATTTTATAGAACTAGCGTTTAAAATGTCGGAATCATTTGCCTTAAGCTTCGTGCAGACTAGCGCGACGCGACAGCGGGACGCGACACAGGTTATTGTTATAACGTGAAGTTTTCTTTGACATTGTATTGTTCGAGTCGCGTCGCGCCGTCGCGTCGCGCTGGTCTGCACGAGCCTTCATGTCATCATCAAACGGATGCTTCATCATTGTTTGTATTTCGATTGTCATCTTGTAATGAAGGAAAAATCGATTTGCCTCCGTATCGAAGGCCTGTCTATCGTACAGGATATTGGGTTTATTTAAATTCCTTTGTTTTAGTATAAATCCACCAAACATCGTAATAGTCACCACATTCGCCCAAAGAGTTTTGTAGAGAATTATCCCAAAACAATATTCAAAATGTTTAAGTCTGGTATTGTGTACTTTGCTATCTTAGCCATTTTCTTGAAAAATGCTCTGGTAAGTTTTCTTCATTATATATATTTTTTTTATTACTTCAAATGATGCATTCTGAATCACTCTTATTTATACATAGTCCTAATAATTACCTTGTGTTATTTTCAGGCCATTACTGATGAACAAAAAATCGAAATACAAACAAAATTCCTGGCAGTTGGTGCAGAATGTATTAAAGAATATCCTCTCTCAATTGATGACCTCGCTTCTTTCAAGAGCAAAGTTTTTCCAGAGGGTGAGAATGCTGGGTGCTTCTCAGCTTGCATCTTTAACAAACTTGGACTGGTATGTATAAAATGGCTAACTCTATCATCATCATCATGGTCGTCATTTCAGCCGAAAGACTTCCACTGCCGAACATAGGCCTCCCCCAAGGATCGCCACATCGACCGGTTCTGTGATTAACTTTACATAATAAGGCTTAAATGTATTCTTTATTATGCATATAATACTATCAAGGCTGTAGTCAATCGTTACTGTCGTACTTTCCTCAAAAATCTGGAGCCATTGACAAAAAACAAACCGATTATTTGTTGTCAGATAAAACGATTATCGATACGTGATGGTTTTTTGACATGGATTTGAGAAAGAACATTATCAAGTAAAAAAAAATCTATACTTTATAGGGTTCCGTACGTCCAAATGAAAAACGGACGCTTTATCTGTCCGTCTGTTACAGCCAATTTGTTCCGAATCTAGTGGACCGATTAAGTCGTTTGGTACACATATTAATTTCAGTGAGCCAAACACGGACGTGTTACGTGTAGGGCTTGTTTGGTAGACGAGCATTTTCAAAAAAAAATGTACCCCCGGATTTTGCCTTGTCCCTCGACTTCGTTAATTTATTTTTTTGAGATGAATAACTTTTAGCAGAATACATTAATTTAAGTGACAAGAAAATATATTTAAATACATATAGAAATTGTCGTTTTGTTGTTACTTTACTAAATATAAAACTTACGAAGATTTTAAAATATTGAAGACCATCAAATTTACCTGTCCCCTTCCCAACTAAGATAAGATAAGATTGATTTAAAAAAAAATCCAGTCTAATTTAGTGATTTCTATATATAATTTAAATTCTTAAAAGTCGAATTTATCAGTTAAAGGTATCAATTATATATTTTTTTACATATTTTCTTTTCAAAATAAATATGAATTTAAAACGAAAATTTTAGCTTTCCGGAAGATTCCGTCTTGTGACCGCTCGTTTGTGCAAAAATTCTTCTAATAGCGGAAAGTATTCGACACGAAATGGCAACACAAAATATCATCCTTCATCGACAGACGCCATTTTGCTTTCACTAGCAAACTAACTTGTGATAAGTGCGGACGTATTGTTGTAGTGCAGGTGTGTCGATTTCTTTGCTCAGGTATGTGACCAAGTTTTACTGTTATAAATCACTTTTCTTTGATTATTGTTATTGTGTACACATTGAAAACTTTGTATAGTATTTGATACCAAGAATTTATTAGTGCTAAGTAAGATGGGTAATTTTTAAACAATTTAAAACTACAAGAAGGTAGCATTATGTGACCTCCGTTATGTGACTTTTTCTACGGTCACATTTAACGGAACGATAAGTCACTATAGGTCGGAATGCATAAAGCTTAGTTCATAATGCAAATGTTTACTCTCCGAATTAACACATAAGTACTAAAGTTAATTTTATGTAGCTTTTTTCTTATTTAATTTCAGTTTCAAATTACAAATTTCAAAAAAACTTCAATCTGTAAAATTGAAGTTTGCTGACGACGTTCAAACGTTAGGTAAGCTTTTGTGAATTTAAAATAACTATTGTTTTCCATGTACCTACCTGGGTAGTGTTTTTAATTCTTACCCATGAGATCCGCGTAGAACTAAGTAGGTAGATATTATTACGAGTAGGTACCTACTAGGCAACTGTTTAATTTACACTTGCTCATAAAATGAACTTATTTCATCTTTAATTGAGTTTTACTTAAAAAAACAAATGTTGTAAGCTATTGCTATTATACTGTATTTAATGAGCTTTTGTTTATTTAAACATCGCTCTCTGGTGTCAGAAACTACTTTGATAAAATGTTTACTATTCAAATTATTATCATTAAATGAATGTCTTATTGTCTAATGTCGAATATACCGTTTAGTCGATAAATGTCAGATTCATTTAAATAAAAAGAATATTTAAAATGATTGTTTTATTTCTTACCTACTATGTTCTTCGATTTTTCCGTAATTATAATTTTTTTGAACATAAAACTAGTTCCAATTTGAGAAACGGCTAAGAATTTTGAATTATTAATTGATGTCATAATATGTTGACTTAGTTTCAGTTTCAGTAAGTACCTACATAGTAGGTAGGTCGACCTACTATGTAGGTACTTACTTATTATTTAGGCAATTTATAATTCATTATGAACCCAGCCTTATCATATTAAAACTTCCATTTTGTGACTGTCCCTTCTTATTGATGGCGTGAAATCCATGAAATCAGATGAATTTTTGCCTTTTAAATCTGTGCAAGGCACAAATATATTTACAGTGAATGTATTACTTTTCTAAAAAGGTACACATATGAAGTAAAATATTATGTTCTTTGAGTAAAATTTAAAAATAACCAAGTAAAAAGCGATAGAGTCACCAAACCGAATAAAAAAAAGTATTTTTGTATTAATACCAGAAGCTAAGGCTATTATATTTGACTTATCAATTGATGACACGTAATATTAATTGAAATACGTTTAGAAAGGGCTTATTAATTTTATACTTTTGTTTAATTTTGCTTTTAAATGTAGTCACAAAGCGGAACTAGTTCCGTCAAAAAGTCCATTTTGTTTTGATATTATCGGGAAAATGCCACGTATTCCGCGTTCTTTTTTATTTTCCTGTATAATAAACTATATTTCCCATTATACTATGGAAAATTAAAAAGAAAAAATAACTTAATAATTAAAATCGAATTTTAAAACAGGGTACACTTTATTTTGAAATTGCTCAGACAAACAAGAAAACATTATATAAGTTTTGCAAACTGCACCGTATGATATATCAAATTAAAGGGCTAAATGTGAGGGTATCAAATATATATTTTTAATTAAAAAATTAATATTTGTAAATATAGTTAGTTATAATAAATAATTGTAAACTTATTTAAGAAAATAGATGAAAATTGACCATTCCCACTTATCTAGGAAACTACTGAACAATAAATTTAAAAAAATACAGACAATTGTTCTTTATTACAGGAAAACCTTTAAAATGTCTATGGTCCTAAAATAACTTGGTAAATCTTAAAGCTTACATTTACAGTTGGAATGTTTGGAAAAAAAATATTTTCAACTACAATTTTAAGTTTGTTCTTGGGATAAATCCATCCAAACTACGGAACCATTCATTGAGCGTGGTCCGACACGCACTTGGCTGGTTTTGTATAGACACCATGTCATTGTGTAACTATTTCGTTTTGTTCTAAGAATAAAAGTAAAATGTTGTTATATTTATTATTGTTCCTTTTACTTCACTTTATCAAATTTTTACTTCTCTTTACAGTTCGACGATAAGGGAACTTGGTCACACGTAACAGCCTTGGAAAATGCCAAAACACTGTTCGCAGATGAAGATTTGAAAAATATTGAAGGATTCTTGACCACTTGTGCCAAAGGTATATAGGAAAATCTTTATTAATCAATAACCTTAAATTAGTCTCAATATATTCTAAATAATTAAAAGCTAGCGACCCGCCCCTGCTTCGCACGGTTATTTCGGCTTCGCGTTTTGTGAAGCCGAAATAACTATCGAGATTTCTTTAATAAAATATGTAACTTTATTTTTAATTTAGTATACAACCTTTCGGAATAAATTCTTTAAATTATGGTGAAAACCGCATCAAAGATCAACACATCACATCTTAATTTAGGAGAACAACGCTCTCAGACACGAAAAGCAATTTTTACTTATTATATACGGGGTGGATTTTTGAGATGGGGCAGTAAGGGCAGCTCTACCTTAACCGTTGTAGCTACAGGAAAACGTTCTTAGGAGACTGTCCTCAACTTTTTGAGACATTTTTATCTGCATTCACAGATTTTGAAAAAAAATACAGTCAGCAAATTATGATGCCAATCGATCCTGTTTCTTATAAGGAAAAAAAACTCTATTGGACTGACTGAGGTTTGAGTACTTTTTCATGATGGATTTTCAAGTGGGAGCTAGGTACCTACCTGAAAATCTATCATAAAAAAGTACTGCCCCATCTCAAAAATCAACCCTGTATATGTATTCAAAACTGTGTAACTACCAATTTTAACACATACATTTTATCGAAAACAGTTAATGATGAAGAAGTAGCTGATGGAGAAAAAGGATGCGACCGAGCCAAGCTGGCTTATGATTGTTTCACCAAGAACTACGAACAAGTACGTAATATTTCAGTCCAAATAGTTCTTCTTCCTTCATATCGGCAAGAGTCCCAAGAACAGGTAGAGATGAATAATTTTGGTAATGAAGCTACCTGCTTAAAGGTCCGTCTGGAGAACTGCTCCTCCCAACTCTTACATGACATAACATCACGCCTGTGTCCCTGAAGGGCTAGGCAGACGTGTGCCTATAGGACACCCGCATTTCGCCAATTATCTTTAAGTCCCATGGGACAAGCCTATTGTCATCACCTTAATGAATGCCTACATAAAATCGCGCTGTCGAATTTTCAACGCTCGGCTTAGCGCTGAAAGTTGAAAATACGACAGCACGCTTTTATTTTGGCATTCATCTATGTGTCGTCTAATTTGAGTGAATTTAGTAATGGAGTATCAATTACTAAGTAGGATTCCTTTTCTATGCGCAACAAATGTACTGTATGTGTGAACCGTAGTAAAAATATTAGCCAAGCCAGCAAGAGAGCCCAGTATGCACGGACTTATGGATGCTAACACGTCAAAGTATGTGCCATCTCTGGTGGGGATTGAACCCACCTTTGGATTAGAAGTCCAACGCGCTATCCTCTGCGCCACAGTGACTGAT
The DNA here is from genome assembly GCA_914767755.1 of Agrochola circellaris. Lineage (NCBI taxonomy): Eukaryota > Metazoa > Arthropoda > Insecta > Lepidoptera > Noctuidae > Agrochola > Agrochola circellaris. The sequence goes on from OU611853.1 coordinate 7,626,408, forward strand.
ATAGTAGACTTAGAAACCTACAATTCCCTTCAAATACTATGGTATATTTTTGACTTCCTAGTTTAGTCTTGTGATTTGGAATCTGTGGGTTTGGACAAGGACGACTGCTGATGGTGCCCTGGTTTCGTTCCCCAGTATATTCGAATATTAATTTCGGAGTAGAAGCTCGTAGTCAAGCGCCGATAGCAAAAGACTCGCCCCCTCAACCCCCCACCAGACTTAAACATAACTGGCGAAATGTGGGTATACAATAAACAACGAGCATAAAATACCTAACACTTCCGCAAGATTCAGAAGCAATTTGATTGAACTTTTGATTGAAATTTTATGATGTTGCGAACATTGTATTTTCATAAAGCTTCGTGCAGACCAGCGCGACGCGACACCGGTTATTGTTATACCGTCAAGTTTTCTTAGAAATTGTATTGTTCGAGTCGCGTCGCGCTGGTCTGCACGAAGCTTTATGAAAATACAATGTTCGCAACATCATAAAATTTCAATCAAAAGTTCAATCAAATTGCTTCTGAATCTTGCGGAAGTGTTAGGTATTTTATGCTCGTTGTTTATTGTATCTGCACGAAGCTTAACACTATTATGAAATAGGTATTTTCTCAAAGTTGCAATTGTTATTTCACGAGAAAATCAGTTTGAAATGTAAGTCTAAGGTTTTTATACTCCTGACTGTACAGTATACTTTCTCCCTTTGGAAAACTGTCGTGATGAACTTACTTTTGATAACAATTTTTTTACTGCATTTTTCTTTTACAGCTCGGGTTCGACTTCGACTTTTAAGAAATGCGGAATGTAGAATTATATTTACTGGAAGGTAGTTCCAACGATCCTTATTGGATACATTTAGTTAAGGCACATACACGGCTCTGTATTTTAATTCATTTTGTCTTTAATGTGTTAAATGATACTACGGATTGCGGATTTATTGTAAGATTATTTTTATCCACATTATAACTTATTATTCAATACGTTTTATTGTTTTCTTTTGAAATATTACCACTTTCATATAAATAATAACAATAAACTTCTAACGGGCCATTGCGATTCGATTTCGGTCCCTCGTAGGCCTAAAGGTGTGGGACCCCAGGGTACCGAGATATCTCAAAGACATTTAAAATAATAATAATAATATCATCAAAAATCACCTGTCCCACTGCAAGGCAAAAACCTTCTTTACCTTTTTCCACTCAACTCGATCTTGAGCCATTAGGGACTAATCCCTCTTTTAAGCAAGTTGGTCCCGACATCTATGCATGGGTCTACAAATTGTAACATGCAATTTAGCCGCTCCTTAAACGACATACAAGCATACTAAGAAAGGATTTTGTAGAAACTCGAATCCATGCACTGGGCTATCAAATGGACGACTATATGCCAACGAAATTCTGGCTACTGCTAATCCTACTATAATATTATAAACGCGAAAGTTTGTGAGTATGGATGCATGGATGTTTGTTGCTCTTTGACGCAAAAGCTATAGAACCGATTTGGATGAAATTTGGCACACAGATAGTTTATAGCCTGGATTAACACATAGAATACTTTTTATCTCGATATTCCCACGGAATCGAGACTTATGCGGGAGAAACCACGGGACGCTGCTAGTTTACAATAAAAAGTGGAATTACAATAACTGGCGCTCATAAACCAGTTACCTAGATGATAATTATTAGATATCTTTCAGTTTTTTATTTAGTAGATGTGCTATTTGAAAATTTTGTCGAGTCACCATGATGCAGGAAACCAATGCAGTGATTATTCTTTGTTATTATTTCAATAACAACGTTATGCATAATAATAATTACAAGGTAAGTAAGTATTTTTTAAAGAGTACAAGTGCAAGTGTAATTTTAAAGAGTAACCGTAATGTTTCCTGCTGGCTCTTCTCCATAGGAAACGACCAATTGGAACCGCACACCTAGCTTCTGACGTTTCATAAGTGCCCAAGTAGGTTTATGTGAAATAAAATATTTTGATTTGATTTTTTTGATGTATGAGATTACTAGAGTGACTAGCGCACACGATTCTAGATAAATGGAGGGGAGAAGGTTGTGAAAAAAAAACTGTTTTTAAGGCAGAATAATAAATTAAGACACTCACTTTTATGTAGGTAGATCTAACAAACCCAGCATCTCTATGTGGGTTATTCCTATGGGAAGATTCACAGTTATTACAAACGCAAGGCTGCAAAGTTTTTTTTGGCGCGAGTACTTGTATTGAAACCTGAGCAAGCGAAGGATATTAGATTTCAAATATAGAATTCTGAGCGTAGGGAGGGTTTAAAGCTTCGTGCAGACTAGCGCGACGCGACGCCGCGACGCGACTCAAACAATACAATTTCTAAGAAAACTTGAAGGTATAACAATAACCAGTGTCGCGTGGCGCTGTCGCGTCGCGCTGGTCTGCACAAGCCTTTAAAGGTACGCCGTACGAGATGCAGAATAACTTTGCTGCCGAGCGCAACACACAAGTTTTCACCTCACTACAGCGAGGAAAATGTTAGGTGCAAGAAAAACAGCTTAAATAAAATATATTAAATTAGAAAACTCTATTCGGCATTATGTACCACTTGCACTAACTCTGCAAGGGTTAAATTTATATCTTCGTCGCTGCTGGACTTGCTCATATTTTATGATTTCTTACGATTTTCTCAAAAAACTAACCAAAATGATAGAAAGTGAATCGAATAAAGAGAAAATTTTATAAAGTTTTTTTTCGTACGTACTGGCTAGTGCGATTATTCTAAAAATGAGGTTGGTGCACTGACATGAGATAAGTATTAATGCATTTTCAGTGGACTGGTGTTATAGAAAATTACTGAATAGAAAGATTCGAATTTTAAAAACTCTTTCCACGTTGGCGGATTTTGCACTCAGATTTCGAATGATAAACAGAATCTTTCCGAGGTTGTGAGGTAAAAAATTATTTGCCAATATCACTTGATCAGTGGAGTTAAATCTATATAATAGAGTTGCCATGGAAGTCTATATTGCTAGGATGCATATTGTGCATAAAGCTTTTAGTTATATAATTAAGGTCAAGGAGGTGTACACTGAACGGAAATAAAAACTGACAGTGTTTTTAACAATTTATTTCAAAAAAAGTCGCTCCAAACACCAATCTCAATAATAAATCAATAATAAATGTTACCTAAGTGCTTTTTAATAAAGTTTTTCACTGGCTTATCCTAAAACATCTAGTAACGGTGACTCATCAGAAATCAAAATCGAATCCATACTGAAAAAAACACAAAAAATAACAATTAAATTCTTGAATAACATTATATTAATTATCAGCTGTTGCCCGCGTCTTGGCCTGTGTGGATGTCGGTAAATATCCCGTATAGGAACGTTACCGGGATTAAAAGTTTGGGTACTTTTAATCCCGGTAACGTTTCTATGTTTTAATCCAGGTTATAAACTATGTATGGGCCAAATTTCATCCAAATCTGTTCAGCCATTTTTGCGCCAATCCGGAACATACATACAGACGAACAGATTTTTTTTTGAAACTATATTTTCGGCATCAGACTAGTCCCCCCACTCCTCGTAGCAATTCGTTTTTTTTTCCAAAAATATTCAATGTATAGTTTTGTCTTCCTTATTATTTTATTATATCTACAGACTGGCCACAGGAATTATTTATTTATCATAAGCACACCAACAGCAGTCACTTACAATTTATATTAAATAACATCTAAAATGAACATTTCAGTAACCATGTAAATGCAGGACAGGTATGCATGACATTCACATATGAAAATTTGAGACAAAGGAGAACGATAAAAAGTGTGTCTAGTAGACCTACAAAACAAACCTGAGCTAGATAGACGGGCACTCTTCACACTGTTTAAATAGGACTTCTATGGATATAGAAGTAAAAAACAAGGGATAAGTGGGCTTTAATTAAACTCGAAAAAACTAGGATTGGTTGCGATTTCGACGGGTGTATCTTAGGACCAATATTTTTTACAGAGAGGAGTACTTTTTCGACGAGAACCATTTCAAATGTGACTATTTTAATGAAGGAAGACCACTATTATTGTTGAAAGAACTTACTTTAGGAGCATTTTCAGTAAAACATCCAAAAGCAAGCTTCGCTCTATCACAGCCTTTTTTGCCGTCATTCGTACTTTGTTGATTCACTGCAAAAAGAAAATTAATTTATAACAAGTTTTTTATTTATTTAAGTGATCTAGGAAATACTTCAAGCAATTCATTAATGGTTAATATTTATTTATATTAAATATGTATTTATGTTGTAGTATGCATTTGTTTAATATTTATAAACAACAATAGCAAAGGTATCTGACATTGAATAACGCACATTCTCTAGAATTATAATATGATTGATGACTGATCTAATGGCATTTGATACTATTATATATATTAATATATAATTATATCCACCGGCGATTTTGAAAATTACCTGCCGAGCATTTCTCCATTATTTCATCGACGTTCTTTAGATGTTCATCGCTTCCTTTGAACACCTTCTTGGCATTATCTCTTGCTTTAGCTGGTGATATCATTCCCATGTTGTCCATCTGGAAAAAAATACCAATGAACCAACTATATACCTGTGAACGCCTGTGAAATCAGACCATTTTTACTAACGCCGTTTGAGTCGTTATGTTACTAGGGTTACGATTAAAAGATGGTCGCCAACTTCGTCAAAACTCCTCACGTCGCTAACATGAAATATCCCATGATAGCAGTGGAGCTTACCGCACTATTTTGTCATTTATTCATTAAAAGTAGCTTTTTTATCCCTATTGTACCTGTCAGTGCAATGCTATCAGCTAGTTACTTACCACTCCAATTTTCTTGAACAAACAAGCTACGAAGCATTTTGGATCGTTTCCATTAGGAATCATCTTGTTCTTAAAAGCCCTGATATCAGACAATGATAGAGGATGATCTTTTATGCATTGGAGGCCTACGGTCACTAACTCTCTTTGGATGCCAGACTTTTGCGCATCTGTTATTGCCTGGAATGAAGTAATAAAGAAGGAATATAGGTACAACAATCAAAATAGAAAGAAAGAAAAACATGTTTATTTGTCACAGAAACAGGTGCATGCAAAAAGATAAATTAACTTGATTACCAAAAAAAAGAATACAAGGTGGCATGGATATGGACGCGAAAACTAATATCATAGATTCTGTACATGATTCTGAACCCCCTGCGTCGAAACAGCAGTTTTTTTTTAAATAACCGACGAAGAATTTCAACTCAGAGGGCTTCAGAATCCTGTACTGATAACAGTTTTCGCGTCGATGTCCCTGCAACCCAGAATAGTTCAAAATCGAATATAGTTTTGAAAATGAGATATTTGCAAAAGCATATAAATATCTACTTGAAAAGAAGGAGACTGATATTAAGTAGTGATTCTTTAATTATACTTACCGCAACATTTTTGATTAAGAACCAAAACAGCAGAACGTATCCAATACGAATTAAATCCATTGAGGGATTCATAATAATTAATTAGGAACTGAAGATATCTCACAATTCAGACAAAGGTTTATATACCTTTGTCTTAGATCGCAATATTTTGTTTAAAACACTGAGTAATGATTTCTGTTAATGCCTAGATAGAGCTAGACCGATATATAAATTAATAAAATTATTATATATGTAAAGGACTTTTATTTACTTGTAATATTGTAATAGGTAGATACTTGTAATATCTACAATCAAATAGTAGCGAAATGTAACCAAACCCGAACACTATTGATCACTATATTTGTGTTTCCCTATTTATATCAAATAGATTTGAAAATACATCATGAAACAGCTAAACTGTTTGAATGACTATTTTGGCAAAACTCAACCTTCGATTTGAAAGCGGAAGTTCGCCCTAAGCTTGAATAATTGTACTCGATACTAAACTGGTAACAATCCGATACGTCGGTAAAACGAATTGGGTTAAATTGTTCACTGATTTTTGTCAATTCATTTGTAACTGTGATATCATCTACGAAGGGCTCTAGCACAAGCCTTTCTTTAGTATATCTATATTTTGCCAGAACATATTGGTTGTGTTTGAAAAAGATCGTATCGATATTTTCCATTCGAAAACAATATCAACAACATTTTTAGATAGGTAGGTTATTGCAGTTGCAGTGCTTAAGGTATAGCCCAAAAAATAATAATACACCTTCGGCATAACATAAAATTTATTCAAAAGAAGACACACAGTAAATAGGAAATTCATACAAAAACCATTTATGTAGGTAGACTCTATCCTTGTTGCAGAAATTACTGAAAAAGAGGAGATAAGGTTAATAATAAGATATATTTTCATCCTACAAAAATTATGGACCAATTTCCTGTGTCCTAACCGAAAGCCACATGTCACGGAGCACGGAGACGCCTTGGCGGCCGATGCTGCCGGCGCCGACGGCGCGGCGATTCCGTGCTCTAGGTAGATGTCGTATTGTAATTAATGATGAAAATGTAAAAAGCATTTAAGAGAACATTCGGCCTAAATTCAGCTAGAGATTTTACTCAGCATTGGTTGATGTTTAGCATATTATCTGTAAAACCCGGTCACGGGAACAGCGTTTATTTTTATTTTTAGAATTGCTATTCCAAGTGTATGGACCACACAGCATGATGGATGGATTCAAATTCAGAAACTTCCATGTCCAATCTAAGCAGATCAATAAAGATAACTTTTGAAAATTCTTACTTCTTTTAACTCCTTAATACATTTGAACAAAACGTCGACCCGTTTCATCTGAGATTCTTCATCATCACCTTCATTATCTCCATTCGCTAATAAAAGAAAAGAATATCAACAAACTTTTCTATTCTCTGTTCATTTCCTACATTCTGTTCATTTTTGTTCGATACACATTCATTATAGAATAACTAACTACTTAACTCGATGTATGTAATGCCAGTAGATGTATATTAATCAAAATTACAATTGCAATTTTCAGCATCATATTAGCTCGTGATCCCATTCATTTCAGGCAAATTAGTCTTAGAACAGATAAGTAGCATCTTATTATTGGGTGTATAACATAACAGTCTATACTTGTTAATATTGTTATTAAAAATCAAGAGCTGCATTTAAAACAGGTATTGTGGAAATTAAAATACTAAATATAGCACCCTTACCATCAAAGCAGCTATCTAATTGGTCTTGAATTTGCTTAGCTTTATCTTTATCGTCTGTGTATTCCGAAATTGATTCATGTAATGTATCACGGTTATATTTCCCAGCTTCATCCAGCTAGAATAAAAGGTTTCTTACTCCGTATCCCAACCGAAAGCGACAGTCGCGCGAATACGCGATTACGCGATTGTTTACCTAAATAATGACATACATACGCAACGCCAGTACGTGATATACTTAAAAAAGAGCGCGACGATCGCGTGCTTGCGCGATGATCGCTTTCGGTTAGGATGCCGCTTTATAATTTTTACTTAAATTAATAAATTTTTACAAATTGACCACATGTGTCCATCAAACTCAAACTCAAAGCATTTATTTCAATTAAATCATTTACAGGCACTTTTGAATTGTCAAGGAGTCGGTCAGTCAGAAATATGAAGCTAGTTGCCCATTCCAAAATGTAGTCTCCATAGAAGGTACCTATAGAGAAGAACGGGCAAGAAACTCCACTGACAATCTTTTAAATCAATTTTTTTTTACTATATATTGGTTACATCATTCATGTTGAAATTATACATGTGAGAACAATGTAGAAAGACATGCACGTTAGAAGCGTCCGAAATAAAAAGAAAAAGAAAAAACAAAGAACAATAAATAAACAATTCAAATTTTTTAATAAGCCAGCGCCCGTTCACGAACATGACGCATGGATCAGCACCATTTAGCTCAACCATTTTGAAGAGAGCTAAATGATCCAACTCATGCGCCACCATCAGCGAGACATCTGAGTAAGCATGACATACTCACAGCCGCCAGGGCACATTCAAGTCAATGAAAGACATATTATCCGGTAAATGGTAGCTCTTTAGTACATAGTACTCACACGTACGCTATGCAATTATATAACACAAAGGAGATTGAGTGAGAGGGAGAGTGATTAATGCAAAGATGGTCTTACAATGTCTTACTTCAGCAGCTTCAACAGTGTTCTCAAATGGTCAATCAGTTAGTTGTGGTTGTGGAGTAGGACCAGCATTGAGCCAAGCATTTTTTTCATCGATGTAATCTTCCAATCTATAATATGCCTGCCTGCATAGTGTGTGTTTTATACAAGATTTCGTCTCATTGAGTTGAAGTACGTGGGGAGGAATGTTATTGTAACATTTTAAACAGTACTTACTCCATGAAATATGAGTCTACTTTAGCCAGTCTAAAACCTGGTTGAACTAATAGGCCCCTATTTCTTGTACTATAATTAAGTCTATCACCTCTTTTACTAAAAAGATGTAATTTTCTTCTTACGTACATGATATTTTGATAGATATATTGACAAGGTACCGTCATGATGGTAATATCCTTAAACAGTTCCCTTAGAGAATTGCGCCTGCGGAGATAATATATGGCTCTGATCGCTTTTATCTGCAGAACAAAGATAGACTCGATGTCTGCCCGTCCCCACAGTAAAATACCGAAAGCACAGTAAAATATCTACATGTACATTACGAGATTTCGAAACTTCCTATAGATTATGTTGCATAACATGCACCAAGGTGTCACGAATTTACTTGAGTGCATTTGTCCTCAGGTTGATTGGCCTTTTTCATTTGTACTTACAATGCCCAGTTCCTGCATTATGCATTTCTTAAAACACGGGTCCATATCATCGCTTTTCTTGTGTTTCTTGTAATCGTCTTCGGTAAGACCGCAGTCCGATCCACATTGCTCTACAATTGGTTTCATTGCCTCCATGATTGCTTTTTTGTTTTCTTCCGACATGCACTGAAACACCAGACTTAAAATACAAAACCTGAAAAGAACTCTAAGAGATGACTTTCAACTAAAATTTAAAATTAAGTTAGGTTATTCAACTGCATTTTTTAATATCCGTTTTCTACCTTCTCAAACTACTCTTAGGCCCCGTCCCCACTATGTCGTGACGCCAGATTATCGTGTCGCTTAACGCGTCGTGGCTTGTGTATTTAAATGGAGGTGTTAACATATAGAACGACACTATTAACTGTAAATCCAACGATAAATTAATTGTCACGATATAGTGGGAACGCGCCCTTACTGTCTCGATTTTTGCAAATACAATTTAACTAGACTGAAAGCAAACCTTCTTAGTAGTCATTTATCTTTTACAAAACTTACATTAACATTCCAAAAATTAACGGCCACTACTGCAAAATATAGGCACACGACACTGAACTTCAACATTTTGAAATGACAAAAAGACAACTTGCATAAAACTTGACGCTTCCGGTTTTATATGTTTGAGCTCGTGAGGGAAACTATTATATTATGGGCGGGTCTGCCATTTTATGGTGAGATAATTACCATATATTTTGCACCTATAACAAAAGGGGACAATGCTATACATATGTATGTCAAGTTCGAACCAGATCGGTAAGCTACGATCTTTTATGTAAAATATTTAATAAATAACGACATTGTAATAACAGTGTGAATGTGGAGCCGTATCGCACACTATGTCTCACCTCTTATCCTGATCGTTACGAAGAAGAAGAAAAATATTAATATTTCCCATTTTCTTTTCAGGCTCCCTAGGTAAGGTGTCTCCCATTGCGATTTTTATAACACAAGCCACGATTCAGACGAGTTACAGGTGCTCTATCGAAACTAACAACTGCTTTGTTTCCACAAACAGCACATAACTGCCCCAACGGACTTCCAATGGGCAGTTATGAGCTGTTTGTGAAAAATCCAACATACATAATTTACGTAAAACTCTCTAAAGTTCTGACTATCACCTTGATACCAGGGTTATCAGTCAGATAACCACCCTGAGAAATGGATCGCACAGCGTAAAGCTAATGAAAACAGCGACCTGGATTTTGGAATTCAGACACAAATTTCTTACATTTTGGATATAAATAGGTGTAGATTCTAATCTTTTGTTTTGAGCTTGTGTTTTCTGGATAACATTCTTCAGCAAGCGTAGCACGACTGCCATAGAAACGGGTTTTTTACGGGTTTTGTCGACGGAAGAATAGACAAAATGACAGATTGTGATTGTTTATCTGTCATTTTGTCTATTCTTCCGTCGACAAAACCCGTTTCTATTGTGGTCATGCTAGTCATGCTAAGCGTGTTGGAGTAAAATAAATATCAAGACAACCTTCTATTTACATGTTTTTGATGTGCAACATCTTTCTTTTCGCTTTTCTGCAATATGTGGGAGTGATTTCGTGAAAAGGGACGGAAGTGTGTAACCGGGGAAGCGCGCGCTATTTGATTTTACCAATGAGCCCGCGTGGTGCTAGAGTTGGTACCAACCTATTTTCCGCGAGGTTGGTACTGTTGAGATGTCAGATGTTACACATCATTGCGACTACTGTAAAGCTCGGTCGTTTTTTTTGTTTTCTATGCTGGCTTATTATCTTGGCATGTCTCTGCCCAAACCTCCATCGGATACTATACACGAATTATAAACACAAATATAAACACAAATATAAAATTCCACTTCAATATGTAAGGAACCCTAATATGCAATAAAATAAACATGGTAATAACGTGCACCAATACAATACATGGCGATCATTTGCTACTTCCTCTTTCTATTATATTCGAACACACAATGGAGCAACACCAGGCTAATTATTAATTCGTAATAACATACACATTGAATACGGCATAAATCATTTTGCCAGTAATAAAATATTATGTCCTCTGTGAATATTCTTCCAATAGATCAATATTACTCCTGGTAGTATCTTGAAGGCATGTACGACTATACGCATATAGTTAAATTAATAGAACATTATTCAGACGCTAGACATTACTTGAATAATCATATCATTATTTATATCCCCAGATATTGTTAGAGTTCAGACCATTTGATGAAATCGGTGGTGTCACCATCTTTATAAACAACTACGATTATAATGAATTACGTTTTGCTTTTCTTCAATCTTCAATTTGTTATGTGGAGTGTCTATTTAGATTTAGTAAGTATAGGTAGGTACAATCAGGAAACGATTAAAACGTTCCATCAATTATGACGTCATCTTCTTTGTTTCCTTTACTAGACCGGCTTGCATAAACAACTCTACACACAGACTCGACTTGATGCTGTTCTGAGATACCGCGAAATAATTCCTTCTTGGTTTGACAATTTTCTATACCGCCGATATCACAACATTTCGTCGCGCCTGTGTGATGGAGCTTTGAATGAATAACTTGACTATCTGATTAAGAAGGCAATGTTTATCAAAAGTATTCTTATTCATTACATTTCACATGATTCCCACGTGTGTGCAATCAGGGAAACATTTTTTGAGCAATTTTATACCCAACGTCAATTTGCCGTGTTATAGCCATTTCATACAAATGTCAAAGAATGACAGCTGTAATTTGAATAAACGGATAATTTAAGTTTGTAGTCAAATTGATTTCCCGAACTTTACCTACCTAAGTGCGTAAATATACTTTGTTATACATTTACTTCCAAGAGCGGAACAGCTGTATTGATTAAAGGAAGCAATGAGGTGTCAGATGAAATTATATTTATCTGAGCAAGTTCCGTGAACACGAGTTGTTTCCCATCATTTCCTCTGCAAGACATATTGAACGAGTGAATGCAACGCAAATTACAGGTTGTTTATAAGACCGTTGTTACATTAATTACAAGATGCACGCGTTGTTTGTATATTACGGATGGAAACGTGACTGTATTGCGTTTATTTATACCTTCATGGGCACGTTGTACGTCAGTGAGTAGGTTTTCAAGTGTAGGTGAAAAAGTTTAAAAAAAAGGTTTTACAGGTCCAGTTGAAAACCAGCATCAGGCACTAGTTGTCTGGCATTTTTGATGAACTAGACTTAATTAGCGGAGTTGCGAGGAACACTTTTCTGCTAATCTAATACACTTTTTACACTTTTTATTTATTTTCTTTTTTTAATTTCTTTTTTACTCGAGTATAATATGTTGTGTTGTGTGCCTTTTAGTCTGTGCTAAATAAATGTATTTTATTTATATATTTTTTTTTCTTACTGATATGTACTTTAGGTGGACTGACTAATAAGTTTCTTAATTGCATCCGCTGATATGAATAAAATCTCTTATAATAACTTCAAAATTAATATTGCATGCTATTTCAAAGCATTTATTTCAGAAAAAAACTAGTAGGCAAATCTCGAATCGGTCCATGTTGGGTGTCAGGCACGTTTAGTAAGGTGTTATCAAACTTTTTCTCTCTTGTATCAATCACCAATCTGAAAATAAAATTAAACAGCACTATACCAATGTCTTTCGAATTCAGTATATGTATAGTCTTCTCGTCGACTATTCGTTGTTGGAATGGCATAAACCTACAGGGTGTAAAACGACCCATCACATAGCCGTCAACTACGCATTCTGTACCTCAAACTAAGTAAGACTGCACAAAAACAATTGCTGGGAAACGACTAATACTTTTGGTTTTTGTTTACGATAGCGCTCAATGTAACGCACGCATAACTGCACATGCGTGCTTGCAGCGGTACAGGGGCCGTGACGTTCAAGATATTCATAACCAGAAGGTTTTCAGGTATGGTCCAGTACAAAAAATCTCACGATGACGGGAAGAACAAGTGACTCTCGGCTTCGTTCAGCGTCTTATTTGTACCCGTTATTTTCTTTCATACCACTTTGCTTTAACATATTCATAAATCAAAAACATTTAAAGCTACGAAGACCAGAAACCAACCCTTTTCGATCTCCATAATTTTAATTTTTATAGACTTACTTTTTTCTTGAGTTCCTGTAAACAGTCAAACAGCATCTTTGCTCTGTCGCATCCCTTATCGTCGTCAGTGACAGGCTCGCTATTCACTGAAATTAGATAAATTAAGATTTATAGAATAGAATTAAAAAAATCTTTATTCGAGTAACCAAGACTCAACAATAATGTTAGTAAAAATTACGACGATGTTAGTAAGCACAGACACTAAATAAAAACAAGAAATAACGGTTGGTCACCGTTGCGACATCCCATGAGAGACGGCACAACAGTGACCCACATAATACACAGTCCAGGTGACTTGCAACAATGCTTAAGACACTGTTGGAGCCGCCCCGCACCCTGCGCACCAGGGAAGCCGCACCTTTTACGCATTGTAAAAGCAATAAACAAACATTCCTGACGCACTACAGAAACGGGGCAATCTCACCAGTATCCTAATTTTATCACTGAGAGGCTGTGAGTAGATCGATAGAATTCGAAATGGGGAGTGTATAGAATAAATACTTTAATGCCATGTAGGTATAAATGCAAGGTTTATAAGACGGGCTCACCGACTTCCTATAGAGAAAACGAGTGCCCCCGAGGACCCCCGTCAGGAGCGAAGTTCCTTATGCGATACTCGCACGCACACACACACTCGTATACATTTATTAGAAAGAGAGAGAGAGAGAAATTCGCATGAACGGGGCATAACGCTTTTCCCTTACGTGACGATTTCTACCAGTCAACTCCTACCGCAAGTCGCGTTCAGGAACTTCATTCCAAAAACTAAGCTCAGATATTTTAGAAACCAGAAAAGTATTTCATCTGGCATTAAAAACCCTCTAGCCCTATTTGTTTCCGTGGGCCTATACTCATGGATACCCTCGGTCTAGGGAGGTTTATGTCACTCCTGTTATGGTTTACTCCTACCGTCTAAAGTTCATTTCAGTTCCCCACTGTTCCTTCTTCTACCATGGGACGGAGGCCCGACTGCTATTAGCCCATCATGTCCAGCGGGCCCCAACACCAAGTGCGGCCGATTCCACAACCGCACGTCCTCACAAAAAGGCGCACATGGAATACTGCGTGCCAACTCTTTAAGCCTGAGTGTTCGAGCCATTATCATTTGGTTTAAATAGGTTTTTATTTTTATTATTTCATTTATCTTTTATATAGATTATTTTCTTTTAAATTTTGTGAATGAGAGAACGTTGTAAACATAACAGACTGTAGATCTGTGGACCGTTTAATATTTTGCTAAGTACCTGGTACTTGTTAATGGGCCTACACTGTCCTCTCATACCTTTTAACACTGTAATTTGGAAACATTGTAAAAACCATTTACTTTTAAAAGAGTAACCGTGGAGTTTCTTGCCGGCTCTTCTCCATAGGAAACGACGAATTGGAACCGTGCACCCAGCTTCTGACGTTTCATAAGTGCCCTTGTAGGTTTATGTGAAATAAAATATTATGAATTTTTTTTTGAGCCACGACACAAAACCCTCTAGTCCTAAAATATGGCTTCTAAATTGCATTTGTTCTATCATCATCATCTGCCTAGCCTTTTCCCAATTGAGTTAAAGTCAGCTTCCAGTCTAACCAAATGCTAAACACGGCCTTAATATTAAAACAAGGTTTAGCTATAGACTAAGTTTAGACTTTTGATCCAGTTTTTTGTAATATAACTTTATTCTGACTTGTTTTACAATAAGGGGATTTAAGTTCCACTAGAGTCTCTATAGAGAATAAAGTAAATACCTCCTACTTACTGACCTTTGACACATTCTCCTCCAACCGCTTTGAAGAACTCGATAACTGGCTCACTTGTCAGGTGAGACTTGGCAAAGGCAATGGTTTTCTCCACATCCAGTTTTCCCTCGCTGTCAAACTGAAATGTGTGTTAGCAAAAATGTTAACGTGTGCAAGTATGCGCTACGCCCCTACACACGTTATACTCTGCACAATTGGCGAATGAGAGCTAGACCAAAAAAGTGTAACATGTTGAGTGTCACGACACTTGCGTATGGTTTCTTTTATTTTTGTTTTTTTGGAGGGAAAATCATCAAATAACTTCTCCCGCTCTGGGAGGAGCGGGAGGGCGTGTCATACTCTTACTGACTATAACCCACCCGTGTTTCTTCAGTGTTGTCTGTACGTTGCCAGTGCCACGGTATCCCTTTCGGGCTTTCCCGCGACCCCGGCAGGCACCGGTCCTAGGCTAGTTTTGTTACCCTCAAACGCTTTTAATTTATTTCTGCCTTTTATTTAACACATAATATACAACGTCAGGAACTCCGAACCGGGTGTCCCACGACACCTCTCAACTTTTTTTACTGTGTATGTGGTTTGTGGTGCAAAAGCTTCACTTTCAATTGTAGTAATGCATAGGTTGCCAACGGGACATTGTTACTAATAAATTCTACTTACAAATTCAGCTTTCTTCAAGAAACAGCTCATGAAGCAAGGATCAATATCGTCTGCACTGCCTTTTTTCTTTGCTTCTTCGAATTGCTCTTCGGTTACTCCATATTCTTCCGCACATTCCATTACAAATGGATGCAAAGCTTCTTTTAAGCTGGACTCTTCTTCTGAAGATAAAGCCTGAAATTCAATATTATTTTTTAACACTTACCCACGCAAAGAAATCCTTGCGACGATATCGCGATATAGCCTTTATTTTAAATAAAATAACTAAAATATTTTCTTTTTCACGAAACTACTTAGTATTATCCTATCCGAAACTTTAAATACATCATTGTGTTAAATAGGACACTATAAAATTAATATCTTCTTATTAATGTAAATTAACTTTGAATAATTTGAATATCTTCTATCAAAGAAAGCTGAGCACTATTGAAAAAGCTTTCTTTTCACTTTCAATCGAAGCCAAAAATAGATTTCTCCTAAATAGTATTTAACAAAAAGTTATGACTCACATAAGTGCTTCTCAAACAGAGCATCAAAGCCACAAACGACACGAACCTAAAACCAAACATTTTCTTTTTTAAATCAAGACTCCACAATAAAGTAAGTACTTCACCAATTTCCTAGACTTATATGAGTCTAATGTGACACCTACGACATTTATATAAAATGCACGGAGATCTCAGCAAGATAATGGTGTCAATTTTATCATTACAAAGTATTTCACACCTTATTCAAAGCATGTTTTGCGTAGATACATTTTTTTAATTTAAAAGAACATTATCTTGTTACCCAAAAAGCAGAAAATGTAAACCGAAAATTATTCTCTCCCTTTCCTGCAATCTGTGGGAGTAATTTAGCGAAAAGGGACGGAAGTGTGTAACAGGAAGCCGGGGAAGCGCGCGCTTTTTGATTTGACCAATGAGCACGCGCGGTGTTAGAGTCGGCTGTCAGATGCTACCAACCCATTTGCCGAGAGGTTGTGAACAGGATGATGACGATGACGATGATTATTGTTAATATCATATATACGACAGCCAAGATGTCAGATATTAGTATATTACACATCATATGCTACTACTGTAAGGCTCGCTCGCTTTATTATTTATATATATTATTTTACTATGGCAGTGACATCAATAGGCTGACTTGATTTAATGGGTCAATCAGCTCAGCCTTTCGCAGTTCACGAGAACAAAAGTAGTGCTCTTTACTAAGACTGAATCACAAACTGTCAATAATGAAAATATAAATGCCAGTGCAAATTTTCATCATAACAGGTACAGGCAGAATACATTTTACTAATCAAAAGACATGTCTTGGAGCAGCACTCATTCCTATTCATAAAACAAAAGCCTCTGAATGAAAGCGGGGAAAAGAGTCAGTGATTTAATAAATCATATGTGTCCATGGCTAAGAACCTATGTCAGGTGAGGGCCTGAACTAAATCAGTAAATGGAACTTTTGGCGCATGGCCAAAATCGGAACTAACGCCGCCATCTTGTTTTTTTAATACGTTTTACAAAACAAATGCAAACATGTTTACAGCGCCCTCTTGTCAATGTTATTCGAGCGCCAAAAGATCGTGGTAGCAGTGCAAATGAAATGATTCAAAGTTAAAGTTATCTTCTTCGAGAGGGATTTTCTTGATATTTATGTGAATAAATTGTGAGAACCCAAAAATGTTGCCTTAAAATGTCCGAATTACCCAAAAATGGTCGGAAGTCACCAGTATGAAATTATACCAAAAAGCATTTTTTTAAGAATGCCGCTTTCGGTATGCAGTCGGAAACCGCGGGTTAATATAGTATATTGGATATTCTACTTTGTACTACAACCTAAGTTTAGTACCCAATTAAGACAACCCACACGAGATATTGCAATTACTGTGTAGTTCCTGCTATGCCTCATCGTGACAATTTACTGATTTTTCACACAACGTCGCGATAACACAGATATGATCTATCTTGATTGTATGCCCACATCTTAAGTACACAAGTAGTTAAGCACATTGTGCATCTATATTTTTTGCAGACTGATAGCAAAGTTTAATTAATTAAGAGACCAATGTCAATTGGAGAACTCTTCATTAGGTACCAGGTTAAATAATTGTCAATCAGTGTGCGCTTTTATAATTTTTAATGTGGCAATATTATTGTGGATGTCTATAAAATATATGGAAATGTGCACGTTATAACGTTATCGTGGACGAAAATTTAAAAGCTACTTCATATATTTCCATACACGATAATGTCGTCACGCTAGAAATTCTATTAGTAAGGTTTGTATTTGAAAGTGAGAAAAATATTTAAAAAATCCTTTCTTCACCAATGTTTTTATTCCAGTCTAATCATTTAGTTGGATCAATCAAAAAGAGCAACCGAAAGTTAGATTTTTGGCCACTCCCAACCACCATCTTCATCACATTTCATGCCATCTTGCGATCGCCGCTCCTCCTAGTCCAGTTTACCTCCATTTACCTACTTACTAGTAGAACTAATTATCTTGAGGTGAAAATGTCACGGCAACCAATCTTAACAAATGATTAATGACAAAGTTTAGTCTGCTATATTTAACTTATTTAAACTTCGTGCAAACTAGTGCGACGCGACAGCGCGACGCGACACCGGTTATTGTTATACCGTGAAGTTTTATTAGAAATTGTATTGTTCGAGTCGCGTCGCGCTAGTCTGCACGAGGCTTTATTTTACATAGAGGTGGATTCGGTACACATTACCCCCAAACATTTTCCTGGTCCCTCTCCTACCAGCTTTAGACCGATTAAGCCAACAATGTGCGGTGAATCATTATTACATAATACGTAAACAGTAGGTAAATAGGCTTCCAACGATAATTACATACGAATACATAAATATTTCCTTGCGACAATGGCACACGCTACTCAGTCATAGGATAATCATCGTACTGAATGCACGGTTTATTCGTGTATTTGTTCAACGTAGTTGGGTATTTTGAAAAGATTTTTGTTTTTATTGGCTATTGTGATTTAGCTCCATCAATATGCTACACTACCTATAAAAAAGCAGAAATAGACAAGACTTCTAAGATTCTCTGTAGGTTGTTAGTAAGGCTTTACCGACAATTTTTTTTTTTCTCAACGTTTTCTTTACATCAAACATTTTCCCAGTTTTTTTAAGGGCGGATCCACTGATGTGATTTATGTAGTAAGTGATTTCATTATTTAACTACCTAACCACGTTTAAAATATTCCAAAAAACCACTCGGTCTTCATATCTGATCAACGCGAACGCAGCCAATAGCCGTTCACTGCTAGACATAGGCCTCACCAAAGCTGCGCAACAACGCCCTGTCCTCCACCGTCGGCATCCAGCCACTGGTACGGTATCTAGCGGGGGTAGATGTAGGTCTCCATTCCAGGACTCTTTTACCCCACCGACCACCGGTCCTTCGACAAACATGGCCAGCCTACTGCTACATCAGTTTGCTTACTGTGCAAGTTACACTACTTTTCCTCTAAACTCATAATTTCAGTTCTTTTCCGGATAATTTTATTTAGAATCTTATATTTCATAGAAACTCCGAGCATAGCCCACTCAATAACGTCCTGAGTGACCTTGAATTTATGGACCAATCCGACAAACAGTATCTTCATAAACTCATGAGGAAAATTGTCAACGTATTCTCAACCGTTTCGCAATGCGCTTACATATCTGGCCTTCTGCATCCCGGCTAACCTGCTTTCTACATGGTGCCAATCTTGTACAGCTGTCGGTGAAAACCAGCGCTGAGGCTTTGTCTCCAATATTGTCACAGCATTATGCTAAATGATTGCCGTTTTGCGTCGATGTGACGCTTATTTTCCCCTAACTTATTCTTTTTTGAGGTTTTGTTTTTCCTTTGCTGTCATGTTTACCGCAAATTAATGTATTTTATTTCTAGTTAACTCGGGGCATCTAGTCTTACGCTGTAGGTACTGTTTCGTCATTCAGATCCGCAAGGCGAAATGGAGCTGGCATACACACCTCAATAAAAAGTGATGGTGCTATATATTATATACTTATGGTATTAATGGTGTGGTATGTTAACATGCATGTGGCCTTCGCTCAGGAAAGCAAAATCACACATAATTGTTACTGTACTGCACTGAAAACGCAGTAGAAACAGGTGCTTAATTACCTACATACGATAGACATGCATTTACTGTTCCATACATAGGAAACATGATTTTGCACTTTTCACGCTAGGTTAAACTTGGGGGGTTTCTTTACGATGGACACAGCATTTAAAATCTTCTATATTAGCTAAGGGTTACTTTCGTACCTCTCCAGCAGAGATTAAAAGAGAATAAAGTACATTACCTATACATAACATACGGGGAAAAACAGGCAAGCAAGCAATGTTCGCATTTAATCATATTTGAAGGTATTTTTTAGACTCTTGTCTGGTCAAAGTCCAAACCATTGTGCTTCGACCTTCAGTATATCTATGAATTTTTATTTAATTCAGTCCATCAAAGGTCAAAACTGAAAAATATGATATTAATAACGATGTTTGGGCTTCTTTATAGGTACCTGTTATGGCTTAACCATGGTATGGCAAATGGCATTAAACGATTTTGTTTTTGAATACTTTGATTTATCATCAGCAAATAACACTACCCATTTGAGAATGCTTTTGTAATCTATGGCGTAGATCATTAATATCTTGAAAAAATTAACGGCCCAATATTGAACCCTGCGGTGCCTCTGTTTTTTACTTTCAAACCCTCTACATCCCTAACCGGGCGACCATCTCGTGGCACGCGGAGTATCTACTGTTTTTAAGAATTATGAGTACTATAATCAACGGCATTATTGTTAGTTACAATAAAATAGTACAATGTTCAGCATCCATATCATTAATCTCGTCGGCACTCGTGACTACACATCAAGGTATGGCCTTGGATGCAATCACAGCGATTCAACAGAAAAAAATGTGTTCTTGGAAATCGAGTTAATTGGCATACTTAATTATTATCCTGAGATTTATTTTATTACTGTTCCGTGTGGTGCCGAAATTAAAGAATAGCGCTTGCATTTTTTTCTTCCCATGGGTGTCGTAAAAAGCGAAAAGGGACTTACTAGATAATGGACAGCAGCGTTCTGTATGCATTTTTAAAACCATACTGCCATAGCCAACCCGCCTGCCAAGCGTGGTGATAATGGCAACCCCCGCCCCCCAAAATGACAACCACCAAGAACAAATGGCCCGCTTACCCTAGGCTACGGTAAAGGTCAAGGCCACGGTGAGACAACGGGTGCTAAGAATCCTAGGAAGAGATACTACTACATCAATCACCGAAAACTGCACCTGGCAACGTACATAACGCGTACACTCCGAGCCGACGAGAATAGATCACAGACGGAAGGGTGACAATCCCTTGGTGCTTGGGGGAGGCCCATGTCCAGCAGTGGTCGTCATTCGGCTGAAATGATGATAATGACTGTTTTCATTTGGCCACATGTCTATAAATCTTGCCTCATGAACAGTGGTATTTTCATCATTATCTACTGCCAAACCATTTAGAACTCTATAGGTTCTTTTAGACCTCGCTTGAAAATTTTTGATTGTTCGTCAGCAGTCGCGTTATCATTCACCCGCGTTTCATTCATATCGTTGTATACAGAAAACATTTGAATCCCCTTTTATATTCACCACTATCTTATAATACATGCAATTATTTTAAAACCTGCCCAATTGGAAATTCAAATAAAACACGTCTTATATCGTAAGAAGGATATAATACAAATTCATGCAAATATAAAGTCTGCTGGGTTGAACTCGTACATGCATTTCGCCGCATAAAAGGAAGCTTCGCAGATGTCCTTGTATTTCTTTTCTGAAATATTAAATTATTATAAAAAGGGATGATATTTAATACCATAAATAAAAAAACAATACATAAAGTATCTTGTTGTAATGTTAATAGGTATTCAAATTAGTGATCGGACCGATGGAGTTAAATATGGTGCAGCAACAAATTATACATAATCATATTCCATAGATGGTTTCAATACCGTTAATAGTATTGAAGGTACTGCAATAAAAGCAACATAATAATTAGGAGAAAAAAAAAAGTCAACTTTGAACTACTTCTTAATTCTTCTTATGCTGCGGTCCCACGGCCCGCTTTCTCTCAGGCCAGATCACGCCAGGCTAGACCGACAAGCCATGGGAAACGTCGCATCCGATGTAGCCTGCGGTAGCAATGCCCGGCACGGGCCGCGACAGGCCTCCACAGGCAACGCCTGGTGCGGGCTGTCAGTTAACGGGCCTTGGGACCGTGGCTTTAAATCTATACGTCGCCGGTTCGTGTTATGTTATGTATGACCTATTTCTACTAGCAGAGCAAATTAAAGAAAGTGCTCAAAAAGATCCATCTTCTTTTGGTCTCCTCTCTTTTGATTCAAAGGAATATACTTCAACGAGTAGGTCGCATCAATATCAATTCTATCTGTGGGGGCTTATAATTAGCAATTTAGTAAAAAAATATTTTTACTATAATGTTATTAGTCTGTAAGCCTTCCGAACACAAATTAATAAAAAATAAATAATATTTATAATTAAGTTTTTATTGTACTTACGAACATCTTTGCAATTTTCGACAGCAGCCTTCGCACCTTCCTTTAAATCCGGTGGGTACATGAGGTCAATTTGTCGAATGGAGGCTTCGTAACTTAATTTATTGTTCTTAATCTGCAAGAACAAATAACAATGTGAAAGAGATTATGAATTATACGATAAATGAGATTGAATCGTCTTTTAAGTTGTCGTAAAAATAATCCAGGAAATTATCAGAACTGGATTATTTTTCAAAATAAATTATCTATCTCTATTACGATGTCATTAACTTACTGATTTATTCAATAGCTTTACGTTACGCCATATAATAAATATTTATTTTATTTTTTATTTTTTTAAATATTTATTTATTATATTTAGTAAAAAGCGTACCTACGCATAGCCTTTGATGATTGGCAAGAAAATTTCCAATAATGATATTTCATAATGATGATTCATAGCTAACTGTACAATTTGTATATCCTGATCTATGAAGATTCTAATTCAAATAAAATCAAAATAAAATCGAATCAAGTTCAATCTACTTACCACATTCGTCAATTCATAGATGCAGGCTATATAACACATAACTTTCTTATCTTCTACAAATTTTCCCTTATCAATAGTTCCTATTTGTTCTGAAAAAATAAATAAGAGACATGCTTTGATACTTCTCATGACGTTGAATTAGCCAAGAAAACTTAAGTGTATTAGTTTAATATTCGTGTGCCTACCTTCAGTCACTTTGTTCTTATTCATACAATTTTTCTTCAGTATTTTTCCCGAATTCTTCATTTGTTGTCTAGTCATCTGCAAGAAATTTTGGAGACCACTTATTACATTGATCACCAATAATATTATGTTTACTTTTTGCTCTCTCCCTACATCTATAACATTATTATGTCTTCTTGTACTTACGGCGTCATTTCCAGTGGTCAAAAACATGGCGATAATTAACAAACACATCCTTTTCCGATCCATCACGACACTGATAGTCGAGTCCTTTACTAAATTGAACTGTTTACTCAAGATCTACTCGAAAGCATATATACGACGTTCTTGCGCCCTGATTATAGGACAGTACTGTCCACACCATGCATTCAAAGCAACTTGGTGTATCATTAACTAATGCAAATACATGCATTATTTAATTAGGACCAATTAATAACTCTGTATCTTTTCATAACACAACAAGATGCAAAATGAGAGCTTAAACATGGTTTTTATAGTTTTATATCACATCAACATTTTTTTTTGTTTACTGGATCTTTGATGTGAAAATAATAGCTTTTTTTCATAACTGTTGCAAAAACGTTGTTCTAATACGGATAGATTAAATTGTAGAAAACTAATGATTTCATATTCAGTTGCAGAAAAAACTTTCATCTTTAATCAGTCATATCTAGAACATTTCTGGATTCGGATTTAGTTAAACACAATAGTTATTATAATTTATTTATTATATATTTCCCAATTAAATCAATACACAATTTGAAAGTGTGTAATTTCATTCAAGTTAAGGAAACATGAAATTGGGTGGATCAAATTCATAAGCGCACTTTGCTGTCCAATAAGATGCCTCACAAATGTCTTTGTATTTTTTTGCTGAAAAGGAATAACATTGAAATGAACATAAAAAACTATTATTACATGGTCATAAAAAGTTGTAATTATTTTGATTGATGTGAACTTGAAGAACATTTTGGTAATAGTTAATACGAATAATGAACTAAAGCATTTACAAGAAAACGAAGTCGTCCAAACAGTTACCAGTTCAGCGTAATTTGTAACTTACGCTGAACTTGTACGAGGCTCCAGTAATAAAAACTTATAAGTTTTTTTATTACTGTAGTCTCGACTTTCCAAGACTTCGTCTGATAGCATAAAAACATCTATTAATTTTATAACACTTGGGAAACTCACCAACTCCTCTGCAATGTTCAATAGCTGCTTTGACAGGAGCCTTCATGTCTGCGGGAAACATCATATCGACTTGTCTTAGCATCATTTCATGGTTTATCGAATTACCCTTTATCTAAAAGTAATACACGCATGCATTTAGTTTTAATTTGTGAAAGAACATCAATGTTCATACTTTGACCGTACATTGTTACTTACGCTCTGTCCCATCTTGTAGACACAAGCTATGTAACACATGAAGTTTTTCTCCTCAATGAATTTTCCTTTGTCTATATCTTTCACTTGATCTGCAAAATTAAAGAGTTTATTAAAACTTTGTCTGGGTTGCGAATCTTTTTGTGAGCAGTTGATATTTAAGCAATACGTTTTGGTATGAGACCGGATGGGTTCTAGAACAACGGAGAAAGAAGACCTCAGACTCTTGAATAGATAGTTAACCATATGAAGTGATTTACCTTCAGTAAGGTCATTTTTCGCCGAACAAGTTTTCTTAATCAATTTCCCAGAATTCTTAATTTGTTCCCTCGTCATCTGTGAACAGAATAAATATTTCAGCTGTGTCATCGAATTCTTCATTCATATTTTGATAATATGATATAAAAATTGTATTATTTAAAAATAAACTTACCGAAGTGACGTACGAACTGTTTAACATAATAATCAAAATGACCGAGAAAACAAAAATGGTACTGAAGTGCAACATTTTGAAAGATCTTTAGGAATCTGAAGATGCAACAATGATAGAAAATCTTGATGGAGTGGTTTTATAAAGACGATAAATGTTTAATTACTAAGGTAAGTGTTACTTGTCAGCCTATAACACAGTATTTGTAGTGACAAGATGTACTTTAAAACAGATAGCAACTAGCTGAATAAACAGTAGATTACTCTATTATAATAGATGCAGAACTTATATAGGCTTCGGTGGAGCGATCAATATTATAAGTATTGGAGCTAAATTGTATCAAAATAATGAAATCAAATTATTTATACATTTATTAATCCGAAAATACATTAATGTGTTTAATGTACTGTAAACTACAGACATTAAGGAAAAATAAAGCTGGCCGGGTCTTTTTCATACAAACATTTTGCAGCATGAAATACTCCTTCGCACAAGTCGTTGTAATTGTCCTCTGAAAAGAAGAGATAATAAGATTTTAAGCAAGAATATCAGAAATTGGAATGAAAGAAAGAGAAATAAAAGGACATAATAAGTATATAAATACTTACGGCTATGTATGCACAATGCAACGGACTTTTTTACAGGCTCTTTTAGGTCTGGAGGAAAAAGTGCATCAATCTGCTTTGAAATAAGTCCCATATCCAATTTGTCATTTTTTACCTTAAACCAATAAGAGCTCTTTAGCAATGATTTGGAAACAAATATTTTCACTTCTAATACATCCACCAACCCGCGCTTGGTCCGCGTGGTAAATTTCAACCGACTCCGACTGTAAAAAAGGGGTCTTTGTCCTAGCAGTTACCTATAGGCTTATTATGCTATACTTATGGTTCAGGTTCAGGTATAGCATCAGTAATACCTACAGAATATATTAGGTCTTTACCTATGAAATTGCCGTTCTGCAGTACTGGCCATTTCAAATCAAAATAATTTTTGTTTGGCTAAGAATTCTAATTTCAAATTAATTTTATTTTAAAAACATGTTTTTTTTGTCCAAAAGTAGTCATTTGTTTATTGATTAGTGTTACATTTTCATCGCATTTCAATCTTTTTCGTCATCATGGATACGTTAAAAATTCGAGTAATTATGGAATATGAGTATCGTCGTGGCAGCAACGCGGCACAAGCGGCACGCAACATCAACGACGTTTACGGAGCTAACACTACACACCAACGCACCACCTGTTATTGGTTTAATAAATTCTTATTTAAATGATAGACAGCAGCAAGTTCAAATTAATGGGGTCAATTCACTCGGTCTAAAAGTAAAAATGGGTGTTCCACAAGGCTCGATTTTGGGTCCTTTCCTCTTTTTAGTATATATTAATGATCTACCCCATTTATTAAAAAACCAACCACAAATGGTGTTATTTGCTGACGATACTTCCCTAATTTTTAAGATAATTGCATCAAATTTTGACGACGTAAATAACGCCCTACTGCAGGTCCAAAATTGGTTCACTGCTAATAATTTAGTATTAAATGGGAAAAAAACTAAATGCATAAGATTTGCTTCACCGAATGTTAAAAGTAGTAATTGTGATATTATATTGAATAAGGAGAAACTAGAATTCGTAGATAAAACC
The DNA here is from genome assembly GCA_914767755.1 of Agrochola circellaris. NCBI lineage: Eukaryota > Metazoa > Arthropoda > Insecta > Lepidoptera > Noctuidae > Agrochola > Agrochola circellaris. The sequence goes on from OU611853.1 coordinate 7,652,472, forward strand.
GTGTTCCTGGGGATTACGCTCGACTCCAGGCTACAATGGGGTCCTCATTTAACATCTCTTGCAGGACGGCTAAGTTCAGCAGCATAATGCTGTAAGAAAAATCCGTCAATTTACTGATGTAGATACTGCGAGGCTAGTCTATTTCAGTTACTTTCATAGTATCATGTCTTACGGTATTTTACTATGGGGACGAGCTGCGGACATCGACTCTATTTTTATTGTGCAAAAAAGAGCTATAAGAGCAATATATGGCCTCCGCAGGTGCGATTCTCTTAGGGAACTGTTTAAAAATATTAACATCATGACGGTACCTTGTCAATATATCTATGAAAACATCATGTACGTAAGGAAAAATCTTAATCTTTTCAGTAAAAGAGGTGAAAGACACAAATATAGTACTAGAAATAGGGACCAATTAGTTCAACCTGGTTTCAGACTGGCTAAAGTAGACTCGTCCTTCATGGGGTACTGTTTAAAATGTTACAATAAAATACCTCCCCACATACTCGAACTAAATGAAACTAAATTTAAATCTTGTATTAAACGCACACTATGCTGCCAAGCATATTATAAATTGGGGGATTACATCGCTGACAAAAATGCTTGGCTCAGCGCTGGCTGGTCCAGCTCCACAAGGGCGCATAAACTAGTTGATTAGCATTGAAAATAATGTTGCGAGCTGCTGAAGATTGCAAAAAAAATATCTTTGCATTGTATAAATTCAATCTCTTAGTATTGTATAATTGCATAGCACATGTGTGAGCACTGTGACCATTACCATTTACTGGGTAAGACTTTCATTGACTTGAATGAGCCCTGGCGGCTGAGAGTATGTCATGCTCACTCAAATGTCTCGCTGGTGGTGGCGTGTGTGTTGGATCATTAAGTTCCCTTCAAAATGGTTGAGCTGAATAGTGCTGATCCATGCGTCATGTTCGTGAACGGGCGCCGTCAGTAGGGACTGGTCATCTCTTAGCTTCCATGGCTTATTTTAATGTATTTTAATTTTTCAATTTGTTTATTATCTTTTCATTGCGGACGCTTTTAACGTGCACGTCTTTCTACATTGTTCTCACATGTATAATTTAAACATGAATGATGTAAACATTATTTTGTAAGAATATTTTGATTTAAAAGAGTGTCCGTGGAGTTTCTTGCTCGTTCTTTTCCATAGGTACCTACTACGCTTTGGAATGGGCAACTAGCTTCATCTTTCTGACTGACTGACCCCTTGACAATTCAAAAGTGCCTGTAATTGGTTTATTTGAAATAAATGCTTTGAGTTTGAGTTTGAGTTTGCTCGCTTCCGTTCTGGAAATTTCGACATGAAAAATGAACCTCGCAGTCGTCCGAAGACTTTGGTCGACAATGACGAATTAAAGGCGATTGTGGAAGCTGATGATACACAATCTACGGCTGAATTAGCAGCAGCTTTCGACGTTAGCGTCAAAACAATATTGGTCAATTTGCGTCAAATTGGCAAGGTAAAAAAGCTTGACAAATGGGTGCCCCACGAAGTCAATGATCGCCAGCGCAAAGTACGCGTCGAGACGTGCCTTGCACTGCTCAACAGACACACAAATGAAGGAATTTTGAACCGCATTGTTACCTGCAATGAAAAATGGATTCTGTTTGATAACCGCAAGCGCTCAGCAAGTTGGTTGGATCCTGGTTCAGCAACTAAACAATGCTCTAAACGAAAACTTACCCCTAGAAAAGTGATGGTCACTGTTTGGTGGTCTAGCGCCGGTGTGATTCATCACAGCTTCTTAACAAACGGGGTGAGCATTACTGCAGATGTGTACTGTGAAGAACTGAACACAATGATGGAGAAGCTGGCACATCTCCAACCAGCATTGGTCAATCGCTCGTCTCCGCTGCTACTGCACGACAACGCGCGACTTTATACTGCACAGCAGACGGTCTCCAAGTTGCAAGAACTGGGGTTGGAAGCTCTCCGTCATCCGCCCTACTCACCAGACCTTTCGCCTACAGACTACTACTTTTTCCAGAATTTGGATAACTTCTTGGCGGGAAAAAAATTCAATACCCAAGAGGCAGTACAAAATGCCTTTGAAGAATTTGTTGCCTCCCGTCCAGCTGATTTCTTTAAGAAGGGCATCAATAAACTGCCACTGCGTTGGCAAAGATGCATTGATTGCATGGGTGATTACTTCGATTAATACAAATAAAAAATACATGAAAAAAAATCGTTTAAATTTTTTCATATAAAACGGCAATTTCATAGGTAATGATAGGTCATTACCTATGAAATTGCCGTTTCGGCGAAGCCGTGGGTAAAAGCTAGTAATAATAGGTTATTACTAGCTTTTACCCACGGCTTCGCCCGCGTGGAAGATGTAAATTATCTCACGGGAACGTACTACCGAGATAAAAAGTATTATATGTGTTAATGCAGGTTTTAAACTATCTGTGTGCTAATTTTCATCCAAATCCGTTCAGACGTTTTTGCGTGATTGAGTAACAAACATCCAAACATAAAAACTTTCACATTTATAATATTAGTAGGATTTATAATATTAGGTAGTAGCGTTTATAATATTAGTAGGATTTATCATATTAGTAGGATGGAATATGGAATATTAGTAAGATAGTTAGGATGACCGTGGTTAGAAGATCTTTAGAAAGCCAGTTGCCAATCTGTTTGTTATTGTTTGTTCAACCCATGCATTGAGAGTAATTTTATGCTCGAGAATTTCTATGTTTTTGAATGTATTAGAATACTTTATCTTAAGCACTCACCACTTGAAGGCTTTTGTAAACACAAGCGACATAGCACATTACGTTGCGATCTTCATTGAACACACCTTGTTCTATTTTCCCAACTTGATCTAGAAACATGACAGTATTTGCTTTAGTTTTTTCTCTAGGGTTATCATCTTAAGCAACCTTACCTTACATGTTATTGTTCTCGACATAATTCTAACCTTCAGTCACAGAATTCTTCGGCATACATTGATTTTTCATTATGCTCATTGTCTTTTTAACTTGAGCTCGGGTCATCTATAACATCAAATTGGTTTGGTCTCTATTAACCTATAATTATGCATTCTAAAAAGCTTTTGTTGAATGAAATATGTTTTCAGGTAAAAGCTTATGGAAAATCAATTCACTTACCCCATCACTAATTACTACACAAGCAGCAATTAAAATAAGAAAAAGTAACCGATTCATTTGTGATAAATGTAAGATTTTATCCACACACAACTTAGCGTCCACAAACCAAATTAAAACTGAAAAGATAATAAAAAAATCTTTCAATTTATGTTCAACAACTTTAAATCAAACATATATTTAGCAAAAGAGACCATTAATTTTGTTCAAAATAAGCACTCATTAGCGAAACGTTTGTTGATATATAATAAAGTTATTAACTTACTCCAAGAGTCTTTTTTACAAAGCAGGTAGATGCAAGCAATCATTTATGAGAGTACTTATTTTAGAGGACATCAAGTAGGTAGGTACACTACCTTCCTACATTATAGTTTAGAGATGGCTAATATTCATGACAGATGAAAGTTGTCTGTTGAATTGTGCTTAAATCTGCCACAAAAGAGTACAAATGGGTTCTACAGTTTTAGTAACTATTTTTGGGCCAAGAAATGAAACCCTGTACAAAAATAGTAACAGTCAAAACATTGGACATTCAGCAAGGACAGTAGCAGGCCCCACTGCTCAGACTGAGCTAGAGGAACAACAGTTGCTAGATCAAAAACCAGGGTACCTACAGTATATATCAGTACCTACAATAAAACTTGAAAGTAAACTTAGAAGTCTTTATTTTAGACTTAAAATTATCAAGGAAAAACAAAATTTTCTGCGTCATAATCGTACATGCATTTAGCGGTCCAGTATGAAGCTTCGCACAAATCTTTGTATTTTTTGGCTGAAACAAAAGAGAGATTTTAGTTGTTGAGTTCGTATTAAAGCTACGGTTTCTAGAAGAGCGGTAGCCGCCACATAACGGCCGCAGTGACGGCTGTCATGAAAATTACGGCACAGGAGTTAGACTTTACGATGTTCAAAAACGCTCTTTAGGAAATCACACCAAGTTATTTTTATAAATAACATTTCAGTGACGTCATTCGACGGTAAATTACGGAAGCTACGTGGCGGCCTCCGCGGTCTTAGGAAATCGTAGGTTTAGAAGATTTTCAAGAGCCACTTAACATCGGACATAGCTATATGATCGTACCGAATAAATCATAATTCGGTGATTCAGCCTCAAAGTCACAAGTACGAGTACCTACATAACGACAGCTATTTATCTAAATAGGTGCATTTATCTGTGACCTTCAAAATGATTTTTGAAATATTTCCACTGTCAAATATAGTTATATTGTAATCAAGCATCACGATCAAAAACGTAAACTAAAATCATTTTAGTAGGTACCTTTGTGTGCCACTAAATAGTTCCTCATAACACGTTCATTAAAATATCGATATTATCTTATATATATCTATCTCGGTATCTACAAGAACCAGAAAGCCAAAGACACCTCCATAGAAGACAGCAAAAACTTAATTCGTTGATGTTTAACGACTTCCGATAGTTATATATACATAGCATTACCAACACACAATTGTACAAAAAAAAATCGTGCTAGTTTAGTTAATCTTCGCCTAATTGAAAACTTACATATAGGGAGTAATAGACTATTTAGACGGGGCCAATCCCCGAGACAATCCACTAAGCCAATCCATTAATTTGCTTGAGGACAATCCAATGCAGTGGACTATCGAGACAGTCCACTGCATTGTACATCGAGATTTACACGATGCTATTATTGGATTTAGTGGATTGTCCCCGTCTAAATGGTCCATAAGGGTCATACGGAAACTGTAACCATAAATTCAGTACCTGGTTCTAGACCCACCAAGCATCGTCGATAGCAAAAAACTGCTTTTATACATTTTCACTGGGTGTGGGTGTGGGTATGAAATATCTGGGCCAAAGAAAAGATGGATGGATTGTGCGAGGAATGAGGAATATGAAAGAAAAGAGTGAGATGATTGACAGGGGAGAGTGAAAGATGAAAATGTGTTGCGCCGTTCCCAAGAAACGTGGACAAGGGCAGATGGATGTTGATGATGATGAGGTATGAAACATCAGATATATTTTTTTCTAACCGACTTACGGAGCTGAGCTACTACAATCATGTGCTGAATTCATGGTAATAGTTTGCGCGTTGACCTCCCTTACCCAGTGTAGGCATGATTAAAATTCTAAAATCGAAGCGACAAGTCGAGTACGAGTCTTTAAAGTGAAAAATATACAGGTACCCGTGTGACTTACTTGTATCCTTACAACTGGCGGCGGCGGCTTTGACAGCGTCTCTCATCTCGGCTGGAAACATGATGTCTACTTGTTTGATCACTGCTTCGTAGCTCAGTTTGTTATTCTTCACCTGTTTTGTATATTTAATCAATTACACCACTGCTTTAATTTACGAAATTCACTCAGTCTAATTCTTTCAGTCCAGAATCGTCATTGGTGAATATTGTTACCAATATATTTGGTGTTCCACGGGGCACTATCTTGGGACCAGTTTTGAAGTAAGTACAGCTACAAAACTTCTAAATAATTTATAAAAGATGATTGGTTTCATAATGAAATAAATTAAATTAGAATAGCATACCGCTTGAGTCATAGTGTAAATGCAGGCAATGTAGCACATGACGTTACGGCTCTCTATAAACTTCCCCTTTTCAATGTCACCAACTTCCTCTAAAACGGATTTAAGAATTTTAGCAGTAGTAGTTTAAGCAGTACAGGGCAATAGATACATTCTTGTAAAGCAGTAAAGGGCAATTTTAGAAACTCAATCCTTCTTCTATTACTTCTTCAGACAGCTGTGCTGCTGGGGAGTTTGTTGCGCCACTTCTTCTTCCCAGCTAACGCACTAGGAAGTGGTGAAGGGTGGGCGTTTTGGGGGACTGTCTTATGTAATTTTGACGTTCGAAAAGTGCTGATTATCAGCCTAGTTTGAATAAATGACTTTTGAATTTTGAATTTTTTTTGAATTAGTTGCAGCTAGCGTTTTTAGAACAGTACATTTTAAGCAAACTTACCTTCTGTAACGTCGTTTTTCGGCATACATGATTTCTTCATGAGTTTCCCAGAATTTTTCAGTTGTTGTCTTGTCATCTAGAAGAATAAAAGGTTCAGGTTTTTTTCCGATAAATGTTCAATATTAATCATAATAGACCAGATCTCAACTTAGATTAAGTAAAATCGTGTCTTAGAAACTAGTAAAAAATTTATGAATAAATTAATAATTTGCTTATCATCTTGACTATAATAATCGTGACCGGAATTATTTCAAAGATTTCTTACCGCATAACTGTTACCAAAAAACAAACAAATAATGCACAAAATGCAACAGACGAATTGAAAGTTGCACGTATTCATAATTAGGCTGACTTCAGCAAAGTATTGTGAAAAAACATTTAGTCCTATTTATAAGGAGGCGTTTACCTACTTAGCAGACATAAATGATTGATTATAGTGCCGTTAGACAATAAAATAACTTGTTATTTGATCGTCAACCCATATCAGAACATAAATAATTATATCCTCACAGCAGCTAATTGATAAAAACTTTGAATAGAGCAGCATCTTTGTTAAACCTTTTTTTTATAATACATTTTTGGTACTTATCATTTAACTAGCTTCTGCCAGCGACTTTGTCCGCGTGAAATTTTGACCTCCGGCCACCCGCATCGCATCCCATCGCCCGCCCGCAATATTATTTCGTTTTAGCTTAGCGTTCTTTCAGATTTTTTTATTTTTGCTCGACTGCGTAGCGTCTTAGCGTGATGTTCAGCTAGCCTTTGACCTTCTTTAAGAATTGGGCTATCAAACGCAAAAAAGGTTTTTTTTCAAATTCTACTGGTAATTCCAGAGATTAGCGCGTTCAAACAAACAAACAAGGAACAAATCATTCAGCTTTATTATTAGTATATAGATTTCACTTTTATAACTCGATATATAATTTTATTTTTGTGTAGTATGTTCTTGTGAATCCAACCCAATAGCAGAATACTGAGCACTTACGCTGCTCTTCAACTGATAGCTAGATTTGCAGATGGCTTTGCTCTAGAGAATTGTGTGGGAAGAGTTTCTTCATAGAATTTAACTATTTCAATGTCATGAAATTGATCACCGTTTCCGAACACAGCCAAGCAATTACTTACCAGTTGGTTACATTGTAAGCTTAATCAGGTAAATGTTATGTGAGTGCATCACATGCCATTTAAATATACGTGTTTAACTGAAATTGCAGCCCCAGAACATGGAAGCCTATAACTAGCAATTAAAAACTACCTACTGAACTGATGATCTTATAATCGTGTGAATAGGGTGACCAGGAGAAATAGATCCTCGAACAGTAAACTGACTTGCGTTACTCATTTTGAGATAAGACGATCATATTCATAGAAAAAACAAGATCAGCTGAACACTTTCAATGCATCCATAACTAGTGACATTTTGAAAAAAGAACCCTTATTATCCAAATTAATCCAATACTTCTGAAATGCCGTCATCAGCCTATATCCAATCTGAGGCCACCGCTACCATGCCACTCTTCATAACCGTATCCTCATTCGTCTCCTCATTTAGAACAAATGAAATCCGTTGTTTTCAAAACCAACTTGATTCATGGACACTTGAATAATTCAGGTGTTAAACGTACAGCCTCTAATTAACCCATCACCCGTCGAACTTCATATAAAGCTGTCATTGAAGATCAAGGTTCCCATTAAATTGGAGGCCATGACACTACTCCACGACACCTTGGCAGATTACAAATATGCTCCTCACTGTAATTGTGAAGTTTTTGATACTGGTTGCAACGTGTGAAGCAGTGAGTAGACCCATCTTTTTTACACACGCCTGGAACAAAAACATGCTGTCAGTGTTTAAGTGCCAAATTGAAATACCTACTATTTTATATTTAAATCGAGGCCATCTAAAGGTGGTAAAAAGCTAAGAAGATACTTGAACTGATAGTTACTCGTGCGCCAAAAGGCATGCAGATTTATATAATTATTTGCAGAAGTAAAGTCAGATGATAGGAATGCTTTTTTAAATCCCATTTTAATTATCTTTATCTTTGGTAACATTTTAGATGACGATGAAACAAATCAGGAACACAGGCAAAATGATGAGGAAATCATGTCAACCAAAGAATAATGCTGAAGACGGTAAGAATATTTATAAAATAAAAGTGTCGAGGCTCGAGGACCGAAGTTTCTATGATAAGATAAAGGCAAACTTTAACATTATATCTTCTCAGAGAAAATCGATCCAATAGCCGAAGGAATCTTCATCGACGAGAAAGAAGTAAAGTGTTACATGGCTTGCATCATGAAAATGGCTAACACGGTGGGTATGAATTATAATTCTTACTTAAAAAAGACCTCTAAAACAATTACCATAAAGATTTAAGTTCTTCAAATTAAAAATACCTTTTACTATGACTCTTTACATGAGCCATGTAGACATAAACTAATACTTTTATGTTTTCAGATCAAAAATGGCAAATTGAATTTCGATGCAGCCCTAAAGCAAGCTGATTTATTGCTACCTGATGAAGTAAAGGAACCTGCTAAGGAAGCCATCATTGCTTGCAAAAAAGCTGGTATGTATCCCAATCTTCAGCTAGCCATTTCGTTTGATTTTAATATATTTAAGAGGAAATAATAGGGTCAAAGAAGAGAAAGAAAATACGTTTATCCGGGGTCCGAGATTATATTTATTTATTTATTTATTTAGATGTACACAATACATGACACATAATTAAAGGGCAACATCGGGTATTAAGTAGGTGTACTCCTTCACTTATGGGAGATCACAGCATGCACAATAAAGTTAAAAACTAAGCTTGCAAAGTTAAAACATTAATAATAGGTACAATTTGGATTATGGCATATCATCTGCCTAGCCTTTTCCCAACGAGTCGAAGTCAGCAGTCCAGTCTAACCGAATACAGCTGAATAGGTACCAGTATTTGACATGGAGCGACTGCAATCTCATTAACCCAGTAACTGGGGAACACGATACCCCATGGTAAAACTGGTTTTGGAAATGAGGCTATTTATAGCATACAATGTTAAAAAGGATTCGTTTTTTTTCTATAATGATAAAATCATAATTATAATTTTGTATGAAAATGCACGAGTATGAAAATATTTTTAATACAAGGCCAATGCAAATAAATAAAATAATAAATATAAAATAGTTTGACATTGGTTAAACCTACCTACCTAATGAATACAGTCTAAAATCGCTATAGAACAGGGATTCCCAACCGGTGGATTCCCAATGGAGGGGGGCGCGGCGGCTCCATTAATAAAGTATAGATTTATTACATTTTATGTTTTTGGTATTAGAAATAATTAAGGCTAGTTTCCAAACCCCAAATGTTTCATAATACTTACTTCGGTGCTGTAAAATTAGGTTCAGCTTTTCAGCATAAGTCGACCATATAAGTTTTTCTATTTCTGTATGAATGGACTAAAGAAAACCGAACCTATCCGAGACGGCTTGCTACAATTTTCGAGCTGCTTCGTTCGCTCTTCCATTCTATATTCTCTTGATTCTTCAACTTTTGCACAAGTTGACAAAGTAACTTTTATTATTACTATTTCTGTTTGAATGATCAAAAGAGGAGTTACAAACATTTTCGACCTCACTTTCGCTCGCTTTACAGTCTTAAGCATTTCTGCTTATGTCGACAAAGTAATTCAGGGGCGTAGTGGTTTTAAAAGAAATTTAGGGGGCGCGTATGTTAAAAGGTTGGAAACCCCTGCTATAGAAGGTCATGAAATTCACATTAGTGGTTTATTTTGCTAACATATTATCTACCAGAAGTCATTTGGGTTGGCCAATTATTTCTAGTAGCTACCTTCTACCTGCCTAGTGCCTACTTCCCTAACATTGTGCATCAAATGGCGTCATTATCTTTTTCAGCGGATGGCCACAAGGATATTTGCGACGTATCATTTCACGTCACCAAATGTATCTACAATCAGAATCCGGGCATATTTTACTTTCCGTGAATGTTTGTATATTATATTTTTATTTACTTCATATTTCATTGTATTTAGATCTATAAATTGAAATCTGAAAAAGAATCAGATGTTTTCTTTCTACTTTTTTACCCTACTACGGCGAAGCTAACGGAGGGTTATGATTTTAACAGGCTATGTATGTATGTCATGTGTTCCCTCCTAGCTGTCTGTTTTACTTGTTGTCTGTGATTGACTTATCCTAGTGTAAATTTCTAATTAATAGGTAATTATAATAATTTATGCAATTTAACGACATAACAACTTGTTTAAATGTATTCGTATTGAACTGTAATTCGTAATTTTGTATTTTGACACTATAATTCTTTTTTTTTTATCTTTGCCTCGTTTACTTCATTAATTAATGTTTGCATGCCTAATCTATAGTAGATTGTACAAGGATCACAATCATTATCTTACAAGGATTACAATCTATGCAAATAAATAAACCCTACTTTACTTTACTTTACTTTATTTTGACAAATGAGGTACAGTTGGAATCGACATGTTCAGCGGGTTAGTCACTATAATATGACGGGACGCTATTTGACGCCGCAAAAATAGAGTCATCAGTTTGGTCGTGTTCAGTAATCGTTCCATTGCATTATCTGATTATAACTTATATAAAAAACAAAGAAAAAAATATAGCATTGTAGCTACCTACTTCGTGGCGGGTATTTACCTACTTCCGCCTAACGTGAACGAACACCATCAATTTGTAGATAATGACCCGTTAACTTGCAATTTTTCCAACACTTATTTATGATGGTACCTACGTTACTTGGAGCTGCCCATATGATGAGAAGGCTGTGTTACGTCTAATTTAACTTGCCGAGGTACAAGTTATAAATGTACCTACTCTTAACGAGACCTGTATCTCCCACCACTTGGGACATGAAAACTACGTAATGAAATCCCGAATTATTGTGACTACCTCGGTATCTCGAATGCCACCATTCCGAAATAAGCCTAGGCCGAATCACTCTATCCCGAATGAACGGTAACCCGAAACAGTCTGAAACCTAATGGTGGCACTTCACATCGCTGTTCATGTTCGCGTTTTCGCCTTATTTGCCCAAATATGACGATGTGAAATTAGTATATTCGCTTATATTTGCCTATTTTTCACGATTACGACGAATACGCAAATACACGAACACTCGTATCCGCCGGTGGTCGGTTTTTAGTCACATATCAAAGGATAGCGAATATACCGAATAAGTTCGTTTACCGCCCCACATGGCTTGCTCAGTAGAGTGTGGTGTTTTATGTACGCCTAACATGTATTAGTAATTAACACAGAGGAAATAAGTCGCTGCTTGCGTCCACACGTCCATCTTTGCGTTCACATTAGCAAAATTATAGCAAAAAATAATATTCTTGAATGTTCGGCATATTCGGTGTTCATGGCGATGTGTGGACGGTATGTTGGAGTTATTCGGACTTCTACACTATATAGCCGAATATAATACAGTAAAAAAACAGTGGTTTTCTTTTGACTATCCAAACAGAATAGGAGCCTTGAAATGGGGCTCCGAAAGAACTTGTCACGAAAGAATGTCAACTACGATACCCGCTATACCTAGGTATGATGTATACGGGTTGACGTATTTTCGAGCTGGGAATTCGGGCTAACGTGCAATAGGGAAAAAGGGATTCGAGTTCAAGTCAGCCATGGCAGCCATCCTACTAATTAGAGCTAAAGTTGGATTTCGTTTTTGAGTGTGGAGTAGTGTGGTGGCTCTTATGAACCAGGGAGACTTTTTTTAACATCTTACACTTTCGTTAAAGATGTCCATCACCCAAACTAACGCAATTCCCTAGTGAGAGTGAATAAAAAAAATAAAAAAATACAAACACATTGTATACATTTTATAAACCTGCCAAACTGCGTAAAAGTTTGTCGGCAGGATTAGCGTTCGTCATAAAACATTTGTTAAAAACAATCTAATTAAACATCTAAGTAGGTAGATACAAATAGTTCAAACAACGCAACAACGCAACGCAATGCAATAGTTCATATAACGCTAATGATTACATAATTGTTAATTTTAAGTCCCTTTGTTTGCATTCTCTATTATATAATTTTTTGTTGTTCCAAGTAAACAAAAAAATACTAAAAACGTTGTCTTGGGAGAGGCCATACTCCCGGTGGCTCCCAAGTACCCATTGTCACAATAATGAATTCAAGATTTTATCATGTTTTCATTAGATAGCAATCAATCTGCCTAGCCTTTTCCCAACTTTGTCGGGGTCGGCTTCCAGTCTAACCGGATGCAGCTGAATACCAGTATTTTACATGGAGCGACTGCCTATCTGACGTCCACAACCCAGTAACGGGGTAACACGATAGCCCTTGGTAAGACTGGTTGTCAGATTTTCGGTCTTCTGATGACCCGTAACGACTGCCAAAGATCCACGAATGACAGCCGGGACCAACGGTTTTACGTGCTTTCCGAGGCACGGAGGAGTCTCGGTAAGTAAAGATGGTCACCCATCCACGGACCAACCCCGGCAAGCGTAGCTTATCCTGATGGATCGACCCATGCGGCTGTTATTACTTAGCCACGAGATAGCATAGAGCTAAAACTAACGATAAGCTTTAGTTAACAGTAAAGTACTTCAATATGTAGATATTTATTGGCATTGACGTCAACATGCCATTGCCAGCAGCAATGTTTAACTAGAGGAACTTTTAGACAGTTGTAGGTAAAATTAATTGAACAAGCGGATCGTGACTAATGTTATGGAAATAGGTACCTGTCTATGAATGTAATAGGTAACATTAGGTAACATTATAAATATGAGAACATTAGGAACTTACATAAATGTTTCAATAACAAATAAATGCAGATCCTTTTTCAGACTACTTACCTATGGTGTGGTCGATTTCCCGTCTACCCGGATGAAGCTGAATACCAAAATGTTACATGGAGCGACTGTATACAGTAGCAGGTCTAAATTTAAAACTTGACGGCAAGAAACTAGATGCTATTACGGAAACTGTATTTCTAGGAATTACTTTAGATTCGAGATTGCAATGGGGCGCCCACATTAGAGCTCTTTCAGGTAGATTAAGTTCACCTGCATATGCAGTAAGAAAAATAAGGCAGTTGACTGATGTAGCCACAGCTAGGTTGGTATACTTTGCTTATTTCCACAGTATTATGTCTTATGGCGTTCTGCTGTGGGGATCGGCAGCTGATGTAGATTCAGTTTTCATCTTACAAAAGAGGGCAATTCGCGCGATCTATAAAATGGCTCCTCGTGAGTCGCTTAGAGATAAATTCAAAGAAATTGATATACTTACTCAGCCTTCTCTTTATATTTTAGAAAGTATTTTGTATGTTCGCAAAAACTTAGGACTTTTCAAAATAAGAAGCGATTTACATAATATAAATACACGTAGTAAACATGAAATTGTGATACCCAAATTTAGATCTAAAACTAGTAAGTCATTTCTTATAAACAGTATTCGCTTTTATAACAAGTTGCCAAAGTCAGTTACAGAACTTAGCGATGGAAAGTTCAAAGCCCACATCAAACGTGTCCTTATCAAAAAAGCAATTATTATAAGATTAAAGAATACGTTGAAGACAAGGAAGTTTGGCAATAATTCCTTCTGCACATGTGGCTTCCCTGGTGCCTCATTAACGGCATAACTATGTAAATGTCTATTAACTGCTCCCAAATTACGATAATTATTTTAATTTACTTTTTCTATTTTATTTTAATTTACAAATGACATAATCTTTTTATTATTTGACATTGTATATTTACAATATATTAAATTTGATTTATTACAGCAGTAGTGGCAACCATTATCATTTGGTTTAAATAGGTTTTTATTTTTATTAGGAATTTCATTTGTCTTTTATATAGCTTATTTTCTTTTAAATTTTGTGAATGAGAGAACGTTGTAGACATAACAGACTGTCGATCGGTGGACCATTTAATATTTTGCTAAGTACCTGGTACTTGTTGATGGGCCTACACTGTCCTCTCATACCTTTTAACACTGTAACTTGGAAACATTATAAAAACCATTTACTTTTAAAAGAGTAACCGTGGAGTTTCTTGCCGGCTCTTCTCCATAGGAAACGACCAATTGGAACCGTGCACCTAGCTTCTGACGTTTCATAAGTGCCCTTGTAGGTTTATGTGAAATAAAAATATTTTGAATTTTGAATTTAACCCATTTGGTCAGGGTGCCACATGAACGACGTAAATATTTTAGTTTTAAAATAAGTGTTATTGACATTTCACGCCGCGGCAGCGGCCGGCGAGCGCTGCTCCCAAGTTGATCGCTTTCCGTAATATCATATTCGGACACCCAATAAAAGTAACTAGGTATGTACCTACTTCGTTTGATTTGTTGTATGCCGCCGCCATGATGTATATCAAAAACAAAGTGACATCAACGCCTCAACCGATGGATAATCTAACTATTTTACGATATGATCACTAATGTTTGGCCACATCATGAAGTAGTCGTACGTCATATCGTTAAACGTTGAGTATTCAATTACCTGGCCAGACCACATCATGATGTGACCAGCGGTCGATGTTCATTTAATGAAATGGTCAATTCTAAGATCTGGCCATGACATCGATATATTCAACAACATCTGTGAAGTTTGTACAAAAAAAAACAGATTTCTGTTCAAGTGACTAGATGCACTAACTGCGGTCGATGACCCCTCAAAAATATCATTTTTTTTTTGTAGATATGTGGACTATCAAGACTTCAGGAGATTCGCATCTGTACCTATGTACCAGGACTGATAGGATACTAAAATAAACATACAGGACCTGGTCTACATTAATACTAAAGTGTTCGCTCTGAACCGAAACACAAAATGAAAAATAATTACCTACAAATTGGGATGATATCGACTTTGTTATCTTAGTAGCCATTATAAAATAGATCTCATCTATTATACCTACCTAATATTTAATCCATAATGAGTTCAATCCAAACAAGTATAAAAAGAATCAATTCTATTTAGGACCAGTCTAGTTTTTGGAGTTTGAGTGAGAATGATCTTTCGGTTTTTATTGTGTTTCTATTTCATAGAATTTTATGGGACTCATGTAAGTACCATTTTACATTTTCATGCTTTATTTTAGCCAGTGACCATCTAAGGTCTATTCAAATCTTTGTTTCCAATTGATGTTATTTCCACATAAACAAACAACAACATTATGAAAGTGTAAATAAAGTTTATTCTAGACTTAGTCAGTCTACTGAACTATACTGTGTACTGTTGAAAGTCATCGAAAATATGTAGTTGTAGCGCAAAGTGAACCTTATGTGTAGGCATTACAGTTGTTTTTCCTAAAACTCGTGTCTGTTTACATGGTTGGCAAATAAATTGCGAACGCAGTTTACGTCCGTCGCGTTGCACGTTGGTGTCACGTTACTCTGTACTTATTCGTTGTAGACACACACTAAGTAGTCCTGTTTGAGAAGGCTGTGTACACTTGGTTAACAATTTTTTTTTGTAATATATGTATGCTAATTGCTAATGTTATAGATTCATCCAGGCAGATTAGCACAATATTTTTTACCTCTTGTTCTAACAGGCTAGAACCGATCAAGAAATTAAAGCATGGTTCTTCCGTGAAGGCATCGAGTGCAACAACGAACACCCTATTGCTCCAAAGGAAATTTTGATGTTAAAGGAAAACAAAATACCCAATACTGCGAACGCTAGATGCTTTGTTGCCTGCATTTTTAAGAAAACTGGTATGGTAAGTAGCATCAATCAACTAGGCTTATTCCAGTCCACCGCTGGATATAAAGCTCTTCCAAGCTGTGCCACAACACCCTATCCTGACCTTCTGCATCTAGTCTGTCCCAGCCCACACAAAGGGAAAGACGAGAAAAAAAAAGTCCCTCCTTTACGGGTAGGCGAGGATTTTTTTTGTTTTACCACTTTGTCGGCGTGATTAATATGTATACCCACGCCAAAGTACAGCTTTCTAGTACTAAGAGTCTCTGAGCTAAGCCGCGGACAGACAGACAGTCAGACGGACATGGCGAAGCTATGTATATGGGTTCCTTGTTGACACTACAGAACCCTAACAAAAAGTAAAAGAAAACGTGAAGAAACCAACATGTCCAAGAACCAAAAATTCGAAGACATAAGTAGGTAGGTACCTAGTAGGTATGTACCATCCACGGAATTCCACATGATGGATTATGGCCTAGTCAGCATTCCCTCTTACAAAGAGAAGGCATAGGTTTGCACTGCTTGCAGCAATGGGAACTGAAATGACATCTTAAAATTTCGGACAGAAAGCTGTTCGGAGCTCGTAGGTAGTCAAAGAACATTAAAAAATTAAACCTTTTATGATTTTGCAGCTGGACAGCAAAGGTATGTTCGATGCAGAAGCCTCAGCGGCAATGACAGAAAAAGATTTCGCTGACGACCCGAAGAAGCTAGAAAGCTCTAAAAAGCTTTTGGATACGTGCAAAAGTGGTAAGTCACAAACTTTCAAAATTAACCAACATAACCCATCAGGTCAGGCAAGAAGAATAGAACGAACAACAAGCAACAAACATAGTCAATCAGCCTAGGGTAAATTGTGATATATTTACGTACTTACTTCCCCAAGGGCTTACCCATGGGCGGCTTTAAAACTCTGATACCTGCCGTGCTATTCTGCAAACATCTGACAGTGATTACTTGGGTGAAGTGAGCTTGATGTGAGCTGTCACTGTCACAAATCGACCGGCAGGATGCTAGGGATTAGACACTATTGACAGCTCACTTCAGGCTCACTTCACCTAAGTTTCACGGTGATATTTTTACACAATCGACCGGCAGGTTACTCACTAACCACACGAAAAGAAGAAGAAGACCTACTTACGTGTGAAAGCTTTCCTATCTTCTATACATACATTAACATATACTACATACTCGTATAAACAAATAAATAAAAAAGTGTATGTTTGTAATGTTAAAATAACAGCTTTTAACTGAATGCATATGATCAAAGTATATACGGTACTACAAAAAAACAGTTATTTAAATTGTTTTCTGTCTGTTTGTTCCGGCTAATCTCCGAAACGGCTGGACCGATTTTGGCGGCACTTTCTCTGGCAGATAGCGATAGGCTACTTTTATTTCAGAAAAAGAATTAGGGTCCACGCGGGCGATGCCGTGGTTTTGTTATCAAAATATGTACCAATACTTCACCATCGTAGAATCATATGTAGGGTCTACCACAGATGAATACAGATGGGACATACGCGTCGGGCTCGACTTGTTGGGCCAATTCAGTGAGTGTAACGTAGTCAGAAAGTTACGCGATAGAAACAGAGGCAACTTCTAGGTGAATATAACTGTAGGTAATTAGCGCTGTGCGACCTGAATTGCACTTTATTGTGTCGTAGCAAGTCGCTTTTTACAATGAGTGTCCCATCTGTATTAATCTGTGCTCCTATGGTGGTGTGAGTGAAAATTAGATTAGAAAACTGGCAATGTTTGCATTACCTATCTGTTTTGTTTTAGTGAACGACCAATCAGTCAGTGACGGCGAGAAAGGCTGTGAACGATCTGTGCTTCTGCATACATGTTTTGTTGAAACTGCACCTAAGGTGAAGTATTAACCATATTAACACATTAAATAGGTACCTACAGTCCACAAAACAGTTAGGTTCGGCTAGAAATTATAACAAATCTTTGTCTACGTAAACAATGTTCAGGCACTGAGCACGCGAACGATCGCGTAATCGCGCGACGATGGCTTTTATACAACACGAATTTACTTACTTCCATACTATCCATACCCATACTTCCATACACTACTATTCATACTATTATCTAAATAAATAAATAAAAAATGTTTGTTTTTTTGTCCTCTATGGACTCCGAAAGGGCTGGAACGATTTTGATGAAACTTTGGTAGGGTGTTCTGAGGACACCCGCGAGGGTTTTTGGCCCAAAAAATCGATATAAAAAAGCATTGCAACGCATCCGGGTGGAGCTAGTTTCCTATATAAATGCGAAAGTAACTCTGTATATTACCTTTTCACGCCTTAACGGCTGAACGGATTTAAATGAAAGGCATACGGATAGGCCATGACCTGCACGCGTAGCATGACAACCATAGAAACGGGTTTTCTACAGGTTTTGTCGACGGAAGAATAGACAAAATGACAGATTGTGATTTTTGATCTGTCATTTTGTCTATACTTTCGTCGACAAAACCCGTTTCTATTGTGCTCATGCTAAGCATGCTGGGTTAGGACATAAGATAGTTTTCGTATCCCGGCAGTACGTTCCCGCGGGATAATTTCCGACACCCACGGGCGAAGCCGCGGGCGAAATCTAGTACGTTTATAACATTATTTCTTATGATTTCAGCTTGGGATAAAACTGCCTTAACTACGCTAAGAACATGCTCCACATATAATTATAATTAAAATATATTTCGAATAATCAGTAAGTAAATAAGTTGAAATAAAAATAAATTAATGAGCAATAATAATTGTATTTATTTATTAACCTTAGAAAACACTTTAAACAACAGGGGACTCTAAAATATTGAATACAAAATATCTATTATATACGTATTATGCAATTCTTAGGGTTATAATGACATTTTTAATGATATATTGATATCACACTGATCTACAAAAATAAAAAAATGAGAAAACTACACACCATGTAGGAATAACACTTGTGTCGATTAAAGGTCAGCGCACACTAAGGGCAAAACTTTCGAGTAATTTTTCTTTGATACTGAACTAAACCACAACTAAAATAAGAGATGAAAATAGCAAGAGAAAATTCCCTGTGGCAGGTGTTCACGCATATTTTCACTCAAAAGTTGATTAAGATACATTTATAATTGACCAAATATCAATTACAATAGAGCTGAAAATAGCGTGCTAGTGATAATTCTCGAGATAATGCTTGCACAGAAGAGAACTTGCTCGAGCATTTTGCTGCTCAGTGGGCGTTAATCGTAGGACGTCGTTGAAAAAACTTAAAATATCAGACCATTAAAAACATAATGTAAGTCTGTTTTCGTGTTTTCTCTACATTACACAGGGTGTAAATGATACAGCTTTTCAAAATACCTACTCAGACTCAAACAACGTATATATTGTTGTATATTAATATCAATCTACAATTTATTCGAGATGATCCCAGTCTTGTCCTTAAAAACAACCCACTTATTCATATAAACTTGACAATGAGGACTTTCAAATAATAAGGTCAGTGAAGTGAAAAGGCAAAAGACTATCTCACTTTTTTATAAGTCTTATATGAATAAGAGGGAAATTATCTACATATTCCAATCCAATTAACCTTTTCCTCATACCTTGTAGAGTTGCTGTACAAATATATATTTTCAAGCAAACGTTTGTTATGAGACTCAAATAAGAATAATTATTACAACTAGTGCTAATACCTTTCAATGATGTTAATAAATCACTTAATAGACACAACACCATTATTATGAAAAGTTTTGTCTATGAATATATTCTCAAACTAGTGTTTAAACATGCCTTTATAAAATACAAGTTGTATTTCCAAGAAATGTATTTAGTTCTTTAGTTTTTCGATTTAGTCAAATTTTAACATTTGTCTTTACAAAATTGCAGTGTTATGATTATAATACTATTTAGTTGTATAATTATAACATTGAATGGCGAAACATTGATTTTATTATTAGACAATTAGGTTAAACATTTTTGAAGTAAAAACTGCTTCAGGCGCGTTGAGCAATTTTTGGTAGGGGATAAACTTATGGATTCGCGTCACTGATATGCTCGCGCCGTAGTGCTGTACTATAGAAGCTAGATGGCGCTAATACCAGTTTTAAGTTTTTTTTATTATTGTACAGCTAACTCAAGTTTTTTTATGTTTTTTTTTTCTCTGTAGGTAGATGTACAATTACAACAGCGTTCTAAATATCACACTTAGTTCTTTAAAGTATAAATTACTATTATATTTATGAAAATGGTATACAGCATGCATTCATATTGAGGTGACAGTGAAAAAACTTAACAAGCGTTGTGAAAAACAGTGCGTTACAGTGAACCTAACAATGACTAGTGCTTACGATTTTATTATTATTATGCATTTTACAGTTATACACACACTCACTCGCAAACTTTATTCGAAGGATTACAGACAGACTGGTCAATACAACCTTAGTTTTTGTTAACACTAAACCTCTTAAGGGGACATTGTACTCATTATTATAATGATGAGTACAATGACCACTTAAGAGGTTTAGGGTAAACAAAAACTATGATTGTATATTCACTAACATATTATTTTTTAACTGATATATATATTTGTGCAAACAGTTTAATTGGTGATAAGTAGAAATATATTGTTTTACAGACAATTATCTAAGTTCACAATATAATTGTAATTCTGTATAGTTTAATATAACCTAAGCTTTCCTTTAGTTGAATTGTCTATATTTAGAATTATTGACAATACAAACGATGATATAATTATTTACTATATTAATAATATAATATAGTAAAGTAAAATAGTAGAAAGGGTATCCAAAGTATGAAAATATTATTTTTGGTCCAAAGATTTTGGAGATTCAGTATCGAAATGTTACATTACTTAGATATGCTTTTGCATTAAATACATAGGAAAATATGCTGCATCGACATCGAGTACTTCCATTTAGTCAAACTTCAAAAATATGTCCTAAGGTAGTATATAAAGGAAGAACTTCGGTTAGATGCCACGCAGCCAAATAGATTATATTTAATTATTCAATAGAAATACGTGGATATCAGTTATATAAGATAGAGCATATATTTTGATACAATTAACTACTTCATAAATAATTTGTTTATTCCAGAAATCAAAATAAATTTGGACTAAATTGGCACAATCGAAATATTGAAAACGTTAACAAAAAATTGGGGAAAATGATTTGAAAAAACGATCAGATAGATATAACAGAAATAGATCAAAAGAATTAACGATAATTATGAACCGCCTATCAGAGGCGGTTAATTCCATTTTATATGTATGGCAAGTTTTGTTTTATATATATATGCATGCGTAATCAGTATAATTTATCACAATAAATAGGCCTTCTGCAAATAATTATACTAATTCCAATAGGTAAAAAAATAATATCGTTTCCTATTTTATATAAAATTATGTGCACATGTTACACTTTGGATTATTAAATGATATTATAATATTAAATTAATAAAAAAAAACACAATTTACTTAAAAATATATGTATACATTACAAACTGAAAATAAAGTTCACAGAAGCATAATTAAGCGTACAGCGTTAGATATTATGCATTAGGTTTGTAAATAATATGTTGAAATTATTACTTAAAGGCTACTTACTACACACAGTGCCGGCGGCACGGACCACCGGCTTTTGCCGAGCGGCACTCTTTTGTTTGGTGGCTCTTTTGTACGGAAACCGGGCGGTGTAGGAGCCTTTATATGGACAATGTATTGTACATGATATTCGAGAATTGTATATTTTAATATCATCACTACACCGAGAAATTTATTGAAAAACTCGCTTGAATTATCTATAACCGTGTTTAAACTAAGGACTTGAAATTTAAATAACAAAATTTCAATCACCAATGAGCTTGCTATGTTTACATTTGCGCAAAATTTTACCTACATTTTAGAAATATTGCGAAAAAATAATATCGTTTTGAGATTTTACTACAAAGAGATTAAATTATGATATTCAAGTGTACTTTAATCACAACACTAGAAAACTAAATAAAAAATATATCTGATTCGAGATAAAAACCTAAACCGTAATTTACGGACGCAAATGTAACTACAGCCGAGCAAAAAGAAAAACAAATGAGAAATGAAGAACACAGTCAGATTGTCTATTCCACAAATACGAGGTGACCTTCAGAGAGGTCTTCGTCACCCTGATGTTATATGCTGTCGTAGCTGTTGGGGTCGGGTGACACGGTGGGCCCGGCACCTCGCGCTGGTAGCTTGCAACCGTTCAACATGAACACCCAACCATCCTGCAAGATAACAATAAAGATGATGTAAAAGAGCGTACTTAGAATTTCTTATCCATTCTTCTCCGTAAACATCTACATGATGGAAAGCTTCAACTTTCAGACTAACTGCCAATTCCAAATTGAAATTAATACTTTGAATTTGAGTTTGAACAATATCAGAAGATATGTGTAAGTATTTTTGTCTCGGTTGCATCGAGACGCAATCAAGACACGTGTTGGGGAACTATTTTTAGACAATGACTTAACAACTATTTGTCGTACCTTCTTATAGTAACTAGCAGTGAACAATTGTTTTTGCAAACACAAACTTTTTGATGTTTTCGTATGCAAACCTCACAAGCACTAATGTGACTTCAGTTGTATTAATACTATCTCAGCTTATCTTGCACACTATAGGAAGAAAATACTCTAAATTCGCCAATATCCAGAGAGAAGTGCCACTGTGCCTATGTTTTTATCAAAAATAAATCTACACTTACTTTGACAAGGTTAGGCAATTCCGACCAGAAGGCGAGATTAGGTATAATTTCGACGCCCGTCGCTCCCATCAAGAATTTCTTCGTGCAGATTCCAAGCACTAGGTAAAATACCACAAAGGAGAAGAATATTATCAAGAGCGTTGAGCCAAACGATCTGCCAGCTACTTCTATTTGCTTCAAACACGCGTCTCTTGAATAGAATGCCAGCACCTGAAATACACCAAAACCGTCGAATTAGTAACTGTTATAAACAGTTTTTGAAAAGAGCAGAAATTGATAAAATGTGTTGAAATTACTGTAAAACTGGTTTTATTACATTTTGTGTCTGTTTTATTGTGGCTTTAGTGGGTCGTCACATATAGAAATAAAAAAATAATTCAAAAATGTGAATATGTTATGTTGACTGAATTTTAAATTGAAAATGTATTACAATATTTTCTTTTACAAAAGATACAAGTTGCCTCAGTGATCTGGTACAGTTTTAAAAAGGTTATCCAATGAGCTATAGGATTGAAGGTGACTGGCTAGGGTGTCCAGAGTGTTCTACTTAGGTATCATCTGTCCGTTACCTTTCATGCCTACTGAACCAATCGGTATCCAATTTGACAGATAGGTAGTGTTGTGGGCCTGGAGAATTGTCATTTATATGGGCTCTTCTATGCACTCTACTAATCATTTTATCACAAGATTATCTGTTATGAAATAACACATAACCCATCTTTATTCCAACTAAATATTTTGTTGGGAAGTGTGTAGTTAACTTTGCAGCTAAACAATTATAGCTGTAAAAGGCACATAGTGTTTTCCCTCATTGCGTTTACCAAGAGGATGTAATTCCGTTTATGTATAACTAAGAATGAGCGCAATTTTAACCCTGTGAATATTTATTCGTTTTACACACATGAAGAGAAAGTCTGTAAGCTTTCTCTTATGTTTTTTGCCTTTGTTTATTTCATATTTTTTATTCATTAAGCAGGTTAATTGTGAAAGTAAACTCTCAGAATGATGCATAGCAATAGGTACTGGGCCTACCATCACCTCTTAAAGCAGTATTATTTTATATCTTACTTCACTGGGGGAAAGTGATGGAAATATATATCCTGTAGAGCTTCATATCTTTCCCACACTGATACTTCAGTAAAACAATACTGCTAAAAGAGCTGGTGGTAGGCCCAGTACCTACTGCTATGCATCATTGGCACAAAAGGTATTGGAAAGTTTATTAGCCAAACATATTAACCGGTAAAGCCCTGATAAACAACTAATTAACGTGCTAATTGACGTGCTTGAGGGTCACCCAGGGCTTTACCGGTTAAGAAAAAACGCGAGAGCCTGATTTGTAAAAAATATGGTACTTTTTCTAAAAGAAAGTACTTTACATAATATTACTGAAATTATTTGATAATCATAACACGGTTATATTGAAAAAATACCTTTGGCTTTATGCCAAGTGGCCTTAACAATTGACCTTGTTAAACCATGTTTCATAATGAGCTAAAATATTATAATTAAGCTATATGAGCAAACAAGAATGACTTACAATTTTATCTGGTTCCGCTAATGAATACACTTGTAGTTTGTTCTCTGTCTGGGCACACTCCAAAAGAACTATTGTTTCACTGGAATGATAAAATGCTACATTTAATTCATTTCCTTTTATTTCATACTCGTTTTTTACTGTACTGTTTTTACTGTTGTGCAGTTGTTATGTGTTTGTAGTACTAATTTACCTACTATTTACCCAATGTTTTTATCTCAAAACCAGTACAATTAGATAAGACTGTTCTCCATTATACCTACATATTTCATAATGAGATTAAAAACATTAATATGTAGGTAAAGGTAACAATATGTATAATATAACCATTTTCTAAATATATTAATGCATACTTACGATGGTCCATTAGGATAAATAATAGAGTTGCCTTGATCAGAAAACTGTGATATATTTGTTCTGCCCATAAAGTCATATGAACCTTCGTCAAATTTGTATGTACTGTTAATTTTGTCCAGTAAATTCATCGTGATTACATGACGACAGATCTGAAATTAAAATAACATAATTAACATCTTATTTATTACACTTAAACTGTTTTAAATTCAAAGACTCATGGTGCTCTCTTAATTTTTTAATTAGAGACTTTAGGACGCTAATAAGGTTTTTGTAATTTCCAAACTTTTTGTTTTAACTTTATAATTATTGTAATACAGAATATACACAGAAGCAAAATATCATGTCATTAAATCAGGATAAGTTCTATGCAATTTATTGTATTGCATAACATAATTTAAGTATTCTGGTAATTTTTACATACAAATAAGTAACATTTCCAATTGTTTTGATGCTACTATCCCATTTGATAGTAATGCCATAGTTAAAGTTGAACAGAATACTAAACAGCATCAAATGTCTTGGTTGATAAAATAGTTGAAAGATCTACTAATAGCATATAAATATACTGATCATATAAATAACATTAATGTTATTATATATTAGCTAAACAACATAAACATATTTGTATTCTTTTCAAAACAAGACACTGTTAAAATACTTATACAGGGTCAAATGAAATTAACTAGCGAAACTCCGCAGACGTGATGGGTAACAAAACACATTTTCTCGACTCATAGTTCAAGCAACAACCAGCGGTCATTGACACTTTTTTTTTTGGGTGGGAAATTATCAAGTCTGCGCAGTTTTGCTAGCTATTTTAATTTGAACCTGTATACCTTTGAATGATACATGGTAAGTATTTAAAGAAGTACCTAGATGCCATACAACCAAATAAACATAGGTTATAACATATAATATTGTATAACTATGTATAGTTAATGATAGGATTGAAATAATAATGATCAAAATTGTGTTTTATCATTTAGTCAATCTCTACTATACAGTATAGTTCCATAGCATGTTGAAACATTTGGTTTCATTAAAATAGAATTATGTATCGATTACGCATTTTTTATGGGAAAACAGGTTCCGTCAATGCCTCTCTGTAAACACGTTCTGTTGGTAGGACGTAACGAAAATGTAACAAATGCGGCCCTAAATCAAATAGACTGGTATAATGTGGTGAAACTATATATATATGAGCCCTAAGACGACCCACTGACCGAGCATTCTGGTCTAGAATACTAAGGTAATATCATAATATCGAAGACGAACTTACCGACAAAGGTGATGTACAGGTGTTTTTCGGGGTCGGCTGGCTCACGTTCATACTAACGTCGTAACAAGGATGATAGTAATAGGTACTCATTTCATATTGCGTACCATTCATCTTGACCGCATAGATATCCGCTGTATAAAACTCAGATGAAATTGCGGGCGTTAGGTCGATTCCGGTGCCATTCGAAAATTCACATGAACACGGAGTCTTCGCTACACAAGGGTCTGCATTAGTAAAAGATGATGTGCAGATCAAAAAAACCACACCAAAACCGAAAATGTTCCAGAAACCCATCTTATTGATGGAAATAACTATAATAAAAACGTAATACTTTCCGTGTGGATTATTTCACTCTTTGTGTATGACTTACGTACGACGACGTTTTTTTTTACCCAATCACAATCAACAAATTATGAAGATAATACAGCTGTCTGTAGAAATTTTACTTTTTAAATAACTTAATTCGTAGTCTTTTGGCGTATTTTTCGCTTGCTGTCAAATAAAGCAAAACCACCAGCACCACTGCAACTATTTTTATAGCTGGCAACACAGCTTTCTGCTGTCGAATTCAAAATGACATGACAATGACTGATGTCAAAATTGTAACCTGTGATTGTCTATTGGTTGCAAATGTGAATGCAAAAGTAAACATTGATTAGAAAATGAAAGTTTGGCATAGTAAATAAAATATAAAGACATCCACAGCTACTCAGAAAGCTCACCCAACATGGCCGATAAAAAGAAAAAAATATTTACCTCGAAGGTAGGTTCAGAAATCAATTTATAACAACAACATATCGCCTGGTTACTTCGAGCAAGAGGTAAGCAGAAATATACTTTACAGTACCTACAGTATATCCAGGAGGTGAGCCACTGACTTGACCAGCCAACTGGCGTTTCGTAACATTGTTTTATTTCTAACGTACTTAATAATTTACAGTAAGTAATTGCAGTCAAACCCACTTGAATTGAACCTCTAACAATTTTACTCAGGAATCCACCACACCAAGGAGGCCGATGATTTTGAAATCAGATCGCGGTGAATCTTCTAAAGATCAGACCAAAGAAAAACAGGAAAAGGAAAAGCAGCCCACTATCATACTGAAGACAAGAGAACAGAGTGCTCCCAAAGAAGAACGATCACAGAGCCCGAAGAGTATCAAAACTTCTACATCTGAGAGTGATGGACATCCATCCATACATAAAATTGCCCAAAATGAAAATAAAGAAAAGAAAAACACTGGTACTTACCTAAAAGAATCGTTTATTACTTACTCCTAGGGAAAATAATCATGTAAAGGAGCTGTGTTTTCTAACATATAGCTTTCTCGCATCATTTTCATCAGCTGATGACAGAGTGAATTAAAAGTGATTAAAATACTTAGTGTGTTCCCATTTTAGTCTGTATCTCTACTGGCGGGCCCAGTGCCTTTAATTATAGTGGTATTATCATTGACATTATGCTTTACCAATTACCATTTTGCAGCCAAATATTATTCTGAAACTGCCTAGAAAAGAAACAATAAAAAAATTACTTTAAATTTCAGAACAAAAGCCTACTCCACCTCTTAAGTTCATGACAGAACCTGTGAAACTTCTGGATGAGAACCTGGAACTCAACCCCAGTGCTTTAGAGTTCCTACATGACTCTAGCACTAACTATTTAGTTGTTGGGATAATAGGTAAGAAAAGGGATGAAGGATGCTTTGTGGCACATAGTATTATATTATATGGAACACTAATATTATATAGAGAAAAGATTTGTATTTTCGTTTGTAATGAATAAACTCAAAAACCACAGGACTGAAATAAAAAATGCTTTCACTAGGAGAATGCTATATTATCACTGAGTAACATAGGCTATAACTTATAAAAACATCATGCAGGCGAAGCCTCTGGTGGAAGCTAATGTGCTAATAAATTAATGTCTGAGGGCGGTATTAACTTTGACACTCAAATTCAGATTAGAACAACCCAACTAGCCAGTTCTAGACTTCTAGCTGTGTGTTCTAGGATTGAAACCATAAAGAATATAGTCTAAGAAAATTACAATACCATACCTTAAACAATATTTTATTGCACTATTAGTATGCAAATAAAGTCTATCAAATTGCAAATATGTGTTCAAAGTGTTCTATTGTCAATTTTCTTTAAAAAATTGTTCCCTGTTTCCAGGCACACAAGGCGTGGGCAAATCAATGATACTGAACCTGATTGCTAATAATGTGCATGATCAGAATCTCTGCACGCAAATATTGAACTCTCATGAAATGCCAGCTGATAACACATTTGACAGCAATGAAGTTGGATTAGAGAATCAACTGGAATCCCTTGACTATGCTGGGCTCCCAGAACCAAAAGTACAGGAAAAACCTGACAGTATTTTCAAATTCAAAATGCAAGATATTGAACAGATAGAGAGGGGAGTTCATTGCACAAAAGGTAATCTTATTAATTGGACGTAGTTAAGCGGAAAGGGTCCAACCCACACTATGGGCGAAAATGAGTTATGTATACCAAAACCCTCTTTGTAGTTAGAAATTTAATATCACAAAAACAATCCCAACGCATCATGTCATTATGACCATACGTTACCAACCCGTATGTATGGCAGGTCATACAAACGATCTGATCTTAAAACTTGAATACTTATCTCAAAACTAACACTGTGTGGGTTGGATCCTTTCCGTTTAACTACGTCCAATTAAAGTCGCTTTTCGTGTCTATCTGTGTGACCGCGTTGTTCTTCTAAACTACGTAATGTATTTTGATGTGGTTTTCATCATCTTTTATAGAATTTATTCCATATGGTTTATGTATATAATACATTAATATTAACTAAACTTATATATATAACTAGGGACCCGACCCTGTTTCGCACGGTTTTTACCTGTTGATAAAACATCGTACACAAAACCTTTAATGAATTATTAACCTAAACCTTCCTCATGAATCACTCCGTCCATTGGTGAAAACTGTATGAAAATCCATTCGGTAGTTTTTGAGCTTATTGCGTTCAGACAGGCAGACAGACGCGGTCGCGGCGGGGACTTAGTTTTATAATATGTAGGTGATAAAGAAATCTTGATGTTTTGTCAAGTCGCAAAACCGTGGAAAGCAGGGTTGGATCGCTTGTATAAACGACGATAAATAGATGGTAGACTAGACCCTCAGCAGTAGCCCAACACCTGAGGCGCCAGATTATCCTATAATATAAAGTATCATATGTCCTAACCCAGGTCGTGGTCTACCAATGTGCCAAATTTCATCCAAATCCCTTCAGCCGTTTTAGCGTGAAAGCGTAAAAAACAAACAAACAAACTCACTTTCGCATCTATAATATTATTATTAACTAGCTGCCCGCCCCGGCTTCGCACGGGTAGCACTAAGTACTTATCTACGGCACACCTACCTACCTACCCTACCTACACCTACCTACCTACCCTATCTACCCTACCTACCCTACCTACCCTACCTACCTACCCTACCTACCTACCTACCCTACCTACCTACCCTACCTACCTACCCTACCTACCCTACCTACCCTACCTACCCTACCCTTTATACAATAGCAATAGAGCTCAAATTGACTCAAAGTTTTAGTTAGAAAACGTTTGTATGAGAAAAAGAAAAGGGCTGTTTTTACGGTTTTTCCGGCAATTATTCAAATTTTTCTCGCCGTAAAAACCATCCTTGAACTTCAACGAACATTTAAAAAAAAGAATTGGTCGAGGCGTTGTTGAGTTATGCGCTTACCAACACATTTTGCGATTCATTTTTATATTATAGAAGATTATTATATAGTTAGGATTACGGACGCTTTTAACGTGCTCGTCTTACTACATTGTTCTTACATGTATAAGTCCAACATGAATGATGTAATCAATATATTGATTTAAAAAAGTGTTCGTGGATTTTCTTGCCCGTTCTTCTCCATAGGAACCTACTACGCTTTGGAATGGGCAACTACTTTCATATTTCGACTGATCGACATTCAAAAGTGCTTGTAATTTTATTTGAAATAAATGCTTTGAGTTAGAGTTTGAGCCGAGAGAGTTTCATACAAAAAAGTGCGGTGCTCCCCGCACCTTCTAATGTGCGTTGATTCATAGAAAATATACAAAAGTGATGAAGGAGGATTTTTGCGTTACGTTGCGGGCCGCGCCGGAACGTAACGCATTGCTCTGCGCTAGCCTTTAGGGACCTATCTCCAATTTTCATGATGATAAACCTGCCATTTACTCATTATTAAACAATACTTACTATTCCAATTCCAGGTATCGACATGTACATCACTAACGATCGTGTCATTCTCCTGGACTGCCAAGCGCTATGGTCGCCATCATTGATCGAAGAGTCCAACACGACCATCACAGCCAGGAGTGCTAACGTAGTGACGGTCGACTGTCTCCAAATAGCGTCCTATTTGATGGCTACTTGCCACGTACTTATTGCTGTGCAGGACTGGTTCACAGATTATAATTTCTTGAGGTAATTTAAAGAAGTTTAAATATTTGCATAAGAGGCAGTGTCCATTCCATCATCCACCAGCATAATTATCCTAACTTATATTATAAATGCGAAAGTGAGTTGGTTTGTTTGTTACGCTTTCACGCTAAAACGGCTGAACAGATTTGGATGAAATTTGGCACATGCGTAGACCATGACCTGGAGTAGGAAAACATATACTTTTTATCTCGATATTCCCACGGAATCGAGACTTACGCGGGTGAAACCGCGGTGCGCAGCTAGTCACCTATAAGTACTAGTCAGACTCGCGCACTTAGGGTGCCGTACCACAGAAACCATGCTAGTTTATCTTCTTTAAAATTTTTGGCGGAATAGAAGCCCTAGTAATACATGTTCCGAACGATATATTTCGACTGGCTACCGATTACCGTTGAAAAGATACAGCCCTGTGAGTCCTGGTTCTTGATTACCGTCTGACAGCCCCAGGCCCCATCAGTGTTTCGAATACAATCTTTCTTTCTTAGCAATCTGCACGAGGAGTTGTCAAACAATCGTAGACTTGACATTAAAAACTACCGTAATTGCGTTTTAAATGCGTCTAATTTCAAAGCCAAAATGCACTTTAAATGGCATGGGTAAAATACAAATCCCCCGTCAACGTAATCAACCAATCACAGCGCTTACGGATGGTATGGCGGACCAATGGCGACTTTTGTAATTGTGTTGAACAGCAAAGAGATTCAGATGCAGCAGGGATTTAAAAATCATCAATAACTCGATTACCAGAAAAATCGCTTGAGTGGGCTTTGAAATTAGACGGCTCCTTTATGAAATGGCTAGCCCAAGTGCCACCCAAAGGACTAAGTGATAGTAAAAATCCGTTCAAAATTTGCTCCAGATACATTCAAGCAGCTGAAATGCTAAAACCTTCTCTATCAGCTTCAAACACGATGCCAACCAACCAAGAAGGTTCAGAATCAACGGGTGACGGTGAGAGTCACCCACACTTACTGCTGCTACACAACCGCTGTCAGCTTGAAGACTTTACTCCGGAATCTTTGAGTATTATGCAGGATCTTTACAGGTGAGTTATTTAAATACTTTAGGTGCGCCATTGTTTATGGGCGTTTTAAAAAGTGGCGTGAAACCAAAGCCTGCTACTCCGCGAGGTTCTCAGATTTGGGCCACGGCAAAGTCCTCGCTTAAGAGTGTTCACCCAAAAAGTTGGCAACGTCTCAAATATCTACAAATAATGCTCTATTTTGATTAATTTGGCAATATTACTGAAAGGAAATAAGAAATATGGCTAACCAGTAAACTAGAATATTAATAATGAATTGCAATTATAACACTGAATTTGATGTTGTAACCGTTTTAGGTGTAAAAAAGTTATCTGGAAAGTTTCCAAATACTTTTTTTACATCTAAAACTAAATATTCGATGTTACGATATTAATGATTGCATTTCATAATCAATATTTTAGTTCCTAGTGAACTGAAGTATTGATTATGAAATGCAATACATAAATTAATATTTAATGTATTAAAATAACCATATTTCTTATTTTCATACAGTATTATCGCCAAATTAATCAAAACAGCCAAATATTTGACAGCTACTTGCGACGTTGCCCACATTCTGTTTATACGCTCTGAATTCAACTTTTCACTGCCGATGTTGGTAAATTGTGTGTTCGCTGGCTCCTAAATATAAATAGACTGCTGTGTATCCCTGTGCAAAAATATTGGATTAAAATACACCTGCCAAATAATATAAAAACCAAGCGCAGTAATATTAGCGCTCTGTTGGTCTTGAGGTCTTCATATCTTTGCACAACATCATGTTTGTTGTAGTGCAAACGAGTGTTGAAAACCGCGTTTCGTGAAATTGAACTTCGATTATACAATCTATTCAAGTCAATAACCTTTTAAGCATTGACCATGGCGCTCCATTACGAAGGCGGCTTCGTAATCGGACGTCATGGCCAAAGCTACAAAGGGTTTATTGAAACTCAACCCTGACCTGACGTAACAGCTGTCTGGATAATGAAAATTTCCAGGCTAAAACTATTTAGCGTTGAAAAAGCTGCGCGGTTCGATCAATTTTACAAAGATAACATTGCGCTTCTGCAGTCATTTCGAGGATGGAACACCGTTATTCTTAATAAAATTATTTAAAAAAAACTTTAAAACCCACATCGTTTTCTCTCTTATCGGTAAGAAGTACGTACTTTACCTATAAAAAAAAGCTTATGCCATTGTAAGAATATTATCCAGTGACTAAGCCAGGCCGTCGACGTCTCAGGCGACGTTTCATCGAAGAAGTTCATATCTATACACCGTAAGGACTATTTTTGCTTGCAGCGCTCGGCTGTTATAGTACTGGGGCGGTAACAGATGTGGTAATGATGTTCACTGATGTTCAATGTTTGTTTTCAAACTGCTTAGATATGAAGTTCTTCGATAGTACCTATTCATAGACTAACCCAAATAAATTTTTCAGAAAAGCATTCCAAAAATCAAATCTGCAACTGAACTCGGGAATGTACATGTACAGTGACACGAACAAGAACAGTTTGAACGTGGACAGTGTCTGTAAAGGGTACAGCATAGACAAATGTGGAACCCCCATCAATCTGTTCCTTCTGCCGGAAATATACAGCGACTTTGGTAAGTTTGTTCGCAATGCCAGGGTCACTTCATTCAGTCGCTCGCGTTCATTTGTCTTTGCGAAGGTTACGTTCCTCGTCGGTAAAAGTTTTGTGATAAATCAAGCTGTAGTTAGCATTTTGTTGGCGGAGGAATTCGATTTAAATTTCGTTAATGTTTTTTGGATAATTCGTTGTGATTTATGATGAAAGGTGATTTTCCGCCAAACATGAATTAACAGTTTGTTCAACAAAATCTCCAAACGGCTGGTTGTCACTTCTCGTGACCCAAGGGCTGGCTTTTACCTTGGGCAGAGGCTAAGATTGCCATACAACGTGGCAATGTCACCAGTCTCTTGGGTACATTACCAGTCGACAGCGATGCGGAGGAGTTTTTCGACGTCATATTTCAGTTTGTTATTATATTTTTATTGTTATAATTTGTTAGTTAATTTAGTTTATCCAGTGTATATATTTTTATCCTCTTTAATACAGTTGATTCATGTTTGTCAGAATATTCTTTACTAAAATCATTTCGCTCGAAATCCTACACTGATTCCTGAAGCGTATGATAACGCGAATCACGCGTTTTATGACTAATCCTACTCAATTATCAAACTAAAGGCTCATCTACAGTATAGGAGAATATATCGAGCACGTTACAGCCCGTAAACAAAAGTAGGCGATATTCTATTCCGACACTTGTATGAAACGCTTACGGCAGGTTTCTTGAACAAACATTATTGCTAAATTAATTGTGACAAATTTTCAAGCGTGCGTAAACTGCGCGCTTGACAATATTGTCATATAAATTTTGCGATAAATTTCGTATGAAACTGACCCTAAGGCTACGGTTTCCTAGAAGAGCGGTGGCCGTCATAGTATAACGGCCTTCATGAAAATCAAATGTCAGATTTTCATGATGGCTGTCACCAGTATTTGACATTAAGGTACCTTTCCGTAGCCGATCGTAGGCGACGTGTCGTCTACAGAATTGTACCTTTTGGTGTCAAAAATGCTCTGTATTTGGACAGCCTTTAGTGTGTGTCCATTCACCGCTTTGTCAAGAAACCAAAGGATTAGTCATATAATTTTTACGTCATTGAGATAAGGTTCCATTTAACATTATTGATCGGGAAATGCAACACAATTAGTAATCTATGTGAAATTTTATTATCATGTATATATTGATATAGGTGAAAGCCGTGTGGTGATTTATCGCGCACGATAATCGTATGCATGTGTAAATGAAGCTTTAGGGCTAACAATTGTTATCTAGCCTAAAGGATTAGATTAACATTTTATCTAATCACCGGAATGAACAGCTGCGTATGACTAATATTTTTTATTTTATTATAAAGCAGACAAAAATTGTCGTTGACGCACTTTTATATCCGTGAAAATAATATACTGTGAACTGCATAGTATAAAGCACACGACTGGCAGTTCCACGTGCAGTCTTAACTGCTTCATTTCACAGACAAAAAAGATTAACACGGCCGATAATAAGTACCATCAAAGAAGTTCATATCTAACCACACGTGAACACAATGAACACATCTGTTACTGGCCCGGGTCTATAGCTGCCGAGCGCTGCAAGCAAGAATATTCCTTACGGTGGTTAGATATGAACTTCTTAGATGGTACATACATAAAGGACTATGCAAAAAATCGTCCCATATCATCAACAGATGCCAAACATATCTCATTAAATACATCTCGACATTATGATTATTTTTTACTATGGCGACATCACTGTAGGATATGGGGATATCGTGCAATAAAAAAAAATATGTTATACTTATACAGTTTTATTAAGTATTAAGAATCGAATTAAAAATGTACTATTTAACTAAAAAAAACTCGAGAGAGAACAGCCGTAAGACGTACTTTACCCTCCCTCCTTGCTCCGTTACCCCGACCGCACCCTTTCGACGCCTGCGCCCGCGCACCTCCCTCAGTCGTGGCTAGTACGTTCTGCTGTGTTCGCGTTGTTTATTTGTGCGTTATCGGCTTGTTTGCGACTATTACTAACCTCTGCTTGTTTAGTGAACTTATGTTTTGGACTGGATTCACTTTAGAGCAGTTCAACGTCATTTTGGAAGAAACGCCATCGCTCGCAGAAAAATGCAGACATCCCCGATCAGTTCTCGGAGCTTATTTAACGAAAATACGAACTGGAGAACCTAACGAGCGACTAGCTACGCTTTTCGGCGTAACACGTCAAGTGTTTGAATATCGCCTAAAAATAGCGCGACAATGCTTGACAGGTCAATATGTACCAAGACATCTTGGTATAGGTCATATTTCTAGAGATGAGCTTCTAGAGAGAAATCTATTTTTGCCCAAACATATTTTTGGAAATGAAAACAACACCAAGTTAATTATTATCGCAGATGGCACATATGTATATATTGAAAAAAGCACTAATTATTTATTTCAAAGAAAAACTTATAGCCTCCACAAGTTTCGCAATTTATTGAAACCATTTATTTTAGTAAGCAGCGATGGATATATCATAGATGTCATAGGCCCTTTTCCTGCAACAACATCAGATGCAACTATTATGCAGAACATAATGAATGACGAGGAGCACTTACTACATTGGTTACTACACAGAGAGGACGTCTTTATTTTGGACAGGGGCTTCAGGGACAGTATTAATGATATTGAGTCCCTTGGCTATGAACCTCACATGCCACCTACCAAGGACAGGAACGCGACCCAGCTATCAACAGAAAAGGCAAATGATTCTCGGTTGGTGACTGTGTGTAGATGGATTGTGGAGGCGGTTAACGGCAAATTCAAAAACCGTTTTAAGTTATTAAAACAAACTTATTTTAACCGAGCTTTGCCAAACATGTTTGTCGATTTCCGCATAGCAGCATCATTAATAAATGCTAATTACCGTGTTGCTACAGACCACAGGCTTGCGCCGGAATTCTTTGAAATAATTCAAACTAAGGTTCATCAACCTAACCTTTTGAAAAATTATGTCGAAGGCAAAAATCTTAACAGACAAAGAGTTAACTTTGTGACGATGGAGGCCACCATGCCACATCTTGAGGACTTTCCAGAACTGACTGATGATGATATCATTTTATTCGCCTTGGGGACCTACCATATAAAACTTGCAAAATCCTACTGTGCGGAACATATTCGGAATGGAATTTATTATATTGAATTATTTCGAGAAAACCAGCTAACTGATTTGCCAAGGTATAATATTCGAGAAGATAATGTCTGGTTAATTAGAGGACGAATACAATCTCGACACGTTAGATCGCGCGTTTATTATTGTTACATATTAATAAACCGAAGTGAAACTGGCAGACGTGCTATTGAACAGTGGTATTGCACATGCCTAACAGGGGCGCGTACGGTTGGAAGTTGTGCCCATATAATATCAATTATATGGTATATGGGCAAAGGTCGACAAAACGACTTTAATCTACCAGCGGCAATGTTATCGACTATTATAATAGATGAATAATATAACGTTATTTTTGTCTGGATAATAGTTCTGTTGTTATTAAGTGTCTACTTGCACAATTGTTTTTGTGTTATTAATACTTAAAATGTCTAGTTGAACAATTGCTTTTTGTAATTATCGTCTAAAATGTAATTTTTTATTTTAAAATAAAAATACTTTATTTTTGTGTAAAGTCTTTTTAAAAAAAAAACCCCGTCGAATTCCGAACTAAAAATTGGTACTGACTTTTCATGGGACGTAATAATGATATTGAAACTTGTCCCATGTCTGTTGATGGGATGGGACACTGCCCATACATTTTTTTGCATGGTCCTTTAAAACCATTTCATTATTTGAAACTAGTTTTGAGTAATGCTGGAGTATTGGTTCTGTAATACCGGCCATGGAGTCGCCCTGTATGAACTGGACTTAACCATATCATGTTGACTCCACAGCTAATCGAGACATATACCGCGGCCATCCAGCCTTCGAGCAACTAGCAATACGACTACGCTGGATGATCCTCGGCGTCAACAGACATCAAATCACAAATGTGCCCAACCTCTCAGAAAAAGGATGGTTCCACTACTGCAGCAAGGCCTGGGAAACCATAAGGAAGTGCACTTTCTTCATGGAATACGAAAGGTTCTTACCGTGAATAATACCAAGCTCACGCACGAAGATTATTTCTATATCAGGACAGATAGCACGCAGGTGTTGCGCAGCTGTGATGATAAAGAATTAAAACGCGATACATGATTTAAGAAATGTTTTAATTCTGAACAGCTGAATAAAATAAATTAATGTACACTTTGTTATTGGTTATTGGACCCAATAAACGGATAATCTTAAGGTGCATTTTCATTATCACTGATATACGCTGTCTATAAGCGGCTTGCGCCTCTGCTCAGGTGGTTTGTAAGCGTGTTGATACACGCTCGCCAATCTCCAATGTTCGGGGTAGCCGGACGCGTCCGCGTCGCGCCATATACTAAATGGAGGAGCCAACGTCGGAATCGTATAAGACTTCTTACTGTATGGATGACGCATCTTAGGCATTTTTACTCCTTTAGAGTCAGTGGAGCCAGTCACGCTCTGCACGGAATTAGGATTACCAGCTTTAAACGCGAACTTATAGTCTTCCTTCTGTTTCGTGTCATGGGATAATTTTGCTCCATTACAAGACACGCAATTCTTATGTTTGATGTTCAATAAATCGTCTTTTGTTGAACGTCGTGAAAATTGTTGCGAGTCATTTGGCGAGCTGTGGTGCAACTTTCCTTGCGCTAGGGGAGTCTTCTCATACGACTCCAAACTATGACGATTGCGATGGACGTCGAAGGAACTTTTGTTATTCTTGTTTTTATTATTCCATGCGTCCTTTATAGGCTGTAATTTCTCCGGCCTTGTGTCGCCGCGACTAGACTTACGACTCATTTCACTCGGAGTGCCGCATCCATGGATGCCATCACACTCCGGCTTTTTCCCAGACTGACCTGAGCTCTTCCTACTAGATGACGCGGATCTAGAACCTCTCTCATTAGCACCAACATGTTGAGGACAATATTGAACATCACAAGAATCTCTGCGTTTATCTTTTGCCATATCCTTCTCGAAATATGGCACAGGGTGATGTCCAATATCGCCTACAACACGATTTTGATTGAAAATCGGATTCGTATGACCAACGGTGAAGCCTTCTTGTTCTTCTTTTGGTGTATGTACCATAGTGAATACCGCTGGCGCCTTAGAGCCGTTTGAACCGTCTATATGCTTTGGTGGTCTCGGTTCCCTTTTTGGGTCTTCTGGTCTGAAATCCCAGCAGATGGCGAGGTCCATGAGGGACATAGCCTTTGTATATTGTCCTCCTAAATCCGGGGCAGATGTCGATGGCCTTTGACCTTCTCCTTTATCACCTTCAGTTTTCTTGGGGTCGCATGTCTTGGGCCTATGAACGCGCATCTTAGTGCAACACGTAGGTCCAGATGCGCCGTATCCTTTCCACCCGATAGCATAAGGTTTAACAATGATATCAGAATCACGATGTTCCGCGATTTTTGACAAATTTCGGTATCCTAGAGTATCAGGCAACGGCTGATGCTCCAGATTTCCGACGTGCATCTTCTTCGCAAACTGAAAGTTTTGCGCGACGTTAACTTGAGGCAATTTAGGAGTTTCACTTGTTTTGATTTCTCTCATATTATTCTGTTCTGCAACCCGATCATTTTTCTTCGCGTTCTCAGCTACTTTTCTCCAAAACTTTTCAACATCTTCCTCTTGAGGTCCGTGTACTTGTTCGACAGCGTCCTTCACCAAAATCTCGTGGCTTTCGTGCCTCTTGTCCGCGTCGGTCAATGAACCAGGCACATAAGGTCCGCGACCGTCGGTGTCTATTGGTTCTTTCTTATCATTTAACTCTAATGGATCGTCGTTTTTATTATTTACTTCATTTCCAACATTTTCATGGACTTCATTATTTTCGTATCCATTTCTTTTTGTTTGTTTTTTCTCCTCTTTAGATTCAGATTCCTTTATGTACAGACATGTAAAAATTTAAAAGGACCAATTCATATTTTTTTACAAAAACAACAATAATTTTTATTTTTTTTGTGAATATATAAGTAATTAATTACGCTACTAAACGGTGCCTCAATCAATCAACATTCATTAAAAATCTTTCAATTCTTTTCTTTTTGTTACGGTGGTACGGGCATTTCCATGGCTGAAATAAAATAAAAACAAAAGAAAATTAATACTTAATCTAATAACTGTGAACTTATAAAACACTAAGAAATAGGTGGAAAGTATATTTTTAAAAAACTGTGACTATAAAACTATCTATTAAAAGTTTAGAAGTTGCTCGACTGTCTAATTTTAATTAAAATAATTTTTATTAAGCCATCAAAAGGATGTTGAGAATGTTCGAGCAGACATATCTGCCATATAAAATTTGTGTTATATATAAATATTTATCAATTTTATCAATTTTGTTAATTTTACCCATTTTTTTTAGTTTTTTTATTTGTCAGTTATTATTGTTATATAGGTATTCTAAATGATAATACAACCGCATCAACCTCCGTTTCGTAGTTTAGAAGAACAACGCAGTTACCCGTTTTTGCATTGAAGGTATTTTCTATTTATAGATAAAAGATTTATTATTTTATGTAGGATATACACAGATATTAGGTATTTAGTTTAGTTTCTCATTAATCACAACACAACACACACACATATATGACACAAAATTTTATTTGAATTTAAATGAGTTTTATTTTATTTTTATACTATCTTTAAATTATTTATTATAACGGACAGACACTTCTCTATGTTTATTATTCTAGCGTATGGCACTAGTGGGTTGCAGCTGAAAATCAGCGTCAGGTGGTTCACTTTGTGTTGTCATCTGACATTATGCTGAGCTGAGGCTCTTTTGACATTATAATAATTTGTTTTCTGTTTTTATAGTTTAAAATGTATTTTTTTATTTTTTATAATGCCAATTAACGCATTTTTCTTTCTTTCTTTCTTTCTTTTGTTTCTAAATAGTTACAGAGCTCATTTTAAGGTCTATTATTATGCCCGATTTGTATGTCTTGTCTACTGACCGTAAGGTAGGGTAGGGTAAAATTAATAGATACAATTTTTTTCAGATAGGTAGGTAGGTACTTATAAAAGGAGTAAAATGATTACTCCATATTTCGATAGCGTTAGCAGCAGTGATAGTGTTGTGACCGTCAGACTGCCAAGTCAAAGGTCTCGATTTCGAACCCAAGGCACGCACCTCTGACTTTTCGGATTTATGTGCGTATTGTATAATTATCACTTGCTTCAAAAACGGTGAAGGAAAACATCGTGAGGAAACCGGCATGCCTTTTTTTTTTTTTTTTTTTGAGGATGGGAAATTATCAAATAACTTCTCCCGCTCTGGGTGGAGCGGGAGGGCGTGTCAGACTTTTACTGACTAAAACCCACCCGTGTTCCTTCCGTTGCCTGTGTGCCGAGGTCGCGATATCCCTTTCAGACAAACCCGCGACCCCGGCAGACCAGTACCAACCTAACTTTACTAATAAATGGTCTAATAAAAAGCATATATAGCATATAACCGGCATGCCTGAGAGATATTTCTCAACTGCATGTGAAGCCAAGTCAGAGGCCCAAGGGCGGCTTTAAAACTCTGACACCAGGTTAGTCACGCAGCTAACGCTTTCTTCTTTTCGTGTGGTTACACGAAAAGAAGAAAGCGCCTAGCATGTAAGTAGCATATTTAAAATGAAAAACCGGGCATCATAAGGTTATCTGTACCAACGGAAAAGTTGAAGGTGTGTATTGGTCACTAACTACGAGAAAGAAGAAAAATAAAATTATAAACTACAAGCAACTACGCTATCACCAACACTGACCTACTTCGGAATGCAGAAGTTTTAAGGAGACGGTATGTGTGACGTCGAGAGACGAAAAGTCGACTCACTACCACGCCACAAACAAACAAGAGCACGTTTCGCGCGCAACCGTCTCTCAATCGAAACTCACGTGTAACCTTATTCACTCACTTGGAACGTCTGGGCGTCCCGCAATTCAGTCTTGCCTAGCTCCTTTTTAGGTTTGCCGCGTTTCTCAGAGCGCAGGCGTGCCGCCTCTGCCGCTTTCGGCCTCTGAACACGAAGATTCAGCCAGTCTGGAAATCTTCCAACGGGCGGCTCTTTCGCTAAGTCCTCCGCTGAAATTAAACAAATGGGCACTCGATAACAATGCACGTCTTGATATGAAGAGCCCTACGCTCCATATGCGCGTGACAGATACATGTCGTGATTTCAATTTCGCCCATATACAAAATATTCGCGTACGTCTGCACGCGAATATTTTGTATATACGTATACATTAATAGGTCATCGATTTTAACAAAAATCCATATTTATGCAGCCATT
Source organism: Agrochola circellaris (assembly GCA_914767755.1). Lineage (NCBI taxonomy): Eukaryota > Metazoa > Arthropoda > Insecta > Lepidoptera > Noctuidae > Agrochola > Agrochola circellaris. Next base: position 7,693,755 of record OU611853.1, read on the forward strand.
GAGCAAATCGGTAAGTAGCGAAATATTCAAAATCAGTCACTTAACTGCTGCGTAACACGATACTTTTGGGAAGTAGGAAGTGTTTTGCGTGTATGTTGACAAATAAATAACGGAGCTTTATGATTTCCACCAAGGTCGAACAATAATGATATAATTCGTCAAAGTATTAGGGATGGGAGTTTTATTGGTGCCACCACGCTTTTACGTACCGACTTTCCTTGTTATTTTCCTTGGGAGCTCCCAGGTGCCGGTGTAATGGCCGAAACATCGCGACGTGCCCCTCGGTGCTCCGGGTAGAAAATGGCCGTTCATATCACATATGGGTTTGGGATCTGGTCGCATTTCTAAAGGTCTTGCTCTTGTTGGCGCCCATCGTGGGACCTGCCAGTTGCCCAATCGCCTCGGTGCTGATTCCTTGTTGAACTTTTGAAAAAACGGTAATTTAAAGTATATCATTATGAATGAATATAGGTCTCGAAGAATAATCAAGTTGATATTTTAAATCATCTCATTGGAAAAAACAACGTTTTTAACTCTCAATAAACTTGTGATTACGCGACGCCGGCTGACACGTGCCTGTGGTGACAATTTGAAGCACGTGCCAGTCACATTCTAAAATTAAACAAGCCCTATTCTCCACAAAACAAAATAATCATGTTTGCATCAATCATTTAAAATATCCAGAACAAAGGGTGCATCCTTTTCGATAGATACCTTCTTTGGTTATTCCCTGGTTAGCTCTCAAGTAGATTAAAAGTTCTGCATAAGATATGCGAAGGAAAGTACCGAAGTAGGTATACTGCCTAGTCCCTAGCAATAGTTTTCTATTGCAAGGCCCTTAGCTTGCTCCTACTTCCAAAACTTGAATTATAACAAGTGAAAATACTTGCGAAAAAAAAATCCTTTTGTCACTATGTCAAGAGATATTCAAATAAAAAAAGAATCCCATAAAATATAACAATAGCACCATACACCCGCCACCCATTGATCAGGTGTCAACTCACCCCCCGTAGAGCAGGGCGTTATAATAATCATCCCCTCAACAAAGGGTTGCAAATTGTTATTTACCCCATACATCACGCGCCCATTTGCTTAAATTATAAATGCCCGCAATAATTTAGAATTATCTTGTCAAATATTTTTTGGACGAGAAAAAGTTGGTTCTATAACCGTAATTGAGGGATTTTTGTCATACCAAGAATTTCTAGATCGAAATTTATAAACGTGGATCTACTACCAATGACACCATAAGCAAAGTAGGATTGCCGTAATGGCCACGCAAGGAAAACAGAGGCATTAACTTTTCAAGCTCTTGAAAACTTATTCCGATAAAAACGCATTCATAAAAGATATAAAATTGTACTGTACCTACACGTTAAAGAAAGCAGGGTAAGGTCTTGTTTTATGACTCCGATCATATCAAACACGCATGTTAAACATGGCAAAGTTTCCCAAAAACAATACTATCGACACAAACATTATCTATCATAACAACTCGTAAATGCCCACTACCAAAATATAGACTACGTTAGACGAACGTGGGAAACACGGCCTCGGTCACCACACTTGAGAAACCTTTTGCCCAAAGTACCAGCTTGATAGTGGATCGCTTTATGAAGAAAATTTACCAAAGAAAGGGATATTGGACTTGAAGAAAATCTGGCTTGGAAGGATACTTCCGTCTTACTAGACGGCCGATAGAGCTGTATGGAAGAAAAAACGGGATCTGCTGCGTTGACCCAATTTAAAGTGGGATATCTAAGAGCAGAAAAGGAAGAAGATTCAAATTCCGAACGGAATGTCCCGATTGGAGTCCCAAATACAATTGAAGGAATACTGTCATCAGCAAATTCTGTCTTGCCACATAGGCATCTCCCCAGTAATCCGTACATACGTCACATGCAGATATAGGTACTTTCTCAAGCGCGACTATTGCATTGAATCGCATCGCGTGGTAAGAAAAATAAAGTGAATATACAGGCAGAACAGCCTTGTAAGTGGAAAGTCTCGAGGAAAATAGAATAATATCGTAGGTGTTATCGAAGTTTTGCATGTGTTTAGTCTATTCTTGCAACGCGGAAATTTATTCCAAGTGCAAGGTATACAACCTATACAATGTAGAACATGGGTTAAAGTGTCGTTCATGAAAAATTGGAAGGCAATATAAACCGTGAATTCGTGTGATATACAGGGTGTCAGGGACATCGACGCGAAAACGGATACCATGGATTCAGTACATGATTCTGAACCCGCAGGAGTTGAAATTTTTCGTCGGTTATTAAAAAAAAAAACTGGTGTTTCATAGAAAAGTGAAAAAAAAAAAAAAAAAAAAAAAAAACATTTATACCTACGCGGTCAAAATGTATGGAACAGCAGATTTTTTTATATTTAAATTTATTGTTTTATATTATATTAGTAATAAATTGTATCTAACTATGTAGATTTCAATCTATCAGTCATGCCTACTATGACCAGCTAGAGATACCTCGTAGATTTCACAAGAGCTAGACTGCGGTAAGACAGCCTTTGTTGATAAAATAAAATGTTCTATCGTTGAGGATGCGCTTTGAATCATCGATCGTAATCCTTCTTATGCTACACTCATTAAATGACGAGGGGTTACTTTAGTAGTTACCGAAATCGGAAGCTCGACCAGAAGAGGCGTCATTTAGCACTAAACTCTTTGCGACTGGCAATTAGAACGAAGATTTACCCCTAAAGATCTCAACCGTACCGCCACATTCGCAATCAATTGTGACCGATTCCCATATAGCGTGATGCGTAATGACAGCAATTTGTCATTTGTCCCTGAACTTGATCATTTGTCACGGACTCACGGTCTTCAGTCACCCAGATTTAAATAGCTATTCGGCTCAAGCCGCAGCTTACGTAAGGGTTGCGCGATTGGCTTTTCGCAACGTCATTGTGGGCTAAATATAGAATTCTATTGACTAAAACTGAAAGCTAATGCGTATGTTCTTTTTGTGAAAGGTTAGTTGCGTGCATGAATAGCTCCCAATCAACGAGTCTTACATCAAATTGTGTTTTAGCTCGATACTATCATGGAAACCACTACGATAGTATGGAAAATAGACGTCTAAACTTTTATGCAATCCATTGCGATTTTACCATTACAATTTCCATAAAATTTTCATATCAAATAGCAATGAACTATAAAAGAATAAAGGTAACTACCTATTCGAGATTAGGAGTTCTAGTCAATTCCATGGTACTCGCATCAATAAAAGTACAGCAGTGGCAGTATTCGCATTGTTATTGATTTGTATTTATGCGGTTTGGATGTAAGTAATCAGAGGGTTTTTATCGAATTTGTCGTTAAACCTAAACAGGTGCAATCTTGATGAAAGAGTAAATTTAAGAGATAGAATAGAATCAACTTTATTTCCCAATTTTCAATTTACACAAAGGAGATTACGTTAGTACTATGAAAATAATTAATGTTTTTTTTAATTGCATAAATCACTGATTATTACCTCCGGCACCCAAGGTATGATTAAACTTGTGTTATGTTATGGGCCAGGGTTCTCTCTCTTAATAAAATTATCCAATTTATACAAACTAGGTAGTACGGAGTTGGATTGGGTTAGCAGCTATCGTTTGAGAAAAAAATAATAAAATAAAGTTAATAATATAAAAACCAAATATTATAGCCTCTCTCCACTGTGAATTTGGGTGTGTAAGTGTACCTATGTGTCATGTGTGTGGTGTGTGTTTGAGTTATCTAAATAAGCAGGAACTGTTAAAAAAGCTTTCCGAGTAACTTTTCAATCTCCTCGTAGGTAACAGTCGTGAGCCATTGAGTCACTTTCCTTTTACATTCGAATTTATTTAAACTATATATGTTACATTGTATGTTAACTGCTTTATAAATTCGACTACTTAATACTCGAAAGTGTCTTGCAGCCATTTTTATAGCCAGTAAGTTCTATAACGTTCTAGACAGATATCTAAGGTATTTTGATGTTCTATTTGTCAGTACCATATTTCAGACAACCCTGTCTGCGTAAAATGGTATTGAGCACATTCGGCTATCTAATTACGCAAGACATTTTCGTTGACAATTCCGACTAATATGTTTCAATTTGACAGGTCAACAACATTCATTGTGTTATTTACGTTGTTGAGCAGATTTTTTTTTCGAACGTACGAAGCAATGGATTAGCAATCTGTTTCAAAACGATTCAGATTCTGATTGATCGTGTATTACGTAATTAGGGTACTGGTCTAATCATGCGGTTAGCCCTTTGGGCTTTTTAGGCTGTATGTGGCTGATTAATATGTAAGAAGTTCTTAAAAACTATAAACAATCATTTGTCGTGACTGGCTAAGGAATGTTCCTAACTTCATAAATAATGCAATAAATTGTCCATTATCATTTACAATTTACGTGAAATTTTCCCATACAAAATGTGGGTAAATTGACAATATAAGGCAGTACTATGAAACCTTTTTGGTGACGGTCCTATTCCTTCATATCCGGCCGACGATACTTCCGTTCGCCAAAACTTCATGACTGATCAATGTCTCGTACATAAATAGCCTACAATTTTAAGTTGTAAAACTTAAGGTCGATTGTTGAATATCTTCGGTTCGACTTGAGTCATGGCACGACAGCTGCTCCGTCTTTCTGCTTCCGGTGAGAATCACGCACTTGTTAAGTATTCGTCAAGTTAACGAACGTGCTGTAAACTATACTACACTAGCTTTTTCCGCGACTTCGCCTGCGTAGACATCGGAAATTGTTCCACGGGAACGTACCTACTACCGGGATAAAAGTATCTTATGTCCTAACGCAGGTCATCATTTATCTGTGTCAAGTTTCATTGAAATCAGGTAAGACGCCGTTAGGGCGTGAAAAGGTAACTGATAGACAGAGTTACTTTGGCTTTTATAATATTATTTATATAGTATGAACTACTACACTACAAAGACCAGTCATCGTAGACTCAAATATCACGTTTGGTCGCGTTTTTACGTGTAAAAGTGTAAAACCAAGTTTGCAGCTTCGAAAGACCTGTGCTAACTACGTGCTGCTCGAAAAGCCTCGAAATTTTTGGACTTCTTTCAGTTTTTGACTTATAACTTCTAAAAGGTACATCACCCAACATATTTAAAGTATACTAAATTTGCTACTATTTGAGCGCAGCCCTTGCTCTGTCCGTCCAATAAAACCTGCAGCCTAATTACGTAATGCACGATCAATAATAAATTGAAATTAATTGAAACAGATTGCTAGTCCATTGCTTCATAAGTTCGAAAAAAAAATTGAGCAGATTTTTTTTTCGAACTTATGAAGCAATGGACTAGCAATCTGTTTCAATTCATTTCAATTTATTATTGATCGTGCATTACGTAATTAGGCTGCTGAGATACCGCACTTCAAACATTGACTTGAAACTTCAACATTAAAAATTCAGTGCAGTTTTAGCCGTCTTGCGAGCAAGATTTCAGGTAAAATTCTCCTTCTACGGGGAAATTCACGGGAGATAAAGGGCGCATCACTATAACTGACAACTTTAAAGACGTTCGAAAATTTCGAGGTTTTTCGAGCACCACGCAGTTAACACAGGTCTTTCAAAGCCGCAAACTTAGTTTACCACTACTGGTATCTATCCTAACAACATCCTAAAAAGCAGTGCAGTGCAATTTTTCGTAACCTACGATGTCTTAAATTATTGGTCTAATACGTTTATAATAACCATACACATCGAATAGGGAATTCCAATTAGCCGCTAACGAAGGCATGATTTGTGACTGGCGTTCCGTTAGAGTTGAGTTCCGTAAAAGCTATTAACGAGTAGGTGTCTATTCCCTAGACAACGAGACTGTTTTGGTTTTTCATGTTTGGAAATGTGGGAAGGATTGATGTGATTAGTTACGCCTATAGGTAGGTACGTGTACCTACTTAGAATGTAGAAACCGACAGATTGTTCTATCATATAATCAGACTACAAGCTTAATAGACAGTTACATAAATGTATATAGTATATAGGTATTGTACTGGGCTTACACGTAACAAGAGATAGGTACCTATATGGTTAACAGTGTTTACTCTAATGGAAACGACCCAGAATAAACTAAGGAGTTCAATAACGTTTAAATTTGAGTAGGTAATCACCAGTTTTATTTCGGTCAGTCATTGATTATGTATCAGACAGAGTGGTCATTTTAAGTAATTAATCAATGACAGGCCCGCTTGGTTGGCCCGCAAAAACACAAAGTCCCAATTGACCTCTACAGCTGACATACAATAGCAAGTGGGACTGGCGAATAAAAAACACTATTTGTCTCGTTATAATCTCTAGATTTACTAAAACATTTTCCTATCAAAACAACAATACAGAAAACAATTTATCGCGAACACACGAGAGCTATTAACTAAAGACTACCAGCACGATGTGTCAAACACGGATTAACATTACACACAATAGTGTAAAAAATTGTCATTCGCTCGCAAATAAAAAATCACCCCTCTATCCAAGATCCATTAGAACGACAAAAATACAAACAATTTTGAACCCTACAACTATCTAAAATACGATAAAAAATCGAGTGGTGTTAATAGGGTTAAGGATGTTTACGATGTAATTGGATGTATCTAACTGGGATTAAAGGAATTACAATTTGTAAGTAAGTAAAAAACGTCCGTCCTGCACTATTGTAGGGGAAAGTACAACGAGATGCAGGTGCAGTGGCGATTGAATTTATGGGATTAACAGCATTGGATCAGCAGGACATGATGATATGTGGGATATATATTAAATTTACAGTCAATAAATAAAAAACTAGACTTTCAGCTAACAATGATAAAGCCTGTAAGTGAAAAGACGTGGAGCAGCACTTCAGCGCAAAAACATCTGTCAACCTATAGGGAAAAAGAAGGTTCAACAGTCCACGCTCCCACCACTTGCTTGCACGCATACCTAATTAGTATCACGGACCCCATGCTTCTTCAAGATGTGTTCCTTAAACGTATGTCAATGATGTCAAAGAGGTTGCCATAGTCAGCAAAAGCGCTAGTATACACAAGAAGACACTTTTCTGGTTGTCCGTAGTCACCACGCTAGCATTAGTCTACCTTCTTTATTTCGGAATATAGCTTACCTACGGTCTATATAATCCCTAAAGACCCCGACCGTCCCAAAGTAAATAAGGCTAAGTAAATAACAACTTTCAGATACCTATCAAAGCACCACAAGCGTGATTATAATGGATTTGTGGATAATTATAATAGTTGGTTGGTATATTGGCGTATGCCATATGGCTAATAATTTAAATTATGTTTTGTGTTGCGTACCTAATGTAAATTATTTTGTATACTATTCTATAGAATAGTTTTTTTTCTAACTGAACAAACAGCTATGCTGCTGGGGAGTTTGTTGCGCCACTTCTTCCCAGCTAACGCACTAGGAAGTGGTAAAGGGTGGGCGTTTTGGGGGACTCTCTAATGCAATTTCGACGTTCGAAAAGTGCTGATTCTCAGCCTAGTTTGTGTAAATGACTTTTTAATTTAGTTTTTTTTTTAATAAAGACACGTAAAATTGACTCCATTCACATGCACACGATACTACGGTAGATAGTGATACCTTGATACTAGAAAGTAATAGGTACCTAAGCTCGCATATTGGCAAAACTGACCGATAACTAGATTATCGACGCAGGACGTAGCAACTAGAATTATTATCAATCAATAACATTATCATAATAAAATCCTCGTGATAGAAGATTACAACTAATTTTAATTCCATAAATGTTTTATTTAACGAAACGAAATCGTTCTAAGAACCCATCTACAAGGAAAACTTGGACACTTACTTGACCACTGTCGAAGTTGTAAGACATTCTGGTACGAGATCACTATTTAAATTACAAATAATTAAACACCGTTGTGTAAAATTATCACAGATTTCTTGGGCTCCTTCTAGATGTCAAAACTGAAATTTATTTGTCAAAAATAGCAGGACGGCTTCAGTTGTTTGCCGGAAAATGAGAAAGTCTATTGGCCTAACTGCGTGGTCGTTATGGTGACGGATTTTCCCCACGTGTGTACGTTCACGGCGTAGGTTGCTTTCAAAGGTTCAATGCCTCCCCTGAATAGAAAATGTATAGCATGCGGCCTGAACAAATTAGAAGCAGTAAACTTAACGAAAACTACGCCATGAAAGTAATATTTACCGTACGTCATTCAACGAATATTTTTGTAATTACAGTTCGTTCTTTTCAACTCAGAATGTTCTAGTATCTAGTTTTTTGGATAATACCTTGAACTTTGGATGGTAGATTACTATCTGATCGTGCATTACTATAATAACACAATTATTATGCTAAATGATCATTGGTTAATGATTTCATTTGTATACCAGGGCACGTAGATTTTTATCTTTTAAGTTATTAAACCCGGAAAACAATGGCGTGTTTTCAGGTTCATGAATATTACATCTTTTATAAACTGTAGCTCAAAATAGGCCAGTCAATTAAATCATCGTAGGTCGCAAAGAATTGTACTGCTAACCTAACCTAACGCGATATAAATGTCTACGGTGACCTAAAATAACTTTTATGAATGTAAATGTGCCTTCCATTTTTATATTGGAAAAAAAGAGGTAAGGGAGAATATAAAGATGGTACAGTAGATACTATGAAGGAGATGAAAATATACAGGAACCACCAGATTTAGCGCGGCGACGGAAACTCAACATCTAAGGATAGGGACATGCATTTGTCGCAAAGCTACTTAGTAAATTTCTTAGCATAAAGCTACCGCATGCAGCAACTGCACGTGACGTGTCGCGGCGTCACGTCGCTGCAGTCATGATTCCGAACCAGACCGCAGGCGGCAGCAGCCCGTATTAAAGTCGGTAAATAGAAGATAGAAAAACGTGTTATCGCTCGACCGTAGACGGCACTACTGGCCTGCGGTCGGGCTGCACGTGTTGCCTCTAACTCGCCCATAAGTAGCTGCCAACGACGTGTCGCTACGGAAAGTACCTATTTCATAAATAAATAATAAATAAAAATGTTTATTTTTCTTCCATAAATAACACTTATTAACTATAACTTAAAATCGGAAAAAAATAATTATGATGTAGGACAATGATAACAGAAATTCATAGAAACCAGTTGTGTCACGGCGACACGTCGCCTGCAGTTGCCTCCTGCGGTCGGGTACGGAATGGTACTTTTACTATGAAAAAAATTTACGTATAGGTTGGTATCTACTACCTCTATATAATTGTACAAACCAGCTCACATGAAGGGATATAGAATCATCATCCTGCAATTTTAATCGACCCTTTTGACGTTTTAAAACGAATGATTCCGACGACGACGACGCCATCGAAAGGTGTCAGGTATTATGGGCTCCTGTAAAATCACTCATTACGTCCCATAACGACCCACAGCAAGATAATCAAACAGATTTATAATTGCAATTTCACAAAAACGAAAAATAAAAAGATATTGCTTTATTTACATCGCGTGTCCCGTTGCGACGTCGTAAAGAAAATTAGCGTTTGCCGTGACCTTCGAGAAATATGTTGTCAGAGTATATTATTTGTTATGTATAACTGTTTATTATAGTATTAATACAGAATTGCGAACTGACATTAGACCGAGGACGTCGCGGACCGGTACATGATTCTTTGCATAAATTATCTTATTTTGTGATCGAGTAAATCAATTTCTGGGCGGTAAAATGGAAATGAGTTGCCATTTAAATTCAGTTATCGGACATTTTGAATTTGGAATTTATTGGCGAAGAACCACTATCGAGCGTACAACGGTTGTAAAATGTTTGTGATAGCTTGGAGATGGATAGTAAGCTGGTGTATTTTTAAAAGCTATGGTAATGCTCTTTGGGTTGTAGTGTACGCCGGCTGTAGAGCATTTGTAAGCTCAAGGACGGTAAAGAAAATAAACAGAGCCAGAAAGTCAAGGCAAAATGTCAATGAGCTTGAATAGGTTGGTTACTTGAACACGTATGAGAAAGGGTTACCGCAGATATTTTGCCATTTCCTCAAGCTATTTAATTCCGTAGCTTCTCTTGGTCCAGGAATCCAAACTGTACTTTCTGCCCGCATCTTTAGCAGACTTGAATTCCAATTCCCAATTCATTTATAATGTGTAGGTCTAGCCCATGCGCAGATATTGAAAATCAAAAACAAAAGTCATTTAATCAAATTAGGCTGTGAATCAGCACTTTTTGATCGTCAAAATTACATAAGACAGTCCCCCAAAACGCCTGCCCTACACTACTTCTTAATGCTTTCGCTGGGAATAAGAAGTGTGGCGCAACAACTCCCCAGCAGCACAGCAGCTGTCTGTTCAGTTAGAAGAACATTAATTAATTAAATTCAGAATTCAAGAAATTAAAATCAATAATATTAATACAATAATATCTCTTTCTGTTATCTATAAGTATTTCCGTCCCTATCTATAGTACCTACATACATATTATTATAATTATAATAAACCTACATTTTCCACTTCATTATAATCCAAATTTATGTAATCCTGAAGAGACAGGTCTACTTGAAAATGTTTATATAGGTAAATAATCCTACACAGCTGCATAATGAGCTATACTTCCTAAATATATTGTTATGAACAGACCCAGATACAGGTACATTAGCTTTTTTTTTACGAGAAGCTTCTAAACATCGACTGTGACTGTGACTCTGTCTATTAATGGACAACACAACGCAATTACCTACTGGGCAATACTGATATTCTACGGACAAATAGGCAGTCGCTCCATGTAAAATACTGGTATTCAACTGCATCTGGTTAGACTGGAAGCCGACCAGTTTTGACTGATATTCAACGGACAGGTCTTATGAAACTTTGACCAGACAGTCGTCAGGACATTATTGATATTCGATGGTTGATGGCAGCTGGGTCTATCAAGCTCCGCAAGGCCTAGAGGAATATCGATATGTTAACAATGATCATCCCATCCATGGCCTGAACGCGATTTCAGCCAAGAGATGAACTATTACCCATCTATCCATCCCACTATTACCTACCTACCTACGTCGTTGTAAAAAATCGGTTTTTCTATGGCTACGGAACTGCAGTTACTGACTGACATAGCTTGCAGACAGCCCCGGATCTAGGGGGGGCAAACCGGGCGCCAACGTCAGGAGGCGAAAAATTCAGCGTGACAGACATGTGCACGACCCAGCACAGCGCATCTTTGCAATAAATGAGACGCGCAGCACTTATAATCTTTTTCTGCAGGTGGTGCACTGAGGACATCACTGATTAGCGTAGGTATAGGTCGTCAAACGATGTGAGCAGGCGCAGTTGAATTCTACCAGGAAATTGATGAGCGCTTCTGTGGTCTATTTTTTAAGTTTTACTTTGCGTAGCGGGGATTCCGGGCGTCCCGTACTTGCCGACGCCTGTACAAGGCCTTGTACAAGGGCGACACGATTTCCTTTAATTTTAAGCACAGTTTTGGCGCCCCTGTTGGATTGCCGCATTTTCAATCGATATAAGTTGATAAATAAATTTATATGCCAACATTTTCGAGCTCGCTACGCTTACTCTTGCAGCCTAGTAACTCCTAATCCTAGATCCAGGACTGCTTATAGAGTAAGCAAGCTGAAGTGTTAGTGGGCTGGCCATGTTTGTCGAAGGACCTATGGTCGGTAGAGCAGACGAGTGCTAGAGTGGAGACCGCGTCTCGGTAAGGGTAGTGTCGCCCTAGCTAGATGGACCGAGGACCTTAAAAAGGAGGCTGGTACAGACTGGAGGCGGAAGGCGGATGATAGGGTGTTGGGGCGCAGCCTGGTAGAGGCCTATGTCCTGCAATGGACTACGATAGGATGAGTTGATTGTTTGATGGCGATGGAACACTACTTACTTAAATGCCTTCTCATCTTATGATCATACGCTGCATAAAGAGGTTAAATCACGTGATAAGCATTACATTGTGTTGCAATCTACATACCTATTGTGCTCTATTGATTAAATTGTTGGTGTATGCGTGATATTTTTGTATTTATGATAAGTCTTGGAATAGGCTGATATAATTAATTTAATCAATAAAACCAAGAATTACGCAAAAATGCAGGTGTTAAAAATATTGTTATCCACGTAAATTAATAAACAACACAGAATAACTACATAAGCCTACTTTAAACGTCCGGAAAAAAATACCTATTGTTGTAGGCATAAAGGTGAGCTTTACTGTGCGTTTGCACTGGCGAAACATTCACAACAAACATGTTGAAGTCTCTAGTTCCTATATAACATTGTATGGAACATTGACAGAAAATAGAGATTTTAACATGTTTTGTTGTGAATGTTTTGCCAGCGCAAACGCACAGTACCAAACACCAAATTGAATTTTCTCTCAGCAAACATAAAGGCAAACTGATAAAACAACAGGACCTAAAAAAAACGACAAATATGGTTCCGTACCACCGTACAATATTTAGCAAAAAATAGGTCTTTTGACCCCCCCCCCCCTTCTTAACCTTAATTTTATTTTTATTATTTGTTGTTATAGCGGCAATAGATATACACAATCTGTGAAAATTTCAACTGTCTACCTATTACGGTTCATGTAATACAACCTGCTGACAGCAGATGGACGGACGGACAGCGGAGGCTTAGTAATAGGATTCCGTTTGGCACCCTGCGGGTACGGAACCCTAAAAAAGATAAATGATATTACAACGTTCTTATAGCCAAGAGGCTCAACCAACATATCAAAGGGCCACATTTCTTCATCGACGAAGAAGGAGAAGAGCGGGCACTTACTCAAAGACGGAAAGCATTTCTTCTGGATAGGGTTTGCACTGTCAAGAGATTGTTCTCCCTAGGGCCCTGAACTCCTACTAACTTCCCCCAACTGACCCCATCGCCGATGCTGGTGGCCTACCTACAGAGGAACCAAATCAATCTGCCTAGCCTTTTCCCAACTATGTTGGGGTCGGTTTCCTGTCTAGCCGGATGCAGCTGAATACCGGTATTTAACACGGAGCGACTGCCTATCGGACCTCCAAAACCCAGTAACTGGGTAATACGGCACCCCTTGGTAATACTGGTTGTCAGACTTTCGGGCTTCTGACGACCCGTTACGTCTGTCAAAGATCCACGAATGACAGCCGGGACCAACGGCTTAACGTACTTTCCGAAGCACGGAGGAGTCTCGGTATTTAAAGATGGTCACCCATTCACGGACCATCCCGGCAAGCGTAGCTTAACCTGAGGGATCGACCCGTGCGGCTGTTATTAAATAGCCTACCTACAGACGAACAATGGAGAAATAATGATTTCAATGAAAATTCTGTGACAAAAAGCATTAAAACTTTGATGATTATGCCATACCAGAACAAAACCTATTGTGTTCTGCGGTGATTACAATTTAACTTAGGTAACCCAAAAAGGTCGAAGTTAATTTCTTATCTAATAACTTCTGAAAGTCAAGAAATGAATAAATATAGCCTTTCATAGTAATTTGTTGACTTTTTTATATTCATAGACATTTCGTGTGGCAATTTTAGCAAGTTTGGGCGCCGAATGATTGGATAGGCTTAAAGGGTCCCGCGCGATGACGCGACGCGACACCAGTAGAACAATCTCCGAGAAGTTTTCATAGAAATCGTTCCACCAGAGTCGTGTCGCGCCTGTCTGCGGAGCTTATTTATCCAAAAAGTATAGGCAACTGTAACAAATACAGCACTGTGTACTGTAACATTGTGATTTATAGTTTTAGCAAAAAGTATTGGCTTCTAAATGTAGAGTCAATTTAAAGGCTACTTATTTTTCTACCACGCGGGCAAATTCCTCGGATATTATTACTTACGCTTTTGAAGCGGCACTATTGGGTTATATGGTTTTTTTTTGAGAAAGATATGGCTCACAGGCCGAAATTCTGTCTTGTTCTTACAAAGTAATTTATTTCAGTACCTTGTTATTAATTTTTGAGTGCTTATTAAACAAACCACAAAGCTGATGTAATTTGGTAATGAGCTAATTTAATAATCATAATCATTTATTAATAATTTATTAATTTGCGAATATGGGTACAAAAGAAAAGGTATTATACAAATTTCGATTCTGCAGCTTTAATTTTTATATTTTTTAAAGCACTTTCTCTTAAAGTATGGCATTTAGAACAAAGGACGATATGTCAAATTTTAATAAAAATATAGTAAAAATACTTGGTCTGTATGAGGTTGAGCCTAGTCAATAAAACCGAAAATATTGGGCTCACAGTTCAAACGTTTTAAGAAAAGACTTGCATTTATACTTTTCAATCAATAACTTTTGAGCCATTATTTATTTTTAACTAATTCACAGAAATGTTCAACTATTAGATATAAAAGGCATATTTATGTATTTCTGCAGTTAAACTAATGTTTTGAAGATTCCTCAGTAAGGACTGAGGGACCCAGTTAAACCGCCATAAACCTGTTACCTCATATTCTAACGAGTTGGAAATTTCTTGAAAGATTTAAGAAAATGTTAATTAATATTATAGTTTCATAATAGTACTTTCTCAGATTTATACAATGCCACTTTATGCAAGCGTTCTGCATTGAGAACCCAAGTTTTAATTCACGTTTAAGAAATTTATGAACATTTGCTTTAAGTTTTTACTATTTTTAACTAATTTCGCTATAAGTATCAATAAGTTTCTCAAGAAAAAAAAAGGGCCCTCAGTCCAGATGCATATTTTTGTTAGCTGTCAGGCCCGTAATTGTTAGCGATTGCAAAATCTATGAAGAGGCCTAATTTCAACAGTGATTTTCGTGGTCTGCCAATGTCACCTATGTAGGGTATCTATGATAGCATTGGCAAAAACCACGTTTTCTGACAAACATTACTTTTGTCATGCTCGCAAGAAAACAAATGATAAACTTTATTTCTTTTCAGCAATAAATACCAACCAAACATACGTGTCGTATAATCAAACTTTTATATTGGCGAGACATATCGAGATGTTTTTGCGTACAATCCATTTCGCATCGTCAATTACCCGGGAACACCTGAGTCCCGGGATGGCCGGGATCGATAGGCGGAGTCGACCGGGATTGGTGCATCCCTACGCTGGGCGGGGACTGAGACACACGGATGCTGCGGATGAGAACTGAGATAATATTATAATACCAGCCTATTACTGTCCCAATGCAGGACAAAGGCCTCTTCTCATACAGAGAAGGCACTAGCATTGATCACCACGCTTGCTCAAGACGGATTGGCGATTTCAGACTTACATCGAGTATAAGTCCAGGTTTCCTCACAATTGTTTCCTTTACCGATGTCAGTAATGTCCAAAATAAACTCAGAAAATACATATGAATTGAAAAAGTCAGATTGGTACTTGCCCGGATTTAATTTTAAACCCACAACCTCGTACTCGTACATGAGAGGCGAGCCACGACACGAAACGACATGAACTGAATTGAACTCTGAGATAAATTGAGAAATTATTAAAAAAAAAAAAATAGTTTTGCACGAGAGGTCACTGTAGTCAGTAAATTTTAAACCTACTATTTAGATAGCAGGTTTAAAATTTACTGACTAAAAATTTGTCGGAATTGTCAACGAAAATGTGTTGCGTAACTAATTACGCAACACATTTTCGTTGACAATTCCGACAAATTAGTTTCAATTTGACAGGTCAACAACACTCATTGTGTTATTTACGTTGTTGAGCAGATTTTTTTTTCGAACGTACGAAGCAGTGGATTAGCAATCTGTTTCAAAACGATTCAGATTCTGATTGATCGTGTATTACGTAATTAGGGTACTGGGATGTTATTACCTATATACCTACCTACTTAGGTAAGTAGTACTTAGCTACAGCAGAGACTAAGAGTAGTATCTCATCATTATCATCATTTCAGCCAAAACACGTCCACTGCTGAACATAGGCCTCCCCCAGCACCGCAACTTCGACCGATTCTGTGCTTCCCGCATCCAGCAGATTCCTGCGGCCTTCTCAAGGTCATCGGTCCATCTTGTGGGAGGCCTTCCAACGCTTCGTCTTCCGGTACGCGGTCGCCACTCCAGAACCTTTCGGCTTAGAGTAGTAGCTGCCGTAAAATATATATCATAGTATCTGTATATTAGGCCTGTTAGTAACTATTCTTTAGACCCTATGGTTCTAATGTCCCATCACTGTCGGGTAATATTCCCTGACTTTACAACTATATCTAACTTATAATTTTGTAACTTCATAATTCCACATTTATATGTTACAAATACCTAATTATTTCGTAAGTAGGTACCTACAAATTAATTTCAACCTTGGACTGTAATCCCCATATCGGTCATTTAGATTTGATAGTAAGTAGATAAGTAGCTAAATTGTAGGTGAAATATCTTAATACTTATTATTGATGTATCTATTAAACGGGGATTCTTCGACGTTTTTTCTAATGGTCCAAGGCATGATCGGCTTTCAGTTCAACCCATTTTTTAAATATATTATTTAATCTGTAATCCGTCTGTTCGACAAAGGTGATTTTTGCGGTACTTACTAAAAATGATGTTCGTACAAATAAATTAGGAGGAGTAATTGCTGTAATAATATCTATTTTAATTTTAATTACTCTTCCTTTTACTTTTAATAAATATTTTAGTACTAAACTTTAGTACTAAAATATTTATTATACTATTAAGTATTTAAATTGTACAAA
Source organism: Agrochola circellaris (assembly GCA_914767755.1). NCBI lineage: Eukaryota > Metazoa > Arthropoda > Insecta > Lepidoptera > Noctuidae > Agrochola > Agrochola circellaris. Next base: position 7,710,434 of record OU611853.1, read on the forward strand.
GTTATCCATCAAACTGATGAGAATTTTCTAAAGAAAGGTGATTTTACTAAACTACTCATACTAGAAATGTAAATGCATGTCTTATTTCCGTTTGTATTTAATTTGAATATTAACATGTTTGAATTAATATCTATTCAAACATACATACGTCGAAACGTCATACGTCATTCGTTGATCCTGAAATATGTGAATTTTCTTGTTTGTATTTTCGTCTAAATGTTATTAGGCGCCGCCCTCTCTGTGAGAGGGTTGGTCCATCCCCTTCCAGAGAGGATAAAATGCTGAGGGATGCTGACCTCCTAACTAGTGTGAATCTGAGTGAGATACAGAGTAGTGATAAGTGTAATAACCAACATCCATTTTCTTTAAATTTTTAGTAATATTAATAAAAAATCTTTACTTAGTAGTAGATACTCAAATATTCTTCGTTTTTTTGTGTAAATTATCTTAAACATGTGTTAAAGGATTATTATCAACCCAGTCAATAAAAACGTGAGTAATTAATATTTTATCTAATATAATTAATAATTTCTTAGATAATTAAAGATAAGTTTTACCGAACTTCTTTGTATGAACTCTGAAAAACTAAATACCCCGGTATAAATCCAATTATTGGCTGTCATTCTCATATAATAATATGTATTTAGATTGAACCAGAAACATTTACCATAGAAACATTTACCTAAAATATTGATTTTACTTATACTTACATATATCGAGAAAATATTTTCACATCGAAATCCCACTACAGGCATGCATTAAAAAAAAGGCATGCTTTAAGCCGTCCGGTTAGCTCCACTTTTCCCAAGCTCAAAGATGTACAACTCCAAAAAATAGAGCCAAATATAGAGGACGGTCTTAAAATGCTTATACATATAGGAACCTTATTAACCTCCCAGTTATTGGTAGGGGCCCAAGTGGCAGCGGTTTTGTGTAAGATGACGAATCTCACTACACCGGAAGCCGAACCAATTATAATATAGTTTGGTAAAAGGCAAAGTTGGGAATAACATACAGTTATAGGCTGGCTGATGAAATGAAAACTCGACGATCCTACATAACCTATTTGTATTTTTTGTCAACCCTACATTTATACAAACTTTCTTTTGGGCAAAGATCTGTCTCACTGATACATAGGTAAATACATACTTACAACTCATGCATTTTTCTGACGGGTGGTAAGCAGAAAGTACAGAACACCACCTGGTACGATCCTCATTTCTTTATCCTATACAGTCTCATGTACAAAAATCTTTGGATTTCTGTTATCTCGCCCATAGTCTTCCACGCCTCTATTAACTTTTCTGGATTTTAGAGTCAGTATCTGCACCCCAAATGCATAATACACTTACAATCAAAATGCAAAAGTTTCATTTCTTTGAAAAGATCATCTATTCGACCGCGTAAATAGCGCAATGAATTTGCTATTGACATTGTGTGTTACGCATGACGCTCGATCTATCAACAATAAGAAGAGTAATACGAAATAATTAAAAACAGTTTTGGTTAGCCTTTATACAAGTATCACATTGATCTCCAAGCCAAATTCTCTATTATGTAGGTACATGGTGTTTCATAAAGATGCTTCGAATAACCCTTAGAGACGCGTATGTTTTGATTCCCGATCAAATCGAATTGACTGCCCGCAAGGGTAGAGTGCTCGAGATAAATATTACAACACGCGTTCACACCTAGTACTAAGCGAGGTCTTTAGGGGATAATAAATCCGTATTTATTCTTTTTATATCGCCCCAACCCTTCTGGTAATCGAATCATGCCCGCTAACCGTATCGAATCGATTCGTTTGATGGCTTTCTCGGATCTTACTCTATTTGTTGCTGAAGTTTTGGCTTTTGTATTAGTAGTTTTGTTAATTATATCGTTAACTAAGTCCAGGCTAATAGTAATTTAAATACTCTAAACTACTATTTTATATTTTGACAACGCCCACATCGATCTATATATTCGCTATCAACTATATGCCTGGATAAATATAGGATTTAAAAACCTAGCCTTTACACGGAACGAATGCTATTATTTAAACCATAATAACGAATCAATGACACCGCTACGGTATAGCATACGTAATTACAAACATACATACATAATAACTCTACGTACTAAGGAAATATTGTTGGATTTAGATCTAGACGTTAGCATTTTACTAACAAGTTCGCAAACTTTAAATAATGGCATAAATGCTTAATTCTCCTCTTCCACCACGTTTAGAGTGACCATGAAGAGCTGGCTGGAAGCTAGCGGCATGGATGATGGCTCTTTGTCATGTATGCTGGCGGAACCGCGGGAGGCTTTGCTGCCCATCACTGGCAGAGAGAACTTGGCTCCAAGGAAGAGGTAATTTAATGTGAACATTTATCGTCTCTTCTTCATGTAATGCAGAGGAATGGATAAATTTCATGAAGAAAGAGTTGATTATGAATGTATGTATAGAAAGAAAGAAAGAAAGAAAAAGTATTTATTGAGAATCGTCCAGGAAATCACACATTAAACTAAAAACACACTAAACATAAATAAAAAACAAAGTAACATTAAAATTTAAAGAAGTAAGTCCTGTACGAGGCCAAAAGGCTCCTATCTCAGCATGATGCCGCGACGTTTAAAAAAAATAAAAGTGTCGCAGCGGTGGTATTCTGATAGGGCCCGCAGTGATGTCACGGAGAAATACAGAATTAAATAAATATATATGGAATAGTATGAATATAAGAAAGAGGAAGGCTAAAGAAATTATGGATGGATTGTGTAAAAGATGATTATGGCAAGAAAGGAGGTGACTACTGAGATGTTAGTCGTCATCTCGATAGTCACCTCCTTTCTACCCATAAAGACGAATGAATTAAAAACACATGCTGTGACCCCAAGTAAATTGAGATATGGATGAGAATGACGATATCTCGCTTCCGTAACTCTGAAAAGTACCCCTTCGGGTAGTACCTACACGCGTGTTGTTTTGCTACCTTAAAACTTAAGTTTACCATAAATAGTTGCTATACTTTTTATACTGATAGATAAACCTTGAAACCGCAGTTCATATAAAACAATTCCGTCCTTGCCGCAACTTGCATCAATTTAGTCCTGCCATGAATAAAATGTAATTTTCCCATTCATGTAGCCGATTGACAGTCAGGTTTTGACTCAAACAGTTACTAGTTCTTTTATTTTTATAATTTATTTGTCTAAAAGACTTTTGGTACCAGCCATTATTATCATTACCAGTGGTTTAGGAATGCGTGCAGCGCGCAACCGAAAGAATTCAAAGTAGCATGGATAATGCATCCATCCATCAAATCTAACAAGCCGCTTATTCTCATATTTATTTCTATAAAATTTAGGCATTCTAGACTAGACTTATAATTCAAGTATAATAGTTAGTTAAAGTCAGAAAATACGAATTTATCTCTAAAAAGCTGAAACGGAGTTTGTTTTTTGTTAGCGCCAGATTTGGTGGGAATACCAAGTCAATGATTTTTTAATGATGACGTACATCTAATTGATATTACAATTCTTTAGAGCTTTAGAGTATCGCGACATTTGCAACATAATGAAACAGTCATGGCGCCGATGTTTATTAATATTAAAATATGTGTCTATTTCTTTTTCGTTTACCTACCAATGTTCTACAAATAAAATATTTGAATTTGAATTGCTTTGTTAAATTTTTTTACTCGATCTTCAATTTGTTTTTTCTTTTTATGAATTTTTACTTTCACGCCAGTAGCCCACCTCCACCGCGAAACCGCAGTAGTTGAATTAAACTGGTCGCGTCATGTTCCGCTACTCGAGTTCCGCTCCTCGAATTTCGCGAAGCGGAACATGACGCTAGCTAGAGCTATTAAACTACTGCGGTTTCGCTGCTACGGTTTCGCGGCGGAGGTGTGCTACTGGCACATGACTAATTCATAGAGTAAGGCAAAGATTTTAACATCGAAACCTGAACACCCTAAAACTTGTTCTAGGGACAGAACATTGGAACCATGTGCTATGTCCGAAGAGGCTTACCTATCAAGTGGAGCTGGATCCCCTTGCGCAGGTCTCTCTCGCGAAGAACGACGCAGACGACGCCGGGCTACCCTCAAGTACAGAACAGCCCACGCCACCCGCGAAAGAATCCGTGTTGAAGCATTTAACGCAGCCTTCGGAGCCCTGAGAAGACTTCTGCCAACATTACCACCGGACAAAAAGCTGTCAAAAATCGAAATCCTGCGACTGGCTATCTGCTATATCGCTTATCTCAATCACGTATTGGATGCGTAAGTCGTACAACTGATAGGCTTAATTACCAAATGTTTTAGTGATAACATTATTTTATCACCGATTAATAATGCCCGCCTGTAATTGTCCCACTGCAGGCAAAGGCCTCGTCTAATACAGAGGAACGAGGGTTGATATCAGTGAGTTCAGACAGCTAAAAGTCAACTCAGTCAGTGCTCACCGGAACTTAGAAAGCACCATTTTATAAAATACACAAAATGCCTTATGGGTTTTACCATCTTTGAAACCACGTGTGCACGACAAGTGTTTTTATTTTTTATAGGTACCTACATAATCAAATATTTTTTGCCCGAATATGGTACTAAGGTACAACAGAGATGTTACAGAAACGATAGTGAGATCTTTATCTAGTCATTGTCTTCCTCATAATTTTAAAATAATAATTTAGGCACACACAGTTATTTAGATTTTTTTTGTAAATATTATAAGTATACTTATTATAATATCAAATAAAAAACAATATTAAATTAAATTATTACTATTTATTTACAACTTAACTCTCTAGTCTTAAGTTTAAGATACTGTAACACTATGTCATATCAATAGGTAACTGTAATACACAATCCATTAGTTAAATCTGTGGTATTTAATTTTCCCTTTATTGCTATTTCCTTAATATTAATTTACAATGATATTTCAAGATCTAGTACTTTATATAACGCAACATCATTTTCTTTTTAAACCGTCCAAATAACTCAAGAGCACTGGGAAGAATACCATTCCATGTAAGAAACCTAGGACGACCAAAGACAAGAACATCCTAAAGAAAAATACTTCGATAATTTCAGTATATGAAAAAGCCAGCACTACGATAGGAATATTAGTAAACGTAATTCCAGTAATTATCGTAGCTCCGACTTTTTGAATAGCCTTTTCTACTTTATTTTTTCCCTCACCTGTGGCATAGGCGTGAGCAATGTGGCTACAGAATTCCACAGATATTCCGATAGACACAATCAAATTAATATTGGAGACTGCGTTAAGAGGAATATTCCAAATGTACATGACACCCATCATATTCACAACTACCAATATTACATTAAACATGACGGCAAACGTAGTCATTATATTAAACCCAGAAGCCAGCAGATTGAACACCATGGCGCCGATAAGGCAGTACCCCATTGATACAAACGTATCTGCCCACATAGTCAAATATTGCTCATAATATACGAAGAACAAAGAATAAGGAAAAACCTCCACGTTCAGACCTGTGTGGTTTTGAATTGCAGCGGTTATGTCCGCACTGATCCGATAACCATAATCAACAGCATTAATATAGTCTTGCGAGGTACTTAACGGTGTTAGATAAGCCATGAAATTAGAGTCATGGACGGTTGCACGACCCTCTGCATCGAGGATATAATTAACAGCACTTGAATAACTGGCTAATCCAGCTTTGTTACATATTTCAGTGGGTGGATCCTGTAAGAAGAATGGTATATACCTCTCAAAGGCGTCTCTGTGAGGTCTCAACATGCCGTTAGCGTAGTCCGACCTCGAGATTTCACAAAAAGAACAATTAGATGAAGTACTTGTACTTTCACAAAATCCGCCATCTGTGATATTGTATTTACAACAACCACCATATAAATTACTCCAATCTATGAAATCATCCAGCCAAGAGTTCGAACTCTTAGAAATAGAAGTAATTTCGCTATAACGCGAAGCCAAAAATATTTGAGTGATAAGAGAGTCGTTGTGACACATCTGCCCACCACAAATAACGTTTTGATGGTTGGGATTAGTAAAATCTAAACCTCCTTTAAGAATGAAATATATTGGTGGTCCCATGCGTATATAATTACTGACAGCTTGCAAATATTGATACACATAAGAATCGGTTGGTAATGCTAATTCTTGATCTAATCCAATTTCTAACTGAGGTATTAACATGACACTTGAAGAAACCATGCCCATAAATAGAATAGCTACTGCAATTTTTACGCGCCAGTCAAGAAGAAACTTAGAATATGGTTCCATCAATCTTTGAGTAACGCCTTTGTAAGGAGTCTCTGAATGTAGAGGATTTTCGTCATCTAATATTTTTTTCTGAATGCAACAGAACAAGTCAAATCTGTTGTTAGAGGCTCGTTTGTAGTCAATAGATAACAATGCAACAACTGTAGTTACCTGAAAAACTAACAGAAATCCTAAAGAAACTGATGCAAATATTGCAAAGGTCACTACGGCAGGGAAGTTAGCAAGACTACCGATTGCGAAACACGTTATTTGAGTCACTGACGACACAAACATTGAAGGACCGACTTCGCCCATCATTTTTTCAAAGACAAACCTTCTTTTTTTCTCAAAACTAAAATCCTCTCTATAGTCGTCAAACGATTTTAAATTACTTTGAATATCATGCAGCGAGTTAACCATTAGAAAAACGTTATCAATGCCGACTGATAGAACAAAAAATGGTATGACATTAATAGCGAGCAACGTTAAGATAACATTGGCATACCCCAGTGCACCCATCGCACAGAAAATGGCCACGAGGACTACTACAATACTGCCAAGAGCAACCATTATTTTGCTATCAATCAACCAAGTTTTTAATGATCGTATGTTTCCCAAAGCTAATGTTACATAAATAAACATAAGAACGTAACTAATAGCAATAGGCACAGCTTCTGCAACAGAAACTCGTTGAATCTCATCTTCAATGGACCTTTCCGTAGCAAAAGCGACAGAGACATAATCTGGTTTCCTGTTATCTCGGTAATCATGTAAAAGATCTATAAACTTTGCTTCCCATTCCAACACAGGTTCTAGTGCTTCTTGCAACAGGAAATTTGAAATAGGAAAATTTATCAGAAGGGTATTGGCACTCAAAATATTACCTCTTTCGAATCCTCCAAATACCAGGTCCGGCTCAGCACCACCACCCCACGACGACAAACAATCGAAACCATAGTGATTGTTAATACAGTTTTGAAGATTAGTAAGGTATGTAGAAGGATTTATATCATCCCTATCATTACCCAAAAAAGAGGTTGCAGACATTGACACGCACTGTTCAATGTCATAATCTCCACCGCGAGGCCGAAGTGGAGCATAGCAGACTTCTCTTAACGTGACACCCCCATCATCTTCGCCTATTTCAATAATTTTATCTTCAAGTTTAACTAATTCTTGTAATGCTTCTATTCTAAACGCCGGACCATAAGTGACGCCTTCTTCGTTGACAAAAGAATCTAGATCAAATGTTAAGAAAACCTGCGCAGTTCGATAAAAAGGACCAAACCTCTCATTGAAAAAGTTTAACTCTTGACGACTTCGAGAATCAGGTGAAGACCAAAGTTCTATAGGATTCGCAGTCAGCTGTAGGTTTATTATACCGAAAAACATAGCGAAAGTGACCCAAGATGTTATCATAATAATTAGGACAGGGTGACTCGCGGACATACCTCCGATTTTAGCAAATGATATTTGAAAAACCTTAGTCAGCTTATTTGCACCTGATCCACTTTCTTTTGTTTCAGAAGTTCTGTTTAATTTTCTACGTTCCAGAAATGCTAGAAGTATAAATATGAGAACACTTAATACAAAGAAACCTAATCCAACAGAAAATCCAAAGCAATTTAGTGATGCAACAGTACAAATATCAGGGACGATAGGTTCAGTCGCGGGGCAGGTTTGTATACAGTCCACACAGCTGCACGGTAGGTCATTGCCGAAGGTTGAACTACAAGGTAGAGCCTCCTTACTCATAGAATCTTCTGGTGAAGGCCACTTAAGAAAATTCACTTGAACCGGCGCTAAAGGATTGTTTGAAGTATCGCCAGTGAATCCAAACCAAGCTTCTGCATCACAAGTGACTGCATTACCACACATAATATTTATAGCTGGCAACCCAGTTTGAGGTACGATAACGCCAGAGCAGGATGCGTGGGCTCCCAACATAAAATCTTCATGCATTCTGAAGTCTATTTCATCAACGTGTAGAAAGCCGTCTGTGGTCGTATTCCGCACCTCCAAGAATCGATCCTGGTCTATAGCACAGTTCATTTCGCAGATTTGTCTCGCGAAGTTTCTGTAGCATGTTGGGCAACGGCCGAGGACACCCTCAGCGAGTAATAAACTTTCGGACGTCCTGACTACTTGGTCTGCATCACAACAAGTAAATATCTCGTCATCTGGTAATCTATTGCCTTCATCGTCGACAACGAAAGTTGGGCATATCCTGCTGAAGATATCTATGACTTCTCTTGCCCGTTCTTCAGTTAATCCTTGGATTAACGGTGGTGCTTCCTCGTCTACATGGCATGGCTTAACCAATCCATTCGCCGTTTCGTAGCATTCACCACGTACGACACATCTCGCATTAACACTGCACCACAGAGTCAGAAAACATAAAAATGCAATATAAAACTTCATTTTGGCAGATTCACTTATTTAATAATCACTTAAATTATAAAAAAACCATTGCTATGATAGTCGGACTGTCATCGCCAGCTACTACGGCGATATAAATGGAAAAAATGCGGCCGCTTGAATTAATCTGCTGCAAAGTAATCGATAACTTATCAAAAATTAACGCAGGTGTGAGATAATAGTTTCATTGATTACAACAATGTAGACATTTTTCAGAGCTTTATCTTGAAGACGGCAATAAAATGAAATGAGTTAGGTACACAGGTGCGGACTGTTTAGCCCCTACTCCCCCAGTGTCTCTGGGGAACGGCGTCCCCGACTCACACCGCAGCTGCTTTCCAACACGTTTCCCGATGTCCCCATGCATTCGTAATGAGCCAATAATATGCGGAAACAGACGACTTGATATCAAGATGCATATTGTATGCATTTTTTAAATATGTCGTCGCATTGATTTATACTTTGGCTGGTTGCAACAAATTTTCTGATCGCCGCCGCCTTTTTATGGCCAGTGCAGATTCTTTAATATAAAATCGATATGTGGTTGAGAAGAATTATGACACTGTGTACACAATGATAATTCACCTGAGGCCAAAAAAGAACCTGAACTAACCTAAAAATAAGGTATGATAAAATTTTCAGACCATAACAATGATCTAGGTAGGTACCTGATTGTTTAAATTAAAAGACAAAGCCTCTTTTAGATGCCCAGTGTGTCATACCTTCTTGTCTTTGCTCGTCTTAGAACACTGTGTGATTATTTCATTGATGTTAGTGAGAATGTACCTAATAGAATTATTGTAAGTGAATTTCTCGCCGAGGCGAACACGTGTTTAATGGGCATTATATTATGTTAAGGGAGAACGGCCGATAATTTACAAAGAGTCCCAGCCAAATTGGAAAGAGTGTGATAAAAAAAAGCTGCAATAATTGAGTTTGAGTACCTACTTGATTGTGGTGACGAATTCATCATCATCATCATCATCATTTCAGCCAAAACACGTCCACTGCTGAACATTGGCCAAGCACCGCCACTTCGACCGATTCTGTGCTTCCCGCATCCAGCGGATTCCTGCGGCCTTCACAAGGTCATCGGTCCATCTTGTGGGAGGCCTTCCAACGCTTCATCTTCCGGTACGTGGTCGCCACTCCAGAACCTTTCGGCCCCATCGGCCGTCTGTTCTACGAGCAATGTGCCCTGCCCATTGCCACGGGTGACGAGTTATGTAAAACTAAATTAGACCCTCCGTTGTTGATCTAGGCGCCGTAATCTTTTCATTATGCGCTCAAAAAGCTTCGATTAAATAATAAAATGGCAATAAATGTCTATTCGTGTAGATATAGCCTAGGTGTAAACACCCTTTTTGGCTACGATTATCTTTATGTCTAATGCTTGATGTGGATGATAAAGTGGAAACTATGTTTTATTTTATTTACCCCACCGCTCATCTTGTCTAATTAATTTCGTTGCGGGATCCAAGACTACACAGATTACCCCTCAACTCAAGATTACTTCTTCAGGATTCGTCAAGCTTAATCTCTCTACGGTTTTCTAGAGGTCGCCACTGTTGATTCTGGCTTCCAGAGTTGCAACGGATGGGAATAGTGAGAAGAAAAGGCTTTAAAAAAAATGTTTTTTCTATCCTCCTAATCTGAATTCAATGCTAGCTAATGGTTTCTGTTATATGGGTGCTAAAACTTTAGAGTGATAGGTAATCAATACCTACCTGATCCTCCGTCCACCTGCCAAACACGTGTTAAAGCCTGTGATAAAGAAATAAGTAGATAAGTAGGTAAAGGTAGATGCCGAACACCTGAATAGAAAAGTGCCGATAAGGACAGAAACTGTTAAATCATCATTACAGGAAAAATGTTTCAAATCGCTGATGGCTGCGGCTTTGTTCGCATTCTAACTTAACTTAAGTCCTGGAAACTCTACCTGTTTTTAATGCATCAAGGGCTGTCAATGGTGTTATCATAATATGCCTGACGAAGACTCACTTGTAGGTACGACTCCTTAAAAGGATGGCAACTCATTAGAGTCATACAAGGATGTATGACTCTAGTTGCAACACAAGGATAACTCCTTAATTATTTACCTAGGTACCTCTTGATAAAATAAAATTTAATTATCATAATTATGGAATATTCTTAATTGGCGTAATGTTTAGAATAATAATAATGTCATACTTATCTACTGTCAGCTGTGAAACTACCTTAGATTAAATAAACAAATAAATTATAGGTTTTTCTAAAGGCAGGAACAATTAATAATAGGTAAGTAAATATAGAGGGAGATCATTCTTAATTATTTAAACCTTTAATACAGAATAAAACATTCCATACATTGTTAGTATAAAGTACTTATAACTAAGTTCGTAAATTAATAATTATTGATTTGTTTATTATTTACAATTCCGCTATTTTATATTATATAGGGCACCTCTAGATCCATGAACGGTGCCTCACAACCGGGCAAACAACCCTTCCCAATATGAAATTCAGAAGGCTGTTGGAGCTGCCCCGCACGCCGTTAATGACGGGTGTATTTTTTTTTACTCGTTTCGAGATAATTAGTAATTTCTCTAATCTTGTAACAATACGGAGTAAGTAGGTGGTGACAAGTCGCGTGTTGATTAGATTGATGATCTAATTGTTGTCTGGGGAAATCAACGGCGCGAGGCGCAACCATTGTCGTTCTAACTTCTAATGCTGATGTAATTGATACCGATCACGGCGGGGGTGACCAAGTATGTTACGGAAGCAATAAATTCCCACACTTAAATGTATGTTAACAGAACTATTCTGTAGGCTTTTAAAATTAACGGTTATTTTGGAAGAAATTAGGACGTTTTGAAACTTATGGAAATAAAAGTAATGGGCAAGTATCGAAACTATAATTATTTAAAAATGAAAACTAAGTTGTTGGTATTTATAGGTACTGTCGTGCTATTTTTCAGAATTACTTTCAATGAAGTACAATTGCTTGAATTTTTTTATGCCGTTTCCCCACGACTCAGCATATTCTGCTCATTATCCTCTTCGGAGATTACTGGCGTGAAGTTTCATTCTGCTAAATAGGAAACACTGCCATCTAGTGTCATTATATACCACTACTTGCTAGAGGAGAATACCAATTGTAAGTGTTTATGCTGCCATCTATTGCCAAATAGGAGAACTTAACACCCTCTTTTTTTCGTATAAGATTGCTATTCCATGCTAGATGGCGCTGACTGCATTCTAGAATGAGCTAGAAGTTGTTGAAGCAGAAAGAACCAAAATAAAGAAAAAAAATTAATTAAATAAGCGGTTAAATACTTAAAGTCAATAGTTGAAAAAGAGTGACTAGATTTCACGTAGGTAATTGAATACCAACATTATATTTATTTAACGGTAAGTACACATTTTACATAGACCATTATCTGGGTAGGTATTTAAAATTTGATCGACATTATGAACTGATGGTCTGCGAGAAGTTTATTCTATAGAGGCCCTAACTGCAATACTGCATTCACAAGTACTTACAAGTAACCCTCGAATTACTTTATAATTCAGGTCTGAAGAATACCTTTTTCTGTAATGTATAAATTTATTTAATGTGTTAATTTTTTTTAGCTTTAAAAATCATAATAGTGTCTAGAGTACATTTATATATTTCTATAAACAGAAGGCTTCAAATCCAAACGCAAAGCATCGTAACAGCAGGGTAGAGTCGTAGAGTCGTAAAATCCAGTTCGTGCAATACCTACCAATAATTTATATTTTCTTTAATATTTTGACTCCCGATTTTCTCTGATTACCTATTATAGTATTATGAATGTAGCCGGATATCTAGCAATGAACTCTACCAACCTACACGAATATATTCACGGGCGGGACTCGGGATAAACAAATTCTGTGCCAAATTGTAAAGTTACAACATGTAGAGTACGAGTAGGTACCTACTTTCGTCACGCGGTGTATTTATTTTATGAGCTCAAATAATTATAATTCCAATTTCAACCACTAAGCGAAATTGTATCAAATATGGAAAAATATTTAAAGGTAAGTAGGCAATTCTAACAACGAGTTTATGAAAGCCTGAACTCACTTTGCCGGTGAATTTATAAGTGGAAGAATTTCTCCAAATTCATCCATAATTCAGATCGTTATTAGGTGGGAGTTTACGGCTTTCAGCCAGTGTTTGTTTATTAAAATATTACCAACATTTTCTCACTGTACGGTTTATTACGGATACGGGAACATTTGCTGTCGGATTCCGGAGCAAAGTAATTTTAAAACGACTCGTCTCAGCGACGCCTGTGACGTACCCAATGTCACGAATATTTTGGCAATACGCAATAACAACAAGGGATCTTTGATACTTTTGATTAGAAAATACCAAAGTTATACCTATGTAAGAACACAGAAATAATTTCTTCAATCGTCCGAAGCATGGAAAATTCCACGACGCGCGACTTGTATCGTGGCGCAAGTGCTTACTTTTACTTTTTTATATCTGTTTCAAACAATTGAGTTCTAAAATAAAATACCTGCAAAATACAGCTCATACCTACTTATTTATATGATTTATTTCTGGAATCTTTTCATATCGTTAATTTATTTGCTAAACGTGAGAATTAATATGAGGCCAAACGAATGGCCATTAAGGACGTTCCGTTTATAAACTTATCTGAAAATATTTATACTAATATTTCATGAACGTCCGACCATGTGCGCAGAAGCACAGAATTTTCAGCCTTAGTCTGTAATATTTTCAGCCTTCCTGGATATAAATCATCCTTAAAAATACAATAACGGACCAATCCTGTTCCATTAGCAGTTATAATAGAAATATAATAATTCCTAATTACCACTTTTGTGATAATTATGAGTCTAATTAAGAGGATGTGTAATTATTGCACCTAATTACATGAATAGCAAGACTTCGATGTCTACTTAATCATTTTAAATCGATTTTCATTCTAAAATATAGCCCAAATTACTTACCTATAAACGGATTTTTATCGACGATATAATTATTGAGAGCACTTCAAAAATCAACTACTTATAACTTATAATATTAATAAGCTAATTAATAATCAACTTTTCATATCATCAGTTAACCCTGCCAATACTCTTCAATATAGGTAGGTATACTCTTTACGAACAAATAAAATATTGGCAAGTGAAGAAGAAAAGTAACGTAGAGCAACGCTTTTTCTTGCTCCCATTAACGGTAATATGACTCAATTATTGTTTATTTAGTTTCAATGTTATCTGTTGTATCAGTCGTTAACCTCTCGAGCACGTGGACGTAGTAACTATAGTATTTTGTTGGATTTGAAGCTGTAGCTCTGCACCAAGAAAACAAATTTTGCCTCATTCAAGCTCTAGAGAAAGACAGGTAACAAAAATCATTTGGCCGACGACCGAGAAGTATACATAGCAGAGAGCTATTCGTAAAATAGAACGATAAGTTGTCCGAAGTGAAAGAGACAGACTTATAAGTGTACCGCTATGCGCGAGCAGTCCAGACCGGTTAGGTCAGAGCGCCTGCGTCGATTCCGTGCGATAGAGATGTGAATATACCAAGTGAGGCGTGTAAGAGCAGCACATTCGAAGGTTACATGTTTTACCGTGGAAATTTCCACTGCAGACAATTGAAACTTGAACGTATGGGAGGGTTAGTGATGGTTTTTTAAAATAATATCGATATTATTTTTAAATACTTTAGACAAATTAGCAATAAGAGGTTTTATCAGCTAATTGTTTGAAATAATATTTTGGTTTCCTGAAAACACAGAAGAACAAGTTCTATATGAAAATAGTACGACACAAGAAACACACATTCAAATATTATAAAATGTTTAATTCTTCTGCCAGCCAATGAATATATATATACAGCCCATATATAGAAATTATTCCTATTCCAGACAAAAACAAAGTAAGTACCTATTTAAATAAATATTTGACAAACCACCAAAGTATTTAAAATTCATAGCATAAGTCATATTGGCATGGACATCGTACGGGTTGACAGCAATATATTATAAAACAATTCTACGATAGTTGGCTCGCGCCCAACAACGGAGTTTATCTAATCGTGAAAGCTCTCGTTCTGATAGCACTGTATTGTTGACATGAATTGATCGCAACACATGCCTACTTATCACATTAAAGTATAAATACAGCTTAGGAATGATATTTTATTGCTCTAGGTAAAGTAAATAGTTGTAGAAGCTCTGTTAGTTGTAGAATCAATATATGCTTGCGATCATGGGGATCGATCCCCAGGGGCCTTACTATGACGTGTTAAAACCATCACCTTTCCGTTGTTAAATAAGGATAGTGCTATTCGTCCTGTATAGCTTCATCTCTCTCTCACACTGGAACGATGATTGCTTTAACTAGTCATAGTACAGCCCCTGCACGCGTAGCATGACCACCGTAGAAACGGGTTTTGTTGACGGAAGAATAGACAAAATGATAGTTTAACAATCACAATCTGTCACTTTGTCTATTCTTCCGTCGACAAAACTCGTTTCTACAGTGGTCATGCTACGCGTGTAGGTCGGGCAGAGTGATATTAGGGTTTCGTAATTGGAACCTCTCAGCGTTATCTTGGAGTCCTCCGCTCCGCTCTATACTAAAGAACAGCTTGAGTACAGTCAATCGCGGAATGTGGCGAGTCTTCGTGGATGGCATTATCTGTGTATGGCAGTGTGCTCAAACATAACTGGTCAAATGCGGGTGACGACACTTCAGCCTAACCTTACGAGGAAAACAGGCGTGATGTTATGTGTAGAATCCGTCTTTAATGAATTAATTATACACGACACCTAATTTTCATTCGACTTTAATTTCAGCCTTCAGCGTTTGCTTATATGCACCTGCTCAGCTCTGCCAGCTCTGCTCAGCCATGCCACTGCTGAGTTGCCATAAATACGATATAATGTGGATCGTAGGCCGGGATAGTTCAACTATTATAAACTGGGTCTGTGTCTTTAAAGACGTCAATGACTCTTTTATAGGTTATCAGAAACTAATACAAGTAATATGTATATTATATTCAAATTCAAATTCATTTATTCGTGTGATTTTTGGTACATGTTACATGAGATCTTAATAATAAATAATTTGTTCCTCAAAAATCTACCATATAGGTGTACACACAATCATAAAATTAGTCATTATTATTATTATAAAAAAAGATTATTCAACATATTAAAATAAAATATTTACTTACAACAAATTCAATTCAACAAATTCAGTCCAAAAAGGTAACATGACATCACTTCCCAATTAAACACTTATCAACAAACATAATATTATAGTTATCAGTGTATTCTGTCTGCCAGTAAGCCCAGAATTTGGTTTCAGAGTTCCGATAAATGACAATTACCTTATCCCTAACCGAGTAGGTGAGGTACAGGGGAATGTTGAAGGCAAATAAGCACTCGGAGGATCATTGGACTGACCAAATTAAGACTGCTTAAAAAGAGCGTGAGCAATGGCGAACGATTTTTAAGCATACTATAAAAACACTGATTGTACCGACCAAGACCATCTGCCAGGACTGTAGTGATAAAAAGAAGAGCCATTCAGAACCTTAATATACCTATAGTTGGAAATGGGCAAAATCTAAGTATACCACAGGACTCAAATCCTCAGCCAAATCTCTGACTAAAAAAAACAAAAGTATTACACCTCCATCAAGGAAAAAAACTTTCCATCGATATCGATTACTGAATGACCTCGAACCGCACATCACTAGCGGCGGAGCCCTCGTTCGCGGCTGCTTGGTCGTCTATTCGCCGCCGACTTGCAACTCACAGGCTTGCTTGCATAATTATTTAACGGTCATACACACGTCTGCCTAGCGCTCTTTGCCTATACGATGTTTTTTTTTTCAAATGGCACCTTGCCAAATGCAACGTCATCGAAAGGAATAAAACGTTTAATGAGGAACAAATGCTATTGAATTAAATAACGTTTTAACCATTTTAAAAATAAATTGCTTGAGATCGTAAAATGTATTTCACAATGAAAAAATTATGAAATATTAATATGGAGCTAGATGACGACTAACCATAAAATGAATTAAATTAATTACGTGTTCCTACATTGTTCATAATTAAACGAAGTCACATACGCGTACGTGTAAGGAAACACACCTAATGTATATATTAAACATACGACTGCTAAATATGTATATGTACGAGTCAGATAAAGATAGGTCAGGGCATTTCCGTCATCACAATGAATAATATGTACTTAAAATAGCAAACTATGTACTTATGTATCTCATACATACAATGTACAACTCATTGAGATAATTGCAGTAAAACATGTAGATAATTATTACATATGTAGGTACCTAAAGAATCTATTTTTATAAACCATGGGCAATAATGACGCAACTTTAAAAGTAAAACAGTCATTGTAAAGCCGAAACATAGCCTTTGTAAAGCCGAAATATAGCCTTCTGCAGGTTTAAAGTGAAGTGCGTCTGATGTAATGTAATGCAATACTTTCTTATTTCTTCTAATGACTTCCTAACATGTTATAAAACGTGTACTTTGATATCTTTAAAAACACACGTGTTTTGTTTTAAAACAATTTCTAATGCACTTGGTTTAAAAGCGAACAGGAAAATCAATAAAAACGAACAGTCTCTGGTCTATTTAAAAAATGGACAGAGGTGTGCCCAATAAAAATTAAAAGACTTTGGTCGATAGCCCAATAATTTAGATTATTTCTGGTGTCCCAAATATTCTGCACCACTCACTATGAACGTGGGTTTTTTTGAATTTTTATAAAAGCAAATATTTTCTATGTTGAATGCTTAGTAAAGGAAGTATTAACCAATTAATAATTTCGTTTAGTATTTTTATTTATTTCATTATGTGCTGCTGGCATATCATTTCCCATTATGTAATGCGTACAATTTTCCATTCACCTTTCGTTTCCAATCTTGGGTCAAAAATATGATTTTAAAAACGTGTTCGATAAAAATTCCTATGTCATGAAATGTGTTACCTACTTCGTTACACGAGTAACGTATACCTTTCTTATTCGTTACAATGCAAATTCTGTTTCTCTCCTTAGAAAAACTCAAGAAATTATGTTCTAATTCCAAAATATGTAAGTTTTCATGACCATTTTTATAAACCTATTCGAGAAAATATTTTGTTTTATTCTACTTTTGTTTTCAATTTACTTACGACGAATATGATTTTTAGTACCCAAAATAACACAACAGTACCATAATGTAATATTAATACAATTATGGAGCAATAATTATGACAATTCCAATTGCGTTTACCTACCTAGGTAAGGTAGGTAAACGCAATTGGAATTGTCATAATTATTAGTAACTAGTAGTAGTACAAACTAATGACAATTCCAATTCAGTTTTTCGACTCAGAGAGGGATAAAATTGTAACACAAAAGAGAGAAAGAACGTGACAAGTAACGTAAATAAATAAAGGACCACCAGGACACAGACACCAGACTCCAGGTCCAGGACTCTTACTGAAAAATATTTTTACTGGGTTATGTCTCCCTTTTGTTTCGTAGCTCCGAGGCACTCTTCGCAAGTCAAGATCGCGGTTGAGTTAAATCCGTTCGGCCTAGTGACTTTCTATTTTGTTTGATACACAAACAACTCGGAAATATTTGCGAATTTTCAAGGAAAACTCATAAATCATTGTGACATCTGAAAATATTGTAAGTTAGATTAGTTCGTTTGCAAGAACTTTGGGGATAAATTCGCTGCCTGAGTTTGGAGTGTTCCGTTTTAATTTTATCTTTATAAAATATTTGCTAATTTTAATAAAAGTTATATATTTTGGTACCTAGGGTACAGTAAAGGATATGTAAATGACATAGCGACAAAAGACAATCTCATAAATTAAAATCTAATCTGTCATTTTTTAAAATAGAGCGACGTTTTTCTTTTCTTTGTTTTTGTTCTTCTTGACTAGCCAGCCTGCATTATTATAACAAAGCTATACCTGCAGCCAGCCAGCACGCATTCTGTAGACAAGCGAATTCTAGGGAGATGGCGTGTACCGAACGGTCACAAGGTTCGTTGACCCAGTAGTGTTGCTTTCTATTTCGTGTGATCAACGCACCTCGACTCTTGTGTTGCTGATTCGCGAATCTGACACGTTTATGTAACTTTTGGTCTGGTAAACTAGTTACAATGGAAATACACCGACATTAATAATTATGCCAAGAGTTCAAGATCAAAAATACATATGTTTTTCTTCTTCCATCTCAGACATCAAAGTTTAATGCAGGATTTTATGTAGGTATGTTGGGTAAAGTTTGTAGATTCGTATAACATCGGTGGGGAGGAAAAAGCTTGTCATTTCCACCTTTCATCATTTTATATCTTATCTTTTTCATTCGCTATAGCTTTTTAGGCTTAAAATAAAATCAGTAGGTATTTCTCCATTCTAATAATATTATTTACACCCGAAAAGGAAAGGTACATTCAAGATAACCTCGTGTTCTTTAACACAAAAGAGACCGAAATATAAAGAGGGGTTGATCCCTACTTGATCCCAACACAAAGCTTTATTCACGACTTCCTTTGAGAGCTACCTACCTATGTAGAAAATTTTCGAGCGTAAACAAGTCAACCCCTTTGCAAAATCCAA
The DNA here is from genome assembly GCA_914767755.1 of Agrochola circellaris. NCBI lineage: Eukaryota > Metazoa > Arthropoda > Insecta > Lepidoptera > Noctuidae > Agrochola > Agrochola circellaris. The sequence continues at coordinate 7,729,753 of OU611853.1, forward strand.
TAGTGTTGGCCTCAAAAAGATGTTTAAAAAGATAAAAGATGTATATTTTTAGTTTTTACATTCGTTGGTCACTAGTTTTATTATTCCCGATAACCTTATAAAATGATAAGATATTATTTAAAACTTATCACAAAGGTTAAATAAATATTTAGTGACCTTATAAATAAATAATGTTATGACTATTGTTTTATTCGGGTACAGACAGTAGTTAAATACCTACATGTTATGTATTAAATGAAAACTAAGATTTATAAATGGATTTGCCATTCAATTATTTCAACAATGTTTAAAAAATTCCACCACCACTTCCTCCTAGGTAAGTGAAAACAAACAAAAAAATATATTATATAGACTTACCAACTAAACACATACACAGCATTAACCCATTATTGTTACATTTTGTGCTTCACAAGAACAATCAAAAACTCCACGTATCTTGCGAGGTCGAATTTAAAGGCTCGACCATAAAAAACAAACGTAACCATACGAGTAAAAAAATCCAATATTCTTATCTAGGCAGGTCCATCATTTTGATGTTATAGAGAGTCGAACAAAGTTTGAATATAGCGACAAATTATTTTATGTCATAAATAATATTGAATAAAAATAAAATATAATACCTTTGAGACGCATTAGAAAATATAATTTACGGAATTAATATTATAAAAAAGTAATTATTAAGTACCAACTCTTTTACAGACTCTACTTGTAAAAGGTGAAGAACCCATTTTATCATTTAAATCATAATAATATTCGTGAAGAAACACATAACTAAAAGCAGATGCTTACTATGCCACTAACTTATCTGCAGTCAAAAGTCATTAGAATTTGAAAGGAAAAGGTTACAAAAACATCTATAACGGTACCTAATCAGATCGTAAACAACATGCTCTACATAATTTACTTTACTGATATTCTTTGATGAGGCTGTTCAAAATGTAATTATAAAATGTTAAACAATGCTTTTTTTTAAAGTTATTTTTCTAAGTATTTTAAATGAAATAGATTTCTAACCTAAGCACACTACATTCCACGTATCTAATGTCGGACACCCGTGTAGACAAGATCCTTTACCTTACCAAACGTAACGTAAGTAGCTAAATGGTCCTGTCAAAGTACTCTGAAAGCAATTTTATTTTGCTTATTTTTTAAGTCTGAAAAGGATTTTTTTTTATATATCACAATTGGTATAATAAGTATAGGAATCGAGCATCAGCGTATTTCAGTAACTACAAAACGTAAACGAACATAAACCCAATCCAGCCTGAAAATGTCAAACCGCTGAACACGTGCCTCCCAATGACCTCCAGAATCAGAACAATTTTACTCAAAGTAACAATTGACGATATTTTCCACTAAATGTGCTTGACTCGGCATTAGCGCATAATAATTAGTTTGGTAAACGATATATAATCAGGTGCGCTGACACGATGCAAGCACGTGGTCGGCAAGGTCGTCTCGTCACAATGTCCCGGCTCTTGCCCCACTTCATTCTACCGGTAAAGTCTGTCACAAGCCAATTTCAACCTTAAATCTACAGTCTAAGCTAGGTTTAAGAATGAGAATCGAGTTTTGTTGTCAGTGCTATAGAAGTTTGATACGGCTCTTCTAGTTATGTAAATCGTCTGCGTTTTGCCCGAAGAGTGTAGGTAAACGTTCGGTGCTGATTCTAAGTAACGTGTTTTATATGAACGGATTGTATCACATACTTTTACTGTAGGGTAATCTAGTGTTCCATTGAAAAATCATAATTTCATGCGTTCCTAAAAATATCTCAACAAATAATGAATTCAAGTTTTTCAGGTAAACTATTTAGTGTGAATTTCACCAATGAAACTGAACACGATCAGCACATCTAAACCGAGTTCAAGAGCTGTCAGTGTCAATATTCCAACAAAAATAATGACACTGACAGCTCATAAACATGGTTAATTGGCTGATCGCGTTCAGTATTATTGGTGAAATTTGCCCTTAATATCCTTGCTAATTGCTATTAAACCTGATATAACAAACTATTATACCGAAACCTTCCCAGAAAATATTCATTGCTTTTATAATAATTAAGTGAGGATGAAAACAAATAACAATATTATACTACTGAAGCTTCATTGACAATTATTCACAGACTCCTGAAAATTATAAAAATTATATACTCAAGGTACAGGAAATGTACTTAGCTACTAAATGTACTTAGGTACCCGTGCACAACTAGGGAAAAAAAAGAAAAACTATTTAGTCCGTCAGTCAGATAATAAATGAATATTAGACACGTATTTTTTGCTTTATTATATTAATAAAAAATTATTTAGATAAAACGCAGTAAAGTTGGGGAGTGGGGGCTCTCTACGACACAAGTCGGTATAAAATCTACCAGAGAGTGACGTCATGCTACATTTTACTTCAATGTAATGCCGTAATCTTTTGATTACGTAAAAAAATAAATTTAATTAACTATCTGACGGACAAAACAATATTTTCATTCAACATCCCTATTACTGTGTAATCTATAGAATAGATTTTTCAAAGGCTAAAAGTTAATGTAAATATAACTTTATTTACATCCGAGACACTTGTTTATTCAAACTTCTTTGTGTTTGAAGTATGTAGAAGAATGTTACCTTTTAAAGTGTAACTTCATAGGCAGGTGTGTGAATGCTAAAACAGAATACCTACTCCATTGTTTAGTTAGTAGTCCACTAGAGTCCACGATAATAATTACTCATTTCACATAAATGTCGAAGGATCGTGAATACTCATGATTCATGTGAAAATCAGAGAAAACAAATTACCACCGCAGTTCGGTAATACTGAAATGTTGCTCAAGCAAACTTCTGAAAAATGGCACCATCAACGCCGCTTTCCAAGTTCATAGAAAAATGCAAAGCAAATCTTTGGTATAAATTAATCAAAATGAATAATAATAATACATTTATTTCACTCCTTACAACAAAAACTTATTTTTAAGCTGTTTGATGTTTGTACAGCAGCAGCACATAATTAATGATATAGGTACCAACTCCCAAACTAAGTCAAGCTTGCATTTTGGGAGTTAGTGGTTCTTCAGATGCAAAGAAAATCTTTGGTAATTAATTGATCAAAATGAATGCAATCAAGACCTTATAAAGTGGGGTAGAGTTTGGCTAAACGCAATACTTAAAGTTATTGATGGTTAGGTATGGTGAAACCTACAGGTGGATTCGATACACTACACGATATATCTACACGAAGCAATAAACATGTTTACCCAGCAATAACAGTAAAACAACACTATGTAGGTTATGAACGAAATCCAATTTCATCTAAATGTAAGCGCATAAAATGGATCGCTGCACAAACATCAATACATCGTCAAACACTTGATCCACTGCCAACGATCCAAGAAAATGTTCTGCATTCAAAATAATGTTATTTATACTTTGTGTACCTAATTTTTTTCGTACTTTATTTTCGGCTGATGCGTTGAAAGCCGAAAGACGCAAATTCAGCTCGATATAGATGTACCGTCAAGGTTAAAAGGGTTAGATGATAAAACCGTAACTCAATCAAATCGCGCTCAAAGCATGATTGAAAAAAAGGGCTTCATTAAAAATGCACGCCCTTTGCCAAGATTTGTAAAATAAGCACCAAAACTTTAATTTTCATAGCTCAACTATCCAACCCATTTAAATAAAATTAAACACATAATATCTGTAGTCTGTTCGAAAATTATCTGATGAAAATGTAATTGTAAACAAACCCATTAATTCTCACGCAACCATTATTGTTTGAATAACAAAAAAATATTGACGATAATGATTGATATTTAAAATTTAAGTTGCGGGTTTCAGTATTACAATAATAATCAAATCAATGCCCTCATTTGTAAGTGGCTATACAATATTGGCACCCACAGGTTAGGTTGGGGATTTCCTGATCCATTTATTTACATTTTGATCAGATAACAATTATTGGAACATAGCATAGTTTAAAGATCATACATACTCGTAAGTACTGGCAAAGATAAGTTACTTTCATGCAATGATAGATAGATAGATAGAATACTTTTTATTATGTACACCATAAAAATTACAGATATAAATGTAGACATATACACACACACACACACTACAAACACACACATACACTTCAAACTTTCATCTCTTCTGGAGCCACGAGCGCATGAATAAAATACATACAGAACACCTTAAACATTGAAGGCTAGATTTCTAGATCTAGTTGATCAGTTACCTAAACATACCTACAGGGAGAAAGCTGAAAATAGATAGATGAAGTTCCCCTTTATAGTGCGCTCCAGTGAACTAACCTCTGAGCATTGTAAAGCCGACATCTGACGATACACTTTTTGTTAATTTCTTTCATTCATTCGGCATCTTTTACTCGAAGTGAACGTCGTGTGTCTGTGCACAAAATGAAACAAAAGTAAAATAGGGTGGCACAATGAAGGGTTCCGTAGTGGTGATGAATTTATCCTAAGAACAAACTTAACATTGTAGTTGAAAAACATGTTCTCATAAACACGTTTATTTACATTCCAACTGCAAATGTAAGTTTGTACGTACAACATTGAGAGATTTATCATTTTATTTTAAGACTATACAATTCTTCTTATCTATAATCTATAAGTATGGAACTGTTTTGTAAATATTGTTTTAAATTTTTTTGGCTCCGTGATTTTGGAGATTAGGAATTAACGGTTTTGAAATTTTCATCTATTTTCTTAAATAACTAGACGATTTAATTTAAAATTATTAAATAAAAATGAGACCCTCCCAGTAAGCCCTCTCATTTGATATGACAGTACAGTTTGCATAACTTCATTTTTAATTCTTCTTATTTAAGTCCCAAAAGTGATCTTCAAAATTATTTTATTTACGTTACGAATCCGTGATTTTGTCACAGAAACTAATATGTGTACCTTTCAACTTAATCGGTCCATTAGATTCGGAGAAAATTGGCGGTGACAGACGGACAGAGATACGAGTGATCCTATATGGTCCGTTTTTTCATTAGGACGTACGGAACCTTAATAATGAATTTATTTGTGAACCGATCTAACAATGTTGGATTTCGGCACTCGGCATTTTTCACTCGATCGAAAAGTGAAATAAAAGGAGCAATTGTACGTTAATTCCTTTATAATGTTGTGGTGTCGTGTGGACGTGGAATGAAACAAAAACGAACCTTCATTCGACTGAAGCGTCTGATATCGGCTTAAGGGGGACCTCGCCCATAAACTATAAATGACGTCTTTCAAAGGTTTCGCATCAAAGAACTCTTGACTTTGTTCTGTTCCTTTGTTATGTTTTGTAGCTTTTTATTTGAATTCATGCATCTATTGATGCAGTGATTTTAATGACATGATGAAACATAGTATGTTTAATGTTAATATATTTTTTTAAACTGAACCTTTGTAACCTCATTTTTAAGGGTTATGTATCCGAAGGGTGCCAAACGGAACCCTATTACTAAGCCTCCGCTGTCCGTCCGTCCGGCTGTCTGTCAGCGGGCTGTATCTCATGAATGGTCATAGGTAGATAGTTGAAATTTTCACGGATTGTGTATTTCTATTGCCGCTATAACAACACAATAAAGTTAATTATTAAAGGGGGTCCCCATACATATCGTATCTTAATTCGGTACTGAACCATTCATATGCGATTCCGACTCACACTTGGCAGGTGTTTTCTTTTTAATATCGAAATATGTAGTTTTGTATAATATTTTTTTTTATCACCACTAGAGCTGCTGAAATCAACCTCCACGAAGCAGTATTTAATCAATAAAACGGAAGATACATACAGGTTTTGTGCAAGTATTTCTGATTACTACTACCGACTAACCATCGCTTGCGTTTGGAAAAAAAAAAAAAAAATTGTAATAAAACAACAGAATAAAGATTTTATTACTGGAAAGATGCAGATATTGTATGACGTTCGGAAAAGTAAAAAAAAAACTGAAAACGCCGGCTTTTCCAGACTGGCATGATTCAACGTAAAAATAGTGGTAATGATAACATCATTTTTATGGTAATGATCGCTCCAACTATGTAGATTTCTTTGCTCAAATAACGCAATAAAATTCCATTAAAACGAATACACTATACATGGTGTTTTTATACATAAAACCATACTGTTATAGATTGCCCTGAAATCTGAAATATTGCGCTGTATAATTTAAGCCAACTGTATGAATAATGTATTAGATTTGAATTGCAACGCACTAGCATGGCGGCCACACGTTATGTTTTCAGACGCTTATGTTGACTAACTGAAGCGTACATTACTAATGTTGCGCCATTGATCAATTGTGATTACATGCTTGTTTGTGATAAATCGGTTCCATTTGTATACCTACTTAACACTTTCGACTCCACCCATTTTTCATAGAAGTCATACGCCATACCGCGTATATACGTATTGGAAGTGAACCCTCCGAGAGGGTTACTGGCATTACTTTTGCGCTAAAGTTAACCATGTCCCACTGTAGATACAAGGCCTCTACTCATACAGAGAAGGCACGAGCATTGATCACCACGCTTGCTCCAGACGGGTTGGTGATTTCAAACTTATATTAACTACTGGTTTCCTCACGATTGTTTCCTTCACCGATGTCAGTAATGACCAAGATAAACTCAGAAAATACATATGAATTGGAAAAGTCAGATTGGTGCTTGCCCGGATTTGAACCACAAACTCATACATGGGAGGCGATGTCTTAACCTCTGGGCCATCAGAAAACACTACACCATAAAACATACAAATATAACATGTACTCGTATTAAAAAATCGATGCCCAAATAATTTCCAAAAAATAAAAGAATTGACAATCTCTGATAATCTTTATATATGCCTAGCCCTGTAATTTCGACAAACTGAGGTCAACATTAGAAGGCCAAAAGGTTTTTAGGGGATAAATTAAATACACCCTTATTTATATTTACATACGGTGTACATGTACAACCTGTCATGTCATCTATAGACCAATTATTAATCAGTTATCCAACGTAACATGTGATTACAAAGTAGTAATCTAGTATAATCCACTCCACAGTGACATGCGACGTAGTTTATAATTAAGGCACAGACATAACTATATAAAGTCGCCCATGGGCCATGAATACTCAGAAAAATGATCGAAAATTAACTTTAAAAGGTATATCTTTAATTTTTTTTCATGATATTCATTTATTTTATTTTATGGGTAGCGTTTGCCATATCTCCGGTGTTATTGGCTCGATTTGGATTCTGTTTATTATTTCTAAAAGCTTATGAGTTATTTTATTAGATTAACTAACATTTTTTGTTAAAATTTGTCAACTATGAAATACAAACGAATGCATTTTTTTTCTAAAATAAAAACAGTATTTATTTGAAAAACACAAGTGTTAGTCCATAATCCAAAAAATAAGGGGGATATTGAAAAAAAACAAAAAAAATTGTCTTGAACGTTCAGAAAAATACGGGCGGTCACATACACATACCAATGGACGGCATTGTATGTTCGTAATATTTCAGGCTGGCACGATGATGACCCATAATTCACGATGATTGCTGCGTGACGTTTATTTTATTGCCACAACAACAAGAAAACATATTCATTGAGAGAACTACGTGTTAGCATGACGGTCAATTAATATTGTACAGATAGAAGCAAAACTAAGTGGGCGGCGTATCTACAAGTGCAATTTGCAAAAGGTTTTTGTGAATAAACATGATGAACTACTATGATGAATGATGTTACTATTATTTATGAGTATATAATAAATGGATAAATTAATAAAATGAAAAAGGAACGACGAAATATTGGAAATAAATAATCATAGATAATCATAAATCTTTATTTATCTCAACATCATATTACAGGCACTGGTTAATAAAATGCACAATCTTAAATAGAGAAAGGTGTCTGAGGTAGGAGGACCCTGAGTTACAGATCACCCGGCTCTCTTAGATAGGACATGTGATGACAAATAATAAAATCCTCAAAAAATATGACCTTAAATTCCAAAATATCAACAGATCTCATAAATAGGCTTCTTATTTCGTGTCGGCATGAACGCCTACATAGTTGGGAAATAGCTAGACAGGTGATATTGATGATGACAATGATGATACTGCAACCTTATACACATCCAAGAAGCACACGACACAAAAACAAAATATGCGTGAGACGTCATAAAAAAGCAGTATTTAATAAAAACATTTTGGGCATGGCACCCAAAATATACAATAAGTTGCCAAAACTTATCACAGACCTACACAAAATGGACCAATTTAAATTAGGTTTGCACAAATTCCTAGTTGCAAAATGTTACTATTCAATTAATGACTATTTAAATGAAAGATGACTGATTTTATCTGAAATGACACCACAACAAGTATAATGATTATTGAAATTTTGATTTGACTTTTTATTTTTGCGTTTCTATATATTATGTTTTTTTTTAATTTATTATGAATGTTTAATGTTGCGATTCTAAGTATTTGCATCAGATATTAATAAGATATTAATTTGCACACCTCATTAGGTTATAATACAATGTACCTTTTATACCTGTAACACCTTTTTAACATGTATTATGCAAATAAATTATTTGATTTGATTTGATTTGATAATGATGATAAATTCGCCTCGACATAAGTTACACGTAAATAGCCACCTAAATGATATGCAACCAGTAAGATCGGTAGCAGAGCTGACTGCATATGATGATTTAGATTATTTTAAACCCAGAATGCTGCATAATGCGGGGACACCCTAGAAGGTGACCTAAGTGTGTGACGTTCTTCAGAAAGGTCAAGTGCGGTGTGCGTGTATGACCATATCAGTACCCTAATTGCGTAATGCACGATCAATCAGAATCTGAATCGTTTTGAAACAGATTGCGAATCCATTGCCTCATAAGTTCGAAAAACAATCTGCTCAACAACGTAAATAACGCAATGAATGCTGTTGAACTATCAAAATGAAACAGATTTGTCGTAATCGTTTACGAAAATGTGTTGCGTAATTTCATCGTAGCAGGTAACGTTCTGTTGTTTCTGCTCACCCCCATAGCAAGGAGGTGTCAGTTTATGTTTATGTGTTATACTGCATACTTTTTCTGCAAACCATACATAACCATTATATACTACAGCTGGTCAGTTTATACAGGAACGAGCCAGTTTCAATGTCAAATCGTTATATAGTTGAGCTTCCTCACCATTAGGCAGACGAAATAACTGTCCGAAAAATATATTGTAGGTCATTTGGCAAAGCCAACTTCTTCCGCCGACATACGAATATAGTAGCTTCTGGTTTAGTCTTCCTAGAACAGCGAATTTTCCGAAAAGTTATAAAATGTTGGTGTTGTAAAAGGAGACTGAAAGATGTTAACGAGATACCGCGAATTGTTGTTTTAGCGAATAGTCGAATACTGATTAATCGCCATTCCCTATGGCGAATAGTCGAATACTCGACATTATTACTCGACATAAAAAAGTATATTTGTTCTCAAATAATAATATAGTTTAATTATTTTCTGAGGCAGGTTTGATTTATGAAAAAAAGCGCAACCGACTTGATTCCAATCGTACAGAAAAACAAATTTTTCTGCACCACAATCTGCTCCCTCTATACTTTAAATATTAAATGATGAATTCAAAATCCTTACTAATTAACTTCAACATGAATTATTTTTGGCAAACTTTTTATATTAATGATAATAATATAAAGTCTGTTTTGTTTTTAAAGATTATTAAAAGTTTAATTATTTTTAAGTCTACGGTTTTTTATTGTAAGTTTATTTTTATTTAGCGATTGAGAGTATTCGCGGCATCTCTAGTTTATATTGTAATAAGAAGATCCTATAGTGCCAACGAACGAAGCCATTAGTTTCAACATTAAGTTTGCTAACTCTATAACTGCTTCTTTATAACAATCCTTCATTGCAGTTGCCTTTTCAATGAATTCATAAGAACGTTCATTATCTATATTATGACTCAATTAAGTCACACAATTTACGAAAAACCCACCTGTGAGTTGAAGAAAACTTTTAACAATAAATTATTATTATATAAATACGTTTATCAAAATCTATAGCGACGTTTCTATGCGTTATATTCAAAGCATATGACCTAAATATTCAAACCACACATAACTTCACATACTTTACGATCAGAAAGCAATAAATAAAGTGTGATAAAGATCTCAAACCATTGTATTGTTTCAGCACATTTATGAGGCAAATGAAAGACGTTGAAACAAAGGCAGTTTTGGCTGAACATTATAAATTCAAGCAAATTGCTTGAAAAAATCACACGATACCTGCTAGATTGATAAGGCCGAACATGCAAGGTAGCTTCAATTGATGCTGAAAAACGTCACAAGGTTTAGGATCTGAAAAACTTCAAGAGAAATCGTTGGACAAACTAAATAGCGATAATTTGTTTCTACATTTTCACTTTTCTTTACCAGAATAAATCCAGCCTATTAGGAATCCTAATAGGCTGGACTGGACCGATGCATCCTAATTTAGGATGCATCGGTCCAGTCCTGGCTCAACTCTCCTCCTTTGGTCTTCTACACTGATATCAACATTGAACGCTAAAGGCAAGGAAGCGACAAATAATCCACAACACACTTAAAATATCAATAGCTGTATCAGCCTTCAGTTTCAGCTATTAAAGGAACATGAGAAATGTAACTAGGTAAATAGGACAAGGATGCTTTCAGTGCATTATGATCGATACTCATATAATACATATTTTATGTGAAATGCTGTCTATCCTTCAGTTTCAGCCAATGAGGAGACGGCAAATGGTCACAATCATACTTCCTAACTGACACTTTGACTGGCAATTAATTTGAATAATTTGGTAGGTAAAGTTCCATCAACTGAATAATAGAACACCAGCTGAACAAATTCTCTCTCTATTTTCGGAAAGCACAAAGTATATATATAAATGTATATATATATTTCGATAGTACTCGTAACACGGGTTCTAAAGCTCTTGATCGTGTTTAATTAATACTTAACTGATGAGCTTTAAAGCTTAGCACTCATTGTTTATGTGTTCATGAATGTTTTCTAAAACGATCGACGATGTACGATTGACATGGCTTGAGTAGACTAAAATTAAAGATTTTTAGTAAAATACTAAAAGCGAAAGATTACTTTTTGTGGCGCCATTTGACAGAGCCCGAGTGAAATGCAAAAGTTTTTGGCAAAGAAATCGTTTTTGATCAGCTTCAGCAGCGGTAAAACTCATACCTATAGACAATTTTCGAGTCATTTTGCGAAAAAAAATTCAACATTCAGAAACTGATGTAACTGAAACCTTTATTATTTATTAATTACATTTTATTATTTATGTACACACAGTAAAATACATACCACCATGTCATGCCATTGCCTTTAATTATTTATTGAAATGAATGTTGGTATAATATTTCTTCAAATCGGTACATCGTGCATCAGTAGGTAATTTCATGAAAGTCTTAAATTTTGTATCCGGAGGGGGCCTGTACCCACGTCATAGCGAATTCCTCTGATGTTTACAATGTGATTGTTTCTGAACCAGTGCCAAAAATGTACTACACGCTTACACCACTATATTAAGACCCCTAGCGTTTTAAAAATCCATCTTTTAATACTTACAAAATATTTTTTCCAGAGGAGGCACGGCTCAAACGAAACTGGTGCAAAATACGTCATACAAGAGTTTTATTTTAGTGACTGCTGCTAAATAAAATAGTAACAACACATTGACATTAACGTGACTTTTCGATTGTGATGCCAATCCCATACATTTACCGGACGTTTCCAATTGTCAGAAATAGAAATAGAAATAATTAGAAATAAAGAAAGGCACTTTGTACCTACATGAACGCAGTTTATTTTTTCATTTTTAGCTTCAGAATGTCTAAAGCTAATATTAAAATATTCTTGCTGAAAGCTGTGAAATGGTGCTTTAATAGATTTTCACGATTGTAACAAAACAATCGGCGTTAATGTTTTTTTTTTTGCGATGTTTGACGCAAATGTCTGTGAACGAACTTTTGCATTTACGATTGACGTTGGTAACGAAGCCACTGAATATTTATTATTTCATGAATTTCAAACAAAGAAACCTTCAGAGCAACTTATCAACTTTCAGACGTTAATTTTTAATTAACTTTGTTTATTTAAAACTAAACAAACACAAACATGGAAACTAAAAACGCTAAAGTACCGGAGTAAATTGTCTATGTTTTACACGTCATTCAAAAAATAGGCTCGGGCAACGTGACTATGAAAATGCACAGGAAAAGCCTTCATGATCCATTTCAGTACGGGAGCGACCTTGGCCGGGTGACCCAAATAATGTATTGTCCTTGAGCTGCTCCAACTGGGCCAAAAGTCCCCACGTACTATATTAACCCGATAAGGGGATAGTGGATAAAGGCCAAGTTTCATACAAATGGAAATGAGACTGACATCGTGATAAGAAAACTTATCTTATTAGATAATCTGCTATTTTTGTTTGGGTGACTAATATCGAGCAGTGATTTAGGCAACAAAATTATACGAATTAATTAATAGTGAAGAATCAAAGCAAAATCTGAATATAGAACAGTGTTATGAAATTGGCATAGCACTACTTGGGATGATACAAAAATGATGGATCCAGATTATAAAAAAAACAAAATAATAAACTGAAAGCTAACTGGAAGAAAACAAAAGATGGATGCATACCCAGGCTATAAATATGGTGGGCACGCCACAATTGTGGCGATAAGTCCCCTCTTTGAGGAGTGGCTAGAGAGGCGCCACGGCGTCCTCACCTTCCGCCTGACACAGGTCCTCACCGGACATGGTTGTTTCGGGAGGTTCCTGTTCAGGATAAAGCGGGAGGAAACGCCCGGGTGTCACCACTGTGTGGATCGCCCGGAGGACACGGTGGAGCATACGGTGGAGGTCTGCCCAGCTTGGGCGGAGCACCGCCGTGTCCTCACGGAGGCGATCGGCGGCGGCGAACTCTCGCGTCCGGGCCTGGTTCAGGCCATGGTCCGGAGCGAGAGTGCATGGGAGGCCGTCACCTCCTTCTGCGAAGCAGTAATGCTCGCGAAGGAGGAGGCGGAGCGCGCGAGGGAGAGGCAAAATGCGCCCCCTCGCGCCCCTAGTCGCCGCAGGAGACGCCCCGGGCGTCGGGAGTCGCGAGCCGACTTCCGGCCACCGTAGGCGCGGGCTTGCGGACGGTGAGCAATGGGTAGCTCGCCGTCCGATAGGGACCAGGCCCGGGTCGACGGCGCGTTGTGTTCCACGCGCGCCTCAAAGAGATGTCAGCACCAACTGACGGGGTTCGGAAGGGCCAATGCCTGCCGGGGTCGCGGGTTTGTCTGAAAGGGATATCGCGACCTCGGCACACAGGCAACGGAAGGAACACGGGTGGGTTTTAGTCAGTAAAAGTCTGACACGCCCTCCCGCTCCACCCAGAGCGGGAGAAGTTATTTGATAATTTCCCATCCTCAAAAAAAAAAAAAAAAAAGGCTATAAATATGGTACTTACCTATTTGAATAAATTGAAAGAACAAAAAGCTAAATACTAACAAGCTGTTAAATAGGTATGACAGTGTTCTGTACATGAAAGACCTGTTATGGACATGTACAGTACATACGAATGAATAACAGCCAGCACAATTAGATTAAAAGCCTTAGAGTAAAATATAAATAATAACGTAAATAATAACATCACATAATAACCATAATTGCATGTTATAAGCGAGATTACAAGTACTGTTTAATTACTCGCTAATAGCAGAGTTATTTGTTATGTTGCATAACTTAGGGAAATTGTTTTTTGAATGTTATTCTACCAGTTTCAAGGACATGTTGTTGTTGAAAATAAATGAATAATAGGGTTATTTAGGGTCGCTTATTTGTGATTGTTAGTCCTTCATAAAGCTTTCAGTTTGAATTGTAGTTTGCATCTTTAATGAAGTCTGGGTTTGGCTTTCACAACAATAACTTTGAATTTCAAAACACTACCTAAGACTTGGTAGCTATATATAAATAATATATTCTGTGACTTTAGTAAAATACTGATATGTATAATATTGTAATACAGTATCAACTAATACGGGGGTATCGTGAGTGTTACTGGCGGCCTTATATATTATAAATTGTGCATAAATAAACAAATAAACATTCTAGAAGAGATCGATGTTCAGGTAGATGGGTACTCAGGAGTGTCCATTTAGATGACTTATCATTCTTGATATAAAGAAGACTAGCTGTTATCTGCGATCCAGAATGCTGCTGGGGAATTTGTTGCGCCACTTCTTCGTCCCAGTTAACGCACTAGGAAGTGGTGAAGGGTGGGCGTTTTGGGGGACTGTCTTATGTAATTTTGACGTTCGAAAAGTGCTGATTCTCAGCCTAATTTGAATTTGTATGAAAGGTTATGTTCATCGAAATCCGTGCAACTCTCTTTCGTATTTATCATATTAGTTAGGATATAGAAGAGATTATCATTCTTGATAAATCTCGCTGATCCTTTCAAAATCATTTCAGCCAGCGGTTTTCAGGCAGTGATGAGTCAGCAAGAGTCGGAAAAAACATTTCTTTAAATGTTCGTTATTGTTTACGTCACCCACGAACGCTTTCAAATAGCAATTTACCAGCTCTCAAAGGATCTAAAACATTAGATATTCAGTAACTGATTTAATATCTCTAGATGTATTCAGGAGCACGTCTGCGTTGAATATTTTACTGTGAATTTGTACCAAGGACGCTACTTGAAAAGCAATAACCTAGCTAGCTGCTGTTATGATGAAAGGTTTGAGAATATTAATGAACTAGTATAGATTTCCTAGGAATGTATACGGTCAGTTTTATCTGGAGTTCCATCTATCTAATGTTTTAGACAACTTATTACTATACTCCATTTGAAATAAAATTCAACTTTTAACTAAACCTTTTTTTACAGTCCGTTCAACCGATTTTGACTTCTATTGCGTTGGTGGCATGACAAATGACAGCTGCAGTAAACTGTTGGTATTGTAACCAATTTTTTGCTTTTAATGCCATCCTTATGCCTACGGTATAGAAGTCACAATCGGTTGAACGGACTGTAAAAAAGGTTTGTTTAAATTTCTAATCTTATTTCAAATGGAGTACTGGTGTCAAAAAATTGCAAATCAACTTGAAAGTATCGTTAGGTATTTTAGCTTCTTACCACACATAACCTCAATGCTAAGTTAATACGCATAACGCATATAAACATACAAAACCGCATACAACTATCAGTTCCAAGAGATCGCGAATGTTCTTGAAAATTCTTTAAGTAAGTATGGCCAAGGTATGACCCCAGGGCCAAGTAAAATTAGACTCAATCCCTAATGTAAAAACCTAAAGAAGTTACTACCACATACATCAGTAGTTCCACGCTTTATAACCAAGTGATCAAAACTATAGGATTAAGCTTAGATGTAAGAAGTAAGTATGACATCATGGCTGGCAGCTGTAAGGTATACGTTTCCCGAAAAATGAAGCAAGGTGACCTAATATTAGCCAAACACCTCACTGGGTTACCGATATAGTACCTTTACTCTTATGTCAAACCAATGAGCCATTAAGAGGTTGTAGGCGTATGACGCATAGCTGTATGAAGAGATTTAACGCCCTGATTCACGTGAGCCTGGGATTAGTGATTCATTACGATAACAGAATACCTAAGACGACGTATTGTTTGTGTGACACGTTCTAGAGATAATGGTACAAATGGTAGAAGAGTTTCGTAATTGGGTAAATATCGAACGTTATTTACCTTTCCTACTGACAGGAGGAGGAGTTTTCACTAGCATCTTAGGGGAAACTTCTTCATATACCCGGATGACAAATAGTTGACTGCCTCTTTGATCTAAGTGGTCTCAAGAGCTACTGCTGAGCATGGGTTTGGTTCGAGTTTCGGGCAAAATGGGTTTTTCCAACGGGAATTTCTCAGCAGCCCAAAGTCTGGATTTGTGTCCGGTTGATGGGAAAAGGTCCTCTCCCTATTACATGGGACTTAAACATAACTGGCGATATGTGGGTCTACTATAAGTACACCTCTGCCTAACTCTTCAGGGATTACAGTCATGATGTTATGTTATGATAAGTAGTGTTATTTCAGGACATGTTCTATCTGAGCGCCAAATTCTTTCAGCCCTTAATGCCTAATTCTGAGTGACTTCATCCGAAAATCTTCACGAACTTTCTCAATCATAGTAGGTAGGTATTGGTTAGACAAACAAGCAACGACAAAGGCTAAGCCGCAATGTCGGTAAAATATTACCTGCTAACTTATTTATTTTGTCCACTGTACATTCAAGACAGGAGTTAAAAAGAAGATTTAATTTTGCTTCGATTTCAAGCTTTGTAATTAGATGCATACAGGTTAAAATTGCATGCATGACTTAACAATGATTCAGTTTCGTATCTAATGGATATCCTCATTACCTATTTTTAATGATGTTGTTACCTTTATTAAGTTCAGAAGTGTTCATTAGTATCACGTATTAGATAATTAATTACTTTACTAGAACATTGTTCTATAATCTAAACTAATGTTATAAGAGAAAACATTTGATTTTTTGTGTTTGTTTGTTACGCTTTCACGGCAAAACGGCTGAACGGATTTGGATGAAATTTGGCACATGGGTAGACCACGACCTGGGTTAGGATATAGGATATTCTTTTTATCCCGATATTCTCACGGGATCGAGACTTATGCGAGTGAAACCGCGGGGCGCAGCTAGTAAACAATATTTATATTGCGACACTGTAAATGCCTTCTAGAAGCTATTTTGGTAAAAAGGTGTATTTTCGTATTACTTTGTGAAGCAATGCCAGAAAAGGTGTTGGCAATGGTTCGAGTAATGTTCAGGAAGACTTTGACGGATGAAAGATCAGCTCAACAACAAACAATATTGCTTAGCGGTACTAGTGACAGATTACTGACTTGTCCTAATATGATAAACACAACCAAAGTTTAGATACCTCCTAAGTATAACTTTATGACGGAGATAAGAATTTTTATATATTTAAAGAAGTATAGATATTAACTTCTGTTAGTTAAGAACTCTTGAAACATTTGCACAAGATTCTACTATTATTCTAAAATAATTCGTCTAGCGCCATTTTCCTCACTCTATTTTCGCACAGTCGTCTTCCGCATCGTAGCTCAAAGCTCCAGGGGAATGTGTTTGCCAACAAACATCGTGTTTACAAATCTATTATTAAAGCTTAAGGCCCTTTGTACACACACGTTTATCTTTCCGTGAAAAACTACAGTTTCTTTACGGTATGGCGTGTTAACCGCGCCGTAGAAAAAACATGTGAGCTTGTATTAAGGCTCCTACAAACAAGCACGACACGCGACGCGACTCAAAGACACCGCTCGGCGCGCGACGTGCGGTGTCTTTGTGTCGCGTCGCGTGTCGCGCCTGTTTGTAGAAGCCTTTATGCGCTACGGCGCCGCGTCTCTCAACAAGCCTCCATAGTAACCCATACAACACTGTCGACCGTGCTAATGTGCTTACACACGACGAATCAACTGTAGTTTTTCACGGCAAAACCGTAGTTTTTCAACGGCGCGATTGACACGCCGTGTCGTAAAGAACCCGCGCCGTAGAAAAAGCGTGTCTGTGAACAAGCTTCCATCACTATGGGTCACTACCCATACAACACTGACGAATAAACCGTAGTTTTTCACGGCAAGAAAAACGTGTGTGTACAAATGGGCCTTATAGTAAGTTGCCACGTTGGTGTAGGAGGGAATAGAACAATGTATATTTGTATCGGCAAGCTTCGAATAGTAACGCGATATGATAACAACAATTTGTCTGCCAAGCTTAGTAAGTGCGTCGTGTTCTAATAGAGCAAAGGCCCAATGTAATAATGTTGCTATTATAACATAGAAATGATAGACATCCACCGCTTGGTACTCAATGAAGCCGAAACTAAATTAATTTCTTTCATTAAAGTTGGGACAGAGGAAAAAATGCAACTTGGATTACGCGAACTCTGCTGAAATGGACGACTTAGAGAGATAAAAAAATGCATTGAAACCCCTCGCTAAGTGTTTTTGTTTTTTTTTAGAACACGTCGAGTAGTGCTAACAGTATAGTTACTTCAGTAAATACGAAGGTATAATTCCACTGTTGATCACGTAGACCACAAAAATCAACGGGTTTACCTTACAATACTGCCATAATCGCTTGACAAACTAAATACTTAATTATTTTCCTTAAACAACTTGGTATCTACGGATATCTTCAGAAAATAATACCTGTGTGCAATTATTGTTATCAAACGCTTGTATTTAAAACGCATAGGTATTGTTATAATCAATGGTTGCGATCGATTTACCATAACTAGTTATCTTATTTTTCCTCTTTACATGATCTATGTACTTGAATGTATTGATAAGCAGTGTTTTACACATAGGTATACATATAATATTGTATGAATATGCATGGGCCATGTTATTTATAGATAATGTAAGCAAATATTTTCCTGTGAAAAAACCCCATTACATGGTGATTTATCAAGATAATGCGGTGCATTGCTTATCTCGCTAATATAGGAAATAACCCAATTCTTATCAGAATAATAAAGCCCTTCCAAAAGCATTCCGTATTTCACATTTAAGTTACAATCTCAAAAATTCACCCTTGAATTTCGTGAACTCGCCGTAGGTACTCATATTTTCGACTTTTCACACGCAGATGGGAAATGTCGAAAATATGAGTACGGCGAGTAAGAGGTTGTAAGTCGTAGGTTCGAACCCTGACAAGCGATTTACTTTGTGTAAATTATTTCATCACCACTGCTCTCAAAAAAGGTGAAGGAAAACATCGTGTGACATCCACCAACCCGCACTGGGCCCGCGTGGTGGATTACGGCCCACTCCCTCTCACCAAGAGAAGGCCTGTGTCCCAGCTGTGGGAACATTATAGGCTGATTATGCTATCTACAGCAAGAAATATGCTAGATATTCGATTACTTACTAAATAAAAGACACTCATATTACTTTTAGAAAAAAGGAAATCAAATCAGTCCGCGCTTTCATTTTAAACTTGAACGCTCGAAATTGCGTTCCGTTCTATTTTGAGGAAAAGGTCAAGCAAGCAAGAGTTTCTCCGACTGCATTCACTGGAGCGAATTGCTATATCTTACTGAAAATGCCTCTCCCTTTCAGCTTTTAAAGGTCAACTATATTCGTCGCTAACTGCTGGAAAAACTTTTAATTTAATGTTGTACAAGGGAATTTAAGCTTTAAATCCAATTAACCCTATAGTCGACCCTTCACTGTTATTTTTTTCTATTGATTTTTTTTTTTTCATTTCAATGGTAGGATTTATTTTATAATTCCAAAATACTCTTATGCCAGTGTTTTAATTTATTTTGGTATTGTCGTGTGCACATTGTATAATAGATAGCAGCAGAATTAACAAAAGATAAAATGAACGAGTTATTTGAGAGTATGAATTACAGTCAGACGTTATTCAGCTTTATCGTATCGTATACCAACATGAAATAACAGTGTCACATGACTAAATGGATCACAAATCTTTCGCGAACTATTTAGATAGGTAATACAAGCAACACGTTACACTGTGCAATCTGAAAATTGCGGTTTGTCTCAAGACTTGCTTTCCGAATATTTATAACATAGGCACATCATTTGTTGTGTATATTTCGAATACTTTCAGGAAAAAATTTAAAGTGAGATTTCAAGATTCACAGGCTGGACAAAAAAAATCTTTAAGATTTTCAGATAGTTAATTTAATTTGGCGCCATCTCTTTTAATTTCTATAAACCTTACATGGTAACTAACATTTGAGGTCGATGAACCCATTACTTTACTCAGCGTTGCCTTCCTGAAGTCCAATTTATTCATGTACCCCAGCTCATTTACTTTAATGATATAAATTGGGGTGAAAGGACCTATGTGAAAGGACAGATATTTGTGGTAGGGTCTGAACAAACCTATTAAGTTAAAAGCCTAGTTACGGGATCGCCATACTTCGCCGGTAGCGCCTAGAGGCGGGAAGGACTGCAGTCGACATAGATAGCGATCGCTTTAAGACTGAATTCGGTCGTAAAGCGATCGCTATCTATAACGAGACTGCAGCCCAAGTACTAATATTTACTGAAAGTGCGTTGGCCGCGAAACTAAGCTGTCACTGTCACAGACCGCCTTTAAAGTACAGTACAACTATTTCCTTAATGTCCCTCGGCAGACTTCGTGTTTCGTCAGTCGTTGGATTTCTATCTGTTGCCCTTTGCATCTATTCTTGCATCATTCAATCGATAAGTTGTGTAAATGTGGAACCAAGGCGCTTTCAGTACTAAGCCGGCTTTACAGGATGCTCAAAGCTAGACAAAAGGATGATAGAACTTCATTGCTAAGCCTCATGTTAATATGTTCTATGAGAGGTACCCTGCACCAGTGAACTAATTAGGAAGAGATTAGTACAACATTCACAATTTTCCACCGTTTCATGAAGAATTTACGAAAAGAGAGTTTAAAAGAACACTTTTCTGTCATTTTGAAGATGTCAAACGTGCTAGTTTGGGTACGTAAATATGTTGGGATTAAGTAAGATAGGTAACTTTAACGATTCTGCCTAACTACTTAAAAGTGTATATTAAAATATTAAATTACTCTAAGTATACAATCTTTCTCTTGTTATTATGTAAGTGCTCTTGATTAGCAGAAAAATAACCTGTCTGAAAAATTTCCTTCCTCAATTATCTACTTCTAAAAAGCTATAAAAAAGTATTTTTGCAGGAACCATGTAATTGCATTATGAATTTCAGTCACGCACGAGCGCGTCGCTCATAAAACACTCGTTTTATAGGTACCTCCTTTACCTACATTTTTCCTAGCTCCAGCCGCCCGGTAATTTTCCGTTCGATCTGTCAAAATGCGCAAGCCAGCTGAGGTCGCCGACCCCGAGTCGTGACGTCACGCGTTGTCCTAGGACGCGCATGGGCGGACTTTATATGAAAATTACATGTTATGACGGCTCTTTGTAATTAAAAGCAAGATTGTTGTCTGTAAACATGTAAAACTAAACAAACAATCCGTAATGCTGACTGTAAACTAGTTATGTTTGCATGTTTCAGTTTCAGATAAAACTTTGTATTTATTTTGGCGTTTTGGAGTTATTTTTCTGTAAATAAATGCAATACCTTTATTTGCATATCTTTACGTTTAACGTAACCTAAAGAAAACATTGTTTCAGTGAACTCATCAATGTACCTAACTGAATAAAAACTAGACTCAAACCAACATTATAAAATCAATCAATCTGTTCTTGTATTTATTTATATAGTATTATATATATAGGTTAATAGGTATATGTATATCCTTATATTTAAATAAATATTTATTCCAAAATTTTCGATATTGCACCTACCACTGTTTATCTCTGCATCACCCAAAGGTTGACTGGTAGAAAATGCCTATGGCATTAAGTCCGCCTCTGTACATTGTGTGCTTAAAGTGTTAAATAAATAATAAATAAAATCACAAACAATGAAGTAAAAAAAAAACTGAATCTCAGGAAACTTATTTTCTTGCCAGACTTCCGGAAAATATTTGGAATGTGCACCAATCAATCAAAGGCGGTAGGTATACTTAACTTAGACATTTTCCACTGGAAAATGGATTTATATCAATGATGAATTTGATGATTACCTATGTCAGGATTTAAAGCACCGAGTATTATCATGATAACATTTATGGACCATATCGAGGTATCTACACTTCACGTGAGATAAATCTGTAAAGATAAGAACCAATATCAATAAAGTCGCGTGAGTGTTCGGGAATATTCGAAAAATGTTTTTAATAGTTGTTATTGAAATACCTATTAGATATATAGATCATTATGAAAAACGTTTACTTTGGGACCTACTGTGAAATCACTTAAATTTATGGCATAACTCAACAAAAGAACAGCAGATTTTTTTGGTCACATAGGATCTGTAGATCCATCAGATTACATATCAGAATACCAGCGCTGCGGTATTTTTTTTTTTAATATCGCAGCATTATGCTGAGATAGGAGCCTTTTTGGCCTCGCACAGGTCGTTATTATTCTGTTAGTTTTTAAATGCTCCTTTTAATATTTGTTTATTATTACCTACTGTTTGTATTTCCTGTGCGTGTCCCAAATAAAATATTTTTCTTTCCTTCTTTCTTTAGATGATATGTGCTGTTTCATAATTCCTATCTTAATTTGAGAAAAATCACTCACAGCTTGTTCACTATTGTTTTTTGGTGAAACGCAGTTGTCGACAATGGTGCATGATTGTCCAAAAAAACCTACTACCAATTACCATACTTCTCATCAGTTTCTATAAATAAACTATAACGGCTGGAATATGTGATTGTTTTCCTATACATATTTATAAGAAAACAATTACTTATTCCAGCCGGAATATTCCAGTTTAGCGTTTTCATAAATAACTACATAGTAAGCTTGTTAATAGAAGCACATTAATACATTACAGCGCCATTCGTGTTTGGTTATTATTTCCTTAAGGAAAAAAACCATGGTACCAATATTATTTGACCCAGCTCCAGCCAATGCTTACCGGCCACAATTCGCCTTAATTATTCACTCTTGTTCTATCCGACTGCCACAGGCTACACTTTAGTCTAGCCTGAATATCTGAGATATAGTTGCTTTTGACAAGATATACACGGTCAACGTTTGATTAGCAACTCATGTTATTCAATTTATTTAAAGTGGCTATATTGTTTTGGTGTTTCCTTGTTTTTTTTTTATTATATAGGTCGGATAGCAGGCCAATATTCTTCGTGAAGAAAGGTAGGTACACCACGTCGCCATTGATACCTGACACATTAAAGGAATGCCAATACTTTGCGTACCATAGATAGAGTTCAAAAGTCTCGTGCCATTTATAGCAGCAGCACTAGACCCTTTAAATCGAACAAAGTACTACTTCATAGCAGAAATGGATTTCTTCTAAAGAACTTTTCCGCGTGGAAGCTTTCTTCTACTAGTGGTCGAATTACAAAGAGAGCAGTTACCCCTTTTGAAGTGACTTCCGAACTACAGACAAAAAAAAAACGTTTTCCGCGATCCAATTACGAAGGACAGATAATAAAAAAGAACAATATATTTTATTTCACATGGGCACTTATGAAACGTCAGAAGCTAGGTGCACGGTTCCAATTGGTCGTTTCGTATGGAGAAGAGCCGGCAAGAAACTCTACGGTTACTCATATATATATAGTAGGTATACCCTATATAAAGCCCATCACTACTGATATTCATCTGATAGCACCTATATACACAGACACTGCAAGCCTAATGCAACATTAATAAAATTGTGAAAAGGCGCTGATGATTCACAAGAATAACCTTGAAATAGCCATTGTAGAACTTATTTACAAAGTGTAGCACATCAATGGGTATAACTAGTCAGTAATGACTGTTATATCATTTGTTAAGCCTTACATAATAGACTGGATCCTGTGCATCCATTATACCATTATATTATGTCGTATAATGATGCTACTTCAAGGCTGGGTGATCTTTTTGCGACGCAGTTTGTATTGTATAATTATTTCAAAGGAACGACGCATCGGAACTAATTGGTTTGAAGCGCTGTTTTAAATTAGTAAACAAGTACTCGTTGTGTACCAGGAGGTGTGGCAGTCTGAAACGATAGCTTTTTACATACTTTTTTTTTGTCCTAGACACTGCACTTTTATTCTTTACTTCACTTTGTTTCTTGGTATACTTAGAATGAATTTATGAGGTATGTCGTTCCTCAGAGGGGTATTCTAAGCACTTGTTCAAAAGTGGATGCGCCTCATCTCGTTCCCGTGCAACTTTTTAGGTGTCATAATTCGGGAATGTCAAAATTGGTTAAACAATTGGTAAACAATTCGGGAATGTCAAAATTGGTTTGAATTTTCTGATTATAATCTTTGCCAGGTAGGTGAGTACCTACCAGCAGTACCTACCCACTCAAGAGAATGTCAAAACATTTTTAGACTCCATGGTAACGTGATTTTCCATTTCGAAGAAACGGGTAAAAGTTTCCCAGCATTTATAGGGTTGCACCGAAACCTTATTCAGTGTACCTTTATTGTCCGTCTGCGTCGCAACTTGTGAGACAAACGGTGACTGGATCGATTGCCCTACTTGCTATGAGCGTCAACCCTATAGATAGTCTATACTGATGTATTTAAAATAAGTAAAACTGGTCGATGGCTAGACGCCGTGAAGTCTCGTTCAGTAACTTTATGAAGCATAAAATATATTTTAAGAGCAGCTTTTAAAATAAGGTTTGTTTGTGAGTTTAGGGGTGAGTGAAGCAACTAACATTATCTAAAAAGCAGCTTTCACATATGTATACGTAGGTACATAATACCTATGTACTGTGTCTACTAATCTCATTTTCTTATAAAGTGGAATTTCAGAAAAGGATTTCTTTTTTTTTTTTAATTTTCCAAGAATTCTGATTGTTTTCTTGGAAATTTTCATCATAGTTATCTTTATTTATGAGCATTTCTTGTGAATGGATGCAAGTCAAAGCCGGAATTGACGTCAGGCTAATTACATGCAAAGGAGACTTCGCCGAAACGACGCAGATTTATGATGAAGCCAGGGCTTCGAGTGTTGCCGAGGTCGGTCCGTGGATGGGTGACCATTAATTACATACCGAAACCCCTCCGTACCTTGGAAATGACGTTAAGCAGTCAGTCCCGGCTGTCATTGATAGATCTTTGACAGTCGTTACGTGTAGTGAGAAGCCCAAAAGTCTGACAACCAGTCTTGCCAAGGGGTATCGTGTTCCCAGTAACTGGGTCGTGGTGGTCAGATAGGCAGTCGCACCAACTAAAACACAGGTATTCTGTTTCATCCGTTAGACTAGACCCCGACCCCAATATAGCTGAGAAGAGGCTAGGCAGATTGATTGATTTTTGACTTAAACAGACTGATTAGAAAGAAAGAAGAAAGAAAGAAAAATGCGTTTATTGGCATTATAAAAAATAAAATACACCTTAAAACTATTAAAACAGAAAACAAATTATTATAATGCCAAAAGGGCCTCAGCTCAGCATAATGTCAGATGGCAACACAAAGTGAACCACCTGACGCTGATTTTCAGCTGCAACCCACTAGTGCCATACGCTAGAACAATAAACATAGAGAAGTGTCTGTCCGTTATAATAAATAATTTAAAGATTGTATAAAAATAAAATAAAGTAAAACTCATTTAAAATCAAATAAAATTTTGTGACATACATGTGTGTGTGTGTGTGTTGTGTTGTGATTAAATAAAAGAAACGAACAAAGAAACTAAACTAAATACATAATATCTGTGTAGATCCTACACAAAATAATAAATCTTTTATCTATAAATAGAAAGTACCTTCAATGTAAAAACGGGTAACTGCGATTAATATCGGTATAAGTGCTATCTTAGTAAGGTTTAAAAGGGAAAACCATTCCCTGAAAAGAACAAAATGCGTAGTCTAACTAGTCTCCATAGGTTACACATACCATTTGAATTTTCCCGGAACTAAAAAACAATAACAAAGGTAAAAATCACGTGCTTTTCCTTCTAAATACTACGCACACGTATTTTCCTAACGTACGACATTTGTGACGATTTATAAGGTGACGACAAAACGGAAAAAATTAACACATCACTAACAAGTAACAATCGATCTTTCCACGCCGTCTACGGAGTAGCTACCTATGGAAATTTTTGACGCTGTTTACGGGAAGAACCGAAGAGACGCGATGTGAAAATTGACACGTCCACTGAGAACACTTACGATGGTCCTTTCGGGAGTGCGGTACGGTTCAAAAATGATAACAAAAATGTTTTAATAATCGTTTACCACCGAAACTATGAGGAGCGAGCGTGAGGAGCGAAACCGAGAGGAGCTCGTGGTTAAGTAATATCAGTCCGTGGATGGGTGACCATTTTTACATACCGAGACTCCTCCGTGCCTCAGAAAGCACGTTAAGCCGTTGGTCCCGGCTGTCATTCGTGGATCTTTGACAGTCGTTACGGGTCGTCAGAAGTCCGAAAGTCTGACAACCAGTCTTACCAAGGTGTCGTACGTATTACCCAGTTACTGGGTTGTGGAGGCCAGATAGGCAGTCGCTCCATGTAAAATACTGGTATTCAGCTGTATCCGGTTAGACTGGAAGCCGACCCCTGATAGTTGGGAAAAGGCTAGGCAGATTGATTAGCACCGAAACTATAAAATATCTCAGAGGAGCTTCTGTCCGCGACCTCGTCCGCGTCAACTATATCATTCAACATATCCTATGGCTTTGGCCACAGTGTAGCTTTCTATTAGTCAACTATTTTTTGAAATCGGATCAGTGCTTCCAGAGGTTACCTCTTACAAAACAAACAAACAATTGTACCTTTTTTATTTCCTAAAATATTATTACTAGCTGTGCCCCGCGGTGTCACCCTCATAAGTTTCGATCCCGTGGGAATATCGGGATAAAAAGTATCCTCTTAGGACTATACAGCCGTTTTAGCGTGAAAGCGTAACAAACAAACTGACTTACGCATTTATGATATTAGTTAGGATGTTAGATAGTGAAAATATAGATGACTAGTTTGCCTGCTCCTCTAATTTCAAAGGATGAAATAGTTTATTCTGTAAAAAGGATATCGGAATCACTTTTACACGTCATATAAAAAAATATTAAAAATAAGCTAGATGAGGTCGGTGTTTCCTATCTGACTACTCTAAAATGAAAGGTCGAAACAAACTCAGAGGTCGCAGTCTCTTTTATAGTCCAGACATAATCTTGGTCAGGCCATATGAGAACCACGTAGATTAGTGTCTGAAATGGTCTTTTTAGGAAAGAACCACACAGATTTGAGTGGACCTGTCCAGTCAGTGCAAGCATTTGTCAGAAATCGTCGTAAAAATAAAGAAGCCCTTTATGTCGTAAAAGACAAATAAGGAACAATATAGAGTATAGAATGCAACGCCCATGGTACAATTTCCCAAGGGTTGTCGAGTCTATGGAGATTTCCCACGAGATTGTTATTTCCAGCGGTCTCTTATGACGCTCATATTCAGCTCTAGGCATCGGATAATAAATCATGCTAATTAACAACACTACCTCTAATAGGCTAAGAGTCGCGAGCGTTTCCGTTTACTCATAACGCACATGCACGTAATTCCCTAAAGTAAAACTCATTGCGACGACAGAACGGATAAAATTAACAGATCAGTAATGATTAATCGATTGAAACCCCGTGAATCACACCTCTATACTTCAAAAGAATGGAGAAAGATGACGCCCTTTACGGAAAACGTGAAATAATTATAAAAATTGTTACGGTTTTTGATGACTACGCTGCTAACGTCATATATATGTCGCTGCTAACGTCAGAGACTAAACTCCATACCCGCGGGTATCAATAAAACCAAATCCAATATCTATCTCTCTTGTGGGTGTAGCGTGGAAATTAGGTCATAACCTTCCCTACGTCACTACAGTTTAAAGAGTTTATATACGAGGACAATATTAATGTTCAGTTGTTAGTAAACAAAAGAACAAAACAAAAACAATTACTCACGACCTTTCCCTTTATACGTGTAGTGACGTTCACGTAATCACCTGAACGTCAACACAACATAAAAGACAATACGATAGAACAGGTAAAATTAATACGTCACTAGCAATTTCATCTTCCCACTTATTCGACGTAACTGCGAACATAGTATGGAAACTATATCTACGTCATAGTTTACGTGAAACTCCATAGTCGTGTTGAATGTCACGTAAATTGTAATCGTAAAATTTTAATACCTGTAGGTAGATGTAGGTACTTGAAATGTAGGACTTAATTAAACCTTGGTTGTTTCTCCGTCCTTAAATGATAAGATTATAACTGGTAACTTGTGTTTTGATGATTTTTCTATACAAACTTTAACGCCACGTTCACCCCTTAAGGGGTTAATTTTTCCTGAGGATTCCCTATAGCCATCAATATTGGATCAGCGGTTTAGTTAACACAACTTAAAACAGACAGACAAAACGAGACCTTTTGGTAGCATTTAATATTAGATAGGTATTACAAGTACATTATGTAAATGGATAATACACTAGTATACTCGTAGCTCTTAGACAAGAAGCTTACGTCAAAACGTTTTAATACTTGACTACTTACTTGCGGTAAAGGCGGTTTAATTACTCAGAAAAGGTAATCAAATATAGTGCGTACTTTCTGAAGACTGATTCATTCAATAACGTTTCGTACGCAAAATACGCGCTTTGACGTGGAGTTGCGGATACCAGCCCGTATTACCTAACGTTTCAAAATACGGCGCAATAAATGGTATAAAACATTTTAATCTTTCTAGAAGTCTCGATATTTAGACACACTTTACACCGTGTTTATAAAGTACGGCGTATAAGCGGACCCGTCTAATATTATCAATTATTTAGGTAGGTATATGAGATTAACACAGTTTGTTATCGTTATCAGCTGTTTATGTTTTTTTAATTATAAGTAGATTGTGGATATTACGTGCGGCTTCATCAGTATCTTTCAGCGTAATCATATAGGATACTCATTTAGTTTGTTGGATAATGTTATGACACACTACCGCGCCATAAAAAGAATACGTCGCTTTAAAAGTCACCCCGAATACACCTTTTTAAAATAACGTTTATACGACATGACTTCAAAAACGTTGGTAGTTCCTACCTTAAAGATTTAAAGCTAGGCAAAGATAATACAATCGTACTCAATACTCAATAGTTTATTGAATTCTTGTAGTACTTAGGTAGGTGGTAACTTAAAATTATATGTGATCATTGCGTGGACCCTGTTGGGCATAGCAAAATAGTGGGAGAGAGGAAGCTTTGAAAACTTAGCTTGTCAGTCTCCTGAACTAAATCTAATATTATTATATTAGATATTTTTTCGTCAACACTTCGCAAAATACGATAAAAACTGCGATGCAATATGTTCAAGACCTTGATGAAATACTCAGCTCACAACGCAGTAGCACTGAAATTTTAAATCACTTGTAGGTACTTAGATTATATACATATTAATTACCATATAAAAAAGGTGGCTGCTCGTAGATGTGTGTTTTACATAGTATTTGTAAAAGATTCATGCCTATAACCATTTACTGCATTATTAAAACCGTAGTTCCATTTATCTATATATATAATAAAAGTCCGAATCAGGTTCTTACAGAAAGGATAATTTTTAAAACTTGCCGGAATTGGACATTTTAGGAAAAATAAAAGTGCATATTCTATGGGCATTTTGTATGAATGATTGAAATTAGGACAGGACAGCATCTGTCGGGTAGGTACAAGCGCGGATCTACCGTTGTGGGCACGATGAGCATGCCCACAACCCTAATAGACTTGTGAAAGGGTGACTCCTTTCACAGTCTATTGATGTCGATAGGCTTATATTTTATCCAATGCCTTAATAATAATTTAAAAAACAATGAATCGTGCGTGATTCGGAACGCAGCGAAGTTCTTAGTATCGATATGATGACACGATATGTCACATTTTTGAAAACATATTTTTTTGAGAAAAAAGAGATGACTATTCGTGCGCAGCCATCTACTAATTTAAATTTATGTACATTGCCGCCAAAACTGTCTTCTTTTGGTGGTGTGGCGCGGCGCTAACGTTAGTAGTTTGTACTCTTTATAGACATAGGTAACCTAACTTGAATCGTTTTGATGAAATCGAATAATTTCATCAAAATCGGTTCAGTAGTTTAGAGTCTAAACGTGACACTGTGATGTACAAGAAACACACATTTACTTTAGTAATTTTTGTGAGCGAATAAACTAACATTTTACAGGTTTATTAATTTAATAGTGTTCGCCCCATGGCTTTGCCCACGTGGAACTATACACTGTACAAAATCTTGGTCAAAGCGTCATATATTTTGTAAATAATTATCTCCTTTGTAGGAATGCACTATATCGATCATGAGCGAGTTCAAACTCCAACTCGCACTTGGCCGATTTTCGGGTGGCTGTGACCACAAACTTTTTTGAGGGCTGGATCCGCGCCTGGGTAAGTAGGGTAGGTGGTAGGGTAGGGTCGGTAGCCATAGATAAAAACTTAGTGCTAACAGTGCAAAGCCGGGGCGGGCAGCTAGATATAAATAAAAATGAAATCCTGTTCGTTGATTAGCTCATCACTCGAGAACGTCTGGACCGATTTGGTTAATTTTCTGTTTTAAATGTGCATTATAGTCTGAGTAAGGTTTGTGTATGAATTATTGAAATTTGGACAGAACTTAGTCAATCGGGCCAGCGAGTAAAATAATAGAGACGCATTCTAAACTAAGTATGTATATAAACAAACAGTTGTAAACACTTAAGAGAAAATTCCCTATCCTCGCAATTTTAATTAGTAAGTTAACTCTAAATATCGTAAACATAAGCTTTTAGCACTTATTTGACACTTAATAACAGTTTGTAATGTCACCCTTCTAATGATCACGAATCACGAGACTATCTAAATGGTACTATCGATCGATATTTTCCGTTACCGATCTATTAGAGAATGCGATATTTGCATATACTTCACTTTTACGGTTTACTAATTGAATTAGAGTAGTTAGTTGAAGTTAGTTTTAGAGATCCATTCCATTTTGGAATATATTGTGAATTTTAAGATAAGGTTCTTGAAATACTGTCAATAGGTAGGTACTCTAAAAAATTTCAACAACATATCCAAGGAAATGTGATAACATTAATAGGTGTGCTTTTTCATTTGTGAAATGGGAATTCCCCTAAAAAGCATCAGCAGTGTTACGATCAATTAAAATGTTAAAAGAAAATAATAATAATAATACAACGTTGTTTCAGACTGGCGATACCAAAAGCTGATAGCGTTTATGCAATTCACGGAAATAGTTACCTACTCATAATTTACCGATTTACAATGCGATTAAGATTAGGAATTATATTGTGTTGGGAATTTGTACGTGCGTAATCAAATTAATACCCTTCTTTTTTTTAAACATTCAATACGATGGATTCCACAGTTAGCTGTGTTTATTATTTTCAATAATAAGCATAATAAGCAATATTTCCGTGTTCTACTTTTAAATATCGTCAAGAATAATGTATGTACGTTTATTTATAAATATTTTCCAAAAAATCATAAACACTCTCTGTCCAGCCAATGAAATACAAAAGTTCCCATTTGTTCCAAAAGCAACAGTTACAGAATTTAAAACAATGGTTAATTTTCAGCAAAGAATTACGCAAACCGAATACAAACCTACGGAACAATCTCCGCCATGAAAAACCGCACTCAATATTTCTATAACAGCACAAAATGGACTCATACAGGCATACCTAGTATACCTACCGACATTAGCCTCACACGATTCGATTAGGTGTTTCACATGGAAATTTCCTACAGTAAAAAATGTTAGTTACGACATGACGCATGAAACAATGGCTGTGTTCATAAAATAGTATCGTTTCGGTTGCGTTCGCTTAAATTGCATTAAGTTATATCCACGTTTGACTACATCATGTCTGTTCTATTCTTGGAACGGCAAAGTTTGCATATTATATTGAGCCAAAAGGCCATCGTTTTCTTGATTACTTTTTCAGGAAACACTTCAAATTCCCTATAGTTAAACAGCTGAAAAACGGAAAAAATAAAGCCTGAAACAAATAGTATTCAAAAAGCCTAATCAGATTAGGTAAATCCAAAAAGCCTAATCAGATTAGGTAAATCCAAAATAAAACGGTAGCATTTTGCATTTTCATTAATTTCCGCGCCACCTGAAAAATTTCCGTTACAAAGGAAATTACTTTTTGTGGATTTGAAATGCAATGAGGCTAAACAGGCTTTACAACTTTTAAAGCCATGCTTTAGTATTACCGGAAATACTGTTCGCAACCAGATTATCATTTTTATGAAAGAATTTGGTACCCACCATAAAACGTTGATAAATATACAGGGTATTGTGCTGGAACTTTGGAGAATCTTCCGTCCAGTAGTTGACAGAGAATACTCCGATAGGTTGAGTTGACTAGTAACCTTTTATACAGGGTCAAATTGAATCAGCTAGCTCAACTCCGCAGACGTGATGGGTTTAGATATCTAAACATGATCGAACGAAAAATAAATTAATTTCATGAGTTTTTGATGATGATCTTTCCTCTCGTTTTATTGCAATCTGCAATCCGTGGGATCCTGCAATCTGTGGGAGTGATTTCGTGAAAAGGGACGGAAGTGTGTAACAGGAAGCCGGGGAAGCGCGTGCGGAATAGGTTGTAAACAGGACGATGATAATAATGATGATGTATATTATTTATATCATATACACGTCAGCAAAAATTTCAGATGGTACACATCATATGCGACAACTCAGCTCGTAAATTTTTTTGGGGTCATCAACCGCATAATGTAGTTACTTGAAATATCAGTTTTCTTTGTGTAAACTTCACAGACGTAATGGGTATCGATATCTAAGCACGATATTAAAAAAAAATAGTTTTGTTCCACTTCAAGTACATAACAGCGGACGTCGATCCCAAAAAAAAATCATCGTTAATTTTTTTTAAGTAGTCGTAGTATTTGGATATCGATTTGGATACCCATCACGTCTGCGGAGTTTCACTAGCTAATTTAATTTGATCCTGTATAAAAAATTATCCTGTATAAAAGAGATGGGTAGCTTATGTGTTTAGAAAAACATACTACGACCACCATTCGTTTTGCATGCATAGCACCAGTTTACAGTTTCAGGATTTCGTTTTCTTGATTTACACAGGCCCCTATTAAATGTACATCCTACTAATCTTATAAACGCGAAAGTTTGGGGCCTGTGTCCTCGATAGTACATAAAATACTACAGAACAATTTATTTTCGACCTTTCCAGTCCGCTACAAAATAATGCCTTACATAACTCAAGTGCCTTCCATCCCATTTTAGTGCCAAGAATTTTTCCACCGTAATTATATCTACGTGCCGGGAAAACTCTCCTTACAAAGCTATTTGGGCTAATTTTTGTCATGGCTCGTCATTAAGCAGTCGTCATAAAGGTGCATGTACTGCACGTAACGTAACATAAATATTTGCACGTGGGTACTTATTGAAAGAACATACTGAGTTACATAGTTAAAGAAATAGGTATAGAAGACTTTACTCGAAAGTTACGCGTTACAGTTCAGCATGAAATAATGATAATGTTTGAAATGTATACGCAATAACGTAGTACTGAAAAAACTGTGGTGGATATGCAGCTGTTAAGCTTTTTTATTATGAACAAATGGTTTCACAATACATAATAATATACTACGATCGCCCAGATCGTTAAAATGTGCGCAAAATCGTTTGGCAAGAAACGAAATCTGTGAGGCACGCAATAGTTACTATTTACTAACATTTTAAACATGAAAAACAGTGAATTTCTGTTATATGTATTTAATTTAAACACGGTTGTAAAAACCAAAACAATTATATTAGTACTGAATACTTTCATTCCCACTACGATGTATGATTTTCCTATTTTCTACTGCCGTTTCAACAAGGTTGTTTGTTGTTTCAGTATGTTTTATATAAATCACAATGAAAAGAAATAGAGATCTTTTGCCTGGCTAGTGGCAACAGGTTCGCCCCGTAACATGGAACTTGAGTTTTACAGGCTAGTAGTGTAGGCACTCCGTATACATATCATGGATACCCTCCGTCTGAGGAGAACGGACGGTCGCACTCCTACCGACTATAACACCACGGTTCCTTCCACTACCAGGAGTTATTTATTCATTAAAACTTTTTGCAAAAATATAAAAAATGCCGTACAAGGGCGACCGACTTGCATTTTTTACCTTAGTCAACCTTAGGGTGATGCAGAGAGAAAATATCAAAGGTGCAACTACAACGAAAGGTATACATAACATGAAAATAAATATTAAATACAAGATTAAATGCATAGATATATACATACATACATATAAAGAGAATAAACTTTGTCAGGAGAAATAACGATCGGTAGAGGAGAATAATAATCAGTAGAGGAGAAAACGAATCCAGCAAATCAGCGCTGAGATGTTTCTGCTAACTTCTTACGTATATGCTCACATGCCTTCACTTCAAAAGACGACCGACTGGTTGCCGTCCTGATGTTTAGAGGCATTCCAAAGAAATACCGTCTGGACAAGGAAAGAAGAGAGAATGAAACCAGAGCGGTGAGAAGGACATCGTAGAAGACGATTGTTAGTGGAACGAAGATTCCACACAGACTGAGTTGCTTGTACATTCACCGCACGTCTGAATACCTGCAGTGCTATTCTGTAACCATCTCACCGTGAAAACTTAGGTGAAGTGAGCGTGGAGTGAGCTGTCATTCCACAGGGATTGACACTATTGACAACTCACTTCACCCAAGTTTTCACGGTGAGATGTTTGCAGAATAGCATGGCTGATGTTCCGTTACACTAGGCTAAGGCTATTTGGGACCTGGACAAGCTTTTGCGTCCTTCTAATATGTAAACATGACGAGGCATATAATTATATTATTTATTATTTACTAGATTATGTTACTATTTAATAATAAGTTGAGCTCCTTATGTTCTGAGTTGAGCTCTACGATTACTGACAAATGCTTGCACTGACTGGACAGGTCTACTCAAATCTGTGTGGTTCTTTTCTCAAAAGACCAAATATGACTTGACCAAGATTATGTCTGGACTTTAAAAGAGACTGTGACCTCTGAGTTTGTTTTGACCTTTCTTCTCAGAGTAGTCGGATAGGAAACACCGAACTCATCTAGCAAATTTTAATATGACGTATAAAAGTGATTCCAATATCCTATTTACAGAATAAACAATTAATAATAAAATTAAAATAATAAAGAATAATATAATAATCAAACAATATGTTACTATTTGTTATCAAGGACGTCAGTATACTTATTGTTTGTCTTATCTAAATACAATATTATGAGTGGTCATGTATTTTCTAAGAAATGAACGGCACTTGAAGTATTTCCTGTGGAAATATTCATTAACTTTTGCTACTGATCGATATTTAGAACGATACGTACACATAGATACCTAGTTGATAATAATCACGATTATTACAATATTTACTTTTAATTTATTTATTTAATTCAATACATAATCTTAATTATAATATACAAGCTAACACTAAAATATATATAAACTATTAACTAACTAAGTATACAAATATAAAGGGGGAAGACAATCATAGGGCATCAAAAAATTCGTCCGCAATTATTAATTAGTTGAATTTCATTTCAGTACAAATAAAACAACGGCCCAAAGTTGCAAAGAAACTTCGCACAAGCTTGTATGACAAATATAATAGACTTTTCACTGTGTAAGTGAAAACTTTCCCCTGATAGTAATTTCTCTTTCCTCGCCGGTTATGAAGATAAAATATTAATTAACGATATGTTCACACTACATTTTACTGCCTATATTCATTCGCAATAAATAATGATAATCTGAATCTCCATCTTTTATGACGCTACACTATGACTACGTACTAACGTCACTTTCGCTAATGAGTCATAATTAAATTACTTTTGTTTATCAAAGATAACAAAATTTACCATTCATAAAGCAGGTAGTACACGAGGATATTAAGTGGGATTAATATTAATCTAGCTAATCCCCACCTGCCTTTATCACGTTAACAAACGTTGACTTTTGGCCTTAATTCTGTTTGCCAATTTGTTTTCAAGATTTATTTTTATAGAGCCATTACGAGGGGCTTCAGAATATATTACCTGAGTGAGTAAAGCAACGCTTTTCGTTTAATAAAAACCGTCGATATCCGTGATAAAAACATAAGCTTGTATTAAATTACCTACAAAACTGTTAATGTATGCCATGGGGGAGCAGTCATGGCCCAGTGGTATCCCAGTGGCCGCGACCAGACAGGCGTTTTATTTTATGTAAATTATTTCATCAGCACTGCTCCTAAAACGGTGAAAGAATACATCGTGAGGAAACTGGCATGTCGTAGAACCTAAAATTCGAAGACATTGTGACATCTACCAACACGCACTGGGCCCGCGTGGTGGATTACGGCCCACTCCTTCTCACTGAGAGGAGGCCTGTGTCCCAGCAGTGGGAACATTATAGGCTGATTATACTATATAACCATGTAATTACAGAATAGGTTTTTACGACGTTTTAATTAAAGCATCAGTGTGCTGCTACAAAAGGAGAGTTACATAATTTGGTAATGAAAATATAAGTAGATACACGTACAAGTGCCGTCACGTGGTAGATATAGAAGAACACTTTGTAGATATCGACTGCAAGGCATACGGGCAGAAAGATGACAAAGATTCAGCCGTAAATTCTCTGATATAACTATCAACTACAGTGAAAACCGTTTATAACGACTTCGAAGGGAGCGGATTATGGTTGTAATAGCCGATAGTCGTTATAACCAAAATCTATGTTAAGTAAATAGAAATGCTGGGATCACAAGATTTCGTCGTAATAACCGGTACGTCGCTTTAAGCGAAGTCGTTATAAACGGTTTTCACCACCTAAAAGTTAAGATGGCTGTCGCTGTTAAGCCACCAATTTTATTTTTATAGCATCATTTCCCAATAATTCTCACCAAAACGTGACACCAACCGATGGGTTACCAGACTTGCGTTTCTTGAGTCTTGACGTCATTGCACTGCAAATTGCTTGCGTCTGCAAATCATGTCCATAGGTAATTCACGTAATTCATTAACAGTTTGACACTTATATGGATACGTCCGCAAAAGTCAACAATAAATATTGTTGACTACTAGTTGAAGACTCGCGTGCTAAGTGGACACTATGCGGTGTGTAAAGTGAGAATTTGAAGTAAACACCTTATTTGTATCTTTGTTTAGATGCTTTTCAAGTTTTTGATTGCTGGATGTTAGCATAGATGTGCTTGTATTGAAACTTTTGAAACCTAATAGGTTGTCTTCGATGGAATCTTTCCTACAGCGCCGTTTTTTTTTTAAAGATTTCTTGGGAAGAACGTTTGGATTTACTAAAAGTAAAGTTAGAGCCGAAAGGTTGACCGCGTACCGGAAGGCCCCCCACAAGGTGGACCGTTGATCTGGTGAAGGCCGCAGGAATCCGCTGGATGCGGGAAGCACAGGGGAGGGCTATGTCCAGCAAACAGCAGTGGACATCTTTCGGCTGAAACGATGAATGAAATTGAATGATGATAGTTAGAGCGAGAGTTGGAGTTGGAGAGTTAGTTTACTAAGTTAAAGTTAGCCTTTTTTTTGTTTTATGTATTGTTTTTTTCCCCTTTTACTATCAATAATGACCAAATGATTATATGAGTGACTTATAGAGCTAAGACACATTCATATAATCCCTGCGATTCTAATGAATCATCAGATTTAAATTGAATCAATGTTCTAAATACCATTATTAACACAACATTCCACGTTTCACAGAAATCTGAGAACACCAACAATAAATAAACAAAGACTGCTACACGTGAGCAGTGAGCACCCGATACAAATAACACAAACATCTAAATATACATCGGATTCAGTTTTAGCCATCTGATCCACCTACGTCTTCAAGGCTGCGGTCGGAGGCGTGGTTACGATGTCACATCTCCTCGTGGTCCATGTCTCGTTAATAGAACAGACACGTAACACGTTCCAGATTGATATTAACTGATGCATGTGTGTTATGAAGTGCGTCATATTTTTATAGACGTGTTGTTCTGGAGCTGGAATTATCTGGATTTGAACAAGTTTGTAACAACGTGTTTGTCTGGAAATAATTGGGTTCAATCAAGCAGCAATTGCTTTTTTCTTGGAGAAACCTATCATATTCTTGCCAGTTTCTCCCATGTTTATTAGCAGTAATGGCCATATATTCCCCATGATCATTTTTTTTGCAGATATAATAACCGTAAATAGTTGGGTTTTTGAAGATGCTGAAAGGTTTCAAGTTCCACAAACCAATTAGTCTTTTCCTTTGTTCTCATTGACCCAGAGAGATTGATCACAAGAAGTAATATTACGGGATCGCATTACCTGGACATCAATGTTAGCTATTAAGTAATCTGAGATTCCATAATTATATTCAGTTGTTTAAAAAACTGTAAAATCCCAGAAGACAAAAACTCAAATGGACAGTTTATATTCTTAACGTCTTCTTGAATAATGAAGAAATTGGAATTTATCTTATGACGTCAACATGGACCGAAGAAATGGTTGGGATACCCACATTAGATGTTTATTTTAACACGTAAATAGGGCGTCTTCTAAAGAAAATGGGCTACACACATTATTGGTAGACGTTCAATAATATTCTGCTCTGTTACCTCCCTATAAATAAACCTAAAAATAGCCATCCATTTTCAGTCTGTTTTCTCCGTAACTGAAGACACAAGGACTGAGCTGTACGTACCTGTTTGAAATACAAATTAATGTTGATATATTTCGGTTACCCATAAACTGTAACAAATGACCTAGGAAGAGAGGTCCTTAAATCTAGAAATAATAAAAAAATTGATTTCCCACAGATTGCTTGCGTCAACTGGCTCTAGCCTCATCAAAGAAGAATTGTAGGTTGCCCAAAATCATCGAGTTATGTAAAATTTACAAGGACGGCTATTTCAGGAGATACCTTAATTAGCTCATGGGCTGAAAGATTCTGACTAATGTTGTCTATCACTTTTCGTCTTGTCCTTAGGAATTAAAAAAATTACAGACTGCTAAAACTGAAATTTTGATTTTGAACCAGTTTTATCGGGTTTTGTTTACTTGATAATGCAAAGTGTTTATCTAAATTACTCTCACTTTTTCATGTGGAGTATTTTTGTTTTTCCCAAAAAGCATAAAGGTACCTAAATTGTTTAGATAAGATTAGAATAAGCCAAATGGTTCCCTTTGTAACGCCGACGTGGAATATTTGATTACGGTGCTTTGAATAGCCGACATTGCACTCTAGTGCAATTGCAAGCACTCGTCACAGTACATGCCGCAAACAATAACAATGGATGTGATGACCACGTCTCAAGATTTTATGTTATTTATCGACTAGTCTATCAAAGTTCTTGATAACAGATCTTCTTCTTCCTTCCGTGTGGTTGATGACTAACCTGGTGTCAGAGTGTTAAAGCCGCCCATGGGCTTCTGACTTGGCTTCACATACCATCAAGAAATTAAATATCTCTCAGACATGCCGGTTTCCTCACGATGTTTTTCTTCACCGTCTTTGAAGCAAGTGATAATTATAGAATACGCACATAAATCCGAAAAGTCAGAGGTGCGTGCCTTGGGTTCGAACTCGAGACTATGACTTGGCAGTCTGACGGTCATACCACTAGGCTATCACTGATCTCACACTCTTGATAACAGATAGACGTGACAGATGTTTTGTTCAAGTTAAATGAAAATACGGTTTGGGAAGAACGTTGGATGTTTATTCGGATCGATCTGAAATACTCCATCGTCATTCTCTTATCCTTAAGTATGCCAATTTATTCGGGGTCGGCTCAACATGTCCTTTTCTTCCATACTTCTCTATTAGTCATCATCTCGGCAGTCACCTCTTTTCTAGCCATATCTTCTTTCACACGTCCATCCATCGTTTCAATTATACTCAAAACTTTCCTCACGATATTTTCCTCATTTCACAATGCATCACATGACAACCGATTTCCACATAACGTTTCAGCCACCGGTGCTCCTTTCAGACTTCCTCTTATAATAATCATTTCTTATTCTATACATTCGCGTAACCCTATACCTCCCTCTTAGCATTCTCATCTCAGCTGCATGCGTGGCCCAACATTATACTCGTACAAGACAGCAGGTCTCACCATTGTTTAATAAATCTTCCCCTTAAGGTGAAATACTTCTGTATCACAGGTATTAAGAAAAGAAGGAGCTATATCTAATTACTAGTCAAAACATAAATCCATTATACTCTAAGAAAAAGAAATTCGCAAAATATATATTTTTTTCCTTTTGGTTTTTCGTGTAAGATTTTTGGATTTCCGGTTTGATTGGTCAGCCTATCAAACTGGAAATTCAGGAATCGCTTCTCGAACAGGAAATCCTGGAACCTAACACGATGATAAAAATATGCTAATTATTATTTAAAATTGCTTATTAATTTAAATTTCCCCAAAGAATAAATGCCCCACTTAATATTGTCCAGTGTGTCCTGTTGTCTTTACGATACAGAAACTGGTGGACGCTACCGAAGGTGCCAAACTCGTAACCAAATTCTGGTCTGACTTTATTTAAATTGCCACATCGACACGCTTAGATGTAAAGTATTAAAAGTATTGTTTCAATCAGCAAATACAAATATAATAATAATAATAATAATATATATAATATTCCACTACAAAAGAACTCCATATAGGAAAAAATATTTCAACATTCTCACACGGCCAGGCCACGTGTAGTATATGAAAAACACTGATTAGATTGTCCTACAAATTGTTGAAGTATGGTTACTTAGCTCTGTGATAGAGTTAGCGAATCGAACGGAATCAGTGACGGCGGCATCCATCGAGCCGGTTGAAACCGGTTTGTGTTATCGTACCGGACAGTATTGCTCACTGGATTCACCGCACACCGCATCGAACAATCACAATCGGACGTAATGTAACTGGTAAATGCACACCTATGTATGAATGAGTGAGAATGTTGAGGAGTCTTATTTTGGGCGAAATATTGTTATGAGTACAAAAACTGATCCAGATTTCGGTTGCGAAAACGATATAATAACAATCGAGAGAAAGATGGGGTAGTCACCGTCACTTTTCTTAAATGCAACCCCGGGCTGTCAGAAGAGTGAGATAATCCTACCTCACACTCCTTCTAGCAGCCCAGGATTTTATGAAAGCTATAGGATAAGGTCAAAGAAAATCATTCCGTTTATCCATATATCATGCCATCACTCAGCCAGAGGCCACACATATTTAAAAGACCCGTGGAATAAGGACGCAGCATGACATAGAATAAAGATTCATTATCACCAATTTGAAATCAGCAATGATCCTACAGCAATACACCTCAATAAAGAAGATTCGTTTACTAATGAGCTATGTAACTAGCCAATAATAATGACACTAACAGAAAACCCTGGAGAAAAGCTCAGAAGTTAGTGCCAACACTGCCAACCGTAGTAGGAAATTGATCATCACGATTTAGGAGATAAATTATGTGCAACAGACGGTGAGATGCTGTAGGTGTCTGAAGAGTAATTTTGGCAGTACACTCATCTCGTTAGTAATCATAAATGTGCTGTTATATAAGTTATAATAATGATGCTCTAGAAATAAATTCTGGTAATTTATCATGATGTGCAATGAATACGTAAAACGGAAGTATCGTGTCGTAACCGACTAATCCAGACTACAAGTATATTTCCTACGTGTAGTCTGAATCAGTCGCTCACTTCGTGGTCCTATATGAGTCAAATGAAAGAACAAGTCTAGCCAAAACGTTAAGCCAAGTCTGAAATCAGCCATTCAAATTAATTCAGCCAACGAAATTAAACACGTATCTGAAATTCTCTAAATAGTTATGTACTGAAACTCTTAATCCTCCTAATGGCAGGATCACCTAAATGATCGTAATTATTTTGTCGGTCAATGACATGACTTGTAATTTATTGACTGAACGACTTTCTTGTTGAATTGAATGTGCGAGCAATAAAGAGTTTATTTTAGATTCTTGACAAAAAGAAAAGAAAGAAAAGTATGTGTTGACCCTGAAGGCCATTAATAATTATAACTTGATACCGACGAATAAAATGTTTACCTTTGGTATAAAGAAACGCCTCCAAGGCTGGAAGAACCACCGGAAATTTAAACAATTACGCTCAAGGAAGTCCTCTCCTTGACCACAACTGTTCAAAGTTAAATTGAAAAGGAAAAATCAGTACTACAAAATAATATAAAACGTTCTTATACAAAGAAAAACTGTCCATTTAAACCATATTAGACATTAAGAAGCCAGTTTTTTTTTTTTTTTTTTAAGGGGCTTTGTCGCTTGGCGACCACATCGCCTAGTGCGGAAAAACACAAAATTGTCGATTACGATCTAGCTTATAACTAACTTGTACATTTGTTTAGCTTTATAGGACACTAGAAAAGCAAGGACGGTTATTAGAAAAGCCAATATCATACCTAAATGCCAACATCATATCGTCGGAAAACATTCATTCTAGTATTTTCATTCCGGAGACACTCCATCAGAATATGAAAAACATCATCAACCATCAATTGGAAACTTTACGTAATATGAATGGTGGTATAGAATTAGTGTTCGTTGTAAATAGCACGACTCTGAAACATTGTAAGGTACTTAAACACAAATTGCACTATTTGTCTGGAGATATTTTGCGTCATAGCATAAACTAGATCATTACGTCAATAACAATAAATTGAAATGTTAGCGTCATCATGATTTTGTGTATCTTCAATCAGTCAACACTATATTCTACTCCTATTATGAAGATGTGTTAAAGTTTGGAAATCCTCAATTTCTGTCTTAGCTATAATATTTAAATTTACAATAGCAAAACAGTAAGTATAACATTACCAAAATAAACACAGATCACCAAATACTCAGCCCTTGCTAAAATTGGTAATAAAACGTATCTCAATTCACTAACATATCAATGGATCGGACATCCAGTTGTGAACTAAAACTGGGTTTGCATTATGAAACTAGTGACATGCAACAGTAGCTTCAGTAGCTTGACTGTTCTATTCCATGCGTCATGTTCGTGAACGGGCGCCGTCAGTAGGGACTGGTCATCTCTTAGCTTCCATGGCTTATTTTAATGTATTTTATTTTTTGAATTTGTTTATTATCTTTTCATTGCGGACGCTTTTAACGTGCACGTCTTTCTACATTGTTCTCACATGTATAATTTAAACATGAATGATGTAACCATTATTTTGTAAGAATATTTTGAATTAAAAGAGTGTCCGTGGAGTTTCTTGCCCGTTCTTCTCCATAGGAACCTAGTACGCTTTGGAATGGGCAACTAGCTTCATCTTTCTGACTGACCGACCCCTTGACAATTCAAAAGTGCCTGTAATTGGTTTATTTGAAATAAATGCTTTGAGTTTGAGTTTGAGTTTGGCTCTAACTAACTAACACCCGGTTTTTGAAAAGCTGATCAATTCAAGCCACTGTTTCACGACACTAGTTGCATAATGTAAACCCCGCCAAACTCTTATACAAAAAGCAGAGGTACAACTGTTTTGGATACTAAAGTCATTCACCACCGAGGCATGGAGGAGACTAAACAATTCAAAGTCATTTGTTCCACAATTGATTTACAGCCAGTAGTTTGCAACACAATTGGTTTGGGCGCTTCACAAATACACTATTGGACAATACTGGCCAGTGTTACTGCAAATTGTCTGCTGCAAACCTGTTTCCATTCATTTTAAAATTGCCAACGATAATAATACGACTTGGCTCATGGAAGAAAATAAAACATAATTTTAAATTAGTTGATGTAATACGTACGTGTGAATTCATTTTGGCAAATCTATTGTTTTGTGAAAATTAAATGGTTGAATTTGTTCTGATTGCAACTAGGCGTAAATTTTATAGTCATATATCTATATGAGCAGACATATTAACTCGTTGTATATATAAAAAACGATCAATTTAAACGATAAGCCTATGAATATATTTACAGATTATAGGTAAAACAAATGCTTGGAAATATCCAGACTAGAATTATCCAAACTAGAACAGATCGATGCTTACGTGAAACTGATTCCTTCGATATTTATAAAACACTAGCGAAACAGATAAAACTAGAGAAAAGATAAACTACTGTTCAATTGGTTCACTAGTTTTCCATTACAAAAATGGCTTGTTATGAACAGATGTCTCTTGTAGAATACTAGACTCATTTGTCTTACGGACAAAAGATTTGCACAAAGCGTTTATAGACACCAAGATCAATTAAGACTCTATACGAATCAACAAAGGTTCCACTATTAACATCGGAGTGAGAAATTAATGTAGCAGTAGTTATGTTATGTCAGTAGTTATGTCAGTAGCCAATTTACCT
This sequence comes from Agrochola circellaris, assembly GCA_914767755.1. Classification (NCBI taxonomy): domain Eukaryota; kingdom Metazoa; phylum Arthropoda; class Insecta; order Lepidoptera; family Noctuidae; genus Agrochola; species Agrochola circellaris. The sequence goes on from OU611853.1 coordinate 7,773,869, forward strand.
TTCCAGAGCTCTTTACAAACATTGATGCCAACAAAACACTAGTAGTTAAAGGACCGCTAAGCACGGTCACTCCTATATAAAAACCGGCCAAGTGCGAGTCGGACTCGCGCACCGAGGGTTCCGTACAAACTTAGGTATATAAGTAAAGGAAAGGGGTAGAACGTTTAAAATTATTAAAAATATTTTTATTATATGATGTAACTAAAAAATTTATGCTTTTCACAATTTTTCCTTTATCTGTGACCCTGTAGGTTTTGATTCCCTTGCGAGTGTCGAAAATTTGCAGCATAAACGGCTGTATCTTTTGATTGCGTTGACTTAGAAGTTTGAGTTTAGAGTTATTTTCACAGCTCCAAGGGACAACATTTCAAATCAATCAGACCTGTGGAAGACGCTCACATCCATTCATCAACTAGAAAAGAGCCAATAATCTTCAAACGGCTGAACCGATTTTGATAAAACAGTTCTGACCGTCCCATCAACCACCCATAGAAACCATCGCTAGAAAACCTGCTTTCAAATAAAAAAAACCGCATTCAAATCGGTTCACCCGTTTAAGAGCTGGTGCCACAGACAGACACACACATAGCGGTCAAACTTATAACACCCCTCTTTTTGCGTCGGGGATTAACACTTATTACTCGTAGTGAAGATGATGAACCGTATGTGTATGGTAATAAAGTGAAAACATTAGAATTGAATGAGGAAAATATTGTTGGAAAAATCTGCTGTTATAACAACAGAAGAAAATGTTATGAGAGTGAAAACTTAACAAAACCAACCACAACTGGAACTGACACGGTAAACGTCATTAGTTTTACCATACGCCACAATCTGTATTAAGACAATCATAACAAATTCCTGATCAGACTGGATGCAAGCATTTAGCAGCCATACAATCGATAGAACGTTAGAAACCTAATAAAACTATTATGACTTCCATCGTATGTTTACATCTGGCATTAGAATGCGCGTACGCAGTACAATCTGCCACAGTTTTCCAATCCGGTTCGAACCGGTAACTATCGATTGATTTTATAGTCTTCATTAAGGCACTTGTTATAATTGGCTTTGTTATATGCGTGTGGTCGACGTTATCTTTGAGGCAGAGGTCAAGTGCAGCACAAGTTATTTGCATCAATATTGTCATGGAAACTTATATCGACGATGATATAATATTGCTTGTTCATTTAAGACTGTTGATTATAATTAGACTTGAACTGGACATAGGATGATTAGATAAAGAAGGTTATCGGGTGCAAACTTGGTCTTATACTTGTTGAAAACCCCTGAAAATGGAGTGCAATACTTAATAACATTTAATATCTACTAGATTTACTGATACGGTACAACGTTAGATGGGTAGTTACCCCTCTATTTCCATTTTCATAAATAGTATAATATAACAATGTTGTGTCCAATTGCGTGTATGAGAGAGAGTTAAGCTACTCGTGCCGCGGTTGGTTCGTGGATGGGTGACCATTTGTACATACCAAAACCCCTCCGTGCCTCGGAAAGCACGTTAAGCCGTTGGTCCCGGCTGTCATTTGTGGATCTTTGACAGTCAGAAAGCCCGAAAGTCTGACAACCAGTCTTACCAAGGATTATCGTAATACCCAATAACTGGGTTGTGGAGGTCAGATAGGCAGTCGCTCCATGTAAAATACTGGTATTCAGCTGCATCTGGTTAGACTGGAAGCCGACCCCAACATATTTGGGAAAAGGCTGGTTATTTCCTACTGCACCATTTAAACTTTACTATATTACGGATTTAGAACATCAAGCAAGAAAGTTTAAAATTGAATCTCTGTGCAGATTGGCGAACTACTGAACGAAATGAAATTGGGTCAGACTCGAAATGTTATTAAACATGAAAATGGGAACTTTATTCAAGTAAACATCGTTTGCTGTCGAACACACTGGAACACTAAAGTAAAGTATTTTTTTGGCGTTAGACAGGGTGATTTTTTGAGAATAATACAAGAAATCTCATCTTTAATATTCAGCCTGTATTGTTTATTTTATACATTCAATACATTAAATATTTAACTGTAGTTATTTAATGATATTCAAATCGTTTATAAGCCTATATCACATTAATTTCTTCCTTCTTCTGCATCCTGGTATTCTGGCACATTAATTGCTCTATATATAGCACATAATATATATTCAATGAGAACTACTAGCCCGCTAGGAAATGTTTGACATATCGTAACATAAGTACCTAATCTACTTCCTATGTTCTCTGCATCTGGTAGATTATGTTATCCATGTACGGTATTATCCTTATTTATCGACCTTACCAAGGTTAGCTATTCTAAGGTAATATGCGTAATAATATGTATTTGTTTTATGTAACTGTATGGTATTCAGACACGTTGTGAACTGTCTATATATTTTGATAATCTTGGATCAATAGTGATAATATTGGGGCGACCCATAGTCATTTACAGCGGTGTTTTCACATTTTTTTCCTGTATTTCAGTAGCAGACCCTTTAATAAAATAAATAAAAATCTTTACTGCATTTTGTTTTATGTGATAATTTGAGGAAAAGTATAGGAAATGCCTAAGATACTGCCTTATTTCTCTTTCAATTTCAGCTGTAATATAATGTCGATTTCTACTTTATTTTCTGTTGAAAACCATCACACAAAGATCTTCTCCAGATCTTCTAGAACTCTATAAATTATGTCCAAAGTTTTGAAATAAACTTTCGACGATTCTTTTTCATCACTATTTTTACATTAACCAGGCATTAAAGTTCTCATAAAACTATGTTATCAAATGGAAAACTACCAAAACATCGCCATAAAATGCTTAAATTAGAATAATAGGTCATTCACTAAGGGGATAAAGTGGGGTCTTAAGTCACGGGCGCTACATTGAATCCCGAACGTAACAAAGAATCCTAGAACTCCCGCGCGTAACGTAGAATCCTGAGTGCAACGAGGGATTCAAGCTCGCCCAAGCCGAAGACACCTTTATCCCCGAGGAGAATATTTCATTTTTGGCAACTATTGCGAGGTAAAAAAAAACAATTCGAATTAAGTAAATATGACACCCAAATCCAAAATTCTAAAGCGCGCTACAGCAACCACCACATGCCGCCACAAATATACTAGAAACAGCGGTTGGCGGAGTCTAATATGCAGTTTATTAAATAATTTTGGACTTATATTTTCACGTGCGCCAGGACAGTACTTATATACATCAATGATAGCCTTTTACTCCGACTGCGTGGGTCTCGTCCCTTTCACACTTCTCTCGGTTATATTAGATTAGTTTAATGTAATTAGTGGCACGGAAACCCTATCGCAGGCGTGGCAGTAATAAAGTAGAGTACTATAGTCTTGTTTACAAGTCCATCTCGAAGGTAAACAGAAGGGACATCAGTCATAGTGTTCATATATACTTCTTACACATTCGTAAGTAATTGACGTAATACATATAAGTCATCCTCGTCTTTGAAGAATGAAAAAGGAAATAAATTAAAAAGCGAACTTAAATCAGCGTTAGCACTTTGTAAAGAGTGAAGTTTTATAACGGTAATGAATGAAAGCTTGCAAAGAAGTATTTGTCATTATTTTACCAGTAATATTCTTTATTTAAAAGTCCCTGGGCGACCGAGCTCTGCTCTGGTGAAAATAGAGAATGCTCATTTAATAGTATAGGATAGTTCATACTAATTCCATGCTGCCATGGTATTAGGTACTTACTAATTCCATGCTGCCATGATAGTAGGTACTTACTAATTCCATGCTGCCATGATAGTAGGTACTTACTAATTCCATTCTGCCATGTCATTATTCTAAGGTAACCATCTTGTTTTAAAATTTGGGCGACCGACCTATGCTCGGGTGAAAATACAGAGAAAACGAATTTTCCCAGACATGCGACCTAGCTAGATCGATGTTTCGACCCCGTAAACCCCTGTATTGCAACTTTCATCGAAATCGTTAGTTCGAGCAAGTGATTACAAATATATATTTGTAATCACTTGCTCGAACTCTCGATTTCGATGAAAGGTTCAAAATACTGCTCTGCTATGTAGGATTTTTTTTTGAAAAAAATAGATTCGAAAAAATCACTAGGTACATGTTTACTTAAAGTTATCTACAACAATTTTAAAAATAAATAATAAATAATATATCTAAGGCATAATAAAGAACTGTATAATTGAAAAGACAATAACTTAAGTTATATTATAATACCTATAATTATGAGCTTTTCACAGAACTAACAATAGCTTTCCCTTATCTGACTCTTTTTCATGAGCTTTTCTTTATGTAGAATATAGCTCTGTAAAAGCTAACCACATCTTTGGGGCTGGAAAGGACAGTATTATTAATAATCTGTACTATTATCCCTGCCATTGTGATACCCTTCGTAAGACCGTTTGGGGAACATTTTGCTATCTGATATAAAAGGGTCATAAAATGGAGGAAGAAGTAGATAATATGAAAGTTAAGTAGGTAGGTATCTACACGTTAATATTATTTTACATTGGAGTTATGTTTATTGCGGAAAAATGACATCGTAATAATTGCAACATAACAACTACACAAGCACTGACAAACTTATTTTACGGTTCATCCCCCTATTTAACCCCTTTAGGAGATGAATTTTCATAAATCCTTCCGTAGTGCTCAGTTTCGTTATTGTGCAAGATTTCATGCTTCTAGAGCCAGCAGTTTAGGCTGTATGTTGTCCGTCAGTGATGAATTTAAGATTTTTAAGTAGATAACAGCTGAAAGTATTTTAGAATGTAGCTAAATTTGTAGTATACTAAGTCTAAAATAAATGAATCTGTTTACTCAATATCTCTCCTCTAAAAGAACATTTATATTCAGGTAGGCATAACAAATAACATGAAAATTAAAAGAAGAAACACGACTGGAATGCCATGCTCCAGTTTTCTCTAATTTTCCCACATTATACCGGCATTTCTTAAAAATCCTACGAAATAGATCATCCCACGCAAATAACCTAATTCTCTTGCGAATTAATCAAGTGGAAATAATAATAATAAAACTGTCGCAAGTGCAACTGCTGAGCATGAGGTCTTGAGTTTGATTCCCGGGTCGGGCAAAGTGTTATTGGAGTTTTCCGTCTAGAATTCCTCAGTAGCAGCGCGGAGTCTGGATTAGAGCCCGGTTGATGACATTAGGCTCGCTCCCTATTTCATGAAATTTAAACATAACTGGTGAAATGTGGGGGTCCGATAGGTGGTCATCTGCCTAACCCTTCAGGGATTACAGGCGTCATGTTATGTTTTTTTAGCATCATCATCGTCTTGCCCATCTTCTTCCATTCATCTCTATCATGGTTATTTGAAAAAAAATCTGTTGTTCCATACATTTTGACCGCGTAGGTATTGCACTTTTTTATGGAACAGCAGATTTTTTTTTTCAGCTGTACTTTTAAACTTCTCAAGCAAGCTTATATACCCAATTCTGATATCGCAAACCGCCGCCGTCTTGAGCAAACGTGGTGATCAATGCTCGTGCGTTCTCTATATGAGAAGGGGCTTTTGCCCTGCAGTGGGACAATAATAGGCTATATTATTAGCTGCATTATTATTATTTGGTCTTTGATATTTCTCGGGACATTTGGAAGGCGTATGAGGGGCCGAAGCCAACTCGCAGAGGCCCGTTAGACGTTTTAATGAAATGAGGCACCAACCGACGATTATCCCTGTATTTTTATTATTTAACACGAGGGTTCACTTAGTCTCATATGGGATGCCGGGAGCCCTCGCGGTGGGCTCATTTTAAATGTAGGTTTTTCTTAGCGAATACAGCATTACAAACCGTGAAAATAAACTCTTATGTATATTTTAACAAGGTTTATTAGTACATGCGTTAGTTTTAAAACACAAGCATGTTTTTTTTTCACGGTTACAAACATTAACAACAATTTTAAAAGGTTGAAAACTACTTATTTTATTTTATTTTATTTTTTTATTAGGTTCACCAACAATTGATTACACTGATACAAACACATAATACATTTAAAAAGTAAAATAACAGTGCATCAGTTACTTATAGGTAAACACCATTATAGACACAAGACCCGTAAAAACACTATTTTACTTCGTTTTACAGTGTTTTATAACATGGTTTGAAACCTAATGCCGTTGAGCGCCCGCGATGGTTAACTTTAGCGCAAACGTAATGCCGGCAACCCTCCCGGAGGGTTCACTTCCAATATGTAATGGCGGCATGGCGTATGAGTTCTATGAAAAGTGGGTGGAGTCGAAAGTGTTAAGCAAGAAGTAAGATAGTGTATTGTCCAAGATAGATTTCGGTCATTACTGACCACTAATTTAAAAAAAACTACTTATCTAATCTCATCTAATTTACCTATATTGTCCCACTTGCACTAATGATCTATTACCATAAAAACCTTACGATAGTATTCTCTTCTACAAAAAAAAATACATAATTAGAAGCAACAAAAGCAAAGAGGAAACGCAAAGCACAGAAAAACAAACCAACAAAATTGATTAGTACGATTGTGTACACTTTTTATAAGTCTGAGGCCCTTCCCATAAAAATAATGGAAATCACGCAACAACCTTTGAAGAAAAAAGTAACTACGAACGTAAAGTAAAAAATACTTTCAGAACTAAAGTCTATTCAGTAAAAATTCCACCGTAAAAACTTAGGCGAAGTGAACTTGAAGTAAACTGTCATTCCATCTGAAGAGCAATTCTTGTATTTTCAAGAAAATTCTCATTGACGAATCTCAGTATTCTATGTCTGAATCTGTAAAACAAACAAATTATAAATAAATTTATAACAAACTTTTGGCATTGATGGTCGCTAATTTATGATTGCAACTTGAATTTTGACGTTTTTAAGTACAAAAATTGGCCTTCTGATGACATGAGATTGACAGCTCACTTCAAGATCCCTTCTCATTTGTTTTCACGGTGAGATATTTATAGAAAAAAATCTGCCTAGCCTTTTCCCAACTATGTTGGGGTCGGCTTCCAGTCTAACAAGATGCAGCCGAATACCAGTATTTTAAATGGAGCGACAGGACCTCTACAACCCAGCTACTGGGTAATACGATACCCCTTGGTAAGTCTGGTTGTCAGACTTTCCCGTTGTCAGGTCGACCGACTGACGACCCGTAACGACTGTCAAAGATCCACGAATAACAGCCGGGACCAAAGGCTTAACGTGCTTTCCGAGGCACGGAGGAGTCTCGGTATGTAAAGATGGTCACCCATCCGAGGACCAATCCTGGCAAGCGTAGCTTAACCTGATGGATCGACCCGTGCGGCTGTTATTACTTAGCCACGAGCTCCTCATGATTTTAACAGAATATTATTATTTTAGCACACATAAAAATACACCAAAGGCGACCGTTTCAGGTAAATTTACTATCATCTCGAAAATAGTTTGTTACGGTCTAGATTGAAATGGAATTCTATCCTAAAGTAAGCTGTGATTATTAAGTCTTGTACCGTCAGCAGGTAAATAAGTGAACATTTTGAAAACAGATAAATAACGAGTTTTCTTCAGGAATGAGACTGAAATTCTCATGTTTTGCTTCCATGCTATACATATTATTAAAAAACTTTTTACAAAAAAAAACAACCGACTTCTAAAAAAAAACACTACAAAGTAAAAATAACTTTAATTTCGGAAGTCGGTGTCTTTCATTTTGAATTTTCGTTTTTGCCACCGACTTCCGAAATTAAAGTAATTTTTCACTTTGTAGTGTTTATTTTTGGAAGTCGGTTGTTTTTTTTTTGTAAAACGACCTGCTATGTAAATAACAGTGACAGGAAGTTATCATCATATCATCCACATATGTATACTAAGTGGGAAAAATACGTAGTATTGAAGCTTACTCAAAAACTATCCAAGCAAAGTTAATAAAATTTATATGGGACCAATTTAGGTCCACAATTAACGGAGAAATCGGCGGACATACATAAAAAAAAAAAAAAACATACATACGCGTCGAACATATTTATAACCTCCTTCTTTTTGGAAGTCGGTTAAAAATGCGAAAATGTATGTATTTTTCTGTCTGTTTGTTAAGTTTGTACGGCCTAACCATTGAACCGCTTTAACGTGGTAGAGATAATTTAACTTGTGGCAAACTGTTTTTTAAAGCAACCCCCAAATTAGTGAAATGCCGTGTTGAAGTATGAAAAATTTTGATTTCCACAGGTTCAAAGGCAACATATAAGTAGGTATGAAAAGCACAAAAACTCTAATTTCAACTTAAACCTTAAAAAGCCAACGTAATTAGATCCTATGAAAATGACAAAATTCTATTATCACTTCTGACGATCGCGATGACTGTACAAAGTTAATTAAGTTCGTCACTTGACGGTGGCGTCTGAAGGAATTTTCCACGACAAAGTAATCAGAAATTTAGGTTACAGTAAAGATGTAAAGAGATACCAACAGATTAGTTGGTAGGTACTTGTAACACGTAGGTACCTAATCTATTATCAAAGATGACGAACACTTTCTTATAATTTATTACGTGGTTTATCATTACTGCCATGAAATAATGCTGTAAAATTCTGTTGTCTACTTAACTTCATTTTTATTACAGACTAGCTTCCGCTAGCGGCTACGCCCACGTGCTTTCTTAATAAATTACAACATATGCTACTCAGTGATAATATAGCATTCTATTAGTGAAAGAAATTTTAAAATCGGTCCAGTAGTTTTTGAGTTTATTCATTACAAACAAAAATTTCTCCTTATAATATTAGTGTCGATCCCTAGGTACGTTTATATTAATTTATGAATTAAGGAAAATCATATGACTAACTTACCAATTGTTCGGCTATATCCCACGGGAACGTACTACCGGGATAAAAAGTATTCTATGTGTTAATCCAGGTTATAAACTATCTGTGTTCTAAATTTCATCCAAATCCATTCAGCCGTTTTTGCATGATTGAGTAACAAACATCCAAACATACAAACTTTCACATTTATAATATTAGTAGGATTACCTACACTTTTATTATCACTCTATTACATATAAAGCTTCGTGCAGACCAGCGCGACGCGACAGCGCTACGCGACACCGGCTATTGTTATACCGTCAAGTTTTCTTAGAAATTGTATTGTTCGAGTCGCGTCGCGGCGTCGCGTCGCGCTGGTCTGCACAAAGCTTTATGATTATAATTCCAGTTTAATTGTCATTGTTAACACACACATACATACATAAACTCACGCCTCCTTCACATGCGGGTAGAAAGAAACTGCAGAACGCCACACCAGGAGGCCAGTTTGACAGATTGCGACTTGAATGTGAACGTTTTTTAAGTACGAAAATTGGCCTTCAGATGTATCTATGAATGTCAACGAAGCAAAAATAAGTAAGGATCGTACCAGGGGGCCTACTCCCTAAGCGAAATCCGTAGTTTCGGCCATCGTTACGGGCGCTTCGATCTCCTTCTCACTTACAGTACCTACGTCTGTAAGTGAGACGGAGAACGAAGCGCCATTCATAGATACATCTGAAGGCCAATTTTCGTATTTAAAAAACGTTCACATTCAAGTCGCAATCTGTCAAACTTCTCATAAAAGAGATTGCGAATGAGATGCGTATGCGAACGTTCTTAAAAATTACAGGAATTACCCCTCTGGTCATACGTGCACGCCGGTTATTGTTTACTTGACAATATTTCAGAAATATGTCTTCTGAAATATTGCACTGTTGAATTTTCAACGCTAGGCTTACCGCCGAGAGTTGAAAATCCAGCAGTGCACTTTTATTTAGGGATTTATTAAAGTGTCACTTAATTGTCGGTGAAAACGGGCATTAGTATGTGAATATTTCCATAACCCTTTTTTTTTTTACTTTTTTTTTTTTTTGAGGATGGGAAATTATCAAATAACTTCTCCCGCTCTGGGTGGAGCGGGAGGGCGTGTCAGACTTTTACTGACTAAAACCCACCCGTGTTCCTTCCGTTGCCTGTGTGCCGAGGTCGCGATTCCATAACCCTGGTTTTTTAATATTTTTTTATGATTATGTCGATTGTAGAGTGACTCCCCATGGACTCGCCACACCTCCACATTCAATTGAAACCTCATACAAACAGAAATGTCTATAAACACAATTCTATTGACATGAATCAACCAATAACCGAGGGCAAAGTGTGCTAACGACTCTAATAAGCGCTAAACGACCATTAGCTGCATAGTTACACTTATACACCTCTTTATGTCGATGGTTCGAGAATTCTCATTAGTAATACTATTATGTTTTTGATCGAACACAAAGTAAAGTAAAGCTTTGTAAAGTTCCAGGTAGCATCATCATCAGCCTACACCAATACACTGCTGGAGATAGGCTTCTCCGATTGCACGCCATTCAGCTCGATTCTCGGCAACTCTCATGCAGCTGCTACCAGCCACCCTGCGAATACCTTCGATCCACCTAGCCTGAGGGCGTCCTACCTTACGCTTGAAGATTCTCGCCACCATACATTTTACAAAAATCTTTGATAGTGTAGTGTAAGTGTGGAGTTTCTTGCCGGCTCTTCTTCATATTAAACGACCAATTGGAACCGTGCACCTAGGTTCTGACGTTTCATAAGTGCCCTTGTAGGTTTATGTGAAATAAAAATATTTTGAATTTGAATAAAGCTTCATCAAGTCCTTAATTTCTGCAGAAAAGTACCTATGCTAACAAAACAGCTTTTAAAGTCATAAATTAAATTAAATGAAAATTAATAAAAGTCTATTGACTTGAATCAATCAATCAACCTTTAAACAACGAGTCAAATAAGCGTTACACTTTACATCACTATACATCGGAAAGTTCGAGAGCGAGGCGATGCCTTGAGTTATCGATCGGTACCCTGGGCCTTGATAGAGTCCCAGTTCACTTGACTCTAAAGCCCGATTTACGCGGTGCAATTTTATTGCCTGTGGCATACCATAAATTGAAGCAACAATAAAAGTCGTCTAAACAGTGTTTAGACGATGCAAGTCATTTGTTGCTTCAATATTTTGTGTGCCTCAACCAAGAAACTTGCATGGTGTAAATATGGCTTTCAGGTAAAATACGGAAACAAATCTTAGCGTAAACTTACGCTTCGATTCGAGTTTGATCTCTGTATCTTACCCTAAGTTAACTGGATTCTAAGATCTCCTTCCATCCCTCGATTTCTAATCATTAAAATCTTTTATGTTAATGCAGAGCCACACCTCCTATCCAAAATATCTTTTAAAGCCATAAAAGACAACCATTAGAAGGCTGTTCAAATGAACCTTTAAATAAACAAGTGCAAAGTGTGTTAATTAATTAACACTTAAATCTCTTTACGTCGGGAAATTCGACTCAGTTCGAGAACAGTGATCAACCTGACCGCTGGTAATATTCCAGGTTACATTCAGTCTGTGTGTTTACTGCCTAATTGCCTATTATACGCGAAAGTGGTAGTCGTATTGAAAGTTGATCATTGAGGTGTCAGGTTGGTGAATGAGCGAAATTGATACTTAAGATGGTGTTTAACGGCTAGGTGCCTGTAAGTAGTTTCATTGGTTAGATGAGGAATCTTTTAATTTCGATTTCGAAGTTTGATGAACTTTGGTGAGCAGATCTACTGTAGTTTAGGTGACGGTCCAATAAAATAGGACACACCATGTATACTTGTTCTTCCTGTTATTATGATATTTTTTTTTGACGAACAAAAGTGTTAAATGTTGTCCTCCCACAATCCCTGTACCGTTCCATGCACTCATAAGCACAGTGTGTTGCGTGCTTTACATTGCTCACTACCGTTCCTAAACAGCGAATTTTGACACCAAAAATAAAATTCGTTTCCCAGCAGTTAGTTTTGCTAAAAAGTTACCTAGTTAAATGCGTAGATGCGTACCAGAATGCGTAGATGACGGCTTCGTGATGGGTGTTGTTATGTAGTTGTTACACCCTTATAGTACGGTTTTTTATATAAGATACGGATTTCAATATAAGAAAATGGTAGCTTAGTGTAAATAAATTATGACCTACGCGAAGTGGCACTTTAGAATTTAATGACTTAAAAATGTTAGGTAGAGCTCTGTAGTAGTTTATATCCACATTTCGCCAACAAGTCCCTTGTACCCAACTTTTTTTTACTGCCTCGTAGGTCTAGTAGTCGCGAGCGCTACTGCTGAGCGTAAGGTCCTGGGTTCGATTGCCAGGTCAGATAAAGTGTTTTTCGGTTTTCCCATCAGGAATTTATCAGTAGCAGCACGGAGTCTGGATTTGTGCCGAGTTGATGACAATAGGCTCGCCCCCTATTACATGGGACTTAAACATAACTGGCGAAATGTGGGTGTACAGCTCTGCCTAACCCCTCCGAGATGACAGGCGTGATGTTATGCAATGTTATGTTTTTTTTATATTCATTGAACTCTTACATCGTTCGTGAATATTCCAAACTTTGTTACTGCACTGCGCGAGACCTTTGCAAAAAAATATACAGGTTCTTTAATTTTTTTGTATGTGGTTTACAGCGCAGGCCACACTGGCACAGCTTAGCTCATGTAGCTACCGCGTCTTTGCATACTACTTCGGTTCACACCGCAAACTATGAACCTAAGTATGAAAAGACGCGGTATAGCTACATGAGCGAAGCATAAACGACTACCTGCGCTTAAGATGTTTTACTTCTGCCTCTAATGTGCCACAATTGCCAGAATTTGGCCGCCAAGTTTAGTGATGCGGACATTTCTCGTTACGTTAATAGATATACGTCGTTAGAATCTTCTATTTTCGTTGACGGCACACGTGGCCAATTGTGTCTACAAAGGACTTGTAATGTTTTCTTCAGTCAGCGCCAACTTTTATGTGCCAATTTATCAGAAACTTTCCTCAATAATGATTTCATTATATATGGTATAACTCAAAACCGTTAAGCAGGTAATCAGTTACGGTGACAGATTAGTGTATTAGGTGTTAAATAAAAAATATGTTTCAGAATAAGCTTTATATTTAAGTGTTTAATAGTTGAAAATCACCAGATCAGACATCGTTGACAATACATGCAATTTTGAAAGTGTTTGCAAACAATATTAATGATAGATATAGGTATAAGATTTTGAATTTGGTATTGTATAAAACTACTGCATACATCTTAAAATTTTAATAGGCCTACCAAACTACCTAGTGGCAGTTCAATTGGCGTAAGGAACTTTGTTAAGCAAACGAAACAAACACATCGATACATCGCTCCTTGATGCCCTCATCAAAATCTCATCGAGATATGCCTTAATTTTAGAATTTTATGATACATCTTACTTTTATATATCACTATTATCGAATTCAGTTTCACTGATAGATAATACTATTAACAAAGCTGGTCCAATTACAGTCACAAGATAACATCATAATAAAATCAAGCGAAATCATAACAAAATTTTGTAAAACAAGGGCGAGCCCCGTTCTTATATAAATAAATTATCATTGTATTATTACATCGATGACTACAATACAACACTGCTTACATCAATATCGACAGTTTGCACTACGTGTACGTGTACATTAATATAAAGGTACTCTTATTACAACTACAGTACAAATATTATAACAAATGTCTCATACTCCATCGTATTGAATTCAATGTTTTCAATTCTTTACCAATTGCCAAATGAAGCTGCTACTGAATTTCAATTAAATTACCAAATTTCTGATCAAATTTCGTACTAAACAAATACAATGTGTTGGTAAACAATACAATTATGTCAAAAATTATTACAATAAGGACTCTCACAAACAATAGGTAAAACTGAATGCAATTTCCCTTTCAGCTTAAATAAATAAATCCACGTTACTTACAAATAACGAATCACAGATACCCTTCGCAAACTGCCACAAACTAACCTCTAGTGACCACCGGGGTGATTTTTCAAATAATACTTATCAAACCCCAGGGTGTGCTTAAACTAAACGCAGTCTTAAATCCATACAACGTACTTTTCATATTACAACCTAAATCTGACAACCTGATCTTTAAGATATAAACGGTACGATGATGACTAACAAACATGCAACAGTTAAGGAAAGCGAATCAACGTATGACAACTAAAACTATTGCATTGTGTTGGTGTAACTTCAAATATTAGGTTCTCAGCATCCGAAAGACCTTAGGCGGTTAGTTAGCACATTCATGAAATGTCTACTCATCTCTTCGTGTTCACTATCGGGAACATATCACAGATAGTGTGTCGGCGCGCTCGGGCCGGGCTCGCTGCGCGGTCACAGGTAGGGCACGCACGCGCCACAGCGCGAGTGCCGCTCGGGGGACTCTGCGCGCGCCCTGCACACAAGCACGCGTTAGCTCACGAGCTCCTCTCGTCGCGCTTCGAATCCGAGCGGCCGAGGGCTCGCTTCAACTTCTCCACCAACCTGCTGTGGAACTTTTCCTCGCGCACGACGCTCTTGGGGCTAGCCGAACCCTTGCTGGGGCTGTCGGCGGTGCGCAGCGAGGCGCGAGACGGCGGCGCGCGGCAGTACGACAGCGAGCGCATGGCGGGCGCGCTGCGGTGCGGGCTCAGCCCGTGCGCGCGCGCCGGCAGCACCGGGCCCTCCGAGCGCGACTCCGACACCTTGCGCACGCGCCCGCCCAGCGCCGCCTTCTCCGCGGACTCGGACACCCGCCGAGTCCGGTTTGAGTTGTACAGGTCCCAATCTTTCTTCACTACAGGCATCATGAACGCCATCTCGGCGGAGGTGACGGTGATTCTTGGGTTTTAACGTTTTTGGTAAAATATCGCCTTCGACGCGACGAAAACTGAGTCCGATCGCGGAAAATTGCTCTCCGATCGATAACTATAAACAATGATTGATGTTCACTTAACTATTTTGGATTTCACGAAAGTTATGTGTTTTATAGTAAAAACAGGAATAAATTTCAAAATTTTCCAAGGAAAGCGACAGTGGGTTGCAGGAAATGCCGGCTTTCACTTCAATGTCACGCACAGATTAGGTTAGGATGTTAACCCTAGGACGAATTGCGGTAGAATGAAGTATCGTGAAAACACAGTCTGATTATAAGGAAAATATTGGCGCCACCGTCGCGACGGATAATAAATGAAACCGAACTCTATCACTTGTTGACTTGTTAACTGATTAGTAAAGCAAGAACTATAGTTATAAATAATATAAAAAATATGAAACAGTTATAGATCAATATTCTACGTAATTATTGATGGACGAAAAGACACTAAAGATAACGACTAAAATGCATCACAAAATAGTAAACAAACCATGAGTCCGTCTACTCGTCAATAGATGGCGGTAAATAATAGTTTTGCTACTGTGCAAGAGATGGCGTTTTTGAGACTGTTACTTTATAACAACGCCATCTTGAATAAAATTACGATTAACCGAGTTAACACTTCAGAAACAACTGCTGTTTTCAGCAAGTGTAAACAAACAAATATTTTGCAAAATAAGTAACATTACCCACGACATACCGAGCTTTTAACATTTCCAACGTGACGATATTGTCGTGGACGTCCACGTCCAAATTACGTTCACGTATTTTCATAAATTTTATGGACGTCCACAATAATATCGTCACGTCAGAAATTATAAAAGGGCACTAAAGCGAGCCTATAACCTGGGCAATAACCCGACTTGACTGCGAGAATTTCCTTATGAAAAACCAGATAAAACCCATTTCCCGATCTAGTGATACCAGCCGTGCTATTCTGTAAACATCTCACCGTGTGATAACTTGGGTGAAGTGAGCTTGGTGTGAGCTGTCATTGCACCTAAACCTAGGGATTGACACTATGGACAGCTCACTTCACCTCACTCTTCACGGTCAGATGTTTACAGAATGGATACACTGAACCCAGAACCTAGAAACTCGCGCCAAACAGTAGCGATTGGGATTGCTATACCGACGAGGCAGTACTACTATGTAACAGTATGTTCCAGAGAACTTATGTTTTTTAAGTCTTTAGGACTTTCGGAGACCCGAGGGAAATTTCCGATTCATAAATAAAAATAAAACCGATAAAAAAATAACTATACTTTATTAAAATATAACATAAGGTGATCATTGTATTTATAATCATTACTACTTTATTTACATAACCCATAGTTAACAACAGTTAGGGACACAACATTCACTCTAGAACCGAGATTAACATTATTCGACATAAAATAATAATTATATCACATGATTATTAGGTGGGAGAAATAAACAGGTCAATAGTTTTAATACTTTTGATCGCTACGATCGGTAACTTAATTAAAAGGTGTACACATAAAATTGTATAGCCGCCATTATCGTATTCGAGTTTTATTTTTATTTACTTTAAGCTGGCAACGTAACGTTGCGCTCTTAGGGCGAAATTCCCAGACCGCACTTTGACTATACTGTGCGAATACAAATATGAAATTTAATGTTATGCGAATAATTTTTTTACAAGACGCTTACTTATTAGAGTAAATTCAAAGTGCCATCTGGGAATTTCGCTCTTAGTACTAACAAAGTGTACCCACACTTTGTTAGTTGCGACAACCCAGGATGACTAACGATCAAAAGAAAATTAATAACAATAAATGTCATGGACTTGGCCCGCTAAACGTTCACAAATATCTTTATCTAATAAATCATAACATTATTGTGCCTAAATACTTCAGTATATATAAAACAATAATGCATTTATAAAATGGTTACCTACATAGTGCAAAAGCAATAATTATAAATTAAGAGATTCTAACGCTAACAATAACATTATTTTACTCATTGGAGAATCAACAGAGAACATGGTTTGTAAATATAGTTTGGAAGCGAATTTCACAAAAATGATGTTTACTTACCTTTGTCTTTTAAAACTACCCCTTACTCTTCTTTTACAACTAAAACTATTATTTACGAGTATTAGGTTTTGCTTGCGTTAAACTTAAGGGTACACAGTGACGAAACAAGTAATCGACAGTTATTTTAACAAGGACCTATGCAGACGACATACACCCATAAGCAAAAAGTGTACTCTTACACGTCTATCGTCTGAAAATACCTTAAATTTGCATTCAATACTTAGCACACTAAACGGCCCCAGACATAATAACAATAAAACTTCTATTGTGTCTTGTTCAGTATCTTTCAACTAATTAAATCGTCCAAAAATAATTTCTGTAGCCCTATTGTCTTTTGTACCTCATTACAACCATTCAGAACTATCTATAAATGCCAATACTATATTATGTAAGTTTCAGAAGCGTAATTACACTATTGCGTCACTGATCATAGTTATTCTCGTAACTAATCAATCACAGTGGATATAAACTACACAGAATTGATAAGTACTCGAGAATTCGAGATTGCGGACTGTCTTTACACTTCTGTTACCATTAATTCTCACGTTGTCGACTGAACAGTTGTATTATGGTCGTCTTTCGATTTTTCCGGGTCATAGTACCCGTTCAAATTGACCATAGTCAACAGTTCCACCAAATGTCTTTGGTAGCCACATTCCATCAACTTTGTCACCACTTTGTGTAAGTATTTAGCGAGTTTCTCGAACAAATGGAATAGTTCCTCCAACTGAAGAAAACTTGAATGTGTGAACGATCCTTCGGGCTGCTTCTGCTGCCATTCACTAGAAGGAGAAAGAAAAATACACTCTTTATTTAGGAGATAATGAAGCAGACGGCAAACGTTTAGAAAAGATAAAAAAAAATTGGAAGAGCCTTCAGCAACATTATTATTTATTGGTTATTAGATTAATACCCCTTACTAACTGCTAAAACAGATCACCAAAATACTTACCCTGCTTTCAACACCCGACTGAATTTCAATATCACAGTGAAAATATCATTCAAAAGCTTCATCACAGGCGTCGACCTGTTGTTGAGCAGGCATCTAAACAGCACCTTCTTTATATAAACCACATGACACTCATACAGATCGTCCAACGTTCGAGCTTTCTTCAAATCGTTCTCAAACTCCGTCCAAGATGTGAGAATGCAAGTCGTCACTATATAGTTGTCGAGGGCTCGAATCATTGAAGCCATTATGTGTCGATATATTTGCACGGCTATGTAATGTGGCGATCTTAGCAGTTTGCGGGAATGCTGTCTTGATAATTTTGCTGATAATTTTAAAGACTGTGAAGTAACATAGAAAATAGTTTAAAAATATATTCATAAAACATGACATATTTATCATTTTAAACAGTGTAATACTTACTTCAAAATCTTCGCCCAAAACCCAAAATATTCGCCTCATTTTGATCAGAAACTGGAACACCTTTGCGTACCGAAGTAGTGCTTCTTGCGACAATATTATATTGAGAGGCCAACTGACAGTGTACGTCAGGGACAAACACTGTAACACGTCAGGAGAACTGTGCTGGAAACTTAGAGGGGACTCGGTGATCGTGAATGATAGGTTCTCCGAAAACTTGTGCACGTCTGCAATTATAAAAGTAACGAATTATCCTCCCTGCATCAATACCACGAATTTATAAAGGAAAATCGAAGTGAGATAGCAAGAATATTCATTCAAAATTATCTTCTTTTACTAGAGTTAAATAGTTTTACCGATAATTATGGGAATTGGCGACAATATAAATAATACTCACGTGAAATAGATGACCCAAGAGCTTTATCCAAAATATTGTGCAAAGTAGCGAAGTTCAACAACTCTTGAGGATTCAAAGTCTTCACCAACTTCGTAAACAAATTATGACAAATACTTTTAGAAAATTCTCCATCCATCAGAAAGAAATAATCTTTCAAACTCCTCAAATGTTCGTACATATCCTGATTTACTAAGAAGTAAGTTAAAATAGAGTTGTTCACCACTTCTAGTTGGTATGTTAGCGGTAACATTACAGATCTTTGGAGGCAAGCTGTTAGTGAGGCAATATTGTCACAAGTTATCTTGTTTTGTTGTTCATCGCCAGAAGGGAAATGTGAAGCAAAGATATTATTATAAGGTCGTTTCTTCACTTCCTCCATTATAACTGAAGGGTGAGTATAACAAGAGCTTGACATTTCCAAATTCATTTTACTTGTAAAGTGGTCCTTAGAGAAATTTTTCATCTCTTTAATTCCAAAGGGATCGAAGTCTTTCAAACTGTACGATCCATCTAATACATTGAAATATGAATATTTTGATTTCACTATTCTGACTGGCGAATCCAAAGATTTTGATGGGGAATTATCAGGCGTGTCGCCAGTTTGAATGCCGCTAGTCATTTCTGATTCAACGTTTTCTTCGTCGACTATTATTGGGAAATTAAAGCCTTCAGAACCTAGAAATTCTTTGCCTTTGGACTTCAAGTGTGAGTCCTTACTAACATCACTTCTAGGTGTAAATATTTCGGAGGTCATCGCGCTTTCCAGAGGTATATCTGCCGTAGTCGGTGTTTCGAGATCAAGCTGAAATAAGATAAATTGTTTACATAATAAATCAATCACGAAGCGAAAATCTAGGATAAAAAGTGACGATAAAATTCACGATACAAACTTACCCTTGGGAAATATTCGCCCGGCGTGACGGACCCTGCGTTAGGTGTAATTCCGAGTTTAAACGTGGATGAAGCAGGTTCTCCATATGGCTTCAAGTTCAATGTCAGCGCCGACCTTTTGTTGTTGTCCCTTTTAGGACTCCCTGAAGTTGTACTCAACATATCGAAATCCGCGTGCAAAATCTTTTCCTTGTTACGCACTGCCTCTTGCTGCGCTACATTCGCAGGTTCCTTTTTAACATAAGCTTCGGCAGGAAGGTTGTATTCTACTCCTAAAACTTTTAGCTTGTTTATCAACGCCTCTTTCTGTGCATCAGTTTTTGGCTCAGATGGCTTTACGGCTAGTTTGACGATGTCAAATTCTGAACCCAACACTTTCAACTTATTAAGTTTCGCTTCTACGAATGGAGACCATTCTTGCAAATTATTTTCTTCGTCAATTGTTGCAACTTGTATAAGTGGCGGATCTTTCAGTTGATTGTTCTCTTTATCAGTTTGGCCAAATTCGTGAGACATGACCTTTTGCTTATTTAACAAAGCTTCTTCTCTACTTTTTTGATATTGTAAATTATCGTAACAATCATCCAGTTTGCTGCCAATTTCGCAAGAAGATTGAGTATGTAATGTACGAGAATAATTGTCGTCAGCTTCAGGTTGAACGATATTGCCTTGAGCATCTAGTTCTTTATTATTATTGTCTTCATTGCCATTCTCGTTAGTCTTAGAAACACCGAAAAAGCTTTTGGCAACATTACATAGAGCGCTCAAAACTGCCTCGGAGGCTTGTGCCCTCATCTTATTATTGTCGAACTCTGAAGGCTCTGCGCAATCTTCTACTTGTTCTGCAACAACTGAAGAGAATGTGAGACTGGGGTCTGTATCGATACCATTTTCGTCTGTACTCTCTTCTTTTTTATCAAGATCGTCTTCTACTGATCTCAACATATCGCTCTGTATAGACATCGCCATCATTTCTTCATTTTTCTGGTGTTCCAGTTCCAATTTCTCTCTCTTCAAATTCCTCTCTTCGGTGGACAATAGCTGCATCCTACTTTGGTCTAACTGTAAACGTTTTATTTTCCACTCTGTGTGCATCTTGCTCTTCTCTACTTCCATGTTTAGTTTTGAGTAGTACTCCATTATTTTATTTCTACAAATTTTAAACTTCGTTTTAGATTATCCGTATCGAACTTTTAGTTAATAGCTGTCTATACAAATGACTGATTCTAACAATAGTATATACAGGTTGTTAGGCAGACGCTTGAACGTACGAAAATGGTGGACCGGTGGGGCCATCTGCTAAGTGTTTCGGCTAAAGCCACACGGATTTTTAGAAATGACTTTTTAAAATTTTATTCAAAATTCGTCGTTGCTCAAACTTCAAGTGCCAATAATTTCATTTAAAAATAACAAAACTGGCAATATTGTTTATTATTTTCATAATGAATAACTGTAGAATCTTATAATATTCGTATATGACGCAGATGATTGCTAGAAAATTAACCGCCATTTTCGTATGTTCAACCGCCTGTCTAACGCCCTGTCTAATTATTTGGTATATTATTATTACTTACTTTTCATCATCCCTGAGTTTGGAGTCCACTTCTTCCGTGGCCTTTTCAGCAGCATGTTCTAACTCAAAGCGTTTTCTTTCTCGTTGTCTAGCCTTACATTTAGCTGCCTTAGCCTCCGCCATAGCGGCTTCTAACACTCTCAGCGAATGCTGCTTTTCCGCTATTATTAACTGCGCTAGTCTTTTACGTTCGGCTAAAAATGTAATAAACTTTTTGTGATATCCCATATATGGAAGGCAGATAGAATTCGTCAAGAAAATAATGCTCATTGGTTCAGAAATTCTAGTTAGTCGTAAAAGCAAATATTTGAGAAAATTTCTTGAAATTTTTTAATTAATTATAGAGAATTTGCAATTACATGGTCAAAATTCAAAACTAACGCGGCGTCCTACGTGAGCGATCTAGAAGCGAACGCAAAGCGGCGCGGCGCAAAAACAACCAACAGTCGATACCTATTGAAGTGGCCTACGTAACCCAACGGACATCGATGCGTGATCAGGTCAATTCTCGTACATAAAAAACGTTCACTTTCAAGTCGCAATCTGTCAAACTTGTCAAAAATGTTGGTATATTGATTGTATTTTTGACAGATTGCGAATGAGATTAGAATGAGAACGTTCTTAAAAATTACGGGAATTGCCGCTCAGTTGGCTGATACTTTCGCGCGAACTGAATGCGATGCCGTCGTTTTTTTTTGTAATAATGTCGAAAATAAGTTATAATCAATTCTATCTAAGAACGTCTATTAATATAAATATAGAGAATATTATGGGATAAAACTTTTATCCCATAATATTCTCTCTCTAAAACCGGTTGTGATCATTTTTATTCCTTTTATCATAAAAGGAATAAAAATTATTCCTTTATTCCTTTTATCATAAAAGGAATAAAAATTATCACAACCGGTTTTTATCATATCGCAAATAAACAAGGAGGTAAAACAGATTTATATCTAGTTCTATTGAATTGCAAAACTGGTTTATGGCTTGCACTTGCACTTTTTGGGTTAAATCCGTAATTCTTTATACATATTGTAAAATTCCACAATTCCTAAAAATTGATATTCCCCATAAATATGCTGATCTGTTAATCCCCATAAATTCTTGTGTCATCTCATCGGATCGGATCGCTTCGCAATAGCGTTCGCTTTGAACCGCCTTCGTAAGACGCTGCGTCAGGCTAAGTTTATAGTCTTAATTTTCAAGTTTAACCATGTAATTGCGAATTCTCTATAATTAATTCAAACATTTCAAGATTTTTTTCAAATCATTCGAAAAGAAAGAGATAGAGTAAAAAATTGTTTAAATTCTATATTGTATTCGAAATTGGTGTTAACATAAACTGTACCAATAACACCAATTTCGGAGAAAGGATATAGGAAGATCTCATTGAATTAGACATCGGCTTATTATAACTTACCAACAATCTTTTCCATAGTTTCAGCTTGCTTCAAGGACGCCATTTCAGTGAAAGCTTTTCTTTCGGCCTCTCTCTTCAGCAGTATCTGGTCGAAGGTCACCAGTTCTCCGCTGACGAACAGACATCTTGTGCGGTACACGTCCAGGACTTGTTGCTGGCTCTCCAGCTCTTGGAAACTGGCGCAGCACTTCACTGATGGGTGGTCCGAGGATATTAGGAGGACTAGGGGATCCTAGAGATGATGTTGAATTTAAATAAGTAAGCTATTCTGCGTTCGCCAATTAGTTTCCAAAAATGTAAACAAATATTAAATTCAGTTTGCGCTGCAACTTCAAAATCTTTTATGACTTTTTCAATAGTACATACTAGTCATTCTAAAACAAATTTAACACCGAAACAAGGATTTCAATAGATATTAGATACTGATGGCATTAGAAACATTTGAGTAGCAAGTTAGTTAATTGAATAAACTGAAACTAAAATGTGTAATCCTGCCTACTAAGGTAAATAAAAGTGCTAAAAAGAAGACGGGTCACGTTCACATTCTCGTATTCGTGGTTGTCCACAAAAAGGCCACAAGACATTGTTCAAAAATGTCTACAAGCTATAATTGAAAACCAAAATACGATCTATAAATAGTTTATACTCACGGTCGGATTACACAGCTTCAACAACCTCAAAGACTTTCCACACAGTAGTATGAACTTGGCCAACGCCTTCAGAAACTCGGGAACGGCCACACTCTGCATTATATGGAATCCTTTATCCCAATATCGCTTAGAACGGCTGTTCACGTACTGATTGTCCTTTCGTATAAAAAATTCATTGAATCTATCGTCTAGTTCGCCTTCGAATATGAATCTTTCAATAAACCTAAAATATTTGAGAAAATAATTTAAGTTATTTGCCTGGAATACGATGCTATAAAAAATAAAAAACCGGCCTAGTGCGTGTCGGACCACGCACAATGAAGGGTTCCGTAGTTGGGATGAATTTACCCCAATAATAAACTTAGCATTGTAGTTGAATAACATGTTCTCCCATAAGGAGTACATGTTTTTGCAACTACAAATGTACTCGTAAGTTGATCGATTATACTCGTTAACTTGTAGAGCCTACTTAGCTGTGATAGTTTTCCTTTTAATTTCGTTATTATATACTATTGCCGTGAATTTTTCACAAATCCAAAACCTAATAAACGACTGTCCCCCTGCCAGCTAATTAAATAAATAATATTAATATGATATATATATTTATGTTATTAATATGATATGAATGAAGCTTTAAAGAGATCCTTTTTGTTAGCAAAAAGGATCACTTTAAAGCTTAATATTTCATAAACGGATACCAGCCATCCTATTCTGTAAACATCTCACCGTGAAAACTTGGGTGAAGTGAGCTGTCAGTAGTGTCAATCTCTGTGGAACGACAGCTCACTCCACGCTCACTTTACCTAAGTTTTCACGGTGAGATGGTTACAGAATAGCACTGCTGAATCCAAAAATGGTTTTCACACATTCACAATATTTTTGAAAGACCTTTTCAATGACACCCGACACCATTGTATATATGAAAGCTTTCATGAGTGGCATGATTAATATGTATACCCATGCCAAATTACAGCTTTCTAGTACTAAGAGTCTCTGAGCTAAGCCGCATAGACAGACATACGGACATACGAAAGTTTAACGGTTCTTAGTTGACTACCTTTTTTTTTTCAGGGTGGGAAATTATCAAATAACTTCTCCCGCTCTGGGCGTAGCGGGAGGGCGTGTCAGACTCTTACTGACTAAGACCCACCCGTGTTCCTTCAGATGCCTGTACGTTGCCAGGGGCCACGGTATCCCTTTCGGACCTTCCCGCGACCCTAGTTGACTACCTACGCAACCCTAAAAGGGAGTATGTAAGGATTGCATCAGGTGGAGTTCTGTAGATTCTGCCTAACTTTTTTTTTTTTTTTTTCAGGGTGGGAAATTATCAAATAACTTCTCCCGCTCTGGGCGGAGCGGGAGGGCGTGTCAGACTTTTGCTGACTAAAACCCACCCGTGTTCTTTCCGTTGCCTGTGTGCCAGGGTCGCGATATCCCTTTCGGACAAACCCGCAACCCCGGCAGGCATTGGCCCTTCCGGACCCCGTCAGTTGGTGCTGACATCTCTTTGAGGCGCGCGTGGAACACAACGCGCCGTCGACCCGGGCCTGGTCCCTATCGGACGGCGAGCTAGATTCTGCCTACCTGAGGTGTGAGTTTATGCATGTGTACAAATAGTATATTGATAAATATACCCGGTTAATTTAATTATGAATTGCACTCACTATCCCTTCCTTTTTCGAAATCGGATAATAAGTACCTATCACGTCATCATTGTGACGTAAAGTTACGGTCAGGGCACACTGAGGTAAAATGCTTGAGCAGTTTAAATTGATAAATTTGTTATAGCAATGAAAACTTATTGCGTAAGATTATCCCAATTTTTTTATTTTTTATATATAAAAATAATTTTATTTATATGTTAGGAACTTACTTGAAATAAACTATGCAGATAGAATATAGTGAGTTGAACATGGTGAATGTGGTCTGCCTGTGAGTAATTAACGATATTTCGTTAAATAAATATGACATGAGCTCTGCTCCGTGCGGGATTGATGATTTTGGATCTGAAAATAATATAATTGGCTTACAATCAGGACTAAGTAAATAAATTCATTAATTAGCCACGCATTTTTTAAGTTTATTTTTATTTTTCTGTCACCGTATTCGGTCGCGACAGGTGATCTATAGAAACCGGCTAGTTGGCTGTTGCGACCAAGTGCGCGATTCGTATTCGTATCGTGCAGTTTCTATATTTTACCTGGACGGTGCGACAAGAAAATAGTGGTCGTGGCTGTTTAGTACGAGAGATTCCTAATCCAATGGCAGTTTTTTTTTTAAATTTTCTGTATATGTATATAAGACCATAGATCGTTGGTTTTTTTTTTTTGGGTGGGAATTTTTTTAATAATTTCCGCTCTGGGCGGAGCGGGATGCGGCGTGTCAGACTCTTACTGACTAAAACCCACCCGAGTTCCTTCAGTTGCCTGTACGTTGGGCAGGGGCCACGGTATCTTCTTCTTTCGGACTTTCCCGCGACCCCGGCAGACATCGGTCCTAGTGGACCTCGTAAGTTGTGCTGACATCCCTTTGAGGCGCGCGTGGAACACAACGTGTCGTCGACCCGGGCCTACGGTGGCCGAGAATCGGCCTGCAATACCCGACACCCAGTGCGTCTCCTGCAGCGGCTACGGGCTCACGCCCGTAGCTGCCGTGGGCACGTGATTTGCCTCTCCCTCACGCGTTCCGCCTCCTCCTTCGCGAGCATTACTGTTTCGCAGAAGGAGGTGACGGCTTCCCACGCTCTCTCGCTCCGTACCATGGCCTGGACCAGGGCCGGACGCGATAGATAACTGCCGCCGATAACTGATCGCCTCCACGAGGACACGGCGGTGCCCCGCCCAAGCCGGGTAGACCATCACCGTATAATTCACCGTGTCCTCCGATAGATCGTTGGCTTAAAATGATTTTGACACCTGATTTTATAGATAATTTTAAATAATATTGCCCAAATACTACTTCCCAAATACTACTTCCCCTAGAATTATTGAAAGATAATAGAAAAATAAAATATATCAAATATATTACCAGCATCTATAAGTTTATAAATAGAAGCAATAGTTTCTATCTCATATTTGAGCGGCTCCATATGTTGTAATATTTGTAACAGCGTCGGCATTCTATTCAAATCCTCTTCGTCGTTCTTACACGATTCTTCGTAAATATCTGTGGCCTTCAAGCGAAACTTTAATAGATATCGCCTTATTACGTCTCTTGATGCCTGAAATTTGTCAAATAAACATGTTATTATATTCCATTCAGAGCAATTGATGGCCGTGGGTCAATCGTTGAAAGTTACAACAGACATTAGGTTTAAATACTTTATTCTCAAAAAGACAAAAAGAGCCACTTACATGAGAACATAAGATAACATATTGTATTAAGCTTATTCTAGGTAACGGACACTGATACAATATAATAATATTTAAAAAAAGAATTGTGTTTATTTTGGTTGGATTACACCTTCATCGGTTTTATTCTCAACTAGTAGGCTAGTAACATTATTAGTGAGTGGTTTCCATTATGTGATTTGACAGTTTTGATTTAAAACCACTGAAAGAGCTAACATTTTTTATGTAGGATGGTAAACTATTATAAAATTGTGCTCCTTCATAGGTGATATTCTTTTTAGCATAATTTGTACGTGTTCTTGGCAGGACCAGTAAGCTGGGTCGACGAAGACTGCGTTTACTTATTTGAGACTTTTTGGTAAATGTTACGTTTGTGTGAATGGTTCCATCCATTACTTTTCTTATCAAGATACAAGTATGATACATATAAAGTTGTCTAATATTCATTAGTTTTGTTTCTTTAAAAATTTCTTTCGTTGGTGTCAAGTACGGATAGCGAAACAGTGTCTTTATAATCCTGTTCTGCATTCTCTGCAGTTCCTGTAGCTTTGTTTTACCAGCGCTACCCCAGATTTCTATGAGATATAATAAATGTGATTTGACAAGTGAATTGTAAATGTTTAAACGCAGCTTTTTGGGTATACATTGACTTATATTGCGAAGTGAGCCAATAAGTGAGGAAATTTTATTTCTAATATAATCAATTTGCTTGTTCCATGTTAAACAATTTTCGATTCTAAGGCCAAGGTATTTTTCGTAGGTTTTTTGCTCTAATGGAATGTTGTCTATAGTTAACGGTTCATGCAGCGGATTTTTTTTATTTTTAGCTTTAAAGATAATGTAACACGTTTTTGAAATGTTTACAGTTAGCAAATTTTGTTGGAACCATTCAAACAGAATTTTTAAATCGTCTTGGGCTCGTGAAATAGCGTCGTGAACATTTGTTCCGAAATAAAACAAGCATGTGTCATCTGCGTATAAAGTTAAATGACCATGTAGTCCCAGCCCGGTTATATTATTTATGTATATCAAGAATAATAACGGTCCCAATATGGATCCTTGCATTCGACATACAAAAGAAGCGTTCGTGCGACATCAATAGGTAATGTTTAAGTAACTTTAGTTACAGTGTTATGTCAATGTGTATTAGTCTTTTGTGTCCACCACACTGCTGAGTAAAGGCCACCCTTACTTCATTCAACTTATCCCTCTGTCTACTACTACCACTTGGAGTTCATCTTTCAAAAACTGTAGTTTGAACATGCTCTCTCATTGTCTCGTCGTTTGCTGCTATTTGGGACAATCTGTGTCGTTGTTTCCGCCCATAACATATATATATATATATATAATAAATAATATATATTATATATAAATAAATAATATAATAGTATGGATTATATAGTTAGGATAGCACTTTTACACCCGAATACTGAAACGCCACTCAAAACTTAAGCGTTACTTATGACTCGTTTAAAGCCTTTTGATTGGTTGTAAGTGAGTGTGAGTTTTAAGTAACGCTTAAGTTTTGAGTGGCGTTTCAGTATTCGGGTGTTAGATTTACAAATACATCTTATCCCCTAACACTCACCTCATAAACAAGCCCATGAGTATGAAAATAATCCTCCAGTGCATCATTAAATGCGAATTTGTACAGTCGTCTATAGTAAGTGCCGACTAGCAACAACTCGGAGACGTATCCTCTGATATGTTCCAGTGATATGCACTCCAGTATTAAACCCTCTGTCATGTAGAAACTGTTTGTTTGCTGATTAAAGGGAAATGAGCTTGTTTCTATGCCAACTGCAATAGAAATATTGTTATGTACTAGGTTGAATTATTAGGGTAAGCAAAAAGTCAATGGGGTTTTTCGTCAGGAATTTCTTTATGGCAGTGCATTTCTCAGAAGTCGCATAATAGGTGGGCCCCCTATTACACAGGACTTATTTTGGCAAATTGTGAGTTTCCTAAACACGCCTGCCTAGCCTTAGCGGGGAAAACAGGCATGAATACATGAGGCATTTCGATATAATACTCACTTATTAAATACATGATATGTCTGATAAACTGCTTTTCTGATATGACAGTTAGATCTGAAATCATGTTGCCATATCTCAGTCGCCATAGACAATGCTCCCTTGATGACGATGCCAGCAATTGTCTCTCATTGATTGGTGGCAACTTTGCTGAAAAATAATTAAATGTGTTAATTTTGAACTTAGATTAATCAGATGGGTATGAGCTTTTTAATTAGGAGATCATAAATTGCATTCGTAGGTCTAAAGGTGCCCAGGGTAGTATCAAGGTTTGTGATATAATGTTCAACATTATCTAGAATTTATCAACCAGATATTACTAAACAAGATCCAAGTTTAGACCTATTATCTACATAAACATGTAACAATTTACATACAATCATAATATCAATCACTGTTAGTAAACAGCATTCAATAATCACTGAGTTGTGAAAATAAACACATTGTTGAGACTCACCAACTATCTCCCATATGTCATCAGGTACATCCTTGTCTACTTGAGTAGCCAGCTCCCATATGTCAATTGAATCATCACCAGGTTTAGCTCTGAACACTTCCTTGACATCAGACTTCACGCTTGTACTGGCCAGTGATATCTGCAATCAAATAAAAAGTTAATGAAAAAAAAAATGTGCTTGCCTCCCTGGTCCGTTCGAATCTAAGTGCAAGTCTCATGTTGGTTATTTTAAAAGGTCAAAAAAATTATTTATAATTTTAACAGACATACAGTCAACTTTTTCATTAGATGAACAACATGGACTATTAAGAAATCAATGAAAATCTTACATTAAGTTCTCATTACCTTTACATTTGCATTGGTCTGTGACTCAGGTATTAGCAAATCTCTAGGAGCTGTCAATCTTGGGTAGTTCAGCATGGCACACTCAGAGTATGGAGACATGTGTGAGGATGTCATCGAGGCCAGTGACATTGGACTCAGAAAGGTTTTCAGCTCCATTTGTTGAAGAATTTGGGAGTTGTTTGAACCAGTGGGTAGAACTGTTGAATAACAAGTAGATATGAGACGATTAACTCCCTATTTTATCTTATAAATCTTAATGAATATTTTATATTTTTTTAGAAACTATTACTAAATATATCAGTTTATGCTCATTTCAAGTGTACCACAAGTGTGTAGGAATGTTATTCCTTTGAACTAAATAAAATGAACTTACATGCTCTAGAATCAAAACTCTCCACAGTGTATTCAGTATATGTTTGTGACTTGGGACTATCCAACATTGCCCCTTGATGCTTCAAAGAGAAAGGAAGCTCAAACACATGTGATGGGTAGTAAGAGTAGGGCTGCGGAGAACCAAACGCCTCCCGCTTTGGCTTAGGGAGCATTTCATCTAGAAGGCCAAATGAAAAAGGTTTCTGAAAGTAAAAATGTTAAATGGAATAACAAAATCTGTATTTGTCATTTAATTTGCAAGGAATATACAACCCGTGCAAGTTAATTAGACACCTGCCTGGCGCTGTGATGTCACTCATACAATAATGTTCAGTGCAGTACTACAGTTAAGTCGCACGGGCAATTTCAATACTTAGTTCAAATACCAATTATATTCCTATGTTAAAAATAATTAACACAATAAGAATAACATTGTGGCAGTGTGTGGTTTAAGGCTGGACTAGCCACTTTGGTCGAATGCAATCAATAATTAGAGTAATAGTCTCGAGACCATCTCACCTCAAACATTTCAGCTGTCAAATCTTCTTTGACTGTGTTGCTAAGTCCATTTAGGAATCTCAATATATTGTAAAC
This sequence comes from Agrochola circellaris, assembly GCA_914767755.1. NCBI lineage: Eukaryota > Metazoa > Arthropoda > Insecta > Lepidoptera > Noctuidae > Agrochola > Agrochola circellaris. Next base: position 7,804,134 of record OU611853.1, read on the forward strand.
AAGTTCTTTATTATCACCAAAATCTGTTTGACGAATTGTGCTGATTATTTTCTTTAATTCTACTGTTCTTTTGTACTCAGCCACGTTCCTCGCATTTTGTTGATACACAAAGTAATATGACAACAAGTCGACAATAGGCTCTCCTTTTGACGATGAGAAGTCTTTGGAAGATTTTTTTAATATAATTTCGTATGCATTCGATCTCATTTTAGTCATGAGCCGCTTAGGGGATATCCTGTTCTGATTGCAGTATTTAGCTGCTGTTTTAGTGCACAGATCGGTGAGAAGATCGTAAACACCCGCATCTTCAAGATTTGTTTTAGACATGGCTTCAGCTGGTTTATTTGAAAATTATTCCCAAGATTCAACCCTTTAAAATGTATTTTTCGGTAAACTCATATTACTATGAGATTTTGGTTTACAACCGAAGAAAATGTAAGTAGAGCCGCAGCAAAAGCCCTGATTTTTAATTCCCCAACTGACATTACTAGCAATACTGACTTACTGACTACCAAAATTGACGTAACTGGTTGACACTGACTAGTGACAGTGACATTAAAACCATAACCAGAATGTTTTTCCAATCCAAGAATGCAAGGTGTTTTTTTTTTTAATGTTGCCAAGTACGTACTTCTTGCTTGAATGCTGGTTAAATGGAATAGGTAAATTACCTATTCCATTCCGTAACCCAGAAACCTATTAGCCAGTAATATGATTCATTTGTTGCTGTTTTCAAACAAACCGACGTGACTGACGTTCACGTGACATAAATTCTCAAGTTAGTGCAGCGCGGTGCGGTGCGGTGTGTGTGGTAGTGCTTATGCTTGTAATTGTAAAGATCTAATTAAAAGTAAAGTCCATTACATACTCCTTTTCATTCCGCATGGCTCTATTTCCCCCCCCTACCCCTGTCTCAATTCCTCGCGAGTTTCAAGTTGTCTATGGATGGGTGCCGTAAATGAATAAAACATAACCTAGTTTTGTCAAGTTTATTTTGATGAACTTCGAGGATTCTATAATTTAATAGAATTGGAAAATAATAAAGATGAATCAAGCCGAAGTGTCTAAACTAGTCTCCAAGCTTCGTATAAGGATTCCGCCAGAACATCGGAATCTAAGAAATCCGAAGGGTCCTGAAGGCAGAATAGATAAATTACGTAAAACAGTGACTGGTTTAATAAAATTTGAAAGGATTGAGTTAAACTTTAACAGAGCTGATGAAGCACGCCAATATGCAGAAAGAGTAAGTATGAAACAAAAACATTTTAAGTCATAACCCCATTAGTTCTATGATATTTCAGCAGATAAAATTCGGCATTATGTACTTGTTTATAATTATTTAATTAATAATATATGTCTTGTGTTTTAGCTTTTATCTGAAGCCATACGCCATGGAGACTGTCACAAACCAACAATGGACTCAGCAGACTTTTGGCTTCTTGAAAAGGAACTCATACATAAACTATTCAAAGTTTTAGTACCGAGATATGAAAACTCTAATTTATCTTATACAAGACTATACAATGCACCAAAGCTACAAGTTGGTCGTGACATCGAAAAAGTTGTATTAGAACTTAGAGGAAACCCATTCCCTGACCTGTTAAATAAGAAAACTAACAATAAGCAGTTGATTCAAAATGTATTACTTGATGCAGCAAAGTATGATTACAGGCAATCAAAAATTACTGCGATGGCTAAAAATATTGGCAAAGAAAAAGATGCTTCACTGGATATAAGTAGCAAAAATAAACAAGCCCTAGAAAAACCTACTGAAAGCTAAATACTATCCTCAATTTACATTTAATTTAAGTCAAAATTATGTAGAAAATATGTAATATAAAAAGTAAAATACACACAATAATTTATTTTTTATGTAGATAATATAAAATATTATAAATCAATGTCTGGTCTGCATTTCAGCACTTTATGTGGTGTCAGATTATTTGCATTTTGAGAGTAGTCTCAAACTACACTGGCTCCTGATGCTCTGTGGGACTTGAGCAAATCTTGAGTTTGCATTATCAATCCTGAAATCAAATCTAAATATACTTCTTCATTTCAAATGGATGGTTAAACCTGGATGGTATAAGTTGCTACGTTAATCCATCAGTGTACAATCTGTTTCGAAGCTTTTGTATGAAAGTTAACTCCTAAGTAATCACACCAAATTATGGCCTGATATCACAAACACTAGGCGACGCCTAAATAAAAAGGGCGGTGTTACGTTGGATTTTCAACTTTTGGTTGTTATAACATGTTAATTGTTATTAGAATTTCGGGTTTAAATGTATTCAATTGATCAAATGACTCGATTTATAAGTGGCACTACAAATTGACATGCATTACAAGTTTTCCTGACCTAATTGGTCAGAACTACTTCAAGAACCGACTGAACGGATTAAAATATCTCCAAGCTGTTTAAAACTCACGCATCAGCAGGATCAGCTTATTGTTATTATTAATTAACAATTCCAATTTGAAGGGTTATGATTTTAAAATCATAACCCTTATAAGCTCTAGAAAAATCATTGTATGAAGAAGTTTGGCGGAGTAGGTATACCTAATTCCGGTCTGGGGCGGGCAAAGAGGTCTGTTAACTAAAATCTCAAATGTCACGGTGTTCTTGTAGCATCGCACGTCAGTGGTAGGTACATACATAATAAAGCCAATAAAATGAGCTGGATATAAATTCATTAGGTAGGTACCTATTAAATTCTAGTTCACTAGTTAGCCATAATTTCTTATCAAGTAATGTTGCCAAATTAAGCCAGCCAGGGGGCTGGCGGAATGTAGCACTCGTATTAAGTATGCATCTGTGCAAACGCTCTGCATAACCCTTATATAGCACCTATAAAGGTACATATTGTCTAAGTGTAATAAAAAAAACCGATAGTGATGTCAAAATGAAAATCCAAGATCGCGGCTGCGAAAATGTTCAAATTTTTCGTCTTGGGTTTCGTTTTCATTCAGTGTTAAAGCAGTATAATATTCTAAAACTTGAGCTTAACATATTATTACCTATAGACCTACGACAGTATTTACTATGGAAATAGGACCGCATCTTTAAACGCGGGATATCATTGTTTTCGAGAGTGATAAAGCGTCAAAATGTAAATCCAAAATGGCGGCTGCGATGTTTTTGTTAAAAAATCATACGTGAGAAAGAATCACTGCATACCATGGAATTAGTAAGTACTATACTTTACTGCATAAAAATAAATAATGTATCATTAACATGATCATTCTATTGTATGACATGTCACTGAATGATACCGGTTACCAGCCTGTCATTTGTTCTGGTTGTTATCAACTTATCACGCATTGTTTTTATGATAAATTGTTATCAATGTCATAAAAAATAACAAATGTGAAGAAGTTACTCAGACGTAACTTATGTAAGTACTTATTAGTAAATTAAATTACTTTCACCAAGATTATTGTCCGTGTTGGTCGCGAATATCTACCTATAAATATTATTTTGCATTTATCATCAAATTAGCGTGATTGTATCAAGAATTCAAGACTGAATTGAAGAAAACTACCAACAAAATGTCGAAAATTGTAGTCATTGGATCATGCAGTGTTGATTTTACCACGTATGTACGAATTAAGTGGTACTTATTTGATTTATTTTCTAAATAAGATCTTATAAATAGACATTAGTTTGGAGTCTGAAAGTTGCAGATTATATAATTAGGTACTTAATGTAGATTGCAGTCAGATTGTAAACCAATTAGTAGGCTCATTTACCTGCTTAGGTGCTAAAACTTAAACTTTTTAGTAAGGTAAATTAATTTAAAAGACTATAGCTAGGTTAGGAAATCTTCAGTAACTAATTATATAAAACTTTTGTTAAATAATTCTAAATGTAATTTGTTCATCATAATATACTACTGTTTGTGATATAGATATGCACCAAGGCTACCCAATCCTGGCGAGACACTCATTGGAACAAAGTTTACTACAAGCTATGGAGGAAAGGGGGCTAATCAATGTGTGGCTGCTGCAAAACTGGGGGGAAACACCTCCATGATTTGTAGAGTAAGTGTGGCTCATTTTTTTTTTTCCCCCTATGTAATTACAATGCAAACCGCCTTCAATGAGAGTCAGCTGCCAATGGTACCTTATGTACCTACTTACTTACATTAGTTTACCTACTCATAACTATACCTACCTATTATATTATAAGTCATCAGAACCAGTATAAATGTAGAATTTGTACTTACTTACATCATTCAATTATGAATGACTTACTAACATAGCTTACTATAAATATTTGAAGTACCTTAGTAAAGAGTAGAATTACTAATAAATAATAACTATTTACTGAGATTTTAAAACATTTTTATTATTTTTACTTTTAGCTCGGAAATGACCAATGGGGTGATAAGTATAGAGATAATTTGGAACAAGTGGGAGTAGACACTACTCATGTCAAATTGACACCAAATGTGACAACTGGAATAGCTCAAATATCTGTTGCTGAAAGTGGGGAGAATCAAATTGTGATAGTACCAGGAGCTAACGGTCAGCTTAGTAAGGATGACGTGAACAATTCTGCAAAATTGATAACAAATGCGGATATACTCATTGGTCAGTTAGAGACCCCGTTTGAAACTACATTGGAAGCTTTCAAATTGAACAAAGGAGTGAGTTTTATATATTTAAAGATATTTACTCAACATCAATTTTTAGAAATAAGTATGTACTACATATATTATGTAATAATTCGTTTTTTTTTAACCTAGATTAAACTTTTGAATGCAGCACCAGCAAGAACAGGCATAGATAAAATTTTGCCTTATTGTACAATACTTTGTGTAAATGAACCTGAGGCATCTTTACTAACTGATATCGATGTCAACATCAAGTAAGTTATTGATACTATTTTTTTTTTTGTTAGAGTTATAAGTCATACTATAATAACTACATATAAGTGCTTCGTAATTTATCAATAAAACAATTGTTCTTATAAAAATTTACTCCCATAACAGAAATGCAGTGACTGCCCTCAAGAAGTTACTTGAAACTGGTTGTGAATCAGTTATCATTACTTTGGGACCTGAAGGGGCTGTTTATTTGTCTAAACGTGATCAACAAGCATTTCATGTTTTATGTGAACATGTTACACCTGTGGATACTACTGTATGACTTTCATTTATTACTTTTTTCAAATTGAATGTCATGTAGGTACGGTCAATAAAAAAGTCAATCAAAATCACTTCAGTTTCTCAAATCATAATTATTGAACACAAATAATCTTTTTTAAATTTTTTTTAAGTTAACAACTGTTTCATGACATGCTTCAAAATAGTGTATTTAATCATTTTATGTCAATTTAGATGATATTCAAGGTAAAAGTTTTTATTGGCTTTCGTTGCTGACCCTACCTATAGTTAGATAGTCTAGTCGAGCTTAAGGCCGAACGCAGATGACCGACAAGCCAACGGTCGACTATAGTCGGTGAGACGACAAGCCGCTATTTCTGACTTATCAGCGGTGCAACGTCGCAATTCAAAAACCATTTTCTTAAGAAACTCTTCGAGTGACATCGGCGACTTTTGCAATGCGACGCGACGTTGCACCGCAAAACCAAAAATCTGTACTGGATTAATAGAAATAACTTAATTATAATTATTTGGTTACTAGCTTCTGCCCGCGACTTCTTTCGCGTGAAAGTTGAAAGACACCACAATATCTATATTAATATAATAAAGCATCTGAGCCGCGCGGGATGGTCTGGTCGTTGACATAGGTATGCACATAATGCACAGTTCTGTTCTCTCTCTTCTTGGTTCTTGTCGGTCGGCGGCCCGCAGCCCCCGACCCACGGCGTCGCATCACATCGCCCGCCCGCGCTATTACTTCGTTTTCGCTTAACATTCTATCTAACTTTTTCTTCTTGTTCGGCTCCTAAGGGTCGTCCGTCGTAGGGTGATGTTAAATAGCCTACCTTGATCAAGATTTGGGTTATCAAATATAAAAAGATTTTTTCAAGTACCTACGACTGGTAGTTCCAGATATTTTGCGCGTTCAAACAAACTCTTGAGCTTTAAGCCTCGTGCAGACTAGCGCGACGCGACGGTGCGATGCGATTTCTAAGAAAACTTCACGGTACTACAATTACCGGTGTCGCGTCGCGCTAGTCTGCACGAAGCTTTATTATATTAACCCATGTTCGCACGGACGTAACAATATCGCCCACTGGATTTTCAACTCACGGTATTGAGCCGAGCTTTGAGAATTCAACGGAGTACATCGAGCATACCAGTGCGTCAAAAAACACTATTGGATTTTCACTCTCGGCGCTAACAGCGTTGAAAAACCAGTGTGCGAAAAAAAATTGCCGCGTGAAGTAACGCCCGTGCGTACCTGGGCTTATACTATAGTATATATGCTTTTTATTAGACCATTTATTAGTAAAGTTAGGTTGGTACTGGTCGTCCCGTCGCCTGCGACAAAAACAATGCCAAAATAATAATATAATATCAAACCTATTCCATTTACAGGGAGCAGGTGATGCGTTTGTCGGTGCTTTGGCAACATACTTAGTGACATATAGAGACCAACCCATGCATCAAATCATTGGTGCTGCCTGTCATGTGGCTACACTTTCTGTTACCAAGGAAGGTACCCAAACAAGCTACCCACATAAGTTTGATGCCTTCAGAAAGGAATATAAATATATCGAGCTATAGATAATATGCCAATTATTATTTGTGTAAATTATAAATGAAACACGCCTTTGTTATTCTAAATCTTGAATATTTTATTGAACAAACTAATACTAGGAAGCACTTAAGTTTAAAACATTGGTATTTATTGTAATATTGAATATACATACTTAAATAAAATGTCTATAATCTACCTACATGGTTCTATTTAATGTATGTAGGTAAGTAAAATATAATTTTAAATAAACCCCAGATTCATCGGCGGTTTGCCTTGTTCAAACCTAAATTATAGGTACATATCATTTAGTTGGACTTGTGTCATACCCGACCAAAAAAACAGTTGGCTGGGTGTGCTCCATGCCTGGATTGCGGATTAGTAGGCTATCATCCGATTCAATTCGGACGTTTGGTAGCCCTACGTGAAGTTTTGTGAAGATTTTCTACTCTATAAGCGAGTTCAGTTATAATTGAACGCGCCCCAGTAAGGCAAACCATCGAGGTGCGTTCGCACACGTCAGACTTTTTGTTACATGCCCATTATACGGCCCGACACAAGATCAGTAATGCATTACATATTCATATTTCCGTCTTCTTAAAGAATACAAGAATTTTATTTTTCATATTTTATTCATGCACACACATGACCGCTCTGAACTAAGGGAGAGTTAACGAAAAAAAAAGACAATGGGTATCTAGTACAGTCAGCAACATTATCATCATTCTACTAAGGGCCAGTTTCCTGGCCCGAAGGTACCTACACAAAATAATAGTAGCTAAGAGTTTATTTTAGTTTTCATCTGTTATGTTTATTTTGGTAATGCTGATAAAAACAAGAAAAATCGAAAGTGTTAATCGACTTTCGTTGCTGACCGTAAACATTTAAATTAAAAAAAGGAAATGCTGGAAGTCAAAAATCTGTCATAGCCAGTACATTCGCCCATGGAATTAGTAAGTACTATATAGTGATTTTGTCCCGTTCCATTTGATCCATGTCACTGAATAGTTAGGTAAATCTATGCCCGAGACAGCTGCTTCGAGGGACGACGCACGGGCCACTACAATGTTCAATGCTCATGTTCAGAACGGACAAAGTATTCCATACCATGACAGTGACGTAAGCCCGTTTTCACTAACACTAAGGGCCCGAACACACGAACCACAACCTGCGATGTGGTGTACATCGCTGCTTCTTGCAATCGCGTTGTGGTAATCTACAAAATCAAAGCAAATGGTTGACGCAACGTTGTGTTTGCGACGTGGCCGACCGCTAGTGCGCGGTTTCACTGGTGCGCGACATGGCCTTGATGTGGTCGGTGTCGCCCATAAGGTTGATTTTGACGGAAAAATGTCGTCCGTGTAAATAAGCTACCCATTTTCATACAAATTAGCGTCCGTCCACGTGTTTTCGTTGTGGTATGTGTAATCGAGCCCTAAATGAACGCCTAAATAAAAGCGCTATTAGTGTGTTACGCGTTAGTTTCTTAGGAAAGCGGTGCCGTTATGAAAATGTTCACCAGTATTTGACATTAAACGCTGCTAGCAGCAATTATGTATTATAATATGTCATTGGCTAGCAATTATTCTGTGACCGTTCACCGCTTTATTAGGAAACCAGGTAGGGAAACCAAAGCTTTAGTGAAAACAGGTACTTAGTAGACTATCTACTTAGGTAGATGCTTAAAAATAAGAAATGACAAGTTGAATAACATTAATAAACCCGCGATTTTTATTAATTAAAACTACGAATTTACTTAGATACCTACCCTATATTAGGTAAATAAATAGGTAGGTATATTATAATATTTTACCTCACTAATAAATAACATAAACCTTTCTGAAGATCCAACATACCTATTTAATAAATGGTTCCAATAAGTAATAATAATTATGTGCAAATATGACTTACAAAATTTGAAGAATGAATGTGATGTTTTTATTATATCAATGAATATGTCTGTATCTGTACAAATAATTTGGATACCTAACGATTTTATAATGATAATCTTAAAGACTGCTCTCAATTGGAGAACGGTGGATGGTTATTAGTTTAAGAAAATGTAGGACTCCTATCTTAAAAAAAAGTATTTTAAAAATACTACCCCCTGAACGGGCTGTTAGTTTTTCATCCATTGTGGCACTGACTGCCACACCACGTTTGCACACTCGGTACAGTACAGAGCACAGCACTATGCTCTCGCGGTACGTTTGACACAACGGTTTGACAGGATACTTATTTGACATAGAACGTCACAAAATAATTTTAAAAAGAACAAATCTTATTGTTGATCAGAGATTAAAAAAAAAATAAAAAAATATGTGTACACACACCACCTGAGAACACGTGCATTGATACAAAGTAACATCGAAGGCGCGTCACGAGAAGATTATTTTACTCATACCGCGTGGCTTAATACTAGAAAGAAAAAAAACCAACCTTCGGCTTAAAACAAGTAGAAACTCAAAATATAAAGCAAAAACCCTCAAGCTTTTGTACTAATTAGAGATAATTCGAAAGTTTTTATCTGAACAATCTTCAATCTTTGGTTATTTAGAATCGAATCTGACAACCCTGTTTAGGTACGGGGGATAAACCGACAGGGACACAAATTTCTGTAATATCCCTGAACTAAAAGGTTAAAAGTTTTCACTTTTAGTTTAAAAACTGCAGCTGGATTAATAATCAGAACAATTTCAATACATTCATGATATTTAAAGATTTTTTTTTTGTAATGCATCAATACTGTATTTTCGGTTCTAAGTAAAAATAAATACCCTATAAAATAATAATAAAAGCTCAAATTGTAGTGTGGCTTGTTGCCTATATCCCAATGTTGTATTTAAGTAGGTATTAGACATTGTACAGTCACAAGCATAAATATACCTCTTACTATGGACAGTTCGGCAATAATATCTGATTTCATTCATTAAACCCACGTTCCCAAGAAAACATTAAATTTACCTATAGCATCTGTGGAAGGCTTATAAAAGTAGTAGCACAATTATGCGACATCGAAGAAACACCAAAACTATCTGAAGCAACACGCAACTCCAAATTATAGGATCCCGTATCCGCTTGTAAAGGATGCATAAATATCGGACATGTCTGGCGTTAAAAATATCTGCTTACCCAATTTCATAATTTCAGCCGAAAGACGACCATTGCTGGACATAGGCCTCCCCCACCAAACACCGTTAAGACCGGTTCTGTGCTTCTCGCATCTAGCGGATTCCTGCGGCCTTCACAAGGTCCACCATGTGGGGGCCTTCCATCGCTACGTCTTCCGGTACGCGGTCGCTACTCCAGAACCTTTCGGCCCCATCGGCTATCTGTTCTGCGTGCAATGTACCCTGCCTACTGCCACATAAGTTTGGCAATTCTTTGGGCTGTCTGTTACCTTGGTTCTCCTACGGATTTCTCTTCATTTCTGATTCGATCACGTAGGGAAACTACAAGCATAACCCTCTCCATTGCCCTTTGGGTGACTTTCAGCCTTCTAATGTGGCCCATTGCACGGGCAACACGCACTGGTAAAAAACATTGAGACACTGTGGTATACAAGACAAGAAGATAGTACGCAGCTTCCCGAACGCCGCCCAGCAGAGTTGGATTCAACGATTGAAATCTTTCTCAGTTGAACCTACCTAACTGGACAATTTGTCCTAAGTCAAAATAATTGTCCACAACTTCGAGTGTAGTCTCCGATCTTCACGAGGATGGGTGTTACACGGGCATTCGACATGACCTTCGTTTTTTCCATGTTTATTTTAAGACCCACTCTTTCGGAAGCTCTACTGAGCACATACATCGACCATTGTACTGAGGTCCTCCATAGTCTCAGCCATCACTACTATATCGTCGTCAAACCGAAAGTGAGTAATGTACTCGCAATTGATGTTGATGCCAACCCAAAAGTTTCTGGACTGGAAAGGTCCAGAAACTTTCCTTCAGTGCAGAGGTGAACAGTTTCGGAGATATAACTTCTCCCTGTCTCACCCCTCGCCGCAGAAGGAAAGGTTTCGTGTCCCGGAGTCGGACTGATATAGTAGCGTTTTCATACAAACACTTTAGCACCTCGATGTACCGATAGTCTACTCAGTTTATGTGTAATACATTTTTGCACTGATTGCGATATTGAAGAAAACGCTTCGAAATATTATACGGTCAGATCCAAAGGTGATGTCAAATATTTTTGATCACAACAAGGTATCACATTCATTTGATCTGAACTGAGTAGGTATTCTAAGGCGACACATATTTTTATCAGCCGGTGCGGTATCCTTGGGTGTCACATATTTGTGCCACTACTTATTGTATAAAAGGCTTCCACAGATTATCACTTAGTGAAGATACTTATCTTCTTGAGAACAAATCATGAATGCACCATGAAATCAGATATTATTGCCGAACTATCCATATATTTATAACCGTGACTGTACTTATTATAATTTTATCCCTGTAGCACTATCACTATGCGTTTGCACTGGCGAAACATTCACAACAAAACATCTTGGAATCTCTATTTACTGTCAATTTTCCATACAATTTTTGACAGGACTTCAACATGTTTTGTTGTGATGTTTCGGCAGTGCGAACGCACAGTTACAATGATTCTTGATCCAGTTGCCAACAAAAAAAAATATTATTGAAAAACTATAAAATGGTGGAGTTTTTATCGTCTTTACTGTGCGTTTGCACTGGCGAAACATTCACAAAACATGTTGAAATCTATAGGATCGGTCAATTTTCCATACAATGTTTTACAGGAACTAGAGATTTCAACATGTTTTGTTGTGATGTTTCGGCAGTGCAAACGCACTGTTATAAATACTTAGTACCTACTTATACACCAAGCTACTATAACATACCAAGTCCAAATGTTACGCAATCGTCATCTTCAAGTAAGAACAATCTGATGATAGAAGTATTCCTTGTATAATTGGAACATTTGCAATCCAATATTGAGTCCGTCCGTAACACCGTTTGACAACACAGTTTGAAGTTTCATAAAAAATGTTGTCCTACTCAAAATTTTAAAGAAATAAATTATCAAATAATGTTTTCGTTTCCCTAGCTGTTTCTTCGAACTAAACGTGACATTACAAAACAAAAGAGATTTGAATGTAACAGAAAAACACATTTGACGTTAGGTATACTCTGTTCGAAAATTATTTCATGAAAATGTAAGCTAACTAATAACATCGCTACCTTAGCTCAAGTTATGAAAATGAAGCTATGTTGTTGGTTTGTTTCACACACACTTGGCTACGCATCCTTCTATATCTCTAGTGGAAAGGCAGCCTTTTTCTGGATGACAGCGGGCAGCGGACCAGCGGAGCAGCGGCGGCGGCGCGGGTGACTGTGGTGTGCGCACCGCCGCTGCCACCCGAGAACAATGCAATACAGTCTGTTCCAAAAGTATCTCATGAAAATTAAACAAATGGACCAGAAAACGTGCGTGGATATTATGTACTTAGTGCCACTTACAAATTGAGTGCTTTGATCAAATTATTTGAATAATTAAACCCGAAATTCTAATTTAAAATCACCAAAATGTTTGTCATTTGACACTTGAGGTTAATTTTATAACCTCACTTTTCGTCGATGATTTTACAATTGCAATTAATAATGTTATTCAAACAAAAACTGTTCAAAAGGTGGTGAGATATTCAAATAATTAAGTTGAAACCTTCTAAATACAGATGAATGTGTCACTAATTCCCGTTAGTGAGTGATTGCGTAAGAATTTACCCTGATCCTGGTTTGTTTTCACTTGCCTCAGATACTTTTGGAACGGACTTTAAGCTTTAGAACGCACTGCTGCCCGCGCCGCCGCCACCGCCGCGCGCCGCTCCACTGCCTGCTGTCATTCGGTTTATAACCTCAAGATTCGAATGTACAACCAAACGTCCAAAGTAACATTTGAACTACGAAAACGGCCCTTATAGCTACGAAAAAAAGGCGCTGTTAAAGTCAAATTGTTACCCATGGACAAGGCTGTTGTTGTACTCAGAAATGTTTAGATTGATCAGTTTTTTTTTTCAGTATCTCTTAGGCCCCCAATCATTTGTTTCTTTTAGGGGAGCCTATTTGTTTGTCTAAAACTGTAGTTATTGTTAACCTGTTATAACTTACCTTATTAAAAATATTTGAATAATGAATTTGCAATTATATTTTCAAGATAATACATAACAATACATATTCATATATGTAACTAATGCTCAATTTACATCAATATTTCAGTCATTAACATAATGTTACTTTAGCACACATGTTGATTTATGATCATTTAGAGAAAACATGCTGTCATTTTATGGCGAAGCCTTAAAAGGCTAGTTTATCAGAGCATCACTTACCAGATACATACTTCCTTTTTAAACTTTAAACAGTTTGAAAGCATTTTATACCTTCACCTTCTTCATTTTGTTGTGACAGACTTGAAAGACTGCTAAGATTAGACGAGTTAGATTTTGAGATAAATTATGAAACCAAAAATTGTATTTGTATTTTTTGAGATTTCTTTGAAAGGACCCAGCTCAATGGCTAAAAGCTAAGCTAGATTAGCTTACTTGCCTGATTTTTTTTTCCATAGAGCTATTGCCAATTTCTAGTATGTTTTTCTGATATTTATATGTTCACAACTGTCACGTAAGCTTTGCACTTAACAGCCTTTTAGTCTTCCTGTGACAGTAATAGTCTAATAGGCACTATATTTTAAAATGTTGAAATGACTCAACTATGTATGGATTTGTGTAAGTATTACAATATATTTACATATATTCGTATTCTTTTGAATAACTCAATGCAATACATATAGACTATCTAATGCACTCTCATTTACAATTTGCAAAAGCACTTGTAAGTCTTCTAAACTTGTAATAAATTTGGGTGCACCTAAAAATTCTACAGGTTTTTCTTCTATTTCAATACAATATTTTAAATTCTTTGGACATGTCACAGATTTTGAACATATACCTTCTTTAGTCTTTTTAAATACGACATGCGTGACACCGTCTTTCAAAGCTAAAATGTTTATGTCTTTACTCTTTACATTGTCATTAGACTCACTATTTTCATTATCAACATTAGTTTCCATTACCTTTATCTCAGTTTCCTTTATCTCATTTTCCATCTCTGTATCATTGTCTGAATTTAAATTTTCTTTTATTTCATCATTTGTTTTTTCTTCTTCTGTGTTACCTGCTGGAACGGACTCGATTTGTTTAATTGGTATGTGTTCTTCAATACCCTTTTGTAAGGCTTCATCCAGTATAGAAGGACTGTGGGGGACTTCAACTTCATCAGGTAAGTCTGGTTTGGACAAAATATCTTCACTGTTATTCACAATTTCTTCATCATTAGTTAAAGTATCTTCAAGGGTACTCAGATGATTAACATCTTCAATTAAATGACCAATACTGGTGTTATCAACTTCCATAGTTGTTGGTGCTACAATTTCACCGGTTGCGTTCGACTTTCCAAGGAGCATAGCTTCAACATCACTAGACTCTAGATTAGATTTAAATTCAAGGGTATTACTTTGGTCATTTGATTTGCTCTCACTACTGTTATCATTCAGAATGTCCATTATTGATGGGAAGTCATCCACTTTGTTCTCAGTTACATCTGGCTTTTCATCCAATTTGGCAATTGGTTTCTCATTGTACATGAGATCTTCCAACTCAGCAGCTATGCGATCATAAACTTGGTCATCCTTAGGTTCATCTTTCTTGGGAAAATAATCAATACACCACTCTTCCGAAGGAAGCATACTATCATCAATTTCTGGTAATAAATCAGTTAATGAAATTTTCATGTTGATTTCATTATTGTTATTATTATTTGCCAAGGGATCCTCAAATACAATACCATATTGTTTCAAGTTAGTGTCACTTTTCTGTATAATATCATCGTAGTTGGAGTTTTGGTCTTTTAAAACAGGTTTTTTTAGCCTGTTATTTTCCCTTAATATATTTGGAGCAACTGAAGATCCACTTTTTTTCGCTTTTTTTGTATTCTGTACGTCTTTGAATGGTCGTTCACTGTAGGTGTTTCTATGAATGAGGACCATACCATTCTCATTGCTTTTTAACCTGGCAATTGAGCTAGGCGAGGTTGAATCTGCATTTAGCTTCGTTTTGGGAGTTGTACTGCTTTCATATTGGATTTTAACTTTAGTAAATTTACCCAGTATCTTGGCAAAGTCCATGCGAGTAACAAAAACTGCACACTCGCGACATTTTCCCTCTTTATATAAGCGTTCTAGGTTTTTAGGAAGCTTTAAAGCTTTCATTCTTCGGCTTTCACGTATTTTAGTTGGAATCATTTCGATTAACTATAACCTTTTGCACTGTTGTCTTAATAATCGAGTAATGTCCTATTAACAAAATGATATTGGATGTAGTCACATTTCCCGCGCAGGGAATAGTACCACAAATACTGAACTTTTGATGTCACAATTTGGTTTCTCACATTGCATAACTAAAAAGCAGTTACATTGAATAGTATTTATCAAAATATGAAATTGTATTTGTTTATAAAATCAAAAAATCGTAACAGACGACACACACGACAATCAAATCCAACGCGAAAATGGCGTCGCTCTAGTGATGTGCCGTTTGATTATCGGTCCGTCATTGGTATAAGTTGTAGTAGTGGTAGTTCATATCGATATTTTACTGTAAATATTTTATTTACCGTTAAAAAAGGAGATCTTTGTTGAAGATCTTAGTAAGAAATAAAATAAAATAAAATAAAAAAATATTTTGCTTACATAACGACATGAAAATTAAACATATTTACATTATAAATTGCGTCTGTAAACTTTGTGCCAGCCCGATAACTGTTACGGGCAATGGTCCCCTCTTAAAACCTCGACAATTACATGATTACTTACTTGATTAAAAGGGGCTTCCGTTAGGCAATGGGGATAAAAACTGCCATTTGCTCACTTCAGATGTCGCTACTACCCGGTTTGTTTCTGAGAATTTGACAGCTAGCTGTCACTATCCGTATTTTTTTTCTAAACAAGCGATTTCTTCTACGCGTAATTATTAAATGCCTCATTGCACAGCTGTGTAACTGCAAAAATACGGTATTTGCCAAAGATGCTAAAAGACAAAAACTAGAATAAAGATAACCAAAAAAAAATTGGAAACCTGATATTTCGGCATATTCTTTTGAAACCAGAAGGCCAATTCTTGTACTTAAAAAAAAGTTCACATTCAAGTCTCAATCTGTAAAAGTTGTCAAAAAATATTGTTATAATGATTGTATTTTTGACAGATTGTGAATAAGATTAGAATTCGAATGTTCTTTAAATTACTGGAATTGAAGACGTCTGAACACTTTTATAGGAGAAATTCGTATACAGGGTGATGGCCCCAAGAGAATTAACTGCGTTTTCTTTACCTCCAGGCACTTGTGATTTGATAATAAGTATATTATAGTAAAGGTGTGGGTGTTTTGTATTATCATATTTATCTTATTAGAGCAGTACTAGGATTAACATCTCTGAAGTTTTTCAATCACAAAGATCATCCTCGAGCTGGTTTTCAACTCTGATCGAGTTATTTCTGTCGTATGCCTCCAGTCTTTAACAAAAATAGAACTAGTCAACAAACACAAAATAACCTATAAATTATAAAACGTTCATAATTTATTGACTTTTTCACTAAAGCTGCTTTCTTACCAGTGGTAGACGCTTCCCTTGACCTTAGCTCGTCTTTTAATAGTGCTACACTCCAAGTCGCATCTATATTTATCTAGTTTTCGTATAATTTGTGATTGACACAAAAGTAAATTTAAACACAACAATGGCGATTTGAAGACGTACAACTGTGCTGCCACCTATGATCCACTTAAATTTTTAACCCTATTGTTATGATACATGTTCCTGCCCGTTCCCGAATTGAAGTAGGGTACTGTACAGGTTGGATGTTTGAGTTGGAGTAGTAAGGGAAGGTATCGTAACCGTTCCAGCTACAAGAAAACGGCCTTAGGAGACTGTCCTTAACTTTTTGAGACATTTCGATCTGCAAAGATTTGGAAAAAAAATACAGTCAGCAAAGAATATGGGCAATTTTCACAAAAACTTTATTTCATGCGAATGCATAAAAATTAATCCTGTTTCATAGAAAGATAAAAACTGTCTAGGCGAATTGCGGTTTGAGTAAAGTCAAAAACCGTAAAAACTTTTCTCGAATATTTTGTAGGAAACGTGACTCCAACTTATTTTTTTATAATGGATAGATCGGCCGCTACAATGTAGACTGGCCGAAAATTAGCAAAACCGAACCCTTACTAAATTTTTGAGACGGTAGTCTCCATAAACGAACCAGCACGCGTGGCATGACCACCGTAGAAACGAGTTTTATCGACGAAAGAATAGACAAAATGACAGTTAAACAATCACAATCTGTTATTTTGTATATTCTTCCGTCGACAAAATCTGTTTCTACGGTAGTCATGCTACGCGTGCAGGATATTTTTTTTTTTTTTACGTAAAGTTGGACCGATGACGAATGCCGTAGGAATCCGCTAGATGCGAGAAGCATAGAATCGGTTGAAGTGGCGGTGCTAAGGGGAAGCCTATGCCCCAGCAGTGGACGTCTTTCGGGTGAAATGATGATGATGAAGCAGATCAATAATTTAAAATGATACTCGAATCAATAAAATTCAACGGGACTAACGTCCCATTTCATTTGTGGAAGAAGGGGGAACAATAAAATAAGATAAGAAAACTACTCGTTTGCCAGAAAAAGGTTAACCAAGTTTCACCAGTAGTTAGCTAGCAGCACAAACAGTAAACAAGCAGAGTTTTTTCTATGCATTTTGATATTTTTTTGTAAAGCTACGGTTTCCTAGAAAAGCGGTGACCGCTCACGTAGCATCCGCAATGTACGGGTGAATGATGCCACTGAAAGTGGTTTCCTGAAGAGCGTTGTTGTCACCGAAAAGCAAACCCCGCCCCCCAAAAATTTAAACCGCTACATTTGCCTTCACCGTACTTAGTCATATGAAAAAGTTTCCATACTGAGAAGAGGGAGCTCACACATTATTAAAGCGGTTCCATGGCAAACAAGTATAGTCACTGCGTCATTGTGTGTCAGAGGTGTCCAAACGAAACAGAAACGCGTCTATCTTTTGACGCGGTAGGGCGAATCTAACGATATAAATCTTTGCCGATGTCATCATTTTCATGACAGCCGTCACTGCGGCCGTCAAGCTTTTCTGGAAACCGTAGCATAAACCAGTGTGTTTTTATTTTCAATGAAAGCGTGCCATTTATTTCCTCTTCATATGCAGTAAACGTAAATACTCAATAGGGTTTCAATTTTTTTATTTTTTTTGTGTACTTTGTCACGATTTTATTATAAAATAAAAACTAAAAACTTAAAAAAATCACGGACCGTAGAAAAGTGCGTTAGAATTCAGCGCAGTGATTGTATTGAGCGTGGAGAAATTCATGACACGACGAATAGGCGAGTATTTGTCTCGTCATGAAGTCGCGTTTAAAATTGCCTAAGTGCTTTTAAAAGGCCCAAAATTGGGAGTCTTCGCGCATTTATCCGTAACCCTGACCTGTCAAAAGTTCAGGCCAATTATTGAGAGGCACATTGCGCCACCGTATTGGACCTTATGTTTGTTCGGGCGGCCATAGATATATATCGTGACGGACTCCCCAGGTTTGCCCGCAGGTCACATACTTTTGCAGCTGGAGACAACTGCTCACCTTCCGGCGCGGCGAGGATGCACTATGTGTATTAGTGATAATTAACACCATGGATAAACAACGCTCCCAATGCTGCACTAGTTCGTCTAAAGCGCATTAGGAATAACCGATTATGCCCAGGCCAACTAGATCCTCTAGATCTAGACCTACTTTGACAATATTCTGTGAGAGTTACCTTGTGCGCTGCCGTTAAATACGATTTTACACAACAAAAATAAAAAGTCGTTTCCTAGCAATGATTTTTGCTCCATGTTGCTTAGTTTGATGTACAGAATGCGTTTATATTGGTTATGTAATGGGTCTTTTTAGACCCTGTATTAAATTCAGTTGTACTGTTTCAACAACAATAGACAAAAAAATCAAACACACTTTTAATGGCTAAAACAATTGATCGCAATGACTTTAATTTTGACAGTTCAAACAAGTTCATTGCAATATAGAGCCTAGTTGAGCAGACGATTTTTTATTTCAAAGAGTGTGGTTCTCACAGAACATATTATATATGAGGTGGTTATAATCGCGATGACAACAATGTCGTCCGCCCATGTTCCACCGGACAACCGACACCGTAATTTGTTACGTATACTGAGTTACAAAAGAGTACATCAATCGAGCTATATTGAAAAAGGTTTTACTAAGATTTGCACCAAAGGTCTCGACGTAACGTTATTATTTTATTTAAACTGTACCTACTGTCCCATTAAAATCCAGGTAGTTGAAAAGCTATGAGAAAACATTATTTGTTTGCTGTTTATGCTGCCTCTAGCGCAACAAGTAGTGAAATTTGTACAATACACTCTCCCATGCTATCAATCTATTATAAATTATTGTAAATATTATAAACATAAATATAAAATAACTTTTCTTAAGTGAAATGAGGTCAAAGATGGCTCCTTTATCACTAGCAATAAATTATGATTGGTACATTCACTTACCCACCGATGTTGTAATGTCTAGGTTCACTCAAATAATTTACAAAATAATAAATAATTTACTTTTTTTTAAATTATTTTAAATTGTGGAGCAATTCAAGAAATTTAATTAATTTGCTGACTTGCTCCACACTAGTAATAATACTTGGCAGTATACTCCCACTGATCATAAGGTCCCCAAGATACAGGCTGATACAGTTATGAATAGCTTTCATAAAACTATATTACGGTATTAGGTATATACCGTAATATAGTTTTATGATAGCTGTATTTTGCTCGCTCGGCTCGCGCGTAGTGGTTCACAGTTCTAACCGAACCTAAACTATTTGGTCGGAGTGCCCTAGTATTATATTATTAGATCGTGCTTGTATCATAGTTATATTCCTAGTAAAACAGTTAATGATCCACTATCATATAACTATATTATGGTAAGTACATAGCTATATCCCTAGTGATATAACTATATCACGGCTTCAACCATCTTACTGCGACGTAAACATTGTTTGGGGACCACTTTCCAAACAATCTGATTGATAAGATAGTTACAGATAAAATAATTATGTAATAGTTGTAAGGTCATTCTTGCAACAATTAACAAATAAATATTACTTATCAAAATAGTATTGGTATTGTTAAAACTATTTGAGTAAAATTGAACATTATTGTGTTTTTGCTACTTGGTCGGATGATCAAATAAAGTATACCATTCATCGCTTACTGTTTGTGCTGATGGTGCCATCTTTGGACTTCGTTTCGTGTAAAAATACTGTCCGTTGATTTTTTTTTGTGTTTTTCCATCCATCGATTAATCGACATCGAACATCACTAGAAGTAAATGCGACGCGCTCGGCGCATGTCAAATCAACGTCAAACACGACGAGTTGACGAACACGAAGGAAAATCGATGAAACTGTGCGATGAAACAAAATGGCTGCCGTGCTGCTGAGCTAATGCTATTTTACGACGTTATCATCGACCGATTTCATTCATTGTATTCGCCGTATGTCATAATTCGCGTTTTTGTATGAAATCATTTAAATATTTTCACTTATTTGAGTGTCGAACTATTAAGAGTTGATCACTATGGCTTGGCCAATGCCCACTCCGGGTCAATGGAATTCGGGTATGGCTATGGCTCCTGACATAAATATGGCCAATATGGGCTCATATACGCCCGAGCAATGGGCAGCAGTGCAGCATCAAAACTGGCAGCAGTGGACTCAGTGGCAGCAGCAATACGTACAATGGCAGGGCCAGTATGGAGAGAAGGTTAGTAGGTTTGGTCATTGGGTGTGCAATACTTAGCTACTTATTTTCGTAACTAATACAGTAAGTACTTATCGTAATATAGGTGATTGCTAAGTTTCTAAAGCTAAGTTCTTGTTTAACAGTATACAGAGCAAATGCAAGCTATCCAAGCTATGGGTGGAATGCCGCCGCTTCCACCGGCGAACGCCGCTCCACCGCCCGCGCCGCCTCCTCCTGACCAGCCGCCACCGCCGCCGCATGAGAACAACGAGCCGCTCTATGGAAGTGCCCCCCCTAAACCTACACCTGTTCCTGCCCCAACAGCTAAGCAGCATCAAAATAACAACTCCGGCAATCATGCTAATGTAAACACACATCCACAAGCAGGTAATAATACAAATTGGTCCTATGTTAAAGAAGCACCTCAACCAACTAAACCAACTCAAGGAGTTCAAAGTTCAGTTAATTCTGAAGCTCTGAAGAAACTAGCAGAGGAAGAGAGGCTTTTTGATATTCAATTCCAAAAATGGGAAGAGGAAATTGAGAAATGGAGACGAGACAATGTGAATCACCCTGACAAACAGGCATATAAAGAATATGAGCAGAAATTTGAGTCATGTCGTGCACAACTGATGGAACGCCGACAGCAGATGAAGCAAAAAAGAGATCGTCTTCTGAGTAACAACCCACCTGTTCAGCCAGCCAATACTGTCATGGCTACTACTGTTGCAACGACTCTTCCTCCTAATTTAAAAAATTCAAATAATGCATTTGCTAGTAAACAAACACAGAATTATGTTAATAATTCTGCACAAAACTATTCAGATCATGGCAATGCCCAATATCAGCAAGAGCAATATAATGTCCCGAAAACGACATACAATAGAAGTAATAAAAGTATTGATCCTCAAGATAGATTTGAATCCTACCACAGTGTGAGTGAAAATAATTATCAAACAAATCCCAATTTTTCTGCTCCTCCTCCTAGTACTAGCTTTCTGCCTTCAAGTGGGTCTAATAAAGGTATTCCTGGCTTAGATTTAGTACCTGAGGGAGAGAAATCATATGGTACTAATGCAAATCAAGATGTTATAGATATTTCAGAAGAACAAGCAGGAATTGCAAATGCTCCAGACTATACAACAATTTCTAAAGGAATTAATAATATTCTTGGTGATGCCAAAATTATGAATATCCTTTCTATGGTTGTTGGACAAAATTCTCAAGACCCTTCAACTAATACATTAAATATGAATGCGCCACCTCCTAGTGGACCTTATAATTTTAATAATCAGAACACTGTTCCTTATGGTCATGGGAATAGAAATCAGAATAATCAGAATTATAATAATCAACAATATGATAACAGACAGAGTAATAATATGCCGTTCAACCGACAAGGACAAAGTTACCCAGGGCAACAAAACCAGGAATTAAACCCCAATTATCCACCTCCAAACAGAATGCATGAGGAAAGCAGGCCCCAAGAGCAGTATAATTATGACAGAAATATGCAGTATGGTGGTAATGACATGGGGCCACCATATCAAGATAATAGGCCACCTCGGGTTGGTCCCCCTCCCGCACGGCCCAACATACCTGCACCCAGGCCTCCGATACGCCCTCTAATGCAAGAAATGTCTGGTCATCAAATGGGTAATGACTATCCTCGAGGCCCACCCGAGAGAAAGCCTTTACTTGAAAGTAACATTAATCCTGTTCCAAAACAACCTGTCCGACCCCAGTGGATAGATGAACCTATGTTCACACCATCTCTAATTGTTGAATATGAGCACAAGCCTCTCAGATTAAAAGGTAATAAAATTTGCCAGGTGTTTGTAGTATTTGCCATACTTTTACATTGTAGCTCCTATTTTTCTGCTAGTTTTATATTTTCTCATCTTATTAGACAATTTTAATAATTATGAATGTGATATGAGTATTTTACTGTATTGTAGGAATATTGTGAAAAATATCACAATAGATTGACTTTTCCTGAAAATCTTTGTAGATTTGTCAATAATGTGTTTTTATTTTATTTTAGCTCGAGATTTTATTGAACCAGTTCATATGTTTGATTATAATCACAAATCAAAGGATGGTGAGGTCAAACGGAAGGATTTTGAAAGAGAAGTTGATGAATTATTTTCAAGAAAACCTAGAAGACCTGAGAAGGAAATTGATTATAGTAGAGAGAGGTACAGCCGTGACCATTACTCAAGAGATTTCGAAAGAAGGGCACCAAGAGAAGATCCACGGGATGACTTCCGGCCAAGACTTCCACCCAGAGATGATTATGAAGATAGAAGGAGACCAGATAATAGATTTGATGATAGAAGAAGAGATGAACGTGATGATGAACGCCGAAAAGATGACCGTGATGATGACCGAAGAAGAGATGAACGTGATGATGACCGAAGAAGAGATGAACGTGATGATGACCGAAGAAGAGATGAACGTGATGATGACCGAAGAAGAGATGACCGTGACAAGTACAGCCGACGCGAAGATCTTTACAGAGACCGGGAAAGAGACCATAGAGACCGTGACCATGGTAGGGATGGTAGAAGAGAAGAAGTTAGTCATCACAGTAGAAGTCATGAACGAGATTCTCGTAAAAGAGGACTAAGTAGAGATAGCGAAAATAGCAATACCCAATTTAATAAAAAATCTAGGGATAAAGATGATTCTCAGTCAAAACATGTTGTTATGATTGATGATTTATTAGAATCTCCTGGACGAACTATGAGACCTGATAAAATAGTCATTATTTTAAGAGGTATGTGTGACAACTGTTTATTTAAGCAAATTATAATACAACTAGCTTCTGCCGACGACTTCGTCCGCGTGAAGTTCCGGCCCCGACCCACCGCGACGCGTCGCATCACGTCGCCCGCCCGCGCTATTACTTCGTTTTTGCTTAGCGTTCTTTCTGACTTTTATCCTTTTTGCTCGGCTCCTAAGGTTCGCAGCGTGATGTTTAATAACCTTCTTCAAGAATTGGGCTATCTAATGCAAATATAAATTTTCAATTCTAACTGGTAGTTCCAGAGATTTGATCGCTTTCAAACAAACTCTTCACCTTTATTATATTAGTATAGATTTGTTCCAGAAGAGGACTAAAATGTCATTTTTTTTTTATTGAACAGGCATCTTATTAAAAAATATAATTTTTTTAAGATATAAAATATGGGATAGTTGGGATAAAACAGTAATGTGAAGAGTTTTTATGAAATCATTAGTTATTAATAATATAACTTTTATTTCAGACAACTTTTACAGTCCATTTTTTACCTTAATTAGTACAATTGAAGAATAATATAGCACTACTTAATCATTTATAATTTTCAATTACATTACACTACTATTTTTATTTCAATATTTATTTAGTAATTTGTCTATTTTGATAGTAAGAGGAAAAATAATTAGGATATAATTAGGCGGGTGTTCGTATAAAGGAAAATATAAAGTCGTATATTTAAGGCCTTTTAATTATGTAAATCCAGATGTTATAACACAAATGAATAATTTTAGGTCCCCCTGGAAGTGGGAAATCATACTTAGCTAAATTAATAAGAGACAGAGAAGCAGAATATGGTGGTACTGTCAGGATTATGTCTATTGATGACTATTTTATGCAAGAGGGAGAAGTTGAGGAAAGAGATCCTTCCACAGGAAAGCTGGTGAGATCCTACTACTAGCCATTTCGCATCTTTATTCTTTACAACTTCTCAAGTTATGCAAAAATAACCTTTATTACATTTTCAGGTTAAGAAACCAACCCTAAAATATGAATATGACGAGAGCTTTGAAGAATCTTATTCTAATTCTTTAAAGAGAGCATTCAAGAGAAGTTTGACTGATGGATATTTTACATTTTTAATTTATGATGCAGTAAATGATCAATTAAAGGGTTATGCAGATATATGGAATTTTGCTAGACAACAGGGTTTCCAAGTATGTAGTAATATTGAAATATAAAAAACATACCGTTAACTTAACATGTGGGTAATACTGTGTTATTTTTCCTTATAGGTGTACATTTGTACCATGGAACTTGACCCACAAGTCTGTTATAAGAGAAATATTCACAATAGGAAATTAGAGGATATTGAAATAATTTGTGCCCGATTCTTTACTACGCCGTCACATCATATACAACTGGACGCTACTACATTACTGCAGAGTGCAGCCATTACCGAAGTCCAGATGGAGGATGCCGACGATGAAGTTATTATGGAGGATGCACAAGAACCTGAGGTGAGGCCTCGTTATCGAGCTCAAACCGACTACGGTGTTTAATCCTCGTGATGCAAGCATCAAGCCAAGCTCACGACGCAACCAGTCATTGTTTATGTGTTCTGTTATTCTAAAATTTAAGTATTTATTTATATACCTACTTTTATTAGAATGGAATGTCTCATTTTTTCATTTGGTTAGGGTAGGATTAATAAGTTTTATTTCAGCATTGTAACTAAACTCGTAAGGTGCTGCTCCACCACAGGTCGAAAGCGTTTTTACATCCAAGTGGGAGAAAATGGACGACGCCGCGCAACTAGGTAGGTTATTGGTTAAAAATATGTTGTTATTCTTAGTTTAAGTTGCATGTTAATTAGTAATAATATTATGCTGACTCTATCATCTGATGGATGATCTAACAGGATGGCCTGTATTAACGATGGTCATTGCCGTGAAATTAAATATGTTTGTATGTTGTTCCAGCTCGCCTCGACGGCACCAGCAAGCCTCTCAGGCCATCGCAGCTCTCCATGGAAGACTACCTACAACTAGACGACTGGACGCCAAACCAAGCGAAGCCAGGAAAGAAATCTGTAAGTATACACATTCATTCGGTTCTTCTTATTTGTAGTGTTAACCTTACACATTGCCAGTATTTCTATTAACCACTCCAACTAAGCTCAATATGCTTGGGCTAGGAGTGGGTTCATATCAATAGTGCAAGGGACGGAGATCATACTCAGAACTGCCCAGTCCACGCCTTGACTGGGCTGCTGCTGTGTATATTTTGCACTTTTATAGCGATATGGTTGTGGAAATGTGTCTTGGCGTCTTACGTCCGATTTCCGATCAAATACGTCACATTTTAACACAAAATGGCCTATCTCGATTTGATTAAGTGTTTCGTAGCTGCCAAAAGGTATGCGGCTTTCAAATTATTTCTATTATTTAAGAAACATCAACATGAACGTTGTACTGTGTGTGATTCTTCAATCCATTTATAATTTTAATTGGATTGCGTAAAACGGTTTTATTATTATATTTACCGTTTGGTAAAGTTCGGTTCTTTTACCGACGTGAATCGACTATCTTTAACAATTTTACAACCATATCCCTAATCAAAATTAGTTGGCGAATACCTATTTGTTACCATTTTAAAACGTAAAAAAAATATATCCTTTTCTTCAAAGGTGTGCTTGACAAAGAAGTTGTCGTAAAATTTCGAATCTTTTTCGCAAATGAGAGGTTCGTTGCTTTGTTGACAAGTTGTTCTAAAATGTTTTTACGTGCTCAATTTAATTGGGAAGGTGAGTTTCTTTTTGCGTGTATGCCAACCGTGTGACAGAATTTTCATCATGTAATAATTAAAACAGGTACGATGGGCGGACATTGAAGAAAGAAGACAGCAAGAGAAGATGCGTGCCATTGGATTTGTTGTAGGCCAAACTGACTGGAACCGTATGACAGACCCGACAATGGGTTCTAGTGCGCTCACTCAAACAAAATACATAGAACGAGTGAGACGCAATTGAGCGTTCATTTCAGAAGCTTCCTTTTTTGTAGCAACTTCTTGTTCAATGTTGAAGTCTTTTATTGCTATTTTGTTTAGATCTTGTAACACTAAAAACTTGAGTGTTGTTTCATGTAATGTATCGAAAGAAATTGTTTAAATCAATATAGGATGTAAATTAAAAAAATGCTACATTACCTAAATTACATAGCGATGGGAATAGTTTATATCTGTCAAAGATATGATTGCTTGTGCGCATTTATAAAACTTTCGCTCAAGCACTTCCATAATGAACGGGAGATGCTGATACGGTGTACCCGCTCGGTACAAAATGAAAACAACATTTAAAGCAAATACAGGGTCAAATTAAATTACCTAGCGAAACTTCGCAGACGTGATGGGTATCGATATCTCAACACGATAAAACAAACAAAAAACAGATTTTCTGAACTCATAATTCAAGTGACAACTAAACATGACAAAATAAAAAAGAAGTTAATTTGATGAGTTTTTTTTGGGGTCATCAACCGCAGTTTTCACTTGAAATATGTTAAAAAAAAGTTTATTTGTGTAAACTTCACAGACGTGATGGGTATCGATATCTCAACACGATAAAACAAACAAAAAACAGATTTTCTGAACTCATACTTCAAGTAACAAAACTACCAGAGATTGTTGAACCAAAAAAAAAAAAAAACTTTTTTAATTTATCGTGTTGAGATATCGATACTCATCACATCTGCAGAGTTGCGCTGGCTAATTTAATTTGAACCTGTATACAACTACTTAGAAAAACCGCACGCCAACAATCCCCTCAGTTGTGATTCAATTTGCTGTTTCACATCTCATGTTATTATTTTGTTTTAGATTTTGTATTGTTATTGGGCAACCAATTTTGTAATAACTTCATGGTAAAATAGATTTAATGATGTGTTAAATAATGGACACAGCACAGTCTTCTATAAATAAATAAAAACAGGCCAACTGCGAGTCGGACTAACACACAAAGTGTTCCGTACTACCGTACAATAATTAAAATGCATTAAAAAAACATACTTCACAAAAAAAAACACTTTTCTTGTATGGGGATGAGGACCCCCTTTAATTTTTAACTTCATTTCATTTTATTATTTGTAGTTATGGCGGCAACAGAAAAACGCATCTGTGAAAATTTCAACTGTCTACTACGGTTTATGAGATACAGCCCGCTGACAGACAGACGGACGGACGGACAGCGGAGGCTTAGTAATAGGGTTCCGTTGGCACCCTTCGGGTACGGATCCCTAATAAACAATGTCTCTCTTGAATGTGCAATGTCGCTTATAAGAGAATTGCTAGGCAACCATAAAAATGGGTATTAAATATTTATTTACTAGCTGTTCGTGTCTGGCGTCGCCTGGCAAACTTCCGACTATTGCAGTGGATTTTCCAAAAAAAACATTCATACGAACCTTGTCGTTCTCAAGTGATGATCATACGCGACAAGTGATTTTGATTTATATAAATTAATTAAAACTTTATGCATAAGTAAAAAATGAAATGTACAAACGCGACTTTTAATGCCTTATCCATTTTCAATTATCATTTACCTTAAGGATAAAGGGAGACAAAATATGGCGCAAAATAACAGAAAGACAAAAATAATAAAATAATACCAAACCCATACATAGTCCAATATCTTTGTTTCCATATCCTGCAATAGTCCTAAACCAACCGGGGGTGGTCCTTGGGTGCACTTGCACAGTGCATACAGGGATAATCGTCGGTTGGTGCCTGATTTCATTAAAACGCCTAACGGGCCTCTTTCAACGAGTTGGCTTCGGCCCCTCGTACGCCTTCCAAGGTCCGAGACCCCAGGTCCCGAGAATAAATACATACATATAAACAAAATATGACTAATAGTTTCAATTTATTGTTGGTGTTCGGTTTTTCATCTTGTACCATATTCCCTTCACATACGTGTGTTTATAAACTTTGCTTAAAGTTAAGAAACGTCAAAAATATGTGGTTAAGCAACGTTCATTATTTAAGCAACGTTTGTAGATATACCCCACTGTTATTATAATATTTATCCATCGTACACCTTATCGACTTGGCTCCGACTTGAGTTAAATGTAAAACATTGAAATGTTTCAATACTTGAAGTCGAGTCGTTGGAGCTTAAATTCTGCTATGTAAGGTAGAATTTTCAAAAGCAAGTTAAAGTAGTATACGTCTACTTGAAATCATTATGAAACTAAGATATGTATTTATATATTTCTGATTCTGAAACCTAGTTGACACGTGGTCAACTAGTGAACACAGCCGAGTCGACCGTGTAATGAACGAATTGACGACTTATAGATGTTGAAAATTCATATAGATTTGAGACGGTTTTGGAGTGGTGTCGACTTGATATGGTATGCGAAGGTCAGAAGTTTATACTATTCGGCCAATTGAAGTAGACAACAGACAATCGTGAAACACAAGTTTTTCAAGATTGACAATTGCCCTGTTTTATTGGTGAAGTAGTAGGTAGGTACGTGATAATAACTCAAAATGAGTTTTTTTTAATTTAAAACGTGTGACCGTTTTCTTTTTTTTTTATTAGTCTTCTCCTTCTGTGATTATGTAGTAAGGCTAAGAATTATGAGTTTATTAATTTATTGTTAATTGAAACCTAAATACTTACCTATGTCACATGGTCGGGTAAATGTTTCTTCGTGTTTAATAGACACATTCAAGAACTTGAATGTTTTCTTAGTGGTTGAAATAAAGACGGTAGCAGTGGGATAGAATTTACCGTTTATACAACATGTTCCTCTTCATATCTCAAAACTTGTCAAAGAATCAACTGGCATAACTCTCGGATATATTTCAATGAAGTTTTTATTTTTTTAGTTTTCATTTTTCATACAAAATAATTCGACAAAGTCACGATTATTCACGTACGTGAAATAAATGACAACGTTGCATTTTCTTTAAATATTAATGATAGGTTTGAACGAAAATGATTTACTCGTCCTTTATCAATGAAAGTTATGTTAATTATGATTGATGTTATCTTCGAAACTATGTATTTTTGGAACACTTGTTCTAGGACTTTTTGTATTGTTTTTACATATAGCATATAACCTTAGAGTTATGGGACATCAAAAGGAACACGTTGTTTTTATGATAGCCAATTTTACTCAAAGAAACATTGCTTTCACAAAAATAAATATGATTAAAATGATTACTTACCTATTTTTGCCAGCGACTTTGCCCGCGTGGAGGTCGGATATTATCCCACGGCAACGTTCTACCGGGTTTAAAAGTCCCAAGTCCTAACCCAGATCATGGTTTATCCGTGAGCGAAATTTCATCCAAATCTGTTCAGTCGTTAAGGCGTGAGAAGGTAACAGACGGACAGATTTACAGGGTTAGTTCAGCTTTTTTTCTAATTACTGGTTTGGATTACAGGCTTTATTAATTCACTTACTGCAATCGGGATTCAAACCGAAACAAACTATGAAGTGAATTTTAGTTGATAAAATACGAATAAACTTTCCCCAGCCTATGATTATGTAATATTTTAGAGCTCAATTAATAATAGTATTTCAAAAGAAAAGTATGTACATTTTAGAATAATACTTCATAATAAATCTTAAGTTAAACAAGCTTGTGTATATTTATTTCACCAACTTTATACTGAGTGTAAAAAGACCCATCACATACATAGCCGTTATCTACGCACTCTGTACATAAAACTAAGTAACATTGAGCAAAAATTATTATTGCTGGGAAACGATTTTATTCTCGGTGTGAAAAATCGCTGTTTACGGCAGCGCGCAAGGTAACGCACGCAAAACATTGTACTTTTGGGTGCATGCAACGGCACAATAGTTGTGGTTGTATTTAAAGTTAAGTTATAACATTAACATTTAAAACTTGTTTTCATGATTAAAAAATACAAAAAGTTAGGCCTTCAATATCTCCGTAACCAGAAGGTTTCCAGGTATGGTCCAGTACAAAAAAATGATCACAATGTCGCGGAATTACTCCACGCTTCGTAAAGCGTCTTTTTACACCCATTTTTTATTAAAACGTTAATTTATTCTTCATCCATAGCACTATAAAACCCAGCGTAATTTGAACTTCGGTTTGCGTAATTTTTCAAAACATGTTTGTGCTTTGTTTCATCTGATTTTGTTACATGTGCGGTTTTTATCTTCATTAATTGATGTTTATTTGATGAACCGTCAATGTCGTATGGATTTTTTTCACCATACTTTTCGGTTATTTTATTTTGCTTAATTGCATCCATTCGGTCATTTTCGGGTATGTCTTTAAAACTAACTTCTGTCATGCCGGTTTTATCTATTTTGTCAAAAATGGCTGATTTTGTAATTGCATCATCGCCTTCTCTTCCGGCCGTCATGATCATGACGGGAGCCGTGCTCATGTCTGTCATGTGATCTTTAATGCATTGCTGCAAAATGTGTAGAAAGAACAAGAACGCTAGCAGCGTAAGCGCAGACATTGACGCACCGCTTTTAAGACCTCCTCCGTGGTTGCTGAAATGAAAAACATTAAATATAACCATTTTATATAGCAATATTCCTACATGGTGTAAGGGACATCGTAAATACCTAAGTGCCTTTCGAAATTATTTTATACATCACTGAAAAAAAAAAAAAAAGAAACATTGTATTTACAATGATTATTACCAGCAGTTTCTACAATAATGGTTTTATTGCCATACTAAAATTCCGTGATATAACTGTCGCTAGTCGGTCTTCTCGACCCCGTAAATTATTTATTTTGTGCGTAAGCGCCCCTGCCCAATATTGAAGTTTAGCTATTAGCACGGAATAGGTAAGTACACATGCCTGTAACCTGCGCAAAAGTGTGGGAGTAGGTTGCATGCCATTGTGATAATCACTAATCAGAAGTTGTTATGGCAGCTACTTCCACACTCTTGGGTATGTTGTGCTTTTGTGACGTGTAATACGTGCTGCGTGTATTGTCACCAAGAGCTGCACGCTGTGCAACTCGCAACGGAACCACCACCGATGCCTTTAAAGACCTACAGATGGCGCGGAAACAATGCCCGTGCCGTATTTATAAATCCTTAGCCCAGAAATGCGTGCGATTTATAGACAAGGGCTTAAATGTGCGCCACACCAAATGCGGCATTTTGAACACTTGGGCGACCGTTGTGCGCTGTTTCGTGATTGCAATTCGACGTTAGGCACATATCGTACGGTCTACTCGATTTTGTTTTACAATATTGCAACTAGTACTGCAACATCGTCGTACATATTTCACAGAAGTTGCACTCGCATTTGGTATAATCTAGCTATTTTATCCTAGGCAATAAGTGACAGTTAATACCTTCATCATGTTCTCGGCACTTTACGCGCGTTAGCCACTTTAAGGGGAAACAGGCTTCGATAGTCTGCTTGACCAAGTCTATCACTTCGGCATTACCTACCTACTTTTTCTAAGGCTGTTTTAGGATCAACATAAGTAGAAAAGACAATCTTACTTACTGCTTGGAAGTTGCAACAGATCCATGTGAAGGGGCAGATGGTTCGTATGCATAATATACATGATGATCTTGGACTGGAATCTCGGAGTACCTATATCAGGAAAAATAAGTAAATATACAAATAATCTTAAGTCTATAAGGTAAGTAAAACTGTGTTTTCTAGAACACTTTTTCGCGTGGTAACCCGCTGTGAAAGCTTTAATCAGCGTATGACACCTTCGTAGCGCAAACTCCGTGTTTACGCGGCGTGGCGCCTACAGTCATGGACCAGTAGGTTTTACCAGTGTTATGAAAAATTTACACGAAATAACTTATTTAAATGAAATATCTTTTTATTACTTAATAATTATATTAACCTATCATACTTTTGAAAAACGTTATCCTGAATTTTAATATCTCGAAAACGATTGGCAGAAAAGTCAAATTCCAGATATGGTTCAAACTGAATGCGATTAGCACTTTCATACCGCGTTCAAGAGCTGTCAGTGTCAATATTTCATCAAAATTTTGACACTGACAGCTCTTGAATGCGGTTTAAATGTGCTGATAGCGTTCAGTTTTATTCAGGGACTGAAATAAATTACGGTTAAAGGTTAAGATACCTCAAAAATAAACCGGTACCGGTTTAAAATAAGGGTTGAGCTATACCGACACCTTTTTAAATAAGGGTTGGGCTAAACCGTTATTTAACCTTTACACGATTTCGGTACCAAAAAACGTGAGGCGGCGCGGCGCGGGTGCGCTGGGGGGGTCGAACACGTTAGAACTTGTGTATTTTGTACATTTTGTTTGCTGCACTCTTTGTTTGTTTATCAAGGTTTCATTTATAAAGGTTAAGGTACTGCTACCGATACATCTATAAACTTCTACCGAAATATACCGGTATGCATTTCCAACCTCAAAATTCCGCTACTGAAAAAAAGAACGGTATCGAAATATTTTGGTAACCCTTATTTAACGGTATGACGTCATACTGAAATTTAAAGATACCTTAATTTTTGGGTAATTCAGTCCCTGGTTTTATTAGTGAAATTCGCCCATTGATGCTAATTTACACAGTCTTATATCTTTGAGATAAAAAAAAGCCATCACCATTCCAGGGGCGCAGCTAACCAATAACCCGATTCCTGTCGGCTTCCCTTAGGAAATTATGACAGTCAGTAGTTCTCAGCAGTGTTTAATAATCACACTGAATGTATTATTTAATACTTACACCATAAAATTAAAGTATTACAAAACCCTAACCTACATTAAAAAAATTGTCTTTATATTCCAACGAAAACAAAACATTTAAAGTGCGCGCCAATTTTGCTCTTGTGCCTCCAGTATAACTCGTTGTCCGCCCGGGTTATGAAAACTTAAATTTCTATACAAAATAATCTCGTCATGACGTCACTTCAGGTCACGTGACACGCTGTTTTTTGAGGCAATAGTAAGCCGTAAAAAGTCGAGTTATGATAGGTACAGTGTAGGAATCCATTCGCTGAATTTCGTAAGCGTTCGGTTTGGTTCGGGGCGGGGGGAGGGACAAACTTCGCTCGACGCTTGTTGACGATCAAAGACTACAATAGTATGTTGACGATTGACGTAAATAGATAATAGAATTTTTATCCTTTAATTTTGTTGATACTTGTTGTTAATTAGCATTTTGTTCGTTGTATTCATATAAGTTATTAGTGTAGTATTAGTGTAACAATTAGAATTGGATAATCGTGAGTTTGTTGTGAAATTGTGCGTTCGCCGTCATTGTAATTAGGAATTTGTGGTAAGTCGATAGATTAGCAAGTTGAAATTTCTTTTTTAAAGTAGGTTTGAAAAGTTATTAGTAGGATGGCGGCATTAATAGTTTTAGATTGTTGTGTGACAGATTATTTGCTTCGTGAGGAAACATACTTTTCAAGGTTAAGTTTTGAAAATAAGAAACACATAATTAGGCTAGGTCGTGCTCGACCAGATATGACTATAAACTACAAACGACGTGATGGGTTTGTCAAACATTTTAATGTATCCCTTTACGATAAATATCAATGGCTGACTGGTAGTTGTAAATTAAATAAGATGTTTTGTTTTCCATGTTTACTTTTCTCAGATTCTAGTAGTTTATGGAATAAAGGGGGTTTTACAGATATGAATAATCTGACGAATTCATCAAAAAAACATGTGCAGACTGAAAAGCATATTCGTAGCTGTTTAGATTTACATGACTTCGGGAATAGTAGGATAGAACCATTTTTCACCAATTCGTTTGAAGCTCATAATAGGAAAGTAGCTCGAAATAGGAATTTAATGAAACGGTTTATTGTCACCGTTATTTTGTTAGGTAAACAAGAAGTAGCTTTTCGCGGCCACGATGAACGTCCGAATTCTGATAACCGCGGTAACTATTATATATTGAAACCTTGTTATATCTGAGCAAGTATGACACCGTAATGGACTCTCATTTGGAACTATGTTCTTCAGTTCAGAACCCCGCGTTTTCTGGTCTCTCAAGTGATATTCAAACGTGCGCCACGTCCGGGCTAGGTAAGCTTTTTTTTTTTTGTTTTTGCGCCGGCTTACCTTTCTCATAAACTCACCCTTCGCCACTGCACCATTCAATCTTCTAAGGCGGATCCGACTCGGATAGGCTAGATAGGTAGGGTTTCTTAACCCGTAGCTTTTAGCAACTTAATTTTCAAGGTTTTGGTTAGGCGTTTTAACATTCGTCTTACATCGGGGAAATTATTCTACGGAAAAAAGAACACGGAAAATATTATTATCTGGCTTTTGTGACCACGGATTTTGTTTAAATTGTAATTTAAATCATCTGTGATAAAAAAATACAATAAAAAAATTATAATATCGGGGCCTTCGGGGTTGGGCATACGAAAATGATTTGAAACAATAAAAACTTAAACGTTTTCGGGAGTATTGCCCATTGGTAACCAATAAATAGATGAACTTGACTTATCAAGTTATCATCTTTATCGCGGCCTTTTTCATAGTTTTGATTTTGTTTAGGGGTGAAGAGTTATTTCGGTAACTTACGTCGTAACCGGTACTTACAGACTAAGGATTATCGACGGAAACAGTACTTACAGCCAGTTAAAGCAATTTCGCTTATTTCCTCTGTTACAGGGGGCCTACTCCCTAATCGAAATCCGTAGTTTCGGCCGTCGTTACGGGCGCTTAAATTATCCCCCCTCACTTACAGACATACCGTAAGTGAGAAGGAGAGCGAAGCGCCCTGGTACCATTTTGATAGAGAATCTTGAAATTGGCGAAAAAACGAAGGCATCCCATGAGATACCTAACGTATTCCTTTACCTACTTATGGTTGGCACATTACGCGTGTCATCATTTTTTATAGTTCTAAAGGACATGTCTAGTTCCTGCCCTCTGGTTACAACCCGGGCGCAACAACTAGACACCTGGCTCGAAACTCGACTCCCCTCCCGCTACCCCGCGCGAGGCCCCGCTCTCGTACTGAAGGACGAGAGCGGGGCCTCGCGCGGGGTAGCGGGAGGGGAGTCGAGTTTCGAGCCAGGTGTCTAGTTGTTGCGCCTGGGTTGTACGTGTAATGTTCAGGATTGCGGGTTGTACAGGTGATTTAAAAATTAAGATTTTAATTACTATGGATTTATTAATCCTATTATAGGTACTTGTGGGACAAAATTCCAAAAATAAACAAAATACTTTCCATCTTGCCATGTACTAAATTGTTTTAGAAATTCCTTTTACCCCTTAATTGAATTTAAAATATGCGAACAATAAGCCGTTTATTTTACTTTAACGTAAGTAAAGCAGCAAGTAAATTGTAATTTACTTTCTGCTTTACTTGCATTGTACAATGAATTAATTCTTCAATAAATACGATAGATAAAAATGGGTACCTATTGAGAAAGTAACCAAAATATTGAACTATTTGAAATTTTTGATTATTTTAAGTAAATACACAATAAGGGATAAACGCTTCCTGATGCACAATTTTTTTTTTAACAAAAACTGGGAAATCGTTTCAGGCTAATAAAATATAAAATGCTTCACTCAGGAGTATCACCAGTTAGTACCTGTATTCACTCATAGATGGCGTTATAGTAAAAAAACATACTTAAATCCTAGGGAGTATAAATCATATTTTGATCAGTTTACGTTAGTTCCTGGCTCCTAAAACGCATTAATTGATAAACTAGAAACAATTGCGGTTATAAAAATATAACAATCTTTACTGAACATTGATTCTGACTGCCTAGGCAAACGTCCATTGTGTCACTGGACATGTATAGCAATTAATTAATAGTAATTTAGATAATATCCTTTTCATCCTTTTTTACTTTTAAAGATTTAATTCGATTTATTATGTTTAGTAACTATTTTAACATTAAAAAACCTATATTTATTAGGGAGACCAAACAGCTATTAAAAAAAAAAATATCTTCTAATCAACACACGAAAAGGGCGAAATGATTAACCATAAATCTGAAACGTCGCAATATTTAATCAGATAGTTGGCTGTTACTATCGGGATCTGGATGACTGGTCCTACAGGCTCGAGCCCATAAAATATTTGATAGGTAATAATGTTGACAATATAGTTGGAAACGTTGAAAATATCTAGTGGTACTCACCTGTCAGTCAGTTGCTTCGTTCCCATTCCCACTTGGGAGAGAAGATTTTCCAACGTCATCTCACTATCACGCAGTGTCAACGAATGTCAAGGGGGATGTGCAAGCGCCCATGGCTATGAGTGCATAATACGCTCTACTTGGCTTTGCGTACTCTATTATGTGAAGTTATTATAGCGGTATTTTCTTGTAGCTATTTTCTAGAAAACCTACGTTTCTATGTCGCGAGATAATTACATACTTTTATAACTCTCGTAAGTAAACGGGTAACAGCAAAAGAAAGACAAAAAATAAATATTAATCTTTATTATTTTACAATCACAAACACACAAGGACGTCCTCAATCACACAGTCGCACAAAATATACATAAATACTAACTATTAAGTGATATAAATATTTATTTATATCACATATAACTTTTTACATCAGTCGTCAATTATCGGGAAACTGGCGGATTATTTCATCGTTTATACAATAAACAATGTGCCAATTACACAACATTTTACAATACTCATTTCTAAGGGTTTCATGGAATAGACCGTATAACAATGTGGGACAATTTTACCGTTTACTCATTTACTTCTAAAATAAATTAAATAAATAAATAATTTAATAAATTATTTAAACACTATACTTGACGCTGTTTTAATTAGGGCGATGGGATAAGTTTTGAGCACAATATGCCAACATATTTAATTGCGTCGCGTAGTTTAATACTTCAATGTACCCACCGAAATCAAAACAAAATCGTATTTTGACTATTTTTGTAACACTTCCTTCATATTACTGTGGAAACGGATATAAAAATGCCAATCCCAAGAGGTAAAACTTTGGAAACGATACGTTACTTAAAAGATTTGTTATCACTAATTTTGAAGTCGCACTACAAGATATTTTGGCGGAGTTTTCTGTTGGCATTAAACTTCATTGCATTGAAGATACATCTGGCGACAGTCCACACCAGAGCGGCCTCGACGACCTGCCTCGTAGAAGTCGTCGAAAGTGCCTCCAGATTGTCTCTCCAAAACGAAACTTGTGGCGTAGCTGTAATAAGATTTTTTTTCCGTTAAAATAATGAGGTTTATCTACACCTGTGTAATTAATGGTACGAGCAAACATGATGGAGAAAAGGTCAAGACGCTAATTAGTTGCAATCGACAGTTTACACATCTAACAAGCAATTCCGATCAAGCACGATAGCCTTATACAAGTCTATATGCAACGATCTCAACCTAAGTTACCCCCCCTTTGAAGAAATCCCCTTTTGCCATAACCGAACATTGCTTTATATACCAACGTAGGTCTGCGTTTTTACTTCAGTATTCGTTTAGTTAAATCCCCTAATGACAAAACATAAGCCTCTAATCGCTCCCTTGGATACTCTCATCTGGGTCTACCAGCTACCCTGCGGAGATCTTCGCTCCACCTAGCTGGAGGGCGACTTACTTTACGTTTACCGATTCGCGGTTTCCACTCAAGAACAACACCCCTGACCCAACGGTTGGATCGGTTCTACGGAAAAGAAAATCTCAATGGGTCAAAAGATATCAATGGGTTCTACGGCTAATATAGCCGTCTCATTGCTCCTATTCTGGGGGCAACTACTTTGGTTCTCTGCTGGATCACCTCAGTCAGGAATAGACACCAAGCACAGCCCTTTCTATAATAGCTCGCTGAGCAACTTGACTTGAATTTGTGGACCAGCTGTATGTAGGTACCAGCGGAAGTAACACACATTGATTAGTACACATTGATAGTAGACCTTTGTTTTTAGGCTATGTGGAATAGGTGAAAAGAAGACTTGACGGAGTTTTCCAAACGGCACCCAGATTAAGTGAATTCTCCTGTTAACCTCCCATCTCAAAGTTGTTTTCAAGTTCATCTAGAGACCGGTGAGTAGGTACATAAAAATCAACCAGGCCGTCCAGCATTATGAAAACAATATGCCCAAAAGTTTGTCAGTTCGAGATATCCCTCGTCTTGTGAAGTAATGATTAATAGCATAATATACCAAGAAAGGTAAAGTGCTTGAATGATAGTATCATAAATACCTTCCTATTTAATTAATATTTACCTTTGAACGATTCCAGAATATCCAAATATTAATACACTAATAGAAATGTGGATGTACTATAGTTACACCTCGCCTAACCCTTTGGTGAAAATAGGCGTGCTGTTATGTTATGTGAACAGGTACTTACGTTCCGAATTGACAGAACACACTCTTGGGCCCGATGTCATCAGAACACTCTGTGTTAGCATCGCATACGTATTTCTGCAGACACTTGTCGTCATTTGTGCCGAAAGACCTGACGTAGGTTTTGAACATAGCAATGCCAGCGAGCGCTGCGTCACTGACTGAATCTTTGCGTCCCATTGATCGTGCAGCCAGCGATCTGTGAGAGAATGAGGTCTTCAGGGCGTCCAAAAGATTGACGACGATGTTGATGAACTGTGGAAAGAAAAAAAACCGTTCAAGAACTGCATACTAGGTCCTTAAAAGACCTGGAAAGGAACCACATAATTTTACGAGATTCAATCGTAACATTATTTAAAACTCCTTTGCATTCATAGTCACTAAAAAGAATGGCATAGAGATAAATGCAAAAGGGAGAAGGAAGGATGGGTAGCGTACCTCTCCAGCCTGCTTTGCCATGGAGGCGACCTGGTCGGGATCTTTTGCACCGAGCACCGTCGACAGAACCGCAGCCAATATACCCTGAAGCAAGCGAGAAGCAACACCGTCTCCGTAACCAAATTTTACTATTTACATTCCGAAGATAGGAAAGACCTCAAGGAAAATTTAAAAAATATTTTTAATCATAAAATTAAATTAAATAGAGAAGTAATAGTTACTAAAGTGATTTCTCTGAGGTGATCCCTGGACTTGAAGGTACTAGTTATTTGTAGTGAATTAAGGCTTCTATAAACTACTTGACAAATGATGCCTGCTACAGGTGAGGGTCAACTTGGTGCTTTTTTACATTATTGGAGTGATTCTAAATATTCTAAGTCAATATCAATAAGTATCTACAACAAACTATGTTAGTGGATCAGTATGGATAAATAAAATGATGAAGTTGGCTTTTTTTGTACATTAATGATAACTTCAGAGCTGAAGCTTTTGCGGTGGACATGGTATGATTTTCTCATTTTGAGATGTAAATGGAAGGAATTTTACAAAATTCCTTTGGATATTGTAATTATTAATGTACCTGCATGGGAGACGAGCCGTTGTCTACTTTGTCAATACCATCGCTTGATGCTCCTCCTCCGAGAATTGCGGTTAAGATTTTAAGACCCATAGAGAGTAAGTTGGCCCAAGGTGACGGCGACACTGAGTCGGTATCGATGCTGTCACTCTTGTTGGGTCCGGTTGTACCAGGGTTGAATATCATTTGCATGAGCATACCTGAAATAATGCAATTTATCAGATTTTAATGACTAAATTAAGCCAGTCATAAAAAAAAAAAAACAATGCCCCTAAGTTTGTACCTACTAATTTGTAAAGCTCATATTTACTTACCAAGCATGTTCGACCATGAGAAGCCTCCCTCAGAGATAGAGTTTGTTTGTATTTCATCAATGTCATCTAAGGCGACTTTCTTCAAGGCGTTGGACTTCTCTGCGAATTTCCGCTCTTGAGCTTGTTCTTGCTGGTGCATCGGTAACGAGTTGCTGTAATATTGGGGATTATGTGTCCGAACACTACTCGTCGCCTGAAAATATGATTTGAAAACAATGTAAGTAAAATGAGCGATCATTATTAAAAAACAGACATTTAATGCAAATTTCTTCTGTAAACTGGGATACCTTTGCACGACATGAATTTATTGCTCGACTTTACGCCGACGTGGGTAAGCAAGTACCTACCTATTGAATGTAAGTATAGAACCATACCTGTGATATAAGGGGGACATTCTGGGGATATGCCAGCGTATGGAGAACTGCCGATGAACTTATTAGCGCCAGCAGCGCCCATCCCGTCACTGTGTGATGCATCTGTAGACAAAGAATATTTTCGTAAGTAAAGAAAACTTTAAAATAATTTTGGCCACAACCTAATGCGTAATTATTTTAAAATAAAACCTCTGAGAATTAATTTAATTGTGCTCTCGCGCAATGGACGTCGATTAGAAAGTGTTCTGATGAGTGATTCGCGCGAATTGATTGCCTGCTTTTAGACTTGCTTAGAAAGTGGCCCCTAGCGTCGCCTTCTCTGTATTTTTACGAGGATGCCCGCGTCTCTAATTAGAGGACGTTTGTAAAGTGTATTTTCTTTCAAGAATTCTGCTTTCTGTTTTAATGAAACAAATCTAAAAAACAAACCTACTTTTAATTTATAAGATCAGTTTTTAATCAGCAAACCGACATCGACAGAGACTTAGTACCTACTGCCCATCAATGGAAACCTAAATAAATACCTACCTAATTGACTCTTAAATCTTTACTTTAATCTTATTGCGTCGCGTTTTAGTGTGGGTACCTCGCAAACCCTAGTAGGTTTCTACCTACCTACTTATTCGGATATTATGTGAAACAAAAAATGTTTTGTTACTGTTTTTAGGGCACCTAATTATTTTTTGACATTAGAAAACTTTTTATCTGAAAAATATTGAAATTACAACACAGCTAAAGCCATTTATTGTGTTAAATTCAGGCAGATGCGTAAGGTTTTAAGGGCTTACACCACGGTCCACGTCATCCGGCTTAGAAGTATGTTACCCGCATGTCCGACAGCCCTCGAATGCAGGTGACCCGGTCTTTCGTAACTGTTCTTCGGATGTCACCTCTTACTCACTTAATAAGGTGCTAGTTATATAAATTGACGTATATTTTAACAGTTTGCTATGCACGATATGCGAAACGGTCTACTTTCTTTGGTGGAAAAACGAAGCTATTAGCACTTTCTGTGACTTCCGGCTCACTTGACAAATATTACATCACGGCCTACGCGTGGCCAGGATGATCAAACGTCGAATTCTTACGATCCGAGTTGGTCTTCCATCAGTTGAAGAAACGTGTTACATACGTATAAAATAAATAGTGGTGGAACAGTGCTGCGCCGGCGCACCGGTCGCCGGTGACAGCGGGTCCGTCAAGATTCTCTCCGGAGAAATTTGTTGTCGCAAGACTTGCGCCGTCATCACTTATGTTTTATGTATGCTTTGTTGCCGCCATTTACTGGTAAACCGCTACATACATGATGCTATTTATGTAATGACGACGTTCAGTTCATAGAATACATACATGACCCATACTGATGCTGCAACTGTTGGTTCGTCAGAAACAG
Source organism: Agrochola circellaris (assembly GCA_914767755.1). NCBI lineage: Eukaryota > Metazoa > Arthropoda > Insecta > Lepidoptera > Noctuidae > Agrochola > Agrochola circellaris. Next base: position 7,845,879 of record OU611853.1, read on the forward strand.
TCATAATATCCGTCTTTACGGTTGTCATAAGTTTCGTTTGGAAAACTGCTTTTCAATATGAGCACCAGAAAAGTTCGCCCGTGAAAAAATGATAATTTACACACCGCATTCTATACTGGATCGATTTACGCTCAATTTTGAAGGTGGCGTGATCCCATGACCCAGTAACCCTGCCCTGGCGCAGGTGACTGAACTTGGCGTTGCAACGCACGAGAAATTTAGCCTCACTTTCGTTCGTCGCGGATCTTCACGTCGAAGCCGACCTACATTTGGATTAATAATAAGAAAGAATTGATTATTATTTATTCATAGTTATTTAGGTACCTAAGTGGTACCCGTGGTATTCATCGAGGTAATTAATAAAAAAAATGTATTTAATTTTATTATAATTTTATTGATGATTTCACGAATTTCTCATTATTTCTGGATTTTATTTTCGTGACCAAAAATTATTACTTTTTATTTTAAACAATGTAAAATTTGTAGGTATAATCAGTACCTCGTGCAGTGACTGGGTATCATTTTAGTCTGCTAAAAGATGTATTTAGGTAGGTACTGTTTCTAAAATATACTCTTTTTTGTCGATTTTACCTTTAGGATTTAACATGGATTTCCTACGTTTTCTAACTTGACTTCTATTCAAAATAATTGGGATACCTCATTTCCTCTAAAAAAACTGTCTAAAGGTATATTTTTACCGCATAAAGTATAATTATATTGTCTAGTAACGCAGAACGACTAGCAAGGCGCGGCAAACATGGCGATGGGTGAAAGCAACGCGGTCCGGTCGCGTGTGTGCCACTGCCGTGCAAGGTTAACGTTTTTCTAATTTCGGAGCGAGGACTCAGACCTGCTATTACGTTGTGACCAAGTCGCTCCCAACTTTCATCGGAAATTCACCGTGGAAAAATGAGAATCGCAAATTTCACCAGCCATTTGGCAATTTTACTCTTGTGCGTGCCGCCCGCGACGTTTGCATTTGTGCGATTTTCTTTTATGAAACTTCTTGGCAGTTCATGCAAGTAATGTTTGATGGAGAATGCGAACGAATGCTTCACATTTAGTACCTACCTGTACTTATTAAATGACATCATAGAAAAAAACAAAAATTAAGACGAAAGTTTTCGTCGCGGGAAAATATTATCTACCTATCATCAGAAAACCTCTTATTCTTGTTTTCATCTTCTGCGTTTTTTTTGTTTTTTTTGCCTGCTCAGTGACCGGTCCAGCGTGCAATCCGCTTTCTAAAACCATCCGTAAGTCCATGCGTGTTCTGTACACGGATATGAGCGTGGACTGAAATTTATTCAGTCGTAATAAACATACATCGTTGAAAACTACGTGACTAACTGTATAACTACATGTAATTGAGTTATGTTACATGAGTAGCTTTTATTATATTATAATTATTTGAATGTTTAAAGCGTTTATGTTTTTCAGTTTTCAGCCTTATTATTACGTAAGACTTCACGCATTTACAGTCTGTTTTGGTGTTTAGCATTTATGGTTATGCTTGGCCAATTTTTTATAAGTCCAGGCCCTTTTTAAGTTAAGTCTTGTAATCCATTTACCTACTAAAGTGCATAACGCACCTACACCTATACCATTACCATCCATTTTTGTCCTATACTATTACTTCTTAATAATTCAGCAGTCTCTACAAAAAAAAAAAAACAATTAGGTAGGTAATTATTATATTAATGATGACATACCTAGATCAATAATCCACGCAGACATATCAAAACGCGAATGGCTAGACAAATCTAAGGTGCTTCAGTGGCAGTTTCACAAAGACTACCGTAACACCCACGATGATAAAGACGCATCATCGATTCCCGCGATTGATTAGTTCTAGCTGTAATGATAAAGTAGCTATACGATGTTCCGCAAACTGATCCATAGGCGCGTTACACACCGTTACCGTGTTCTCGATGCGGATCAATCGTACGGTACACCTGATTCAAGATGCACATGTTCAATTTGGGTCGGCGCCTACTTTAAGTCTTCAATCGTGTCAATCACCGTATTACATCTCAATTATTATGCTCACATTGTATCTGATTTCTAAACGTACAATGGGAATGCATAAATAATTTTCGACTGACATGTGTTTTGCATTGTTTTCTAAGAAGCCAACCATAGAAGATCTTTTCTACTTAAGCTTTGCCAACGTTTCATTTAACTCTACATCTAAGGTGAGTTCTAAATCTTTTATCCTGAAAATAATGATTTTCCAATTTGTTTGCCGAACTTTTCCGAAATAAGTAGGTACGTACAAGGGTATTCCGGATCTTCGAAGATTCATAACTTTTTTTTTCGTTTCTACTCAAGTCTTGCATCGAGAATTAAAAATCGATAAAAAGAAAAGAAATTTCTCCGTGCATCCGAAAGGGCCCATCAAAGCCCGCAGGCAAGGTGTCGGTAGGTATATAATTTACGTTTTAAAAACATTTCGATTACCCAACGTCGCCGGTGAATGACGAGATTGCCTCTCACGTCCGTCGACACAACTTTCACTTTAAAGTTTTTTGGACATGAGTGGAACCGAGCATTTCGTTAGTCTCGCCACAAGATGACGATTGTGGAGATTTATCATCACGAGTCGCGACTATGAATTATTTCTAGCGTTGATGTCTTTTTCACTAACATTAAATTAAAAGGATTATATTAAATTCTTGTTTGACGTTTGACTTTTCGTAGGTTTAAGCGTTTTAATTACGATTTTGAAGATACTAAGACTGACTTTTGCCAGGTTTAAGTAACGATTGAAGTATCTAACTGTATCTTCATAAAACTATTTTCTCATAGTTGGTAACGTATTTCAGAGAAAATTTGAATAAGCGGTACCGAAGTAACTGATATTGGTTGTATTTAATGTTGCTCATCAATATCAACGTGGAAAATATATTCGCTCGATGACATAACGTTTCTTAATTTCTGGGAATACGTTATTATATTACATTCGAGTACCTACCTATATGTTGGAGCGAGAAACGCGGCGACGGGCCCGGGCAGCCGGCACGCAAGCGGATTATTGGCCATTCCGATCGCAGCAGCTTTCCTCGCTACTTTCAACACGCGCCGGCGCACGTTTCAAGACTTTTAATTACTTAAGAACCTGTCACAAGTATCATAACACTCGTCAAGCGTCAAGATCTCATCTTTTGTTTACAAACTTTAATGAAAGTTTCGAGGAATATTCTTGATTTATTTTCCTTTTAAATAGCTATTTTCGTTTATGCCTATACCAATGAACTGCTTGAAATGATACCTTGTCATGTCGAACAATAAACACAAAACTATGAGATGAAATCGACTTACTTTTCTTAATGAACTTGAATATTTAAGCATAATAAATTGATTGATTCGCTCTATTTGAAGAATAGAGCAAATTAAGCGAGCTACCGGATGAGATAAAATTGATTATCATTTGCAACGCGAGTATCTATCGTAAATCCAACATGTTACGAGCAAAAAATACCGTTGGGAGCGTTGGAAAATCTCTTTGTAAAACTATATTTTCAATGCACCTATCGCCATTGTTACGTCAAATTAGCTACTCAAGAATGTTTTGTCTTCTGTATTCTTTAGATTCTCCGCGACGAATTCAGGGTTAGAACGCATTATGTGAACATTTTCACATTTTAGAAAGCGAAGGTTCATATTTACATGACGGACAGTGAAAATAATGTACCGTGTGGAAGTTCATAACAAGTGTGAAATATTCGTGGCTGATTTGTATCATATTTCCGTCATTTGTTCAATGATAATTGGTTCGGAAGACAGTTTTGTTTGTGTTCTTGTGTTTTATATTTATTAAATTCGAGACGTGTAAAAAGTCGGACCTTAACTTATCAAGTTATTGAAAATTGGTAGAAAGCTGCCATTTCCGGTTGTTGAGTAATTTGGATTTTTTTGTATAAATTTTACGGTGAATATATTGACTGTCGTTATAAAAACATTTATACGAATATTTAACTTTTCTAGTGTCAAAAAAATGAGACAGTTAATTGACTATTGCTGCGAGACTCCCGGGAGTGTTGCGTCTCTTTGTAAATTATGGAAATTGGTAATGCCTCACTTATTTCTAGCTACTTATTTCACGTATTTAAAGTTTGTTAAATAAACAGCGTAAGGCATTAGTTATCCACTCAAAAGCTTAAGTTAAAGTACCTAAATTCAATACACAGCTATCAAATGCCAAGACATATTAGAAAAATCAAATACATCATTAACAGAGAATTGTATGAGATTTTCTTAAAACCATCGTTCATTCATTCTTTTGAAACATTCATTCATATAAAGTGCCTAAAGAAGCGTATCTGGCTGATCTTAAGCACCATCCTTTGATTGAAACAATGTATATGGAACTTAAACGCAAGTTACTATATAATATTTTCAAGTAAGCTAGTAAAATTTTGTTTTTTAATTTTAAATTAAAATAGAATGGATGCTTTACATTTTTCTGTCAATTTTATACCAGATCACTGCCTTTTTTTTCGGGAGTGTCTTAACAGAAATACAAAACAAAATAATTAAGCATATTTTAGGCATTTCATATCATTATTTCACAGCAATTTTGATGCAATAAAAAATGTTTTTCACAACATAGTTAAAAAACTTGAAACACTGTATAAAGTAAGAAAAACAAACATCTTGTATCACCAAAATCACTTGCGAAGCACCTTATCTATTAAATCACGTGGTCACTTGCAATCATCAACGTCCTATCCAACTTTCACACAATTATTTCAAACACCGAACACTTAAGATATTCCACTATGCGTCCTAAGGGATGGACCTTTAAAAACCTTACCTTATCTCGAACTGGGGGTATATCACTAACACTGAATCACGTTATCTTCCACGAGGTAGCTTATCGTCACCGGTGAAAGTGCGTGTTGCTTGTGCGAGAGTTTAACTTGCAATGAGTGTTGCGCCTTGAACTTCACTATATATATATGATGACCCAGTTATGGTGGCAGCGGCTAACTGTGCTAGTCGGTCCGTCTGTCCGTGTGTCCAACCTGTTCTCATCCCGTTGCACGCACTGTTCCCGACTGGACCTTGTCAAGGACATTCGGTTACCGAACCGACGAAAACTACTGACTTTGAATAGTTGATATTCCTATGCAATGCCACGAATAGTTCAGTTATTCGGCGCCTCAAATAGGTATTATTACATTAAGAGCGTTGTTGACGATAATCATGAAATTAACAGTTTGTTTATTTTGTTCCAGGTATTTTCTTGGACACAGCAGCAGCATCTCACGGTCAGGTAAAAGAAATACAAGGGTAAGTGCAAAAACATAGATATTCATACATCCAAATATCTGAAACAGGAAACAGGTAAATTATTAGTTTTACTTATAGATTGTTGTTTGAGACGGATAACGGATATGTGGTAATTTTTTGCTAAAGCTCATTAGTTCGCTTAGGAATATGTCAGTCAATTACAAAAAGCGGTCATTGAACGAGCATTCAGCTTTGACTGTTAATTCACCTTTACCGCTATCTTATGCTCACCATCAAATAGCTTCAAATGAAGCGAATTGAAGAAATGTTCCTGCTTATATGCAGTCAGGTTCTCTGTCGAATCGTCAAACCGAATATGCAGTCATGAACTGGGTTCTAATAATTCCAAGTGCTGAAAATATTAATGTAACGCAGAAAAAATGCTATCTGATCCCTATCGAAATTCCTGGAGTATAGAGATATAGTAAGATACAAGTGATTTTATTCAAGCTTCTAAATACCTCCACCTCTTTTAAAACCTCATAGTGACAACCGAAGTCGTCTCATCAAACACGCTCTTCTAAGCACAAAGACCTCGATGTACGGATGTATACCTAGATAGGTACTCTAATAGTGTCACGCCACCTAAGATATGTCTGTGTTTAATTCCACAGACGAGTAACAAAACAAAGCTAAGACCGAACAAACAACAATCATTAGATAGTTGGTCAAGAGTAGGAATCAACTTGATGAATCAAGATTTTTTTAAGTATAATTAGACAAATCTCACGTATGTTGTGTGTATGATAAGCACCCATTATAATGTTTAGTGACTAAACCATAATCACTTCTTCAAAAGGAAACCTCTTACCTTTAGTACCAACCTTTATAAGGAGTCTACACAATTCGGTCCCTCGACACATCATCTTATTCGTGTGATGCAGCTTCACTATTGAAAATTTGCCATCAGTACCGCACATTTGCCCCTCTTTTTCGTCAGATGAAACAGATCTTCACTGAATTCAAATTCATTTATTAAATGGGTGCCAAACTAGGCGCAGCCTGTATCCAGGTGACCCAAACACCCATAGTTAATAATTTAATGTCCGGCTAGCGCAAGATCAATAAATTCATTACAAAATTAGAAAATTTCAATACTGTAAGTAAAAAAACATGTCACATAAAATTAGGTCCAATGTCACATATTTCTCATCCGATGGCTTTGTCATATCAGTTACTTTTCCCAGTAAAGTTGATGTGTCTCGTGGAAACTGAAGCGACTAACGCTTCGATCCAATGGGCTACATTCTCTTGCTTCTCACGCTTGTCTTAAGTACATAATCACACTGCGATCACTTAATTGGGTATAGTAAAGGCATATCTGATTTGATTTTCTTTCCACGAATAGTGTGTATCTCCCTTGAATGATTTACGTAGTTATCTTTATAGGCTTCATGCTTTTGCGTTTAACTTTTTATGTTATTAAAATAGGACACAATGCTTCCTATAAACGCAGACGCAGAAATTGAATTAAGATTATTAAAAAAATGATTTTTGATGTGTAACATCTTTCCTCTCGATTCACGAGATCACTCCCACAGATTGCTCCTGCAAAAGTGATTTCGTGAAAAGGGACGGAAGTGTGTAACAGGAAGCCGGGGAAGCGCGCGCTATTTGATTTGACCAATGAGTGCGCGCTGTGCTAGGGTTGGCCGTCAGATGGTACCAACCCATTTTCCGAGAAGTTGGTACTGTCAGCCTAGATGTCAGATGTTACATATCATATGCGACTACTGTAAGGCTCGCTCATTTTTTTAAATTGTTTATTATTAATTATTGTGATTAAAGGATTAGTAAAAAAAAAAAAAATTCAATCATCGCTCCGCATTTCTCAGGTAGGTGTAGCAGCAGTATTTTGCATAACTTCCACACTGCTCCCTGGCCTAACACGGTTGAAAGCCTATGATTTCTGGTTCATAAACTTCATTCAAAACGCTTATTTAGTTCATTTGTGCTAAGATTATTCAATAAGTACTTTATGGTATGTTTAGCTTGATCATGTGAATGGAGGCTAGATTATGATTGTTAATGCCACCTAATAAGACAAATGTTGATGATACACAACGTGTGTTGAGCTTGAATATGCACTGATATTAAAATATTTCCAGGTACTTGTTCCTGCATCTTGAAGATATTAATTGTAAGTTGTTTCTAAAAGATGATTTTGCGTGAGTAATCACAATTCACTACTGCATCAGAGATCTTTCTCTAGATTGTGTCACTCCTCATCTGCAAACGGATGGATTATTTTGCAAGGGACTATTAAGCAAATTCATTTGTTTATTTAATTCTCATTTCTGCTTAGAAAATAATAGACTTTGCTTTAATTAAAAACCAAGGTTCCGCTCTCTACAATCCATGGCGGTCCGTTTGTAGAATAGTAGGACGGCAGCTTGTGCTTGTGTGTAGCATGTTTATTTTTACTTTGAGCAATAAATGAGTCTTCCATATATCTTGTTTTAATTAACAACTCTGAAATAATTACCAATTTTTCTTAGCCCGTTCAGTGGGAGGCCCATGTTGACCACAGGTCAGAGAGTCAATTCCCGTATTTTTTTAAAACATTCGCATCTCATTCGCAATCTGTCAAAAATACAATCAATTTACCAACAAGTTTGACAGATTGCGACTTGAATGTGAACGTTTTTTAAGTACGAGAATTGGCCTTCTATTATCAACCGTTACGGATTGATATAATGAATTAGCAATTTCTTCTTTGATTGTAGTGTGTACAATTAGATTCGTCTAACACTGAGAGGTCATCAACCACGCTGTGCAGGCTAAGAAGGTTGGTGAGTCGTCCGTGACTGTACTTTCCGACAAGTTGTAGGTAGGTTGATCTTTACAGTTCCAGTGTTGGATAGGCCAGTCAAATATAATTGAAAAAAAATTGGGTGAGTGGTAAATTCATTCTACTCTGCTTGACCTACAATAAGAATACAATATTCTTATTGTAGGTATGAGCAAGAGTAGGCACAGTGTTTTGAATACTTAAGTTATTCTTGCATTAATTAATTAACGGACCTAAAGAACGAAAGTTGGAATGCATGGAAAAACAAGATTTTACTTTCGCTAGCTTCCTTACAGAAGAAAGAGGTCACAGAACTTATCGAGGCTAATAAAATTAAACGGCTTTGTTATTGAAGGTTAATACGTCGCTTAAAATCAGAAAGAAATTAAAGAATGAAAGTTGGAATACAAGGAAAACATAAAAAATACTTTCATTAGGTTCCTCGAAGAGTTACTCAATGTAGGGGATCGCGGTATCGTTCATAATGAACGGAGGACTCGCGTCAGAGCACTGACCTACCGCTGACTCATTTGATTGCATTTCACTTTCTTATTCGGAAACCCCACTTATCTGAACGAACATTCCACTCTAGTAAATCCTCGAACAGACTTAAAGCCCTAATGCCTCATCCTTAGTCGAGATTAATCCTCAATTGAAGAATTAAAATAATAATTTAATCTCACGACTTAGTCGTGGACTTTCTCGATGCATAGAAAGTGACCTCGGAGTAAGTAGGGGGTTAAATATGAAATATAAACTCAGAACAATTTGTATAAATATGATAACCATCCGTGGGCCATCTTCATAATAATTGTATTTTTAGAAACGATTTTAACATCACCTTTAACATTAGAGAGGTAGAGAAAGACGCCAGCGGATTTTGGCGTTTTAAATTCGGTTGGTGTAATATGATGGCAGATGCAGAATCCGGAGACCTAATACTAGGGCGCTGTATTTCAATACCTATACCAGAATATGGCCAGCAATTGACCGAGATAGGTTGAATTAATAACCTAGTTAAGGAGGAAAGGTACTTGATACGCCTGAAATTAATTAGGTAAGTAAACCTACATAATACTGTCATTTGTTACGTACTTAACACATAACAGTATTATGTAGGTTTATGAAACTAACTTCGTATGAATTTAACGGTTCAATATTCCAATTTGTAAACAATACAATATTTCTTGAACACACTTGCGTTTACTTCAAATAGGACGGAAGAAAATCAATCTGTTATAAGTACGTACATAAACATAGTACAGAAGTGCTAGGAGATAGCTGCGTGCACGGTAATATTTGTCAATTTGCATGTCGCTGCGACCATTCGAGGGTAACTGTAAAGTTGGAATGTGAGCTCGACTTGCCTACTTCTCTCCTCCACTCCACTGATCTAAATATGAGGAGCAGTCTCGATAACCATCGGTTTTGATTAAGGTTTGTATAAATCTCGTTAATGCTACCGACGTTAGAGCAATAGATCTAGGTTTGATATAATTACAGGTATTAATCAGGTGCATATCAATGAGTTAAGTAGCCTTATTATGAGTTCTTATTGGGTTATAGCTGGAGCACTGCTGATAATGCGCTGGTTATGGTCGTTTGTTAAAGTGGGCAAACAGCACTGGACAGCTCTACATGGAAATTAAATCCTCAGGCAGTAGCATAAAATGTAAGGTTGGTTTTCCTCATTATGGAACTGAATTTAGTATGCAACTGAAGGACCTAACATCAAACATAACTATCGAAAATGTGATCAATTACAACTTGATTAGCTTGGAAGTCATTGGATTCACGAGAAAGCAGAACCATGATTAACCTTTTCCTCAGACATGAGTTATAGATGATCACTTTTAGTGTCTATTCACCGTAGACGGAACTTGAGAACTGGGACACCATCATCTTGTCCCCATAGTGGTTTATATGAACCGCAGAGGGCGGGCCCGGTACTAGATCCAACTCATCGCCAAGGTATGGGGTCATGCGCTTGTAAAAGTTGCTATTTCGGTAACATGATAATCATGGCTTGTTGAGATAATACCCGTTTGAATGAGCAGTATAATTGGACAACCACGGAGCTAAGTACCTTAGTAATAACTTAAGTAAAGGTAAGTGCAGTCTCTTTAAGCTATGAGACTTATAATAAGTTACGGAACTCAGTAGATACTAGATAATGCTTGTGGCGTGAATAGAAACAATTGAGTATCGCATACCAACGCGCACTATTTATAATTGAACAACTTATCTGACTGCTGAATTAATGAAGTCGTAACTAGCAGTTGCTTAGGAATATTAAGTAAATTAGATGAAAAAACACAGTTAAGTGGGTTTAGCCACTCTCGGTAGCCAATTAATGGTTTGCCAAAAACCCATAATATTTTTTTAGATTGAAGTATGAATTTGATAAGACCAAGATTTTTTGAATACTTATAACTTAAAATGAGTTTTGTCGTATCTCATAGGTACATATTCTTCGTTAATACAACTTTTACAAACTTTGAAAAATGCAGATTGGTTGTCATAGGTGGTAATTTTTAATACTGGTCAAGCAACTGGAAAGTATGCTTTTCTTTCGAGTTTGCCAGCTGACCTCGAACTTACCTGTTATTCAGTTAAATATCATAATTCATGGTGCAGTGAGAATTACTTCGAGTGTCTTCTAATATAATGTATAAAGAGAATGCAGCTCGCTGGTCGCTATTTTTGAACGACTAATATCTAGGACTTGCGTCAATCAATTTCACTTCCTAGTTCAGACACTTTATAATTTAAACTAATTGGATACATGGAGAATAGAGAGTTATAACTATTACCTTTCATTGTACCTAATTGACAAAATTACAATTGTTTAAAAAAAAAGAAAACACGCAGATATTTTTCTAACTTAGACATTAGAAGGGGAATTCAAAACGTAGTACGTAGGTGCGGATCCAAATAAAGTTATATGTTCAAGGTAAACAAATAATACGATGTGTAAACATGGCGCACAGTGGGCCAGTAGGGCATCAGCGAAATGGTAGCTTTCGTTCTTACTACCAATGACTGACTATTATCAAGGCAAGGTAGCGTGACCTAGAAGGACACGCCGCATTCCGACCGTGTGGCGTGCGTGTCACCGTGACTCGATAATCATTTTGGTTAGTCGAATCTGTATTCAAGATCCGAGTTCAATCCGAATTGGGAATGTTCTAAATTCGGACGGACAGAGTTGGGATCTAGTGCGCAATCCCTCATACAGGACCGGATTTGAAGCTGTGGAGGCCTTGGGGCAACCAAGAAGTGGAGGCACTGATTTTGTTTTTGGACCAGACGTAAAAAAAAAACATAAGTTTTCAATAGAAGATTTCCTTAGATTGATCTTTTTGATCATCGTTTTTATACAAAACGGTAAATTTTGCGTATTGGACCAACTAAACTTTTTTTTTATCAAAAAAATAAAATTGTGGAGGCCCCTATTTTGTGGAGGCCCGGGGCCATGGCCCCTGATGCCCTGCCTTAAATCCGGCCCTGCCCTCATACAAATAGTACTATGGCTACTTCGGACCGACATTTCTAGGGTTCGGATTGGATGCAGACTGCAGTGCAGAACCGCTCTTACACAGGTACAGGGGGTCTACTCCAGAAGCGTAATCCGTAATTTTGGCCATAGTTACGGGCGCTAAATAAAAACGCATTCTAGATCAGAACAATCAAAATTAAACTTCAAGCTAATTCTGTCTGTTTTTGACATTGTTTTTTCCTCAGGCATCTTCTACGGCATGAATATTATTCGCAACGGTATTTTTCTAACCAAAATAAGTATTCTGTTATCCAGTTAAGCTTAATTGATTGCACTAACGAGATATATCTGATACTTATAAATTATCATTTCAAACATAAATATAAAGCTTGTATGTGTATCTTACGAGGCTTTCATCGCTGAGTATCGCCTCACATAATAGCTGGGTCTATTGAATAGAGACATTGCAATATATGATATTTTCACTCCAGGCTTCAACAATAGCTTGGCTTTGATACAAATAACAAGTTGGCAATGTCACAGTCATAGAAAGTGAAGACTGCCCCAATGTGAAGCAGAACGGATCGCTTGTACCAAACAACAATGGGTTACGATTACGATTGTGGAGTGTGGACCGCCCTAATTATGATATGGCGCCTCCATCATTGCGTATGCGTGAAGGGTTTTTTGACAATCACTTTTCTCACGCATCAATCTACCGATACTTTTTCTTCAAATAACATACCATCACTCCCCGAATAATTTGGCAGAGTTGTACCTATAGTACACCCAAATTTCGCCAGTTAATTCCCATGTCATAGCAAGCGAGCCTATTGCCACCAACCGGGTACAAATCCACGATCCGGGCTACTACTGAGAAATTCCTGATGGAAAAATAAAATGAAACTGCCTGACCTGGGAATCGAACCCAGGACCTCTTGCTCCGCAGTAGCGACCAACGAGGCAGAGTCGATACTTTTTCTAAATATGTCTCAAAGTCCAATAATGATTTATTTACAAACATTCTGACCGTATTTAAAAACTAGTTTTGCGAATTTCAGAGGTTCAAAAAACTTAGGGCATTCAAAAGAAAGAGAAGTTTCCAAGCTGTTAAATTCAAGTTGACCTGCTTAAATCCTGATCCTAAATGAGACAGCAGTTTTTATCATCTTGGATTAGATTAAAAGACAAGTGGGACAGACCAGTAAACAAAAAATACATTCAATTCGTGTTTTTTCGTTTTTGAAAGCATCCATGTTTTGAAAGTATCATTATAATGTACGATGTAAGTTACTGTAGGTACCTACCTACTTATAGGTATGTAATCACCATATGATTAAATACTTTTAATGTGTACTAAACGGAAAACTCCAAGTTCTTTCTACTTGCCTACTTAGTAAAAAGAAAGTACAAAATAATTAGTTTTTAAACCAACGTCGGTACTTAATGATGACGAAAAAATATGTAAATATAAGTTTATCTATCTGAAAAATATTAACAAAGAGGGTTAGGCTTCATTATCAAAGTGACACAAGGTTTAGTAAATAGTAATTTGCAAAGGCTAAAGCCCTAAGGTCATATAAGACCACGAAATGACTGAAAAGTCCTTTTAGGCTTAAACACACCTACCTAAACTGACGATAAAATCTGTTTGTTCATGATTACAATGTTACATACACTTTACAATATACTTAGGTAAATAAATAGATGCCTAATGCCTAGACATTTACACATATTACGGCAAATAAATATAAATAAGTAGATACTTAATAAGTTACATAACATTAATAAATAGGTATGTTTCAGCTTTTACAGTTTGAAAAGAGAGAATAAATTGTTACCTAACTGGGGTCTAGATTTTATATACTTTGCAATTTTATATTAACTAGGTAAATTGTTAGCACTTTTACCAGCTGTTAGTAGGGGCTAGTAAAGGTGTCAATGATTAATTTTCGAAAGAAAAAGGTCTTTATTTAATCCCGTGTAGGAGATTATTTCTTCTGTCGTTTTCTCTTCATCAATCAAAGTTGAATGGATGCCGCTTCTCCCATGGTTCACGAAAGATGTTCGAGTACGATATGAAATTGCTCGTTCATTCAAACAAATTAAATTGCAATAAGTTTAAATTTTGTGAGAAAGTGGCGTATCAGACTGGCACCATAACCTATAGACGAAATTAATAATAAAAAATTGGTTTCTAACCGGTGATACATACTAAAAAAAACAATGTGTGTTTTCAAGAGTTTGTTCCAAATAAACAATAGCTTCTGATATTACAACTCTCAATACTAAAATACTCTATTTGGTCAATATGTATTAGAAACTAAGCAGCTAGGTATGTCTTCATATGTAGAGCAACAGTTCCGTCAAATTACCAATTTAATAGAAACGCGTAAACAACTAGGTACACTTTTCGTTAACATTAAGTTAAATTGAAACAATTACACTTGGTATAGTTTCCCTCCGTCGCAGGTGAACGTCTTTAGTCTCTTACTTTTTGTCTTCAACATAATTTGGGCGCTTTTTACTGACGCTTGCGCCTGCCCGACCACCAGCTCACTTTCTCTGGCGACTCGCTTTGACAAACCATAAAATATATTTGTATAAGATACTACTAGTGAGAAATGATTGACCCCGATGGCTGCATCGCGACGAGTTCCGTAACCTTAATGCATCGGAAATTAATTTTATTTACATATTTGAATATTTTGAATCAATAATGTTGACTAGAATATCTTTATCTTCTACCTGTTTTTTATACCTACAAGAATAAATTAGGAATTACGTATGTAAAAAGAACCAATAAGGTCACCAACGATGAGTGTCATCTTATCTCAAATCCAGAATACGTGGTCATTAAAATTGCTGCCAATTATAATTAATCAAAATACAGTCACCTAAAAAGTATCTACTGAATAACACATGAATAAAATCAATAAATTAAGCGTGCATTATGACAGAAAAAGACACGTTTTTCCTCAACGCTTTCTACGACATCGGAAAACAGGAAAACACACGGAAATACGCGGAGAGAATCGCTTTATAGCATTTTATATAAATGTTGGCTATTTGAATGCGGTGGAATCTCGAACATCTTCATTCATTTGAAACTTGAACTGAATTAAATCGTCGTTAAATTGAAATGAATGCGTCCAATGAGAAATAATGATAATATCTCTGTGCATTTATTGTAGTCTGAACGCGGCTGAAGTAAGTATTGTGTTGTCTCATGAAGGTAGGAAAGCACAGAAATAGAATGTAAGCATGGAGGGGCGTAGCTCAGTGGTGGGATAGCTTTATAGCCTGTAGTACTTAGGTATAAAATAAAACATCTGAATGATCATTATTGACTTAAAAACCAATGCTGTTACGCATTAATCGATGTCGTACTTATCAATATTTTGGTTGGGGTTTGCGTGAAGACGTATTTACCCACAATACAATGGCTATTATATGCTCTATAATGCTTTGAATTTTTTGCTGCGAGTCATATCAATAGACTACAATAGGTTACAAGAGTGTTAGGTCTCATTTCATTCAAACTTTCTTTCATGTAGGTAAGTAACTACTTAAATAGTGTTACGTAAGGCCGCTCACTGGCGGTCATCGATCTCCTAGATACTTATTATCTAATTGTGACGCAATCATTATTATGAAACGGCTAATTTAAATATTGACATTCGCCGATTGGTTCGCAAGATGTTTGGACTCTGCACGCGTATTATGTTTGTGACGGCGTGTGAATTTTGAGAGTGTAATTGCTTTTTGTTTAAACATTAAGTGGAAAGGAGTGGCTTGTTTCCCGCCTAGGTAGTAGTTTGTGGTCGGATGTTAAGACGTTGAGTGCAAACGAACATTTTTATTAGTTCGTTTTATACACAGAATTATAACTAAACAAATAGGTAGTTATAGTAGTTAGTTATAACTTATATAAAAACTCTTTGGAATTGTATAATGTCATGAATAATGATTTGCGCCCCTTAATGATAAACAAAACCAACTCTCACCAAAAACTATTCAGTTGAAAGTTCCTAATTAGTAATTACCTGCGTTTAAGTAAAGGAAGAGTTAAAGCATTACGTACCCATTATGAATTCCACATTTAACTAATTAAACAATAAAGTATTCAATTAAAATATTTTAAAAAAATATATAAAAAAATAAGTTGTAGATGTGCGTAGTGCGTTGAAGTCTTTTGTATGAGAAAATTTGTAAGTAGGACAAATGATTATAAACATTTATTTTATTCTAGAAACAGCGTTCCCATCCTTTTTTTTAATGAAATGCCTCATTACAGAGTATCTCCTTTCACCAATAGGGGCTCATAAACATAATATTGGTTCTCATAGTAGGGTAAGGTATCTCATACGTTGGCAAAGTGAACCATAGTTTCGACATTATATCAGTCTAAACAGGAATGGGTATATCCTCCAGGTGATACGAGGACTAAAACACCGGTAACTTGATAATAGTGGACTGTATAATGTAAAGATTTTATACAGTCCACTATTATCATTAGTTTAGTTATGATCCGGCTCGAAGGACCATGGCAAGTACACGTTGACAAAGTGGACAATATTTTCGACATATATCAGTATTCGCTAGTGACATCTTCATGTTGTGCTTAGGTACCTATATTACGAGGCATCCTACTAAAAGCATAGGTAAATTCGTTGTTTTACTTAGAATATCTTCAGCAGTTCTTTTGGTAGCTAAGCGTTATTTTTATTTTGAGAATTTCTAATATGCGAATGTTTCAATTTAAGGAAACAGGAAGTGTAATGTAACAGATGGGCACTGAGTATGAATGATTGCGTCTACGCATCCACGCAATATTGCCATCTTTTGATACCGGATGTTATTAATGTTGTAATGATGCAAGTGTTTCTTTTTGCAAGGATTATGATTTATGGTCATTTGCTCGCCAATTGTGTTATGTTATAAGTACACACGGCTACACATCAAGCTATACATTTTCAGTATAAGCTGACCTCACCTTGTGCGGAAATCCTATACAATGTGAGATCAGCATAAACTGGAAATGTATAGCTTGATTTATAGCCGTATATACAATACAAAGACTTCTAGCTTTGCTGTGGAAACCCTATTATAAAACATTTTATATTTATTATTCGATCAGACTTTTCCCAGACGATTATTATTAACAGGTTACCGATTGCAGCAATGCAGCATCGCTATCGGTAACCTGTAGCAATGTTTTTTAAAACCAGTCGTTTACTTAATTTTATCGTCTCTTGCATCACGCATAAGAAATAAGCCAAACAACAAAAAGAAAAGTCTTTCTTTCTCCTGACAAAAATATTCCACGTTCAAACTGGCCAATCACTGGTAGAAAATTGACCAATTACCTAGGTATCAAACAATACACCGGCAACAGCCTAACACGTGTGTATTACGTCACACAGGCATTCAAGGATTTAATAATAATTATAGCTATTACTACCTAGTATCGTGTGAGTGCGGGAATTGGGCAGCGGGGTCAACGACCCGCGTTCGCTTTCTCTCCATGACCGCTGCCTTGTGAGTTGTGGATGACATATACTTACTCACGGATTTAATGCTTATGCGTTATTCATGGGTAAGCTTTGATTACTCATAATTTTAAGTATAGAAAGAAAGGTTTAATATATAAAGTATCTTCATCTTTTATGGTGTTAAAGACTACAACAAAATACCTTGTACAATTAAATGAAAGAAATTTTAAAACTCATATTAAAAGTACACTTTGTAAACAAGCATATTACAAATTAGAGGATTATATCCAAGATAAGAATGCTTGGAAACATGCTGGTCCTGCTCCATAGGATAATCTAGAATCTAGACAAAATCAAACTGGTTGCTAATTTAAGTTGTATAAATTATTATTTTTATTATATGACATTGATTTTACATTCTGTGATTACTTCCTCACACACTGACTTATTAATTGTAAAATTTTAAGAAAATCGTCTACTTTTAAAATGTTTGTAATTATGTGAGAACCGTGCATCTATCACATAAGTAATTAATTTATCTTTCGTTGCTTCATTTTTATTAATTCTTCTTTTTACCCATTGTGGTAACGTATTTTTTTTTTAGGTGCATCGTCTTCACATATAATTATGTAACCAATGTACCTACATATACAAAATATTGTAACACTTTTTAAAAGACTAACGGTGGAGTTTCTTGCCCATTCGTCTCCATACGAAAACTACCTTTTGGAAGGGGCGACTAGAATCAATTTTTTTTTTTGTAAACTTTGACGTTCAAAAGTGCCTTACAAGGGCCTATTTGAAATAAATGATTTGACTTTTAAGAGTCGTTTAAACGTGATTATATTTTTTATATGAAGAGCACCATGTATTTTCTATAGCATTACTAATATTTACTTAAGTGTTCTTAACGACCATACGTGGAGTATTATTATCATCGTTGTTTACTAATATTCAGCTTGTAATTTACAAGTATATACAAAAAATGTTTATTACGTGCAAATGCAGTAGTTTAATTAGCTATTATATCGTGAAGACTCTTTATGTTGATGCACTCGACAGGCGAATGTCACGGCTGTATAGTTTTATGAGGAATTAATTAATTTGATAGTAGAGTTTTACCTACTCAATAAAAATGCTGTTCTAAATACAGTACGTTTAAGAGTCTTAGCTTTGCGATCGCGGGGGCTTAGTTATTGGTGTTCATTAATTCGGAAGTTGAGGTCAGAAGGCTGTTCATCTGACCTATACATTAAGTATTGAGAAGCTGGGTCAGTTGAGAAGGAAGCTAACCCGAACCTATTATGAGAAACAAAGGCTACAAGAATAAATTGGATTCTCGTCCACTTAGTGCAAAGATACGACGCATATTTAAATGCTATAACTTAATTACTTGGATGCATATTTACTTGTAAATATCTTCAAAAGTTTCTCTAGCATAAAGTCTTGTTTAGTCTATTTAGCATTTGGCTAATAACCTTAGCCGTACTTACCAAGACCTTCAGTCCGCGTTCAATAACTAGCCACTATTAGCATGGAGCGTATAATATGCGCATGCTTTCTCCGGCTTTGTTATCTATTTCGTCCCATTTGTAGGGCGGATACAGAAATAGTTTGGAGTGGGGGTTACCATTATTTTTAACATAGATAAACCTACTTACTTACATTGATAAGTTCTCTAGAATGTCCACCTCATTCTTTTTAGCACTTATTAACTCTTACTGGCGTTCTCGATACTTTGAAGTCTTCAATCCATCTCTCAGCTTGCTCTTCCTTGTATTAATGGTTTTTGAAAATAGACCAAGATAAAGGTATTCCTTGATTTGACTAAGTTAATGTCTAGAGTCAAGAGTCTCATATATCCATGTTATGGCCCAATCAATCAGACTGTGATATATAATCCTCTCATTAGCTGCACTACCAGAATCGGTCCTCGGTCTTTCGCATCCAGCCTTAGTTTGCCTTCATCTCGTCCGAGGACTATTTTGGTTATTGACTAACCAAGAATCTATACATATAATAAAATAGTAACGAAGAATTTTTGCTCGTCTCCTTGATGTATGTTCCGGATTGGCGCAAAACGGGCTATACGGATTTGGATAAAATTTTGCACACAGATAGTTTATAACCTGGATTAACATATAGGGTACTTTTAATTCCCGTGGGATATTTTCTGACATCCACACAGGCGAAGCCGCGGGGAAAAGCTAGTGTTGAAAAAAACCATTTCAGAAAAACTGATGCGTCATATGCTCACAGCTTACTCTTTTCTGCTACAAATCCTGTTTGTATTTCGCAACTATAGAAGCCTAGGCAACTTTAGTCGCCAGATTTAATTATTGACGTAACTCAACCCTGTGTCATATCAAATAGATTAGCGTCCAAAAACTCGCTCAAAACAGGCCCCTACGCCGCGCAGTCTGTTACTGCAGACACATTACATAATTAATATCAAAAATAGCACATGTATAACCGAATATGTTGTTTTAACGGCCATCGACCTTCCGTTGCATAATATTTTCTCGAAAGTGCTGGCAGAGCCTAGAGATTCTTGTCACGTCAGTATAGCAAATAAATATATGAAAGCCCCATAGTTTTAAGCAGAGTGATATAATGCCTACTTAGGTTACTGTTGCCTACTTTGTTATGGAACTAAATGTGTAGGTGGTATTACTTGAAAGTATACATCCTTGTTATAAGATTCATGTGCCCGTTATCTCCGAAGTAGGTACGTAGTTAAACAAAACCTTTTCCCTCTGTCAGCCAGTGGCGATATCGTTTTAATCTCCCAATGGTGTGAGCAATCTTATTTCATATTTTCATACAGAAGTTTTAAAGCTTCTCTTACAATCTATTAAAATACTGCTACTTCAGTACTAGGTAGAGTCGCATCATTTCCGAAAAACGCTCGTCTTAGTTATTTGTATAAATTATTAGCTAATAAAACAAACTTATTAGAAATATTTTATCCAAACATAGTAAAAAACATAAAATAAATTTAAACTACAAACAAATGCTTAATGGTATCAACATTCTAGAAACAAACAGATTAGCGCTGTGTCTGCGCAGCAATTTCATTCATTCAGATTACAATCTCTATGTTGTTGCTCACAGATGTCGTTCCGTGTGTTAATTTCTTCCGCCGTCGGTAGATGGCGGTACATGATCGCCGAACCGTGAAGCTCTTTAGGAAACTTTTCATCTTTTGTCTTTTCTTCATTACCGAACACAGTCTTCTGCATTCTAGAAATGAATGGAGTAACTTTGCAAACCAAAAGTCGAATACAACTCGTTTCTTCCTCCGAACCTTGTTCTTGAATCAATTCATCAATAGTGTCTGGAAGGGATTCGTTTTTAGCAGCTGCGATAAGGTCCTGAAGCTTTCTTGAGTTCTTGTTCAGGATCCATGTTGTGGGGTCCTCTGATCGGTAGGGTTTATTTGGCCGTTTAGGCCCTGACAGGAACGTTGATATCTGGAAAGAGTAACGTTGCAATAAGAATGAATAAATGTGCAAACACCACCCTAAAATGATTATTAATAATTGTACCAGACTTAACTGCTAGAATATTTGTTTCCGCATATCTTTAAAATACATACGGTACTAAAGTTATCGCTACGGACCTAATTATAATGGTAGACCTTCAAACTTACCATTTGCGCTACAAATACTAAAGCGTTGACAGCCACGGCACTTATTTGGTTCGGCTGCAGTCCAAACAGACGAACTATTTGTCGTAAAGGTGTCAGGGGACTCTGCGTTTCATTGACATCATAATCCGGGCCTTTGTCGTGGGTATATGATTCGCTTTCACTGTATGGAGGCGATTCCTCGTTGTTAAGATCATTTTGAGGCCATCTTACGTTTGATGTTGTTGGTTTTTTTGCCGTTTGGAAGGCTTTTACTACAAACTCTGCTACTTTCAATGCCACTGATTCGGACCCTGGAAGTAATTAAGGAGAAAGTTCAACATACATTATCTTACAAATTCCGGATGCCCGGAATGTGAGCACAGGAGTGATAGTCTCTGGAGTCATTTGGGTGTTGTTCTTTATCATATCTAGTCGTTAGATGTTTGGTCATGGTCTATGCCATTTAAGTATCGTAGTGATGTTCAAATAGTTAATGAAGAAAACAAAAATACTAGCTTTGCTGACGATATGAAACAACTAAAATCATAATGTGTATCGAGAGTGCATTACTCGGTCTAATTCACTTCTGATGCTAAATAACGGCAACAATATTGCTACTAGTATTGTTCTAACATACCAAGTAAATTCTGAGCGAATTTCATCCCGCTGCTTAATCGGTCCATCAATCCATCATTTCTGTATTGTTCACTGGCGCACACGACGTGGAAAGCTATGAGTAGCACGCAAAGAACACGCGGCGCCATCTTGAAGTCACGTACTGAACTACAAGGAGATGCGACGCGGGAGGTTGTGCCATGGTTCGGTTCTTACTGTAATGGGTGCGCAAACGCAATTGTCGTACTAGAGCATAACATTTTCGAATAATTATGTCTCTGGCAACGTAAAGGGTGTTTCCAAATTATATTATATTATGTGTATTTCTTTGGTTGACTTTGGCAGCCTGTAGTGGAAAGTCAAATTTTTCTCTAGTCTCTTTTTATAGATTCAAATAGATGGCGCTACTAGTT
The DNA here is from genome assembly GCA_914767755.1 of Agrochola circellaris. Lineage (NCBI taxonomy): Eukaryota > Metazoa > Arthropoda > Insecta > Lepidoptera > Noctuidae > Agrochola > Agrochola circellaris. Next base: position 7,867,618 of record OU611853.1, read on the forward strand.
CAACGACTTGATTTTGCGCTTGGGATATGAGTAGAGTTCTTAAAATTTTGTTTTCATTATCTTTTTGTGTATTTTCTGCTTATGCTTTTACTTCAAATGAATCACTTTCCGAGTTGCATTGGTCGTGGAGTTCGTGATGTCTCTCATGAGTCGACAGCGTTACAGAACCCCCAAAGTCGTCAAATAACTTTGAAATATGTCGTTACTTGCGATGGTTCATTAGAACAGCAATGACCCATGATCTTGAATTTTCTTATCTTAATTTTATTGCTTTCTACTGTAAGGTGTTGTCAGGACAGGTATGTTTAATGTCTCAATTAGATCTTGTAGGTATTCTTATACAGTCGCGTATCTACTAGACTACACCTCCTGAAAACAGTTTTGCTGTATCCATTGAATAATGATCGTAACTAAATTCCTATTATTAAATACCTCCTACCTACGGAACCCACACCAAATAAGCATCCTGTATATGCATTTTGCGACGCGTTGATAGACAGAGGACAATAGAAACGGAAATGTAGGCTTTGGAAGAGCACATTGCTTTCATATTTATTACAAAATAACAAATAGGAACCAGCCAAAAGTTGTCGCTAAATGCTAAAAACTTAAGACGGTTGACACTTAACAAATGACTTGATTTTGATAAAAACAGTTATTAACTTGTAAGGTAAATTAGAATAATATAAGTTAGATGAAATTAGGTTTACCTAAACATCATATAATACTTACTACTTATCATGGAAAAATTAACCAGAAGAAAAATCGAGTTCAAGTATTGTATCGCCATTTTAGCAATTGGGCATCTACAATGTTTACTGTGCATGAGCATGCCGAAAGTAAGCTTATGCGACCTTTTTGATTGCTTTGAACTGCCATGTCAGGCATATGGTCCAAATTAAGAACAAGAACGTATATGGCCTACCCAGTTTTAAGATAAATGCACTGTTCCATTTAACATGACCGCTAGGCGATTGTCGCGCTTAACAGACCATAATGATCACACCGTCAACGTTGTGCTCAACTTTATTTCAACACCTAACAGCCCATGAGTGGTAGTCTCCTAACATGTTAATACTCATCATCATGTATTCTACATTTAAAATCTCTTCCGCCGGCGTCACACCGACCGACGTGGAATTCCTCAATGAGATGCCATTGGACAAGCTTCTGAGGCTAAAAAATTCGCTCCAAGATCTCGTAACAGCTGATTATGAGAATGTGACATCAACGACACCATCGTACATACAAAGATTCGGGGCAGAAGCAATGGCTATACAAGCACCACCAGTGAAAAGAGGAGACTACGAAGAAGCACTGTACAAGAAAGAGAGTTACGGCAAGATCAGCAACATTTTCTCAATGTCTGTCACTACGCTTGCGTTTTTGGCCTTTGGAGGTTACTTGCTGTGTTTAATAGTTCAAGCGGTGAAAGCTAAGCAAACTTATAGTACTGCCATCCCCACAACACAACCAACGACGTTCTTCGTGAGTGCAGGAATAAAGAAGAGGCCTCAAAGTCAATTCGCATCGTCGTACGGGAGAAGGAGGAGGGACAATAGATTTAGAAGGAGTTTGAAGATGGTGGATCTGCCTCCTGAGCAGTTGTTTGACGCGTTACTGCAAGTTTGTGAGGGCTACGCGAAATGGAGTGAGAGGAGGGGAGAATTTGGGGCTTACTAGTGTTGTTTGTGAGTTTTTAGTGATGGACATCATATTACTCCGTGTTTTTAGTGGCGGACGTCGAATGATCTAATTTATATAATGTGCCTAATTCTTTATACGTTACTGTCTAGTGCAGGAAACCACCGTACAGTGGGTATAAGTAGAGAAGTGTATGAGTGAAATATTTAAAGAATCTTCACTTTTTCAGGTATATTTAAGTTTTAAATTTTATTTATGTATTCCATCTTAATAAGAATCAGCACATAAAGACTATGAAGATATTATTATTTTTCACTAAAAAGCCGAGAGCTACAAAACGCTGTTTACATTAAAAGCAGGAAGCCAGATTGCCCAGCAATATACCTACAATCTGTAAACGTTTTCAAACTGTCAAATAATCACGCTAACACCTAATAATAGCTGCATCTTCGCTTTAAAGATTCTATTGTACATTCCTCTCAAGTGAAGATTCGCTCTTAACTTCTGAAGTTGGAAATTGTACTTACTCCTATCCTATTAGAGTTTAAATTTGAATGTAGCGTGTAAGATTTTTATGATATTTTAGCATGTAGCGAGTGTTGGGTTTTGTTTGTAAGAGTCGGTAATGAGGGGCTGCGTTCGGTCTGTCATCACCACCGCTCTAGTGTTTACGGCCCGGTGCCCACTTACACGGTTAGTGATGCGAAATAGCCGTGTAACGTGTCTTATAAAAATAAATTTTTAATTTATCTACCGCCTATAAAACTGTTTGCAATTCACAAGAACTCTGTTTCATACTCATTAAGATTATTTAATTTTTTTTAATTTAAAATGCTACTTAAAATTATTTTAATTATACGGTTTTGTAATTTGCATTTTTTTTTGGATTTGCAACCATTACATATGTTATTTTAACATTTTAAATTATCACTTGCCAACGAGATAGTTACTATTGTTTGATAACTATACATAAACGTAGATTAGTGAAGATTTACGAGGACAACAACAAGTTAATAAAATCATAGCAGGCTCTCTCTTTTAGAGATGACTATAAGTAGTTGATTAACTTATACTTATCACTTTGCAACAGCGCCGTTCCATCATTATTATTATAACTTAATGTTAACTTTATCATGTAATGTTTTAACATTACATGATAAAGTAAAAAAGAATAAAAAAGTATTGGTCTGAGGTTTACCTCAGACCAATACTTTTTTATTGGTCTGAGTGTTAAGCCAAGTTTAACTAAAAGCGGTGCAGCCGGCTGTTTCCCTGTGGGCCTGAGATAAAGACCCTCACACACCACATGCCTGCCACCGACGAAGACGTGTAAACAAGCTCACTTCTGTAAGATAATTATCTTTTAAATGTCGCTACTGTATTGCTAGCTCGATACATATATTTTTTAATTGCAGAGTTATAAAACTACTAATAAAATAAATAGTACAAGCCTTGTAATTAAATCAATAGATTTCTTTAAATGGGACATTTGCGTGATTGCTCATTTACCTAAATAAAGTAGATAAGTAAAATAAAGCGACGGGTATAATAATTGCCGTCGGGTGGGCAGCAAACGTTATACTAATAATTCTATTACATAAGTAGCATTTCCGTAGACGTTTTGTACCTATTATATACAGCAGTGATAGCCTAGTGGTGTGACCATCAGACTGAAAAGTCATAGGTCTCGAGTTCGAACCCAAGGCACGCACGGCTTACTTTTCGGATTCATGTGCGTATTGTATAATTATCACTTGCTTCAAAAACGGTGAAGGAAAGCATCGTGAGGAAGGCTGCATGCCTTTTTTATTTTTGAGGGTGGGAAATTATCAAATAACTTCTCCCGCTCTGGGCGGAGCGGGAGGGCGTGTCAGACTTTTACTGACTAAAACCCACCCGTGTTCCTTCCGTTGCCTGTGTGCCGGGGTCGCGATATCCCTTTCGGACAAACCCGCAACCCCGGCAGGAAGCCTGCATGCCTGAGAGATATTTCTCGACGGCCTGTGAAGCCAAGTCAGGGCACATGGCCCATGGCATAAATACTCATGGCAGAAATAACAATTATATTTATAACCATTTTTCGAGGTGTAAGGAATCTACGTACTTTCCTACGCATATGTTTATTTTCCCAGATAAGTCTATTTCTGTGGAGATAATAAAATTAATGTCATTAATCAGTCAATCTGCTAAGGCCTCAGGTGTGATTGAGCAACTCCTGTCCAGTCCGACTAACTGACCTGTATTTAATCTTATTATAACAATAAATAGAACTACGCATACTTTATACAACTCCTAGTTAACGTGAGTCATTTCTCATGTAGTCTGCGTACAAAGGAATGAGCGCCTGTTCGCCGAATTCATCATGTAAAAATATCCTAATTTGTTTTAAGTGTTCTAGATACTGAAAATTCGGGAGTGCCTTGATTCTGCTGAAAACGACCATGAGAAAATAACAGGATATTTGCCATACCAATTCTTTTACTATTTCGGTATCTTTTGCATGAACAATGGTGTTAAAAGTAACCGGAAATTAAGGAAGATTTCTATCGCCATTTCGATCACCATTCTGTTACACATTTACAATCGCAATGTCTTTCATTTTGACAATTCGACAACATTAATTGCGTTATTTACGAATTTTTCAAACATAATGAAGCAATCAAAATCCTTCGGATCGTGAAAGAGTGTTACGTTATTGGAGTGCAGATTTGTAATTCCATTATGATCTGAAGATCTACTAAAAACATTTGATTCAATAGGCATGTATTAATAGATTTATCAAGACAACAGAATAAATACTCGACTTGTTCATTACAATTTCAAACACGACACTAATCACTCAATATTGTTGCTACTTATCATAATATCAATGTATTTTATTCATGATTCAGATCATAAAATTAATACCTACTCAAAAGAATCTACACAATACAATATCATGTTTACTAAATCGATGGTGAATTGAATAATTTAACATTTTATTTTAATGGCTCGATTTATTCGTGCTAATATGACTCGAATAATCGAGTGTGTTTAGGTCAAAGGTTTACGATTGAGGACCCTCTAAACTAAATTGAATTCGACTCGGAATCGCATCGTAAAAGAACTCATCGTAATACTTTACAATCGATTCGAATGTTATGGGACATTCGACAAAGAGCTGTAAAATAAAATATAAGAAGGCAACTGCACCTCGCGCTATGTTGCAGGTCATGTTGTCGTCAATCTAAAGAGCACAGTAGGCCCACCCTCGAACTATGACACTCTTATTTTGGTTCCGTTATAAACAGTACCCTAATTGAGTAATGCACGATCAATCAGAATCGGAATCGTTTTGAAACAGATTGCTAATCCATTGCTTCATAAGTTCGGAAAAAAATCTGATCAACAACGTAAATAACGCAATTAATGTTGATGAACTGTCAAAATGAAAAGAGATTACTCGTAATCATTTACGAAAATGTGTTGCGTTATTAGATAGCTGGACTATCACAACCATCAGTTGAATATCTGATTGAGCAAGGAGTCTGTTGGGAACCGAGAAAATCTTGAAGGACAAAAATATTGATCCTCTTGAGGCTTTTAGGCTCAGACTCAAACGAGCGTAAGCGAGCTTACGGAATGCTATTGCCTCTTATTCTGATCGAGTCACAATCTCCGACTCGATCAGCATTAGAGGCACTCCACGACGGTAGTTCAGTAGTAGTTTAACCCCTTAACATTTTCTGCCCACCGTTGCAGAGTGATTTTTTATTCAAAGACACCAAGTAAGTAATGAATTAAACTCAACTGCAAAAACAGTATAAAATGGCGGCCTGACGGACGTTGGGGAGTCTATTAAGTAGACGTTTACCGACTGATATGGTGATGCTGGTTTTATATCCGACTATAATACTCTGCGAGTTGGCTTCGGCCCCTCATACGCCTTCCAAAGGACCGGGACCCTATGGTCCCGAGATTTTTTGACAAATAAAAAAAATAATAATAATAATATATTTATTTATTCAGACAACTACAAAGATCCATTACAATTACATTTACTATGCCCAAACCGCTCCGGTAACTGGAGGCCTGATCCCGCCTTATGTACTATTGAGGTGAACTCACTCCTAAGTATCACAAGCGTTTTTACTTCTTTAGCTTAGTCAAGTTCGGTGCCAAGAAAACAACACATTTGCAAGGTAAAAACGGGAGGATTTTGTCCGTTTCATGACCTATATGAAAACTTAATAATAACAGTTCTATCGTAAAATTGGTACAGGAAGGACGTGCCTTAAGGACGCATTTCGTAATCTATTGGCTATTACATAAAAGCGAGTTAACGACAACGTTTATGTTATGTGCCGCCCACCTCAGGTTCAGGAATGTGTCACCAATCAATAATACTTAACTTGATGGTTGGCGGCTCCTTTGATTTGCGTTTATTGTTAATTGTCAGGTAATCTTATGATGAATAAGACAAGGTAGGCAAATTGATAGATAGCTATAGGTATCTAGGTAGGAAAAAGAAAAGCGATTTTGAAGTGAAGTCTGGGACAGATAGATACCTACGTATTTTTGATGCAGGGTTGTGTATTGGTACCGGGGGTCAATATTGTTTCTAGTTTAGCGAAACGGATTTTTCCTTTTAATCTAGTTTCTATGTGAAATAACAAGTCTTATTTCGAGATTATTTGACTGTTTTAACAATAATTTGTATGCCCAGCTGACGGTTTTAAAACCGAATTCAACATTAACAAACACCGAGTAAAGATTGAGAGTCTGGTTTGACTTAAATCTCAGATATATCTCAAGGAAAGGTAAAAACGGAACGGTTTAATGGAGTACTGTGTTTTTAACAGAAATGTTATATTTAGCGAAAATTTTGGACGATCTGAAAAACGAAAAGAAAAGTTTTGTAGTTTTTTTCCTTAAAATCGAATTGATTCTTGCTTTTCTCTAAACATAATGTCTACTTGTAGGTACTTATACTATAGAATATGAATAGAAGAGAATCATTTTATTTCGGACAGAGTCCATAGGGTTAGTAACAATTTTACTTGAAATCTAGTGTTAGTAAATTTTCGATAAAATATTAAGGAAAACAGATTTTTAAGCAGTTGCTGCAACTACCTGGCAACTAGAAGTTTAAACAGCACACACGAACACCATCTACACATATCACACAAATCGAAGCCACACACCTGCAAATAAACATCTAGAAATAGGTAATAACAAGCTCCTAGCTCATCTACATCATAATAAGAAATTATACAGATTAGCAATTAATTCGAACAACACTCATTAAGATAACTCAGCCACGCTAAAATCATTCATTACCACACATTGGAATCACACTCGCTGATAAGTAAGATCTACGGAGTAGCTCAGCTCAACAACTAGTTTCATAAGCACTGGTCCTATAAGTACTGGTCCTTATAGTAAAAGATCGTAACATCGTGGCTAGGCGCAGGCGCAGTCGTAAGTAAACGATAACGATATTGCTTAGACGTCGTATAATCGCCATGAAAACTAGAAACGATATATCTGACAAGTAGATATCTATGTAAATGGGAATTGGATAGATTTCTACGGTAATAGGGGAATTAAAAACATTGCTTGGTTTATGTTTAGTATTTATCAATTAGTTTGTGAACTTTTTTACTAGATACATAGTAGAGTTAGAATGGATATGCAAATATGTATATTACATTCTGCCAAGTATTCACCTGCCTACGCTTAAAGTATAAACATCAACCTGAAATCAGATCAAAATTATATGTGCTTTTAAACAAATCCAATATTCACTTGACTCTACAAGTCCATGCTAGACATCAACTCATTTTCGAATTAATTTGCTGCCTGAAATAAATATGAATTTCATCAGCTAAGCTTGGCGACCGTTAACCACTTCAACTAGGAATTTGATTCTTTGAAATAGACTCTGAGGTAACAACATTCCAAAAGAATCTTTAGAGACTATTTCGGATCGTAGGACCAAGAAATGAACAGTAATATTTTGATGGAAATTGTATTTTTTTTGTTGTGCTCACATGAGTTATTATTATTTTTCAAAGACATTTCTGGCAACTAGAACATATTCTAGTTGATAATGATGATATGGTCACTCGCCCTTCTCAATTACGATCGTGTGAATCATAGTAAAACCTTAGTAATTTCTAAATCAACATTTTAAACGGTTCACAAATTAGATAAGGTATGCAAAAACAAGGATTTCAATGTAGTCTTTTTATAGATATGCAAATAGATACTAGCAGAACGTCATATAATACGCCGATTGGACTATGAATTATTATTATGAACGCAGGTCCTACAAATTACCATTCAAAATGGCACGATGTTCATACAGTGAACACGTACTGGCACAGATAGTTGCTAGTTGCAACACTCATGTATGGTCACATGCCCACTTAGGCATTACATTAAGAAACTAACAATAAATATCTCCGGCAACAAAATACATCGCGCACTCTGTTGACAAATCCTGCAATAAAATATAAGCATTTACAATAAAATTAATTATTATTTACACGGTGCGGTGGGCGCGAGAATTGAAGATGGAATGCAGTGGATAAGCCACGGAATATTTTTGGAATATGAATGATGTTCTTATGTTTACTCGAGGCTGATTATTCCATATTGCACTCACTAAATCCTCGTAAAATGGTCGAAATATGTAAGTTTATCAATTGCTACACTAATCACTGTAATATATTCGCTGCACACAAATGCGATGCAATGGACCTTGATCTGAATATTAATAGGAATGAAGAAGTTACGGTTCACAGCGACACACATCAATTCATGGAAAGATTTACGGTCACGTTTATATGTTCATAAAACAAATTAAGTAGGTAAATACATTTGTATCGTTTAAATATCAGTACGATTGACCATTAGAGAGTAAGATATTTGTAGGTTTATATTAATCATTTTTTTTTCTATTTAATCTTTATCTATACTATATACTATAACCATATTACTAGCCTTTAGCTAGTGCTAAAGGCTAGCTGATAATACACAATGGACCGGACTCTTGAACCGGACTCCTGAACCGGACTCTTGAAACGGACTCCTGAACCGGACTCCTGAACCGGACTCTTGAACCGCGTTCTTGAGCCGGGTTATCGAACCGGACTCTTGAAACCGGGCGCTTGAAACCGGACTCTTGAACCGGGTTCTTGAACCGGGTTCTTGAATCCGGGCTCTTGAACTGGGCTCTTGAACCGGGCTCTTGACCCGGCTCTTGAACCGGACTTTTGAACCGGACTCTTGAACTGGACTCTTGAACCGAACTCCTGAACCGAGCTCTTTAGCTAATCAATTTGTGTCAGGGCTACACCAATTAACAGACTGTCACATGAGGCATGACAGAAATGACACTGTACAAAGCCAGAACCTTTTCTAAAATTCTACACGTAGGTGTCGACCTTTCCCAAAAGAGTTCTGTCAAAACTACACCAATCGGCACCTAGATTTTAGAAGAAATAAAAACAGAGAATCAATAAAATCAAAATTAATGGAATGGCTACTCCGAACAGGACTATCTACGAACAGAATCCTTACTTAAGTACATCTCCTAACTACCTACATATACCCAATCACACACAACACACCCACACACACACATACACACCCCCACACCCCCCCCACACACACACATTTCTTATAAAATACATACTATTACTTAAATTAGCTTTATATTCATAGTCGCTCAGGTAGAACGATTCAGTCTACTATTATACCCAAAGCATCACTTTTTAAGCTGAATCACTGTCTCTCAAGATACAGGTTTCCTAGTTTGAGAGGCAGGGTTTTCCATATTGTGTACAGATTTCAGTTCTTGAATTAAACTGCATTGTGTTACTACCAAAGCTCATGTAAATTGTGTTTATTTAAAATATGTTAAATCTGTATTTTTGTAAAATAAAGGTATTTATTATTATTATAAAATCATACTATTTAAAATGAGGTCAGTCACTAAGCCACGTCCACACTAACCTTACCAGCAGTTCAGCCATGCTGGAGGTCCGGGGACCCCGCGGCGCCTTGCTTTATCGCACGCTGCGCCCGCGCTGGACACCTCACGTCCCCCCCCCTCACCGTGTAGGGTCACCATATCAGCCACAAAGCCAGTACACGCCTACGATGGGTTATTGAGGAAGTGGTGATGCCGTTTTTGGCGGTGGTTTATTAGACTTGTTACGAGGTTTTGTCCAAATTGTGTGTAGGAAAATGTATTACAGTTTATGTGGAGAAGGAATTGGAATTTAAATTGAGAACGAGTTTCTTGCGAACGATGCTGAAAACTTTCAAGCATTTTCTTATTAGGAGATGAAAACGAACGATGCCAACGTTGTATGTACAAATTTTCTGCATTTTGTTTTAAAAAAATCATCCAAAAAAATGAAATGGAGGAGAAATGAAAATTTCCCATCCATTAAATGAATCTAACCCTAAACACCTATCATGTTCTAATACACTAAAACAACATTTAACATCAAACAAATGATACAAAAGCCCTTTTAAAAGGTGATTAATCTAGCTAATAAGCTATTAAAATTCAAAAACGGGCGTTACAAGGGAATCGATCATGTCCCATTGAGCCATTCCTAAATTATTTTTATGTTGGCCGCTTCCTGAGAAATTGACACAAGATACGGGAACCCGGCGCCCGCGCACCCTTACACACGCAATTATACACGAAGAAATTATGATACTGTCACAACACCACTAATTGACAATTTAGTTTGCATAGTATTATCACAGTGTGACTGCTAGTGTGATAAATGTGGTAGCTGTACTTAGAAAATGCGTTGCGTTACACACGCACCAGCTTGATAGAGGGAAAGGTTATTTTAAATGACTATAATAATACATAACCTTCTGAGAGCCTGTAAACTTGCCAGTTAGGTGGGCCATGAAAAATACTTTAGTGTAAAAATGTATCGTGCTTGAAAAGTTGAATTATCAAAAGTGCACTGAGACATGTTCACATAATTATTAGGTATTCTGAAAACCATGAAAATGAAAAAAAGCGTCTCTATAGTTCCCCATGAACGCGTCCAACTACTACTATTCCATTCAGCTCCAGCAACATGGGAGCATTTTCTCATTAATTAATTAAATACACAGTACGAAATTGAGTGCACCGTACAACCGCTACCTCGGTGCTTTACGAGCGTCCCGCGGCAATCATAATTCGTCTCTGGGCCTCCGCCGGCCTCGCAGGCGTCTCTACAGACTTTTATTGTGATTTACACCCCAACAACCTTTGTTACTCCTTGTGCACCTTTTTGCAACGTGCACGATCTGAATTTACGCGGGTAAATGCCGATTCTGTGGATTGTGATCGCTGATCGAGCTGGTCAGGGAGACGGGGTTTTGAAAGCTTGAGCCATTTTGTTGGAGGGATAGGGAAGCTCAATTCTTTTTCGCTAAAGTTATATATTTACTGGCACTTTTACACTGTGTTATGTATGATAATATTACATACTACTTTATGGAGAAAATATTGCTGCAATAAACGTATGATTGGAATTTGATTTTGAGCAAAAGCTTAGTATCTACATATCGACCGTAGCAATTAACATTGTCGGATCTACATTTTTGCGATTTTTATTTTATTGCATTAAAGGTATTAGAATAACTTATTTAAAAAAAAAAATAAGTTACAATGTTAATTGCTACGGTCGATATATTTGATCAGATAAAGAGAGAGAGCTTTGTAGATTAAAATGTCCCTGAAGGCTGAAACTAGCGTTATTTGAAACACTTCATTTTAAAGTGAGCAGTGAGTTTTATAGTAAGTTATTCCGGATTTTTTGGTGAGTAGGATATAAAGGTTGTTATGAAAAACGCTATGATACATTATTGTAAACAATTTTTTAATGGCTTAGGTACCTACTTTTTATCTCAACTAATAATTCGATTCCAGTTCATTCTAAAATATTCCATCGTAAAATCAATGTCCCTGAGAACTGAGGAAAAAAAACTAAACTGATCATTTGAAATCATCGAAATTAGTTAATAGGAATCGAAGACCTCAATAAAATTAATAACTATAAAATTAATAGCAAGTATAAAATTAACAAAAAAATCCAAGATGAATGTTGAAATTTGAAATCTCTATTCGTATGCTATGGTATGCTTAGCACATCAATAAAAATACAATTTCCTTTTCCCACTTAGTTAATGCGATATCTATTCCGTCTATTAATAATATTTTATTGATAGGAGTTAATGATTTTGTGCATTTATTATTATAAAAAATTCATTGAATACATGTATATTGAGCTAATTTTCATTATTAATGGGCGATTAATATTGAATTTCATATAGAATATGGTATTAAAATGCGATTATGCAAATATTATTAGTTCTTAATAAACAGTTTATACATTTGATGGGCGCGCCACACGAGAGCGTCGGGCGTCCGATAGCGGCCGGTCGCAGCCGCGCGCCGAAGCCCGCCCGCTCCTAATTACAATAAATACAACAACACATTAGAATCGATCACATCGGAAAGTTATTCGTGTTATTTATCGGAACTAATAAAAGTGATGTACGGTTATCGGCTTTTATATATTTTTAGGGTTCTACCGTTAACTTTTACGAAAAAGAACCTCAAAAATGCGACAACCTGAGATGACCAAATTGCGCAGATTCTTTTGTATATAATCATAGAGCGCTTTAGACGCATTTGGACTTTAATTTTGTATTATAATTAATTAAAAATATCACACATTTCGTTTTTCAATAACTTAAATCATGCGAATAAAATAATCTCAATCAAACAAATGCCACCTGTGTGTTGAATATTAATTAGTTTCTACGTAAATCTAAGAAATATGCAAAAATAAGATATTGATCTAGTAAAAAAAACTGGCATTTTTTTTGTCTCAAAACTTGAAACAAATGCCAATTTCAATTTTAAAGCTACCTACATCTTGGTCTTTAAGTAAAAAAAAAAACAATAATCGAATGTCAATAAAACAAAAGTAACAATACTGAACCAATTAGTTGGAATAATGTTTTGTCAGGTTGTTTTATTACGAGCAGGAACAGATATTTAAGGCGGTTGTTATGGGATCCGTGGCGAGACTCACACGACGCGGTATTATTTATTGCATTTATTGGGCGCGAGCTTATGCGTCGATATAAAGCATTTCCCCGGGCGACATCCAAGTACGCCGGCGACTAACGTGGGGCTATATTCTCACGTTCGTGATGATATTTGAAGGTTCGAGCAGGTTCATTTCTTACTTTTGCTCTTTCAAATTAACTAAGTAATAGATAAATCTAAGTTCCAAAATCATACAAAAGTATCGAATTCTGGATACTTACTCTTTAATGGAGGATTCAATTCCATAGAAAAGGCAAGATTTAAAAAAAAATGGTATAATTTAAAATCACTTAGTCACCAACGGCAAAACGATTAAACTTTTTGTTAAATCAAATTATTTGCAAGTTTATAGCGATCGTAGTATTTGCTTTTTTTATTAAAACTAGAATAAATTATGAAAGACATCAGTGATTCGCAGCAGGAAACCAAAGACTCAGTTTATTGATGTCTAATTACAAACTGCTGCGGTAACATAAAATTTTATTGATTTTAATATTAGATCACGTTGGAAAACAGGTCTATAAGGTATTTGAATTACATTTTAGAATTCTTAGATACCATCTAAGTATCTACTTTACATGATTATAAAAATGTAGATACCGATTCTTCCTCTACGTTGTATGTAGGTAGGTATGTTAGTTACATACACAAAATCAAAAAGTAAGCAACTTGCATAACTTATGGCTTTTTAATCACCACAAATAAAGTGCTTACTTAGCTGCAATACAACAATCTTGATCCGTAAATCCCGTACATGAGAATAGCCCCCCGCGATCTGAGTCTCGTTCGGCAGAGTTATGAGGATAATTCAAGTCAACAATACACTTTATTAACAGTTAGTTATGCGCTCCGTGATGATATCGCGCCTACAATTAAATATTAATATGTGTTCGAAAGGTCGTGGGCGATGCAACGAGATTTATCAGCTGTTTAATGTCCCCCTACTTGGTAACAATATGTGTCATAGGTGAGCCTCGATTTATGAACGGTTTTTGATGAACTGCTTCTTGGCTTAGAGGGATTAATCATGACTTTGGATGGCATAGGCTCTCCTAAGTTGAATTTTGAGTCAATGGACCTCAAACCGTTCATATATATCTTCTGAAACGCATATACAGAAGGCAAAAGAAGATAGGAGGACGACCCAGATGCTAGAGAAAAGGATAACTACGACTGAGTCGGGATAGGAAGGGGAGAGACAGTCAATGATGCAAGTTATAGATGCAATGCAGAACATGAAAATGCCATATAGATAACTAGGTGAACATACTCATAGTTCGTTGTTCTGACATTTTGAATAGAATTTCCTAATTTGATAGGACATATTCAGTGGGATGGTAGATAATACAGCCTACGTAATATCAAACACGGAGACAGAATTATGTTCAATTTATATCTCTTCAAACAATACTGTCTGCCCTTTGAATTTATGCTTAAATTTATAAGCTATAGCTGAACCCAGCGGCTAGATTCTACAGCGGACGTATAGGATTTAATGCCTAATACATAATATATAATATATTGATGGTCTTTCAGTAATTGCTCAATAGGACTTGTCTGAATAATTTGTAGTTCGCTGTACTGTCTAGGTCGATTATTAAATTTCGCAAAACAAACATCGTTTCTCATACAGAATTAAGTACGCCAATCATAACAATATAGCATTCAGTGCTAAGAGAAAGCTTGCGTGCAAGGAAGGTGCCTATATCGTAAGGTCGAATGAAAAAACGGAATTGATAGCCTCCTCCCGTACGTAAATATGTCGACGTGCGCTCTCGTAAAGTGTAAGGGGATATTTTTAACGGCGTCGATATTAAATATTTATTGCGACACAGACACCCAATATGAAACAGCGATTTGTGTAAATAATTATCTCATATCAATACTTTTTGATAATCTCGGGATATTCTACGACCTTGGCGGAATATACTTTAATGTTTAATATGGTTTTGGTTTTAAACTATTTCTTAAAGGATTGACGTCAATGATGGCTCAAAATGGAACTGCAAGTTGCATTCTCGCATGCAGTGGAATATTCTTAATCGTTTACGTATATAAAGTCTAGTACAAACTTCATGTAGGCTATAGTTCTATGTATATTGCCTGTATGTACCAGTGTAAAGAACCAGTGGGCCAGCAAAAGCCTTTACTTTTTACATCAGTATGCATATTTTTCTCCATGTTAAGAAAGGGTGACTCAGAGAAATTTATATTAGCCTCAGCCACAGTATTCATGTATTTACTTAGAGAGTAGGTACAGTAGCAGTTCTGCGTAAAACCATAAACTTGGGATGTCACGGATCGTGTGTTCAACTTGCTTATAAGAACACGAGTTCTCGGCAATTAAAATAATGTTGTAAATTCACAATAAAACACCTATAATAAATGATAATAGTATCATTATTTACGTTAGGGGATTAGAAATTCTTCTGGTCAAGTTAGTTTCAACTAGAATGAAGTAAATAGGATGGCAATTAATATGTGAGACATTTATAAAAAAATTGAATCACTCCCCCATCTGGAGTAAAAAGGACAAAGGACGGAATTATAGTTTTTCTTCTTTTCGAATCGATGGTAAATACGTATATTATGTTAAACGAGTTGGGCCCTAGTAGGTGGCCACGCCAATCGCGGCATCAGTGGTATTTTTTAAGACCCCAGAAGTGCAGGTGTGTCGTTGGACATTCCAACATATGGGACACAGTTTAGTCAGGAGCACCGCATTCGCACCATTTTGCTAAGATTATGCTTGCAGCGGCCTACTTCGGTCCGCAGTCGATTGATTGCTGTCCATATAGGCCAATCACATCCGGGTGGCAGATGCTCCTCGGGAACAAAGTCCAGTGGTGGAGATGCTGTCTTTCCCATAGGTCTCTTCTCACCTTAAGCAGTAGGTCTTAGAAAGCCTGTGTAGGTACAGCAGAGGAAGCTCTTCCGGCTCTTGAGTCTACCCAACGCTGTTGTGTGTTCATAGACGGGTTGCCGGGAATCGGCTTCTTGCTTATGTTTCTCAAGCGCGCATACTTCCCTTCGAACGACAGGTGGTGTGATACCGACCAACGGGTAGAGCTTGTGGAGCGGAGTCGGTTTAAGGCATCCTGATATAAATTTACCAGCAGAGAAGCATAAAGACATGTAATTGGTGCGAAGGTGCTGCACCCCAGTTGGTGCAAATAAGGCGACGAAGCAGGTTGTTTCGAGTCCCGAGTTATAGTGAATCTGTGATCAAAGTGTTACTGCATCTAAAGTAGCATCACACGTGGTATGGGTTGCGCCTCACCACGCCTCAATATTTATACTAAGTAAACATGGACACTTGTATATTTATTCAGAAGAGGATCATAAAAGTCATTACCACGATAATCAAGCAACACGATAATATAACAATCACAACTCTATAAATAAGGCCACAATGAACGGGCATCGCTCCCCGAAGGATGCTGTGTTTGTTGACTCACTTATTTCGAATCCAATGGCCTAATTGTAGAAGGATCCGATGTAACTCGGTAGGCTATAATAGACATGAATGTCGACTTTACTATCTCACAAACAAGAGCAGACTTAATAAATCTCCTCAAGATGTGATTTCCGGAAACTGATTGAATTAGAATGGCGATCGTATAAGGAAGTCGTTCGGAACACCCGTCACTGCTATTCCCGTTTGATTCCAGGACTATCATGTTTTTTAATCCAAGTTACGATAAACATACTAGGCGCCACTATTAAAGTTGATTTAGTATCCACTTTATTTGTACTTAGTGAGGGAAATAGTACCTATAGTTTGTCCAAATGATTAATCAAAGAAAACGGTCCAATACTTACAAGATTTCATAGGGTTTAAAAGTAATTAACTGTTATGAAGTTGCGGGAGGTCGCTTTGTTATTGTCAAATTAAAATACTTGCGTAATTAATTATTTCCACATGTTTATTATTTAACAATACTCGCCCATTGAGATTGCCAAACAACGGTATCTTCGTTATGTCTACAGAGTAATAAACTAAAGGGTTTTAATTATTATAATATAATTTGGACTTTATGCCTACATGGCGCTGAGCAGTCTGTGGACAATTTGGAATTGGATGGAAATCCCGGCATATTGTCCGCGTGCGTTAGATCTTTATACGACTCCACATTTTCCATCGTCTGCTCGGCGCCTAAAGTTCATATTATAACCCTTTAACTGGCCTTCTGACTTCTGTCTGATTGACATTTTCTCCCTGGCAGATCACTTGGTTATTTAACATGCCAACATCTACTTCCTCCCTTCCCTTTCTGGTACTTATTCGTTATACCTACGCCTTTTTCTATAAATACCAACTAACTAATCCAATTACTTCCAAATTCATCCTTCAGATTTTCATTGTCTTGCTCTCACCGGAACAGGCTATTGCATCAGCTTCAGATCTACTGTGTAAATATTTGCTAAATAATATAAAAATGTTATACGGGAGTAGCATCCTGAAAGATTGGTGTAAACTGTTAAGTTATTAGTTCCAGACCACGAATGGAGCAGATTATAATTTATTACTAAAATATATAAAAAACTCTGTAACAAAGATATCTGCGATCCTACCTATAGAACGAAAATGTGCAAAAGTTTCGCATTGAAGATTAACAGGAATTTACAAATTATCGGATATCATAAAATATAAGTATCATGATTGGTAAATAAACCATAGCTGTGATTTAGAGCTCCCGCAGCCGTTCAGATAATTCACACGTGTGCTAAGCAATACGTTCTCGAGCCAAGCTTTTGATCCTATTGGTGTAGCGTTTGCCAACCGAGGGCGACTGATACCAATCTTGTTTGACTCTAAACTATATTACTGATTTATGGTCAGCTGATATCGACCATGAAATCCTTACAGCACTAATGCGACTGGCCTTTTAGCGTAGCGTTTTATAGCTGTGTAATTTTATAAACGCTAAATGATTTCAATGTAGAGAAAATAATCTTTTCAATTCGGCTTTTGGGTAACTACCACTAGTGTAAAAGCAAATAAGACTAGACGTGTGTGTGTATTTCATTGCGTGCACGTCTAAAATATGGTCTGATAGCGGAAAAATCCTGAATGGCTTTCTCAACCACACGCGGCATTGGCGATGGGAATATTTTAAATAAAACTGTCGATTACAACGTCCACATCTGGCGGAGCTCGCTATAATTAGTAGCTAGGTATAGCTACTTACATGCATAATAATTTCGTTGGCCACAGATCATTGATACTTATCGAGTAAACAATGTGCGCTGCGCAGCGTGCCGATGCTCTGTAATGATGGAATCTATATCTGTTGCCGCGGATGTAGCACAGGTGTGCTCTGACAAGCAAAATAAACTCAACCGTAATCGATTTGAGCGTTTTAGAGCTAACAGTTGTTCTTATATCGATTGATTCTGTATTATGTTTAGGTAAGTGGGTATAATCGAGTGTGGTCGAAATATTCAGTTTTATTCTTGGATCTGTTTTGTGTACTGCAACCCAAATTCTTATATGTATGGTCGGTTGAAAACGTAAGGATTTATTAAGATTCCAACTGAATTTTTAAGGTGTAATTTAAATTTTTGCATGCTCTAGGAATTTTGTATATAGTTATTACTTACCTCTATCAGTTTAGGCTATAATTATCTTAATGATAATTATAGCCTAAACTGGCAAAAAATAAAAACTGTGAGTTAAATAATGTTACGCAGCAATAAAGATCTCGTTATGAATCTCTAAATTGCCAATTTACTTTCACAAATTTTCCCCTAACTAGCGATATTAAGTAGGGTTACATAAAGTATCCATACAGTATTTTAAACGATAACAAAAACAAATACTTAGGGCTCGCTCACTTGAGCTATGTTGCACAACGATGAAATATTTATTTTCAGCGGAAACCTATCATTTAGTTTACTGAGATAAATATTATTGATATGATTTGATGCTGCAGAATAATATGTATAGCTGCGTCGACATCTCGCTTTGGTGATTCTGTAGCAAAACCTGAGATTCCTAAACGCGGTGATACCTAACTACTAGAATGACAATCAATCAATCTGCCTAGCCTTTTCCCAACTATGTTGGGGTCGGCTTCCAGTCTAACCGGATGCAGCTGAATACCGTATTTTACATAGAGCGACTGCCTATCTGACCTCCACAACCCAGCGTGCTTTCCGAAGCACGGAGGAGTCTCGGTATGTTAAGATGGTCACCCATCCACAGACCAGCCTCGGCAAGCGTAGCTTAACCTGATGGATCGAACCGTGCGGCTGGTCTTACTTTGCCACGAGCTACCCCACCAACCTACTAGAATGACAATGTGAAAATAAAAAACTCATGTAGAGAATTTGAATCATTTTCGGTTATTCCGGTTTTAAGATATTATAAAAAAAGATACAGTCACTGACAAGAGAACAATGTATCTGAGCTAAATGATAAATATAAGTTCGTCACAAACTCACAATCGTCACTGCATCAGTTATGATTCACCAGTCCATCCAATGCATTGGCGATTAAATATTGAGCTAATATAGAGTCTTGAATGCATTGTACGACTGTACTTTTTATACATGAGTGTATTTTTCTGTATAATTACATCTGGAAAACAGCACAACCGACCACAGGTAGGTACTAAATAAACAAAATGGTTTGATTTTGTAAGAATGAGGAATGTGGGAAGTCAAGAACGTTTCAAACAACCAAGAATACGTGGGTCTCTATAAATCAATGTGTGTACCTACAATACTCAGAAGGTACTTATGTACCTAATGGTTTTTGTATACTTCGAATTCCACATGTAACTGGACACATGCTTCCTGCAACAGTCCATTTTCCAGAAGGCCTATAGTGTTGAAGTAGAGACTGTGTAGCATTGTAGCAGAGTAACGTACTTGCTGAAGTAGTACTTCCTAACCAGGGTGAGTTTTGTACCTGAAAGATTTATTTAGACCCAGGCCTCAAACTTACAAAGTAACTGCCAATCACTTTTTTGCTTGCTGTGTCAGAGACGAAGCTCACTTAAAGCTTTACTTGGATAACCTCTACCCTCATAAAACACAAGATGGTCTTATTCTGTGATCTATCTTGTATTGTACCCAATAAATACAAAAATTGGTTAAAATATTTGAGGGGTAGATTTGAATGGAGTAAAATGTTACTTTTATGATTTGCTACAAAAGGATCTGACGAAAATGTAAACAAATCGAGCAGAAAACGTACCTGCATAGCTATTCACAACCATTCGACAGGTTGTCGAATCGAAAATGACACAGTTTCAATTACTAATTTGCCTTGCCCCCGACATTAGCAAAGCTGTCGGAAGAATGGCGGTCGTCTGTTTGATATGTTTTTCCACTAATCCCCATTGACAATCCCCATGATATAAATTCATATCATTTTCGGGTTTTGGATTTGTGAACAGCTTCTAGAGAAAAAGAGTCCTAACGTTGATTGATGTTCGATTCGGCACGGAAGCGTATCGAACAGGTGTGAGTAGCAATGCTGTGGTTGCCAATTTATAGGTATATTGAGTGCTTTGGTTTAATTATTTGAATACTAAAACCCAAAATTCTAATTTTTAAAATTGACCATGAATATGCTTTCCGTATGACTATTGAGGTTAATTTAAGGGAAATAATAAAGCTTCCGAAAAACAAATTAACTTCCAGCGATCTGTGGTGAGATGTCAGCACCAACTGACGGGGTCCGGAAGGGCCAATGCCTGCCGGGGTTGCGGGTTTGTCTGAAAGGGATATCGCGACCTCGGCACACAGGCAACGGAAGGAACACGGGTGGGTTTTAGTCAGTAAAAGTCTGACACGCCCTCCCGCTCCACCCAGAGCGGGAGAAGTTATTTGATAATTTCCCATCCTCAAAAAAAAAAAAAAAAAAAAAAGCGATCTGTGGTTGGCTGTAATACTATGTAAGATGTGTTAAAATGAATTACCGAAAAAAATACTAAGTTTCCGAAAACATATGTTCTGCTAAAATAATCGTTTTCTTTAGCTCTATAGAAACCAGCTTAATTTCTACTAATGGATAAAGAATAACTTTTTTAACTCTCAATTTTAATGAAAATAACTACCTACCGGTAGTTGCGTTCGGGTGCAGAGGTGAAGAAGTGGGTGAAATAGGTTAGGCTTAGAACTGTGCCGGCGAGCGCTACTTCCAAGTTGCTCGCAAAATTTTTTTTCACCATTTTCTAATCCGGGTTTTGGGATTAAAATGACTAACAGTAGTTTTCGTTAAAACGCGCTTTAAGCTGGTGGAAAAAAATTACGACAACAAAATGCTGTTTTTGTTTTTCGGAATTTTCATTATTTCATTCGTTCGTTTCTTTATTTGCATTCGCAAATGAGTTGTCGGAAAATTAGTAAATTTAATATTTTGAGTACATACCTATGCCTATATTTTTTTTTTTTCGGAGCTTTTATTACTACCCTTAATTTAATAACCTCAATTTTCTTTGATCATTTTCCAAGTACAATTTAAAAATATTGTTCAAACAATAATTGTTAGAAAAAGTGGTTAGATATACTTAATGCGATTCTAAATACAGATGAATGTATTACTAATTGCCATTAGTGAGTGATTGTGTAAGAATTTAACCTGAACAGGGTTTGTTTACTCTTTCATCAGATAGGTACTTTGGAACAGACTATACACAGTTCATCCTCAAATATTTTGATATTGGGCGAGCTATGCAATGCTTACACGGTGTATTATACACGGCCGATCGCATCTTTTTGGAGTTTTCCAATAAATGTTGTTTTCGTTTAAAATAGCAATTTTGATCATTTCGTCTGCGCGGAGTTGTAGTTTTCCCACACAAGGTCCCGGTTGCGTGAAACCCACGGTTATATGATCTCTTAACCAACTAGACTCAGGTTGGACATAAAAGAAAAACTGGGCAAAAGGGGCATTCACAAATACACATTTTTGACCCATTTCAGTCACAGTATGAGTGCAGAGCTCTTTCTTGGAAATGTCGCACCTCCTTTCTTACTCGTCCATGCTGGACATTGCACAACCATCCTTCAGAATTTAAATGAGGTAAATGGCAGTGCCGTTTAGATAATAACAACCAATAATTTGATGTTCTTAGGTACGTACCTAAAGTATTCCGCGTTTAGTAGGTACATATATAATTATATATACTGCCTAATTTACTTCATTGTTTTAAACAGGTATACCCAATGTAATTTTAAGAATATCCCTATAAACTGACGAATGACGCAAGTTCCTTAGCAATAAAATTTAATCTAAAGTGCAAAGTCATATAAAACACATTAAAGAAGCAGTTTATTGTAAACAAGTGCACTTGTTGGTACCATCACGATCAGTCAATGCTGGCTCACTCCATAACGCGCCCGCAACGCCCAATAACCGGCGACCAATCGGAACGCTCCATTAGAATCGGCACGCCCCCAGCCTGCGCTTGCGCCGATAACAGAGGCGCGACGCTTGTCAGTTTTTCAGTTGCTTTCATAACAGAAGGTCTTCCAGTTGGTTCGTTAGTGAAATTAAGTGACAATGACGTCGTTGAATGGTGATATTAATTCTGTGAGTAAATTGAAGTTTAGTGTGGATAGTATTTTGGGGAACAATGACAATCATCGGTCGAGTGCGGCGGTGACGGAAATGGCTCGGAGCCAGGAGCCGCCGTGCGCGGGGTGCGTGGCCGCGCTGTACCGCTGCTGCAGGGATGAACCACCCCTGCTACAGCTGCCGCTGCCTCTTCCATACACACATTTACATCCAGCTTTAAGGCCTACTACTGGTAAGTTTACATCTTTATCTTGAATAAACTTTTTGTTTTCATCAAGAGGTTCCCAAGTCGTTTGTGATTTGGATCAACCAATTATGTGTTTAGCAACTCAATTGTACAGTAAGTTTTAACTTTATGGTTTGGTTCTCTTTGCATATCTACTGTAGTTAATGACTAGGGTTGGCACCTAGCTATAGTTGTGTATTGTCAGAAACTTTTGTCCTTTGTTGTTTTGAATGGTTGTGCTATAAGAAGTTATTTTTTTTTTATTTTTTGCAACTCTGTAAAACTTTTGAAACTTTTGTTAGATTTTTTTGTGATAACTATTATTTTTGTATACTGTGAAACAAGTGTCATACTGAACCACTTTCCCTATGAAACCCATTCCTGATACTAAAAAAAACTTCAGATAGGTACTAGGGTAAGTACTTTCGTAGGTATGTATTATTACCTGTCTGCTGTGTATAGAAAGTTTATTATTTTATTTTTATGCAGGTAACAGAAATATTGGACTAAATAAGTAAACGTAAATAAAACCTTTTTATTTATGAGAATTGGTTAGCGGAGATACCTACCTAAGTGCCTTTTAAAATCTGCTTTGTGAAGCATACACATAATCACTTCTACACTAATATTATTAAGAGAAGATTGTATTTTTGTTTGTAATGAATAAACTCAAAAACTAATGAATTTATGTTTGTGATGAATGATGATGTTCATATGAAAATTCTTAAGAATAAAAAATCTTTTCTTCTTTTTTGCTTTATTATCATTGAGTATATTTATAAAAATATCACGCGAGCGAAACCACTGCCGGAAGCTAATAATCAATATTTAAATAGTTGAAGAACAAACACATACATTGTCTTTATTTTTAATTTGTGTAGGTATTAGTGTAATGATTTACAAAGTAAGGCTAAAAAAACAAAATGACTGATAAAAAAAACAGTAAATACTTACCTATTAGCGGAAATCGAAGAAACGGATGAGATCATCCTATGCTGAAATAATTAGAACAAGCTATTGTTAATCTGTATTCTGCATTACATACTCAATCAAACAGAGGAAATATTTGAAGTTGTTCCGTAGTAGTCCCTATTTTTTTATTACTCAATATATGCCTAAATCTTATATCTCAATGCTTACACCTATATGTACCATCGAAGAAGTTCATATCTAACCACCGTAAAGACTATTCTTGCTTGCAGCGCTCGGCGGATATAAAACCGGGCCGGTAACAGATGTGGTCATCGTGTTCACGGGATTTTGTTTTGAAACTGGTTAGATATGAACTTCTTTAGCTACGTACCAAAAATATAAAATATTTACGTTGGTACCTACATAACAATATTATTATTTTCTTCTGTGGCCAACTGTAATAACATTTTATAAAAAAATATTAATACATTTTATTGTTGTATTATTTGGTAAAGCAAAGCATCTCGTTTATGTCTTTTACTCAGTAAAAACGCTTTCTTTTTAGCTGAATGAAAAAAAATATAATAACCATTTTATTCAACCAATTTCGTATTGTTAAGATTGTATTTCAATACCTTTATGAAAAAGCCTATGTTGCAGATCTTCTAATCTTTTAAAATTTGCTTTACGCGTTCCACTCTCTTAATAATTTATTTACAGTATACTGCTTGCAAAAAGCCAAAAAAGTTTTTTTCATATAGACAAATTAGAAATATAAAACCTGTAAAGGAATGGTTTTGTTTAATAACTTAATAAGTCAATAAGGATATACAGTAGAGATACCAGGTTAGATTGTTCGAAGAATCTAAATACTCTTATTCTTCAGAAAACCAAAAAAGAAATAACTCTTTTTAACAATGACACAGATTTTGAATGAAGAATACATAAATGTATTCTTCACTTCCTATCACATCGGGCACATGGCTTGTACCTAATGAATAATTAGAATAAAAACAGGTTGAATGCTGCATTTACTTTAAAAATACTGGCCGTTTTACTTGTAAAAATTGATACCGAAGCCATTTACAAATTTTAAAAATGTTGGAAAAAGAAAACTTTAATGGCATCTTATAATCACTTCGATATGAATAGGCCCCGTACGTAAGTATTCCAAAAAGGTTGAATCAATACCAAATTTTTTAAATCTTCACAATATCAAGACTTTCTTGATTTTCTACAAATATGTGCCTGGTCCTCCGTTTTAGGTAAATAAGTAGCGCCCATGAAGCAGGTATTAGTATCACGATAGGTACCATCAAAGAAGTTCATATCTAACCAGTTTCAAAACAAAATCCCGTGAACACGATAACCACATCTGTTACCGGCCCGGTGCTATAGCCGCCGAGCGTTGCAAGCAAGAATAGTCCTTACGGTGGTTAGATATGAACTTCTTCGATGGTACATAGGTATGCTAGAAACGACCGGCAACCGTAGAATAATATGATTGATCATATAAAGTTGCAATAGCACCGTGAAATAAGCTATAGTCTATTAGTTCCAATTGTGATCACTAAAGGTACTAGGATCATGTTCCCGCGTAAGATATAAGAATAAGATAGTAAAAATGATTAAAAATCCTTATAATAGCTTACAAACAGTAGTGCAAGTTTGCGAGGGTGCAAATATTTTTATTGCTGTTCAAGATTGCCTACGGGATCGCAGGCAAGGCGGTGTGCTCTTTTATTTTGACACTCCAGCATTCCAGCAAACCGTTGTGGTTTACTTTTCCGAAAACGATAAGTTTTTTAGGGTTCCGTAGTAAACAAGGAACGCTTATAGTTTCGCCATGTCTGTCTGTCTGTTCGCGGCTTAGCTCAGAGACTGTTTGTACTAGAAAGTTGTAATTTGGCATGGGTATACATATTAATGACAAGACAAAGTGGTAAAATAAAATCATCAAAAATATTTTTTTTTTGGGGTACACGTAAAGTGGGGATGATTTTTTCCCCCTCGTCTATCGCATGGTGTGGGGTGTCGTTGGAAAGGTCGTTCAAAAATATTGGGGGTTTATGGAAGCCATTTTTGGATTCAGGGATCCGTTTGCGAAATATTAAGCTTTAAATTGCAATTTTTTGTTAGAGTCAAGTGTGGCCCCTACCAGCTAAATGGTTGGTTCTGGATATGTGGAAAAATTCACAGCAGTAGTACTTATATATAACAAAATTAAAAGGAAAACTATCACAGCTAAGTAGGCTCTACAGGTTAATGAGTAATAATCAACCAATTTACATTTGCAGTTGAAAAAACATGTTCCCCCATACATTCCGTATGGGAAAACATGTTTTTCAACTACACTGTTAAGTTTGTTCTTAGGATAAATTCATCCCATCTACGGAACCCTTCATTGTGCGTGGTCCGACACGCACTTGGCCGGTTTTTTTATGATCTATGAACAGTCAGCAACGCATTTATTAATTGTGTTTTTTTGCTTGCCCATTACTTTAATCTAAGCTCAGGCCACCCAAACCCCACCAGTGGTTGACGTAGCTCTGAGGCGTCTAGGGACTCGGTAACAAAACTTTGTAAAAAGGGGTACTATACAATTTCAGATTATTTAGAAGATAAGAAAGCTTAGGATTGAGCTGCTCGCTCTGCTAAACCTTGTGATAAAACCATAAAGCTTGTCATTATAATTATTCAGTAAAATCATCAAAATATACCAGTTTTTTTTTTAACATTGACATTGTTGAATATTACATACAAAATGAAATTACTTTGTAAACTATTATATTATTTTAATTATTGTTAATGTGAGGACTATGTACTACTACTATAAATTTTTTTTGTTCTATTTTTCTTTTCTTTTTTTTTCTCTTTTAGTTTAAATGATGGTCTGGCAGTTTGAGTAGTTTATGCGGCCTACCCAAATGTCCTTTCTTTGGTATTGTTCGTCGAGTTGATCACCTTAAGTTCTGAGTTGAGCTCCACGATTACTGACAAATGCTTGCACTGACTGGACAGGTCCACTCAAATCTGTGTGGTTCTTTTCTCAAAAGACCATTTCAGACATTAATCTACATGGTCCTCATATGGCCTGACCAAGATTATGTCTGGATTTTAAAAGAGACTGTGAGTGACCTCCTGAGTTTGTTTCGGCCTTTTTTCTCTGACTACTCTAGTCAGATAGGAAACGTCGAACTCATCTAGCAAATTTTTAATATGACGTGTAAAAGCGATTCCAATATCCTATTTACAGAATAAACAATTTCATTTCGGATGGATTTTCGAGGCAGCGCCACTACTATGCCGCAAATAGCGGTACTCTATAGTACCGCTATTTGCGGCATAATAGTGGCGCCGCCTCGGCCCGGCTAAAGTGCCGTAAGCATTGCATTGTCATTGTTACTGTCACTTGTTATTTTGTTTGATTGTTGAGGTTAGTTTGCTGCCCTTTGTATTGATTGATAGTATTTGTTTTTGATATTATATCAGTTTATTTTTGAGGAGAAGCTAATGTTAATTTCTTCCATCTATAGCCGGCTTAACTTAAGTGTAGCCATAACCCCTTGGCTTAACAAATGAAAATGGCTGAAAGGTAGGTTAGGTTAGGTTAGAACTGTGACACTGCAGAGGGCGATGGCCGTCAGAGTTATGCGGGGATATCGCACGATCTCCTACGAGGCGGCTTGTGCACTGGCCGGATCCCCGCCCTGGGACCTGGAGGCGAAAGTACTCGCGTCATCGTATCGGTGGCGCGAGGAAGCGCGGGCGTGGGGCGAGCGACCGATGCAGCGACACGTGGAGCTGCATCGGTCTCAGCTTCGCGAGGTCCTGGTGGCGGAATGGCGGGACAGGCTTTCGCGCCCTACCGCCGGCCTCGACGTCGTCGAGGCGGTCCGGCCGGTGCTCGAGCGCTGGCTCGGGAGGAGGCACGGCTCCCTGTCGTTTCGGGTGACGCAGGTGCTCTCGGGGCATGGTTGCTTCGGGAAGTACCTGTGTCGCATAAACAGGGAGCCGGACGCCCGGGTCACCACTGCGTCGACTGCCGGGAGGACACGGCGCGGCACACGCTGGCAGAGTGTGCCGCTTGGGAGGAGCCGCGCCGTGCCCTCATCTCAGGAGTAGGCAGTGACTTGTCGCTGCCGGCCGTAGTGAACGCTATGGCCGGCGGCGCCGAGTCCTGGGACGCGGTGGTCGCCTTCTGCGAGACCGTCGTCTCGCAGAAGGAGGCTGCGGAAAGGGAGAGGGAGATCTCGTCCACTCACCCGGCCCGCAGCAGGCGCACCGGGCGTCGGCGGAGGGCGGACAACGCCCTCTTCCGGCCCCCCGAAATCGCCCCCCACACATCAGGACCCGAGGTGGCGGCGCGTAGTGTTCCACGCGCGCCCCTCTGAGACGTCGCGGGGGGAGTCAAACACCTCACTCCCCCCCCTGATCCGAGAGGGAGGCCCGCGGTGGCGAGCCGGCACCGGCCGGGGGTTGCGGAAGATTCTTTCGTTCCCGCGACCCCCGGCGTAGGTGTGAGTCGGAACTAAAAACCACCCCGGTGGTTTTTAGTCAGTAAGTCTGACAGACCCCTCCGCCCGCCCCAGGGTGAAGGACATCCATGAGGATTTTCCACCCCGGAACAAAAAAAAAAAAAAAAAAAGGTTAGAACTGTGACCACACAACGCACGAGCGAGCGGAGCCGCGGCAGCGGCCGGCGAGTGCCAAGGTCCGTTTAGGCACAAGAGAATTTAGTGTTTTGGGAATGTTGTGTTTTACAGCAAACTAACCTCAACAATTAAACAAAATAACAAGTGACAGTGACAATGCAATGCTTACACTATTATGCCGGTAGCGGCACTATATACACTGCCAATAAAAAATTAAACATTATAATATAAACGCTTTCAAAAATTTTCATTTATTTCCAGTATATCGTCTCCCTCTTCCTTCATCATCACCGCCGCAACAGTCATCCGCTACTCGATGTGACGTCACTTCAAGCGGTAAGAGGAAGCGGTCGTGGTCCCGCGCAGTCTTCAGCAACCTCCAGCGAAAGGGACTCGAGAGGCGGTTCCAAATTCAAAAGTATATCACGAAGCCTGACAGGCGGCAGTTAGCGGCAACGTTGGGACTTACTGATGCTCAGGTATGAAGGGTTTACTTGCGTAGTTTAGGGCCGATTTTTTACCAGCCAGTAACTTAACGTAAGTCGTAACTTTAATCTGCAGAAATTATACGTCATATTTTTTAAACAAATGCTGTCGAACTGCCATATTTATTCCTCGTATAAAAATACTGACTATTGAAAAAACGGCCTTCATATTTTTTGTTTTTTAACTACAATGTGAACGAATTGAGCTACAAGCTTTTAATTAAGGCAGGTACGGAGAATAATACCTTCTTTAAAATGTTAATTTAAGTAAGTATACTAAGTTTAAGTATATACACAAACTCGGAAACATTTCAAAACGTAAAATTAAGAGAGTCCATGTAAAAAACTGTTCTAGAACTTGGATTGAATTAAGCTGTGAGCCATGTGACTTTTATAAGGGATAGGAAGGTGTTACGGGGCAGACTTGTTCAATTAATTCTTCAGTATTGAGTATATTTTGTCATGAGCTTAGTTTGAGTAGTGCGCATAGCAAAACAGTTGGTGAGAGGATACACAGATTTGTATGTTTATTTGCCATCATCCGTCTCTCTCATCCTTCAGTCACACACACTTAACCCTTCATTCAAGTCATTCAAGACCCTTTCAAGTTGCAATAGCGTCGAAATCACAGACTCTGTGGTCAAAATGTCGGAACCGGGAAATCAATATACCTACTTGAATATACAAACGTATCGTAAGTTCCAAGAAATAACGTAAGATATCCACAATATGCGTGTAGTTCAAAATTTCAAAGCCATGGAAGTTTTAAAGAACCTAAAATAAACGACGAATACCTAAATCAAGACAGACTTGAACATAATTGCCTCAATCAATCTGCCTAGCCTTTTCCCAACTAAGTTGGGTTCGGCGTCCAGTCTAACCGAATGCACCTGAATACCAGTGTCTTACATGGGGCGACTGCCTATCTGACCTCCACAACCGAGTTACTGGGTATGGGTAACAAAATACCCCTTGGCATGACTGGTTGTCAGACTTTCGGGCTTCTGACTATCCGTAACGACTGTCAAAGATCTACGAATGATCACCGGGACCAACTGCATAGCGTGTTTTTCGAGGCGCGGAGGGCTCTTGGTATGTAATGGATGGATGCAGATCCACGGACCGACCTCAGCAAGCGTTGCTTTACCTAGAAGATCGACCCATGCGGCTGTTATAATTTTCGTTGCCTATTTTTGTAAAATCAAAAATATTTTAGTGAGTTTTGGAATACTCACTTCAAGTCGTTCCAACGTAGGTAATTAGTACCTATTGGTTTACTATATAAAGCGCTACATAATAAAACGTTATTTTGACGCGCGGCCAAAATCGGAACTAACGCCGCCATCTTGTTTTACAATAGCACAAAATATTTACCAACAGCAGCCCGCTGTCAGCTTAATTCAGCGCCAAAATATTGCATAATTATTCAAAAAGGTTGAAACACAGAAATAAAAGGAAAGGCCACTTTTCTCAAAAATAAAGAAAAGTTCCTAAGCCATTAATTAATTTAAAAATATAAGAAAAAGAAAACTTTAATGTTATTTCAATCAAGTTGCCAGTTTCCGTAGCTTTGTAACTGTATTTGAAAAAGGTTAAACATAAATTATGCACATAAAGAGTATCCTAATAGACTTCAGTACACTATTTTGGAGAGTTTTAATAAGATTTGAAATATTGTTACGCTAACGTCGGTCGCGATAAATGGACGTGTAAATATGTAGCACAGTAGCACTCAGCGAGCGCGACTCCATGGCGTTGATTGTTTATAGATGATTCTCATGGTTATAATTGACTGCCTCGTCGGTCTAGTGGTCGCAAGCGCTACTGCTGAGCATGAGGATCTGGGTTTGATACCAGGGTCGGTCAAAGTGTTGTTGTGTTTTTCTATCTGGAATTTCTCAGTAGCTGCCCGGAATCTGGATTTGTGCCCGGTTGATGGCAATAGGCTCGCCCCCTATTACATGGGACTTAAACATAACTTGCGAAATGTGCGTGTACCTACCTACTACATGTACACCTCTTCCCTACCCGTCGGGGAAACAAGGCGTGATGTTATGTTATGTTACAACCTGAGGGTTGATACTAACCTGCAGATTGCAAGAAACGTAAGAAATTTTGATTTCGCGGGCTATCTTTGCGCATCCACCATAATCGATGTACAACCCGGGCGCAATAACTTGACACCTGGCTCGAAACTCGACTCCCCTCCCACTAACCCGCGCGAGGCCCCGCTCTCGTCCTGAAGGACGCGAACGGGGCCTCGCGCGGGTTAGCGGGAGGGGAGTCGAGTTTCGAGCCAGGTGTCAAGTTATTGCGCCCGGGTTGTAGGTAATATCGAAAATCATTAACTTAGGTGGGTACCAAAGTCTGTGTGGTATGGTAGCACCGCGGGGCTCTAGCGCTCCGCTGCGTCAAGCTGTCGATGTCGTACGAAAACATCTGTATCCGATAATGGTTTTTAAACGATATCCGCCGCCGCAGGCGGTGTGGCGCCGACGTTGCCGCTGGCGTGGTGTGAAACTGTTTTACCACCAAAGTTAATTAACACTGTTGCTTATAAATACCTACATATATTATATCGATAGGTACCTACTCCAAGTACTTACGTAGTACGGAGACCACTCAAACTCATAATATTTTATTTCACATAAACCTACATGGGCACTTATGAAACGTCAGAAGCTAGGTGCACGGTTCCAATTGGTCATTTCCTATGGAGAAGAACCGGCAAGAAACTCCACGGTTAGGTACTCTTTTAAAAATAATTGACTTTTACAATATTTTCAAATAACAGTGTTAATAGGTATAACAGGACACTGTAGGCCTTTCAACAAGTAGGTATCAAGTAGTTACTTGATAAATAGAAAATGGTCAACAAATCTACAGTCAACTAGGCCTACAAACGTTCTCACATTCACAAAATAGAAGAGAATCTATGTAAAAGATAATAAAAATAAAAACCTATTCAAACCAAATGATATGATTACAACTGTAAAAAATCGGAAAAAAGTCTGCGTCGTCAACCCAATGCTGCGGTCACAACATTTTAAGGACCAATTTTTCAATAGTCAGATAACCTTTATCTGATGAATAGGTACCTAATATGGCGTTTTGACATACAAAAGCTGTCAAACCGCAGTTTTTATTCCTTGGATAAAATTATCTGAAGATTGAATAAAAGCCGGCCAAGTGCGTGTCGGACCACGCACAATGAACGTAGTTGAGATGAATTTATCCCAAGAAAAAACTTAACATTGTAGTTGAAAAGCATTTTCTCCCATACGGAATGTATAGATATGGAGATCATGTTTTTCAAACTGCAAATTTTAGTTGGTCGATTATTACTCGTTATCCTGTAAAGCCACTACTTAGCTGTGATAGTGCCCTCGCGGAGAGCTCATTTTAAATGTAGGTTTTTCTTAGCGAATACAGTATTTTAAACCGTGTAAATAAATTCTGATGTATATTAAAAAAAAAAAAAAAAATGTGTAAGCGTTGCTTTGGTTTTAAACTCAAAGCATTTTTTTTTTTTTTTGTTCTCGTTTATAAATATTTACTAAAAATTTAAAAGGTTGGATACTACGTACTACAAGACCCCCTGAAAATACAGTATTACTTGGTTTTACAGTGTTTTATAACACGGTTTTAATCCTAATGCCGTTGACCGTCCGCGATGGTTAACTTTAGCGAAAACGTAATGTGCCACAACCCTCCCGGTGGATTCACTTCCAATATGTATGGCGGCATGGCGTATGAGTTCTATGAAATTGGGTGGAGTCGAAAGTATTAAGCAGTTTTTTTTCTCCGTTTTGCACGGAGTTACGCGTAAATAACGACAAAGTATAGTTTATCCACAAAAGAAATGGCAAAATAGTTGCGATTTCAAAGCAGATTTCTATTTGTGTGGCTCTGAGAAAATGTTACAAAAGCCGTCGGCCACCGAGACTATGGGCGGGCCCATTGAAACCTTACTGCATAGTATCCTCGAATACATTTACCGAACTAATCCGTGTTAAAATAATATTTTTGTTCACAGGTCAAAGTGTGGTTTCAAAACCGTCGCATGAAATGGCGGCACACGAAAGAAGGGCGCGGCGGCATATCAGGCAGCACCGGCTTACCGGGACGGGACCCAGATTCCACCAACGATGACAACGAAGATATTGACGTCGACACACTCAGTGATTAGTTGGAACAATGGACTGAAGTGTTTAAATTCGAAACATTTTATGAATCAGTTTCATGAGTCTTGATTCATGCCTTTTTGCCGCGAAGCAGCATAGCTGTTTTGACTTGAAAGGTGTGAGTGCCGATGTCATACTTTTGTCTCTAAAGTTGGCACGCACAGGCAAATACCGGGTGCTGCAGGGCGGTTTCTATTTGCGGTGGCGGTCTATGGCCTGATACCAGCGGTTCTCTTTATAAACGTCTTTGTTCCACCTAATACAAGCTCGCGGGTTGCTAAAGTGAGACATCCTCTTGGTCGAAACATACGAAAGCCGCAGCCGCCCGGTACCAGATTTTGGTGGACATCGGCTTGTTTTATTACTTGTCATCAGTGGTACTGCAGGCAGTATTTTTCAATCGTTCAAATGAATAAAAACAATAATTGGCGAGAAATAAAACTGATTGGTAGCGTTGTTGTTATAATTTTCCAAGTATTAATTTATAACAGATTTAAGGCACATTGTGGTTGAAGTACAATTCTCAAAAATCTTGTTAAAATATTTTTTAAGCTATAGGTATCTAAGCCAATTTTATATTTCTTTATCTTTTATGTGCACATAAGACAAAAATGTATACCAATATTTTGATATCAGATATTTAAATAGACATTAATTAATTTATTATACCTAAATCAATCTAAATAATTATTTTTGTTTAGTTTGTGAACAGTAAATCATATTTTTGTAGTCAATAAAAAAATACTCTAATATATCTACCTACTGTGATTTTATATATTATAGGCTTCATTAGCATAAGAACAGACTATAATTACCTATAACACAAGCGCACATTACAGCCGCGGACCGCAATGCATCGCCTTTCAATACAAAAAAGCGCGGTGCGGCCCACCTGTAGTGTGCTATGGTTCATACACAAAATGTACCTACGCAAGTGATGTAGCATGAGTTTTGCGGCACGGCCCACCCAATGAGGGTTTCATGAAAATTCACGCCACCAGTTGGCGCCACTTTGACAAGAGGTTTTCCATTTCGACAATGGATCTAAAATATTTATATAAGGCGCGGAACATAGGTACACAAGAGGCGAGAGGCGCGGGTGAGGGGCCGGTGCGGCGTGGGCGCTGCGACTTTCATATTCCATACAAAATGTATAGGAGCGACGGTACGTGAGGTGCACACGGCTACTCTGTCACTCTTTAAGGCTGATCTTTGAATAGATAATAGATCTATGAATCTGCACTATGTCTTAATTGCTGAACATTATTGCTCCCATAGTAGGAGACAGAGAGGGAAGGGGTTAAACTTACTAATCTCGGCTCTACAGGTACACACACCACCATCTTACAATGAATGTGCTCATGTGCATTTTGTGATAAGGAAATTACGATTCAGTGGGTATAAGCAGGTAGAAATACTTGTGTGCTCTGCTGGGAATAGAGGATTCTATCTAAATAAAATAACGCAATAATGCAATACATCCTTTTAATTTTTATTACATCTAAATTAACGTATAGATAGAAAGAGCTGCTACACAACAAGGATAGGTATGAAAATATAAACGTACAATAATATTTGATAGCTGAAAAGGATAGTGCATGACAAAATATTAAAGGTAGTTTACTAAAGAGTAATAACTAAAACGAAATTCATCAGAAAAGTTGTAAAAAAAAGTCTAATAAATAACGTTTACAAAAATGTGTACTTATTGCAAAACATTTGCCATAAATACTTGACTAATTAATTTGGGTGTAACAAAACAAGACTCAATTAACACAAAGTATGGTAATTCCTATGAACTTAGGGTCTACGATATGTTCAACATAAGAATCTACTTGAAACATCCTACACACATTTGAATAACTACATACATTATACCTATTTTGGCATTAACACATTTTGAACCCTATCTAATAATCTACAAGTTTCACTTTGCTCCTTGCGTATGCGTCGCCAGCGTCTTTATCGTATTCTTGTGAGGGACTACTGCTGTGCTCGGTGTGCCTAAACCCGTGGCCCCTGTACCCACCTCTATGTCCGTATGGCCTCCTCCTCCCGGGAGGATAGTCCTCTTTCCATCTGCCGTCATGACTCGGATTTTCATAACGATTATAGCTGTCATAACGAGCGGGCCCTTGGTCGCGATTCGGATACTTATCGTATCTATTTGAGTAGTGTGACGGTCTTTCCTCATCGTTTCTCCTGTCTTCCTTGGGCTCTGGTTCTTGATACCGCCGTCTCTCTGTGTAGTGTGAGTTTTCTCCATATTCGGATGGTCTTGGTCTCTGCGACGTCGATGTGGACTCTCTGTTGACTTCCCATACCGGTATCCGCGGCGGAGGAGGCGTGACGCTTCGAGATTTACTTTTGTCCTCTCGTTTCTTGTCGTTCGACAAGGATTCTCTGCAAAGTTAAAATCGAATGGTATAGAAACAAAATAACCCAACGCAGTGACGATCCTTGTGCTATATTAATTTCATATCAATACATCTATACAAATAAATTAAATGAAGTGTCTGTTTGTAATGTCAAAATAGCAGCTTTTTACTATAGTTTGACCGAGACCGCTGGTCTGCGCCTTAGGTCTGTGCGCGACGAGACGGGGGAGCAGTTCAGGCCGTTCATTTGTCAACGCTCACGGCGCGCGGCTTCCCGCCTGGCGTTCATTCATCAACGCTCCCCCCACCTCGCCGTGCATTCCTAGGGCGCGGAACAGCGGTCCCGCTCAAACTATAAATGCTTATCAGTCAGGCTGGCAGTCTGTCTGTTTGTTCCGGATAATTTCCAAAATGGCTGGACCGATTTTGACGGGACTTTCACAGAGAGATATCTGATATTATAAGGACTAACTAAGGCTACTTTAAGTTAAGATAAAGAATTAGGACCCACGCGGGCGACGTCAACGGCAGCAGCCAGTGTATTATTAAAATAAATAGAATATTTACCTTGAAGATGATCGACTGTGACTTCTATCCGAGTCGTCTTCGCTTGATCTTCGATTCTGTTGGTGTCGCATTTCGCGCTGCCTGTAACAAATACCCAATATTACGAACGAATTCCGACATCAAACCTTTGTACCCAAACACCTTTGTACTCAAATTATAATTATGTCGTAACTCTATGTATTTTACTGTGTGTACATAAATAATAAAATAAATAAATCAAAAATATTTCCGTCATACAAAATTATAGATGCGATGCGATTTTTCTCGGATATGATTACATATTCATAAGAATGCAGATGTTTTATGTTTTTTTAAATGATATTCTTTCAGTATCAGATGGTTGAGGGATTATATGAATGTTAAGGGAGTGAACGCTTATGTGACAGGGGAAGAATTTAAGAAAAACCTGCAGTAACATAGGATAAGGGCTGGCAGAATAAGATCAAATGGTATTCATGCTTGTATAAAGTATAGGTGACACAGACTTGCGCCGGAGTTTGATGGCCAGTTCCCTCATTTCTTCGTCGCGACGCGCCTGGCGACGGCTCTCGCGTTCTTGACGCTCGGCTTCAGCCCGCTTGTCTGCGCGAACTATAAATAAAACATTGTACATGAATGCTATGACTATCTAACATAATATATTTATCATTGGTATATTAAACGCTGGATTGAGTATCATATTAGTTAGTAAAATTATTAAATATTTGCATATTAAAAGATTTATAAACTTTTAATACATAATTTATGGATCGTATATTGTTAGGTCATATAAAACTCACGCTGCCTTGATAATTGTGCCTGCATTTTCCTCTTGAGTTTTTCTTTCAGTGAAAGCGTTTCACGCGAAGCACCCTGCAAAAGTCGTCAAGTTAATTTGATAGATAAATTATGGGAGAATTGACTCTATTCTGAGAACAACTCTCGTAAAGTATTACAGGACTGTCCCACTCCTTTTGTAGGTAAAATAAAGGTTGCCTACACGTAGGGTTATGTCGGTTCAAGCCTCAGACTGAAGTAATAGTGAATATTGTAGTCTGGCCTGTAAGGAATACCTTACCCCAAAGACTGTCCGTCAACATAGTAAGGATACTGTTTCTGCACTCCTACTCGTTTGGATATGTCTTGCACGCTTCCCCTTGATGAACTTACGGAATCGCAATATCCGCAAATACATCTGCCGTTTAAACTTGTTATGAGCTATACATAACTTTTTTATATCATTGTCAAACTTATCTTTTTATGATCAGTTCAGAATAAGATAGAAAATCTTCTAACTTATTGATGATATTTTATACATATAACAGAAGAAATACACATTGGATAGAATGAAACGACCAACATTCATTTACATAGTAAAATAATAATTCAAGAAAGTTCTGCACAACAAAAATGAGAACTAGTAACAATCCATCAGTCGAATATTAACGCACATTTAGACACGGCGGGGAAGAATAGGTTGATATACAAGCAACAATCATCTCAAAGAAATCGAGCAAGACAATGCCATGGGTTCAAATAAACGTACAACCAGGAGTTTAGCAGGTATTGTCACAAACTTTCATGTGGTCATTTAGTTTCGCATCACAGATAGTAAAAAGCGAAATAATCTGCTGTTGTTCAAACTACTGCCAGTAATGTCGTAAGGTGCTAAAATGAAAGCAGAACAAATTTATAAAAGCAAATGATTCTTACTGACTTTGGAGCTGGATCCAGACAATCGTATCTGATTCTGGTTTGTATTGGATTTATTGCCCACCGCCGTTCTGAAATGTGGAAAAATTGCTTGTGTCAGAGTTGTGGTAGGCAGAAATTGGTGATGTAGCGAACTTGGGAGGCCTATGAAGACTGCGAGAAATCAAGTGGATTCCCTCGTGCGGTTGATAAGATTTTTCATAATTACAATACTCAGAGGGATTCACTATCTTGTTCCTCTATTGGTCGTACTCAAGATCAGTATGATCTTTTTGTTTGGGTCTTTAAACAACTCAAGAGTTTTTTACAGAATTTCGAGTGCTTGTGACGGGCGAATAAGTTATGGAATATTGGCACTAAAACATCTGTACTTTTCATTCAGTCCTCTCCCGATATCATGAAATGAAATAATATGAATTTTTTAAAGGGATTTTCTAATGATAATGGTTGAAATGTGATCTCTCAGCTAAGCTGAGCCCTTTTATACTAACGATATCTCGTTGACATTACTATAAATATTTATGTTGAATATCGCTGAAAACTCGACCCTTCAAATCACAACCCAAAGCAATTAAATGACAATAATTATTAGAAAAAATCGATTGATTTTAAGAAAACGTACTAGATATATAGCTTTCAGATTTTGTAAATTATACAAGTTTATTTAGAAAAATCTCGAAACTCACTTTTTCGCGTCGTCATCAGATTCGCTGGAGTCGGAGTCAATGGACAGTTCGCTCGACGACTGGTCCTCCTTGCGCCGCCCATAGTACCGCGGCACGGCCGGCTTGCTTGCAATCTTATCACTACTGTAACATAACACCACGTAACTTAGTCTCGATATCATTTATTTAGTCGAAATAGCACTAAGACTAATGGTTCCCCCACTTTAGCTGACTCACCTCACCATTCAAATAAAACTAACTTCAAAACAAGCTTACCTTTCAAATGACATCGATCTGGAGTTATTACGCTTGGCATAGCCACTAGCATGACTGGAAAATACAAAGACAATTTAGTTTCAACCTAAAAATACGAGCAAACTATTGGACAAATAGTAACGGGTGTGTAATACAAACTTTGCTGGGCTTCGAGAATATCTGTTTCTACGATTACGTGACCTGGACCTTGAGCGGGTCCGTCTGTAGGGGCTGTAGGACCTCGAACGAGACCGCGAGGAGACGGAACGCGATCTTGAGGAGCGAGACTTGGAACGTGACTTCCTCCAAGAACGCGACCTCGAACGTGACCTTGATCGCGAGCGCGAGAATGATCTTGACCTTGAGTTGGGTCCCCTTGGACCTATCTGGCGGGTGCGTCGACTAGTTGGTGGTGTCGGCCTACAAAAATTTAACATCAATTTTATTACGTCTATTTTTCCCGAAGGACGAGGCTCCTTCGGGGAATAAGGACGTGTCTGGTACAGCCACATTTCGCCTATTCTGTTTATTCATACCGTTTACGAGGTTTGCGTGCTACATCCGCGTATAACATCTTCAGGTTCTGCTTCACTTTATCTGCATACAGGGGCTTGGCTGCCGTTGCTGTGGACAATAAGACAATTAACTCACATTTTACTAAACAGAAAAAATTACATAATCAAAATAATTCGAAAAACCATTACTACTTTCTTGTAGATTGTTTAAAGTTGAGCAGCTGCATTATTGTATGCTCTAATAACAGCAAAGTGGTGGTGACTTTGTGTGCAACAGAATGACTGGACCAAGAGAGGCTTTGGAAGATTGAGCAATACCAAGTTTTTGTACATATTTGGTACTATTTGGTACCAGACATCAAATAATCGGTACCTCGCTATATGTATAGGGAAAACTATTACGAAGAAAGTGTGAAAAAACCGACATGGTCCAGCCATTCTGACCGCAGAATGGCTGGACCAAGTCGGTTTCACCTTGCTGTAGGCGATATAAATAGTTCATCTTTTCGTTAAAATTTAGTACCTCATTGGTACCTCAACATAAGTTTTTCTAAGATTTTTTCGATAAGCCAAAATAAAGAAATACCTAAAAGAAGTTTTGCATGTAATTTGGGCCTCGTCGGTTTAACCAAGTTGCAGGCGTTTTTATTAGTTCATCTTTTCGTTAAAATTTTGTAACTTTATTGGAACCTCAACATATCGCTGGCTCCGGGCAATATAGCGGTAAACACGGGTTACGCCCTTTTGAATGTTATTTGATTTATTTATTTATTTAACACTTTAAGCACACAAATGTACAGAGGCGGACTTAATGCCTTAATAATTTGATTGTTGGCTTCTCTGAGTACCAATCTATCACTCTTATTTTATTCAGTTTTTTTAAATAATATTTATGTAGAATAAATGACAATAACAGCTTTATTGCATGGAAAATTCTCTTACGACTAAGTTATGTATTTTTACTTCTCCTGTAAATTTCGATTTTTGATATTACCGCTTTATTGCCCGGGGCCAGCGATATGTTTTTTGTTTTTCAGTATACCAAAAAGTTACACCTAGAAGAAGTTTTCCATATAATGTTTATGCTCTAACAACAGCAAAGTGGTAATGATTTTGGTGACAAATATTTTCTCAAGAATCACTACTTATTATAAAACAAAGACCCCTCGCCGCGTCTGTCTGTCCAGACCGATTTTCATACGGATTTTCCCCAATGGACAGAGTGATTCATGAGAAAGTTTTAGAGTGTAGTAGTTTTTATTAAATTGGCTGAAATATGACGTTCATTGTTGAAGATGCCGGAAAATATCATGCCAACCGAGAGCTTTACTGGAGGGTGCCGCATAAACCAATAGAGTTGGAAACAATGTATATAACGGAATAATTCCTCCCGTGGGACCGTCCACGCGGGCAAAGCCGCGGGCAAAAGCTAGTGTAGATATAAATGGCAGAACTTTACATTTAATGTTAGGCCTAATTTTACCGCTCAGTCTAGAAATCGAAGGGAAAATCAATAACACTTAAACTCACGTTGCTTCTCTTCTTCCTCGCCACCGAAAGACGTGATAAACTGTATATTCTCGCCCGTTTCTGGCGAAGGGCTTCGACTGGGCGATCGAGTCGGCGACCGAGCCGGCATTGACGACGGAGCGGCGTAACTTGGAGGACTAACCACCCTTGTAGCAAGCTTCTTGTCGCTGTAAATAAACCGTTATTACTCCAGTACACGCCGAATGGCAACACAATAAAAAGGAGACGGCCTTACTTGCGTGCCTCAATAGTACAACTTCTTGCGTCAGCATGAAATTGGAATTTTTGCTTTATTATTATACCATCATTATTATATTAAATTACGGACTTATTTTATTACGATGGTACATTTATAAGACATTAATTTTTATTGATATTTGTTAAGTAATGGTTATACTAGGTAAAAATGTTTTAGCTCTTGCCTTGAAGACTAAGGACAATATGAAAGAAAAACAAGTTTTCAATATCGACCTTTAAATTCATGAATACTCTCAAGGACTTTTTACGTTTTATAACCATTTGTTTTAACAATAAGATTGGAGTGTGTAAGTCTTAAGACATCAGTTTCAACATTATGATATTTTATTCTCTTTCCTATTCTAATCTCATGAGCAGTAGGAACTGAGCATTCTATCAATGTTAATTGGTGTACAATAAAGCAATATTCAATGTATTAAATTCTAGAAAGCATAACAAAGGTTCTAAATTGGTTCTGGAGCAAATTAGCTACATACATAACTAGAACGTTATTCAAGCCTACTCACCGATGCGCACGCCTTTCTCTCCTACTCTTTCTCCCAGAAAACATAGCCTTCTCCTTTTCTTCCCTTAGCAGCTGTTTCTGATG
Organism: Agrochola circellaris; assembly: GCA_914767755.1. NCBI lineage: Eukaryota > Metazoa > Arthropoda > Insecta > Lepidoptera > Noctuidae > Agrochola > Agrochola circellaris. Next base: position 7,908,830 of record OU611853.1, read on the forward strand.
CTCCGCGTCATCGGCGTCGCCCGTCAGGAATGAGAACAGATCGCAGCCTGCCATGCCGAACTGTGGCCCCACGCCATTCAACTCGTGCGCCTGTGCTCCGCAAAATGTACCGTCAGCGAAGGTATTCGATGGAGTATACGTACTTTACTACATGAATTGAATGATAGATTTATGTATAGAGTTCCTTGAATTACGTTATTATAAACAGAAATACTTTACTGAAACTGGCAAGAGTTCGTAGTATGTTTAGAAGGATTCTATGTCCGTTAGTCTCACAACAATACCTATAAGTACACATTTCATGCACAAACAAACAGAAACATTTGTTAATTAGTCCGGGAGGTAGCGTTGCAAATGCAAAAGTCATAGTAAGCCGGCTGATATTAACATCGATAGTTGATCTTATATGACTAACAAGTGAACCGACCGTCAGCTGCTCAAGTAGCGGTGGGTGCGGGTGTGGGAGGCTGCGAAAGAGGTAAAAAAAAAAAAAATACTTAAGTAATAGTACGCTTGCTGAAACTTTTTTCATAAATAATTGACGTTATACTGAGCAAGAAAAAAATCGTCAGCTGCATCGTAGAGGGGGGATTATGCGTCAGCTGTTCGCATGAAGTTGTAAAAAAAAAACCTGAAATAAAGTCATATTACGCCGGATGAAATTTAACTACGTGATTCTTCAAAATATTGCGAGTACGAAAACAACAATCAGCTGCTTGTGTAGCGGTGGGAAAACCGTCAGCTGACCCAGTCGAGATTTAAAATTTCGGAGCGTTGCTATTATGCTGTTTCCTTTTAAACACATATTTCGAGATAGATTCTGGCCTTGCTCGAACCCATAACACGACCTTCGGGCTCCTAAGCCTCTCCCCCTAAAATTTCAAAGCAGCATCTGCCTGTCCGTGTGGATTTTTGTCGTATTAATTATATGGCTAGCTACATAGGCAATAAGACGATTTATATCAACTACGAGATTTGTTATAAATATGAAGTCCAAAATAATGAAGTGATACGAACCGTCGATCACAATTTATCTTGTCCAGCTCACGAAGAAGCTGATACAAAAATTGTATTCCACGTTTGTCAGTTAGATTTCGATGCTCACGTTACGATACGATGCTCAGACACAGATATTTTTATAATAATGCTCGGCAATATGAATGCAATTGACAACGATTGTAAAATAACAATGCACATTGGTTCCGGGAATTCTCAAAGATTCGTTAACATCACGAAATTGTATGAAAAGTTGGGAACCGATTTGTGCTCTGCATTGCCAGGGTTCCATGCTCTCACAGGCTGTGATTTCAATCCTGCATTTTACAGGAAAGGAAAATTTAAGCCTTTACAATTGTTGCGAAAATCTCCGGCATATATAAAGGCATTAGGCGATATCACAAATATTCCTAGTTGTGAACTAGACGAGGTGTTCATAACTATTGAAGAATTTGTTTGTCCCCTGTACGGATTCAAAGCGATAAGCGATGTCAACGCCACACGAGTTGCTACATTTATTAAAAATTATCAAGTCAATGAAAAAAACGATATACTCAAGTGGAAAAATCGTATCGACGGGGCGATCTTCCCACCATGCAAGTCCGAACTACGCCAGCATTTACTGCGCACTTCGTTCATAGCGCACCTTTGGAGCCATGCTCACCTTCGAGACCCTTCTCAGTTATCTCCCACGGACTGGGGATGGGAAGAACAAGAAGAGAAATATGTCTTCAAATGGTTCGAGGGAGATCAAGTACCCCCATCAGTCACCAGTATAACGGATAGCAGCGAAAATAGTGGCGGTATGGAATTTTTATCGGTGGCACTTTCTCTGAGCTTGAATATTTCGGGTAGCCTAATTTTTATGATTAACATGCTCATTTCCAGATAATGGTGAAGAGAATCGAGCTCAAGAACGGGATCAAGACGAAGAGAACGATTTCCTGCAGGACAGTTTAGATGATGATTCATCAGTGAACGATTCCGATAGCGATACCATCGACAACGAATAACTTTTCTAAATTTCGAGTTCTCTATGATTGGATTTTTTAATTTTATATCAGCCTTCATTTTATTTTGTGTTAATTTTATTTTACAATTATATGATATCATATTTCATCGATATCATTCATCTTCGATATCATTTTTTCATATTATCCATTTTGTTGAGAATAAAACAAGGCAAAAATATATGATGAAAGATTCTGTGCATTGCTCCAATAATCTGCACCTTTACTGCGTCAGCTGACGATCTTTCCACCGCTGTACACGCAGCTGATTGTTGTTTTCGTACTTTTGATCATTTAAACAATCACGGAGCTCAATTTCATCCGGCGTACTATAACTTTATTTTGCGTGTTTTTCTTACAAGTTCATGCGAGCAGCTGATGCATAATCCCCCCTCCACGATGCAGCTGACGATATTTTTTCAGCTCAGTATGATGACAACTATTTTTATAAGTTTTTTTTTTTTTTTTTTTGCCACTTCCCGATTCCACACCCACCGCGGGTGCGCGAGCTGACGCTTGGTTCAGTTATAAGTCGTTCGAGGTCTATGCTAAAAGATAGCAAGCAATCGGCGTAAAATTACTACCCAAAATGCAACGCTACCTCCCGGACTATTTAATGTAGGTCATGCAATTTTCGAGTCATGAATCGAATCCGCGACATTTACGTTCCACTCCTTTGCCAAATAGGTCAACATCAATTGGGTCATACAAAATAAGAAATGGATAATTAGTAAGATATTGTAATCGAGTGCTCCTAAAAACATTTAAACCACAAGTAGAGTGCTCACAAAAATATTTAAATTAGGTACAATAAAACTATGAATCATGTTATTATTTACAAATGAATTAAATTAAGAAAGAGCATTCTGTTGCAGTAATAGTACGATCTACCGCATTTACACATGCGTGATTCGCCTCGCCATTCGACGATTTGTTCGGCGGGATATTCGTGTGGCTTTAGGCTACACGAGTGACCGTTTACACATTCGCGTCAATTCATTTCTACTTCAGGTGCACGAAATGGACGACTTCATTCTAGCGGCTTTTGCATTGCAGTTGCAAAGTCAATATAATTATTTAGAGGTCCTACAAAAAATAATTAAAAGAAAACGTCGCAGACGATGGCGGTCCTCTCCTGCACCAGATTTGATTCATACCAGCTTTTTGCGTCGATTTGTACGAAAAGTAGCCATCAAAGATATTTTCTTCAATTTTAAGTCATTCACTGGTACTTTCATCACTTCAGATACTATTCCAAGCAGTTTATACTATCTGCTTATTTTTATGATGTGCATGCTTAGGATTCCAAATGACTGGCTGACTTTGGTAAACCAAAAACGTCATAACTTTATTATTGATCCAGTGCATTTTGATGTTGCTTGATAGGCCGTTTGCTACGAAATGAACTAGAAACCGAATGTGTAAACACTAGTTTGTCTCGTCTCGCCACTCGTTTCCCTTTGACTCGTGTCCAAAAGACCGCTTCCGACGCGAGCGTCACGAGCGGCGAGGCGTAACATGAGGCGAATGACGAACCACCGTTTACATATTCGTGTTCGTGCCTCGATTCACCGTTCGCCTCGTTACTCGCGCGAATGTGTAAATGCGGCTTAATAAATTAATAATCATGAAACATTTTTACAACATTTTTACGACAAATAAATAATAGAAGACTATCAAGAGAAACAATTCTTTTAGTTACACTATTACACACAGTCTACATTCTTTGTTACACAAATAATAAACAATGAAACCAGTAGTCAGTGTTCTCTGTGAATACACAATGGGATCTACTAATGGCACATTTGCCGATAACCAGAATAATGTTGTAGGTATGTAGTGGTAGATTGGCAGCAGGTAATAATAATGTTAGTGTATATTTTTGCAATCATGTAACCATAACCTAGCAACAAAATGCTAAAATAACTAACCATACTGGTAGGAAAACTCACCTGTGAAGCTTCCATTTTGTTCACATCAATGCTCAAGTCCACATCAATGATTTCCAGATCTGATTCATCATCCGAATCTTTTGGTTCCACTTTTTTAGTCTCTGGTCCTGTAATTTAATACTGCATGCCATAAGAATACCCAGAAAAGACCGTAGAGTATACTACCCCATGACCAGACATAAGTAGCCATCACAGCACATTGAGGTATAACAGTAAAGCTGAATCTACCGTTAGAACCAGAGGGTTGTGCTCCAGGATCACTATAATTGTATCCTATAGCAGCACCCGTGCCCTTCTTTTCGTGAAGTTTTTCCTTTTGCTGTTCTTTTTCTTCTATAGTGACTCCAAACTGTTCTTCTATAGCCAGCTGTTGGAGGAACTTGTCTTCGCCTAGAAGGAATTATTACTATTTAGTATTGATGTCAAAACTTTTATCATAAAGTAGAAGTAAAAACTATCAAAGCCTATCAAGATCAGTTTGTAAAAATATTGGCTCCTTACTTATTCCCAGAAAGACATTTTGTGCCAGGATTCTGTATCTCTCATAATTGCACTGTCTTTCTTCTGGACTCAGCTCCTCTGGTGGTATCTCAGGGATCCTCACTTCCGGTATGTAATCCAGATGGGCTCGGACATCAAAACGATCAATCATGTTGTTGGTGTCACCTTGCCAAGGCATCCTAAGAAAATAAATTTTGTTTAGTTGATACTAATGTTAGGTATTCTTGTTATCTTTTGATAAATTTGTCTCAAGTGACAAACATTATCAGCATAGGAAAATATTATGACTATTAATTCAGAAGTATTCTTTGTAATTTTTATAAGTCAGGTATTTCTTTTCATTTAAAATTTCCTCATTTCTACTTCAAATAGCTTCACTTATCTTATGAAAGAATAGTTTCAGTAATGTGATGTTTATGTACTAACATGATAGCTGGGCCTTCCCCTGCCGCAGCAATAGCCGGGTCCAAATGTACCTTGCATGGTCGTCCGTGGAGCTGTAAGAACTGAGTTGGCTCCGCTTTCTGAAATTAAGTCATTAGTTGATTCAACCTTGATTTTAAAAGGTTTGCTTTGTTTCTATTTCCATTCATTTGAGGAACGACTAATTTGGATGTCCATTGAATACATGACAAATAAATAATATACAAGTAAACAAACGATTGGCTCACAATCTTTTCGTAAAAATCTTTACGGCGCTCCGCCCTTCGACGATAGTCAACAATCATTCCTCGGATCATCCGCTCTTGTTTCCTTGCTTCGTGCCACATTATGATATTTGTTTAGAGCACTTAAACATAAATATAATAAACGTAAATTAATACACCGCAATTCCCGCTTTGAAAAACGTATCAAATTCTGTCTGCGATTGATATGGTTATTTTTTATCTTTCACACGCCATTTTGATATTTCACCTAGTGACGTGAAAAGTTACAATTACAACTTTAGCCTTATTTAAATATGGCTTCAATATAATTTTAGTCGATTAGTGAGTGGCAGCGAGGACACAGACCGAACATTAGAGTTTGGCCAGCGAGTCGTGGCATAGACTAATTTATAAAAGGTAATGGCGGCAAATTTAACAAACCTTCAGTTGGCAACATAAAATATATGGTGAAAAAAAAAACCATTTGATATGTACATATGTACTTGTTTATAATTTTATGTTAATTATTTAGTTTGTTGATAAGACTAGGAATGTAGGCATAAGATAACATTTCAGACTATACATAATGGAATTTATGAACCTCACCTGAAGGGAAAGTACTCTAATTACTGGAGATAGCCTTTATTTTTAAAGAAGCAAATCTGCATTCAAAGATTTTCGTTAGTAACATTGGTGATTCTGCTGTTATGGGCTGGCGCACCATCTTGCTGTAGAATTACACGGTGACGCTCTTGCTTGGGAAAAACATTTAACGAGGCTCAGTATTTTAAGATACTTCAGAGTTTAGATGACTTTCGTACACGTGGACTAACACAACCATATTTGTCATAATTGTTTCTAAGTTTAGATTTTATGGTTTTCGTTTCATTTAGTTTATCATGTATGATAGAGAGATTTGATCCATATAATTGATCCTATCGATTGATGCCATAAAAGTACAGAATGTTATTTTTAGGATTTCAACCGATTCGATTCCAGTGTGCAAGCGAATTTTAAAAAAAACTTTGAATGCAGATTTGTTTCTTTTTAAAAATAAAGTATTGTTTCTTTTATGTAAAATGTATCTCCATTATTTAGAGTAGTTTCCACCAGATGAGCTTAAAAAATTCCACCTGTATTTCATGTTGCCAGCTGAAGATTTTTTTGCCGATTTCCTTGTGCTACGACTCACTGGCCAAACTCTACTTTTCTATCACGACACGAATGAGTATTATTTAAAAATTTAATTACCAACAGCATAGATTGGTACCTACCAATTCAAGAGCAATTTTAAACTAAAACTAAATTTATGCTATGAAAGTGGCGAATAGAGAACTAATATATTATGTACTGAATTTGAAAGATGTCCCTTCTCAAGCAGCGCTTCCATCCACGTTCCTTTAGATAAGTGCAAGTTTAAATTGATGTCCAAAAGAAAGGTCAAAATTGTTCAAAACTAGTGAAAACAATATTTATTATTTCAATTAATTTAATTAACAGTGTACAAGTATAGATCATTGTAATCTTCAACATCAAAAAATATTTCATTTTCTAATTGATTTGGTTTGCAAACACTCAACCAATTCATGAATTCTTCAAATATATCTAGATTTACTAATGTGTCAGTCATACTTCTGTTGCAAACTAGATAGCTTCCTTTCTTGATATATTTTTTGAAGAAGTGCCACATTTCTTTGTGCTTTTCGTTATCCACAAAGAACTCTAATATGTTGATTACTATAATGTCAGAGTTTGCAACAAGATCACTCCTTTCCAACACATCAGAGTGCACTATTTTTACCCTGTTACCGTCCATTGTGTATTGTTCGATAATCCTCTTTTGAACATCACAAAATTCTTCATTAATTTCGATTCCAATGATTGTGCCTGTATTTGAGAAATAATATGCCTGAAAATAATTCAAATATTACTTAAATTAATGTTCTGTACATTTATCTTTATCATATTTTGCATCGATTTGAACTTACACCATAGAGAACTGCACCTAATCGAGAACCAACATCCAATATTTGTTTTTCTTCTAAATCACTTGGTAGCAAGACTTTGAATATGTACTGAAGTGCTTGTCGGGACATTGAGTGAGATATGTATATCAAGTCCTGAAAACATAAAATGTTATTATATACATTGTGTATTAATATAATGCTGCACTTCACAATATCAAACTAATTCAAGCCAAAATACCTACTTAAACAGGACATAATGATGCAATAATATTTTTTTAATGTGTTGAACTCTCTTATCAATCTATATATATATATAAAAATGAATCCCTATTTCTCTTGGTAACGCCATCACGCGTGAACGGCTGGACCAATTTCGCTAATTCCTTTTTTTTTGTGTTTGTTATTGTAAGGAGAAGCAAACACAGAAAAAAAAATTAAGAAAATTGCATAGAAAAATAGAAAATTTCAGAAAACTTAACGACTATTTTAACTTCGCGCGTTGGACAGTTAACGCATTTGATGAATGTGAATTTAGCAGAGTAGGGTAGGTAGGTAGATAGGTAGGGTGGTTAGGTAGGGTAGGCAGGTAGGTAGTTGCGCCGTAGATAAGTACATAGTGCTACCTGTGCGAAGCTGAGCCGGGCAGCTAGTTAAACAATAAAAGCCAATAATTCAATACAGAAAACAAATGCCTCAGAAGAAGTAGAGCAAACAGAATACAGTTTTGGGTTAGGAATAATAGGAAACAAACAAGTAATAATTACTTTTATGTTCTGACTGTTACAGTTTGTGCAGTAATGTTTTTGTAGTTTTCCCTTCTTGAGAAGGTCGTCCACTGCATCATCATCGTAAAGAAATTCATCCACATGGCAGGTGTTTGTATTATTGCAATCAGCTTGGTCCCCCACTGTTGGTGGTTTTATTGTTTCGGATGGCATTTCTGCGTGAAAAGGCACAATCTTCTTTATAGAATTTCCAATCTTTATGAGCATTTTCTCTGAACTTTTTAGCCCTTTTATGCGTTCCAAATCTGTAGGCATTAAACACAGTGTAGTTTTCAGATACAGCAAAAATAACAATCTCACTAGGTTATTAATAATAATTTACACTGTACACCTACCTTTTCTATAAGAATGATTACATATCCATTGCTCGATGGTATCAATTTCGTTCTCATCCATTTCAGAGAACAATTCCAACATACGGTGCTTCGCGTTTACTAAACTATCTTCAGACATGATTAAACCTTGTTTAAAATTAAAGCAATAGTGACACTTCTTGATTCTCCGTCCCGAATATTTTATATAGGTTTCTCTTATCCAGGTAAGTCAAAATAATCAAAATTCCATTAAATAAACATAAACCATGCCGTTTGCCGAATGCGCCACTCCCTCCAAGCCCAACCAGCGGCGGCGGTTTGACAACTTTGACATTGACTGACAAATGACAATGACACTTGCATTGATGAATGACATTTAATTTGTCAGCAGTAAATTGGCTTGTCTGAAACAAATAACTTCAAAATATTTTCAATAGAATAATATATGTAGAACATCAACACAACAATGCATTCGAATACAATTTCATAATCGATTTACAAAATTTTGTATCTGTTCCGGCTTGTGTTACAATAGGGATGACCAATTCATGAATGTTACAATTAAATATCTCATATTCTTTGGTAGAATATCCGCCAACTGCCAGTCCATGCTCTTAGACAAAATTCCGTTGCGCTTTGAACAGATTAAAGACTAACAACTACATATTACTAAGCTATACATTATATTAGATCGTAAAAACAAAACACAAAAAGAGCGACGTTGGATTAGCACCTATTATGACTTATGTCTTTAATGATAATTTAAATTAGTTAGCAAAATTCCCCAGACTGACGTAATGGGTATATTTTAAAAACAAAAATAAATTATTTGATCAAATGATATTTGAAATGTTTGTTAGTTTATTTTATGTAAACTTCATAGACGTGCTGGGTATCGTTTAGATATCGATATTCGATATCCATCACGTCTGCGGAGTTTCACTAGCTAATCTTATTTGACTATGTATACAAATAATGACAGTGATTGTGATTAACGTTCTTTGCTGCTAAATAATTGAATAAAATGATTGTTTTTCTGAGGGCCGATTCTTCAATCATCAGATAACTTTTATTTGCACAATAAAGTGTTTAGCAAATAAAATTGCCGGTATGACAGGTTTTGTATAAAAAAATCATGTCAAACCGCTACATTTATTCTCCAGATAAAAGTTATCGGCCGTCACGATTGAAAAACCAGCCTTGAGTCAGATATTTTAATCCACCTTTTATGGGTATCACATCTGATCACATCACTAACTTCCTTCCTCAAAATTTGATTGACATGACATTTGTCGCGCCGCGTTAGCCGTGTAGTGTATTATTGTTTTGTAAAATTCTAGTTTTGTAGTTCGTAACAGTAACAGTTTCTGAGTAAATATTGAATATGCTTTTCCTTATAATGCATTCAAGGTTGATTCCTAAATTCTTGTTTGTCCATTGAGTTTGTGTTCGTTTACAAATTAAATCCAATAGCAGTTTACACAGCTGCGGATAGGTTTTAAAGAACGATAACAAATTATTAACGTATAGTTAAGTTTTGTATTTTTATTTAAAACGTTAAAATGGATAGTTGCGTATCTCAAAATAAAACCATAGGTTTGTGGATGTCCGACAAGAAAAGCCAGAAGCTAAATTGGAAAGAGTTCATAAAGGCGTGTGCTTCTCATGGTTACAATCTAGTCAGAGTGAGTAATACCTGTATTAAATTAGGTAATTTATAAGACCTTAGCAGTGCCGCAATATTTAAATTGGCATCAGCAGGAATGCCTGTTGAAGATGTTTTATTTTTTATTCACACCAGATTCACACACACATTATCACTAAAACTTATAAGTGCGTGAATTTATTTTATATTATAATTAATATTTAAAATTTAATAATGTACAGTAAAAAAATCCAAATACAAAAAAGCTGACCTATTTTTACATTATAGTAGGCTTATTATTTACTCCATTTTATAAAAAGGACCTTAAATCACTTAAAGCAATAATTAATATTAATTTGTCATGCCATTTGTTAGCCTAAATAAATTTTATGTAAAAACTCTAAAATTAGTCCTTGACCATTTAAACTTTGTTTACAGTTGGACCTAGAAAGATCTTTGGAAGAACAGGGACCAATCAATGTGCTCCTCCACAAATTAACTGATGTCATCGCTGCAGCAGATCATGGGGATCCAAAGGTAATTTACACAATTATTAAAAAATTTATACATTTCAAAATATTTCTATTAAATGATAAACATACACAGGAACAATGTCAAAGCAACTGGTTTTCAATATTCAAGAGTTTCATCATTTATCCATCAAATATATCTAAAATCGGTTGAATCAAGTTAAATAAATGAGTGATGATATCATTGGTTGATTTCATAATATATCAATAAGACATAGACTCAAGCATTACTTAAAACTAGTTTCAACCAATTAAAAGGCTTTAAACGACTTTTAAGTAGTGCTTCAGTTTTGAGTGAGGTTCTGTAATATGGGCCTAAAACCACTAAGATGATCAATACATCTTTAAAGATGACTCATGGACCAGTATTTAGTTGACTCGGATGAGTAATAGAATTAGCAGGTCAAGAAAACACCTTTATTTGTTTTGTCCTTTATTATGATTCCGTATCCGAAGGGTACCAAATGGAACCCTATTACTAAGCCTCCGCTGTCCATCTGTCTGTCTGTCAGCGGGCTGTATCTCAGGAACCGTAATAGGTAAACAGCTGAAATTTTAACAGATAGTGAAAATGAAAATAAAAATAAAGGTATAAATTAAATGGGGTCCGTTTAAGACGTTTAACAGGTTTTTATAACAAAAGTAATTTAAAAAAAAAATGTGTTTAATATTGATTGGTGGTAAGGAACCGGACTTGTCCGACTCGCACACGTGGGGTTAATTAAAAAAACCAGGCAAAGCTGGTTTTATTTTAATTATGCATATTTACACTAACCATGTTAACAATGCTGTTTTCTTAGCTGTACGTTAGTTATGTCACTTTAATGTTTGTTTTTAATATCTTATCACCTTTATAACTAGAATTTGTTTCATGGTCAGTGTCCTTTATTGTTCATTCTGAGTCACCAGTGTCCTTACTATGCAGGGTCAATAAAAAAGAAGTAAACAATTGGTTTCACTTGAATGAGTTATGCACAAAAACTAAAACGACCAAAGAATTGGTACCTTTCCTGTAATTTTCTTGTGGTTAAAATGTAGTTTGATTTCTTATTGATGTTCAATTGGTTTTTAATAATACTGTCTTTATGATACTGAGTTATGACCCAATCATTATAAAGCTTTGTTCAGACTACCGCGACGCGACACCGGTTATTGTTATACCGTGAAGTTTTCTTAGAAATTGTATTGTTCGAGTCACGTCGCGCCGTCGCGTCGCGCTGGTCTGCACAAGCCTTTATGGTAAATCTAAGAAATGGCAATGACTAAATTACTTCCTTTGCTGTGTTTCCTGGAGATATAATTCTTCTTTAGGTATGAAATACCTTTCAAGGTCAGTTCAGGTGTAGTTTATTACTACCTCATTACTAGGAGAGAGGAGGAATATTTAAGGAGCTTGGCAGGTGACATTCAGTGGCTTCTGCTTACCTCTATGGGAAAAAGGTGTGATTTTATGTATTCATACATAAAATCGCACATATTGCACGCCCGGTGCGAGACTGTCACTTATGCAAAAATTGCAATAATGAGTTAAATATGTAATAACTGTCCTAAAGCACGGGGTGCAATATGTATGTGAACCTCTTTATACAATTGAAAAGCGTCAAGGTTCTATAAATCCTATTAGTGTTTAAGTGCTCCACAAGTGTTTAATAGCATAATGTTGTTTATTCAAATGTGATGGGTTTTCACCATTAATTGACTTATCAATCTTCTGTTATCAGGCATCAATAACCATTAGTCGAGTGGAGCAGTACTTGTCAAACCATCCAAATATAACAGTAATTGATCCATTGGACAATGTGAGGATTCTACTCAATAGGTATGTATGGTTTATATAATAGTAATTTCTATAACTAGAATTGTTCTAGACTCTCATTGAAAAAGTGAGAAATCATTTACAACAGCACCCCAATTGCGTAACAATTTTTTTTTTTCATAGTCACCTTAACTTTCATTGGTTATGTGTGACAAATGAATGTTGTTGAACTGTCAAAATGAAAGGCATTGCAATTGTTTGTGTTACGCAATAACCCTGGCAGGCATGTATTGTCGATCATATAATTCCTTTACCACCTTATGGTGGAATGTCACTTGTATGTAAGTTGTCTATTCTAATAATCTAAAATAATATTATAAATATAAAGTGAAAAGATTTTGTATACTTTTTGTATTTGTATGTTTGTTTGTCTAAACTAATATTATAAAAAGAACAGATTTGAATTTTTGTTTGTTTGTATATTTATTTGTAATGAATAAACTCAAAAATCCAAAACCGATTAAAACAATTCTTTCACATAAAGAAAGCTACATTATCAGCGAGTAACATAGGCGTACTTTATTATTTAAAAAAAAATTGAGATCCCTGCGAAAATAGCAATAATGTAACCCAAGTTATCAAAGATTTGCATATAAAAGTTATTATTTGGGGTGCGCTGCGTAATCTATTGATGATACATAAAATAATGTACTACACGTTTATAGTAGGTACTAATAATTACCCACAAAAAAGTCCACGAGGCTATATGTCTTACTATTATAGTTAAGTCACAATAACCGATACACGGGCTAGAATCGAAAGATGATGATGTTCGTATCATGATATTAATCCATATCCAACTAAATAGTTTCATAATCAAGGTTGATTATCATCACGCTATGACCCTTAGGGGCCGAGAAAAAGTTAAAAAGGTAGAAAGAACGCTAAGTTAAAACGAAGTAACAGCACTGACGGGCGATGCGACGGAACAAGAAATTTCACGCGGACGAAGCCGCGGGCAGAAGCTAGTAAAGAAAAGATTGCATTTTTATTTGTAATGAATAAGCATAAAAACTACTAGACCGATTAAAAAAAAAAAATCATCAGTACAATGCTATATTATCACTGAGAAAACACATAGGCTATAGCTATAATTTATAAAGATATCTGTGTGACAGACAGATGTTTTCAAAGTTGTAAGATGTGTTAAATGACCCAAAAAACTAGTTCAATTTACTAGGAATTGTTGTCATAAGTGGTAACGTAATTTTAGGTCGACTATACAACAACATTACAAATTAACTGTATTGTTATTTAAATTACTTAGAAATAGATACAATATGGCTATAATAGCATTATATACAATGTTGCCTTATCTTAATAGCAATTTCAGACAGACAAAATCTGTAGATGGACATGAAAATCGTGATAGTAGCCATGTACTTCCTAACAAAACAAAGTAGCTGTCTAGAGCTATATATAACATTGAACTTATTAGGGCTTTAAGATACAATAGCCAGGAACCGAATATGTCGCACTGATCATTGTTCCAGTGAGAGATAGAGATAGAGCTATACAGGATGAATAGTGCGATCTCCTTTTCGAGGAAAAATGATGGTTATAACACTTCCCTATACAGGATTAGATAAACTCCACTAATCTTTTTCCTTATATCATTTCCAGATACTGTTACTACACAATACTAAAAGATGAGCCATCACTACACAAGCAAGGGATATTCACACCATCATTCGCAGAGTTTACCACAGCCAATATAGAAATGAACATAGAGATTATGAGGCAGAGGGGTGTCAGGTTCCCTGTTATCTGCAAGCCGACTATAGCCCATGGGTCGAAGTCTGCGCATGATATGATCGTCATATTCAATGAGAAGGGACTACATGTGTGCAAGCCACCCTGTGTTGTTCAAAGCTTCGTCAACCATAATGCAGTACTACACAAAGTATTCCTAATAGGAGATAGGTCAGTATCTTATCCAATGAATTAATATTCAAATACCAGATAAATTAATTTTTATTCATAGTTGTGACTTATAAAATATCTTGAAACTGATGTTATAAAATTTCGGCATAGAAAATATCAAGATTGAAGTACTTTGATTTTCCAACATCATTTTGAATGTCATATTTATGAAATTTGATTGCACTCAACTTTTAATAAAAACAGGAAAACAAATTCAAACTGTGTTTACAAACAAACACATGCTATTTCTGCTGCTTTACGGGATTGGATGCAACAAAATAATTAAATATATACAAATATACACAATAATTATAAAAATAAAATAAAAATATATTCTGTTTGATTACAGGTATCACATTTGCGAGCGCCCCAGCCTGAAAAACTTCTATGCTTCAGAAGATTTAGAACCCATTTACTATAGCACGGGAGAAGTTTGTAAGGCAGATAGTCAGTCCACACTCTCGATCCTCGACCCTCACGATAAGGCCGATATCACAATGACGCTCAATGAGGACAAAATTAAAACTATCCTAAGGATACTAAGAAAAAGTATTGGCCTACTCTTAGCTGGGTTCGATGTCGTCATAGACAATATCACCGGCGGACATGCAGTCATAGACATTAACGTCTATCCAAGCTATGATAACTTCCCCAACTTCTTTGAACATCTCTTAGATTCCATAGAGGAGGCTGAGAGTAGGAATATGAACAAAGTATACACAAATGGAGATTGTAATGGCGCCTATGAAGAAGAATACTTAGGTAATAAGATAAATGGTTTAATAAATGTTGGAATGGATCCAATAAAATTCGGTGTAACCGGTATGAATATTAATTGATACAATTGTCAATGTGTTGAACACTAAACGTATGGATTGTATTGATATTATTATTATTGGATATAATTGATTGCTTCAATGAGTCATGTATCTGTAAGGTATTGTTATCACTTGTTTTAATGTTATGCGATTAATTATTTTTGTACACATGTGTAATGTTATATTTTATGCACGCTTATAGGTCGTAATTATTCAGATTTTAATTTTCTATAAAGCGTTTTCCTAGAAAATAGAAAATGTTTAGGAGATACTCTTAACTGGCAACTTGTTTGAATTCTAATACTTTTGGAATTAATATGCAGCCAAAATAAATCTTATCTTTCAAAATATTATACACTTAAGTACCTAGATTTCTATTTTCTATTTCCAAAACAGCAAAAGGTTATTATTAAAATCATTGTATTATACCCCTAAACATTTTCAAGCACTGTATATAAAAACTGTAATAAACGGTCTGTCGAATAAATCTGATAACATGTCTCAAGTTAGTAAATTGTTCCAAGAGGTATCGTATTACCCAGTAACTGGGTTGTGGAGGTCAGATAGGCAGTCGCTCCGTGTTTTTACACGGAGCGATTGCCTATCCGACCTCCACACTTACTGGTATTCAGCTGTATCCGGTTAGACTGGAATCCGACCCCAACATAGTTGGGAAAAGGCTAGGCAGATTGATGTTGTAGAAAATAATTTAATTTAAAATAAAATAAGTAATAATAATGTCATCGTAATTATAATCCCACCGGTAGCTTGGACCCTGTTCCCGATACCGGTGGGCTACTATTTTTTATATTTTTAAATGTTTTTTTTTTGTTTTTATAAAAATATTTAAAAATGTAAATTATATGTATACAAATGAAATAATAATGTCATCGTAACACATTTATTTGACAGACAACACAAATGTATTCCGTCACATTGTCGTGTATTAATAGTCTGTGGTGTTACTTCATTATTTGTGATCTGAAACGTTTATAGATGGCAGCACTACTGAAATATGCTCCCTACCGAAGCAGTCACAATCGGGAATAAGCATAAAGGAAAGTTTGTGACAGTGTTAGAGTTAACTAAAAAAACATAAGGTATATTTAAGATAAGGAAACAGTTTTTGACTCTATTTACGCCTACTTTACTGTATACTTCGGAGATTGTGATTCTGACGTCTTCAATGCGAATTTCTAATGTAAATATTATAGTTCGACTACATAATTATACAATGATATATTTCAACTTTTAGTGCCTAGACTAACACAGTAATGTAATCCCACTGTGTACTATATTTACTATAATATGTGAAGTTTCTGATTTCATTGTATATTCCATTGCATATTGGCATTTCTGTTTGCATTCCATCATCATTGTAACAAGAAGTCATCGCTATTTTTATTTTATGCATTCACAAGCTTTGCATATAAGGGTGTGAACACATCAGCAATCTATCGACAAAAATAAATGAATAAAAACGCGAAATTTTAGTTGTCATTGCTTTTGTGATACATGCTATATGTCCCTTAGCTATGTGCAGATGTGGACTAACTCAATTAATATTATTTTTACGCAAATTATTTAAAGTTTTGATGGAAACATAGTATGCAACAACTATTTAAGTGTCTAAAGTATATTATTACGTATAATGTATAATATGGTCCATATGTATTAACCAGAATCATTTATATTTGCTTTACGATATATTATTATGTACCAACAGTACGGGCTTAAGACTGATATAGTCATTTAATTAATCAAATAGGTATTATATCGCAGAGACGCTTACAAAACGGAATTGAATTTCAATAGATAAGTCAAGTTAATAGAAAGAGAAATAATATTTCGTATAGATATGAAACTCGAACGCGTTCAAACTTACAATATTATTACTATTACCCTATAGTTTCGGGTCGTATTTGCCGGGTACGATCGTGACAGATTTAACGTTAAGTGCGCTTCGAACGCGTTCAAACTCACACTATTATTACTATTACCCTACAATTTCGGGACGTATTTACCGGATACAATCGTGACAGATTTAACGTTTAGTGCTTTTCGAACGCGTTAAAATCATACTATTACCCTATAGTTTTGGAGCTTATTTAACGGTTAAAATATTTACCGATTGAACGTTTCGTACGCTTCCAAAGCGTTCAAAATCACGCTATTATCCTACAGTTTTGAGGCGGATCGGGGTATAATCTTGACAGGTTGAACGTTTGGTACGAATCTGAACGCGTTCGAAATTCTACTTTTACCCAAAAGCCCGCTTTCGCTTCTATACGACATATCATTTATTTTTCTATGGTCAAGTTAAAATAAATAAGTGTATATCTCCATGTTGTTCAAAATTTCTGAACTTTGTGACTTCTTATATAGATTTAGAGCCAAACATATAATCACAAGTTTAGTAATCTGTGTTAGTTAGAAAAAGTAAGTAACTTGGCGACTTCTAGGAAATAATAGTGCACTCTGTGTGACCCTATTTTGAAGGGTACATGTCCGCGTTGCTTTGAAACAGATCTTTAGCCCAATTAAATTAGAATTAATGTGTTTAGCTGTATTGTTTCAAAACACCACCACCAGCTGTATTGCCACAGAGCACAGAGAAGCGTTGCGGTGGCTACTAGAAGCGGCATTGTCAACGCTTTCCATACAAAACAAGCGTATCAGTGGTCATCACAGTTTACGCGCACTACGACACAAATGACATAAAAAAAAAACGATGGCTTTGACTGACGACACGTGACAGAAGTAATGCGCTCAACGTACTGTCGGCGCCACGTAGTTAATTAGTATTGCCGTTGCCGTCTTTACATGCTGCGCGGCGATTCCGTGCTCTGTGTGGCTGTAGACCGTACCGATGATGATGTAGAATTTTAGAATGTAGAATCTTCGTTGTCATAAAAAATGTTCGTACCATTCATTGGTCGTACGTGCCTCGCCCGTGCCTCGTATAGGCTATGGTGTACGTAGGTACGTGTTTTTAAATACATTCTAATTTGCCTTTCTGCAGTAATAAGTCGTTTTTAGGGTTCCGTAGCAAACAAGAAACCCTTATAGTTTCGCCATATCAGTCTGTATGTCTGTCCGCGGCTTATCTCAGAGACGGTTAGTACTAGAAAGATGTAATTTGGCATGGGTACACATATTAATCACGCCGTCAAAGTGGTAATCTATCTCATGGTGTGGGGTGTCGTTGGAAAGGTCGTTCAAAAATATTGTGGGTGTGTGAAAATCATTTTTCAATTCAGGAATCCTTTTGCGAAATATTAAGCTTTAAAGTGCAAATTTTTGCCCCCTGCCAGCTAATTGGTTGTACTTGGATTTGTGAAAAAATTCACAGTAGTAGTATATATAACGAAGTTAAAAGAAAAACTATCAGAGCTAAGTAGGCTTTACAGATTAACGAGTAATAATTTGCAGTTTGAAAAACATGATCGCCCATACATTCCGTATGGGAGATCATGTTTTTCAACTACAATGTTAAGTTTGTTCTTGGGATAAATTCATCCCAACTACGGAACCCTTCATTGTGCGTGGTCCGACACGCACTTGGCCGGTTTTTTAATAGAGCAGGTTTAGTTGATTGCTTCCTACTTTTATTGGACATGTACCTTTATGTTTGTGAATAGAATAAGCTTTATTGAATAAGAAATAATTATCAATTGTGATTGTTTTGTTACTGAATTAAAAAGTTCCTGGTTTTGAAATGCTATCTTTTTTTAAAGTGAAAAGTAATGATTATTAGTTTTGCGCATTTTAGCAGCACTTTATTTTTACATGCAATAGAACATAGAATAATTAAATTATATACTTCACTTACGTATATTTTATACTAAGTATGTATTTGAAGTGGTTCTGAATTTTATATCACCTTATATTATGTGAGGTTTCAATCGGATAAAGATTTGGCCTATGAACAAAATGTTTCTAAAAATTTAAAATTGTTATTTACGATTAAATAAACTTCATACTCTGTAATTAGTATGCTAGATGTACAAGTTTGTGATTAAGCTGTTTTTGAATTACACGATTAGTGTACCATTCCATAAATCAAATTTATCAAAAATGTATTATTTTGATGGAGACTGATTTATAAATTTACGTTGTGAATTGTTGTTATATCATCCTATTTTTGTAGCACGGAATATAAGTATTAAGGCCTGTATTGACATGGGAAAAGAAACCTTCTCCAATAAATGTTTTAGAGGTCCAAGGAGAGCTTGAGGTCCAAATTGAGGAGCTACGTTGCTAGTTGCGTGACAAGGAAAGTTGATAAACGTTGAGGTGAATTATTTAAAGCATTTCTCAATTTTCTGCACTTTTCTGAGAAGACAAAGTCTTTTTGCATATTTTATTATTGTTGCATGTACAGGCCTTATTATTTTTCCACTTCTATTCTGTCCATAAATAGTCAGCTTAGCACACCAATTTATCATGAGAACAGAAATATGTGAAGCCTCTGAACTTTGATATTCTTATTAATTGAATCGTCGGAATAGAGATCTTTCGATAACCTTACTTTGAATTGCTTGGGTAAACGTTTTAAACTTTGTCAATGCATCGACCAAGATATGCCAAGAATTGTTTGGAAAATGCGTCTTGATGTATTCTGTTAAGGTTATACCTTCAGAAATAACAAGAAGTTTTTAAAGCGAATAGAATTGGAACAAGTATGCACCCTTGGCAAATTCCTTTTGCAAATTTCGAATGGTTCTGATGTAATATTGTCGAAAATTACTGTCTCCCTTATAATTTTGTGGCAAGAATTTATTATTTTCACCAACTTCAAAGCCTATACCATCCTTTTACTTTTCAAATTACAACTCCTTGTTGATCGTATCAAAAGCCTTACTCAGATCTCTAAAAATGGCATAATTATAAACATTTTGATCTTGACAGTGCTCTAGATTTATTCATAGACTGTGGTGGGAACACCTAAGGGTCCTGCTTACTCCGTTAAGAATATAGTCATGTCATCTTGTCGATGTATGCAAATTCAATATACATCTTTAAAAGTACGTTCATATTTAAATGCTCATTTATAATACAGATATTTATCGAGTACTAGTAAGGAGGAACCAGTACCATAAGCTGTTTGCTTAGAGAGCAACGGGTCAATGGCAAATACTTGTTTATGTGTATTATTAAAAGGCGTAACCCAAGCCCTGGCTTCTCTCCTACACAGTTTATGAAGTTGATTACTTAGTGAAAGTCGAAGTGCTCGAGTATATCCCTAGGTTGTAACAACGAATGGGTATAATTAGGAGGTGAAAGTTTACTACTAAGCCTATTCCCTTTTCTCTTCACCTGAGCGAAACAAAGGAACAATTCAAGATTTATTAACTTTAGCTGATCAGCTTTGTTAAGACGACTAGAAAATAATAATATCGTGTGCAAGTTAGTTCTAATACCTATAAGAATATCAAACGTTGAGATGGCTATTGAATCCCAAGATCTTCCGATGTAATAAACAAACTGTAATTTGTAACAAATATTCATAGCAATACGTAATATAAACACCTGATGCCAATACAAATGCTGTTTTAAATCAATCAGACGTAAAATATTGAAGTTAATAACACCATTTCTTAGTTATAATCCCACGTAAGAGCACAATAACGGTCGTGTTCGGTTAACGTTGCCATAAAGGCGGTAATTGTTAATTCGACACAGTTCTGTACATAAATCACATCTAGTTGCAGCTAGAGAGGCGAATCTGTACAATTTATTATACATTACCGTACGCAATCCCGGCCCGTGTACACAGGCCACTTCGTCGCATTCAAAACACAGGAAGCGATTCTAGATCGCAAATTCAATGTCATTAGCGTCCGCTACGAAACATTTGAAACTAGATAGAGAAGGTAATATCCTATTTTGCTGTTCTATGCTTACACATTTGAATATACTACATGTAGTAGCGAGATTATGAAATTTACAATATTTATTCGTGTTTAATATTCTGAAGTCCTATTTCCTTTTGTTTATGTAAATAATGATCTTAGCTAGCTTACTGTCATGAATTTATCTTATAAAATAAATCCTTGACTATTTATTCGTTGTCTCTGTTAAATAATGTTTTGTTTGGCATAAAAATCCACTGCTTTCTATTTTCCAACAGTAGTGGCTACTTTAACAACCATCACTTAAAAAAGGGAATTCGGAGCATCAATCACTCATTGATATCATTATTTGATGTAGAATATTTATCAGATGGCCGTTAGTCAATACATGTTAAAAAGGTTGTTAGCGAAAAATTGGAGGCTTCAGCCTTGTAATTGCAGCGTTGTTTTGAATTGCGATTCAGTCAGCTGTCGGCACATGCGGACAAAGCACGCGCGACGTGCGCGCAGGCCGGTTCGCCTCCGCCGCACTTTTCGCGCGTATCGAAATAATTCCGAGCGAATTTAACGTCTTGCACTTCTTTGTTTTTTACATAAAATACTTATCGTGTGTGATTACTTTTAATTGTGTTTTTCAATGTGCTTTAGATTTAACAGTGAATAGTTATTTTGCTAGTGAGTGTTGCACGATTATGATCTGTTCAATCACTGTATTGTCCGGTATCGCATTGTGTTGCTAACTACCCTCCAATCTGTCAGTTAATCGATCTAAGTGATGCGTGTAATCGAAAGCACTAATTAACGAATCTGTGTCAAAGGTGTTGTTGTATGGATAAAACGGAAGTGTTTGGACGTTAAAACGTGTTTCATCGAACGGAGGTAAGTCGGGCATCATTTTATTGATTGGACATAATAAATATCATGTTTTTATTACTTTAAGAAAGGAGGAAATGAGTTGGTCACATAATAGGTCTATAAAACAAGTTATCATTTACGTTTATAAATTCCAACACCCGATAGAGTCGAGAAAAGGTTGAAAAAACTAAATCTCGTGCAAAATATAGGTATGGTTGATGAAGAGAATTTTTGACGCGTTAATAGATAGATCAAAGAAAGTTGCAATGATCCATAGTCGTAAGAAATTTCTTGGGCCCATTGCATGCCACATAGTGAATTGGAAAAATATAAGTAATTTAGAAACATTTGAGAACAATAAAAAACGTGAGAACTTAAATAACTGTACGAATATGCAAATCAGAGCGTTAAAAAGAATATTTTACTTGTTAGTGCGCCTCTACCCATTTTGAATTTTATTTAACTTTTACGACCATTAAATATCAAGCTGAAATAATTTAACAACTTCAGTTTATTGAACTACGTAATTTTATAATTATTATGAAGGTGCCTTCATGCATACTCCGGGAGTCGAAATTGACGAAATTGTTTTGCTCATTCAATTTAATTTTTCTTATAACAAATAAGCTTTTGGAAATATAGTTTGGTATTTCACTACCTCCAAGTTGGAAACACTGTACTGAATTCAGTTTTTTTCTCCAAAGGGCGTCAGGGACTAGTAACTAATTATCTCTTTCAGGGGTATGCCGAAGGCGTCCTACCTTCGTGCTACGATAAGCTCTGCGAAAATGTTTGGAATACGTAACAGAAATAATAAGACTCCTTAGGTGTTAGGATTCTCGAGGGATATAGATCGTTTTATTTGGCCAATTTCAGATATCCAGAACAAAATTCTTTGATGGATTCTCTATATAGTTCCAAGTTTTCTATGTCTTTGTGTCAAGTGCGACCAATGATCGTGTCATCGAAATCCACGATCGTCAGTGCTGTGGCATTGTCTGGGGTGTCCAGAGTCACCGGCAACTTGTAGAACGAATTCCGAATTGGTCCCGCCCGAGTTCCCGCGACCTTCGACTACGTATCGTTGCAGAATCGAATCGTCTCGTGGTAACTGTAAAACTAGTTTGGTTGTTGGTTTCTGTAATAGGATCGGACGCGTTCCGGACAGTTGGGACTTTTTCTATGCTTTTTCTAAAGCACTTGTGTACAAATAAGAAGCGGATGGCGCTTGAGTGTCGTCGAGAGCAGATTCAATCTTGCATCCGCCCTCATTTATTGAACATGTTTGGGTTCTGATTTTTAATAGCCTCTGTAAAAATATTTCGTAGGGAATAGAACTGTGGTCTACAGCAAATATTTTCGGTGTCTGAGGCCTCTGTTTCCATTCATACAATCTACCTAATAATTAGTATATTTCATTGCTAATACACAAAAGCAATGTTGGTAAAGAGTGCAGACAGCAGCTGTCCATATCAAAAAGATCCATCATATCATCCATATTTTCTGATTCTAGGATAAATATTGATATGTAGTCGAGTCGGTACGTAGGTATTTATACAGAAAACATGCGAAAGATCAATGTACTGTGAAGTTATTTTGTAGGTGTACTTACTTGTGCACATTATTCTGTCGTCGTTGCGGTGTTGGGTGCGATGAACCAATATCATTTGGTATCGGCATCTACGTCGCATAAATCCGGCCAATTGCGAATGCAACGCACAAGAATTTTCTAAACGTTTGTAACTTTAGTTTCATGGTCAAAGCTTGTATCTTCAAACACTTTAAATATGCTGGCTGGTAAGAACTAACCGATACGCGTGCAGTTTCTCTAACAATTTTATGTTAATGTCAAAATATTAGTCTAACTTAGTAACAAAAAGTCTCATCCTTATAAATGTAGTTGAATACGAAATAAATGTGATTTATGATTCATAATTATCAACATTTAGCACCAGCTAACCTACGTACGACATGATTTTACGTTTTAAATGATTGTAAAAATATGATAATTTAACCAGTGTAGTATATAGTAGTCGGAATTCGGTCTTAAAATGATTTTCATAGATAAATAAAGATTGATAGTAAACAAGGTGTAGCGTGGGCGTTTTAATGGTGAAGGCTTCGTGTCTCAGAGGCGCCTTCCAGGTTGGTTCTTTGGTAAACTGTTAGGTGCCTGCGAAGTACTTTCGAGGGAGTAAATATTGACAAAGCTCGTCGGTAGCACGGAGATGACGAATCGTTTTGCGAAAATAAAATATTTGCCGTTGTTCACCAGGAAAATATTGTGTTATTTATACGAGCATGTACCTTCGTCCGATACACATTTGTATCGTGCACAATAAGCACGTCTTCGCCCGAACTTCCACAACTTTTTAATTGGACGTTATATATCTGGTGTAGATTTTTGATCAAGGCTTATCATGCAGAGGTGAATGTACTTCCTTATTCGCCGTAATTATTTAAATATTCTGCATAATAATTAATCATCGCAGTTATTTCGCATTTAAAACGACACGGTAATTAATATTTTCGCAGCTTGTTCATGCTCAGTGACGCTCTATGTTATGTAAAAGTACATAATTGACGATTATTTTTGTTACACTATTTAGTGTGGACAAGGCTGTAGACAGTTCAAGGTTGATTGGCCGTACAAATAATACTCCATCATTCTTTAGACACGAGATGGAACCATGTCATAAACTCCCAAGCCCTTGAGAGAATATGTCTGAGGGTGATGCGACATTTGAAACGTTAATGTAAAAGAATCGTAAACTGCTAAAGTAATTTCTTTGTGATGAGTAGGTTACTAACATCGAGAAGTTTTTATGAACACTAACAAACTACAATTACTGGTCATCTTTTCGAATTAGGTAGATACATATATATACAGCTGAAGCCAAAAACATAAGTTTAAAAAAATTACTGCGTATTTTTAAGCATTTTTCCATACTTTTCATGACTGCGGTGACGATAAAATCTATCTGAAAACAAAACGTCAAAGTTGGTTTTCTTAAAACTTGTTTCAGGTTTTTTCAACTGAAACATGAAGGAGACTGAAAGTCAATATTATTAGTTATGTAGTAGGTACCTAACATTGCACATTATTCATGGTAGGAACTTTTATTTGCTTCTGTAGGAAGTCTGTATTTGACTCTATATCGTGCAGTGCTCGATATGGGATATAAAGTTCAGTTCCGACACCGGGGCAGTTTTGAAACTCGCTCGTATAAGTGCCATGAAAGTTGTTATAGCGTTGAGCTATTGTTTACCCATTGGCTGCCAAATCGATTTTTTTTTCAATAATTGCATCAACTTTCGCCTTTTGTTTGGTTGGACTTGAAGTTTATTGATGGAGTTTTCATTAGTTGTTTCTGTGAGGGCGCAACTATTTTCAGTTTTTGTTCTGATCTATTTCTGTAGCATTATATTTACGGCTAGCTTGTCTAGGTTCTTAGCCCTAGGTCAACCTATCCGAGTTTACAATTTACTTAACTTTCTCTATGTTAGTAGATATCTACAAAACTCGGCAGTAGTCAATTTCTATTGAACAAGCCTCAAAAAGCAAAGCAAAGCCTCTTCAAACTCCAGAATAACCCATATAAATGACAAACGCTTCATAATTATGAACGGATTTTCATTTTCCGAAGTTGTGCCTACTACGTCAAATATGATCATGCGTGGCAGATTAGTTCACAGGCTGTTACTTAATGATGATGGAGTCGCCTCGTCTTTGTGTAACAGAAGACACACGAAACGTGTGTGTCTGCGTGTCTGTATGTGTGTCGGTAGTTCGGTACTCGTACATGTAGATTACGGTTCACGAGGGCGCCATATCGGGTGTTTGCGCCTCCGCCGCCGGCCAATTGAGAAATGTTTGAACAATATGTAGGTTCTGCGCCAATAATGTTGTAGTTTTAATTCTAAGATGGCGTCTATGTATTATTTACTTGTTTTGAAACAGCCGACGGGCATACATAATGGCGAATCTAAAAATGTAGATCAAGAAACAGATAATTTTTCGGTCCAAAGCTAATCTTAGATCTGTCTTGAGCCTTGACTACTTAATTGATATGGTCGTTGGTGCAAATTCCAGAAAGTTGGTAATGAGTTTGAGATGTGTCGTGAGATAAGCTAATAAGTTCCATCAAAAGAGGGGTCGAACTGAGGACTGAATAAAAAGAAAAACTCCTGACTGCAAGAGAACATCATTAAAAAAAAAAATGGGTAGGTACTTCTGTATAATTTCATGTCGAAAATAATAATCATGAGGAAAAATAGCACGAGCTTCGAAACAGACACGTACTTATTATTTATTACAGTTGGTAGAACTCAGTTTTCTCTGATGATCGTAATTTATCACAATCTGATGCAAGGATGAAAAGATCACGTTTAGTCCGATGATTACGGCCGTGTACAGCTAAGAATAATCTGCAATCGTTAACAATAATACGAGACGCTGACTTCGAATAATCACCTATTATAAATTAAACTTAATTTCACGCCCTCCATGGGTGTACAGGCAAAAATACATTTTGCAAAATTCTGAAATGTGATTGTTGCATTGCTACTGACCAATGGTCTTAATAGATTCTACCCATATTAGTTAAAGCAATGGAACGTAAAATTTTGTCGGAGAGGCAACCGGATGGCGAGTGGTAGGGTCTTGAAGTGATACCGAACCCCACGTACCGTCCCCGACCCCAACTGGACGGGGGCGGAGATATAGGGGGGGTAACATATTTTTTTTTTTGGCGAGGCAACCGGATGGAAATGCGGTTGCTTTGAAGTTTATACCCAATTTATATAATTTAAAGAAATTGCTACCCCCAACAACGTTATAATTGAAATCATGTCTTACGCTGTATATAATTCTTGAAACTCCTTACCGATGATTAATCACCGAAAATGAGTGTAAATGTTATCAAAACCGGATGGCATTGAAACACAAAATTCCTTGCTTAGAATTAGAGCTTAAATATCGAAAGCCATGTCAAAAAAAAATGTTTTGCACCTTCCCGCTTTATCTCCGCCCCCGTCTATGTGGTCCATTCGGACGGTACGGGGGCGATGCGGGGGGGATGCGGTATCACTTCAGGACACAGATTACCACTCGTCATCCATTTGCCTCTTCGATTAAATTTTACGTGCCATTGCCTTGAATATATATACCCACCACAAGGATTTAAGAAGTAAAACGGCCATTGTTACCTTTTTTTTTTTTTGAGGGCCATTTCAACCTAAGGAACAGAATACAGATAACGTTCAGCGTCTATGTACATTGCACAATTTTAGTACCTACACAAGCTCATGCATATTAAAACAAATATCAAAAACACATTCTTATCTAAATATCTTATTATAAGACTAAAGGAAAACATGATAAGAATCGTATCTATTAGGAAAACCAGTAGCTATATACTCATGTTTTCTAGAGCTAAGATATTCCTGAAGTAGGAGCAACATTGCCGGGTAAGTAATCCTCAGTAATTTATTCGAGACATCCCCCGGCAATTATGCTGTAATATTTAGATGTGCTCTAGGGTTCCGCGAGGTCAAAGAAGGAATTATAAAATGTTTCTCTTAATTATTTATTCCGCTTTGTAAGTATTTTGAATTTCTTTCGATGTGCCTTTAATTTTACGTAGCGCCTCGTAGCTGTGTTCGTAGCTAAACTAGATTAGGAATTATGTTTTGTGATAAAAGAAATCCAAAGTTTTTGAGTAGAGTTCTAAGTACATCTAGTTCAGATCATCGAATAAAAAAACAGTTGGTCATGGCAAAAATCCAAATCAAAGTTTGCTACGCTCAGAAAAATCTAAACTTTATTCTACTACGCATATTGTTCCCAAGATCGATTCGCGCTTGTCCATTTTTTGTGCATAAAGTACGTCTCGCACTGCCGCGGTTGACCGACGTTGGCCGTTGATTGTTTTTCTCTATTTACCCATCGATGGTAACAGCCGCGCAGAACCAGACTGAGCACCTGCCGTGTCAGCGCCTGGGAATAATTTTACGCTTAATGAGTAGTCGATGAACGCAGCCAATTATACTCCATTGCTACTGCTGTGATGTAATTGGCCCTCTTCTTTGTTGTATTACGATTATATTATGCGTGTTTTACCCTTTATCTTAAAAATACGCGTGCAATCCAGTTCATGACCAACGATTTTGTATCGTAATATTTTGTTTTGTTGTGCAAATAACACGGGAGAGCGTTGATAGTCTAGCTTGGTCGTTGTGCTCCGAGCGCGTTGCGAGATCACTCACCTTTTACCTAGTTACCTACCTACTCGCATTTCACGTATTGTGGTGTGCAAGCGCAGGCGGGAGAGCGGAACTTCCGATATCCATGTCTTTCAACAGACGAACGCCGTTCTTGGGACAATGGATATGAAATGAAATCGTGCACAGATTCCCCTACGCCCTTTAATTTATGTAGAATATTTGTTTTACGTACCTATATCTCAGTACTGTTTGAATATGACGTCAAAAATGTGATGAGATAAAGTTTTGTATGTTTGAATTCAACGAAATAATTAGAACTGCGTAAGAAAAGTCAAATACACTGTATAACTTGTAGCATTCAGCATAATTGAAACATTACAAGCGAAACAGGAGTATCGTTGTAAACAAGGAGAGTTAAGGCTTGAGTAAAGATCATAATAACTACTAATTAGTATATCAACAACAAGCACGCATGACACGCAAAGCCTCCACTCAAGCCTCAGAGTCAATGCCTCGCCTCTAGACTCGTAGACATAATGCCTACGCGGCGGTGAAATTATTTTGAAGCGTGTAGGCAGTACTCGCTTGTGTAGTAATTTTTATGTACTCTACTGTTTGTATGATAAATATATATTTTTTTGTTGAATTGCGAGCGTTGACAGACGGAAAATTCGTAAAGTTTACTGAAAAAGTGCCACCTGAAATGGCATTTTAGAAATAGCTTAGGTAGTAAAACTACTCTGAAAAGTCAATAAATAAATCGGTTTCTAATTATTAAAACTCCTTTAAGTCTGTCCCTAACGAAGATTTGTACGATCGTGTCGGCTCCACAAACGAAACTCTCAATCGCGTCAAGTTTACATTCATCGCTCCGAGTCAGCATTGCCCTTAAGAAGTGAAAGTATGCGACCGCTACGGGCGCAGGCGATACCATCTCCCCTCATTAACGTCCTCACGCTTCATCTAATGAGGATCGCGACACTTCGCTAAGAAACGCCCATTGTTGCACTTTGCCACACTTGAGGGTTTAATTACGTGCCCCGATGACCTCTGGCAACACTGATGCTATTGTGATACTTTAGTCACAGCTTTAGTGCTTTTAAAGCACTTCACGCGAGTGACCGTTAAAGCTCGTACAGACCAGCGCGACGCGACGTCGCGCCGCGACTCGAACAATACAATTTCTAAGAAAACTTGACGGTATAACAATAGCCGGTGTCGCGTCGCGCTGGTCTGCACGAAGCTTTAAGGTTTCGCCATTTGAATGCTTTGCAAATAGCAATTGAGTTTAGAGTTCTACTTCGATCCTTTGGTACGGAATTCTGAAACTTTTCAGGTTTAAGTATTTCATATATTCTACTTGTGATTTAAGGTAGATTTCTCAAAAACAACTCATCCTTGTTTGTTATTATGCATAAGATTTTCTTTTTCTCTTTCAGGCGACCTACATTACGTCACAGCTCAAAGCACTAACTAGCTTTCACAACTCTATGATGACACCTTTAAGTACCTACCTACCTCAGTAAAATTCGCCATCTTTATTCATAACTACCGCGCATGTTCACGAATACTCAGCTACACGGACGTCTGATAGTTCCCTCGTAAAAATTCTATTTTCAGGCTGGTGCTGACCGACAATGCATGCATGCACATGACGAATGCCATGCATATAATATTTATGTATGCTTGAGCGCAGGTCGGTGCTGAACATCGAGTTATTATTTTACTCAATTTCCTGGTGAGATATGAAATGATTCCGGTGTTTTGGCGTTCTACAATGGTCAAGAAAATAACACAATTCTTCCTCATAAAAAATGATTTTGTTCAGGAATTGTCTGTAGGTACGTGTATGCTCTTGGTTTTTTGGGAAAGAGGTGTTATTTCAGTAATACCTGAAGGTACCAATATGACAAAATTAATTATGGCGTAGAATTAATAAGGAACTACCTACTTATTTAACCATGACTAAATTGTAGAGTGCAGAGCAAGACATTAATATTTAAAGAGCTGTTTTATACTCAAAGCTAACAACTATTTACGAGTTAATAATAACACTTTTAAAACATAGGGATACTTTTAAGTATTTTCGTTACATTTTTTGTTCTTACATCGGTTGCTTCGCTCTTCGCCAGCTAAATACCGTTGTTTTATTAATTATTAACTGTAACTCGAGTAGTTTAGAGGTCAACGACTTGCGCTTGTGTACATAATAGCCATTATATTTTATGTGTAACCAATTGATATAGCAAAGCTTCCATTACTAATATAGTTGGCTATAAAAGGGAGGGAGTATGTGTATTTAATTAGCCTCAACACTCTCAACACGTTTTTAAATTAAACGTTCAAGTCGTTATCGGTAAAACACTATACGTTTTTAATAGATTTATGCGATGGAATAATTGACATGAACTGCCATTATTGAAGTATTGTGTGCTTAAACCATTATAACTATTATAAGTTATAACCATCGAAGTTTTATCGTTGGAACGTGTACGCTAATTGCCAATAGTGTACGGCCGAAGTAACAGTTACATTTGAGATAATTAAAATGTAAAAATTGCCTTCGGATCGCTGTAGGCAGTAGGCGTCATTCAGAAACTTTAAATAAGGCCCATTGTCGCTCACAATGGGCTTTCGAATTGAACTACTAGTGACTGGCTCACTGACCTACGGCTACGTAGAGTGGTAGCTACCTATTAAATATAGCGTAGCGTTCGTAATGAAAAAAGTGGCTCAGTCGCAAAATGATCACTTGTCAAAATGCTTCCCGGGCGCAAAATGTCAATTTCTCAGAATGTCTCTTTTATAAAATGACTACTTCGCAAAATGTCCATTTCTCAGAATGTCTCTTTTGTAAAATGACCACTTCGCAAAATGTCCCTTTTTTCCAATGCTCATTCAAGCATATAAGCCTATAGGTATTGCGGTTTTCTATGAAAAAAACATCTTTTTTTTGATAACCGATGATAAATATCTACGCTATGGGATGTGCTGAATTCATGGTTACAGTTTGCGCGTCGATGTTCCTGCCACTCTGTTTATGGAAAATACTTAACTACGTTAAAGTTCCATTCAAATCTTTGTGTAAATCACAGCATAACAAAAACAAAAGACTGATTTATTCTAAAGCAATTCCTTTAAGGATTGCTTCCTTTCAAGTGATCACTTTTTACCCAATCGACTATTGAATGCAATAGTGCGTGAATAACAAATGCCAACAGAAATTATATATGTAACTACACGTAACTACACGCGTAGGGCGATTGTTTATAAAAGGGGAAAGTACAAAGACACCAGTTTGTTTTGACAGACGGTGAAATTAGGAACTATTTATAAAAATGTACTGAATTGGACGCATAGCTGTCATAATATCTTCACTAGCAGCGCCGCCACGATATGTTAAACTGGAAGAACAGTATGTTGAATTTAAGTAGGTTACAAAAATAAATGAATGCAATGCGAGATTTATATCCATGCCGAGTTGGGAATGAAAGGGAATATAGATTGTATCAGCTGTTTATAATGCCAGCTGTGGGAAAACGGGTTACAGTTGTAACTTGTAGTAAATGATGGCCCGCGATCTATAGCTTGAGTACCTACTTGTGTCGATTTATTATTATTGCGGGTTAAATTAATGAAAATATCATTATAATTTTGTAGTATTCAATAATTATTATAAAAAGTACAAAATATACAGCTAAGTAGATATAATACGGAGACCGATTTTTCAGGAACGATTCCAAGCCACAGACTGGTATCTAGAATGTTTCTAACAGAAAGCCATAATTATGACCCACCCAAGAAACGCAGCAAATATCACAAGCGATACATGCTTGCAACTTGCAATTTCTAGGAAAATGTGGAAACAAGAAAAAAGAAAAATTGTTTATTCTGCACAAACAAAACGCACGTTTAAAAAAAAGACATAAAATACACCCTTACAAAGTAACCAAAAGCTTCGTCAAAGTTATAGCCGTGATATAGTTAAATCCCTAGGCATATAGCTATATACCGTAATATAGTTATATGAAAGCGGTTCATAACTGCCGGAGTGCCCTAATTTTGTTATTGCGACCAATTTTGACGTAGCGCTTGCCGGCCGCTCCCGCGGCCCCGCTCGCTTCGCTCGCTCGTTTCGCGCGTATGGTTGGTCACAGTTATAATCTAACCTAACCTATTCAGTCGGAGTGCCCTGATAGTTATATTACTAGATCGTGCTCGTATCATAGTTATGTTAAGACAGTTATGAACCGCTTTCATAAAACTATATTACGGTATATAGCTATATCCCTAGGAGTATATCTAAGTTGAAACTTGCAATTTTTTTATTGCGGTCCAATGCATCTGCCACACATGCCAAAGAAACGCATAACTTCGTTTTTTTGAAGTCGTTCATTAAATGTTGGCTGAAAGATTTATTTCCCGGCACTATAATATTCATGTTCTCTTTTATTTGCAGGTGCAAATAAAAGAGAACATGAATAGTGCCTGTTGTTTGTATTGTCACCTGTGAGAAATGGATCACCCACTAGCTGCTGAGGTAAGAGATCGATGGGGGAGAGCTGTTACTAGAGCACGAAGTATTTTTTGCAATCTATGTTAACTCCAATTACTTATTTTCGTTGGAACACCGAATTTAAAGTTTGGCTTTGTTATTTTTGAAAATTAAAAATGACAACTTAATTAAACTACAGGGAAACTTAGGCCCATATTACAGAACGTCACTCAAGACTCAAGCATTACTTAAAAATAGTTTCAACCAATCAAAAGGCTTTAAACGAGTTTTAAGTAATGCTTGAGTTTTGAGTGAGGTTCTGTACGATTACAGAACCTTACTCAAAACTCAGGTCGGTCTGTCACAGACTTAGGCCCGATGGCCTAAGTCTGTGACAGACCGACCTGGGACTGGTTTCAGCTCCTTTATACCTTGAACTAGCAGCGCTATTTTCTCTTCTTTTTTTCATCTCGGCGTCTGTTCCGTTTAACTTACCTGCACGCTTAGCATGACCACAATAGAAATGGACAAAATGACAGATAAACAATCACAATCTGTCATTTTGTCTATTTTTCCGTCGACAAAATCTGTAGAGTTTTAAGATTGTCATGCTACGCGTGCTGAAGGCAGTCCCAACACCCCAATTGTAAACTCCTGTCCATAGAAATATAAAATCTATGGTCTTGTCTCATGTCTGTAGATGTCCACTGTTGAGTGTTGACTTGTCAATCATCAAAGCAAAGTAGTTGAGATTGTGTTGTTGACCTTGTAGTGCATCAGAGTAGGCTGCTGACTGTCAAATTGGGATTGTTTTGTGCCCACAGGCCACCTACTTCCTAAAAGTTCAGTTCTAATCAAGCTTTCTCTACACTCCCGATAGTTTAAATCTAAATCAAACGTCCACATTACAACATCGGTAAACAATAGTGTTCATTCTATTGTCACAGAGTGCGTGGGATTGACTAATGAAGCATGTTGGCTTACCATAAGCTCGGGGTACGCGGCCATTTTTGTCATGTAGGTAGGTAAGTACTCGTGGCTAGGCTAGGCGTATGTCGTGAATTATGGCATGACGAACGCGGTTATCAAATTGAGGTTAGATTGATTTTATTGATTGAATTTCGATGTTGTTTGTACTCGTGCAAAGCGGTATTAGGATATGAATAAGAGCGGTAAATAATGATATAATGAGCGAAATGAAAATAAATTAGTTTTTGTGGGACTGTACGAACTTATTTTCAGCGTAATTAAGTATTAATTTCGGATTATAAGTGAAACGCCTGGACTGCTTTTAAACTAAGTGCGGATTTCACCAATGAAATTGAACGCGTTCTGCACATCTAAATGCGTTCAAGAGCTGTTAGTGTACAATATTCCATAACAATTTTGACACTGACAGCTCTATTCGCGTTCAGTTTCATTGGTGAAATCAGCCCTTAGTCCCATTATGCAAGTATTATAGTCAGATTCTGAAACCATTCCGGATCAAAATGGCGTTGAACGTATTCTACATAATTTTGATCCCGAATTATTTTACATTATATCGAAACCAGGAAAATGCACCCGTAGTAGTAGCAACTACCTACAAACTACAACCAACCTCTGATTCAGATAATTAGATTCGAGAAATACGGGGAAGTCACGGGATTCATATAGTCAACAAAGGATCTTTGTAGTACTCGTTGCAAAGGAAATCTAAAGAGACATTGTGCTAAGGTAAAACTATTGTAACAGACGCAATCTCGCAGTTTCGGTACACCTAGGATCCTCATTTTCAATGAACTCTGAAACTTTCGAACTCGTAGGTATAATAGAAGTACTCGAATAATGTCTTAAAGTTTGATGCAAAACGCAATACCGAGCTGAATTAAAATGAGATTTCAATAATAGCATTTCTGGATATGAAAATATTTAGAAACAAATTCTATAGGAGATAGGCATTTATTTCAGGTTTGTTAACTGAAATAAATGCAAGGACGAACTTTACCTCCTCTATCGCGCTTTTCAGCCATTGTTGTCTATTTTTCACTCAATTGACTGTTACAAGAAAAAAACTGAGAGTTTCGTGATAACAACCACGCTTGGTAGACTAAATTGGTCCTGCCATATTATAGGTAGGGTCTATTTACATCAATGTTTCCAATTGATGTTATTTCCACTTAAACAAACATCAACTTTAATCAAGTGTAATTAAAGTTGATTTTAGACTGACTAGTACCGTTGAAAAAGTCATAAGAGATATGAAGTTGCAGCGCAAACTGAACCTTATGTGTCGGCATTATAGTTGTTTTTCCTAAAACTCGTCTTTGTTTACATGTTTGGAAACCAAATTGCGAACGCAGATTAGATACTTTGTTTAACGAAGTATGTAAATATACCTACCACTTGATGTCAACGTACCACTGAAAACGAAGACTTATTTTAAATAGCGATGTCTTTTCTAGGGAAAGTAATACATCTGATTGTAACAGGAAATGAAGTTTTCTACTCATCTGCGACGCAATCAAAAGGAAAAGTTATGCATCTGACATTCTTAGAAATGGATGTTCATTTATGAATAACATATAAATATGCGTAGCATAGTAGTTACCTATAGCTTTGCCCCTATTGGATGGGTTTTCTGAATGACGAAGAAAGGCGTAGGAATTTTTCAGAAATTTCTGTAGTCGACCATTCCAATGCAAATAGAATAAACCTTTTGTTCAAGACACTAATAATTTAAAGAGTAATGAATATCCTGCTTCTATCAATAATATTAAGGCTTAATTGAGACGGTTCTTAGTTCAAGAAAACCGATTATTCCCCAGTATTTAAATAGAGTCCGTACCTACGGATACAAGTGATGAAGAACATTGAAGAATTAGATGCTTAAAAATTATGTTTGATTTATCTTATTAGGTACTGGATCTGGGATCCTACTGCAGAGCTACTGATGAGTTATAACTTTATGAGCCCTAGGGCAAGATTCACATACCGCACTTTACCAACTTAGCTAAGTAAAGTAAGTGTTTCACACGAACGTGAACTTTATTTTTATTTTTATAATGTTCATAGTCGTTTCTGTGAAGCGTTTCATACGTATATGAACATGAATGATATACGAATAATTTTTACATTTGTTTGATACGCTTTCTTTACTTAGCAAAGTAGGGAAAGCCAAAGTGCGGTCTGTGCATCTCGCCTTTAATAAAGACCTACCCACCTAATCACCGATATCTTAACAAAATATGATCACGTATTAAACTTTACGACTCGTTCGAGGAGCGACAGGTTATGATCAAATAATGCGCGCGCGCACGCCGTTCTAAAGGTTGCAGACTTGCAGTTAATCATAATCGTAATGAAGCGTGCTTACTAGAGAAGTAGAGAGGTAGGTAGGAACTGGTTTTAACGTAGTCTTAGGTTGTTTTGTTGAAGGCGTGATAAGCCGGAAGTTCCGGCCGTTAGTGGTTTTTCGAAGTCTGTTATTTTTCTAGATTTCTGCTTGGGTTCTTGCTCTATTCGACCAAGCAGTGTGTTAATTTGAATCATCGGTAGCATTAAGTTTCAGAATCATCGAAGACTCAATCAAATTACAATGTTTTATTTACCATTTAATCATGAATGATTTTCTATTTTATAGTATATTAGATAATTATACATAATACAGGATGGCGGGAGATCGACGCAAAAACAGTTACCATGGATTCAGTGCATGATTCTGAAAAAATCTATATTCCCATGCCGATTTCGGCTAAGACAATTTCTGTTTTTATGTGGCTAACTATAATATAGCCCATCTTAATGTAGGTAAGTACATTTTATATTATAACGATTTCACATCGTAGTGTTAACTTAAACAAATAAAAAAGCCATCATTGTTATCAATACCACCACGACTATATTATTTTTCACAACAAATCGAGAAGAAAAAGTCTCTTGACCTTAATCGAGGTCTGCATAACGCACACGTTAAAGTTTCCATGTCTATGGACTTGATATTGAAGCAAGAACAATAACCTCCCACGGAAGTAGTGACTCGCGAATCGTAGGCGGTTGATGGACTTGAATCGTTGTACCACGCGTTCATTGATAACAAAGATGTAAAGAGAACTAGATCGGTAGGAATGCAAATTAAATACAAGTTTGTTTTAATGACGTTTTGTTCTAAGAAATAACGTCGTAGGTAGTAGTTTTATGAAGGTACCAGACTGTCTCAGTTTGTTAATTAAGTTTGAGAGAGATATAGACTGAACATTTTCCTTATGATGATCTAGCTAGAGTGCTATTTTAGTTTTGTACACTAGGGAGAAAAGAGCTACGTTCTACACGAAAATAATCTTTCGTGTTTCATTTCTGCACACAATTTCAAAATTAATTCATCAAATTATCCTGCGCTTTCTTAGCCAAGATTAATCTTAGATGAAAATAAAAGAGGAGAGTGCACCTATGTCGCGTGGGAGCAAAGTTATTACTTCTTTGGAAAAGTTCATTGTATAAAAGATTGAACTCGTAGTTATCAACAAGTTAAGATGTGACACTCTATTATCCCGGGGACGGCTCTCGAAGTTGTTTTAAAATTGAGAATGTTCCTTCTGTTCAACTCTTTCCAATTCGACGGAAACAGCTGCCTGTAGCGACTAGCGCAGTTCGAAATGATATAAAAATATACGTATTTTTATAATGGTGTGGAATATTATTGTGGAGAATTCTTTTCAACTATTATAATGAGGCTCTCGGAGCTCTACGTCAAAATGAAACATACATCAGGGTGCTAAACTAACGCCACAAAAATATGCAAACGAAAGTGCGAATGGCGTCAATAATGTTGTCGAACAGGCTAAACCTCACAATTATTTAGTGTTATGCAAATTCTGAAATAGCAACCACGAGTTATGTGTGCGTACATACTTATTGTAAGAACATAATGCAAACTCAAGAAACTTTGTTGAGTGTCGGAATAAATTACAATAAATATTTGAGTTGACAATGAAACTGAACCGAGAGGCAGTTAACGATGCTATGGGAAACAGTATAGTATCTAGGAAACCATATATCAGCCGCCATCGTAAACAAAACTCATGGCGCGTAGTGAAATCGACGTTCAAATCTGCCCATAATTGGAATTTCCGAAAAAGGAATGTTTAAAGTCGGTTCGCATATAATTATTGGATGGCAGACATAGTTTATTGATTTGTACACTTAAATGTAATTTATTAGTTAAACTGCGCCCCGCGGTTTCTTCCACATAAGTCGCGATTCCGTGGGAATGTCGGGATAAAAAGTATCCTATGTCCATATCCTAACTCAGCTCGTAGTCTACCCATGTGCCAAATTTTATCCAAATCCGTTCAGCCGTTTTAGCGTGAAAGTGTAATGAACAAATAAACAAACACATTCGCATTTATAATATTCAGTTAGGATTATCATCATACCGAGGCGTCGTCGGCGTCGCCGTCCCTTTTAACCGACTTCCAAAAAACACGACAAAGTTAAAAATAACTTTAATTTCCGAAGTCGGTGTCTTTGGTTTTGAATTTTCGTTTTTTGCCACCGACTTCCGAAATTAGAGTTATTTTTAAGGAAGTCGGATGTTTTGTTTTTGAAAAAGTATTTATTTTTCACTTTTTAGTTGTGGTACTTACCCCACACAAATTCGAATACCACTGCTGCTGCACACCTGCTATGTAAATAACAGTGACAGGAAGTTATCATCATATCATCCACATATACTAAGTGGGAAAAATACGTATTATTGAAGCTTACTCAAAAACGATCCAAGCAAAGTTAATAAAATTTATTTGGGACCAACTTGGGAGCATACAATTTCATACAAAAAAAAAATTCATAATCGGTCAACAATTGACGGAGAAATCGGCGAACATACATAAAAAGAAAAAAACACGACGAACATATAACCTCCTCCTTTTTGGAAGACAGTTAAAAAGACGATCTGCTTGTTTTCATGTAGTTTTCAGTAGATGTTTGGATTATTGAGAGTATTTTAGAGTAATTTAATAACGACTGAGATAACATTATTTAAGATAGATAGATAGATATATCGTTTATATGGTGCCCACAAAGGAGAGCACAAAATACAAAAACACGATTAAATAATAACAAAAGCACTTTATCATGAATATACTATTGACAATTGAATATATTATCGAGTATCGTAAAGAATGAATTGATTTTTATTAAACTATACAAGATAAATAGTCAACGCCTTGTTTAACGTTTGCTTGACCAAAGTGGGTAACATAACATCTATATCCACATTCTTTAACTAAAAGTAGGTGAGTCGTCACTAACAAGAATTCTTTTGTAACAGTTAGACAAACAGATCTTTGAGACTACTTTATGCATAACTAACCTTTTGTCCGTGACTTCGTGTTTGTGGATTTCGAATTTTCCCGTACAAACTTTTCACAACTTTTGGGATTGTTTTTAAATACGACTATGTCCTACCTCAGGGCTATCTCTTTACCTTTCATCAAAATTGGTTCAGCGGTTTAGCCGTGAAAACGTAACATTCATACAAACACACACATTTTTTTTGCATTTACAGTTCATGTTCACAAAATAGTTTCATAATATACACAGTTGTGTTAAAGCTTTGTATCTCATGTAGTTGGGATTTATGCGAAGCCGTTTGCGATGCAAATTAAGCCTAGTATCGTCAATCAGTGACAGATGTTGATTTGAGTGCGTCTGAATAATAGCTTGTGTGTCACGACACTGCTCTCACAGTGTTTGTCGGCGGCGTATTGTCAAATATCCGTTTGATAGGGAAGCCCGTATTACAATCAAAATTAACCCCGATTCTGTTTACGTTGTTGATGCGGTGTACCCAATAGGGGTTCGTTTGTAACCTCCTCAATGAGAATCGGATAGCAGAGAGTATCTGAATTTGTGGAACTGATTTACGTTCTCTCACCAATATTTGCCTGTGTTTTTAAGTTCTCATGAATATTGGCAATGACCTGATAACTTTTTACGACATTTTACCGAGCTGACCACTCCGTAGTGTTGTACTATAAATCGCCAACTCACGTCAAGGTTAAGATAACGTAATCCCATATTAGTGCCGATTTCTCAAGTTTAGTGTAGGCTTAAAAAAACTAATAATACGGCTACTGGTCTCTAATTGAATTATGACGTGTCTAATGTGTATTTTCCACATTTAGCAAGGCTTTGTGTGTCTAACACAATAGGATTCGTATTAGAATTAGCGTTGGAATTCACACTACCGAGTCAATGACTTATGTGAATAGTTTTCGTGATGTGTTTTTCATGAGTTCTTTGTTGTTTTTTGGCCTCTTTTCAAGTTGTTCATGTTCTTCATTTCTGAAGGTTGAGTCATCTATTTGCGCTGCTTAATAAGGCGACGATAACCGAATTTTAATGATTTTAAATTGAAGATCACGTCTAAACAAGTAGTGTTAATAATTTAGAAAAAAAATATGTTCAATTAGAGCATTCTTTAATAACTCAATATACTAATATTTTAGATTATATTTATATTACATAGTGAAATTAATTTGTAAAGTTATGTCTAATAGACCAGGGTAGAAGCCTTTAAAAATAATAAAAAGTGAAAAAAAATAATAGTAGGATGAAACCCATTAGAAAAGGAGGGGAATATTATAAAAATGAAAGGAAAAATAATTTACGGGCGATCTGAGGTCGGGAAGGGGATGGGGGTGAGTTTTTAAGGGTAAAAAACGGTTTTTCTTGATTTCCGGCAAAACTAAAAGTCCTATCGAAAAAAGTCAAATGGCAAAGTTGTAGGTAATAAAAAGATCAAAAACTTTTGTATTTACACTTTTTTCACATAACCTCAAAAAGTATGTGAAAAAAAGTATGTGAAAAAACCAAGTTTTTGGTTTTTTATTTTTATCTTTTACAATTTTTTTTTTTTTTGAACGAAATTTGGTGAAAACTTACCTTTTTATGTCCCAAATACGCTGTAATTTATTTGATTAAAAATATTTATTTTTTCACCTTATTTTGAATTAATATCGAAAAAACACCCTAATTTTCAATCGAAAATTCACCCGTCAAAATATCAGCTTTTTTCAAAAAGTTGGTATGGTTTCTGTTTGTTGAAATCTCTACTTTCCGATGGTGAAAAAAAAATATATGTTACTACAGTAAATCTTCTCAGAAAATGCAAAAAATAAAAAAAAATAAAAAATCGAAAAATTATTTTTAATTATTATAAATAATTTTGGGCTATTTATTAAAATTTACACTTTAATTACTTGAAAAACGTTAGATTACATGTGACATTGATAACAAAAAAATTGCAAATAAAAATATACTACTATAATTAACAAACAAATAAGTTAATAAAATTAATATTTAATAAGACATCTACAATATTTGGAGAAAGTTGTCGAATCTTCTTTAAATTATATACGTAGATGCCTATTTATAACTATTTTAAGATAAATTATATATACCTGAGTAGATATACCTGAGTGACCTACGAAAAATTGTAGCCCATCAAAAGGTATTTCGTGGAGAAGTGGGGAAGGGGCTAGGCGGGTCTGGGTCTTACTACATACATACCTACTATTATATACTATATATTTCGTAGCAGCTGTTACAACCGTTAGCCTAACCTAATATTGTAATGAATAACGTAATCAGAATCACATTACATTTATATTTATATATAATGAGATTTTCTATGACATAAATGTAATTAGCATTAAATAAATCAACTTTTTAATTGAAACAAATTGCAGCAATCACATTTTTTAGATGAAATTATTTATAATAATTTAAAAAAACTTTCGAATTCGAGTTTTTTTTCATTTTTTGCATTTTCTGAGAAGATTTGCTGTAGTAACATATATTTTTTTTTTCACCATAGGTTTCTTCTTCAATATTGGAGCAATTTTCAGAACCATGACAGTTTGAACATAAATTTGTGCATTTTAAACCATGTTTTCGGCAACCACATTTTAAACAGTTATATCCAGTTTCACAGCTGCAGCAAATAGTTTTGAGCAATATTTCCGGAATTAATTCTTTTTGTGTAAATTTGTGTATTTTGAAATATTTTTTTTTTCCTGGGATTAACTAAATTTGTTTGTGCAAAATTAAGGAGATTATTTTTTTTTTATCTTGTACTAAAATATCATTTAATTTCAATCGTTAGGTTATGTTACGTTAAGCATACTATTTTTTAAAGAAAATATTACGATTTTTATGTTTGAGTTGATTGATACAGATAAAAATAGAGATAGTATTTACCTTCCTATGCAGATTCGAAAAGTTTTTTTATTTTTTTAAGTAAACTTGTCACAATTATCTTCAAGAAACTCAGCGTGCACGTGTATTTTTATAAACGATGTTGTATACTGTACTGTATTTCGAATACTGGTTAGGCTAACGGTTGTAACAGCTGCTACGAAATATATAGTATATAATAGTAGGTATGTATGTAGTAAGACCCAGACCCGCCTAGCCCCTTCCCCACTTCTCCACGAAATACCTTTTGATGGGCTAGAATTTTTCGTAGGTCACTCAGGTATATCTACTCAGGTATATATAATTTATCTTAAAATAGTTATAAATAGGCATCTACGCATATAATTTAAAGAAGATTCGACAACTTTCTCCAAATATTGTAGATGTCTTATTAAATATTAATTTTATTAATTTATTTGTTTTTTAATTATAGGAGTATATTTTTATTTGCAATTTTTTTGTTATCAATGTCACATGTAATCTAACGTTTTTCGAGTAATTAAAGTGTAAATTTTAATAAATAGCTCAAAATTATTTATAATAATGAAAAATAATTTTTCGAATTCTAGTTTTTTTTTATTTTTTGCATTTTTTTAGAAGATTTACTGTAGTAACATATATATTTTTTTTCACCATCGGAAAGTAGAGATTTTAACGAACAGAAACCATACCAACTTTTTGAAAAAAGCTGATATTTTGACGGGTGAATTTTCGATTGAAAATTAGGGTGTTTTTTCGATATTAATTCAAAATAAGGTGAAAAAATAAATATTTTTAATCAAATAAATTACAGCGTATTTGGGACATAAAAAGGTAAGTTTTCACCAAATTTCGTTCAAAAAAAAAAAAATTTGTAAAAGATAAAAATAAAAAACCAAAAACTTGGTTTTTTGAATTTTTCACATACTTTTTGAGGTTATGTGAAAAAAGTGTAAATACAAAAGTTTTTGATCTTTTTATTACCTACAACTTTGCCATTTGACTTTTTTCGATAGGACTTTTAGTTTTGTTGGAAATCGAGAAACACCGTTTTTTACCCTTAAAAACTCACCCCCATCCCCTTCCCGACCTCAGATCGCCCGTAAATTATTTTTCCTTTCATTTTTATAATATTCCCCTCCTTTTCTAATGGGTTTCATCCTACTATTATTTTTTTTGGTTTTAAAAATTATCGACCCTGGTCTATAACGCGGATAAAAGACTGAGAATTCCGCAAAATCTATCAAGGGTATTTTTCTGAAACCTTCACCATTTTAAAGATAATTTAATTATTGATCTTTTAGTATAAGTGTTTTATTAAAATACCTTTTGTTTTATCTATAATAAATTAATAATGTGTAAAATTGGGGACAGCGCTCTTTGATGGGCGAGTCCTATTACTGACTGGACTTACAACGAGTTGCGTGAGCTCAGTACAGAACACGCAAGCTAACCACTCAAGGTCACTTGCATATATCTGCGTCTTAATCGCGATAGTTCAAGCAGTTTGGTTAAGAATCACGATCATTATTGAATTCATTTAGAATTAAGATTGGCAATATAAGTAGAATTACTATTTGTAATTAGTATTTATATTTTAATTACTATTAGTAAGACAGCTCCATGTCAAAGCGCGTATTTTGCGTTCGTTTATTTTAATTAACAAATATAATGTTTAAATAATTTTAAAATTACAATTTGGAGTTACAATAATCAATTTAGAATTACGGAAATTAATTTGAAATTACGTTTTTCTTGTTCGTTCTGCGTAGAAATATGTCGGTACTCGAAAAACTAAGTGTTGACGTGTTCAAAAGTACAAGTAATAACATGTTGCTTTAAGCTCAAGTTAAAGTCAATAGATGTGACTTCGTGAAGTGAAGCCAGCTCTTAGTAACAAACACTAGAGCAACTTGTTTCTTTATTTACCTGTAACAACTGTGCGGGCGATACACTGAATTTTCTTTCTACCTTTTTCTTTGAAGTTGTAAAGAAATACCTGAATTAACTTTCATGCAATGTGATGCCTATATTATTTACTAAAAAGAACTCGTATTTATTATATATAAAAATGACCCTGAAAACGCGACTTCAGCCAGTGTAAAAAAATTGCTTGTTCCTGTCAGAAAGCATCTAGAATCCTGAAACTTTTTGGACTATCATACATGCGATAGATCGATGGGAAAGAAGCCACTCATGTTATGTTAACCCTCTTTTACCCCTACCGACAAATGTGTGCAGACATTATTATGTTTTCGTTCAGATGTCAAGGGGCAGACCGGCAGGGTAACAGCAGACAGAGGGATTAGAAGCGTGTGCCTTCAAAGGCTTCAATGGGGCTTCACACTGATACTCATCGTATTATCTACGGACTAGGATTTTCTTTGAACGTTTTCATTGCATCATTCTTTAATAGGGATATTGACTATACTTTTTTTTTGTCCGTCAGGTAGATTATTAAAAAATTTTGGACATGTATTTTTTCGTTTTTTAATTAATCGAAAGATTACGGCAATACATTGAGTACGCAACACGTTAAAATGTGGCATGACGTCACTACCTGGTAGATTTTATACTAACTTGTGCCGTAGCGAGCCCCACTCTCCAACTTTAATGCGATTTATCTAAATAATTTTTTATACATATGTTAAAGCAAAAAATACATGTCTAATATTTTTTTATTATCTGACTGACGGACTTAATAGTTTTTTTTTCGCAGTCAGCATTCCTATTAGGTAGATACCCTAAACTGACACTCTGCTGGGAAGGTAGTCCTCCGCCAAATTCTTTCTCATCTTCTTTTCCTGCACTTCTTCGAGCCAGCTCTTGCAATGGGTACAGGTCACCTGGCTCCC
Source organism: Agrochola circellaris (assembly GCA_914767755.1). Lineage (NCBI taxonomy): Eukaryota > Metazoa > Arthropoda > Insecta > Lepidoptera > Noctuidae > Agrochola > Agrochola circellaris. The sequence continues at coordinate 7,953,238 of OU611853.1, forward strand.
TCTTTCCTGGCTTTCCATCTTCAGGCAGCAGTTATGTGGAAACTCTTGCCTAGCGATCATAACGCATTAATTCTTATAATAATCATAATTATTTATCTTTATACCTTATTACCTTATCAATAAATACATTATATTTTCTAGTCGTTAACAGTAAAGAAGTTGTTACGACATTCCTTTTAAAGGTTGTCAGTAAAACATTATCTAAGTGGCACTTTATTACATTGCCAGAGATTACCACAAAGTAAGTGACCAATAAAAATACATTTATACGGCTTTTAAGCTCAAAGAGAGCTTGCGATATCATAAAAAGGGCAGATTCACTTTTAAAGAATTTGTTTCGGTCAATAATTTTATATTAAAACCCTTTTTATCTCATTAAAGCGCATGTAATTTTAAATAATGTTTATCATGTGCATAGGAATAGGTGAGCAGTGATGGCCCAATAGAAACGACCGCGACTTACGAGTTGTAGGTCGTAGGTCTGAACCCAGGCAGGCACTTTACTTTATGTAAATTAAAGTAGTATTGTAAATTATTTCATCACCACTGCGCTCAAAACTGTAAAGAAAAACATCGTGAGGAAACCGGCATATCCTATAACACAAAATTTGACGACATGTGACATTCACAAATTGTGTGTGGAAGTGTGGTGGATTACGGCCCACTCCCTCTGGCAGAGAGGAGGCCTGTGTCCCAGCAACATTATTGTCTGATTATGCGTAGGAACTTAGGAAAATACCCCCGCTCAATTTAATAAATGAGACTTTTCTATTAAATAAATTGGTATAATTTCTACATACGCTTCTAGATATTTTTTTATTTTTATAAGAACTGTAGTCCTAATTAACTCCACTTTGAAATAGATCATCAGATAAAAATACATACGTAAGCTCCATGATAATTCGACAGCAACTAAACAATAATGATTTACGATTGGTACGTTCTTTGAAAGTCTACAACACAACTCATACATTTATACGAGTGTCTGGCTATAAATTATGACAGTTAAGTAAATCCTGAGGCCACGCAACCTAGCCATCGTTCACGTACTAAGGAATAAAGAGGCATTGCAATAGCAATTTGTCAGGTACGTGAGAGCACGCACAATCAATTTTGCGGCACGCGCCTATCAACCGTTCATAATAAAATGCTCGAATGAGAACAACCACGTTTTCATCGTGAATGTTATAAGTTACCTATAGTATACAGTACCTACAGGTATAGTGTTGTGGCTAATACTTGGTACTGTTACCGGTAGCGAATGGTTGGAAATGTGTTAAGTCGTGTCTGGATTAGCGTCGTTTAGATATATGTTGCTTGGTAATCTAGTTTCGCGAATAGGTTTACTGATAGTCTTAGGATTATTTTAAAGCTACGAGGAAAACTGTTGAGAAGTTTATTGATCATCCTTCCCAGAATCAAAGTTGAATGGCTAAGCCTATGTAGCTAACTTACTTAGTTCAAAAATGTTGTATCTTTACGGAAAGAACTGACTGAGACAAACTCATTGCCGAACGGTAATATTGAATATATTTTGTGATTGTGTGAAAGTCTGTGTAATTATTTTTTGTGTTACAATGTGGCCTTAGATATTCTTTCTAAAATACTGAAAAGTATATAAAATCGGATATAAGAGTAAAATCTATATTAGATGTAGATGCTATAGCCATACAAACAAATCAAACATTTACAACTAAAACAGCCGCACATTATAAAAACGCACGTATCATACAATATTTTCTTCCTCATCTAAAGTATGAGGAAAGAGAAATGTACAATGATATACTGGGATCGAACCGTAGTATAAATTCATAGTATAGGATGTCGCATCTGAATAGATCAAAGTGAAATTGAGGGCACGCGGAGGCGTTTCCGCGCTGTCTTATATTTCCTGTGAGGAGATAAATTTCCATTCAAAGGCCGGTACCTCACTTGCAGTATAAAATGCATTAAATGCGCCATGTACGTTTACTGCGTTAATAATGTCGCTTAATTATTGCATACCGGCTTCGCGTGAAATTGTTGCATTATTTCGTGAAATTAGAATTTGGGATTAATTCATGGGCAATTTAATTGTAATATTATGATTGTTATTAATGTCTATGAAAATAGTTTTAGGTAATGCATTCGGAATTTTGGGTTTATCTTCACATTGTATTAGAGTGGGAAAGTAATTCCTGCCCAGCAATGTCGGGGATATGCAAACATGCTTTCTCCTGTTGTTTCATTTTAACGACACAAAAAGTAGTGTGGTGCATGCAATATTAGACTATGACTATGTATAATGACGAATCAGGTAGGTATATGTCGTCGTCTTAGAGTGAAAACCTCTTATATGCGAAAAATTGGTGGGAATTTATATTAAGTATATGCTGATGCTGATCGCGCGGTAAAATCTGCTTACGCGATGCAGGATTTTGTGTGACGTCAGTATCATGAGTAGGTCGCATGTGGCGATATAGCTGCCGCTACAAAACTGCGTGTGTTGAGAGGTTTTTTTTTCCAAAAATGTAATAAAATAAAAAGTCAAAGTTGCATTCACAAGCTTTTCACTCTAAGGCGACGATTTATACATTTTAGTATTCTGCTAGGCCTTAATACTGTGCATGAATTTGTCACGAGGCCGTCAGAAACAATGTCTAGACTGGTTGATTTAGCATTGTTATTTAATTCCACGATCCTAGCTAGTTAGGCACAGCCTTCACCGTCAAGGTTAGCTCTATATGTACCTACGTATATAACAGATATTCTCTACTCCAATACCAAGTTACTCGATCGTCTACAAAAGTCAAGTTCATTACGCAAGTTCGGCCGTAAGTATTTTAATTTCGAAGTCACAAAGTTCTTATTACGATTGCGTTACTAGCAGCCATATTGTTTGCAGAAGAATTGAAAACGGGAGGTGACAGAACAATGGAGCGGTTTGAGAAAGATAGGACGGCTTTGCCTTCCTCTCAGTAAGGTAAGATTGCAATAGGTAGCAGTTTATGGCAATTTCTCTTTCGAAATTAAACTGCACGAAATTAACACAGGGCTGAAATAGTGGGTAGATACGTAATACGGACAAAGAGTGATACAAGCAATTCAATGTGAAAGAAAAAGTACTGACAAAAGTATATCTGACGCAGCAAATGAAACAGATAATTTAAACGTACAATCACATAAAACGAAATGAACACGAAAGCGATGATCGTATCAGTCAGACGGCATTAAAAGATTCAGTACCTATTTCAACAGTATAATGTTACATTACGCGCGTAATCTTACTACAAAATAAATTAAACATGCTCTCCGTCCATTACCGACTATGTAGGTAGCATTTACTTAATGTAAGTGCCACTTTGATATCATAGCTACCTTCATAATGTTCCCGCCTTATTGTAGTTATCAAAACGCAGTTAAATTAACGTTTAATGATAACTCTACAACCCGTGGCGACTGTTCGTACAACCCGGGCGCAATAACTATGATTGCCGCTGACATCAAATAAAATCCATTAAAAAGCTGTAACTATGAAAGAAATGGCCTATAATATAGAGTGTACAGGATTATGGCAGTTATCGAGGTCTATTAAATAGAAGATTATTATTCTTAGAGGTTGATACATGTTCTTCCCTTCAGGCATATCAACTCAATATGCATGAACGCGGTTATATTCCAGCCAGCCTTATTTATTACCGACAAAATGCTCATCAATCATCAATAGTTTATTAAGCTTATCGTCTAATTCTTTCCCGGAGAACGAAATAAGTAGCAAACTTTTGGTATGAACAAATAAGTACCTAATCATCACCTAACCTCCGGCTAAGTTCTATGACACGTAATTTTCTATAGCCATATAAAAATTTCCACCGTCACTTGCTACTTATACTGCGGATGTAGGTACAGAGTCATGATTTAATGAATGCAATTACGGGGCCCTAAAAATAATAGTGCACAGCACGTAAAATAGCTCCGTCGGACATTCACATCTCGCACAAAAGAGCTGTTAGAAATCGGCTTTTCATCGGAGGTCAACGGCCCGCGACTGTTCAGGATATGCACATAGACAAAACGTACCGTGACAAAGCCTGGCGTATCTCCGTCGTCGCGTCGCTAAATACTACGCACTCTTTTTCCAGTGTCGACTTACATTTGTGTCGTGTGACAAAACCGCAGAGTCGCAGACTCGCAGTGATGCGACGAACGCGGTGTCGATGTCGGATCGCGAAATGTCAGGCTCCGTACTTCCAGTTTCCGTCTCATTGCGTTTCGTTGTTACAGATATTCTTTTGACATTATTGATACGTGTAGTGTTATGTTTTTTGAGCTCCGTCTACGTTCGCAAGGCGCATATGTTTGAGTATAAGTATGTACAAATTAAGTTTTTTTTGGTGACTGCAAATAAAATGGGACTGTATGTTGAAAAAAGTTAAGCTTACCTTATGGCATCAACAACGGTGAAGTTTAAAATACTCAAGATTACCATGACATACTTTATTTAAACTTACGTTAATAGGTAAGTAGGTACAGTAAAACAACAAGTTTAGGTAAACAAAGTTTAATAACAAGATTAACCTCGCATCACAACAATCCGTTTACTTTAGAACTTTGTTAATACTAGCTACTTACCTATGTGCTCCGCATAGTATATTAAGATGTTTCTATGTAATAAGGAATGCACGTACGTTGAAGTTGTCAATCTTAGATCTTTGTGGAGCGTGGTGATGACACGGAAGAGTATTCTGACATATCGTTACCCGAGGTTTCTCAATCTCGTCAGGATGGTTGAATAAACTGATTAGTATAGGTACTGAGACGCGGTCGGTTATAATTAAATGAAAAGCTTATTTAGTTTTACCGCGTTATTATTTAAATAATCAAAATAATCTATAACATTTTCTGAGATGAAGCTCACTGTCAGCTCGCTAAGCTGACTTCGAATTATTTTCTAATATTCTTAATACGAAAGTATAGTGTTTGTCTCATAATCTTCTTATGCCATTATCTTATAATAAACTCTCAGAGATTGCATTGGAACACCAAGTAGGCAATAATCTCTACAGTACTTAGGTTTAGGTACATGAACTGAAAACAGACGGGCACATCCGACGAAGGCACAGGTATAGTTTTTCTATAGATGAATATTTTTGAGCAGTTAATAAACCAATAGGCATTACTTGGGACTGAAACATAACTGGCGAAATCTGGGTGTTACCATAAGTACACCTCTGCTTAGACCTTCGGGGATTACAGGCGTGATTTTATGTTTCTATGTTATGTTAATAGACCATTAGGAATAAACTCGTTCGATCAAAACATTTTACATTCTACCCGCTTTTGTGAGTGATTTTTTATCCGGAAATGAAAAATGTAAAAAGTATGGCATCGCTAATCTGGGATTACGTATGTTAAAACTCCCGAACTTTTTTGAGGTCGGATGTTAGGAGTGAATATTTCAGATTCGAAATGAAATATGTGAATAAAAACAAACGCGGCAATATATTGGGCACTGGCGAAAATAAATGGTAGCGAAAAAGAGGTTATTCTTAAGCCTTTCGAAAATAGAAAACTTGAGAAACAGACAAATGGTGTCATAACTAGATAGAAATCAGTAGGTAATCACGATGTTTTCAACACTTTTACTGTAAAGGTATTGTTGCCATATGATTTAGCAATAATCTTTTCTTTCAAAGAACTTTCAAACGCCTTTCAAACGCTCGTTCAATAACCATGGTTAGTCAGAAAGGTGTTGGAGTTGGTAAACCGTGACGGATTATGTCACCTGATCCTAAGCTTCCTCGTTAACGTCAATGTAGATTACCGATGCCATGGAGTGGCGTGGTGGTCTCTATGAGCCGTCAAAATTAGAACATGGGCATATGGTGTGATGTTCGCTTTTGTTATGTTCCCATCATAATGCACCCTTGATCCAGTTTGATCTTGTTTGCGAACAGCAGTGTCCCATGTTTGCCGAAAACATTCGTTTTAAAAATAAAAGGTTTTTCCATTTTTCATCCTGCTGATATTTGAAAGGAAAACATTAAAGAATCTGTGATTTTATAAAATAAAGTGTCGTTCTCAATGTAGGCTAAACCTAATCTAATGTGATGGGGGCGGGATGAATCTGTCCGTATTTATTAGAGATACTCTCAGTTTCAGTTAGATAATCCATATAGCTGAAATTCATCAGTAGTATTGAAATGGACTGATAATGTCAGTCCAAATTAATAGAACTTTACCTGATGGCTAGTTAGTAGTGGAAGTTTAGTGGAGGTTTTATGAAAAAATGTCTGGTCTCAGAATTGGTCGTTTTCCACTTGATAAGTTGGCACTTAAAAGTTACACAAAAAAATTCTGAACTCTGTATGTAATTATGAGTGGAATTTATAGTAGGAATAACATACACCTTAAATTACAATAGCACCATACATTAATCTTTGTATTTTACCAAATATCATGTAGTTGGGGGAAAAACATTGATAGTAGAAGAAATATTACCAGCTAGCGAATACGTAAACTGAAGTAATTATGTTTGTTTTGTACCACTTACTAAGAGTTGGCCAATGTTTGCATGTTTCAATTTCGAATATTGTATCAGAATACGTGTGCAATCTCTTGATAACATACTACGCGGTATGTTCGGGGTTGCCCGCTGAATAAGCCACTATGTAGTGGCACTTTCGAAGTGTTAATTCAGCAATTTAGCACCTTATGTAGTAGGTCATAAAGTTTTGTTTCAAATATTTTGCAAGCAAAACGATGTTTGTATAATGTTCTGTGTTTGAATTCACGGCTGTCACAAACAAACCAAGTTGCGACGTTGCTCCTCGATTTTATTTGTATCGTGTGTGTTTAATATTAATTGGTTCGGTCGACCTCTGACGAATTGTTGAGGAAAACAAAGAATCCGGCTTGATCCGTGACCAATCGGAACACGAAAAATTGCCTAGAGGTGAGAAAAGACAATAAAATCAATAATTTTGATAATCGTCACGCTATTTGAGAGTCAAATAGATATAGACATTTTTTCATCGAAAATGAACATAATTGTTATTTTTTATGCTTTCGTATAAAAATAGCAGGTTGGTCTGTAGATTGCGTTAAAATATTTATAGAAACTCTTGTTGAGGTAATTTGAAAACAGTTGAAATGTATAATAGTCCCATTGTTGCCGCAGTTTTTTCAGTAAAGTCTCACGATAATATTTTTATGTTCAGATTGCGAGGGCTGAGTGGTTCGCCTTGATGATCCTACTTAAATTGTAATTACGATTCAACGATTTTAAAGTAATGGCAGTTTTCAAGTGTTTTGCAGTGTTGCAAACCGCAGGCAGTGGTAATCTGATCGGCAGCGGGTTTGGCTGTAAGAGACACCGGCCATCGATCCAGTGGCCTCCATGTTTGCCTGCCGTTCTCCAGTTTTACTTCGTTTCAACAACTTTTTATATGTATTGACAAATCATGTTTTATGCAAGTAAAAAAGCCGACCTATAATTCTGCAATGAAAGTAATTTAACACTGTCAGTGATTTCATTTACGCCTACAGAGCAGTTAATTTGAAACGATGCGGACTGTAGATTGATAGATCGGTGTGGAATGATTGCGATCTATTGGTTCGCCGGGTTTCCCGTATAATAGAGCTGTTTATTTAGATTTTCATTTAAAATTAATTTGGAATTTAAGCTTTAAGTCTATTTTAGGGTAGGTACTTATTTCTTTAAGTTCGAAATGAGCTATTCAACTTACCACAGACAATTAACTAATAATAGAGCATTAAAAAATAAAATGAAAGCCTCATCTAATTTAGTTCATTTATAATATTTTTTACTTACATAGGAGCGCCCATCCCCTTCAAGACGTCTGCAGTATCATAAGCCGATCGTATCCACTATCCTAATATAATTTATACGTGTGTAACGGCGGTGTCCGAGACAAATGGAAACAAAACGTGTGACGCGGATAAACTGAGAATCCGGTCCATTGTTCTACAGGGGAGACAAGTGATACATTTGTGGACATATCTCGCACATTCTGGAAAACCCTTACAGCTTCCGACCCGATTTTACTCCTACTGATATTAATAAATGCTCTAAACGGTTTTCATATATAGAAGCAACAAGAATAATGTACCAAGGATTTTGTAATATCTTGATTTCAAAGAGTGTCCTCGGAGTTTCTTGCCCGTTCTTCTCCATAGAGATCTACGGTTTGGAATGGGCAAGTTTCAACTTTCTGATTTACTGACCGACTTTTCAAAAGAGACTTTTGACAATTCAAAAGAGCCTATAAATGGTTTAATTGAAATAAATGCTTGGAGTATGAACTTAATTTGGTGCAAAATTAATCGCAAAACTGGATTGCTTATCATGATGTAGAATAGTAGAGTTATTGACAACGCTATGAAGCTATTGAATTTGCCTAATGCGAATGTACGAGGACGCTCATCGACCTGTAATACGGGTATATTTACAATCGGATCAACAATTGAAAAACCCAAACCCTCTCAAAGCATTTTAAATTACAATTAAACCATTTACAGACACTTTTGTGTTGTCAAAAGCTCGGTCAATCAGAAAGATGAAGCTAGTTGCGCATTCCAAAGCATAGTAGGTTCCTACAGAGAAAAATGGGAAAGAAACTCCATGGACACTCTTTCAAATAATATACTCGTAGTTACAAATTATATTACAACAATTATGTTACAGTTACATTATTATAGTTTAGTTTAAAACTATATGTGAGAGAAACATAATTTCTGCGTTTATATGTATAAACATAAGATTTCTTTCAATAACTCTACACTTTAATTATTCCGTAAATCGGAAGGTGTAAAAGTACGGGGTCGTCACGGAGGTGGTCAACTAAACAGCATGATAGAGTGAGTAATGGGACCCGTCAGGCCATGACGTCACTCATTCACAGCGGCTCACACACCAGTCAACAGCGTTTGTCAAAAATACCCTCGTTTTGTTGACGGAAGCGTTTCCGGTGACGTATTGTATGGTAGCTAGGTTAATGCAGATAAAAAAAATACTCATCGTTTATGGGACATTAGAGCAGTGGTGGCCCAGTGGTAACGGCCGCGACTTACGATTTGTAGGTCGTAGGTTCGAACTCAGACGGGCGCTTTACTTTGTGTAAATTATTTAATCACCACTGCTCTCAAAACGGTGAAAGAAAACATCGTGAGGAAATGGAGTGGAGGCATGTCCTATATAGTACCGAAAATTCGAAGATATGTGGCATCTACCAACCCGCACTGGGCCCGCGTGGTGAATAACGGCCCACTCCCTCTCACAGAGAGAAGGCCGGTATCCCAGCAGTGGGAACATTATAGGCGGATTATGGATGGGACATTGTGTAAAAAGTACTGCGTGTTTGTAAGGATCCAGGAAAAATACAAAGCTTCAAAAAATCCTTTAAAAAGTTTTAATAACCTTATGTTATTCAAATTTGTACGCCTTATACTTATTGGCCAAACATAGTGCACATATTTTAGACAATAAACTATCTGTAACCATACATATGTTTAACAAAATAAATGACTGATTGATTGCTTGATTAATTATTTGCTAGAAAATACATAGTTTACAAGGGAAGATCTTAAAGCCTTAAAGTCATTGTATTCTGCCTGCAAGCAAACGTGTGTATTCATGTTTAAATGTCATAATTATTATACATATTCTTTTATTAGTACATTATTATTACATTAATATCACGCATTATTATTATATACAAATGGTCACGATCAGCTCAGGTTTTTATTTGCGACGTTCGAATTTCAGGTTTGCGATTAATTCGTGTACAGATGGAGGCTAACCAAACCAGGATTCTAAGAAGACGCGCCTAGATATCTGACATATCACATACCCTAGGGCTATGTGCATACAAGACGTGCCCGCATACCCGGCCTTTGTGGTGCGCCTAACTTGAGTAGCTTAGCTCACATACGATGCACAAACAATGTCATTCACATATGTATTACTTGCACGAATATCTTGATTAATTACAAAACTCATGTTGCGGTGTTAATAGAGACGGGAAAAAGAATATTCAATTAATTTTAATTAACCCATTGTGGGATAGAAATGAATCAGTAACTGTGTGAAAACTGTTACAGATCTCCCTTATTAATTTTTAATTTGCCGTTGTTAGTTATTATGCAACTCTATAGCTTTCACCGTTCTTTTTATGTGTGAAAAAAGAGTAGTAAACGATAACTATTGTTGTGTCATTAGCCGTGACAAATAGTACATAACATAACATCACGCCTTATTTCCACGAAGTATTGGGCAGATGTGTAAGTACACCCACATTTCGCCAGTTATGTTTAATTAAGTTCCATGTAATAATAGGGGGTGTGCCTATTGGTGATAGGTTTTTTTTTTTTTTTTTTTAATCTTGTATACTTATAGATTATTTTCTTTTAAATTTTGTGAATGTGAGAACATTGTAGACATAACAGACTGTAGATCAGTGGACCATTTTATATTTTGCTAAGTAGCTGGTACATGTTGATGGGCCTACACTGTCCTCTCATACCTGTATAGTTGATCGAAGCTTTTAACACTGTAATTAGGAAAAATTGTAAAAACCATTTACTTTTAAAAGAGTAACCGTGGAGTTTCTTGCCTGCTCTTCTCCATAGGAAACGACCAATTGGAACCGTGCACCTAGCTTCTGACGTTTCATAAGTGCCCTTGTAGGTTTATGTGAAATAAAATATTTTGAATTTGAATTTGCCATCAACCGGGGACAGATTCAAATTCCGACTGAGAAATTACAGATGGTAAAACCCAATTACACTTTGCCCAACCTCGGAATCGAACCCAAGACCTCATGCTAAACTGTTGACAAATATAAATATATTCTTTTATTGCATGCTACGGATTTGATGCCCGATATGTACGGTAAATGTACTATGGTGCTAAGAATGTCTTGGATCAGTGATTTGGTAATTAAAGGACAAATATAATATGTAGTACCTACCACATTAATAAAGTGTCACATGAAACTTAAATGAAGATGTAAATTCGGGAAACACGAATATTATAAACTAACCAAATTTTGTTTTAATGAAATTGGCAGGCTATAGTGCTCATGCTCACATGATAATGATATAAAGTTCACTGAAATTCATTTACATTGCAAGTGTCCGCTTTAGATACTAGGGAAAGAGAACTATGAAACAAGAATTATAAATAGAATTTAATTGAATTGAATAATACATTTTTTTTATTGAATTGAATTTTGAAGAGAAATATGAACAATCATTGTCATCCTGTTTTTGTCAAATTTATTTATTTGGGGTAGGCTCACGAAGTCTTTTTGTTCCCTCTTAGTCGTCATTTCAGTACTTAGGTTTCCCTCTTTCTGGTAAAATGTGGGCAAATATTGATGCCATCCTAACTAATATTATAAATGCGAAAGTGAGATTATTTAATTACGCTAAAACGGCTGAACAGATTTGGATGAAATTTGGCACATGGGTCGGTCATGATCTGGATTAAGACATAGGATATTTTTTTTCATGATATTTTTACGGGATCGAGACTTATGCGGATGAAACCGGGGGGCGCAGCTAGTTTAGATTATGTGCAGAGTTATAAATATCCGTCACGAATGGGTGTTGCACGCACACACGAATACACAAAGGGCCCTTCATGGAGTCCTCGCGTGGCTGTAATTTGGCTGTTGACAGATTTACAAGCTCCATCTCTCGAACGTATCGAATGCGGTCGCCGCCACACCAATAGAGTTACTGGATGGGCTACACATTTTACGAGAAGCGTGACCGAAGCGGCCATCGTTGATCGTCCTGATAAAACACATCAATTATAAGATAATCAACGTTTTAAATCAAAATATTAAAATAGGTAATCGTGTTGAATGATTTTCATTAGCCGTAAAAGGTTTTGGAAATTATACAAAAAATAAACTTTTATGATCCAAGTTTGGGTTGAATTTAAAATTGGTTGGAACGGATGGTAATAAAATGGAAACGTATAAAATTCAGTGACAATTTAATATCACGATTATGTAGCATTTCAAATCGGATTATTATTAAAATTTCATATGAGTAAAGGATCCTACTCGTATAATAACACGATCGTTTATTTTCATTACCGATCTAATTGTGTTTTTAATTCAAATGTGCTACAGAAGTTCAGTCGGTAACATTCTAAAACCAATTAAAAAAATAAACCTTCTACCTATTGTACAAGTTTCTGCTGACATTACGAGTTCAAATCGATATCGTTCTAAACTCGTCAATCGTACTCGACACTTATTACGACGCGAGGCGTACCTATCGACAGACAACGATCGATCGCCGCTTAATTATGTGTCGATCGCATACCGACCGATTGATACCCATCGATCATCACTTTCTGTGCGATTGATTGAAATTTTAAATCAATTCACGCCTCTGCACCGACGGCTCGTGACATCATGATTTACTCATTTCTAAGGACCATGACTCACTGTCTTTTCCAGTGTAAATTAGGTTTCTGTATTTATGGCTAACCTGACTGAAGCAATCACCGCCAATGGTAGAGATCACAGCGGCAGATAAATGCAGTAATGTGAAAATATTATCTAGTGTACACTATAAAATTTCCTTTCGAAATCTTCGGTTGACTGTTGCCTACTTCTTTACCAATCAGGTTTTATGGCGTCAACTAAGGGCGTAGTGTCACGATTTATATACAGTAATTTGTGACTATCATATTAAATCCAGTGCCACAAAATGATTGAAATATAGGACTTGTTTATGAAACGTAATTAACGTTTGGTAATTAGCATTATGTAGTTAACAGTATGTGAAATCTAATAATTTAATTTGTGTATTGGAAATTGTATGCAGATTATGTTATGATGAGATTAACATGCAAATCAAGCAAAATGATAACGATAATTTATTTTTGTATTTTATAGTTATTTTCGTGCTATCTCAATCCCTTATGTTGCACCTGTCATATTTTGTTAGAAAATGCCTCAGGCATTAAGTCCGCCTTTGTACGGTATTTTTTTTACTTGTGCATAAAATTTTAATAAATAAATTAGTAAATAATGTTTGTAATAATTTTCTAGGATACTAAATGTAACAAATTATGGTGCAAGTTGGGTTATTCTACTATATTTTAACTGGGCTACCTCTAAGTAGGTCCAGAAAGGCCATGAACAGCCATCTGTTGGAGGTCGTTAATTATGTCATGGGACGAACTCGACACAGCTTCACATGAATAATGGAAATCGCATGGGATTTGAAAACGTCTGTATGAAGATATCGCATGCATGCTGCTAAAATTCTTTGAAAATGTTGACATGTCTGTTACGATGTCCATTCACTCACATTATGTTGTCAGCTCAACGTTACGGGTCTACTATTGTGTCCTCTCCCTGTCTCAGACCCAGGGTTATCTTTTCTAAGTTAGATGTCAGATTTTAACGTCATTTTCAGTGTTTTCGCGACCTTACAAGGTCGAGTTTAGACGACGTTTATGTTCCGCCGGCAACGTCCATAAGCTATAGGTTATATAAATTAATAATAAAGAAGGTAATAAAATGTCGAAGACAAAAGCACCTTCAGGCATTCCTAAATTGTAATGTTTTCCTCAAAGCAATGTTGCAAAAATAAAGCCATAAACGCTGTAATGTAGCCATAAAACGTATTTTCATGCTTATAATATTCAGAGGAGAAAACCACATAAGTGCACAGTCAGTGGTTTTCGATTGGATTCCAATAAATGGACGAACGTTACATTAATTTTATAATGCGTACAAAAGATAGACATTATACGTACGTTTATATCTAGTGGAGTTAATTCAATTGTAAAATGCCGTTAATATAAATCCGCTACCGCGCATTTCACGGCAATTTTGCGGACAATTTTATTTCCCCCGCAAGTAATCTAGACGAGTGAGTGAGTGAGTGTAGGTTGCTTCGTACATTTCTTAAATTACTCGGTAATATACGTAAATTGCTCTTAATCGTAACAACGTCAGATTTCAAACTTAACCCAATAACTAACATTTCACATAACGGGACTAAAAGTCTCAGACAAACTCTATTGAGAGAATATTTGCCCTTTGTCCGTTTGTGTAAAACGAATACCTAATGTTTACCCTTCCAAAGGATATTTCCCATTTTCGTGAACTCGTTACCATATTTCCCATTTCTTTGGCGTCCCCTATAATTGAGTGCAAATTGATACGCACCGGAGGTTCTACTTTAGGTTTGTTTGATGTTGCTTTCCTGCGGTCAACCAAAGAGATCGCTGTTTCAAGCGCTATAGATAATGGTCTACTAACCGTACTTTTTTATACCAACTCTGAAATATATCTACATACTTAAACCAGAATCAAAATGCCGATCGCTATCTTAGCTTTTTGTCTTCCGCATATCATCAATTAAAATGTTTACACGTGGCTAAATGACGCAAGGCGGATTCTTTGTAACCGGTTTCTACAATAGGTTTGTGGGAGAGTGAAGTTCGGGTAGCGCCGCCAATTTACTTTGAACTTTCGTGACTTCTTCTATGTCGTAATTCCTTTAAGTAATCGAAGCGTATTATTACTGCCCGCGAGAGGTCAGCTCTCAATGGTCATGGTGTGTGTAATGATCTTGTCTTCAAGGCGACATCTCGTTTCGAATACAATCAAATTAATAATGTGAGTTTTTGTGTTCCATTCAAGGATTCTGAACAATCATCGCTTTGTGGATCTCGAGAGTGACTGATCGATGTGTACTGAGAATTGCTTGTCTGTCTCAGTTTTGCTATAGAGCAAATTCGACGATGCTGCCAGTTGAAAAAAACTTGAGAAATTGCTTTTGCGACGTACTTCTAAGTTCTTTGAGTCATTTAGATAAAATCTTTTCACATCAATTTGTGGGTTGTTTCCCTGATTGATGTGAAGTCTGATTTTAAAATATTGTTCTTTGTTCTTGTTTTTTATGTTTTAAATTATTGTTAGTCATGTAGAGTGCCTTGACCTCATAGTTTTTGCCTTCATTTGGCAGCGCTATGGCCTTGGGCGAGACTTTGGATATTTCCTCAATTAGCGATACGAGCTACCCTGTTGTTATTTATGTTCAATTTATTTGTTAAAAAATTTTTGAATCTATTAAAGAGCTTTGTAACATTTCATGGAGCTTTTCATAATAAAAATAAAAAATTAATCGGTCACTTGCAATAAGTTATTGTTTAATAATTTGAACAACTATTGAGAGCCAAAACATGGAACAAAGAATCCACTGGTTCCACAAATAAAATAATTATTAATTAGGTAGGCACCCACTCATGGTATCTACAATACTGTTTTTTGTTGTCATTATTTTCTTCATTCATCCATTCTGTAAGCCTAAAAAGGTTAATAATTTGTACACAAATCTATCTAACTCAATATCGTGTACATATTTGTTTAGGTAATTGGTGTCTACGAGTAATTTATATAACGCTCTTTACGAAAAAAAGTTCAAACCGATCATTATTATTAGTTATCCAATTGGGTGATTCTTGCGGTTAACTTTGAGTTACCTTGTTGTATTATGTGAAGAGGCATCAAAGATTAAGGTCATCGCATAAGTTCAAGTAAAAACTTAATTTTATTGGTATACTTAAAGTTACTTTACTAAATTAAAATATACAGCTTAACGGCTCTTTGATGGCTCCACTGCAAAAGGAAGGAAGCTCAAAAGCTCTCATTTAGAATGCAATGGCGCGAATAAAGACTGCATGAAATTCAACTCAGTGCATGTGAATGAGAACAGTCCTAACTTTGAAATGTAATGTTCAGTCGTAATGTAATGTAGAGTATTTTTTTGAATTATGTATTCAAAGGTTAGCGGAGCATTCATTTCTATTGTTAAAGTCGTCTGTATGATCCTCATGCCAAAGTTATAGATACCTACGAATGTCTAATACGTTTCAGAAATGGTCTAAAACATTAAATATATTATGCGGTCCAAGTGTAGAAGAAGAATAAAGAATAGAAGTCGTAGTCGCCGTGCTTGGCAAACGGATTGGTGATCGCAAGAAGACTCTGCTACGCATCTTCTACGTACCCTCTACGAATGTCTACGCCGCCGCCGTGCTACGACACCTACGAAAAGAGAGGGAGTCGCCGATTCATTCCAGCGGGCGCTTCGTTCTCCTTCTCACTTACGGTATGTCTGTAAGTGAGACAGAGAACGAAGCGCTCGTAACGACGGCCGAAACTACGGATTTCGCTTAGGAAGTAGGCCCCCTGTTTTTCCCGTTCGTTAGTTTTAGTTTTTTTTTTTCATATATTATTATTTCAGAGATACTCTAAATAAACAAAGTAAAACGGTTGCAAGAAAATTATATTCGATCTTTGAGTCGTATACTGAATGTTTAAGATAGCATTCATTATTTCAATTGTTTTTAAATGTTTAATACCCACAAAGTTCGCACGATAACACACATAATGTTATTTAAGAATTCATTCACAAAAAACCGAATTGCCTTCGCCTTATCTACAGCCTTGAACATAATAACACAGTACGTGGCATTGAAAATATTATAAGATGGGTCTTTGTATGTCTGAGAATATTTTCGGTACGAAAATTTGTAGGTACTGAAGCTTGTCACATACTCATAATAATAGTAAGTAGGTATCTACATCTTCGTCGTAATTGTTTTTTGAATGTCACATGATTGTGCATAATTATGTCGTAGGATGATTTGATAATTCGAATTTTCCCGAAAACCCTAGGCATGCCATTGAGTTAAATGTACTACGTCATTTAACTCAATGAGGCATAATTTAGGGATAAGTAGATATGGTGAAAATATTTCATGTATGATTCGTCATATTGAACTGGGTGAAATAGGTTAGGTTAGAAGTAGAGCTGTATCAAAAGGCGCGCGAGCCGAGCGAGCGATGCGCCGAGCGCTACTTCCAAGTTGCTCGCAGAAATGTTTTCACCATTGTCTAATTATCCGTGTTTTCGCAATATCCCTAGGGTTTTCGCGAATATTTGAATTAAAATCATCCTACGACGTATAGATATTTATACCGATCTATTTCTGTATCGTCTACCTGTCAAGGTTTGGCTTATTTCATATTTGTTTGAAAACGAGAAGTTTTGTGTTTTCTCTCTATTTATAAATTTAATTTGGGATAATATCCTGTGTCAGGAAAGACAGAAGAAATATATGGCTAAAAGTATTCGACGCTGCATAATCTCACAGAACTTAAATGTATTTAGTTCAGTAGCTGTCAGTTTCCAAAGTAGCTATTGCAGCAAAAAGTTTTGCTATCGAATCAAAAATGCTGATTTCTCCATCTGACCGTGTCGCGAACATGTGTACCAGATATTTATGAGCTGTCTTGTTTCTAAAAATAATTACTTAATTATGCAGATACGAGTCAGAATCGAATATCGAAACATGCTTAACTGCTTGTCAGTCAATTAAAATAGTTATATAAACTATTTGTCGCACAAGTGGACCAGATTACGTTCGAATGACATGTGGACACACTGGTTTCTAAATTGGTGGCATAAGGCTGCAGCGGCAGCTATTTATGATCATGTGCAAAGGCATTAAACTGAAATTGCTCCTGAAACGACTTTTGCTTCCGCCTTTGATCTCGAGATGTCAGCTGTTTACTGTGCTACTAACACGTTTAAAAATAACGCAGTCGCTTTGTCATAAAACTGTTACAAGACATTCACACAACAGCATTCACCGCTTGAAAAGTGCATTACAATTTCATCGCAATTGAACCCTTTAAAAACATCCAAAGTCCAATACTATTATCCTGTTTATCGATTGGCGATGTTCCCACGGGCGTACCGACTGACGGATTGACAGAATGATTGGGCGTAAGTATCGGAGATCCCGCGCCTCTACTGCACATGCTAAATGCCGCTTCCACCAATTACATTTGGCATTCACTCACGAACTTACCCCCGACAGCAGATGACCGTGAACTACAGGGTTAGAGAAAAAAGTTCGAAAACATTGCTGCACGATTTTAAAGTTTTCGTAGTTGTCCGTCAACAGTCGAGCCCAAAGAGATGAGTGTGAAAGGTCATGTCTTACTGTAGGCGCTATCTTGCTTTAAAAATATTTTTTCTTCTTGATGAAAACGCTTGAACTTAACACGATAAAGTTTAAGGTCAATTTTACACGAGCGTTATTTCTAAATTATTTTTGGATCACAGTAACTATCTACGTATTTCAGAGTGTTGAATACTTACTCCTGTTCAGAAAAAAGGAAACACAAAACTCGTGAATAATATACACGCGGTACCTATTCTGTACACTCAAGCTCAGCGGTAGCTACAAGTAAACATTTTTTCTGCGAGAGGCGTGTACAAAAAACACTTATTACAAGGTCTGTTTACGACGTGAACACCGAAGAGTGGTAGTGGTAGGTGCGAACCGTCTGTACCGATTCCAATAAAAAAGAGATACCTTCATGGCCACAAGTTAAATTCGTCGTTCTTAAAGTACCTACCTCGAATACTCGGCGGTACAAAAGATACTTGAATCACCGACAAGGAGCCATTTCTTGACGTTAATCCTTATTCGAGTAACGATAAAGTGACTGGTTTACTGGGTGGTCTATTGATGACTTGCAGGATTACAGGATTCGCCCGGAAATAGGAATCCCTATTTCCGGGCGAATCAGCTATTGGTAACGTGATTTAATGACAATAATGATAAGCAGTTAGGAAGGCTGTCGATTCTATATTTAGAATATCGGCGATTTCTGCCAAATTAATTTGATGTCAAGAGTCGATATTAATATTGATTTAGGATATTTAGTGAAACTAAAAACTGAATATTGTTAGGAAAAGCCTCCTAGACTATATGTAGATCTCAACGAAAATAAATTCTGTCTATTTCCATTCGCGGCGGCCCATTTGCTACTAGCATATTTTTAGCATTTAAATTTTTCACAAAGTATTACATGAATTGGAACGGTTCGCATCTAAAGTTTTGGGGCCCCAATAAAGTTTTATTGGAGTGTCTGCAATATGGAACGTTTAGAAGGCAAATTCGTGCTCTACTATTCCATTGACCGGTAGAAACCTTTGATAATTCAGTGGATCACGACCCAAATAACCGAAATAAAATATCGGATGCCACTAGAACGGTACTTCCGAAATGTTAGTAAGACAGCTAAGCTTTCCAGTGAGGGACCCACCCTCGATTGTGTCGGTTTATTTCATTGTATGCAAATCGGTCCACCGCGCCTGCTCGCTACCAAATATTTCACGCTAACGGCGGCCTGCGAACGACGCGTGGGACGCCCAAATTACGCGACCCCACCAACTATCGAACGGTCCCATAAGCATTCCAGAAACCGCGCGACCACCAATTTGTCCCTTCCGTGCCAGTGATTTTGTCAGTCCCGTAGGCATCGCGCTAATAAAGAGCCGCCGGCCACTGCGACCGGTTCTGTGGAAATAGATTCCCTCTATAAGGGATTGAATCTCGGTGTCCTACTGAATATTGGAGATATCTAATTAATTTTATCTATACCGCAGACCCACAGCTATGGGTTCTGATTTTGCAATATTGCTCCTTCGAAACTATCTACTGGGATTTCAGGCTTCGTTTCTTAATCGAGCCAACGAAGTTCTTCTTACCAAAGTAGTCTCTGGATTCCAATTAAAGCATGCATAACGTAGAGCGTTTCGACCATAACTGTGAATGTAAAGGGCCGTATATTATAATGTTATTGTGTTGCATTCGCACCACGGCTTCGCTCCGGTACGGCAAAAGACAAATTGGCTGTCAGAAATTCCTAACGTCATTGCCATTCAGATGTTGAATGTAATTTGTATCGTCACCGTCACGTCGCCGGCGCCGCCAACCGGAGCGCCCGCTATACCTCTCTCGAGCCACGTTTCACACAACTCACAACTATACCCACTTAACACCTCACACCTTTCCATTCAACGTTCTGACAATAAACAAATATGCATGGCGTATGCGCCGCCGGTTGCTGTTTTGTCCAAACGTAATTTCGACATGACGTGCAGATTGTGACGCTAAAATAGTAAGTATGGGTAATAAAAACTTTGTTTGTCGTTAAGAAAAAATTATGAGTACCTACTAAAATCTTCCAGAAATAGCACAAAGACTTACTTTGGAAGATGACTAGGTCCAACTTTGCGACTTGAATATGACTGGTAAAAGCCTGCAATAAAAATGCGACGTAAAGCGCATATCCAAACATGTAAAGAAAATAAAAATAAAGAAAATACGTTTATTTGCGCTACACATGACGCAAAGAAAGAACAAAACACGAAAATGAACAATTTGGGGGAAAATATGCGTCACATCCACGCAAAACGGCCATCGCTCAGCATAATGCTGCGACCCTATGCGAGACAGAGCCCCAACGCTGGTTTTCAGCGACAGCCATGATGCCAGTGATGTAATTTTGTAGAACAGCTCGTATGCATTGTAAATGAGACTGCATATCGTGGTATATCCCACACTCTTGTTGCCGTCATTACCTCACTTTCATTATGATTACTATTGGTACTTTTCACCACGCCTACATCAGACCACTACTTGTATACTTCTCTGTTATGCCGACTTGTCTTTAGAGTTGAAATCTTAATAACACGTTTTATGTCACACCCACACGTTCATACGACGCGTTTGCGGTTTGAATGTATGAATATTTAGCACGCGAGATGTGTTCCTTGAATTCTTATGTGCACTGAAATGTCTTGAAGTAATACGAACTCTGAACTTTAAACGAGTTCGCATGCAAAATACTTCGAAATATATTGAATAGGGGCCCGCTTTGTTATACGAAGTACATTTCGAAAAGTATTTAGTAGAACCTAACCAAAGAGAACTCCCATTTATTTGTCTGTATTTGTTGGTCGAATTAATGGTACAAACAACAAAAAACAAAGCAAAGATTTTCAACCAAATCATTTTTTATGTTGAATTTCGAGGTGAAGCAATCGACGAGAAAAAGGCGAGGCACATAGATGAATGTACGATAAACTAGTTAAGATTTTAATACGGTTATTATTCAGGGGCTAGGTCGGGGACAAACAATGACTCGTATCGACCCACGCCTGACTTGCGACTTAGCGAATGTGATTCAAACACGAGATGTAACAATAGATGACAAATTATTTGAGATTTATTCTGACAAAAAATGTAACAGTAACTTTTTAGTGCTTCGAATTATGTCGAAGAATGTGAAGGGGTAGGTATATGATTTAACTTTTGAAAGTTTATTATAATTTTTGGAAAGATGACCGAACCCAAAAATGCTTCCGCTGTAACATTAGAACATTTCGGGTGTTCCTCAAGGCACCATGTTAAGCCTCATAAACTTTTCATAAAGAATTAAGCGCTGTATACGTATAACTAATGACAGTTAGTAGTCAACATAAAGAGTTATAGTAGGTTTATCGAAAGAAAGTAGTTCAACGGTAGCCAGCTTCCTATGATTATAGATCAAGATCGGGTCATACAACCGGTTGAGCACCACGGCCACGCCACACATAACTTATAATTTGCTTAAGCATTTGCGTTTACGTCTTTATCAATTGCTGTCGAAGCATTTTCTGAAAGATATTTAATATCTGTAATTTTAGACGGCTGTTTGCTAACTTTTTTAGTGTCGATGTTAGCGTTATTTGATTTTACCTATAGTGAATGAATAATTTTATGTAAGTGAACGAATTTTTCGAAAGAAGGTATGATTAAAATTAGTCCAAAAATAAATCTCGTTTATGTATGTAGTTGTTATAATAATGTCAGTTAATATTGATCTAATATAGTAGGATCTATCAAATAACTTAGGTATTAAGTTAGATTATGTTCGTGGTAAACCGCACAGCCTTGTAATATGTATGTGTAATAGGTTCTAGAGTTTCTATCATTGTTTATAATAACTGTAATACAATGTTGTTTGTTTCAGGTGTGGACGTTACTAAAGGGGGAAACACACATGTCCCCCAAAAATGATTCCGGTGAGTACAACATTTTGCACCTCGTTGCGTTAAAATAATAAAAATAAATATTTTGGGTCATCCCTAAATAACTGATAATAAATTACTGTAGGTAGATAATACAAATATTAAGGTAGATTATTTTAGTGATACTAACATATAGCACTTCCGCCTAGCATTCGTGATTTAAAAACTGTTTCACAATTCAAATATCGAGTAAAAGAGCATTTCCTCACCTTTCCTCTCTACTGTGAGTATTTATATACTCAGAGAATGTCAAATGTGAGTATTTATATACTCACAATATGTATGTTCATTTATTAAAGCTTTATGTATCTATTTAAGTATATGTTAATTAATAATTATACGTGTACGTATATTTTGATATTTTTTTGTATAAGACTTCGCAAATTCATATTTTTCTCTTTTTGTTCTCACACACGTTATTTACATTTCTTCCTCATTACTCCTTTCACAGGTCTGCTGTAAGAAATTTCTTAAGAAATAAGCAGTACCTTTGTATTCAAATTATAATAATGTCGTATCTCTATGTATTTTATTGTGTGCACATAAATAATAAAATTAATAAATAAAAAAGAATTTCATAAACATTGACCGACTTAGTAACAACCAACTTATTTTGTACGCAGACTTAAAAAGTTAAAACTGGCAATCATGAAGAATTTAATTAAGATTAGAGACAGAAACAAGACCGTACTCATTGAATCTGAACACAATGTTCTTTATTAATTAAAAGCTTAACAACTTAAGCTTAATCCAAAACAAAGAGCATCACACAGGAACGCCACGTACAAAGCTAGTACTGACATATAATGAGAAATTTGCTTAACGCCAGTCACCCCTTAGAAATAATTACACCAGCATCTGCCCCGGGCAGCTGGCAGACTTATTGCCATCGTAATAAAGGAAGCAAAGGCGTATTGAATGCCGACAGACTACTACGTACGTTTTTCTGCATATTTAGTACTTTGTGAACACTATTTAGTTGTTCACATGTGCTCATAGAGGATCGTTTGTTTTCTAAGTTGTAAAGGAAAAGTTTTTCTGTATTGGTAGTATCGGTCGGTTGGTTTGCAGAACTTTAAATGTCAAATGTGGGTGTAATGAATTAATGATATGATGATTGTTATGTAAAAAAATTGCGCAGTCTTATAAAAGGCCTAACTTAATTATAGGATTTTTTATCAAAGTACAATTAGTTATGTCAAACAAAAGTTAATGCTTCATACCAAAATATTTTGTAAGAGTCCGTGCAAGTATTTTTATAGTTCGCCTTTCTATTCCATCATTTTCAAGAAAGTTAGTAAATATCAAATTATAAATAAAAGTAAATTCCTACGTATCTCATTTTTTATCAATATATGGCTGGAGTTTAAAGTTTCAATTAAACTCTAACCCCCTTATTCATAAACGCTGCTTAAAGTTAAGTAACGATTAGCGCCTGTTTAACCATACATTTTTGACATTTAAACGTCTCTTAAATTTAAACATAGTTTATGAATAAACCCCTAAGTACATTAAAATAAGATTCATTATCATTTGACAGCTGATGAAAATGAAGGCAACTTTTCTTTTTTTATCGTTTCCTGCAGTTTTGACTGACGGACGGATGGACAGTTGTTCATAGTTGACAGTGATTAGATGGAACTTTACATAATATTAGATTCCTTGGAATAAAGAATCGTCTAGAAGACATTATTTATTGATGTTTTGAGACAATGGACGGAGGTCTTAAGCTATCGAACTGTGACGGCTTGAGACGGTGAATGTGTTTGTATGAACTATAAAACATTAAAAGAATATTAATAAATCAGTTCTATGTTCTGGCGTGTGGCGTTCCGAATCAAACGTTGAAAGGAGTACCATATTCATTGTTTTTCAATTTAATTCTTCATTTGGCTGAAATATAAACATGTCATATTATGGGAGATCAATCAGAAATTGTCTATATTGGCATGACCCCAGACTCTAAAGACATTACATTTCCTACACTGGATTTTATTGGAATTTCTTAGTGATTTATTAACATTGTATATTAAGCCATCTATGTTTAATAGTTCAGGAAGAGTTTGCATATGTCCTAATATTTCCACGACCATTGGAATTTCGCCACAAGAATTAGTAGTTTATAGATAGTTGATCGTCGTTTTATTACATGTTTCATTGCTTCTATTGAAATGTTTGTAAGTATTTGACCATCGCCGTCTAACCTTTGGTATTTTGGGATATCTACTTCCCACATGCACCACCTACTTTGCTGTTAACAGTTCCAGTATCTACTTATAACGGAAACATTAAATACGGAGTTATCTTCTATTGTTTGTGAGGAGGATAAGGTTCAATTCACACTGTAGGGCTATCGTTTTGGTATAGTAATGATCTTGTTTTGATAATAAAATTCCGCATAGATATAAAACATTGGGCTTGTATATAGATAAGTATAGGTTTATATTTGAGACCTATGTTTAACAGAAGGTCCAGCTAATGTTAAGATAATAATTGATAGCATTCACATAGTTATGATCGAATTTCATCCCATATTTTCCATACCATAATGGATATTGGGATGTATTGTCGATGCCGATTTTTTCTGTGTAGACAATTAAATTGTATGTAAGTTTTTTTTTTAAACTAACGTTTATCTCTACTTTAAGAAAGAGTATGGTTTCAATGAGTCCCTGGTCACCTCGATCGGCTTTACGCCATGTCTATTTTGTCTTATCTAAATTCATGATCAGCATTCTATTTTCTTAGTTGTGGATTTTCGCACAATGTATTCCGTCACTGCTTGAACCGTGTGACAAAGTGCTTGCATAGATTTCAAAGATAGCTGGAGACATAGCAGAATAGAGTATTTTGTGGTGTTAGCAGTCTTGGAATACTTGATATCTCCTGATTGCCAACTATGTTTTATTAAGGAACTAGTATCACCAACATTGTTCAAGAGTGTCTGCAGGATTATTTTAGATAGTTGCCTGTATGTAGATGTTAATATACTTATTACTTGATCGTGCATACAAATAACTACAAGTGACTAACTGAAAGTCCGAGTATTTGATATTGTGTAATATTAAGTAGTTTTTTAGCGAAACTTTCTAAAGAGCTCATTTTCTTTTTATTACTTTTCTCTTCGATATCTACAAAATGCAATAAAAGTGTCATTTACAAGTTATTATCGAAAGCAATAAGTATTAACCGTTAAAGGCCTGATAAACAACTAATTAACGTGCTAATTGACGTGCTTGAGGGTCACCCAGGGCTTTACCGGTTAATCGACTTTTTCTTGCTTGGAGAAATACATTTTAACGTAATAAATGTAAACGACTGGCTGCCGATATATAAATAATTTCTTTGAAACTTACAGAAACATTAAAATATCGATTATAGAAATGTTCACCCACGGTTTTCAGAAGACAGTTACAATTAACGACGGTAAAGGAATAAATTGTCATAAGACCAAGGTCTTCTGATTGCCAAATTAGAAGACCAATTCTCGTAATTAAAAAAGTTGGTTAATATCTAGTCGCGATCTCATCTCAGCGACAATCGATTTCAAAAATGTAGGGAAATTAGAGGAACATTTGACAGATTGAGACTGAGGCAGACTGTGAACGTTCTTAAAATTATGGGAATTCCCCTCTGATGTGTGTTGGCAGCATTATGTTATTGGTGATAGTGGATTCTGTAGGCTACCCTCTTACTAAAAACCAGCATACACTTGACACGTTAAATACGTTTAAACATATGGCACTTATTAATCTTTTATTTCCTACTTTATCGATAAAAAAGTCCTCTTGATAATAATTTGTGCGTCATAATTTCATAACTTTCATATAATCTCTCACAGGCCAGCACAAAGTATCTTGTGCTAATTTATAAAAAAAAAAAAGGTTAAGCTGATTTTAAAGGCCGCCGGAAGCCCCAGGGCATTGTTGCACGTTTTTAATTCTCGTAGCACCTTTTAACATGGTTTTCCTTTTCTTAGTAGAATTACAAAAGAACTAAGTTGTTTGTAGCTGATACAACATTCTTATGCCCTTTTGTATCGATGTTAGTGTGCTAGGAATTTAGTAATAGACGGAGTGTTGTAAATGTATGGGCAGAATGTTACCATTGTAAGCTCAACGATTTTAAGGAAAATTAAGCTGCTCAAATGAATTCAAAACGAATGTAATTTTTTGTAGATATTTAGCAGGTATTAAAAGTACTTATTTAATTATTTATATATACTTTATTGTAAATCAAAAAATAAATAAACAAACACTACAAAATATACAATGGGGCCTTATCGCTTCCCGCGATCTCTTGCAGGCAACAGTGATTTGCTTGGACATAAAATGGGGCTATCGTTGGTGCAAATAATCATAAACTCAAACTCAAACTCAAACTCAAAGCATTAGTACGAGTTTTACGATATTATAATTATAGACATGAATATGACATAAGATGATGATATAATTTTGTGGTTAAGTAGAATAGCAAAAATCTGAAATTTTAAGAATCTTAAATTAAAGTTAAAGCTAAGCTGCACTATACAGCCAAAGTAGCAATTTATTTAACGAGATGTCCAAATACTTAAGTGTTCAGCAAAAAGTCTCTTAATTGCTGGAGTAGGTTGCAAGTACTCTAGACTTCTACATGCATAAATATTTTCACAAATTACAGAACGCAACTCTGGTAGGAAGCCACAACTTCTGGAAAAGCTGTCACTAAAATTACTGGTGACGTTGCACTTGTATGGTTAGGTGTTCCAATAATGCGATTTTCCGTTAGTTTACCAGCAGGTGGCGGTAGTGTGGTAGTTCGCAACTCGTTAGCGGTGCCTCCATATCGCGCGCTCCTTGTAAATTGCCTGTCCTCTATAGTTTTCTTCAATTTTACTTCGCATGTATAACATTTTTCGTGATTCAATAAGTTCTTATTGAATATTTATTGCTTTTTAGGGTTCCGTAGTAAACAAGGAACCCTTATAGTTTCGCCATGTCCGTCTGTTCTGTCTGTCCGCGGTTTAGCTCAGAGACGGTTAGTATTCGAAAGCTGTAATTTGGCATGGGTATACATATTAATGACGCCGACAAAGTGGTAAAATAAAATCAAGAAAAATTTTTTTTTTTAGGGTACCTCCTCTGCATGTAAAGTGGGAGAGTTCTTTTTTTTTCTCATCTAGCCCATGGTGTGGGGTATTGTTAGAAAGGTAGTTCAAAAATATTGTGACTTTGTGAAAACTATTTTTGGATTCAAGGACCCGTTTGCGAAATATTCAGCTTTTAAGTGCAAATTTTTGTTAGAGTCAAGTGTCCCCCCCCTGCTAGCTAAACGGTTATACTTGGATTTGGGAAAAAATTCATACCAGTAGTATATACTCGTATAACGAAATTAAAAGGAAAACTATCACACCTAAGTCTTAGTAGACTGTACAGGTTAACGAGTAATATTCGACCAACTTAAATTTGCAGTTTGAAAAACATTATCTTGTGTTTCATGTTTTTCAACTACTATTTTAAGTTTGTTCTTCGGATAAATTCATGTCAACTACGGAACCCTTCATTGTGCGTGGTCCGACACGCACTTGGCCGGTTTTGAAGTTAGATTTGGATTTTAATACCTGTAGGGAAGTTTTTTCGTCGTTACATGCTTACGGGGTGACATAGGTGAATAGGCGTTGTGTGTATTTGTTTTTTGATCTGGAAAATCTTCACACTGTAAACAACTTTCAATGGACTTCAAGGGACATTTCATGGGGCTTGTGTGTAAGTAATAAAAGCCACAGGGATCGTTCGATTGGGTTAAGCTACGCTTGCCGCGTTTGGTCGGTGGATGGGTGACCATCTTTACATACCAAGACCCTTCCGTGCCTCGGAAAGAACGTTAAGCCGTTGATCCCGGCTGTCATTCATTGATCTTCTTCTTCGTTACGGGTCGTCAGAAATCCGAAAGACAACAAGTCTTATCAAGGGGTATCGTATTACCCAGTTACTGGGTTGTGGAGGTTAGATCGGCAATCGCTCCATGTGCAATACTGGTATTCAGCTGCGTCCGGTTGGACTGGAAGCCGACCGAAGGGAAAAGGCTAGGCAGATGATGAAACTTCCAATGCACCATGAATCTTATCATAAAATACATTCTTCTTCTTCTTTTCGTGTGCAGAGTTTTATAGCTGCCAATGAGCCTCTGACTTGGCTTCAGATGCTGTCGAGTAATATCTCTCAGGCATGCCGGTTTCCTCACGATGTTTTCCTTCACCGTTTTTGAAGCAAGTGATACTTGATATAAAGTACATTGACCTGCAAGATTTGTCTGTAGCGTAACAGCGGAAAGTAACTTTTATTATCATTACAACATTTATTACCTATAATAACCGCAACAGTGCACGAATAATGATAGGTTATTGTAACACTAACATTTACATTTACGACTACAACGATCAAGCCCTTTCCCTCAATTTACACGTAAAAATAAGATAAATAAGGAAGTTCCGAAACACAGCCTTATTTAGTAATAATTAAAACGTATGGACATGCCAATAAGGTGGAAGAATTAAAGTGGAACTGCCTCGTTGGTCTAGTGGTTGGAAGCGCTACTGCTGAGCATGAGGTACTGGGTTTTTTCATCAAGAATTTCTCAGTAGCAGTCCGAAGTCTGTATTTGTGCCTG
The DNA here is from genome assembly GCA_914767755.1 of Agrochola circellaris. NCBI lineage: Eukaryota > Metazoa > Arthropoda > Insecta > Lepidoptera > Noctuidae > Agrochola > Agrochola circellaris. The sequence goes on from OU611853.1 coordinate 7,981,861, forward strand.
GTTGATGGCAATAGGCTCGCCCCCCTCACATGGTACTTAAACATTACTGGCGAAATTTGGTAGTATAGGTACAACTCTGGTTAACTCTTCGGGGATTACAGGCGTGTTGTTATGTTAAAATTATCCCTTAAAGGCTCGTGCAGACCAGCGCGACCGCGACGCCGCGACGCGACTCGAACAATACAATTTCTAAGAAAACTCAACGGTATTACAATAACCGGTGTCTCGTCGCGCTAGTCTGCACGAAGCTTAACACTTGTAAGGCTGGCAGAAAGTATGACTGTAGGTACCTACTTACTTCCTGTTCTGCCAGACTATTTTGACATAAGTGCGAAGTTTACATAGGTTAATTTGTTAAAAGGATGGGACTCGAACTACAAAATAAACCTGATGAAAATTGCCAAAACTAAAAGTGCATGCACCACTACCTGAGCAAGTTATAATTTTCCTACATGGAAATTGTGGTACCAACGTGTTGGCTTTTGCAAAATCGGTTCGATAGTTTAGAATTTTAGATTATACAATTAAATATTACGAAAGTTGAAATTTTATAGAACTTTTAAGCAAACCTGTAACAATTTGGTTAAATCAATAGCCGTTTTGATTGGTTACCTGTTTGATGAAAACCAATAAAACAACTATCTATAACTATAACAGAATAGGTATGCTTTATAACTTTCAGGCTTTTAGTAATTTGGGGGATGTTAAACAAACAAAATAACTTTGAGGGACATTTGGCAAAATTAAAGTTTGGATTTTTACCTCGATTTCAGTTACAAAACAGAAACCTAAAAACTAGGCACATGAAGTTTATAGGACCAACAAATACACATAAACGTAGTTTCACCGAAATGCTTTTATTTACTGATTTCTATGTGAAGTAGCCGGTGAAAAGCAACTCGAATAGGATTGATTAAACTCTGCTGAAAGTTGAAAAATCCGTATAGCACTCGAATTTCGAGTACACGAATTGAGCTTTTCGAAAAACGTTTCGCTTTGAAATATTGAGATTTTAATCATTCTTTGAAGTCAATTCAAACGAAACTACTTCAGTTCTTGAAAAGGCAAGTTTTAATACTGTTATTGAAGAGCTAAGAATTTTTTGGTAAGCAGCTACACATTTTATTTTCTTTACTATCCAGCAGTCCTGATTAACTGCTAGGATTTGTGTGAGCTATGTAGTCTGTCAATTAGCACGTTGCCGTATTGTGTAGCAAATACTTTCACCTCTTTTCTACGCGTCGCCACTGTCAAAACATGAACTTTTGAGTAAGTGTGTCTTATTTTTCTGCAAATAGAATTTTGGTTTTAAAACTGCTATTCTTTATTACTTAAAAGAATGGGAAACACAATTGTACATTAAAATCTATGACTATCTGTTCATCATTCACTTCCAAGCAAGGGCGTACGTGTAATCACGTCGCAACAAGGAAAGTGAGTGCGGTGCTAATTACAAAAAAATCTCACAAATTATCGTTGGAATGTAAATGAGTCGCTTCCTCATGTTCTTGGGTCCCATAAGATGGATAATGTGACTCTTGCTCAAATAGAAAACTTTTGTGTGAACTTCAATGGATTAGCTAAGTGGCCGTGTCGATTATATATCTACGATGATTTTGTTAATGTGTTGCAGCTTACATCCGTGCATCGATTAGTTGTTTATTTAACAAAACTGTGAAATGATGTAATGTATCCCGAAAACACCGTTTGATGTGTTTGTTTGTTTTTTGATAGTTGTTTTATTTTTAAATATTGCATGTATCATATTGCATTAATATTTATGGAAAACATGGACATTTGTCGTGATCGCTCGTTGGGTACGGCCTCGCTTCTCATGTTCAAGATTGTGGGTTCAAATCCGGGCAGGTATCGATATGACATTTCATCGGTGAAGAAAACATCGTGAGGAAACCTAAACTTATAGTTAGTATAAGTCTGAAACCGCCAACCCGTCTTGAGCAAGCGTGGTGATTAATGCTTGTGCCTTCTCTGTATGAAAAGAGGCCTTTGCCCTGCAGGGGGGGCAATAATAATGAAAAAGAAGAAGAAGAGAGCAGCACAAATATTTTTACAGGCGTAGAAAATGTTAGTAATAAACCATTTTTGTAGATAATGAACTTTTCTTCGAAGCAATCACCTTCTTTTAATTTTATGTAACTGACACTGGTACTTGTGGATTAATTAAGTACTTAGCGGCTCACAAATTGCGATAAGTACTATGAGAGTACATCCTAAGTGGACCCCGAGGCGGAAGTCAGCGTTTATTCCAAATTGGCTTAGTAGATAAAAAGGCATATTAGGGGCTTATCACAGATTATCCTTCTTACATCTTCGGGAAATTAAGGAAGGATTTTTTTAGAATGGTTTATTTATACTTCGATGGCTGAGTTATACAAATAGTGTGTTATATTTAAATGGGTTTTTTATATAGGGATTTAGGTAAATTTTTAAATCTTGGTATTTGCGAAAAATAACGTGATTGTCGTGACCAAAAATTATAATTTGCACAATTCTCCCAACAGAAAGTTTTTAGTAGCTTAGCTCTTGATTTGGGATTCAAGTTAATTAAAATAGAGTATTTTAGTAGAAGAATAGCACAGAACAATGGCTTTCATAATAGTTCTTGTCCCGTAGTCATCGTAAGCTATTGTAATACATATTTCCAGGGCTGGCCACTAACTGGGATAAAAATTCAGTGCGAAGTGGGACAGCGGGATATATCAGAATTGCAAATTTGAATTCTAAGGAAACTTGAACAGTTTACTGCAGCGGCAAAGCGTGTAGAAAATTGTAAGCACTTTTATACAGCCGTAATTTCGGGATGTTTTGTTGCAATAGGGATAAAAGGTATTTGAACAACGACAGCAAAAGTAAATTAAACTCGCTGTTTGAATAAATGTTGGGCATTCCCACCGTCAAAAATGACAGCTAGACGGGTGATCCGAACGAGTGTATTTATTTATTTATTTATTTATTTGATAGGAATAACAAACAGCAGTATATTACACAGTAGGCATACAATATAAAACTTGCAATAAAAGTAACAAATACACTACTCAATACGTTATCCACAGATTACAATACAGAATAGCTAGCTGTTAGCAGAGCTAGTTAAAAGCTAGTGTATGGTGTGATACTGAAGCTTCTATCACAGTCACACCAAAATAACGTCTTTGATCGAAATAGTGACGTGTGCAATGGCGACATGTCAAAACATCGAGATTTTTTTTACGTTAAATATTAGTGATAAACCTTCCGAAATGGTCTTAAATCTAAATTATAGTACAAAGTGCATAGGCACACACGAAAAGCGACTTTGTTTTATATTATGTATGGATGTAGTTATAGAAGCTATTACATTTCCAACATTCACTGTTATTTATTAAATCGTACAGCTCACAATAACTATTTCCCAATACGCACTGCGTTCATTAAAACCACACAAGTTGCACTTACATTCTGAGAATTCCAAGTGCGTTTTCGACTGAATACGATCAAATTAGCGAATGAATGGGCACTGGACAAATTGTGTTCGGAATAAGGCCAGAGTTCCCTATTAGGTGATCTTGCGGTTGATAAAGTTTATGGAGTATTAGAATGTGAATTATCACGCACATAACTGTGCTAGCCATTGTTTTGGGCTGCAGTTACGCGTTCGATTTCTCACTGTGGTGCTAATTCTGAGTTTAAAGTAGCTGTACGTATTATAATAAAATGTATCAATGTATATATATGTTCTTTATCCAGTAGTGGATAGGCTGTGTTGATTGATTAAGGTGCGTTCGTTGCCAGGTCGGACGGGCGGAATATGGAAATATTCTCAAACCATCGTTCGCATCCTATAGCGAACCTTAAAAGTAGTTGAATAGGAAATACGTGGGTTGCAGTTACCAGGTTTTCCATTTTCTCTTTGATCACTTCGCGTGTTCCCGTGAAGGGATCTTGTTTGACGAGTATCATAGAAAGTTTCATTAATGGAGAAATTCTGCTGGCTGCCGCCCTCGTACACCTCCGCATCCTATGACTAATCCCAACTTTAATTTGTATAGCTGGGCGCGAGCGAAGCTGGAAGTACATTTTCCAAAGCCTTTGACAGTTGATTATAGGTTCTCTGATTTTTCTTTCCTAATTTATCAATTAACTGTCATTTGATGCTTTCTATATTTGGTAATTTAAAGATTCAAATGTCTGCTTAACTGCAAAGTGTAGGAGTAAAAGTCCATTTTCATACATAAAAGCGCTTCAAAGCGGCGGCAGCTGCTGTATAGATCTTAATTGCCAGCCATTCCACGAGGAAGCCCCCGTAAAGCTTTTATAGTGTTGCTTAACTGAGATTGAGTTCTGCTTGTCAGCAATATTTCCTTATATCAGAGTTGCCGCCATCTTACTTTATCTTGATGCTCGTTTCAGTGTGTTACAAAGTCTGCGCAGGGTGGAATGTGAAACTTCATGGAGCTATGAATAGAACTTTACAGCATTATTTGAAATAATTTGTAAGAATAAAACTGTATCATAATGATTACTTTGTACTAAAATTTCATAGGCTACGTGTGTAGCATTTATAAGGAACTTAGAAATTATTAACTGCCAGTTTTTTTTTTCCAAGTCACTTTTCAACGTGGATAGTCGTCACGGGAAGTTCAAAAATGCTTTGTGTTTACGCATAGGTAACCAGTGCCTCATATTCCTTGGGATAACAGTTCGGTGCCCCACATAATAGTATCATTCCATCTGCTATCTTATTATCGGTTTTCACATACTGGAACAAGCTTTGTAAAGCAACGGGCTACGCAATGCAACATGCAAGCAAAAATTTCCATTAATTTAGATATGTAGAGTCAGGAGCACCGTGTAGGTCGCCACGCCTTGTATGGAACTTTAAGCTTTAAAGATTAATACTTATCAGGTTTAAAGTAATCTAGCACTACAAAATGTTATGCTTGCATGTTCCGTTGCAATGCTATTGATGTCTCCAGTTAGATGAACCGATGACCTTAAAAAGGCGGCTGGGGACAGACTATATGTGGTAGTCGAAGAACCGGGTGCTATAGCGCAACTTGGGAGAGGCCTTGTTATATGGTCTGATATAGGTTGAGTTTGTTGATCTCTATAGAAATTAGAAGCCGACCGAATAAACATGTGATGGCGCCTTTGTCACCCGCCGTCAGACAGTTTGCCGCGCACCTGACTTTCGTCTCGCGCCGCGAAGATTATGTTGTAAAACGATTTAGTACTTAAGACGTTTTACCTAACCCTAGTGTATATACCTACTATTGTGTATATAACAAATCAAGAATTACAGTACAAGTGCGTTAAACTATAAAGTCTTCTCTCCCTTCCTCAGATGATAGTGCGAGTGTGGTGCGAGAGCGGTGCCGGATGGGCGCCGACTCACGTGCCGGTCACGCCGCACACGAGCTGTCGCGACGTGCTCGAGTGCTGCCGGGAGCCCGGAGACGAACCGTGCTTGCTGTTCAGCGTGCACCCTCAACATGGAGGTATGGTTACTACAGGTCTACCGGGTAACTGAAACGGTGCCTAAAGGTAACTGTGCGCTACGGGAGGGGTGTGGTGACGTGTTGCGAGAGCTCAGTCAACACCCCTCCAGTTGCGCGCAGCTACTTCAGGTACTGTCTTAACCCGTAAATATTTTTTTTGGCAACATCCGCTTTAATTAGATAGTAATTAATTGACAATGATTAGAAACAGTGGAGTTGGTGGATAAGCTCTTACCTTATATTTTCAGATAAGGTCTTCAGTATTTTATCTTGGTTGTCAAAAACTATGGCGATAGTTGTTGTTCTTATCACAAATCACAAGACAGAGACAGAAAAACAAGACACAAGACATAGATAGTTCGGAATAGATCATTTTAAAGACGGGGGTTGTACGTGTCCTAAGGAGATTTAATCGAAATAACTATTGACATGTTAGTTACCGACAAGCCTAGTGGTGTGACCGTCAGACTGCCAAGTCATAGGTCTCGAGTTCGAACCCAAAGCACGCACCTCTGAGTTTTCGGATCCATGTGCGTATTGTATTTATAATTATCACTTGCTTCAAAAACGATGAAGGGAAACATCGTGAGGAAACCGGCATTCGTGAGAGATATTTCTCGACGGCAAAGTGAATCAAAGTCAGAGGCACATGGGCGGCTTTAAAATTCTGTCACCAGGTTGGTCACTAACCACACGAAAAGAAGAAGAAGAACCAGCAATACAAAAGTTAGATTATGTAAGTTTTGTGTGATTGTCTAGGCCGAGCTGAATTTGGCCTGAGCCTGACACTGGTTAGAATGACCACTACCAGATGGTCCCCTTTAAAGCTCGTCTCATACTTATGTTAAGGCACATGTTTACCAACATAAAATAAGATTCTACATTTCTGTTATAAAAGACATATTAAGTGAAACATTCCTTTATAATGTAACGTATTACAAAACAACCACTCCTTCATATGAATGATAAACAATCCACAAGTTCTGTTTGGTTTGCTCTAATGTTTTCTTACATGTGTTATGTTTAGCTTTTGCTACGTTAGATCATGAATCATTTCCTCGCGGCCGCTGCAGCTTCCTTCTACAATTCTTTTGAAACTATTGTCTTTCTTTTAGCAATTATCTAAGTAAATTTTTGTTACTTTGAAGGGAAACTTCAAGTTAGTTAGAGATTAAATAGAAATAGAGCAGTCGGTTGATTCTGTAAAAATATCACCCTGAAACATAGGTGAGTGAAGTGAGCTGTCACTGTCACAGAATCGGGATTAACACTATTGACAGCTCACTTCACCTAAGTTTCGAGGTGATATTTTTACAGAATCGACCGGCAGTTGTGTTAAGTTTTTTTTTAAAGCGTAAAGGTGCTTTCTTTTTTCTTTCAACCGTAATTGCAATCTCAGAGACACACGCTTTAAAAGATTATACAATGTCGCCCACGGGCATGAGACCGCCCGTATTTTTTTGAATATTCATGAAAAATTATCGAAAATTTAGTTTAATATTTTTCATGTTATTCAATGAAAAAAAAATTGAGTAGCGTTTGCCAAAACTCCTATGTTATTGGCTCGATTTGGATTCTGTTTATTATTTCTAAAAGCTTATGAATAACTCATAAGCTTTTAGCTTATCTGATTAAGTAACATTTTTTAAGAAAATTTGTCGACTATGAAAAAAACAGAGGTGAACACATATTTATTTAAAAAACACACCCCCCTTTTAAAAGTTAATTTTCGATGATTTGTCATGAATATTCAGAAAAATACGGGCGGGCACATGGCCATGGGCAACATTGTATACGACGTCATCCACCGTCGCCGTCATCTTTTATTTCCTCAACTAAGTTATGATGGCAAACTTATTTTGTATTCATTTATATTTTGGTGGTGAAATTCTTCAGGGTTAATCTATGTGAAATCTAAAAGAACACACTGGGTAGGCATTGTCAGCCAGAAAATGTTTAAAAGAATTAATTTGATTCTCTACAATTTGTGTTTCATAATACAGTATTAATGTGTAGCTAATTTTATCTGTGGCCACACATTAATGTCTGTGTGTGTGTTTGTGTGTATGTGTGTGTGTGTGTGTGTGTATTAACCATATTATGGAACAAAGATTGTAGATAATTAAAATGAATTCTTGTCGATGTACACATCTCTTTTTACATCGGCAAGAATTTATTAATGAGTTCCCTTGTACCTAGTCTGTTGTTGTAGGTACTTATATGTATTTTTGGTGATGAATAGTCTTCCATACGTATCCTTATTGCCAGATGGTTGCCATCGTTGGTTTAGATGCTCGTTAGCCAGATTGTCTGCAAACGACGCGCACTAAATCCTATGTTCGTGACAGAGATAATTGAGCTGAGCCATCTTGTATATGTACCTCATCAGTTATTATGATATGTGTAATTATGAGCTGGTTGGTTAGGCAATGTATATACTTAAGTTTGCTTTAGAAACGTATATGAAAGGGCACGATGTTTATTGTGGAAATAGGAATGACACAACCTGTGATGAACTGACATGGATATGGTATGTAGGCTAACATATTGCAAATAAAATCTGTATCAAAATCAGTTGTGGAAATCATATTGATACCCTCATCTTTTTTTTCCTATCACCATTTATATGCGCCGGCCGCGACCTATATTTAATATTGAACAATAAGTAGAGAAAAAAGTTTTTTCCGGTCCTTAGTTACAATACAAAAAGAAAACGGTTGCATATGTAAAGCACATTACATATCCCCGTTTCGTGCACAAACAGTTGTAACCAGTATTAGAACATCTAATATCCCTTGACCCGTTCAAAGAAAAACACGCGTAGTATCCTGTTAAGTTCGCGGTATCTGGAACCACGGCCGAGCACGGCCGGTCGGTCTGCGCCTGCGATGTGGCTCGACAAAAACGTTCCGCCCCGTTACTCCGAGATGTCACTTTAATTCGCCTTAACAGTACTTGATGGGCCTCTAACCCTGTCAAGACGACGTGGGATACCGGCCTAGACGGCCTACTTGGACGAGAACGCGTGTAAATTTTTCTAAGTATTTTGTGATTAGAAAAGGCAGGGACACGGCTCAATGAATACAATTCGTAAGGCCATGTATGCATAATGCAGCTTCATTATATGTTCTACAACATTTTATTCTAATTCTGATACCCCATGTTACGCAATTTTATTACAGATCAAATTTGAATTTCAAATTAAGTACCTCCAAAAGTTAGTTTGGTTGTTCATCCACATATTTTACAGTAATTAATGATTGACACATAAGATAACAAGGCACGCTCGAATAAATTATCTCGAAAATCTAACGCCACTCTCAATTACGACAGAACATTTCTAGTTTTTGTATTGAACCGCATTATTTCCGAGTTACAACATTTGCATATTATATCACCGTTAGCGACTATGTCACCGCGTGGAGAATCGATGATCGTACATCTCGGAAGAAAAGGTTTCTCGATTTACTTCGATGCAAAAACTCGAGACGGCAGTACCTAATTGCATCCCGATCGACCAGTCCGTGGGAAAGATATGCCCGAAATGTCATATTCACTCAGCAAGCGCGTCTCTTGAAATCGTTTTGACCTTAGGATAAATGATAAATACTTACACGAGCATTTATTTATTTTTTGATCGTGTCTCTTTATTGACGTAGGCAACAGCTGGCAGAAAAATATAGGTTTAATTGAAGTAACCCGTAATTTAGTTTACTGAGCCTAGTAATTTCGTTAATGGAATACAATATGGGTTTTCTGGCAGTAATTTCTTAGGTTTCGTAATCTATATAGTGTACAAATTCCTCGTAAAAAACCACCAAGGTTAAGTGAATCGACGGAATTTTAAAAGTCCATAAACATTCTGTCGAAATTGCCAAGACAAATATTTAAGACCTATTAGTCAAATATTTCAACAATTCCTAACTCCTAACGATTTAATTGGCAATTTAATTGACAGTAAAGATTCGGCGATACCTTACAAGTTCGTATGTGAATTTGGCCAGTGAAAGTGTACTTTAGCGTAATTATCCGTTCAGATGTTATCGTGGAACAGGCTCCGTGTACAATGGGCCTCATAAATATTTACTCGTCGTGCCCATGTACAGCGTAATGGTGCAAAGAGCCGCCTTATTATGCGACGCATGGTGTACTGGAAGTACCCATGTCGCCACCTCCCTAACCTCTGTGAACTAGTAACTTAGGCCTTCGGCAGACGACGGACAGTTCCAGACGAAGTTTGTGATCCGCGGAAACAGACCACGGGTCCGTAATGTGCATTATGTCTCAGAGTAGCTTGAAATGTTGATAGTCTGCTCAAAGCCTAAAGGTTAGTTTTATATGGAAAAGTAAACGACGGATGTCTTAGAAATTTTATTGACATAGATAAGGTGTTACGCCCATATTCGGATGTTACCATTACGTAAACGATACGGATGGATGCCTTCGCTTTTTTGAAGTCGTTTATGGGGTCTGAGTATGTTGGTTTTATAGTTTAGAAGTGAGATAAATACGCACATATTTGATGAGCTATGAAATTCCTGTAGTGTGTTATGTCCAGCTGTGAACTCGGCGCTGAGTTAATTGAATCGAGATCTGTATGATCAATCGGTTTCTTGCGGTTTTTGATCTTGTTATTGTGGTGCCTATCGTGATCATGTAGACATGTCTTAGCTTCGTGAACAAAGTGTATGTTAATGTTGTTACTCATCAGCGAAACATACGTTCGCAAATTGCAACATAACAACCATAATTTGATATAATGAACTCACATTCAAAGAATGGTCAAGATAAGGTTAGCACGCGACGGAATAAAAGGGTGGCCTCACACAATGTGTGAGAACGGTTTTATACCGGCTCGTTAGCTTTCTTTTGTTTTGACATTTGGCCTCATTTTATGTCTTAATTGCAATTTGGATTGTTAAAGCGGTAACTGACTCGGTAATAAGTATTATGGCAACTTTGTAAAAGTCCTACATTGTAGGCTCACGCAATCATTATGTCTTGTGATAATTATTGCTTATAGAATTTGCGTAGGCGCTCTGCAAACCTGAACATTATTTTCAGTGTTATTACATTTTAATTTAAAAATTCGTTTATTCGTAAATGGTAAACTAACTTTCATTTATACAATAAGATAATAACTACGTTTATCATGTTGTTAGGTTCAAAAATGTCAGGAAAAGTACAAATGAGCAGGAAAAGTTATTTACCCAGTAGGCCTTAGGCTCTTAATTGGAGTAGGTAAAATAAGGAAGTATGTAAGTATAACCCTACTTCATACACTCAACATGTTTTATGAGACATTTTAATAGAAAAAATTCCCACTGTGCCCTTCGTTTATTGTTATTTAGTTGGTTACGCTTTTATTATGGGGTTATAAAAATGTTTATGATGATGATAGAAATTACAGGCATCGGAAAATACTGCCTACACTTTTATGAAGCAAAGGCTTGAAGGGGAGATCTTTAATTTGGATACATACACAATTATTAAAGATAATGGTTGAGCTTATTATTATAACAAGAGTTATCGGTTTTTTATCTTTTTTATTTGCTTAAGGAATTGGATGAAGTTGGTGCACAGAAGCGTTAACTTACCTTCTTAATTAAATATAATATGTCAAACCTCCATTCCGGAGGAGCTCGTGGCTTAGTAATAACAGCCGCACGGGTTGATCCATCACGTTAAGCTACGCTTGCCGGGGTTGATCCGTGGATGGGTGACCATCTTTACATACCGAGACTCCTCCGTACCTCGGAAAGCATGTTAACCTGTTACGGGTCGTCAGAAGCCCGAAAGTCTGACAACCAGTCTTACCAAGGCGTATCGTATTACCCAGTTAGTGGGTTGTGGAGGTCAGATTGGCAGTCGGTTCATATACAATGCTGGTATGCAGCTGCATCCGGGTAGACTGAAAGCCGAGCTCTACATAGTTGGGAAAAGGCTAGGCAGTTTGATGTCAAACCTCCACTGATGACGGGTTTTTCATTGCTATTCTCATAAATAACTTAAAACCGTCAGCTGAATTTGACACTCATCTAAATCAGCACTTCAAGAGATAATAAAACGGTTCTTTAGAGAGTTCTCAAATGAAAATGATTTATTAATACAGGCCTTTGTAACTTTAGGATGAATTTAATAGTTAGTGTACTACTTACAGTAGGTTAGTAAGCCTCCTCTAAAGTTAAGCCGGCGACAACCGAGCCACTTTGTAGCGTCTCCTCAATATAGCGGTTACACTAATATTTCATGGTTGTTCATAAATTATCTTATAACTTGGGGGCTCAAGCAATTGGTTTAGTCATGCCAGGCCCCTCTCTCTTGTTCAAACAATCAAGTACCGGCCGCTGGTTTAATGGAGAGAACAATGAGTAGTTACATCTCGAACAACTTCGTTACATACATTAGTAACGTTGGCTCTTTGAACGGAAGGGTTTGTTTATTTTGTAAAAGTCCAATTACAATTAGGTTTGAGATAGACTGTGCGAGATATAATATTGGTCTTTTGACTTTCACGAGTCTGTTTATTTAAGGCGAAAGCGTCAGGGAAATTAAAATTTTCTTAATTTTTTCAGGTCAGCAACAGGTTGTATGTTGATCTAAATATAGTTCACGGGCTACCTTAGCGCATCCCCCTTAATCTTTATTATATTATATAACCAAATTACTAGTATTCCGGAGTAACAACTGCTGGAAATCAATATGAAAGCTCAGAAAGCTAACAAAAGCTCTTTAAAAATTAAATTACAATTCTAGATTTCGTCCTTATCGAGCTCAACGAGCAATCAATCGGAACAGACAATCGGAAAGCAAATCAGAAATACGGGAGAGCCTTAAGTGGAATATCGGAACTTCGGAAAGCGCTTTCAAATAAGTAAATTAAAGAGAAAAATCTGAACAGGTGGTCCCAAGAAAAAAAACTCGGAAAATTTCAATGAAATGAAGGTATGTCAGCTTGCCAGTTGACAAAGTTATCGAAATGCGCAAACTGATTGTTTGAAAGAATTGAAGAATGTCTGAAGAAATTATTTGGAATCGTAGCTTTCAACTAAAAGTTAATATTAATAAATTACTTTTCAGTGAAATTGAAGACGGTTAGTTGGCTGTTGATGAAGTTTTTTATTAGCTATGCACGATGGACTTACAAAATCCTCTATTGCTTTTTCAACTGAAAGGATTTTGATGGAATAAATGAAAATCAGTGCTGCGATTTTCATTACTTAGAGAATGCGGCAGAGCGACGGCGGTTTTGCACTGATCGATAATAATGCTCTTTTAAAATTGGTTTTGCTTTGTGTAATCTGTAATTCATTGGTTTTTGTACGTTACTTTCTAGTAGTGTCGTAAAACTAGTACCTACAGACCTACCTACTGAGTTACATTTTTTTCCAAATATTCTGCAGGCTATGATTATATAATCACCATCCTTTAATAATATCCTTAAGATCATATTCTAAGGTAGGATTTAATCAAAGAATCAGTCGGTGAATCTGTTTTGTGTGCCGACGTGGTCCCGAGACGTAATGAGTTCAATTCAAACTCTGAAAAAGTCTTCACTTATTTTTTCTTCCGAGATTTTAAAAGTCAGACAATCCTCGTTGACGTAATGAAAGAGACTCGTTTGAGTGATATTCTTTTAAATTAGGTACCTGTTACGTTGATGTTGTTTTTTGTAATTATCTAGATATTGTTGACCATTTTCTTAGAATTAAGGACAACGATGTTTTTAGTTTATGATGTTAGGAAAAACAAGAAAAACAAATCCCTTGTAGTTGTTTCAATGACCTGCGAGCGTAGTACTATTATCTATTCTGTGCTCTAGGCTCGTAGCACAGAATAGCAAATATTATGTTTCATTTAGTTTTCAGTCAATGTTTCAAAGGTTCATTTTGTAACGGTATATACAATAGCTACTTAAAATCATCTGACATTTTAATACTGTCAGTAATTGTTTGCGTTTGTATTAACTTGAGTATTTGTTTTCAGTGCATGTGTTGCGAGACACCGAGTTGCCACTGGAAGTTGCCTCGGCCTTAGGACCAGACGTCCAGTTTGTACTCAAATACATCGATGGTAAGCACGATATTAATATTACTTTGCTTTTGCGAACGCAACATCATTAGAGTACAGATAAAATTGTAAAACAAGTGTTTTCCGGAAGATTTTCTACTAGCTGAATCCTAATATAACATTATAAACGCGAAAGTTTGTGAGGATGGATGGATGGTTGTTACACTTTCACGCCAAAACGACTGAACGAATTTAGATGAAATTTGGCACACAGATGGCTTATAACTTATAATTTTTTTATCTCCATATTCCCACGGGATCGAGACTTATGCGGGTGAAACCGCGGGGTACATATAGGTTCTAATTTAAGTTATCAATGATTATCAATTGAGACAACTGGTCGAATGTATGGCGTATTCTGAACCCCAGTGCATCCTCAGCAGCCCCCGTTTTGTTTAAATGATACTTATGAAAATAGAGAAAAATAAAATCCTTTTGGCTACTGAAAATCCTACAGCTGAATAACAAGGAAATTAAACCAAAGATCACTGAAGACCACGCGATCATTGAGACATTCACTAAGCAACATTAGCAGAGTATTTAATTAAGAGACATTGTGAGCAACATTACGTCGTGAGCGTTTGTTTATCGAGCTCGTAATTACCGCCTTACCTTATAGACGACACCATAAAACTGCCAGCCGAGGACTGCCAATCGAATTATCAGTTTCGTGCTGTGAACATTTCATTAGCGAGTGTCTGGGGCGACCTGATTACTGTCTGTGTCGCCTTTACTTCGGATCTACGGTTAGCTTTCAACTTAGTTAGGTCTGTAACTGACGTGTTCGTTTCAAAGATGTAGATGTAGGCATATCTTGGGTGGAAGAGCTCTAAGTAACGGTTCTAAAGGTGTTCTTATTGCTGGAAAAGTAGTGACGTAGCCAGATTGTTGTTTTTACATGGAAACGAGATTATTGTAGCAACAATTACGTTGTTGTCGGCTTTTGGAATCGGCTTAGTGCGTCTTTTCGTGGTATAAATTAGAGGGCCTAGCACACGAACGCGGAGAGTAAAGGTAACGTAAATTTGAACAATATTTTTGAATCGTAAATACAACAAACTTATAGCACAATTGGTATCGCCCATAGATTGAATAAAGTCCTAAAACTAACTAAATATTATCTGTGAAACGAGTATTTTCAATTTTAAAATCGTTATATTTACTCCGCGCATTTCTTGCTAAGGCCCACTGAACCCAACACGTAAAGTAGATGTCACGTCTTCTGTAGATAGACAGTCTCCTGTCTAACCAATTGCAGCGAATAGTCCTTAGTATGTAGTAATTATATATTTCTATGCATTTCCTCTGCTCTAAAGTAATTTTAGTTCATTGCAAAGGTAGACAAAATATCTTCCAGTTACACCACAGTCGACATAAGTATTTGTACACAATTAGGAAGTAGAGGTACCCGTATCCTTCGAAGTTAGTATGAAAGTAATCCATCTGCTAGTAAGACCGCGGCTATCACCCTCCTGCCGCGATTATTGTCACTTTCGTCATCCGATACTTGTTATAAGAGCTTTCCAAATTGCTTTCTTATTTTTGCTTGATTTCCTCACGACTGATGGACGGATAAAGATTAATGGGGGAAAACACTCTTTCTAAATTGGACTTCGGGGAATAGATTATTAGTTTTTCGCTCAGTGTCGTCTGTTACCCGCCCTGACGGACCTAATTGCAATATTTATTCATGAGACGACGGACTCTTATTAGAAAACAATGAATACTAAGTGAATTTATGTTCGGAAGAGACCATGAATTTCAACCAGACATTTGTTGTTGTCCACTAAAGCATCTTAATATTTGTTTGGTATTCACGTTTTCATTTTCACGGAGCTTTGTAGTAATAATTCTCATTTCGAGATACATAAATCATGTTGGGGGATGTAGTCAGACTATGTTACATTATTCCTTATGAGTTACTACGAAGTAGGTATTTTAATTAGTAAATAGACGTTATTTTATGAATGCTGGCTTTCTTCATATTCTGCCATACGAAATTGTCTGTCATTTACAAAACGCAATTTAAGATTTGTTTTACGTAAAACTGAATTATACAAGGTGACTTTGAATTAATTTCATACAAAAATGCCAAAAAATATATTTTAGGCTTATTAGCTCCTCAGGAGCGAGATATATTCATATTCATGTTTATTTCCAACTCCTGCATTCAATGGCTGTACTCAGATGGCCGAAAGTCAGATTTAGAGCTGACATGACATTGGTGGGTTATCATCCGCATGTTAGCACAGATTAGTACAGAGATAGTTGGAAGAACATCGTGTTGTCCAGACCTGCGCCCCAATTGCGTAACACACTTCTTATTAAAATCGGAAGAATTTGAAGGAAATTGCTAACCGATTGTAATAATAAAAAAAAATCGTCTGCTCAACAATGTAAATAACGAAATGAATGTTGTTGTTGTCAAAATGAATGCCATTGCTATCGTAATAGCGAATTTCACCAATGAACCGCGTTCAAGAGCTGTCAGAGTCAATATTCCACAACAATGATAACACTGACAGGTCTTGAACACGGTTTAGATGTGCTGATCGCGTTAAGTTTCATTCGTGAAATTGGCACTATGTAAGGCAATTAACACGTTGTGGGTCACGGCGTTGCGCCAACTGTCTTGGACCGGGATTGAGTGGCGCGCATTCTTGCTCTGCCCCCAGAAGATAAGCTGTTACCTGCCTATCGGCACGTGGTAATTTTTTTACCACTTGAATTAATAGTCAGTGGTACACGGGTAATATACAAAGCAGTGGCCCAGTGATAACGGCCGTGACTTCCGAGTTGTAGGTCGTAGCTTGGA
Organism: Agrochola circellaris; assembly: GCA_914767755.1. NCBI lineage: Eukaryota > Metazoa > Arthropoda > Insecta > Lepidoptera > Noctuidae > Agrochola > Agrochola circellaris. Next base: position 7,998,244 of record OU611853.1, read on the forward strand.
ACCAAGACAGGCGCTTTACTTTGAGTAAATTATTTCATCACCACTGCTCTAAAAAACGGTGAAGAAAAACATCGTGAGGAAAGCAGCATGTCTTAGAACAAAAAATTCGAAGACATGTAGTACCATCTACCAACCCGCACTGGGCCCGCGTGGTGGATTACGTTACGGCCCACTCCCTCACACCGAGTGGAGGCTTGGGTCCCAGCTGCATTAGACTGGACTGTATTGGACATTATAGGCTGATTATGCTATACTTATGCTGTGTTTAGAAAGAAAAAAATACCTTAAAAATACTCATTCCTATTTTCCAGCTTCATTTTGTTTAGAAATAGAATATGGAAATGAAAACAATTGTTTAGAAATAAATTGCTCATCTAATTAATTTTTCTTGTAATAGGTAAATGAGGCAGAGGACAGTGTCTGTGTCCATCAAAATTAATAAATCTCATTTTTAAGAGATTCTTGTTACTTTTTCAATTTGGCCTTCTTATTAACATCACTCAAATAAATAAATTGTAGCAAAAATAAATGTTTATAAATCCCAGTCGCCCAATTAATTATGTTAAAGTCGAAAAGTTTTATTTACATAACATTAGCATTTAGGAATTCATAGCGTTTTTATTAACATTCACTTCACAAGTGATTGATGTTTTACCTACTCAGTTTTATTTGGATTCCTCGACTGTTTTAGATAAAAACAAAGAAAAATAAGACTCATAAGCATTCCTGCCTGTCCGTATATTTAAAAAAATGTAGATAGCTGTCAGATTAATATGGAGGAGCTACGCATAAATTTTGTAACACGTCAAAAACTTGTTTATTATTAGTATTTAGGTATTATTAGCGTCAGCACAAAACGAACAGCGCTGTAAACGCATCACATTGACAGATTTAAATTTCGGTCACGTCTAGTTTATCGACCTAGACGCATTTAAATAGTGTTCAACCTTAATAAATAACACTAATTGCATACTAGTGGGATCATTACCGTAGCGGGGAACTGATAAAATAACACCGAACAAAATACTACGTTATCATTAAACCACAATCAAGAAAGCACGCACACGTCGTCACAGCGACACACGCACACACGTGCACAATTCACCTGTTGCTATGGTTGTATTGAGAGGCTTTGCGCAGGCGCAGGTTGTAAGTTCTCCCACTATACTGCCATAGAAGTATCGCCATCTTTCTCTCATTGGTCCGCTGTGAAAGAGACAGAGCGTTGAACTTTTCAGCGTCGGTAAAGCAGCGCCCGCGCTGTTGTACCGACCGCCGACTGGATCAACGGTCTTTCTCGCGTAGCGGACCTAACTTAGTTTTAACTTAACGTTGTAACGCAGCGTTTGTTTTATTCGATTTAACGGTCGGTTTTCAGCAATGTTGTGTTCAACACGTCACAATTTGAATTAGAGAACCGTTTGTGTGGTTTTTGTGACGACAAATGTGCATGTTATGTGTTGGCTGTGAAAGCCTGTTGTGATACAGCCTTCGTTCGGTGAATGCTTAAATCACGCCATGTACCCCAGTGCTATGTAGGTTCGTTAAAAGTGCCAGTGCAAAGTTAAAATTCGAATTTGTGGTGGAGGAAAAAAAGGTTCTAGCACGTTATACTTTGTGCGACTGTGTTAAGTGGATAAGTGCAACTGATAAAGGATTGGGAGATTAACTTCAGACTAAAACAGGGTATGTACCTGAGTACTTTAGTTCCAATACTTTCTACTACCTATATCGATTTGTATCTATCTACTAACGGTATCGGTAGTCGAAAACACCTGTATATGGTAGGTGTTTGATATCATGAGACGACGTAAGTTTTCTCATGTCCGAGATCTTTGAGAACGAGGTCTAAATTTACTCAAGCACAAATTATCATGTTTTTACTTAACAACATTAAAAAAATATATTATAAGGTAGAATGATTATTATTATGAATGATTTCGATTACGGAGTGGTTTAGAGCGGTGTGGCCATTCGTGTGGTCGTGGATTCGAACCTTGACACCGGTATTTACTATCGTGGTCAGTCCAGTCTTGTTATTTATCATAAGAGGTAGGGTCGACCGGAAAATTGGAATAAACACATTTACGAATGTTCGAGATAGTTTTAGGAGAGTAATTTTTATTCTAGGTTTTACTTTCCTATATTTCTGTAAAGTTAATGCATGCGTTTCTTTACCATTGTTTACGATTAATTTCTAATAAGTATTCAATTCATGAATCGTAGCAATAATTAGAGGATGTTTTTGAATAACATCCATCATCATTTGTTAGTATACATTCACACTAGTAGGTACCTAAATGTCTACAAATTGGCATAAGCGTCATGGAATGCTGAAATACCTGTCACCTATCAACAATAGCAGTAGGTAAGATGTCCCACTAACCGTTAGTTTACAAACACAAGAGTACTTATCTTTCCCTCAACTCAATATTAGTAGGTAACTTTGATGCATTTTCGAATTCAACTGCAGGAGCAGTCTCGAGCTGCTCAGATCACGTGGTAAGATCAGAATCAGAACTCAACTGCTCAGGTCATGACTAGCAGCTTCGATTTTTGTTTGAAAATTATACATTTCTGCAATCTCGCTAAAAAGCCGGAAAACTCCTGAAAATTAATTTCACTCATAAAACTGAAAAAAAATAACTTCATTTAACTTTATTCAGTAGTTTTGCCTCTCCCACAATAGAAACTACAAGAAAGTTCGTAGTTACAGTGAAAAAATGTCAGAGACCGTTCCTCAGCGAGTCTGCCTTAAAAGAACATCAACGCGCGGAGTAGTAATAAAAGGAGTGGATAGGAGCATAGGACGTTTGCCATGCATGCTAATGCTGATTATCAAGAAAACATTGCAGTTCAATGTATGGCTAATCATTGATGTTCTTATGGATAGCTGAGTAGTTGATCAAGTAGATGCTCGATACTAAAGGGATCACGGGCCGAGCCAAAAAGTGTTAAGATGAAAATTCCCGGAAAATCTTTCCTTGCGACCCGTTTAGATAAAATATTTTTTTAGGGCAGTTATTTATTTGTGTTTACCATTGGGCACTTAAAATTAAGTAACTGTGTTAAGTAATTAACTTTGAATGATTATTGCTTTTTCTTGAATTAGCTATTACTCTGCTGTTGCGAAGGAGATATAAAACTGTATTATGTAATAATACGAAAGTTAATTGATACTGACAATAAACATAATGCACAAAAGCTTTTAAATTACAATCTAGGTGTGAACTCCGTTGACCGCATTTACATAACTAAAAATAATATAATACCGCTACACGTTTCCGTAAACTTTTCACGATATCCTTTTGAAATCAACACTACTTGTGGTTTGAGCTAACGAACAATTAAACGTAAACTCGACTCAAAGGGAATACTGTGTCAACATCGTAAAGATATTCGACAAACTTCACCAATTTACTATTGTTCAGATTTCAATTATAAATCTGCCATTTCATATTAAAGAAACTACAACCTTGTTTAGTTAAGTTAGGGTGTCTTTTTGAGTGTTTTGAAGGTAGGATTCGTAAAACATCTCGGGTGACAACGCAGCACATTCCAGAGATGCCTTTAATTAGAGGCAGGTAAAGTCGGCCCCGTTGTGTTCAGACGTGACGTTAACATCTCAACTTATAGGACTGCCTGCCAAGTGTCTACTTATTCTTTGAAACAAACCTTCAAATGTATGTATATTCCAGTTTATCTGTATCGAACGTTTACCAACTTAACACAAATATATTTCACTTTAACACATTAATTTCTGAAACACTCAAGGCTAATTAAATTAAATTATGATGATATTCTATAATAACATAAGCTAAACAAATCTGCTCGTGCTGAATGTAGGTAGAAATGTATATAACTGCTTCTAAATTTCAATACATCTTTGAAAAAGTATAATCTTAAGAATAATATACAACTGTCTACATACAAAAGTCATAAGTTTGTTTATAAAATTATGAATATAAATCTTCAAGTAAAGCTCTTATAATAGCGGAAGGAAGCAATTAATTATCCACTCCATAGAAAAATATATTTAAACTGTCTATTGTATCTATTTATTCATAAATACAAAAGCTTGTTTCAAGTATTTACAATAAAATGCCATGTTGGAACTTGGTAGGTATAAATAAACCTTTGCGAACTTACGTTTAGAATATTTTGCTCTCCAAATGAAGGTTAGATAATTCTTCCCACGCAAAGTTGTCTCGGCAAAAATATACTCCACGAATATATTACAATCTTAAATGTTCTCTAACATAACATGCGACAGGATATTTCAAAAACACGTTGCCAGATATTAGATAGCAAAACTTTATTACCTCCTTCACAAATTGGTTGATACGGAATATAATTATATTCATTTGGTCAACGATCTCTTTAGATAAATAGCACGTTTATTAACTGCGGATATGAATAATGGTGTTGCTGTTTGAAAATGATGTAAGTTAAATTAGATTTTGTTACTCGATGATTGATAAAAAATGTGATAGCTTTTTACTCCAGTAAAAATTGTTATCAAGTACTTAATTGCATTGTACTTTCGCCGGAAAGTATCAACAGGAAGTTTATGTTATTGCTTTTATTCTGGCCAAAGTTAATAAAAGCTAAAGGCTCGACATCAATGTAAATGAGACGAAAGCTTTTCCGAAGTTTCCAAAGCACTTATGGCGAAGGAAAGTGAGTAAAGATTGAGGAAACAGGAAAAAGGGCGTCGTGTTGGCACATCGACCGCGTAACCCTCGAGCGACGTCGCGCCGTCAGATGTTCTCACGAGGCGGCGGCGGCGCGGGCGGCGGCGGTGTGGGCCCCAAGAGGAATCTCGTGAAAGTTGGCCAACACTCGCTCAAGATCAAGTGGATGGGTCGGCGGAACCAGTTTTGTGAATCGGCAAGTGTAGGCAACGATGAGTTAGGAATCTACGGCGAAACCGGCCGAGCCGACAACAGGTCCGAGGAAATAGATCATTAATAAATATACCAAACTAGAAAACGAGATTTAAATGGTCGCTCGTGATAAAATCGCCATTCTATGAGTTGAAGCACGAGCGGGACAGTTATGGCGCACGCAAATGTGTTAAATGTCAACGTGTTGGTATGGATATTAAAATGGCGAATTCATAATAGCAGTAAAATGTCATGATCATTATAGTTTTTGGTGGAATGCGTAGCCGCAACGGGTATCGCGCCTCACGCGCGTGAGGCGTGCGTTTACGTGCTCATTTAGCCTCGCGGTCAACAGCCAGCGTTATGAATTGACACTCGTAATCTTGCGAATGTTGAAATGTATTACAACAGCTCCCAGTACCCATAACAATAACAAAGAATACGTAACCGTTCCGCTGTGGTTCGGCTTAATTGCATTTCAATAATTAGTTCTGGCACAAATGCCGCGTTAAACGCACCATATCCGTAGCCGTGAACAACTGAATACTTTATGTGACCTATTCATTTGAATGGAGAAAAAAATCTCCCATGCGATTCCTCTCACGTGCCATTGTGGATTGTTCCAGCTATCTAAATGCGGCGTTTAATTGTTGCGGACTCATTGTCACTGGTATCTGAGATCTCACGGCAATGGTACAGAGTCACAGACGTAGACTAAGGTTTAGATTAGGTACAACAATTGTTTTTTGTGAAACAGCTGTCAGAGTAGGTACTCTGAACACCTTTGGAGAAGATTGTAAAAGTTTGTTAGGTAATTACCGCCATATTTATATTTTTCTTACTACGCACTAAAGGTCCTACTATAATAAAAATAAAATAAATAAATACATTTTATTATGATACTCTTTCTGTCTGTGAAACAAGTTTCATTTTCAACTTTTCATTCAAGTTTTTCCAGCAACCCTTTGAAAATTGACGAAACCGTGGTTTTATTGTAAGCTAAATGTTTTCATTTAGCCATGCTTTTGTTTTACATATTAATAAGTAGTCATAACAGTAGAGATAAACAACAAAAAAAAAACGATTAAAAACCCTCGTTGTCTGTCGACTAAGAGAATTCCCCCTTTTCTCAAGGAACTATTTTCCGCCTTGTAAAAGCGTGGATCAATCCTTACTGCTCAAGCTCGTCCCGCCACCCTCTCAGTCTAAAAGACAATGGTGTTACATAACGTATATCTGATACATAATATTATGTATTAAGTATATCAGCGTTCGCATTGCGTTTCATAAAAAACCGTGTGAGATCGCATTGAAAAGCTAGGAAATTGTTTTTAGTTACTCCCTTACCTTATAAGTTACACAGTGGTTAATACTAGATAACATTAGCTATGTGTGAACTAAATACCATTTAGTATTTGAGCAGTTGAGCTTGCTAGTTGGCCGGTCTTAGTTGAGTAAACAAAGGTGCCAATGGTTACCGGCTCAGCTTATCTCACAAATATTTACATTTAAATAGCTATTGGGTACCGTTCGCCGGATCTTATCGCTCTGTCTAATTATATTGAGCAATGTGGGAGTAGAAACTATTTCATTGATTAACGCTTAATGCCAAACTTTAGCGATTATTCTGAGAGTTATTTCATTTAATGGCAATTGTTTGATGAAATATCGGAGATCGTGACTCTGATAAAAATTTCAATGGACGATTGAAAGGTTAGATAAAATGTGTTTTATAACTTCTTGAAAGGCTTGGGCTTGAAGAATTTAATTTCGAATATCAACAAAAGCTTGTAACAGGTTCAGCTTTTGTACCGAAAAGACAGCTTAAAGTTTTACAACCTTAGAAGAATTTTCAAGACGGGAAGTTTCTCCTAATAAAATAGTGATAATGAGTTCTAATCCGTACACATGGTGCGTCCTCGTTCTACCATAAGGCACTCAATAAATTCAGTTCGGTAGTACGCAGTCATACTAACCGATATTTCTTAAGCGGCTTAAACTCGGAGTACCAGGCCTTGTCTCATCGCTGACTTCTTCAAACCTGTTTTCAAGTGGACCAAGTGGTCCCATAAAATTAATAAGGTCATACAGACACCGTCATAAATTTTATACAACACACTATTATGGGCTGTTGGGGGATTACCATGGGGTACTAGTTTAGTGCCGAGGACCTAAGGAATTTTATCTCTGGAGGTATGAAGTGGTGTTCTCCTTTAACAGTGATGTATTTTAGTAAGATGCAGCAAGTCAATTTCCTGCTTAGGACGGAAATTCTAGTCCCCACGAGTTCTAGTATCTCGATAACTTGTAAGAAAAGATATTACAGAGACAAGGTTAAGATAATCGTTGAACATGGCATGAACCTGTCTTCTAGATTAGGGTAAACTTTCGAGTTTAGAACATCTAATATCTTCAGAAGTCTAGTTACCCAAGAAGTTTCAACAATAAAACATTGAAGAGTCATTCTTCAGATATCTTCAACTAAAGGCGATAAATAAAACCGATATCAGATTCAAAAGAAACTTTGATATCTGACATTGATAGCCATTTAAATGGGCTAAGCTTTTTTGAGAGTTATTTACATATTTTCTTATCGCGGTGTGACAGATGTTGTGGAGTATTTAATCGAATTGCCTCTACGTAATCTCTGTTTACATTGATGACTGAAGTCGTTAGTTTAAACTAAGTTTAAAGTAACATCACGTATTATATACTCGGTCGCATTCCTTTAATATTGACATTTCATTACGGTCGAGATAATCTATCGTTTTGTTAGAATATATTTAATTGATTTTATCGTCTGATTGGAATGTTATGGGATTAAGTTGCTACACTACGGGGTAACGAAAAATAAGGAAATGCAATAATTTCTGTGTAACCTATCATGACTATTCATGACTCTGTTGACGCTTGGTTTTCCAGTAAACAACTTAGATGGTAAGATTGTTTACTTATTGTATCTTGCAAGTTTTGAGCCATATTTAAACGAATGTTTAGTAACTTAATCCCTTAACCGACCGCTTAATTCAAAACCCATTTAATGTAATCAGACGATTTGTAAGCAAATTATACAAAGTTTCCCATTTAATGTTAATCGAGCAGTTAGTTGAAAGGTGTAATAGGCTTAAAATAACAATTAATTAAGTGCCGTCGTCAAACTGGGGTGCCGTTTAAGGGGCAGTCGAGCAAGTAACCTTTACTCGTCAAAGGTGCCACTGGCAGTTTGTTAAGACACGTGTCTGGTACACCTGCATTTTTTATGAACTACAGCTGTTGAAGTTGGGAAGGGTTGCACGTGCCAAATCGTACTTAGTGATAAATAAAGAGGAAGTCTTTTCGTTAGGGGGATAATATAAGTGGTTAGTCAAGTGATTAATTTGTAAATAAGCGGAGAATATTTGAATTTTTATGTCGCGATTTCTTTGTTTTTAAATAGAGTTAGCGATTATTGGTGCTGGTGTTTTTGTTAAATATGCCTATTGTATAAAATTAGACTTCAAATGAATCATGGAGATTAAAAATTACCTAGAAATGGAGCGAATGAAATAAGCCTACGTGAATGAAGTCGCGGAAGCTCTCTGGTGTAAATTCCAAGATTTAGTACCTACGACTGTTGTTCTGTTCTTCTTTATTAGAATACAACCAGTATTTAAGTTCATAACATGCAGGGTATTTCATCCAAAATTCTCTGAAATTAAGTTATTTATATGCACATTTTGTCACGGGCATTCTGTATCTAATAAAATGCGTACTGCCTTACAATAGGCAACTGAATACTTAGCCAAGTGTCATATGACAACAAAAATCATGAGCTGCATTCTATATGCACGCACCTGATGCGTGCACGCAGTGCGTGCATTAATGTAAAAATAATGATTACTCGTATATAAAATAAAAAAATTGGTTAGAAGCTAAAACACTGCTTTAATTGACTACAGCCATAGGTACAACATCAAGTTATACTTATCTACTCGTCAAATTATTCCCACGTAGCTCTTGAAACGTGCATTAATTTCAAATTAGTGCTACATCTGGAACTCAGTGGAAATGCTGTTGCAAGATTTGCTAACTTCCAGCTAATGAACGCGTGTAGCATACAGGAATGTGTTATTCTCGCCTGTGACTATCTCACTACTGAGCAAAATCCTCTATTGATTTTGCAAATTGAATGTTGTTTATTTTGTACTAATGATGTTTAGTCGATATTAAATCTGTGCTCGTCTTGGGCGTGCACACTGTGGATCGAAAAAAGGCTTTCGGAGACATAGGAGCTTAAATTATTATTAATTATTTGTTTATGATTTTTTTACGTACTTGTTTTTTTCAGATTAGGTGCCGTTTTTTTAAAAACAATGGCACTAATCTCTTTATATGACGTATGTCAAAAAATCATAAATAAATAGTTACATCACCGTGTGCAAGGATATAAAGTTTATTCTCTCCGTTCCGGAGATATGAGCATTAGCTCCATACATTTTGTTTGAAAAAAAAAAAATAAGTTGCTAATTTGCCTATCAGATTGTATCCTATGATATATTTATGTATAATATTGGTTATTAGAAGCCATTTTAAGCAAAAAACAGACACTTTAAAATTTGAGCTCCTATTTCTTCGAAAGCCTTTTTTCGATCCACAGTGCGCCATCACTTTCCGAATCTACTTCAATTTCGCTTTGCTGCACCTATATTATTCATGGAGTAGGTACTGTACTTACATATATACGAGTACATAAACTCTCGCCTTCTACCTATGGTGGTAGGCAGAAACTACAGAATGCCACCTGTTACAATCCTTCCATACTCCATTTGCTTCGTTTACGTTCATACATTAGCACCCTAATTGCGTAACACACGATCAATCATAATCTGAATCATTTTTGAAGGATATTACTAATTCACTGCTTCATATGTTCGAAAAATTTGACTGCTCAACAACGTAACATAACGCAATGAATGTTGTTCAACTGTCAAAATTAAACAGATTGTGATTAATCGTGTGTTACGCAATTAGGGAACTAGTCATACACGCACGCCGGTTTATTATAAAATATCCAACATTTTATCAACACCTCGATTCACCCAATCGAACGAGCCCCCACAAAATTACCCCATTACAACCGCAACGCAAACAAACAGAAGTACTTCTAAAGGTACGTTTATTTGCACCTGCACGGCATCAGGCAGTACAGCTACAAAATAACATCGATATTTCGGTCGCGTGCCAGGCCGTACGTGACTCATGCACTGCCGTGACGTCTGTCGTTACCCTTCGAAGTTGGCGCCGCAATACACTTTATAGTGAGTTCATTACATTACACATCTGCCATACTTAATTATAGGATTGTTTTTAGGCTATGGTCAAATTATGCCTTCAAAAAGCTTCGGAAGAATAGACAAAATTACAGATTGTGATTGTGAATCTGTAATTTTGTCTATTCTTCCGTCGACAAAACCCGTATGGTCATGCTACGCGTGCTCGACAGAATCAGGTGTTGAAAATTGCGTGTACGGAAAGAAATTGACAGAACTGTCGGTCGATTCTGTAAAAATATCAACGTGAAACTTAGGTGAAGTGACCGTGAAGTGAGCTGTCACTGTCGCAAATCGACCGGCAGGATGCTAGGGATTAACACTATTGACAGCTCACTTCACGCTCACTTCACCTAAGTTTCACGGTGATATTTTTACAGAATCGGCCGGCTGTTTGCTAGTAAAAACAAATGCAGTGACCACGATCAACTGATATTTCTACCAACCATGATTTTTATACCTCAATAAAAACCTAATTACTATAGCGTTAAGACTTCGTTCCGGACATGTTCCATCAAATAAGTTTTATTACTTAATGAGGAAAGCTTTGTCTCCAAATTGTGATGATTGTGGTGTAGTTGATGATGTCTTCCATATTCTGATGGAGTGTGTCCGGAATGAAAATACTAGAATTATTTTTTTCGGACGATATAAAAGGCTTGATGTTGGTTTTTGTAATACCATCCTTGCGTTTCCAATGTCCGATAAGGCTAAACAATTGTACAGTTTAGTTATAAGGTAGATAATTACCAAAAAATTTGTGTTATTTTGCACTGGGCGATGTGGTCGCTAAGCGAAAAAGCCCTTTAAACAAATATAATAAAAATTAAAAAGTTTTTATGAAAATAGACACCAATAAGAGGCCAAAGTTGAGTAGGTATATATATATATATAACCAACCCCCGTAGGTCTTGAACTACGAAGTACACTCTTACTACTACGGAAAAGAGGTGCTGTCAATGTCAAATTGTTTCCACTGACCTCTATAGTAAGGCCATATGTACTCTTTTCCTTTTAAGAGTATTCAATATAATGTACTATCACATTTAAAAACGTGCTAAAAGTATTCCTAATACTGCTGCGAATGAATAAGTTGTTGATTTGAACTTACAACCAAGTTCAAATCCCACATTGATGATACATTCGACAATGACAGAACACCTTCTATCTACTTCCGACGTGTCTTTGAACTTACCACAAAGGAGGTCGTAAGTTCAAATCAAACTTTGTCGATCCACTCAACACCTACCTAATCGTTGTTTGATTTAGCTGAATATATTTATGTGGCGATAATAATAATGACATGGCGTGAATGAGGAAATCATTCACACATCGCCCGGCTTCGCATGGGTACCAGAGCTTAAATGCCTAAATTTTTTCTTCTGTCTTAGTGTCGTATCAGCCTTTTGCGTCAAGCATGTGGGTTAGATTAAAATGTAACTGGTGTTCATCCTACTTGGAGTATTTTATATCGACATTATATCAGTCAATTTACACAAAACAGTAATAAATTATGCACCTAAACCTGCCCCATGAATCATTCCGTCCATTGGTGAAATCCGTATGAAAATCCTTTCGGTAGTTTTTGAGTTTATCACGTTCAGACAGACGCGACGGGAGGACTTTGTTTTATACATATAATAATGAAAATAAATTATAATAAAACATATATATTATTATGTTAGTGATTAGTGATGATGTAGGTAAATTTTATGTACAAAAGCTGACGTTTTGTTAAAATTAGAATGGAACACTGTTATCGAATAACAGCGCTGTTTGCCATCGTGGTTTAGTATTTGCGTTTTTATTACTTTTTCAAGGTTTATCCTATTAGATTATTTTTATGCATGTATATAAATTGTGTCCATTTGTTATCCATACGTTTGTTTGTACGTTAGTCAACCTACAAATGATTTACGAGTATTATCCTTTCATAAAGGTGGACCTAAATCTTTTTAAATTGATGTCTACTAGAAAACGAACAAATTAATCTTTCTTTAATTTTTGCATTTCTTTTTTCTTTTTGCTTTTACATTTTACTTGTGCTCAAACACCGAGATGAGGGTTTATTTCGTCATACCTAATCTTTATTTACTATAAGTCTACTTACTAAATACAATCCTTTGTTATTGCTTTTCGTAATAACTTACAAGCAGACTTTGCGAGCGTCCCAAGTCCGGAACAGTGAGTTAGAGCGCTGGCTAATTAGTAGAATGTCTTGCAACTCCGTTTATTATTTATTTGCAGCAATACGTTACTCAGACAGGTACTACTTAGGAGTAAAATCTATTTAGACAAACGCTGGAACGTTTGCTCAACTCATTAGCTAAGTTTGAAAATTTTTGTGTTTTACTTATTATTTATATAAACTGTGTTCTGCAAGTTTGCAGCACACGAATTTTAATTAGGAAGTAGAATTTATTCCAGAACTTTCGTTAATTAAAATCTTTTTGAGTGTGTTCGGATCTTCGTATTTATTATCATTATTTTATATATTAAATCATTGAGTGGATAAAAACATTGACGTTTTGTACTCTGAGAAGGCTACCCTATACTTACGTTTACTCACTCAAAAATCCATGATTTATATAATGCAGTTATAAACTTTGAAGCAACGGCTAAGTAGGTAAAAGTTCTATGTAAAAAGATCATCAAAGTAAATATAGGCTAAGCTCAAATATAGGCGTTTATAGTTGTTACAGAAGCCGGGAACGCACGTGCATGTGTCGTAATCTTATGTAGGTAGTATTTGAAATAGTAGCTTATCTCAAGATAAGAATTTATTGCCTACTACGTATTGTATAGCGATTACATTAGAATTTTTATGCCATGGCGACGTCGGGGAAGAAAAATGGTCGACTCGAATATTAAATCAGGCATTTTCTATATATTTACTTGATATTAGAATTTCAAATGACGTAAGAATCACTTAAATGTTATATTATATTTTCAAGAAAGCGCTACGGGCGCTCGCTCCTGATGAATTTCTTCAAAAACAGTGATTTATGCTACCATAAATAGGACCTAGTCTCATGAATGTCAAGAATATTTAGAAGCAAAACTTATTCAGTCAACATTACTATCATAATTTTAAATACGAGTAAGCAGTACATGTGCTGCAACGCTCGCAGCAGAGGTCAACCGAGGTCTATCGAAGGCTACAAAAGTTAAGTACCTATGACATGAGAATTGACGTTCGTCAACAAACGATAGTATTGTGCGCATGACTGATTGCAGCGTGAGACGTTCACTATTCGTGAAAGAAATTGCAAAATTTTCGAGGAAACAGCAGAAATACCACCCTCCGCGGATTGAGCAAGCGAAATTCCAACAAAAACGATTTTATGCAATTACGCTTAAGTTGTCCGGAGAGTTATTACTAAACCGAGAGCGCGGTCACGCCGCCGTAATGTTCGCCGGGATCGCTCGTGCGAGTCACGAGCCTCTCACAGCCTTATTCAGCAACAGAATCCAGCCTTTTACCGTCTTTTTGCCCTTTGTAAAGGTTATTTTTTACGAACGCAAAAATACATGGCTGAGATATTCGCACGTCATTTTTACAAGTGCGTTCCATGTTCGATATTTTTTATTCCAATTTGTGGCTGACACGACGCGTCAGGCCGTATACAATAGGCTTGTGCTTTAAAATACGAAATCTAAAATGTTAACAATAAAACAATATGAAAACATGATTCCAAAAAGCTTCACTGGATAGTTTTCGCACCTAAAATCAACATGAAACACATTTGAGCGTTTATCTCGATCAAGTCGGAATCGAATCTATTCATTACAATACGTCTTCACAATAATAGTAATAGCATGTTACAAGACAAATCTGGGCAGAGGTTCGTCCCGATGTCTGTCGCATGCCTTCACGTGGGAGCCGCTTTATAAGAGCGACCACACTCGCTCAGCTACATTATTAAATAGGTAGTTGCTCATGCCCTAGTATGTGATGAAATGTTTCTTGTCGGCTTCTACAAGGAATGCTCAAAGCGGGAATTTAAAATGTAGCCTGGCGTGGTGAATAAATGAGGTTGAGTTTCTGTGCTGGTAATGTTTTTTGTCTTCATGATTTAGGGGAAAAACAATCACTTGCTACTTACTATATTTGTAGAATTACCTCACGTGACATTTACCAACTCTTTCCGGTTTAGTGGTTAGTGACATTAACCACCTCTATCAGATTTTTTTTATTAAGATCAGCCCCATCTAGTGATGATCTTAATAAAAAAAATCTGTAAGGGTTGTTTAGTGACACTTACCACTAAACCAGAAATAGATAATCATCGTTTGCCGACACCACATTCCGAATGCGAATGTAACCTTATAAATTTCTGTGTCACAAATATCTGATGGTTCATTTCCCCAGAAGCTTCATAAAAACAGAAGTCTTTACCATAGAACGTATATTTTTTTATCATATAGGTACACAACATCCGTTTGTAAAGTTATTTAAAGAGGTTCTGTTAAGTGTGCGAAAATCCCTTTTGTTCGCCTGAAGAAGGAAATGGCCCACCCACGCTTTGGAAAAGTATTTTTCAGGAGGATAAACGCAGATTACCATAGTAAGCTTTTATCGCAATCATGTAAACGAGCTTATCACTATGCACACACATTTTAGAGAGTAGCGCAGAGTACTGCGTCCTACTAAATAGGTAAGACTAGGAAATGAGAACTATTTCTACTGATAAACACCATCACAGAAAGTGGCCAAGTGCGAATAGGACTAGCACACCAAGGGTTCCGTACCAGCGTACAATAGATAGCGAAAAACGCTGAAAAAAATCCCCTTTCCTTGTATGTTACATTTTTTAACCGACTTCAAAAAAAGGAGGAGGTTCTCAATTCGACTGTATTTTTTTTTTTTTTTTTTTTTTTTATGTTTGTTACCTCGTAACTTGCGACTGAGTGAACCGATTTTCATGATTCTTTTTTTATTTGAAAGCTTGTGCTTCCCGTGTGGTCCCATTATCACCATTTCAATATCTGATGATGGGATCTTGTAGAAATCGGGGGAACTCTTCAATAAATAACAGCAGATTAACCGCAATTGTTGCTATAGCATATCTAAGCATTGTTTACGCCATCACACAACATATTATCACGCCTGTACTCACTACAAAGGTTATAAAAACTATTTCGAAAAAAAAAATGTTCAAGGGCACTTACAACGTTTTGTTCTGATGAGATATTCGGTTACATGAACAAAACTGGCTGGTTAGCTGGTTTTTTTTGTATGAAAGGGTATGACATGATGATAACTTCCTTTCACTGTTTTTTACATAGCAGTGTAGTGGTATTCCAATTTGTGTGGGGTAGGTACCACAACTAAAAAGTGAAAAATAAAAACTTTTTACAAAAAAAAAGTACAACCGACTTCCACAAAAAAACACTACAAAGTGAAAAATAACTTTAATTTCGGAAGTCGGTGGTAAAAAGTGAAAATTCAAAACTAAAGACACCGACTTCCGAAATTAAAGTTATTTTTCACTTTGTAGTGTTTTTTTGTGGAAGTCGGTTGTACTTTTTTACTTTATAAAAAAAATGCGGCAATAGAAATACACAGTCTGTGAAAATTTTATGAGATACAGCCCGCTGACAGACAGACGGACAGCTGAGGATTATTAATAGGGTTCCGTTTGGCACTCTTCGGGTACGGAACCCTAATGAGTAAATAGAAAACTTTTCTGCGATTTGTTGTTCTTGAATATTTGACACGGAGTAGGATAAGTTAGTAAGTAGGTTACTACGTAGTTCGTGACATCTATAAACTTTTCAAATGTGTGTTTGTTTGTGAAACAACCACAACTTTTGTGTTGCTAATGCGACAGAGGGGGACGTGTTTCGCGAGTCACATGCAACGGTATCAGGCACAGACTGTTACCATACAATCACATTGCAGGAAATCCTCCAGAAGTTACTAGATTTTTCATGTGAGTGTGACATTATTTTAGAGGTGCCCCTCAGGTGCAGTAGGTACTGTTTTTTCCTTCAAAGCCAGTGCAATTAGCCCCCTGATTGATCTGTAAATGATTCTAAACGTTGCGTTGAGAAACAAAACGATTTATATTCCAAGAAGTATCGCAATAAACGACGCCGGTGAAGTACTTTGTAAGTCGTGGGAGTCGTGTAACTATGCATGTTGATGCAGAATTCATCTTCATTACTGCAGCGGTGCGCTGACGTTCAAATGAGATAAGTTCTGGTATTCCCTGTTCCATGTGCAATGTTCCTTAACGCGAGTTAAATAAGCTTTCACTTCAGTTTCCTGTGGCGAAAGTATAGATAAATCTCGTGGGATAGCTATGGCGATTAGGTAAAGATTGCTTTGTTGATGTAATCTTTTGTGATACCAAATTGATTATTATGATCCCGTTGAGAATTGATTTTGTGTGCATTGAGAGATTATTTTAATTTAAACATATCTTGCGGGTTGAGTTGTGTAATTGAATATTTTGATTGAGAGTTTCAAATACTATATGGCAGTAAATTCCAAAGTTGACTGGACCGCGACCCACTTAATAAAAACTTCAAATTCGGAACTCACCTTTTGGCTGCCATGGAGAAAAAAGGGCATAACTATATGAATGAAGGACAATAAATAAGAAAAAAACATTCAGTTACAATTTAAAATTGTAATACTTAATTAAATACAAGGACTGCTATTTCAATGAGAAGTATGTATTTGTTTCCTATTTTTTTTCATAGCATAACTTCAATTTTAGTTACTTTTAATCGTCATGAGTTCGATACGGTCAATTTGTTTCTTTAGTTTATTTTTTTCAAGGCCGATCCAGTATTCGCTCGCGACCCCTCTGGTGGGGGTGTTAGATTGGGAAATGCTGCTTTAGGGAATTGAATAAAGCGAATAAAACCAGTTTATGCATTCGCTCTTCAATTGATTAAATAACTGATAATAAAGTAAGTAAATAATTAATGTTAATTATTGTCTGCATTAATAAAAGTAGCTTAATAAAATAATGAGCTGAGCGTTTAGGTAAATAAATAAGTATACGAAATATTGAATGTAAACGATATGCGATTTGATTTGCCTTCTCTTTGTAAATTATTCTTTTTTTCTCTACATCACTGTAAATATAAATATACTTTAATAGTATTCCCGTAAAGCTGGTGTCTAGTTGAACACTTATTTTATAACTGTACTGCTTAGTAACATTTCGTGAAACACATGTTGCGGCAACGCAGTATCAAATCCCGTTGTGTATCAAATCCATTGTCTCCACTTTATCAAACACCTTTAATACAGAACCCAGTTGATTTGATTTCGCGTAAGACGAAGAAAAAATGATGACGTTTCAGCTTTCATTTATCATCCCATTTATCCGCGACTTGGGGGAACAAAATTGAAACTTTGCCGTTTTTAAGCCCGTCCTCGGAGTTCAGAGCTCACCCCTACGGAGTCTATATAAAGTGAAAATTGTATCACGCAGCGATTTTTTTATTATTACAGGCACTTTTGGCTGGCGTCTAACGTTGATATAAAAAAGTTTGTTGGCTTGAATTTTAAACGACAATGGGTGTGGTTTGTTATTGTTTACGCTTTTCTGTTACGTGTTTTAGTTGGTATACCTATAGTTTTAGGAATATTTTTTAAAATTATTGGAACTTTCAGGCGTATTATTTTGTAATGAATATATTAAAAGCAGTTAGCGTTCAAAGGGTTGCGAGCTTTTGTAAGGTATACACTGCTTTCAATGGTCCATTTAATTCAAACGCTATCTACACACAGGGAACCCTTTTAATAATGCACAGACCTCATGATGGCTGGGAGATTTACCGAACGTTAATAAAACTCATAAAATATGGAATGTAGGTGTATTGTTCCAGTCGTGGTCGGAAGTACGCCTCATGGCGCCGAGGGATCCAATGACGTCATATTAATATCCGGTATAGCGGGACCCGGTTTCCGATTCTGTTGCATTTCGCTGAACAGTGTAATTACCGACTAGAGGTTTTGAACGCTTTCGAATATTTTTACATGAATTTTATCGTGTTTACGTAACGTTTACGTTTGCGTTTTCGGCGTTTTATTATCAAGTAGGTGTGATGCACGAAAGTTGAAAAGGAAAGTTTGCTTTCTAGAATAGTCAGTAGTGTGTAATTATAACAGTTACCGTATTGGATTGTTAGTACCGCCGGTACTTATGGTGGCGTCGTAAAGTACTATAACAGTACGTTCGCGTGCGTTGTATCGGGTTCACTATTTCAAACGGGACAGGGAGTGAACATTACAGACATGCGTTTTATTATGTAGGTACCTATTTGATCTGAATTAAAAGCTTCTGAACTATGACTCGTGTTCGTTAACTGTTATCAGGCTATTTACCTTTTGCGATTAAAACGCACACAAGCGGAAATTCTTGACATCATTTACATAATTCTCAATTGATAAGGCGTTGCTGCCATAGTAAGAAATTCAGTTCAGTTGAGTTTGAACCTAAACTGTTAAATTCGGATGAACTTAAGGTAGGCACACCCACTTAACCTTTTCAGCTAGAGTTTCTTAATTTAGGGTTGGTCTTACGACTAGGAAATCAGTTCACGAACATCAGTGCTCTGAGATCATTGTACGAAGCGCTTGTAAAAAGTCATTTGGAATGCAATGCTGTCGCCACATGAAGCCAAGTACAAACTGATGATGCGCGTGCCCTACGTACACTCAATATGGCGTCACAACAGATTGACTGCTTCAATTGTACTCTGAGTGAATTCACACGGCCCACATTTTGCTTTTCTGAAAGCTAGTAATAATATATTTTTAAGTCTAATCTCTGTAAACTATTATAACTATAACTACACTAAGCCTGTGATGATAGTTGTATGTGTTTTTAAATAAATAAGACTACGGTGGTCGCCATATTGCGTCCGCAATTTATTGTCAAATGACGTCACTGAAACGTTATGATTTTATGAAAGTAAATAGGTGTGTTTTCCTAGAGGGCGCTTTTTGATACCTTAAAGTCAAACCCCGCTGCACTTATTTTCATGACGGCCGTTACGTGGCGGTCACCGCTCTTCTTTGTAGCTTTACAGACAAAAGATCATATCGTGATAAATGTCAATCGTGACATTTATTTTCTAGTTTTTCCTGGGATACTAAAGTTATGTTGGCTGCAATTAAATTCGTACTACACCATTTTTCGTAGTGAGTAAATGAATTCATTTAATTTGCATACATTCACAACAATGGATGATTCAATATAGTTTACTGAAGCGCAATGCAATAGTATTTTCTTATCATTCTCACACAGTGCATTTTATTTGCCTGGATTAACGTAGCATATCATTAAAATTAACGCCCCCTGTATCAAGTAAAAGTCTTAAATAAAAAGGGATTTTCATTGGAATAAGTAATCCCCTATAAAGTATATTCTTAACGAATTAAATTCGTAAAAGCATTTACGAAGAACGCAATGCAGCAACGTATTGTAAATTTGAATTAAATTTAAAATAGTAAACATAGACCTGATTGGTTTATAAGTTTCGTAAACAAAATCTGACTGAAACGTTTTTATTTTTATGTTTACACGTGTAGATAAATAAAATGTTCAATTTGTGACGCATCAAAATATTGGCTTGGCATGGATGAGCGGACGATACGGCATTTTATTTAAAATAACGAAGGCAGTATTTGCATGCTAAATCGGACAGATAGTGAATGCATTCGAATTGCTTGTTCACTTGATTAAATCAGATATATCTCGCTCGTATACAAGGTGTATTTTTTTATATCCCATAACTTTAGAGTATGAATGAGACCTTATCCAAGAATCAACTGCCAAATGTTTTTTTTTCGTTTTTCATTCAAAATAATTAGACTAAGTCACGATTATTTGTGTAAAAAACCCTTGGGTGAAAAATAAAAAATAAACATTTAATTCAGACTGTTTTTGTTCGTAAAAAAACTTATCAATGAAACTTAGATATACACATCGAGAGTCCTGTGGTAAGTTAATATAAAAAAAATTAAGCTAGTTGATTCTTTGACATGGTTTCATTAATTCGCTAGAGTTATGGGATTAAAAAAAAAACACCTTGCATAGTTGCTGTTATAACTGATATTGGAGGTAATCGAGTGTTAGATCAGTGGTGGCCCAGCGATAACTTATGAGTTGTAGGTCGCTGGTTCAAGTCACTTTACTTTGTGTAAATTATTTCATCACCACTGCTCTCAAAACGGTGAAGGAAATCGTGGAAATCGGCATGTATTAGAACCATAATTCGAAGGCACTTAATCACTAGATTACTGCGTAATGCGTAGTAACGCAGAAAAAAATCGTTTTTCATCCGCGTTTCCTTGCCGACCCCTCTTATCAAACACAACGAAAACAAAACACAATACCTTCCCGAGAAACTTTTCGCGGCGTATATGCGGTATTTGAATTTTAATCTTCTGTAGTAAGTAAAATATTGCATGTCCGTAAATCTGTTAACGATAATAATATAATCTACTTAGGGCACACACGAAGCGTTCAACCTTTTTACCTAACACCACATAAATGCTCTTCTTGTGAATCTAGTGCGACGTTATCGGTGTGCAACTTCCGCACTGACGTCAGTAGGTGTCAGACCCTCTGTTAGCTATGGTTCGTTTCGTAACCGTCCCACGTGCTCGTTTTATACGAAACTTACCATAGACATGGAACCTTAACCGGACTTAACTCATTTGTTTTTAATGACAGCATTTAGGTGTTTTGTACTAAATGGTTCTAAGATTGTAAACTATCAATGTCACTGTACTGATCACTAAACTTAAATGGACATGGAAACACTTAGATTATTTATATCGAAATAAATTGACATGAGTAGGAGAAAGATACAACTCCATTATAACTAAGTTAGTAAATAGTTCAGCTGTGGTTACCTGTCACTCAGCCTCTCAGCGACAATTGTGACAAGTTTGTGGGCGGTATGTAGAAAGTATGTCTAAATTTATGGACCAGCTCCGCCCTTAACTACCCATTGTCTCTGGTTTAGAACAATAGTACGCTCTAGTGTGTTACCTCTATGGTTATTTTAATTTCCCGCGACGACCTTAAATTTTCCTATGGTTGGCTTTGTAAGTGCCCTGTTTAATGACAGTGCCTTGAATAAATATTGTTACGGAAAAAGTCGGTCAGTTGAGGAAAATTACTCTTTGTCTTGTAGGCAGTCATTTACATATTGACATACTGTCGCCATGCCGCGTCATACTTAGATTGTGCGCAGACCCGAGTCAAGATTGTCTTTAGGCAGATTATCGCTTTGGAATAGAAAACAATGGGGATGATCATATTTACTTGCATCAAAACAGCCTCAAAGTAAAAGATATCAAAAATACACTGAAAAAACTGGTGTGACTGTCTGGGGTGCACACCGTTACTTTGACTTTTAATCGTATTCAGTAACTTGACAGTTGAAGGGATACCAGTTTCTGACAAAAATCAGGAAATGGGGTAAAAAAATGGCAGAGCGGAACTGAATGAACTTTTAATTATAACCCATAATATTCCTTTATATCATAACTTAAACGATGAGTAATGACAATGATAAAGTATGGTAACATTATTTTGCTTCGAACTGTCAAGTTACTGAATACAATTCAAAGGTATAGTAGAAGCTTTTCCGATAAAATATTTTTCAAAACAGTAGTCATAGATGAAACTTTACTTATAATTGCAAAAGTTAAAGCAACGTAGGTTACATCTAGTGTCACGGGGACTCAGCGGGGCTTAAGTTGTCGCTTCCTGGGACATCTAAAGCCCCGTGTCACGACCCAGTCTAGTGTCTGGGGTATTACACGATCGAGTGCACTGCCGACGCCGTCCGTCGAGAATGTATTAAATACTGAGTTCATTAATGCAACGCCATATTGTTCTTTGAGACTTTTGAGGTGTAAAGACTTAATTAGTTCCGTTCAGTTTCAGTTTTTCTGCTTTGCTAGAATAATCGTCACATTAGCGATGAAGACGGAGTGTTTCAACGTCTTGGGTACTATGTATTATATCTAAACAGATAAAAGGTTTTGATATTGTTCGCCAAGAAATGCTCTAATCCAGTTGTATTTTCCAAGTTGACTATTGTAGAAAATTGCATATGCACGATTGTTAATCCCAGGATAACTATTGATATCGCGACCTCGGCACACAGGCAACGGAAGGAACACGGGTGGGTTTTAGTCAGTAAAAGTCTGACACGCCCTCCCGCTCCACCCAGAGCGGGAGAAGTTATATGATAATTTCCCAGCCTCAAAAAAAAAAAAAAAAATGATAACTATTGAGACTATAATAGGAAAACAGCATGTGCAGAGTGAACCCTGCTCATTTCTCATACAGAACTTCTGCAATTGTAGGAATGTTCTTTAAAACAGTCGTTGAGCTTCTGTGTTAAAACTTCTTTGGCCACATAACACTCTTTCTAGCATAATCGCCTAGACTACTATTCAAATAAGTCTCTCCATATTAATGCATCGCATATAAAGCACGCTTAGCTAATTTTATGCCATCATTATCGTGCAACGTCAACGTTGCTATGAATAGAAAGTAGGCGACGACGACGTTGCGTGTTGCATGCTGCGTTCACAGTTATTGGCTGTGTGGCTGTGTCATAATCATAACGTACGACGCTTATTGAAATTATCATGGCTAATTATATCGCATAACATTGCCATGCGTGTGTTTATGGACACGTAATGGTTTGTTTGTTTATTGATTGAGGTGTTGATGTGAAAGTTGAAGAGAAAGACGTTGTACTCAAGGACAGTCATGACTAACCGTAATTGTACCTATTCATTAGCAGAGGATAGAGAGAGTGGAAAAAGGCGAGGGAGGCCTTTGTCCAGCAGTGGGACAATACAGTCTAGATAGATAGATTGCCACAGCGGCTAATGAAAAATTTACAATAACTTGGAGGCAGTTGGAGGACCGAAAATCGGGACCAAAACAAGCATGCTGGACACTATCGCAAACCGAAACGTTACTGGAAATTGTCGAACCGGAAAACTCGTTCCAATACAATTTCCTCATCCCTCAGAAGATCCAAGTTATCAGTACTTACCATTAAAATCAAATCTCCACAAATCTTTATCTGTACAGTACAAACCATGTTTCCATTAAATTTTACTGCCTTAGCTAAAGCTTAAAGCCGAGCCTCCAGTCAATATCTCAACAGATAGTATACGGATAGAACCCGTACCACTCACATAACATCCTATGTTAAATTGATACTAAACACACAAGTATAACCTTGATAGCCGACGTGGGATAGGATTGCGTGCGTAGATTGACCTTTGTGGATTGCTAAATTGTCGGGAACTGGTTTTGTAGCGCTATCCAACGTTCAATAAAACGTAAACAAACGGAACATACGCACAAAATGGCCGCCTATAGAGGCCTCACGTTGTAGCTTACATTCCTTTGGAGTTCAAAAAAAGTTTATGGGACCAAAGTGGTCGAAATTCGAAATGCATTCGAAATTCGAACTCGTTGAACTATTGTGTGCACCTGCTGCGGTAAGAAAACATGGAGTCATACTGATATTACTCGAAGCCTTATTTGGTAACTAGATACTGTATTTTTATTTATGGATACAAATTCTAAGTTTCGATGAGAAAAATCTACGCAAAGCTGCAACACGAAACGAATTTGTATTGAGTGCCAAACCAATACCGTTCCGTTCTCGATATGTTCTGGTTTTCATCATATCTTCAGAATTGAAGTGGAATTGTATTGTATTGCTATCAATAGCGCAATAGTGTATTGCTCTCATTGTTTTACCCTTTATTGGAGCGAGAAGAATTGATATCAGTACGTAAATCAGTTACCTATATCGATTGAATATTACATAAACAAGAACTTGTTGCTATCCAATCATCCATGATCTCCTTTTTCCAAGCTTTCATTGTTTTTAAAACACCCGATATTTTTACAACAATATTCTCATAGGTATTCAATTTCCAGGAAATGATTTCCCTCTGTTAAACATTTGGCTGTAGACTTTTGAATTTCGAATCTGAGAAAAATTCGTTTTATGAAATAGAAGGTGCATGAAAGTTAGTTTTCGGATAACAAAACCGAATACTTATCTCGAAGTTGAAATTATAAATTCGTATTGTTTTAAAATTGTATAAAATAAAAACCGATATAATACTCTTCTGTCTAAGTAATTAAACGCGGTAAAAGTATTCCTAGTTCAAAGACAAGGCGTATTTATTTATGAAATAACATCGTTTCTCTTCTTCTGATCAAAAAGGATAAGCGTGGCTACTGAACCAAAGTAATTAACATAATTCCGGGAATATATTTGGGATATTATACCCGGGTAGCCCCTAACGTTTTAATCAAGATCAAAGTCAAGGTCGAAATAAAATGAAGTCTTTAGGATTATAAGACTTGTCATAGAAGCCGTAAAAGATACTTACAAAAAGGTAAAAGTAATTCCTATCAGGTTTACGTAGAATTTGAAAGGTTTAAAGTTCAAACAGACCTAAATAAAAGGGATTTCTTCTAATCAGTTTGAAACAACAACTCGCACGTCCACTTCATCATGTTTGACGACTCGGGACGTAGGTAAGTCTTGTACACAGATGTACAACTGGTGTAGTCGGCGTCGAGTGGTCAGGGATTGCAGTACGCTTATTGTTCGAGAGCAGTAAACGTAACACTTAGAATGTTAATTGCACATCGCCGGATCGGATTACAGAGACGTCTTTGTTTGTCAAGCACGATCCGTAAACGACGAACGGGTTTGTTACACTGTTTGTTCGGGTCCAGGTAACTTATTACGAAGGTTACGCAGGCCCTAATGCTCTGTCTTGTTTCATACATTCAGCGCTTTTTAACAACCTTTTAATTCTCGTTTACGTGGGAAAAGGGTGTTAAGTTTATGTTTCACAGTCCGTTTTTAAAGTCAGCTATTTCTCGCGAAACTTAATTTACATTTTGGGTGTATTATTCAGAGAACTGTGTCCAAAAATAAGCCTTCAACTAATCTGAATTCCGCCTAAAGTTGGAAGCTTTGGTCTTTTGTTTGGTTTGCCGAAATTGAGGAACAGAATTAGGTTAGGAATCAAGTTAGGACAACTTGATACTTCAGTCACACGTTGAGCGTGAATAATATAAAACCGGGAAAGATTTACATTGCAGCAAAACTTGTGCTACTAAAAGATGCAGCTGCTTGAAGAATTTTATTAATTTATTTATAGCTTTACGCTTGGTTTCCCTAAGGGGCTGACTGGAAAGCGACACCAACATTAATTGCTTTGGCGCAAAACTGGTACTTAAGTGGCAAATTTCAGACCGAAAAAGCTGCGAGAAGAGACAAGTCGACTTTTCTCTCAAATTATTTAGACAGCCTGCCTACGTTCTTTCGTATATCTTCAAAACGAGTTAATATAAAACGATCTAATATAAAAATTCCAGCGCCTCGCTAGTGGGTAGTATTAAAAACAATGCTCCACACGGCCACTTGAGCCACATCTCTGTGCTCGCTCGAGGGCACTTGCTCGGGTCGAGTCGCGGCTCGAGAGTAATCGCGCCGTGTCTTCACCCTGTTACCTTATTGTGTGAAGCCGCTCTGTGTATGCATACCTATTGAAAATTAATGAGTATTTTCGATTTTTTTAACCCAGTAGATGGGTTTTTTAATCAAAAAACAAGATAATTATTTAGAACAAGCGTCATTGATTTGGTCGATATTTTGAAATAGGACATAATTGGGAATTTACGACTAAGATAAGATATACGTTGATAAGCTTGGGATCTAAGAGGTCAACTATTTAGAGTAGCAAGCAAAATAAAAAGACAGAAAACTATTTAAGAAAGACAACCTACCAAAGCTTAGTCAATGTGATCTGTATGAAATTTACCAAGTAAAAGGATAAAACTTGTGTAAGGGAGTCCATTGCGGTAGGGCTCGAAACAGGTTATATTACACTACTGTATTGTTACGGCTAAGAACTTTAATGGTAAGCAATGACGGGAAACACCTGGCTTCTGAGGCGCGGACGCTGCGTTTTATTCTTAGTATCTGGTCGACCGAGCTCTGCTCGGGTGAAAATACAGAATGCTCATTTAATAGTATAGGATAGATAGTTCAAACTAATTCCATGCTGCCATGATAGTAGGTACTTATTAATTCCATGCTGCCATGTCATTATTCTAAGTAAGCCATCTTGTTCTTAACTTTGGGCGAACGAGCTCTACTCGGGTGAAAATACGGAGAAAACGAATTTTCCCAGATATGAGACCTAGCTAAAGCGATTTTTAGCCCCCGTAAATCCCTATATTGCAACTTTTATCAAAATCGTTGGAGCCGTTTTCGAGAACGTGAGTACAAATATAATATAGGTACTTATATAAAAATATTGCTCGTTTAATAGTATAGGATAACCCGACTAATATGAACGAAGACTTAATACCACGAGCCCAGATTATTGTTCTTGGATAAAATTGACTTGTAACTTCGTCGTAGACTGTCAAAATATTCTAGGCAGTCCATAAACGTTTTTTTTGTGGGCGAAATTTTCATAATGAACTTGTTTTATGATTTTTTATTATTTGTCTAGTAGCCATTATGCCTATAAATAGCTTGAATAAACTTGCGAATAGTTTTTATTGATCTTTCCGCATATCGCACTAAATATTCAGGTGTTTATTCAGTGGCGTAAGACTCAGCTTAAATGGTAATACCAGATTTGGTGTTGTCGGCAACGCGAAAGTAATACAAATGGCTTTATTCAAGCGTGTCTATTATACTTATCTCGGTGATTATTAGAGTTGAGTGCAAATTGTGGTAAGTAAAGGTACAGAAGTTAGGAATCTATGTTAGTACTTAGTGTAGCAGTTTAATGAGACTGTATGAGAATGTTAAGTTGGTCTATTAACACGTCGTAATGAAGCGATTAAATGAACTTTGCAGTAACTTCGGTACGAGTAGGTGGGGTACTTCTTAGTGTATGTTTATGGACTCGTACGGTGTATGTTTTCGGTTCCGCAAAAACGTGTCAACTGACGAAATGAAATTGAAAATTCCATTACCTTCATGAAGGTATATAATACAAAACGTGACGAGTTTTTGTTTTGATGGTTATTACTGATTACATGACACAGAAATTGAGTTTTTTTGGCACGTGACTTCATGTGCCGAGGAAAATTACTCTGGTGTTGTTGGTAGATCCCTTATGTCAAATAAGCTAAATATTTCTAACTAGGTGTGCCCTGTGCTACCTACCGTAACGAAGTTGTTAGTGGTTGTAGAGATATGAGAGCACTAATAAACAAAGATGAACAGACGCTGCCATTTAAGTCTGAACTGTCGAAGTAAATAGGTAATTGATTTATCAAGAAATTCACGTGCGTATTTCCAATTTTGAATAAAAAGGAAGCCTTATATTCTTTGTCAATGCCCTTGAAAATGTCTAAGCCACAGAACCAATCCCCTCAAATGATGGAGTGGGAGTGTCTTTCAATACGTCGAGCGGAGCGCGTGTTACGCTGTGAATTTTCCGGGAGTGTTTTCCGTTCATTTTTGCAATGAAACCCTGAAGGGTGCTCGTTGTAATCCTACTGTTCATAAATTAAAACTCTTTTCTTTATAGTCATGTGTATGTGTGAAACAATGAGGGTAAGTACATTTTTTAAATTCTGGAAAACTTTTTTGTACCACGCTAGAAATATTCATGCATAATTTCTTTATCATATAGTAACAAACTTTGACTATTCATTCTTAGATTTTACTACTCAGCACGTACACAACATGAGTTTGAAAATCTTTCTACAAAAAAAAAACGACTTCCAAGAAAAAACACCCCATAGTGAAAAAATCACTTTAATTTCGGAAGTCGGTATCTTTGATTTAGAATTTAAATTTTTTGCCACCGACACAAAATGAAAGTTATTTTTTACTTTGTAGTGTTTTGTCTGGAAGTCGGTTGTTTTATTAGTTGAGGTACCTACCCCACACAAACTCGAATACCACTACCTGCTATGTAAATTACAGCGACAGGGAGTTATTATTACATCATCCACATAGACTTAGTGTGAAAAATACGTATCATTGAAACTAGCTCAAAAGTTACCCAAGCAAAGATGGGACCACCGCGCTGCTCTACCAAATGAAAATAAGAATTTTCTAAATCGGTCTACAATTGACGAAGATATTTTTTTTTAACATACTGACGAAAATAGCACCTCTTCCTGTTTGGAAGTCGGTTAATAAGTGAAGCTTGCTGTTAGCGCCCTGAATACTCATCTCTTTTGTCCACTTCACATAATATTACATAAAGGCCTGTTTACCAATCAGCTCCTATAATTTGTATTTGTCCAAACAATCCCATCTCGAGCTATTCCGTCCGTTGTTACAGATAGATAATGACAGCACAGATATCTGATAGCTAACCAGTCCATACCAACTGACTTGTTTGCTCGTGACTAGACGATTTAGTTTCTATAGGAAAGTTATTACTGGCATATTTATTTGAATACGTGGGTGCTTGCACAACAGTCGCCAGTATACACCCGTGTAGGGTGGGCCCGCCGATTGCTGGCAGGATTGGTGACTAAAATAAACTTATTTGCATATGATATATCGGTGTGTATTTGATAAAGTGTTTGTAGTTACCAGTTCTGTTTGCAATTAGTTGTGTTGTTTGACTAAAAGCTCCGAGAATAGAAACTTTGTTAGTACTTTACTTTTCGTTTTCTATGTGTTGCCTTCTAGTATTTCTTATATATTAAGCTGTGACTGGACATAACAGTAATGTGTTAGCAAATCTCAACGGTTAACTCTAATTACGCGTCATTGTTCAAACGTCCACGCATTAATTATGTCGCAGTAATTACTATTTGCTTCGGTTAACAATTCGTAGCTTTACCCTGAAGCCTGTACGTAGGTACATAGTTGAATAGTCATGATTCAGAGAGCAATAAACTTTAGATTATGATTCATCTAGGTGATACAGGAATGTTAGAGATTCGGTCTCAATACGGATAGACTCGGGGAACCTCGGGTAGCCTCGGGTGCTGCCAACAGGGAGCTGACAGGGAATTTAATCTCGGTTCGCTGTCGATTAGGTGCGCCTGCGGTTTCACCAAGTTAATGCCTAGTCGTTTGATATTAGGCGGCAATGAAGGTGTAATTAAGTCTATCTAGAAATATTAGTCGAGCATTAAGACAATATTGTAGCGTGTGGCAACAGACAGAACGTTGCTTGTATACACAGCAAAATTAACGATACTACATAGGTTACCTATAATTAAATTGTATTAGATTTGAATCAAATGCGATTGAACAGTAATTGCTAAATTACTTTTGTAGGCTTCGATAATTTGATTAGGCAACTCTTGCGGAATAAATAATTAAAAGATAAAAGTTGTTAGGAGGCTTTATTGGGCCATCGGCGAACAAGCATTGAACAAAATAAATAATCTCAACTTTGTCAATCAATCAATTTTCGATGAGTCTGCGGAGAGATTGTTTCGTGTTCAGGCGATATTTCGATAAGTGATTTAGATATTGTAATGGAGACTTTATTGAATAAATAAGTTGGTATCAATAAATCTGTTGTTCATAAGACTTTTATTTAAAGTTTATTCGATTACTGCTTCAAGAGTTCAAAACTTTACTAGTAAATAACATATTTATATATTTTCGTAGCTCTCGTCCAGGGGCTTCATATCTGCTGAGAAAAAATACTGCATCCTGTAATATTGTTGCACGCATTCAATTTAAAGACAGGAAACCTCATTGTTTTATACGAACATAATCATAAATTGCGACTTTCGAATAACCGTACCAGTATATACGGGCAACCTGAAATATTGATCCTGCCTTTATCAAGTTCCAATGTAATAAAAAAGCTCATATATTTCAAATGGTATATTACAATGAACACTTGAATGTACACATGGTTATCGCTACAAGAGAAAGGCTTCCGGCGTTTCTGGAACTGGTTTGGTTACATTGTCTCGCTCTAGCATTCCTGGCGCAAAAGACAGGGCGGGGCGCGCGCGCATTGCAGTTTAAATATCGAATAAATGGGCGCAGAAGTCTCACTCTTCAGCGTTTTAAATACAGATATCAGGGATACAGACTAATAATACTTAGTTTTAAAATAAAGCCTTCGCTGTCATAAAACCAGCTTACGATGACAAAAATGTAGATAAAGAAGTTCTGTCCAATGAATCTGTCTTTCTTTCTTGACGAGTGAAATAGTTGGGTTGCCAATAGTTATAGTCAAAGTCAAATAATTTATTTCAAATAGGCACATAAAAGGCACTTTAGAAAGTCAACATTTATAAAAAAATTGAATTGATTCTAGTCGCCCCTTCCAAAAGGTAGTTTTCGTATGGAGAAGAATGAGCAAGAAACTCCACCGTCGTAACTCTTTTAAAATATTTTGTATACTTACATTAATTATATAAATAGAATTAAATTACTGATAGAATAAACCTAAAAAAACACACACGCACCAAGCCCCGAATGCAGAGACACTCTGCAATGGGCGCTTGGCGTGGCAACACATCGTGTCCAGGTTCGCAACAAGGCAATCGCCATCCTGAGGATGCCTCGCTGAGAGGTGAAACTCGTGTCGATTTCTTACAAGGTTCTTTAAGAACAGTTATGCGGATTAGGATACTAAATATACGTCGTCTGTTGTATTTTATAATGGATTTCCGCAAAGTCACGCCTGAATTAATTAACTGCCATAAGCTAAGTTTAAAAGAATAAATGACCATTAAATGATAATTAAGAACTACAGGAGATCTGTGGCTTATTAGATAATAATTTATCTATCCACCAATAAATACTACCTATTCGATATGCATTATTATTGCACTGTGGTCCTTCTGTACCTGTCTACATGGTGTAGTAACTCAGAGTATTCAATAAGGTGCAAGGTCGCCGGCGAGACTCGCCGTGGAGGAGTCAAGGCCAGGAAACCTTTACGACTGAAAGAGCTATGGGGCATAACGGGGAACAGCCTTGATTAAAACGCTGTAGCTAATGTTAAAAGGACCAAGCTTTAAACGGAGGCCGAAAGAAAATTAAGTTATGTGAAGAAAATCCTTGGTTTTAGCCCCAATTTGAAAAGTTTTTATTTGTGAAAATTCGCAATTGGTACGGAAATATTGAGCATTGGTGGCTGACTGCTCTCAAAAACGGTGAAGAAAAACATCGTGAGGAAACCAGCATGCTTAGAACCAAAAATTCGAACAGATCTGAAATCCACCAACCCGCACTGGGCCCGTGTGGTGGATTACGGCCCACTCTCTCTCACAGAAAGAGGAGGCCTGTGGCCCAGCAGTTGGAACATTACAGGTTGATTATGCTTAAACTACAGGATTATTTATTTTTTCAGTTAATGATCTTATTTGTCTGTAAATCTTCCATGCAATAAATAAATAAACAAAAAAATCGCTTAACATTTGAAACACAAATTTGCTCACTTATAGCAAGTTAGATATGTTTGTCAAAATGATAAATCAAATATTAAATCGTATTCAAAGGACAAAGACCTCTCGTTTTGTTTGAGTCCGTTTATTCAGCAGTCTGACGTCACTTCTCGTCTAAGTTGCGCGAAACAAATGTTTACTTATTCAAGTATGTCCTATGAATAGCAATCACCTAGTATTTCTGTACCCATAAAAGGGCTTCGTTTATACCCATCCCTAGTTCGAACTCGCCCGGTCCGTATATATCTATCTACATGTACCATCAAAGAAATTCATATCTAATCAGTTTAAAAACAAAATCTCGTGAACACCATGACCACTTCTGTTACCGGCCCGGTGCTATAGCCGCCGAGCGCTGTAACCAAGAATAGTCCTTACGGTGGTTAGATATAAACTTCTTCGATGTTACATATAGCTAAAAGGCGCAAAAGTACTAATGGTAAGACAAGTGGGAGAAATATTGTAAGTAGACGAACTATAAAAAAGTTATTACGGGGAAACTAAATGTCAGTCAAAGAAAAAGTTAAGGCTTTTTCCTAGTATTTTTGTTTCAGCTACAATATTTTTGTCTAACTAATTAATAACATTTCAGAGGAACTATTAGAAACACCTAGCATAATTATTTTAAACTGCTTTACTCTTTAACAATCTTTTGTGACAGAAATCAAAGCTTCATTTTTCATAATTTCATTCCAGTTTTAAAAGAATAGCTTATTCATATTTCCTTTTTCATTCCGTGACAGACAATGTAGCTGTTCGTTCTAAAAGTAAAATGAATATCGGATCACTAGCGAGATTCCTGATAGATGTTCTTTATTCATTTTCACTTTATGCAACTCAACTACTGAACTGAAACTGCTTTTTATTTGAAAAATATACTTTTTATAAAGGAAAACTTCATATTTTATTTTCTATAAAATCTGTTACCAGTATCTCATTTTTAAAGATATCTTGAGCGTTGAAAGAAAGGAAAATAGGTTTAAATGTCACATTAACACGTGCATACTTCGATGTAAAGTAAGTTCCGACTTACTCGTACCATCACCGAAGCTCAATCTAACATTATCGGAGACATCCCGACGCTGGTTTGCGGGCCACCTACTTCCGTGAATTCCGGCTATCCTCAAGCTTCCTGCCATGTACATATTTGACCTATTTTACATATTTTACGGGCACGTCGAGCTGTAACCATACGCCGATCGTCACCATCCCTGGTGTCTGCAGCGTGGCACACTTGCTGCGGTCATCGTCACACCAGGATGAGCCAGGGAGTACTGTGCTACTCCTAAGGGATAGAGGACTTTTGTGACCTATTAATATTGCCTACTCCCTATTTTTTATCAAATATACTCTTTTTATGCTGACACTTTACCAGGTCTTATTTCGCTATCTCCACCACGTAAATATTCTCCGTAACATTGGCACATTATTTTGAAAACGAATCTTCTTTTGACTAAAAACACTGCCTCCATACTCCAGACGTAACGTGTACCAAATTATCTTCCATCAAAGTTCAGAGTAGGTACGTTCTTTGTAAATCTTCTATACTACAAGTTCGTTCAAAAGTTCTGCGAAGCATGCATTTGTGAAGATAGTGTGGTGAACTACTTTGCATCAGGCTCCTAGGCGAGGCTCAATTTGCAAGTCACTTTTCCTTTTGCACGATTTAATTGCTGTTTGTTCCTCTTCACTTTTGAGGTGGAATGCAATTAAGGCGCCTTTTGTGGAATGCATCAATTCCAGAGATTTGGTGACTGAAATGGCCAGTCTGTCTCTTTCTGTGGGTGCTGAGTTATTTTAATGAAATTGTCTGAAACAGCGTCTGCAATCACTAATATATTTTATGATGATTATAATTAATAATACCTTTAATAGGCTTACCGTTTACCGTCTGACGTAAATTCTTAATTGTTTGTGTTGGAACAGTGAAAAGCTGTCGCTTTGATGTTCCTTTATTATATTTAAGGACGACAATAGACGCCGAGAAAGCTTTTTAACCATCAACAGGATTTGACCAAGATACCTTTATTTTTTGAAAAAATATGTAAAATATGTTTGGTTGAGGATATTCACTGCTACCAATTTGGACATTTCGGTGAGATGTAGCGATAAAGTTATTTATAGGTTCTGAGTACCATTTTTCACAACAAACAATAGCGTCTATATTCATGAATTCTCATGGAACAAAAGCAAGAACCAGTAGTTTTTACGCTGGTGAGCAGAGGATAGTGACGAACGTCAACCAATGCCCTCTTCGGTAGGTTTCCATATACGGAGCGTCTGGTCTACACGCACGCTGATTGCATAGAATGGCTTCCAAAGTACTTTTCCTCCTCGCTGCATCTACCCCCTACCGTGAGACCTTCGCAGTTTACGAGCACTGTATTCTAAAGGATAGCTTGTCCATGTCGAGTATTTACTTCTACTACTAATTACGTTTATTGCAACAGTTTACAGTTTGCTAATTAAATCTGAATATAATCCTATTAAACGAGCAATATTTGTATATATATTTGTAATCACATTTTCGAAAACGCCTCTAACAATTTCGATGAAAGTTGCAATACAGAGGCTTACAGACGCAAAAAATCGATCTAGCTAGGTCTCATACCTGGGAAAATTCGTTTTCTCCGTATTTTAACCCAAGCAGAGCTCGGTCGCCCAAAGTTTAGAAGATGGCTACCTTAGAAAAATGACATGGCAGCATGGATTTAGTAAGTACCTACTTTCATGGTAGCGTGGAATTAGTAAGTACCTACTTTCATAGCAGCGCATGGCAGGTTCATCATAATAGTACAGGATAGTTCTTACTACCACCAGGTAGTAAGAACTATCCTGTACTATTATGAGCATTCTCTATTTCACCAGAGCTGAGCTGGGTCACCCAGGTATCTACTAATTGATTAAACTACCTACACGGCTCCCGATAGATACATATCTAATCGAGCTATAAGTTTTTAATTCTGCCTACATAATTGAACAGATGACTTTTATCGTAATCGTGTTTAAATATAGTGCCATTTTATCTTATAATCTGGAATTATACAGTATGTAACAAAAACCCTCT
The DNA here is from genome assembly GCA_914767755.1 of Agrochola circellaris. Lineage (NCBI taxonomy): Eukaryota > Metazoa > Arthropoda > Insecta > Lepidoptera > Noctuidae > Agrochola > Agrochola circellaris. The sequence continues at coordinate 8,032,961 of OU611853.1, forward strand.
TCGACCCGAAAGTGCGAGCGCAATGACATTACCAAAAAGTAAATAAATAAAAAAATAAAAAGTTATTGCTATTTAAAATTCACAATTTTAATATCAAAATTACCCCAATTTCATTATAAATTATCTACAGAGGTCATAAGTTATGACTTGTAGACACCCGCTAAACGACGGCCGCCCGTGCCCCATGTAATAACCCGGAAAAATTTCTTATTGAAAAAAAGTGGCGATTTTTTTTTTCTTGTTTCCTGAAAATTATCCCATAAATGGACAACACGCTCACGGATCGAACAGAGTTTTTGTTACACGCTGTATACTCGAACGTTGCAGTTGGAACAAGTAGTTTTCTGATTTTATCTGGTCTTTCTGAGCTAGAATATAAGGAAATGGTACTAAATATGTCTTCAACACAAAGTTAGTGGCGTAAAGATTGATCGTAAATAAATATTGGTAGAAAAGAAGCAAGAATGTGGGATACATTCAATCGAACTTTGCCAATCAGCGGCTGGTAACAAGACTGAATCGTTGAGCGCAGCTTCGTTTACACAAGCACACAGCGGGCTTAGATCGCTGTTTACTATCCATATTACTTTGTGCTAGTTCACTTGCATTCTAGTAATCCACTTTTGTAACATCTAACCACGTTTGTCTCTAGATCACATCGTCAATAAATAGTAGGTAATGGTTGAGTGGATGGGGGTGATAAGTGCATTTATCTTGACATACATTTATGATACTTTTAATTCGGTTTATCATAAATCAAACCGCCGTGTTATTTTCATCAGATGTGTGAAATACAGTTAGCAGAGAGAGAGGGCCAGAAAATGTTATTATGTTGCTAAATAATTAACGGTAAAATTGATTGTGTCATCTTCCCATCGAGGTCGTATACAATACGGCCGTGAAAATTAAATATTGCAACAGTAAAAATAAAGCTCTTTCATTCTAGGAATGCTCTTTGAATATTCTGCAGCAGAAAGAATTTTAAAATAAATGAATTGAATCTCATTCAATCCATAATTTATTATTCCGGTGTTGTATAAGAGAGCTGTATTGAATCTAGTCAGATTTAAATAAACAATTCTATCAAAGTAAACATAAAAAAAAATTGAATGCCGTCCGAAACTAATAAAATGTATATTAAGAAAATAAAATATTCCAGTGATTTTTTTTAATTCAACGCAATATTAGAATCAAATAATCAACAAAAGCTCGGAAGGTGTTTACTCCAGTCGAGTTTTAGGCAGTTCAAACGAGGCATGGGTCCTCAGGTCTCGCAATAGATTGCTTCCCGGCTCGGGGCGCCTGTTCCGCGGTCTAGGCGCCTTCAGGGAGCCGTGCTGATGCGATGAATCGAAATGTTTCTTTTGATTCGACGCCAAACAGCTTGTGTAGGCAGCCACTTATCGGTATCAAATAGAACGCGAACGATTGTGATTCCGGTTTCTTTTACATAAACGACGTATTACGTTTTATTTTGGGTTGAAAGGTAATGTTTCTTGCCGGCTCTTCTCCATAGGAAACGTCCAATTGGAACCGTGCACCTAGCTTCTGACGTTTCGTAAGTGCCCTTGTAGTTTATGTGAAATAAAATATTTTGAATTTAGAATTGAATTTTTTGAATGGTTTCTTACGTATTCGTCGTTTTATATTTTGAATGTTGAAATAAAAGAAATGTTTTACTTTAGTCGTGATGATATTGGAGCAGTCACTATTTAACTATTGCCACACATTTTGGAAAGCGATCTGTCGATCGATTCTGTAAAATTCTCACCGTGAAGAGTGAGGTGAAGTGAGCTGTCAATAGTGTCAATCTCCTCCATCAGATGGAAAGACAGCTCACATCAAGCTCACTTCACCTAAGTTTTCACGGTGAGATTTTTACAGAATAGACCGGCTGTAATAACAACATACAAACACTTATCCCGTCTTGTATCTAGCTTGCAACAATTCCCTTACGCCCTAATCTCTCTGCTTCTCCAATCTCCATTGAAATAACTAGAATCTCCACTGGAACTTCAATGTAATACAAACTAAGCTCCTTGTAAAAGGCTAGCCGTAACTTGCAATCTTTAAAGACCATAATTCATCTAAGAATCAGTTTCATTGCTGGTGATTAGGCTAACCACTAATGTTTGGTTGCAAACGTTTGCGCAATAATCCAGTAATTCCAGTACGTATCTGCAAAATGGTGGTGCGTCCTTCGTGTCTTGGGTCTTCACCGCGCGCACGCCTACTAACATTGCTCTAGGGACCTATGATTCAGTACTAAAGGGTGCCATTACGGGCTTGGTCTAACATAACAAGCTTTAGCGAGTCGTTTGAGATCGGTTCAGTCCAGTTCACTAATATACAATGTGAAATTTAATTCGTTTGCATCCTCTTAAGGGGTCATTGTTCTCATCATTACGAACAACTTTCACTACGGGACCAACCCTGAAATCGCGAAAACAAAATCAGCTGTTCCATATATTTATGTTCGCATAGCTCGTTATAATATAGGGAACAGCTGATTTTGTTTTCGCGATTTCATGGTTGGCCCCATAGTGAAAGTTGTTCATAATGATGAGTACAATGACCCCTTAAGAGGATGCAAACGAATTAAATTTCACATTGTATATGGCAGTGACAATGTTTCAAAATATTGTAAGCGTTAAAATGATCATATAGTTCTATACAAACTTAGACATCAATAAAATGTTATCACATAAACTTCATAAGTATGTTACGGTAGTGCAGTTAAAAATATCAGACTACTCTCCGGAACATGAATATCTAAATACTCTAGATTTCAATAAATTTGGTGCAACCTAGGATTCGTAAATATCTATGCAGCTTTGAATATTCAACTAAATAGTCTTTACCATTAAATTTATTTTTTCTTGCCGGAGCAGAAGTACGAGTAATAATGCAATGTTGCCGTTCGTAATAGGACTGTATCAATCTGACAACGTTGAGAGAGCTTTATTATTTGATTAATTAAGTTTTAGGAAATCTTAGGGTCAACGCATAGGGTAATAATGATGTCACAGATTGTTTACAATTTATTGTAAGGCTACGCTGTTTAGAGTTTTATTGAAACTACATTGCCTATATATTTTTGATTCATGAACGAACATGCTCAGATATTAAAGAACTCGACTATACTTCAATAGAACAAAAGAAAAGCAAGATTCTTTTGACGGTTACTGAATTAATTAACTCTGAAGCGAATCAATGGAGAAGAATCTTAATGGTGTTATTGTAATCAATAGTCTCGTTTAAATTCAAGACGATTAATCATTAAACCAGTTCCAAAGTTTAAAAGCAAAAGGAAGTGAGACATGCGGCTGTATTCAGATAGTGCAGTGAAAAAAATACCGTCTGTCCGTAACTCATGATTTAATCCAAGGTTTAACTGGCAGACGGCTAGGGAGGGGGTGTTGTACAAAAACTCAGAGAGTACGCCGTTTAATCACCAACTCCATATTTATGAAGCTGTGGAGCAAGATCGGCGGCATTCTTAGAGCCAGCCTGGCCGAGCGACTGACTCTATGGTGCTTTGAAAACTGAGATTACTACTGACTTTTTTATGATATTTTATTCAGTATGTGCACGCATGCTTTGTAATTATAAGGACATTTTTATGTTGTTTTCTCGTAAGCAAGTATAAATAACATTTAATTTTGCAAATGTTTCTTGTTCTTGAAATAACTCCCCCAGCAGAGTTAGGTAAAATAGCAAGATGTTTTTATTTTATTTTCAAATAAGTAATTTAACAGCGATTAAATTACCAATAAATTATAGCAAAGAATCATTAGATCCACTTGATATAATAGTGTAGCTTGAACCAGTTGATGTAATTACGGGGAAAAAAATCCGGTTAAACGAGTATGTAATTGTACAAAAAATCAGGGACACTTTATCTAGTGATGGGAACCAATCGATATAAATTAAAATGTGATTGACTCATTAACGGTCGAATTCCGAGTATGTGATGTAACATCCGGCCAAATCGATAAAGTGTTATGTTAAGTTCGTATGTAATACTTTTGATGGAGAGCAGAATACATAATTATTTATTTACTTATGTCCGTCGAAAATGGTTATGAATAGGAAAAGAAGATAGTTTTCAAAGCATCCTGAAATATGTAGTAGCTTATGAAACTGTTGCATAATTAGGGGTATTAAAACATGATGTGTGAGTATCACACGAGTGTTTTAATAGCTAGTTATGTGCAGTTTCACACACTACTTTATTTAGTCTCATACATTGGGCTTAAAACTACAAAATAAAAGATCAAAGTTAAAAGAGTAAGAAAAAATTTCCCACGAAATTCAGTACAAAACATATGAATGGCTTCAAAACTCAGCACATTATCGCGCATGCGCTAAAGCGGGCGCTGCGATAGACAAGCAAAAATTGGGATATAAACTTTTTTGTAATGCTATAAAAATGGCGTGCCCTAACATAAGAGTTCAATAAGAAAAAAATATTAATGGAAACTCCTTGGTGATATTAACTTCTTGGATTTGCCCTGTATCGTATTGGAAAAACAAATGTTTTATAACATTATCTTGTTCTAAGAGAAAAATTGTTTTGAAGTTTATTAATTAGAATTTAATATGAGAGTAGATTAAATCTTTTGTAGTATCTAGGTATCATAATAAAATTGTTGTTGCTTCAATTAATGTGGCGTTCTATTCATGTGCATATCAAGTTAAAATAAGTTGGTATGGTTCTCTGAAAGTTTTTTATCCAAGCTATACACCAAAAGCACGTTTTCATTCGTACCTTATTAAAAAAAAACTAGCTAAGCAAAGACGTTTCGCTATCAAATAAATAAATGAATATCGGTTTATAATACATTAGGGGCTATCGTTCTCAACGTCGCTTCGTTTCAAACAAATGTCATCGATTAAGCCTATTAGCCATGTAATCCGTTATTAAGGTCCAATGCGTGGGTGGGCGAGATTCCTGGACGAACCAGCATGCCTTATTTATGTGGATATTATTATCAGAGAGTTATTTTGTGTTTTGATCACGCATCATGTGTCGATAATTGTGTAATTTAGTTATATAATAAGATTATCGTGATTATGCTAATGGCAAATGGTGAAAGTCTTGTGTCGTGTCGACTTCTATGTTTTGGTCACTTTTGGTTTCATATATTGGTTCTATATATTGTTGAGTGATACTTCAACTATGCATCACACAGTCTTACCAATGGGTATCGTATTGCCCAGTATCTGGGATGTGGAGGTCAGATAGGCAGTCGCTCCTGTAAAATACTGGTATTCACCTACTCCCGGTTGGACTAGAAGCCGACCGCAACAAAGTTGGGAATACACTGGGCAGATGATTGATTGTTGACTGCTACTTGAACTTCAACTTGCAAGATATTTGTGAAGGCTAGATTGTGGGAGGTAAACCAAGGTGTCTTCCGAGTAGCCGCATAACGAAAGGGCAATGACCGAAAAGTTATATGTAGGCGGATGAAATAATTGATACGATGGCATAAGATCTGATAAAAATAAACTTGACCTTTTAATCATTGCGTGACGTCTCACACTAACTTCAGTAACGTCACGATAACCAAGATTATTACCTATAGAATTTAGCCAAATGAAGTACCTAGGTAGGACAATAGAACGTCTTTGACTTTTCTCATATTATGAATACAGAAGCAATATTTGTCTAGTTAATTAACCGCTACCCTTACGCTCTAAAACATTGTAACATGTATATGTGCTTCAAATCTTGAACAATGATCGCTGAAGCGCGTTCAGCAATCCGCATAAAGGAATAATTATCCCGACTCCCGACCTATGCTTCCTGACTCCCGGGCTAGTTTACAACTGTACCCTTATGGCTAATAAAGGGTACTAAGCTTTATTAATTGGGTAATATATTATTACAGAGAAATGTATAAGTATTATTGGTGTTTTTGTAAGTTTTCATTTCGTCGATGGTGTTGCACCAAGTTTCTTTTTGTTTTTGGAACGCAGTTCCTTAACGAACGTTTTACACGGCACACACTTGGCGAATGAGAGCTAGATGAAAAAGTGTAACATTTTAACCGCCACCACACTTTTTTTTTCTCATTAATTACTATCAAACCCAACCGGGTGTCCCACGACCCCTCGTTTTTTTTCTCTCGCCTGCATGCTTAGCATGACCACAATAAAAACGGGTTTTGTCGACGGAAGAATAGACAAAATGACATGATGTCATTGTTTATCTGTCATTTTGTCTATTCTTCCGTCGACAAACCCCTTTTCTATGGTTGTCATGCAACGCGTGCTGGTCGAAATGTATTGGTTAAAGTTTTTTTTTCTAAATGAAGTTAAGATAACGAATCTCTCAATAATGGTAGCCTATTTTCAAACCCAGTTTACAGATAAAAAACAAAACCTAATCTTGATTACCGCTCCCGTATTGTTCAGCTCAATATAGTTTAAAACAAAATGAAGATAAGTTTCTTTAAATCCAACATTAAATTCGAATTTCTCTTTGTATGAATTATCCAAATAATCTCGCTTAAGGGCGAAGTAAACAGTTATTCTAATTTCGAGTAGGTCAGTTACCCAAGAAGTAACATTTACATTCTTGCCCACATAGGCATATATTAATTCACGTCTGGGGACTTCAGATATAACTTTACGACCGCAAATAAACCAACAACGACGGCCATTTTAATTAAAACTTCGTCGTCACTTGTGTAACGATATCAGACGGAACCCTTCGAATTTACCTATGAGGTCACCTTATGCTAAGAAGGTATAAGAAACTTGATTTCTTTAAATTCACGTCTATAAGGGACGATGGAATACTAAGTGGCAGATATATAATTATGTAGTAAAGACACATTTAGCCCATTATATGAAGTCACATGTATTAGGTTGAAAATAGGCCACAAATCCCTGGGTTTGTGGCATATTTGGCAATGAGAAGAAAATCCCAATAACTCTTTTTTGACCTAGGGATCAAAGTGAGGACATGTGTCCTTATTTATAAACATTGCTTAAAAGTCAACATTAGCATCTGCTTAACCATACATTATTTGACGTAAAAAGCAACGTTTATAAATAAAGGGGTTATTATCTCTTAAGGAGTCCAGGCTTGCACCGTCTAGACCAACGAGACGGATAGACTAAGAGTTAGAAAAGAACATTTAAAACTTTACAACAACTCCTTTCAGCGGTGGTTCCTAACTGTCTGTTGCTTCTTCACAAACAATGTTTTTACATAGAGTTGCTAACTACATAAAAAATGCAAAAAGTCTCGGTGTGTAAATACAGGTTGTATTCTTCCATTTTTGTTGGGGACCGTTTACACGTTCTGTTTCGTTATGTGGCTTACAAATGTAGGTATTTTTTTAAGTTTACTTTTTCCGGGACTAATATTAATTAAGTCCAAACGAAAAAATATTTGTACTAATTTGTATTTCATACTTGTAAAGATTATGAGGATTCAAATAGATGATTGTTACTACACTTGGTACTATGTAAAATTTCGAAATTTATATCTGTAATTTGTATGGTGTATAAAGAATATTCTATCTATCTTGGCATTCTTAATTATTTAACCATTTTCGGAGTTTATATAAGATTACTTTCATTAAATAACAGGGATAGTACAAAAAAAAAAAAAATTGTCAGGTAGATTATTAAAAAATATTGGATACGTATTTTTTCTTTTTTTACGTAATCAAAAGATTACGGCAATACATTGAGTTAAAATGTGGCATGACGGCATTCCCCTATATGGATACTGACTTGTGACGGAGCGAGCCCCCACTCCCCAACTTTAAAGCGTTTTATCTAAAAAAAATATATTTATATGATAGCAAAAAATACGTGTCTAATATTTTTTTATAATCTGACTGACAGACTAAATTGTTTTTTTTTCCCAAGTCAATATCCATATTGTATGCATGCTCTGCATAATAACTTATTCTTTGTAGAATATGAAGAGTACCTAAGTAATGGCTCTCTATACTTTCCAACTTCGATACAGGACGCAACCGGGCAAGTTTTCCTAATTGGGGGAAAGTGCTCTTCGTTATTAAATTCTGTAGTAACAATCTTAAAGAATTCTTGAGAAATGTTATACTAAGGGCCTGCTTCTATCATAATAGGATTTCAACTATTATTTACAAAAAAGACAAAACCATAGAAGAAAAGCAACATATTATTTAGGCAATCAACAAATCAACTCAGGCTATCGCAGTCCACTGCTGGACATAGTCCTCTCCCAGGCTGTGCCACATTACATCGCCCTCCGCCTTCTACATCGAGTCTGTCCCAGTTAAGGTCTTCAGCTCGGGGTTTTAGTCCTTGTAAACAAATACATTTCTTTCCTCCGTCCTTCTAACCAACGTTCTCATTTCTCCGCATTCGTTATTCAAATAAAATCAAAAATAAGTACTTAGCGTAGTTCATTCGTCTACTATGTAAACGTTCTCTAACAATACGTCTTTGTCAAACACGTGAGTACCGCAGCCTAGCGGTGTAAGAATCGAGCTCATTATTCTTGTCTACTGTGGGATACGAATGGCATTTGAGGTGCTAATTGGAAAATACTACTTTGTTGTGTACTCGATATCCTCTTCTTCGCTTGATGTCGCAAATACGGCTACACTTGACTGGGTTCACTGTACCTCGAGCCTCGAACTAAGAAGTCTTGCACAATATACAATGTGAAGTCAACAATACGACAGTAAATGAAAATCTCCTGTTCGGAGTATTTTGAAACTTTCAAATAAACTTAACAACAAATAAAAAATAAAACGAGTTTTTGGAAACAGACCAAATAGCAGTCTTGGGCCAGTTTGGCCGATCAACCAGCTAGCATAAGTGGTACAAAACTTTTGCATATGATATAATGCATGACTATAATAATATGATTTGCATTTTGCATGACTATAATAATATGATTTTTTGTATGCAGTGGGAATATTATTAGATATACGAAGTTTATTGTCGTATCATCGTCTCCATATTGTATATTTTCTAAAAACCAAATGCTGCACAAATGTGCCACACCTATTATATGTGTTAACGTATTGCCTCAAAGCCGAATTAATGCCTCTCCTAGGCACACCGCATTTACCTAGTGCAGTAATTTACAGGCGTAATTACGAGTGCGAGAGTGTACTGTTTCCAATTAAACCTTCCAAAGTACGACAGGTTCAAAATTGCTTCTCAAAATATATTTTACTATTTTACGCATTGAGGTCGAAAAAAACACATTTAAAAACCTTCGCTATGAAAAAATACATATTTGTGCCAATTTTTCATGGCTTTGGATTTGGAGTTTATCAATCTCATATAGGTGTATATGTTTACCAACATCCATTTTTATTATATTATATTGATACTTGAAAAGATTCTTGCATTTTTCGTACACATTTTCTGCCCCAAATACTTATTTATACGGGCACTTATGGACGTAAGTGGCGCTGCGACGAGACGAAATCTTGGTTTCTTGGCGACGTCCCCGCTAGCCTCACCTCGTTCGCTCCGACAGACACGAGACTCGTTGAGAATTTCATGTGATTAAAAACGGAAATTCTTAAAAGGTAAATTGCGGTCGTCTTTCGTAAAGGTGAAGAACGTTTCAATTTGATGTTTTGCTTGGTGCAAAACAGGAATGTTATTTTGAATAACATAAAAATATCTATGTTTAATTATTATTGAAATATTTGGAGAGACATTTCAAGAGAGATAGATCGATGTGAATGAGGACGATATACACTATCAAAAATGATTCGAACGACTTGATTTAATTTCAGTTTTCCAAGTTCAAATAAATCACTAGTACGTCTGTACTAGCACATAATATCTCTGCTGCAAGCATTAAACTTCATAATTTCATAATTAATTAAAACCAACCAAAACATTGCCGTCTTCAAACACTCCTGAACCAAAAGTTTAAGTAATATTTGAGCAGAAATTTTCGCCGTTGAGCTAATTGGCTGCATCGTGACAGGTACTTGACGAATGGCATCGAATCGGTAATTAACGTCAATACTGACACACCACTTACACGGCCCATTAAAATGGTAATAACTTGTTTATGTTTCGTAAAGCTAATGGTTATGAGTTTACATGTCTGTTAAAGGAATTATGGGGTTTACGTAAAGATTACGGATATGACGTGTGTTATAATTAAAAGACCCTTCATGGGTGCCGACTATCGATGTCGCAAATCTGAGTGATCAGTGATCTTGCCGACTGGCTTTGGTTGGTTATATTTTCATCAAGGCTAACCACATACAAATATGGATCTTTTAAGAGACGAAAATAATGAAAAAGACTACGCAAAATAGCACCAACTGGTGCTTCTGCATGTTATTATCATAACATACATTTAAAGTTTCAAACTCAAATCACCTTTAGCTGTATTCAAAGATATATTTCCAATACTTGAATCTCAGGAAGTTATTCCTTCTTTGTTAGTTTGATACCTACGTAATATTGTTATCAAAACTTTAGTTTAGGATCGGTTTTGTATCGTATAACTTTGAGGTGAGGGATGATACTCTGAACTTTGACACTCCGTCTACTTCGTGTCAATTTCTATCAAATACGCTATCTTGGTCACAACATAAGAACGGCTGTAATTAATAAACATTGCAAGGAAATATGACTTTACTTACTTCTTAGTTAGTTAATGATCGAAGTTACTATATAGCGAAAACTAATGTATTAAGATTTGCCGAGATTGGAATAGAGAATTGAATTAAACCTATTTCAATCAATATTGCGGAGCCTGAGGAAACTAAATCACTGCTAAAGATAGGTAGGTACCTACACTACTATGATTAATTGTGCGCCACGTCCAGCAACATTGATTGATGAGCGAGTTATGACACAATTCCGACCCATAATAGTCTAGCTTTGACAGATGCTAAAGTAGAAAACAATAGTGGTTTACGTAACAGAAAGTCATCGGTCACGGCTTAAATCGTGACTGGGTGTCTCGCTAAAAGCGGTAGCCGCTTTTTAATTGACGGCGAAAGTTTTGAAAGCGGTTCCCATCGTCAGTTGCATAAACTATACCCGTTTTATACGACGCGCCAGTTCGGGAGCACCGCCGAGACATCGTTGACCCCTGATTTGTTACGTTACTATAACTCAACGCAAAGAATCGTACAATGTTTCCGCTTAGTGACGTAATGTTCCTGGGACCGGATGGATTTACGATTTACTTAACTGTTATAAAATTGCGACAGGTGGTTTCTTTGGTGGAGTTTCTACTTTATACTGTAGCAATAGAGTTAGAATTTCATTGAACGATGTAGAGTCCGTTAATATGATATAATTTGCGTGGTCACACGTAACCGGGCGTTATTTTTGCGGCGAGACTAACCATGAAGCGGTGAAATTAGTATCTGTAAAAGATCTCAGAGGACGTGAGACGAATAAAGTGTGTTTATGGTCCCATCCGTGTAATCAGTCAGCGCTTTATAACTGCTGCATTAAGAGATACACTTCTAGGCTGGTTATAGGAAGCAGGAGGTGAGATTAAGTAGTCATTTATTTAACTATTATGTCGCTAATTGCCTTTTTATAGTGCTGATGTTGAATGTTCATGAATAGGTCTGATATTATAATAGGCTTCAAAATAATTCATGGACCTTTGGAAACGTTAGGACCCGTGGGAAATATTCAGAACTTTGCACAGTAAATTTTACCATTGGGTTAATATTGTAACTTACGCAAGCATAATTTTATATTGTTACGATTGTTTGTCGAACCAAAATGATGTAGGTATTTCATACAATTTACCTACAACGCAATTATTCTTATTTCAAAATTCAAAATATCACTGTTGTTTAACGGAAATTCGCAGTTGGCGATTGTTTTTTGTTTTTCCATAACATCAGCTAATCTCAGTTTTGATGCACGTCTGTTTTGCAAACCTGTTTATGGCCTAAAATTATCCTTATTTTGTGAAGAATAGAGTTGGAATTAGATTGCAGCGTCAGGTATAATCGTGGATGGATCAGACCATATACCTGTATAGAATGTATCGTGATGGCATTATGCCTGCTGTGCCAATAAGCGAGACAATCTGATATGACATTTGTGTAAGCTTTGCACAATCGTACGTGTCGCTGCAGACATGACTATATTTCAGTGTTGCCAGCAAACACTGTGATAGTGTGTTTGGACTTGTTTATACACTATTTTTGTCATCTGTCTGGTTTGGCAGCTACGTAGTCAGTTACGATTTGCCATTATGGCACTAGCTTTGTTATTAACGGATTTCAGGTTGCACATTCGTCTGTGGTGTTTGGTTTCATTCATTCATAAGTTCTAAAACGGAATCCCAAAACATCTCTTTTATTAGTCACGGTATAGAACGTAAGCATGGTCTTCGTAAATCAATCAGTCGATCACATCTGTTATTCGCCAAGTCGCGACTTTCATTAAATAAACTAAAGATGATTTTGACAACCAATGACGAATTCCTGTATCAAATGTATTTGAAAACCAAAAATTATTCTATAAGATTCATGTTTGTTCGCGTGGGCCATCGTGTCTAAGCCACCGCACTCAAGTAAGTAAATACAATAGCACCGAGTTAACCATACAACATACCTAAGTACATACATACCTATCTAATTCAGCAAGGCATTCTGACTTCCCCTGTCGGCTTGGCTAGCTTAGCGGATGGCGCAAGTAATCTGTCTATTCCGTTATCAGTCCGGGAGTCCCGTGAGAGAATCGGGTTATTGTGGTATTTGTAGGCAATTGAATATCCATCTGGTACATCCTATTTATTGCAGAAGTCTTCAATACAAACAGTGACACTTAGGTTTATTCATAAGATATGACATCTAGTCCCTTTTCCGCACTTAGTTTCTTATTCGGACCGTCGTGCGTGTGTTGACTATTTATTCGACTTTTTATTTTATGGATAACTATCTTAGAGGTGATAAATAAGGGGCCATCTTTTTTAGAGTGACTAGTTGTTCGATTTGCTTCTTTCTCTTCTTTCTGGATCAGTGACACAATATATTGTAGCACTGATCCAAATATCAGACCCTAAAAGAAGCACGTCGAATAACTAGTCACCCTAAAACATTTTTTGGCACCTCTTATTTATGACATTTGGATCACTGACACAATATATTGTGTCACTGATCCAAATATCAGGCCCTAAAAGAAGCACTTCGAATAATAGTCGCACTAATAAAAAAAAATCGTAATAAAAGCCGCTCCTGTGATGGGAAACGCCCACACATTTATATTTTAATTAATCAGTAGTAGGTATATTTATCACTGGTAAATAATTACAGAGCCGCCACATACAGTTTTATTGCAGCTCATAATCACTATATTGCCGAACACTAATTTGCATGTTAAAATTGAAACGAACGAAAACATAGAGTCGTATGAGTTCTGTTTTAAATTAATTAATTTATGAATGAACTAATTACTGAATTGCTTTTCTGGTATTTGCTTGTTTTGCATCATGTGACATCTTGTAAAGTCGGCCTTGTCTTAAAATAATTTTTAAAGCTTTTTCGCATTTGTAGTCAAGATATTCTTGTTGTTTTTGTAATTATATTTGTTAGAAATTACTGGTTTATTTATTTATCTATAAGTATTACAAATATGTATTAGGTGTGTTGAGACTGTTTGTACGTCCCGTCAGTTTTCCTTAAAGGTTCATTAGAAAACCAGTGTCAGACAGTATCTGTCTGGCATTAATGCTGAAATGAACCTTTTTGGCGCAGCCGTGAGGCACACATTATTGTTGATAAAACATTATTTTAATTTTTTATTTTGAAATATATATTTCGTGTATCCAAATAAACTTTATTCTTTCTTTCTTTCTTTATAACCAATGGTTCCCAAAAATTTAATCTATAATATTTGCTTCGCCCCCCCCTGCTTCGCACGGGTTTGGAGACTTGACATCAAGATTTCTATATTATTAGTAAGTTTAATATTAATGAATCATACGCATAAACCTTTCGGAATAAATTCGGGTGAAAAGCGCATCAAAATCAGTAGAGTAGTTTAGAAAATCAACGTGGTCAGACAGACAGTCACGAAAATCGACTTTAATTTATAATATACATAGGTATGGATTACGAACTTACTACAGTGACGAGCGATATAAAAAAACCAATAACTTATCATGAAATATTTCCGAAACCACGCAAGATAGCTTCTTCAAGTGTATTAAATATCAAATAAAAAACACGTGTAAAACTGTTTTCAAGATATTTTTACTTCATGTAGCTAACTTGTGTGGTTTAGGAGATATTTAGATATTTTGGCACTTTGCAAGAGGCTTTTTTATATTTCTCGTCATATATTTACACTTTTATTGTACCTACGCCAAAACAATAAGGTATTCTGAAATAGCGTTTCATGAAAGCGCACACCTTTTTAGGTAATTACAATAACCTGCCAGCAAAATATCACGCCAGCCTGGTTTTATCTGTCAAAGGATTAATATTTTGACAGGGCGGCGTAATGGCGAGTCGTTGACTCGTATCCAGGTGGTCAATAATTACTGAGTTAGTAATTAGGCTATTGCCAAGCTTTTCCTGGTGTCTACCTACTCGCTATGCTACATAATACCTACAGTATCATTAGTGCCTTTAAAAGTTTGAAGATTATTAATTAAACTAGCTTCTGACCGCAACTACGTCCGCGTAAAATTTCTTGTTTTAACATAAAATATCGTATGAAACTGGGCAATACTTTAGCTTCCCATTAGTGAAAGAATTATCGGAACCAAAGTTCACCCCCTCAAACCCCCATACAAACTCCCAATTTTTACCTGTTTATAATATTAGTATCTATATATGATGAATATTTTTTTCATTTTTTTTCAATTTTTCTATTAGATAATGAATAAACTTTTCTTTAATTCCTACGTTTAAGATAGGATCTATATCTAACTAAATTTTTAACTCAGCCAATTATAAAGTTAGTAAGGCAAGTGCGCTTCTTTTCACAACAGACTTTTTAAAACTTGCAACAAAACTGAAGTAAACTGAGTTTCCCTCATCTTTTCTCACAAACTTTTCACCTCAAAAGCTCGCAACTATAAACAACTACGACATTTGAAATTTTATAAAATTAAAAGCAGTACTCTCAATGTAAACTCTGTTATAATTTGTTAGTGTACAAGGGGGTTGATTGAGTCTGTATATGACGCAATCAATGTCGCTTCAGGGGCGATGAATCGAAACAAATTAACCTCCGCTTGTTGGTGACATTAACTTTAATTTGCACAAAACTAATTTACAGGGATTTATCGTTCCTAGTATTTATTAGAACGGTGTTCCTTCGTGGAACATAAAACCTATAACCTGAATTTCTAAGTGCCGAGGTAATTCAAATATCATATCCATATACTCCTGTGCTGATATTTGTATTATGATTAGTTGTTATTTTGATTTCAATATTATAACAGCTAACTAATTAGAGACTTGAAGCGTGGTTGAACCTAGACTATTCTTTGTACTTAGATACCTACGTAATTAATTCAACAATTAATAGAATTCGAGAATAAGAACAACCTAATAATAACCTGTAACTGACCACGCTGCGAGCCAAATTCAACATAGTTAGGGAAAAATGTACCCTAAAAGTGTTTACGAAGGTAATCAGGAATGTAATATTTTTCATGATTACGTTATGAGTAAATTCGTATCTCCGAGGCGGACTCAGCCGGCGGCAAGGATTTTAACGTAGGTATCATATTCTGTAAAAGGTATTTAATTATTAAAATGCCAACCTATTTAATTTTAAGTTGTATCTTTTTTAAATGGAAAGTGCTGTTTTTTTCATTAGGCGAAACTGAAATAAATCTCTCAAATCATACGCTTGTATGAAATATTTGCAGGTCAATCCTGAAAGATGGCCTTTTTACCCTTTTTGTTAATATTCTAATTTTCTCTAGTAACAACACGTTTGATCAAAACTTTAAATTAGTTTGAAAATGTGATGTTACAAACAGAGCAACACCATGTCTAAGATGAGCTTACCTATTAGAAATTCGAACCATACAATCGTAGATAAATAATTCTAAACTTGTTTTCCTACCATTAAAATAACTGGTTTTGTAAAAATATACACACGCTTCAAACACGAAATTAATGTTAATTATATCCTTAATTAACAAGATTTACATACATTAATTATGCTAAGCCAATATTTAATTAACACATCAAGAAAGCCATAATGAATTGTAGTTAATTATTAATTCTAGTTACCACGAGCTTATTACATCCATAGTTTATCACGAACCACCCGACCTCCCGGCACTCATTGTTCTACCAAATTGTATTGCACTAATTTGCGCGCTCCGTGCCTTATTGTAGCTCTCCTGAATTAATTAATGTACGATTTTTGACGTTTCAATTAAACGTTGTACGGGAGCATTCGTATAAAATGCATCAACAGTTTTCACGTTCGCGCTTTCTGCCGCTGTGTCGGCTTTTTTGCTTTTCAAGTATGCAATGCCCGTTTTAATGTATTTTAATTGGAGGAAAATATGTCTGAGTCAGGGAAAATGGAAAAGAAAAACGAGTGTGTACTCATGTCGTGCAAGACGCGGTACTTTGCTGTGTATGTGTGTCAATGGGGTGCTATAGCTGGCTCTGGTTAGCAAACAAGCTTTAGGGGGATAAAGTTTTTTGCCGATAATTTAATCCTATACCTAGTTTTCTCAAGATTTCTTAGAGCGTATCAAAGTTCATTTTACTTAAGATATATACTCTTCTCGTAAGAAAACGTAACTTCCCTTAGCCAAGAGGTTTTATACCAAACAACTATTGATAGGATCAAACCATTTCGCACTACGATGTTGTCAGTAATTTTTTTTGAGAAACTTACGTACCCAATGGAAACACTTTTACATAACATACTTACTCTAAAACACGTATGTTTTATGTCGAAGGCTTATATAGCAAGTCTTAGACAGCGAAAGGAGGCTTTATAGTGATTCAAATGAAGATTTGAATCATGTTAAAATAAATCTCCTTTATATTATAAAATCCTGCACGTGTTCCATATTATTTAGCTTCCAAAGTAAAGCTTCGTGCAGAACAGCGCGACGCGACATCGCGACGCGACACCGGTGATTGTTATACCGTGAAGTTTTCTTAGAAATTGTATTGTTCGAGTCGCGTCGCTCTGGTCTGCACGAGCTTTTATTTGTGCCAAAATTATAGATAAAAAATAATTCTATAAGATGAGTACAGTATACAATGCCGCCCATGGGCATAAGACCTAGAGAGTATTTTTCTGAATATTCATGAAAAATTATCGATAATTAACTTTTGTTTTAAGTCATAGGGGGATTCGACAAATTTTAATAAAAAATGTTAGTTAATTTGATTAAATAACTCATAAGCTTTTAGAAATATTAACAGAATTTTAATCGAGCCAATAACATCGGAGATATCACAGACGCTACAAAAAAATAATAATTGAATAACATGAAAAATATTTCAAGATACACCCATTTAAAATTAATTTTCTATAATTTTTCATGAATATTTCGTCCATGCCGCCCGTGGGCATGTGACCGCCCGTATTTTTCTGAATATTCAGATAAATACAGGGGGTCACATATGTCATCATCTGTTTTATCTGAGTATTGGTGACCCAGTGATAACAGCGCCGAGTAACGAGTTGTCGGAACCCAGTCAGGCGCTTTGCTTTGTGTTTTATCACCACTGCTCTCAAAACGGTAAAGGAAAACATTGTGAGGAAACCGGCATGTTCTAGAACCAATAATTCGAAGACATGTGACATCTACCAACCCGCACTGGGCTCGCGTGGTAGATTACAGACCACTCCCTCTCGAAGAGAGGAGGCCTGAATCCCAGCAGTGCACATTATAGGCTGATTATGCTTATGCTGCCTCTGCAATAAGTTTTTGATATTTTTGTCATAAATATTAATTCAGCACTTTGCTGTACTTATTAATTTTCAATAAGTTTAAATTACGTTCGAAACCACGGAACTGCGGTTATTAATTGTTATTTGATGAAATATTCAATTGCTGTAAGTAGTCGTTTGTAAACTGTAAACCAACGAGTGCAGTCAGTGTACCAAAATAAGTAGCCATATACCTAAGTAAAATGTTTACTAGAATGGAAACCTTTCTATGACAATCGACCGTACATACAAGAAAGGAATTTCCATATCGTAATTCGCAAAATAACTTGCCTCATAAATTATTTAATAACGTGAAAATGTTACAAGAACAGTAAGATGCTTTGTGGCAAAATGTAAATACTTTTAGTAGGTAACTATACTATCTATCGGCAGTGTTTTATAATAATTTGTTATAAAGATTTTATAATATACTAGCTGCGCCCCGCGGTTTCACCCGCATAAGTCTCGATTCCATGGGAATATCGGGATAAAAAGTATCCTATGTCCAAATCCAGGTCATGGTCTACCCATGTGCCAAATTTAATTCAAATCTGTTTAGGCGTTTTGGCGTGAAAGCGTAACAAATAAACAAACAGACTCACTTTCGCATTAATAATATTAGTTAGAATTGTTCGGCAAGACATTTGGGTGATCCTGCCTAGGCCACATTTAGGTGATCCTACCTAGGCCACATTTGGATGATCCTACCTAGGCCACATTTGGGTATCCTATCTAGGCCACATTTGTGTGATCCTACCTAGGCCACATTTGGGTATCCTACCTAGGCCACATTTGTGTGATCCTACCTAGGCCACATTTGTGTGATCCTACCTAGGCCACATTTGTGTGATCCTACCTAGGCCACATTTGTGTGATCCTACCTAGGCCACATTTGGGTGATACTTAGTTTGATTGTTTATTCAAACTCATTACCTATACATACTCGTATATGATACAATGCCCACTCTTTCACTTCCGTGTAAATAAATAGGTAAGTATTATATTTAAACCATTTTTACTTTTCCTTCTATTTGATCTGTGTAGTTTCTTTCTACTGTGCCTTTTATTCTTAACTTTATAAGTTATTCTTCCTCTTCTTTTAAAAAGTTTCAGATTTTTTATATATTTACAGACTGCTTTTACAAGCTTAATTTGTATTAAAATCATTAATATTCCACGCAGGGAAAACGTGGTTGATGAAACTCGGTTTGTTCAGCTAATTAATGTTATATCGGGATTTAGTAACGCTCCAATTCATTACCGCCAGTTCGGATTTCCAATTTGTGATTTAGATTCATAATTCTATTTCCACAAGTTATTAATTTATGATGGTTTAATTGTGGTTTGTAATGGGTTTTGGTAATTTAGGTTATATAAGATAATATATGTCTTCATGAAGAGTAAAGGAGCTAAGAGGCATGCATAGGGTGGTGTGGAAAGATAGGTAGGAAACTTTGCTCAGCGTCATCATCATCCCTGAACTTATCCCAATTTATTTGTGGTCGACGCATTTATTCTTCTTCCATAATCTCTATTAACCAATCAATCTGCCTAGCCTTTTCCCAACTATGTTGAGATCGGCTTCCAGTCTTACCGGATGCAGCTGAATATCAGTTTTTTACATGGAGCGACTGCCTATCTGACCTCCAAAATCCAGTAACTGGGTAATACGATACCCCTTGGTAAGACTGGTGTCATACTTTCGGGCTTCTGACGACTCGAATAAAGACTGTCAAAGATGCACGAATGACAGCCGGGACCAACGCCTTAACGTGCTTTCCGAGGCGCGGAGGGGTCTCGGTATGTAAAGATGGTCACCCATCCACGGACGGAAGCGTAGCTTAACCTGATGGGTCGACCTATGCGGCTGTTATTACTTAGCCACGAGCTCCTATATCAACCATAATCTCTATTAACCGTCATCGTAAAATAAAAAAATAAAACAAAATAAGTCTTAAGTTACTTATAAGAGTTTTTGCTTAGCAATGGGATAGTAAAGGTTAAAAGGTTACTGTTGAAAAGTAATGTAAAAATGTATCGATTTTAAGTTTACCTAAATATTGACATTATAATAATATTTTCTTTCTTTTGGTTACAGAGACGGGGAGCACGGATAAGAGCAATGGTATGAAGGAACCGGGATCACCTGAGGAACTGGTATGTACGTATTTTTGGTACTTGTCTTATGTGCCTTAGAGCAGACTGATATCCGTATTTTTTAGAAACTCAGAAATGACTGTTTTCTAAAGAACCAACTATCTTTCATAAATCAGCATCACTACAATCCTTCTACACGACATCATCCACTTGCTAATAAAAGGCTACATCTCCCAAATGATATGAAAAAAAAAAAAAAATGAAAAAGTGTTTATTACAGAAATATTGTTTACACAACACACATATTACCTCTGCCAAACTGCAAAGCAGTTTGTTGGCAGACGTAGCTCCTTTTTTGTTTTGTACATAATTTTTATTTTTTTATATTTATTGACACTTTTTCACATAAAGGTAAACTACTATTCCTTCATTTCTTAAATTTAAAAACAGACATACAATTTTTGTTTTAGACATTCTCTTCAGTGAGGCTTTGACAAAAAATATAATCACGCATATTAAAGTATGAAATATTAATAAGCTAAAGAGAGAAAGAGTACGTCTTATCTGAGCTGATTGAAAGTAGGTCGGACAGTATCATGAAAAAAAATCTACATAATGATAATTTTGGTGGAACGATTTGCAGTTTGCTAGTTTTTATTTTCATATAATATAAGTACCTATACTCCTTAGGTTTAGGAGTTAAACGAACTAAAAGTAACTACATAAACGTAACCTATCATGAATTGGTCTATTCTTGTGCGTCGACCTCTGATAGTTTATAGTCGTTGACAATGGTTCTGATTATATCAGCAGCTTGTTTAGCGTACTAAAAGATAACATTACCGCTGTACCTTATAGTTCGTCTGTATAATCCGCAAAGGTCGCATCGTTACTTACAATCGGAATCAGATTGATCTCCGCAAAGATCCAAAGGTATCCGAAATCAGGCGGTTAACGCGATTCGTTTGCAGATCTTGTTTGAGGCGGTTCAATCGCCTTGAAGTTTTACCGTTTTACTCCTTTTGGCTACCTACGTACGTTACCCAAGTATTTGATATCGCTCTGTTTGGTAACGGATATCATTGTAATGTTATATTTTATTGAAATTACGGTTTATCGGGGTTGTTTGATCATTTAAGTTATTTTTTTATCAAAATCCTGTAATGATGTTATGATTACCTTGATCAGTAAAGTTAAATTAATTTAGTATTAATGAATTTGACAGGGGGTTTTGAGGTATTATAATTACTGTGTACTTACTGTTTGTTGAAAAAACTGTGCAAGTACAATAGTTATAGATTTATAGAAACTTGAAATACCTATCGTTAATATTTTTGACGATTTAATAACTCAGTCTAGTCCAGTACCCTAATTGCGTAATACACGATCAATCAGAATCTATGCTAAAGTTCGAAAAAAATTCTGCTCAGCAACGTAAATAACGCAATGAATGTTGTTGAACTGTCAAAATGAAACAAATTAGTCGTAATCGTTTACGAAAATGTGTTGCGTAATTAGATAACAGATTAGTCCTATAAATATCACCTTCCAAATACAACAGCCCATTTCTCCAGTTTATCAGCCATTAGCGACTATCACATGTGCCAATCATACCGGCGCGTTTCGATTACGATTCGGACGTTAGGGTCGTATTCAACAGATGACCTGTCGAACTGTCGATGATCGATTACTCTCCGGCCCTTCGCGATTGTTCGCTTCACATTTACGTTTAATTGCTGGCTGGTGAGTTGCCGTGGATAGGAGGGTGGGTCTTTATGTCACCCTTTGAAGTATATTTAAAGGCTATGAGATGGGAGACTAATTATGAAGGTGATTGAAATTTAACTAAAAGTTTTTTAGAAATGCACATCATTTCATTACAAAAGATTCGGATGTAATTATATTCGGAACACTAAAATTATCACCAATTGCAAAATGAGACGGCTGATTGAAATCAAATTGTATGATAAAACATACGAATTGTGGTCAAGATTACCGAATTTTCCCACACTTACATTGAAATGTAAACAAACCGCTTAAATAACTGTTGCTCAGCATGTATTGCCAATCATTCGACCGATACACGAACACAAAAGCCAAAACGTATGAATTGAAATAAATTCCTAAAAAATGGGAGTTGGAGTAAAGCCAAGTCTGTTGTGGCGTCGCGATGCGATTATAAATAAACAAGAGCGAAAAGATATCGTTTGTTATCATGTAAAGCAGCGTTTTCACTAACCTGCCGAGCGAACATTTTGTTCAGAGCAAATGTTTGCTGTTCTGCCGATGTTCGCTCAAAACAGAAAACATCTGTTTCACTACAACGAGAAACCGAACGCTCGCTCGCCCTGTCGTCGGTTTCACTAAAAGAATGGGCAAGCGAGCATTCGTTCGCCGAGTCCGACCGATCATCATCATTTACCGTGCGAATAAACTTTTTCTCGCGCAGAAATAAGAACGCTAAGTGAAAAACCAGCTTTAAAAACTGAAGGAAATATATATGGTGCAATGGCACTTTGTAGGTAAACACCTCTTAATTGAAAAGTTGCAGTGCTGTTCGTGAGATTTTTACAGTGAAGACCGTCTGATCTCTTAACTCTTTTATTACTGACCAATTCTTGGATTTCGCTATAGGTATACACGCCCTGAATTTTCTATCCTAAAAGGAAAAAAAAGAACAGGATTTAGAACTGAAGACGAATATAAAACTTATCAACATTATATTTTGTTCACAGACATGCATAGGCCCAGTGTGTACGTATTTTCTAGGAGGCAAATGTCCACAGTATGAATACAAAGCTACACCCACATCTTTCTCGTACTTATCCAATCATAATAGGTAAGCCAGAAAACATTACAAAAAGACTGTATTACGTCACAACACGTAATCTTGAATACGGGTCCTCTGTAATCCGTATCTAAGTCCATTTTAGTTCCGTGCCCACTCTGATTATTGTCAATGCGGTCGTGATCCGATTCGGATCCGATCCGATGAGTTATCCGTAATCTGCTGTCCGTCACTAACTGTCATGGCGCCAGCTCTCTGAAATTCAAAGCTGGTCGGTGGTCAATAATCCTTTCGGCGATTATACTAAAGTGAGAAATGTAACAATACGTAGAGGTGTTCACTATTTTCACGTTGAAACTTAGTCGGGTACGGTCAGTGAGTGTCTGTCTTGTTAATACTGTCGTAGTCTGAGACTAATTAATTTTGGTAAAAGGCATGTATTTATCTAAATAGATTTAGATATTTTTAAATATCTTTTTTTTTTTTTTTTATAATTAATAGATATTTTTTAAAGGGAGTGTTTCTAAAATAAAATAACATGTAGTGTTTCAATAATAAATAGTGATATGAATGATCTAGTTTTAAATAGATTTCGTTATTTTCAGTGTTTTATTAATATTAAGCGAGTGTTTCTAAAAGAAAATAACATGTAGTGTCTCTATAATAAATAGTGACAGGAATGATCTAGTTTAAAAATATATGATAGATTGTTTATTCGTTATTCTATGATTGTATTTGTTCTGAAGTTGAACTGCAGCAAATTTCAAAAATGTTCCATTTTTGTTCAACTTTCTGAAATAAGTATCTATTTTTCCGGGAAGTTTGCGATTGCTCATGCATCAAATTCAGTTACCGAGCTCTATATCTGTTTCCCGATGTTTTGAAAATATTGAACTGGGTAAAGAGCAAAAGGAGTTGTTCACTGTACCGACACAGTGATATTTCCCTGAGGAGAGACCTCGAGAAGAGTTATTAGGCGACGTTAATTAGTAGGAAAAGAAAGTGATACCATAACAATAATGGGTAGTTACCACACATTAATAGGCACTTGTTCTAGGTATGAAAGACAGTGGCATTTCGGACGCGAGATTTTAAGGGGTAAAAATTGAGATGCTAAGCTAACTGGCTAGTAATTTTACACAGAAGCATGACGCCTGGGATAATTTATCATTTCGTTAGTCGGGTTTGTCGATTTTTTTGACAAACTTGTGTACCCCAAGAGGGATGCGTCGTTGATCTAGTGGTCGCAAGCGTTACTGCTGAGCATGAGGTACTGGATTTGATTCTCGGGTCTGGCAAAGTGTTATTGGGTTTTCCATCTATACTTACTATAGGTAACCTCTGCCTAACCCTTCGGGAAAACAAGGCGTAATGTTATCTTATTTAAAACTAGTTCGTCAAAAAAAACGGCCATCTTACAATAAGCATAGTACAAACCAGTAATTTCCCTCATAAACGTTAATATTTACTTTAAAAAAATATATTTACCAAGTTCGTACTAAAGATTTAGGTCAATTACAGCTTGTCAACAAGACGTTGCAATGAGGTTGACCCGATTGCGGCGTGGTCCAGCCGTCCGGTCGGCAGGCGCGGCCGCCGGCAGTTAGGCTTCGTCGGCGTAACGGACTGACCGTCACTGGGGGCCTACCACCACCTCTAAAGCAGTATTATTTTAATATTACTTTAGTGTGGGAAAGAGGTAAGGCTCTACAGGACGTACAGCTCCATCTCTTTCCCCCACTACAGTAAGATTAAAATAATACTGCTTCAGAGGTGCTGGTAAGCCCCCTGTTCGCGTCACATCAGACGTGCGACACTTTATGATTTAACCTCGATTAGATAACATAGATTAAAAGTTGAAATAAACCTGTTCAATTCTCAGTAAAGGAACAATATAAAGATTTTGAATATGACTTGAGATGACTATCGATATGACCTTATGCAAGTGCATGCCAAATGTCAAAATTGTATTAAGATATCCGATGTCTTCTAGAAAATTCAGTTGTTAAAAGTAACATCGTAACCGTTGATCAGGCGAGGTATTGAAACCAGTATCTGCATTATTATCATGCAAACAGGTTTAACGACAGTCAGATGCGAGCACAACCTGAAGTTACTCCAACCGAATGATATCATTAGCTGTATTCACACTCGTAAGACCTAAAGATTCACGATAACTTAATTTGCAAACATTTCTCGCGAAACACGCAGTAATTATTCGTTCAACAGCTCTGATCGACTCCTACGCGACTCCCGACGTTTGTTCCACAAGTCCATTTAAATACGCCAACATTTGATTGCGTTAACAGGATCGGCGTGTCGTCCGACCGGATTACAGCTTTTACGTGACTTTGACTAGGTTGTGTACACACGCCGACGCGGGAGGGTTATTATGTAATAGTTGTCACTCGTCAGTTGTGCGACTGATTGCGTCGCTGATGAAGATAAGTGGATCAATCAGGTTGATATATGAAGTGAGTTAATAAGTTTAATGCTTATCATTTGGTCCGCTGAAACCTGTTGCGGGATTAATTAAAAGTCATTTAACTTATAAATTTATAATACACTCGAGTTTGGTGGAAAAGATAATTAAGAGTGTGTTGTCTGTTATTTATTTTGATGATATATGTTTAGGCTAACAATGCAACGGTTGACATCGGTGAAAGAAAACATCGCGAGGAAACTTGGACAGGATAACAGTCCAACTAATATTATTTGCGATAGTGACTTTGTTTGTTACGCTGTCACGCTAAAACGGCTGAATGGATTTGGATGAAATTTGGTGCATAGCACCATGACCTACGTTCGGACATAGAATAATTTTTATCTTGATATTCCCACGGGCTCAAGACTTATACGGGTGAAACCGTGGGGCGCAGCTAGTAGTTAAAATGAGTGATATCATCAACCCATTTTGAGCAAGCGTGGTGATCAATGCTCATGCCTTCTCTGTATGAGAAGAGGCCTTTGCCAGCAGTGGGACAGTTACGGGCTGGTATTATTATTATTTTGTTGCAGTTGCTTGTTACGGAATGGTTGGAGTTTATATATGCTAGTATTGATTGGCGTTCAACTGCCATCGGACCGTGGTCAGACAAGCCGAGCGCTTGAAAAATTTCCCAGCATTTCGTTCCCAAATGAACGTCAATCCCATTGTGCAATAGGATAGGTAGCAATGTACACCTACATAGTTTGGATTAAAATTGTTCAATATACGTACGCGGAGCTGAGAGCACTGATCCGGCTTTCACGATTTTATCTCAGCAAAATATATACCGAAAAATATTTTTGTTACCTTTTTGTACCAAATCGGTCCCGCGATAAACGCTTCAATAAATATGAGTCGTTGATGGACGGACTGTATGGATTATCGTTTCATCCTCACTTTTCAAATACAAACATACTGTAGGTATCTTTGGAATGTTTTCGGTAAATGTGGACATTAGCTTTATAGACTCTTAAGTTGGTTTTATCAAGCTGAACGGTGAGATTTTGCTTAGTCGTTGGATCCGATTCTAATCCTAGCTTAAACTTTTGTTTTATTTTACATTCAATTTAGTATTGTCCGTTTCAACCAGACACGTTTTTTTAACGCCTTCCTTTACTACATTACGGGTCACGAAGCACAATGCCCAAAAATATTCGCCACAAATTGTACAGAACTCAATCAATCATACCATTCATAAAAGAAAAATGTTGTTAAAAAAATAACATAACATCCGTTAATTGTGACGGCGTAGGTTGGAGCGACAGTCATAACGGGTCGAGTGCACCGTTGCCAATCGGTCGCTCCCCGCATGCATATGCAAGTGGCAATTTACGAGCCGTGTCTCAGTGTCCATCAATAAAGAGCTGATATCAACCGCAATCACCCACAATTGCACTTTACTGATACATTGCTTTATTTGTGACGGTTCGATTAATCAAGCGAAGATGTATGATTGAACTCCCTCTGATGTAAACTGCTTTTTTCTCGTTCTTCGACAAAGCAAACGGCATTGAAGTTGACATTTCAACAATAAACATCGCTAAGCACTTTAGCCAAATCATTAAACTATGAGATGCAAAGTTATTGCTGCACATTCTTTCAAATAACACTCCATTAGTTGTGTTTTATTTTACGCAAATAATTTCTTGAGCAATCCTCTCGCCAAGGTTTCGTTCATGTAACTCCGCCTCTTAAATCCCGCAAACATCCACGCATTTCCGTCTATCCCTGTCCACCCACAAAAATCTTGTAACGAACAAGTTTTTGTTAGTCGACGGCTTCCCTGACTGATGAATGGGACAGCCCATCAATAGCAGATCACTTGGATGCTTCATAAATATGTACACGCCAGTGTGACGTCAGTTTTTATGAGCTCAAAAGGACCCGCTCGCGTTTGATTGATGATGGGGAACCCGGCGAGTGGTTTATTGATTCTCTTGATTTGAGTGTTATGTGTGTTGTTAACAGCGTCATTAGGTGGAACCACGTTGTGGTCTAAATTGGCAATTGGGTCGCTTTTGTTGTAGAAGAGGAAAAAAGTTAAAGATCAAAATAAACGGCGAAAAATAACGTGTCGTGTGAAAGTCGAGAGTTCCGTGCGGCATTAGGTTGCGTGTCCAGACGGGACATTGAAGTATTTGGCAAGCCAACCTAATTTCTAACAGCTACTGTCTGGAAGCTGATGGACGAACATTCAAATTGGGATCCTCGATTAGAAAAAGCACGCGATGTTCGCATTTAGGATGATTGCTATTTGAATCTTGTTTTAGGCAAAATTAGGTAACTATAAAATTGCCCCTATTTAGCGATCTTTATCTACATTGTTCTAGCTCTTTGATCTATTCAGCGTAATAGATATTATGACTGAATTTATTTAAACAAATTGGTTTAGTTGGACGGCACGAGATTTTTTTTAATAGAAAATCGATATGACGAGTAGAAGCCACATTTTTATAATACCTTTACCATAATAATGATCAAAAGCAATCTACGAACATCTATCACTGAATTTATCTTGTTTACTTTTTCATATCTTTAGAAATATTGTTCGGCAAAGCTTTTACCCAAATAATTACTTCTTACACGTGTAATGTTTATTATAATGAGAGGAAATGAGTGGTCGTCTTGATCCAGCTTTTAATTTGAAAGAGAAATGGCGGTAAATTAGTCCATAATTATAACGAGGACAAATATGACAAATATTGAGTGAAGCTTTTGGTTTCGTCTTACAAAATATTAAAAACAAGTAGCCACGAAGCCACAAACATTTCACGAAATCAACGAAATTGCTCCTAAATTAACAATATTGAAGATTCCAAAATCAATCTTGACACCAATTCAAAATTAATTTGCGTGAGCTATGTGGTTTCATCGTCTGTAGTTCGTCGTCTTATATTAGCATCGGTCGATAGCAATTAATGAGCTCCGTTATTTCAATTAAACTGGAACACACGTACCTATAAAAGCTAGGAATAGTTTAGTCTGGAGTTAATCAAAGAGTGGTTAAACGAGCCAACCGATAAACATTACACCGAAACAACCAATAGAAATACATCACCATTCCGAGCCAATCTGATTTAAATTTTTAAGAACAACATACATATATGTTATAATTATGCGTTAAATGCAAATGTATCCCATATTTTATTAACGAACGCTTAAGTGCAGTTCTGGTTTAAAAGTATCTCTCGACACGCTGCCACTGTTTCAGGCTCTTTGTATAATTGGAAATGAAACTAGTGTATGTTTTTGTTAACTTTGTTTCAACATTACCGACAGCTATATGTAGCTTACTTTCAGAATCATCTCATATTAACGATACTATTTAAAGAGATACTTTGTATCCTTCAGGTGAAATATCCCGGGACTTCAGTAGAGCATTAGAACAAATTACTACTCCGTCGCAGGTTCACACATCCTCTAATTATCTTGGCTCGGTATATGAGTTACGAGGTCAGCATTGGGCTCTTAGGGACTTGATTGTTACGGTTTGTTTGATGTAATATTCTCAGGATTTAGTCAATTAATTTCGTGCTCCCAATTTTCTTTGTAAACTAACTAATGTTGACTCTAATCTTTATAAATGGTTGATGTCTAAATTACTATTACTTAACAGCTGTGGAATCCTTTGATCTTACTGTTGGGTTGGCATAAAGTTTGTAAACATTGTATAATTTTGTTAGTATTCCAAGCAAAAAAAGCTATTCGGCATTAATGGTACACTTTGCACGTAATATATCATGTAAATCCGCTATAAGCTTATTTATATATCTCCGCAACATGTGTGCGAGCTCACCGCAGTCGGGATTTCGTTAGCGTTGTCACCACAAACATTTGAACAGGCGGAGGGGAAACAAAAATCCCTCCCTTTGTGATAACCGCGTAGAAAGAAACAATTACCTGGATATAGCGTCATTGGCCTAGAGTCAGAGTTTTGTCCTAGATTCAATACAAAGATTGAACGACACTGTGATTAAGTTTCCTTGTTCAGATAGTTCTCAGTCGCAGCCTTCGGGCTGGGATTCGTCCCAAGAGGATTGTTGTGCTATTGTGACTTCGAATATTCTCTCTGGGAGCCAGGACCACTCCCGCCACATCTCCAGGGATTACCCGTGTAATAGCATAAACATGAACGTACGGTACGACCGTCGAACAGACTATAGATCAAGGTTCATTACCCACTTTGTAAGCCTCTTCGCGAGTATGAAATTTCAATAATGAAGGACCCATTATCATTTATTTTGTGAACCATTTTATTTTATGGTAATGAATGCTACGGTAGTGAATAAAATTTACGTAGTTAGCGGAAAATGTTTTTGACATATTTGGGGATTTGGCCTGTCATGAAGATAAATTGATTGGTGTAAGTTGGCAACCTCATTAGTTAAGGTCAAAACGATTAAATGTCATCGACCCCAAGCTTTCTGAAATGAAAAAAAGAAAATGTTATTGAGACTATAATTTATGAATGTAGACGCAAAAAAGATTTGCCAAAGTGGAAATTGAAAGATCAAAGTGTACATTGCAAGCATGTCATCATTTCGTTTTGCCGATCAAAAAACCCTGTCTGTGAAGTAGACTTGTTATATTCCAGTGGCGGAGAGCTACTGAATGTTTGATATCGGGTACTCGAAGTTTTCGCGAGAGATATCCACAATGTTTTCGTTCGGTGCAAATGTAGTCCTGGCACGGCATCAAGACGACGGACGACGCAAGGTCGCGGTTACTAGCTAATAAAATAAAATTCTCGCAGATCAGTCTACATCATACTGCGGTTTAATAAACAAAAACAAAGTCTATGTCCAAGGTTGTCTGCATGTTTTATGGGGAAAGAAAAGGAAGATCGTTTGAAGGTGTCGTTTGGAAGGTCATTGATTGTGCAGCATGCAAAAAATCTGTTCAGATATTTTAGAAAATTATTTCTATATTGTATTTAAATTATTTATTGTAAAAATATGTAAAATAGCGTTACAAATATTGTGCAATAGACAACATGCTGAACCTTGCATTTGACAAATATTAACCAGAGATGTTTTAGAATTATTTATTTTTACTTTTCTTTTAGCTATGGGCAGCAGTACCCACCAGTAGATTACATTTAAATTTTCTCATGTCTGTCTGACTTAACTTTGTGTTACACAAAGTTGATAACGTAAATTCAGGGTCTGAGCCGGGTGTTGCTAGTTTGAAATCCTTATCCTAATTAATATTATAAATGCGAAAGTGAGTGTGTTTGTTTATTTGTTTGTTACGCTTTTACGTTAAAACTGCTGAATGGATTTATATGAAATTTGGCACATGGGTAGAGAACAACCTGGGTTAGGACATAGGATACTTTTTCTCTCGATATTACAAGGGGATCGAGACTTATTCGGGTAAAACCGGGGGGTGCAGCTAGTCTATAATAATTTTGAATGCAGATGTGGAACGAACAGTCAAAATTGTTGCTTGAAATAATTCTCGTATAATTTGTCACTATGGTTGTGGCCAAATAATAATATATTTTTTCCTATGCTGTATTCAACGGAGCATTAAAGACTGCAAGGACGAAACATGTCATCGTTTTCATCATCATCTTCCTGCCCTTGGCCCATGTTACTGGTAGTGCCATCCAGGAAGAAGCGCCCCACTCCGCGATTACTGGACTGTAAGCTGTACTTTAGTACGGAGCGGAGAGGAGGCGCCAGGATGGCGCCATCTTTATTTAGGGTCGCTAAATGTTTCCCTATCAATCGTCAGACAATTATTCTGTATCGTTTTGTTGCATAAAATTTGCGGATAAAAAAAAATCAAGATTAAATACTGAAACCATTCTATTTTACTCTTTGATTCTGCGTAATGACTGTAG
Source organism: Agrochola circellaris (assembly GCA_914767755.1). Classification (NCBI taxonomy): domain Eukaryota; kingdom Metazoa; phylum Arthropoda; class Insecta; order Lepidoptera; family Noctuidae; genus Agrochola; species Agrochola circellaris. Next base: position 8,064,083 of record OU611853.1, read on the forward strand.
TCATCGTGACTACTTTATATCGTCAAAATTTCAATAAGCGCCAAGAAAAATTGTTTTAATAATCCTCAGGCGCAAAAACTGGGATCAGTGAGTCATCGCGGATGTCACCGGGAGAAAACGGGAAAATACGCAATGTTATTAAAGCCACTTCATTTCAAAATTAGAACGTTCAGTCTCGATTCATCCCGCGCGGCGCGTGCGCCGACTCGCGGTCCGTTGACGTTTGAATCGGAAACTATCATTCAAGAAATTAATATAATAGTTAGGACATATTTGAAACGAATGTGACAAGTTTATCCGTAGATCATAATCATGTAAACTTTGTTTTTTATTTAATTTATATGTGCGACAAAAAATTACGTTTCGTGAAATTTGGCAAGAGTGGTTTCCGTCTAAACAGTGTTTGACACCCGTTAACAAAGCATTGATTTGTATGTGAACTGTAATCAATCTGCAATTTGGTCAAATGTTTTTCTTCTCGCTTTTATTAATTGTCACTTTCCTCGTATATTTTTCAATTTTTTTTCTTCTAAACAGTGTTCTCTTGAGTGTCTTTATTGTGAAAAGTGGTTTACCCTAGAGGTAACGAAAAAATTAATAACTTACTTTTAAAACTTTTAAAGCTTTTATGAGTTAGGATCACAACAAACATATTTTTAACACTCAAGGGAATCGATTATCCTTCTTTCAGGAAAAGTTTATCAGTTGTTTTTGGTAACTTCGCAAGTCTTTTTGATTTTCTCGGTTTAAATAAAAACTTAATAAAGCATCAATTTTCAATTTAGATTTTAAAACTTTGTTTTTTTATCAGAAACCTACACGTTAAATGTTAGATTTTGTTGGAACATAAAATGCTTTCACTCAGTTTTAAAATACAAGCTATGTTTAGTATTGAAATTAAACGAACCACACAAATAAACTATTCAAATAAATCAAATTCAATTGTTCGCTTGTAATGTCGAAATAACTTTATCAACTTATAATGAGCTTTTACTAAATATAAATGAAAGGACTCGTATGTAAGGACGGTACATAGAAAAAAAAAAAAAAAAATTGTCTGTCTGTTTGTTTGTTCCGGCTAATCTCCGAAATGGCTGGGCCGATTTTGACAGGATTTTTTTAAAGAATTAAGGTCCACGCGGGCGAGGCCGCGGTCTGCAGCTAGTAATTAATAATCATTGACTAAACGTTGTTCTGTTAGCCAATAACAATGATTCGAGCTTGTTGTTCAACATTACATTGGCAGTGTTTACTAAATAACATCTCTAGCACACAATTGGATATTGTCATCAGTTATTGTAATCACTTTGTGCTGCATGCTAATGTTTTCAAAATCTGCTCATTGTGAACTTTGACAGGCGGCAACCATCCGTTAAGGTATGTTATAGGTACCTAGTCCTACTGCTTTACATTACCATTCTATTATGTAAGAATTTAAACTTAACAAAATATAAGTCCTAAAAGCTTTACATACTTACTTGCCAGTTGTACTTTTGTTTTGTGATTTATTTCTTCCACTCAGCCTCAGCCCATTATACACGAAGCAAGTTTCTTGTCTGTGGTACTCAATAAAATTGAAGTAACATAATAGGACTTCCATCTCCTAAACACTGTTAAAGCGCCGGCTATACTGGGAAAGAAGCTAAGTTCGCTTATGCTTCGCTCATGTAACAACAAAGAAGTTCATATCTAACCAGTTTCAAAACAAAATCCCATGAACACGATGACCACATCTGTTACCGGCCCGGTGCTATAGCCGCCGAGCGCTGCAAGCAAGAATAGTCCTTACGGTGGTTAGATATGAACTTCTTCGATGGTACCTACCGCGTCTTTTCATACTTCTGTTCATAGTTCGCGGTGTGAACCGAAGAATGCAAACACGCGGTAGCTACATGAGTGAAGCTAAACGAACTTAGCTTCGTTCTCAGTGTGGCCTTCGCTTTAGACGGTACAACTTTTATTGTTGCTTCAATTTATGATATAACACAGATAATTAAATGGCACCGTGTGATCAGGCTTAATAGTGCAGTACTGGACCTATTTCCTATCGTAAACGAAGCAACGAAGCAGCCATGTTCCTCACATACTCTTTGTATGTGAGGAACATAGCTTCTGACGATTTATAAGTGCCCATGTAGGTTTATGTAATTTTTTTAATTTTTTTTTTTAATGTCTCTTGGCTTTCTTTGGTTACTGTCTACCCCTATGGGTAGAACGCCTGTGTTTATTTATCTATGGACCTATTTCCATATCTAAGTCAATGCTTTTCCTAAGTTTTGGATTACGTATCACTTCGTTATACGCAGTCCACATTCAGACTGAAGCGTGTCTCATGAAACTACTTAGTTAAAATAAAATGGAAGAATAATTAAACATGAAAGAATAATGTAACCTAACCCCCCCCCCCCCCCCCCCCCCCTACCTGTCAATACAGTAACAGTAAAAAAGGATACAACATTTATAATATCGAACAAATTACTTGTAGTAAATGAATATTTATTAGAACTACTCCTCAATGTCTGAATTTAATTAAGTTTAGTCCATAAATAAGACGTTCTACATGATTTATTTATGTACCCTTTTGGAGTGCCATTTTATATGTATTTAATTTAAATCTTAAGCTAAAGGAGCTAAGGCACTTAATGTATCATCAGGATATTTTCAACTGTCAGGAATTAAAATAGATACTTAAGAGAAGATTTAATTTTAAAGTCACTGGCCGATGTTATTTTAAAGTCCAAAAAAGGCAGATTTTTTATGTAGCTCAATAATTATTTAATGTCTTGTTACCTGCTTAAATAGAACCACTGAAAATAAAATAAAACAAACCCTTAGATTGGCAATGGGTGGCGCTTTACGCGGGCGTTTGATATACCGAAGCAGCGGTGGCATCGAGCGCCAAGCATTCTCCGAGCGCTGCACTGACAGACATTCTATTAAATAGTTCCAGCGAGCAGACTATAAGTGATGATATCCCTCTTTTAGTGCATGTAGTAGCTTCTAAATAGATGGTCGGGAGCGATGACACCGTGCCGAGTGTACCGACCATAGTTTTGTTGCATGACATTAACGTTTTTGGTTGTACCGTCTGGACTGCGTCTGATTTATTTCAAACGCCTTCATAAATGGCAACGGGTACAAATTCGTTCGTGGTTTACACGAGTTGGTTTGACTAATCTTATAAACACAATACGTTCATGTTAGTTATATTTCACGTTTTTACTGCACACAGGTCGTCAGACACGTGTAATGTCAACAACACATTTACAAAACAAACAAAATAATGTTAACGGCAGGGTAAAATTAAATACAAAGTATTTCCATAAGGCTGAACATAGCTTATGTGAGATGAGAGGTAGAAACATGCGCGAGCTCCCGCGGTGACCCTTATCACCTCCCTTTCCCCACCTGTGGACAGGTCCCGCTACAATTTGATACCAGTTTTTTAAATGTCTAAACATTTTCATTTTGTGTTCTCTACGTATACTGGAAAAAAAGCAATAAGCAACAAACAATATATGTTCTTTGCACCTGACACATGCGGGCAAAGTGCGCCCTTAAAAATATGACGTTATTTTCCGATCATACTGAATTTTTAATTTTCCTCGCCTGTGTTAGAAAAATGTTTACATTGCTTTATTCGTAAGACTGCGGAGCTTCCAAAAATAACTTCTTTACCTAGCGCCAAAAGGCTCATTTTTCACGATCGTGACGTGGATGCGTGCAGCGGTCAGATGATTGCAGATTGAAATTAGATACCCAATACGCCCACTCGTCGACAGACGCAAATCATTATTCTACTTTTGCTGTCGCACTGAAAGTTAAACATACATATTTATATCCCTTGAATAATAAACAAAGTTATTCAATCAGTGAAAACATAACTCTGGGAACAATGGAGTGCGGTCGTCTCAACAGCGGGTTGAGGTGGAGTGCATACTCTTCCGCGTCTTCAAACGCGAACATGCCGGCCGTAGTGATCGAAGACTTGTGTGCAGACGAACAGTGCCCGGGCACCGACAATTATCTGATAACTTTCCCGGAAGAGGACAGCGAGCCCGAATCAGCTCACGGCGTCAAAAAGCGGATTTCCGAAGAAATAGACATCTTAAACGAAGCTCCTAAACTTCTTAATCGTTGTTACGAAAACCCTCTTTTCATCCCGGCCAGCGAAGTTTTAAAAGACGAGATAAGTGACGATGGGGACAGTGAGGAACTAATGAAGAGTGAGGCAAAAAAGTTTGAGGATTATAAGTTTTGTGAGGCAGTTAACGACTTCGATATCGAGTTGGAAGCGGGGGAGGCGGTGCCGATAGTGTACCTGTCGACGACGCGGGCCGCGCGCCTTCAGAGGGCACTACGGCTCGGCGGGTACAAAAAGGTGAGTCTCTCTCTTTATTACGAGTAATACCGCCACTGCTCTTTATGAAAACATTTTTCGACGTTTTTTCTCATTGTGCCAGACTTTATTGGAGTCAAAGTTTGTGACAGCTAATTAACATTTAATTTTCCTTTTTCTCGTAACGCTCGTGTTGATGTGTTCAATGAGATATTTTTTATCTGTTTCGACGGGTTGAAATTGAAATGTCACAAAAATAACGAGCGTTGCAGCAACACTGTGAAAAGGGTTCAATTAGTGCTACATTGTGTGTAGGCACGTAATCCGGTGTGTTGTCCTCGTCTAGCTTGTTAATTACTGTTGTTAATATTTCATGTATGTAGGTTATAGTAGTTAGTGCGGATGGATGGTATACTTTGATCCTCTGTTTGAATATGTTTACATAATATAGCTCTATTAACGAGCTCATTTTTGACAAACAATTATTGAAGGAAGAATGTGTTCGCAATTTGCTCATAATGACGAACTTTCATTTCCTTGGCATTTGCCTTAGTAACTGCTCTCTCTTCGGATGCTTCATGTACTCATATAATAAAGTTCGTCTATTTAATGTTACATAAAGAGGTACTTTGGTGACGTAGTGAGGTCGTTGGAAGCGTGTCTCGTAGGTAAGTGTGCTCGGCAATAGCTCAGTGCAGCGTTGATATTTGCTTTCCTACGCTTCTCTTGAATGTCCCTTTAATTAAAAAGCAGCCTTGTAAATAAAACAACGGTAAATTGCTGCTACTTTAATTTCCTTTAAGGTAAGAGCTTCCTTATAAAGTCTACGTATTCTTAGAAATTACACGGATGTTTGCAGTTATTTTCTAAAAATATAGCTTGCTTGGTAGAGTTATAGCCTGGGTGAGAAGTAGACCCTAATAAACATATTTTACATGACTACAGAATCTATGTAAAACAAGTAACTTATCGCGTCTGTCTGTGTGACCTCGTTGTACTCATAAACTACGCAACGGATTTTGGTGTGGTTTTCACCATCATTTAGATAATTTATTACTATAGATAGGTGTATGTGTATATACGTAATATGTGACTATAAAACTTACACATAATCAAAAAATGACGATATTTTGTCAAGTCATAAAAACTGTGCGAAGCCGGGATTAGCACAAAAATAAATCTTTTTAATTGGTTCCACGAAACACCAATATTTTCAGAACATACATAAACCTTTTCTATTTCCCTAATGTTTATATTCAGCCAGTTTTCCGCGTTCTATTTTTCCACTGAAAAAAGCAATTTTAGAATGAATTGCATTTAAAATTCGAATTTCATATTGGGCAAATAAAACTCGCTGGCAAGTCGCGCGCGAACACTCGACGCGGACGCACGCCACGATTCACGGTATGCTGTACGATTTTAATTAGTACTGTCAGAAATTCTGCACCCTACCTGCTGTATTATTCGTTTAATTTGGTTTAAAATTCGTGCCTTTCATCCCCTGGAGCATATGTGTAGGTATTTGTAAAAATGGAATCAAATTAAAATAAAATAAAATTATTGTAAATACTCCAACTCCCTAAAATCATTACCGAAATAGAAAACAACCTTCCGAACAGGTAATCGTAACATACGACTACTGAAAGGGGTTTCTATTATAGCCTCCTAAAACCGTGAAAAAAAAACCCATGCTCATTTATACGAATCACAAGAAATCGAGAACAATGTAGACGAGATTGGATCGAAATCAAATAAGCCTTTTCTAGTATCAACCCGAGTCTTTAACATTCATTCGGGTCCGTAACGCCACTTGGGGTGCTCGATTCTATCCAATATCTAGCGTTCAGTTTCTTAAATCCCTGTAAGCCTATTTTAAAAGAAAGATGAAATAAAAACGTGAATTGTATGAGAAGGAGCTGCGTACCTAAGTAGCCGGTAAGAACTAAAACGGGAATGACTGGATAGGTCTTGTCTGGCACTAATAAATCGCAATCATCTTATCGGACGGGAACATAAATAGTTAGTTAGTTCCTAGATCTGGGTTCTTGTTGCCCTTGTTCGGACTCGATTGGTGCTTTTAATTACTTTAGTTGAGCTCTCATTACGCGGTGGAGAAATTGCAAAGATAGGCAGTAGATATGGTTGTTACAATTTATGTTTATATTTATTGTTGATTTCTAAATAGCAGCGGTAATAGATTTAGTTACATTTATACTGGAGTAAAATAAGAAGCGTATCAATTAAAAGTAAAAAGAAAACCAGCCAAGTGGGTGTCCTACCACGCACAATTAAGGGTTCCGTAGTTGGGATGAATTTACCCCAAGAACAAACTTAACATTGTAGTTGAAAAACATGTTCTCCTTTCTCTCTTTCAAACTGCAAATTTAAGTTGGTCGATTATTATTCGTTAACCTGTAAAGCCAACTTAGCTGTAGGTAATAGTTTTCCTTTTAATTTCGATATATTTACTACTGCTGTGTTTTTTTTCATAAATCCAAGTACTACCTTTTAGCTGGCAAGGCCCCCCCCCTTGCCAGGTAAATGGTAGTACACACATACTCTAATAAAAATAAGCACTTTAAATTAAAGCTTAATATTTCGCAAACGGATCCCTAAATTGAAAAATGGCTTTTACACACGCACAATATTTTTGAACGACCTTTCCAAAGACAGCCCACACTATGGTGTGGGCTGTCGTTGGAAACATTTAGCGAGAAGCTTTTTTTTTTGCTTCCCACTTTACGTGTAGGGGTCGTACCGCAAATTATTTTTTTATTTGTTTTTATTTTACCACTTTGTCAGCGTAATTAATATGTACAGTTGTACACCCATGCCAAATTACAGCTTTATAGTACTAACAGTTTCCGAGCTAAGCCGCGGACAGACAGACAGACAACGGGCATGGCGAATCTATAAGGGTTCTTTGTTTGCTACGGAACCCTAAAAAACACATTCACTCTGAAGTCTAAGTTTATAAATGCAGCTCACTTAAGAAAAGCGTTCTTCACCATAATACATTTGAACTTGCCTCATTATATGAATGGTCCGTTTACCGCCTTCAGAAAATTATAAATCATTTGCTAAAGATTTTAATTAATTCAGACGAGGCTTCAGAACCAAGGCTCGTTATGAAGGTTAAATTAATTTTCCAAACTATAGACGATGAATTACACGAGCATGAAAGTTAATTTCTGACAAATTGTTTCTAAACTATTGTAATTTGGGACGACAAACATAAGTTGTTGAGGGCGGAAAATATTTGAAACAGAAATGAGATTAGACCTGTTTTGTTCGAAGTATCATTGATGAGGTATCCGTAGATATAAGAGGTGCTTGAGCTCGAGTGACATACGAAAAAGAAAAGAGGCAAGATTTCTGCAAGATAATATGCTTTCGCATCGCTGTATCTTCATGGGGCGTTATGCTATTCTATAAATTAAACATGTCGGGGGAACGACATAGAGGGTTCTACCAAGAAAAACTTTTGTGAAATAGGAACCAGAAACAGCAGACTTTCTTTGTTTAGCCAACAATAATAATTTGCTAACTGTAAGTTGGAGTTTGTTGTTGTTCTTGAATTCATGATTTATGTGAATACGATATTACATCAAACCTTTCTGAGAAATACAGTTATGTAAAATTAGGTACCTAATTGAAGATATTTTATTTTTCATTGGAGAATGATGCTGTAGATTTATGATTTACATTCATCGGATGAGATGGCTAGCTTAACGATGGGTGATTAGTTATCAGTCCTTCGGTTTTCTCATTTCTGTTATCCTGTAAGGACTTTAGGCGACAGTCACAGGTATTCTTATAATAACAAGGATCATTATCCTTCGAAGAATGCTCGATGAGCAAAGAATTCCATGTAAAGGAGGGCCATCTACCCAACACAACAGTGACAGTCCTCATAGCAACAAGCCCCTCAAGTTATTTAGTTACCAACATTGTTAAACAAATTTCAAAGGCATCACAGCTTTCCTTTGAAGGTACGAAAGCCATACTACAGTTAATCCTCATTCATATTACCAGAGCCGCTCCTTTCAGACTTCACTATGGCGTCTGTGGAAGTCGGCGGATGTTTTGATTAACCGAATATAAGATGCCTTGCAAGCGTAATACTCACCTTGAATCAAGATTCATAAATCTTGCATCTTTATATCTTAAAAACGTGCTCATGTTTTAGCTTCTAAATAGAAGTTTATGCTTTTGGCGTGAATAGAGGTTTTATTAAAATGATGGATATTGCGTCAGTTTTTTGTATTTTTTTTTTTAATGAATGGTTATAAAACATTACCATTTAAAAGTTTGCTATAGTTCGTTCAAAACGTGGTCTGGTATTGTTCTGAAGTTATTGGATCATCAAGTATAAATAAGACTCATCATCTCATTACTTGTTTATGTTCTAGCTTTCATAACATTGTATAATCTTCGCCAACCGCTGCCGCCACCATTGTCTGAACCAGCGTGGTAATCAATGCTCCTGCCTTCTTAATGTGAGAAGAGGCTTTTGCCCTGCAGTGGGACAGTAATAGGCTGGTATTGTAATCATCTATGCCTAACCTATTGTTATAAATTAACTACAATAAAAAGTCCTCAGTATACCTGTTATCTAATAGGTACATTGACTACTCTTAGTTGTTGTTGTTGTTATGTTTGCTGTTGTTGTTTTAGGTTTTATTTTTCCCAATTTTCCGACTATTTATCGATTCCAATAACCTCTTTGATATTACTTTGAGTGCTAACAATTTAATCAGCTAGTTCTTCCTTTGAAGGCATCAAAGGAAAACAATTGATGCCTACGTCAGTTGGATCAGGAAGTTCTTATTTTACCACGTAGAGCACTGATAGAACTGTCAAAATAACGGAACGTTATTCTAAACGGTTTTTGGGGACGAACAGAATGTATGTTTGTTTTTTCTTTTTCATGTCAATCTGGGACTAAAAATACAGTGTGGTTTGTGTAAGTGGGAGTCAGAATCTAAAAGTCATCTTAGCAAGATTGTGATGGCCATAGCTTTTAGCAAACTAGTGTCTGTCTAGCTAGTGTTATTGCTAGCATTCGTGTACCTAAATGTGGCTTTAGTGATTGGTATTGGAAGGCTGAGGCTGTAATGCCCACCACTAGGAAAATTCTAGGAAAATGGCAAATGTGTCACCAATTTGAAAATGTTGTATGAAAATTGCATCAGAAACCAATACATCTTAACTATGTGCTAAAATAGCATCAGCAGTACCTTTCTATGCATAATGAAGGTAATTTTTTGTTTACCTATTTCCAGGTTGCACGATTTTCATGTCCAGTATCGAATTTTATAGTAGCCGACTATGGGAAAACCTTTCGTGGATCTATATTATAACTTTACTTAATATTATAAATGCGAAAGTGAGTTTGTTTGTTACGTATTTACATTATAACGGCTGAATGGATTTGGTTGAAATTTGGCACATAGGTAGACCATGACCGGGAGAGGGACATAGAATACCGTTTATCCCGATATTCCCACGGAATCGAGACTTATGCGGGTGAAACCGCGGGGCGAAGCTAGTTTTATTATATTCGTGGTATAAACTTCTAATACAGCCTACCTCGTGACGCAAAACGAGCGTGAACATAATAATAAAATAGTGCCACAATTTGTTCTATGAAAGTAGTTCGCAGTTAGATATAATTTATAAGACAACATGATTTATGTGCGGTATTTTTTGCTTATAATTTTCGCTTCTTGCTCATAGTTTTTCTGTTGGCCTTAATTTGGCTTAGCGTGACGACCTCCATCCACGTTTTGTTCTATTTATTATAATATTATTATTAAAGATTTTTTTTCACGTTCTGTACATGAATCTCAACGGAATAATGATACAAAAAATACCTGGATAAGACTTGCCCTGTTTAATTTTCCCAGAAAAATACAAATGCCTAGATTTTTTTCAAAATAAAACGTTCGCTATAACTACTCAACAGCGGTCAACGACCCCATCCAGTTTAAAGGTAAGCCGGCTGTCTATGTCAGTCAGGCCACAGATGTACTTCATACTTTTTTTCTTACTAGCAGACGGTTGGCTCTGTTCCACACGGGAAGTGTTGTCGCATTCCGGAGCAAGTCGCGCGAATACTGAGGTGCTTGGCTTTTTGTATTACCCATGAATATGGGAGTATATGCCGGTTTTTGAAGGCCATCGTCATTGGTCAATGGTGATTTATTATTCAGTTACAAAAACCATGTTTCACAGTGAACATAATTAGTGTCGATAGATTATTGGTTAATGTTATCAATAAAAAGTTACGCTTCGACTTGAGAACCTCCTCGTAGTTTCCGTCGGTTTAAAACAGCAAATTATTTCCAATTTCATAGCTTTGTACCAAATGGTACCTACTTAAGTAACTACACATCTCATTTCTAAAAACAATGATGTCACTTACATTACAATTTTAAATGTTCCAAAAATACCCATCGTTCAGACAGATCTCACCTCCACCTCAGAAATTTGATTTACCAGTACTCGTGTAATTTTCAAAGTTCACCCGGCGCCCCTATACCTAACAATATACGGCGCAGTCGATCTCGGGCAATTTCCTCGACGGACGCTTCCATCGATGCGGTTCGAGACATTACGACACCTACCGGCGGAAAATGGAATTCAGTTAGCGTTTCCTTCTCAAACACTTTAATTTAAACTTACAAGTAGGGGATTACTTGTGTAAGCCTATTTCTAAGCGCGTAACAGCGTTTGTAAATTGATAGATTACGCTGAATTATGATGGACATTATTGTGTGAATTGGTATGAGGTGCTGGACTTTGTTATTTTGCGTTTTAATGGGTAATTGATTCTTGAATTTAGACCAGCTTTGCGATTGATTCGACTGTCAAGAAAAAAAATCACTAGCGTTTCAAATATGTAGGTAAATGTGTGTACCTACACAACATGCATTGACATAATTTTAAATAACGAGGACAGCCTTGAAAGGATATCACTACTACACTCGTTAACAAAGTCACTGCATAATATCAAAACACAGCGAAATGCAAAATAGGTATTGCTAAGACTGAGTACGCCACACAATGGTTCACCGCAGCCTCATTGCTCCTCACGATTTTCCGTTCACTCATTCAGCCAACACCACAGCTGTTGTCTATTCCCACTTTATATAACATTATGACGTCATCCTCTTGTATAAAGTGTTTCAATCAGTTTGTAGTGCGTCAATTTGTACTAGAAAATTGCTACGCTTCGACAAACCCGAGATTTGTACTTGTTGCAGTTGAAGTTTTACTGAAAATAGAAACTGCAATTTTATTTTGACTGTACACGTATAAAAGCTTTTTATTTGAGTGTGTTTCACAGCACTACATTTTAATTGTTTTATTTAAAACCTTGTATCGACGGGAATATCAAAACACTGTCAATGTTTCGGCGTTTATTTATGGAGAACCGTATTTTTTACCATAATAACTCACCTCTGCCAATAATGTATAGCCAAAACCATAAATAACTCGAGAGCTTATCGAATAGTTAGAAGAAATAACAATGGAATGATTTATCGTGCCTATCCACTTTAACCATCAATATAAAACAGCATAAGAAGTAGATACGTTACTTGAATATATCGTTTCGTAATATGACAAGTATCACGGAAGGAACACTTGGTTAAAAAAACTGTATGATGAAGATAAAGAATTCACAATATGAACTAAAATATTCAACTCTTACAATAATGTACTGAAACGAAAATACTTCAGCGCTCGGGCGCCAAACTTTATATACCTAATATAAAGTAAAGTATTTTAATCTGCGGTGCGCAAGCCCAAGTTACTATTTACATAAAAGTGATATTTCTCCTTCAATTTATTCGTCGCGACGTTTAATTAGTAAGCGTTAATAAGGGAAGTTTGTTGTTTGATTATTTACATTTTATCATCTCAGAGAGGCAACATAATTAGAGGAGTTCAAGGCAAGAGACGAGAATGCTACGTGAAACAAAATGTCTTGTTAGGAAAAGCCGATTTGTAAGCCAATCTCATTATTATACAACTCTGAAGATTTTGTCTAATTAGATAGACGTCAGAAGAAAATTAATGCAGACCCTCAGAATAATGAATATTCTTATGGCGGACCTCAGCTGACTTGTATATAATAATAGTAAACTAAAATAGAACTGTTTTTATTCAATCTTTTATAATTCAAAGCAAGTTTTTTGCCCTCAAGTGCGACCCTCATTGGTATGCAAAACTGTAAGAGAAGTATAATGAAAATGAAATACATGTTTGGCGGAAAGAGTAAATCACATTGAAAGTCAAATGAAAGCCTAAATGAGAAAAATAAAACAATCTCTAAATTGCAGCCTTCGCTGCACTAGAGCTAATATTTCTTTCATATTACACAACAAAGAATAAACTACAGAACAAAGGTTACTACTAGGGAGCAAGACGAACAGACAGGTATTTTATTTTCAATTTGAAGCTGTCTAGGCACAAAACGTAACTAACAATGTGCATGTATACAATACAGTATTTTTGTCATAACAACGCACTACTCGGGGCACAAATGGGGCGCCCACGTGGACCAGCGCCTAATTGGACTGCACATGGAGGTGAGATAGACGTGTTGTTGTTTGTCTTTGTGTACAGCATGTTCCGCAAGTGTAAATTAACATTGAAGCGGGGTCTGTGTCAATGGACTTTGTCTGTTGAACATAATGTAAGGGTCATTTACAACCATTCTTTCAGCGATTTGCCTTACTACGGCGACAATCCTGACATAACTTTGACGAAGTTAGGTACATTTGGACTAAAAGAAGGTAGAATAGATATTAGAAAAGGGAGTACCTGAAACACTCACCCAAAAGATCGTGTCTAGCACGCCTTTTCTAAGAGATAAAGACTGATTCCATTCACAACTTTATAGCTTTTCCAGAAATCTAAAATTAAACTATAGGAACTTAAGCAGTTCCTAGCATAATTCCAGTTTTGAGAAAGTAACAATGCGTAAGTAACGATAACTTATAAACCCACAACAGAAGTCTGTGACTCATTCCTCGTGACTTCTAAAGCACGCGTGGGAACAGAACAACCTGAATCCTTTAGGTCTACCTCATTCTTAGAATTATACATCTTCAGTTTCTCAATAGGAATACCTAATATTTATATTCTACCTACAGCCTTTTATTCCTATGAATTTCATTGATCATAACGAAATTGTTGAGTATGAATACGGACGGATATAAGAAAATAGACGGATTAAGTATACAATTTATAGATATTATGAAATGAAAGATTATATGGCTAGGGAGGATGAGGACACTAAAATGACGGCTGATAGAGATGTATCCATTGAAGATGATAACTTTGTCAATAAGGAGATTTAATTTATAAAACCTGTTTTCCCATCACTGGCCGATAGAAAAGTTTTCGGTACGAATATGGAAAGAAATAAGTAAGGAAGCAGGCCAAAGAAAATATGAATAGATAGTGTGGAATATGATTTGGCTAAAGAGTAAGTAAATGAAAAAGACGTAATCGCAAATGAATGTAATAAGAGCAGGAGATTGACTTTGTAACCAAGAAGATCTAATTTCCACACCCTATTTTCTCCATAGATTATCTTCCTAATGACATGACAGAAAATGACTCTATGCCAGAGACTAATGATAGTATCATAGTCATTATACGAGTAATTCCGGATATTGCTAAGGTGTCCGGCGGGTATCGGTGCCGGAAATCGGTAGGTTTCTATGGGCATGTAGATTAGATTTGGCCTCAATCGTTAAAATGCCTTTGATAGAGTTATTTAAATGGATTGCTTACTGTTATGGTTTATGTTATGGGCCTACACTGTCCTCTCATACCTTTTAACACTGTAATTTGGAAACATTGTAAAAATCATTTACTTTTAAAAGAGTAACCGTGGAGTTTCTTGCTGGCTCTTCTCCATAGGAAACGACCAATTGGAACCGTGCACCTAGCTTCTGACGTTTCATAAGTGCCTTTTATGTGAAAATATTTTGAATTTTGAATTTTATGGCGGTGCTGCTAACACATGGTTTTTAGGGTTCCGTACCTCAAGAGGAAAAAACGGAATCTTGATGAATATTGACCATTACCCCACTTTATCTCCGAAACTACAGAGCATACATTTTTGAAAAAAATACAGAGAATGGTTCTTTACTCATAGATTACAGGAAAACCAATTAGAAGTCTGTGGTCTTAAAATAACATGGTAAATCTCTCAATATTGTGCGTACAAACTTACTATGAGAGAACATTTTTTTGAACTACAGTGTTCAGTTTTTATTTGGGATAAATTCATCCCAACTACGGAACCCTTCATTGTGCGTGGTCCGACACGCACTTGGCCGGTTTTTTTATGTTTCTTATCTGAGATGTTTTGGAGTTATTCATTATCATAATTTCAGCCGGAAGACGTCTGTCGGTGGTCATAGCCCTCCGCCACATCGACCAGCCGAGTCATTATTTAACAACAGTATTCTATCTTTTTCATACCAAGCTAAGCAGAAGTCTTTATTATTCTGCTGTAATAAACTTCCAATACCACACGATACTTATTGGAATATAATAGGTACTTCCTATTATTTATTTCTTCTTACTTTGGTAAGGGTCCTCTAACTAGTTGACAAAACAATGAAACCTTGATGTCTTCAAGTAAACTTTTTACTACACGAACCATAATTGGCAACAGATTTCATTTTCATATTTTTGGAAAAAACCTTTGTTTATATTCACTGTTGGCAATATTCCCGTTATTATTCACAAAGTGATATTATTGAGATTGGTAAGAATTTCATAAGCACCCTTTTACAGTACAATTGAGTTTATTTTTCATTTGCCCGGACTGTGGACCGATATTCTGCGAATTTCGTTTTAATTTTGTCCCTGGCAGAATTTCAAATGATAGTATTGGCAAAATACCTGCTATTGAAGTTTTATTTAATCGTTGTTGATATTGGCGAGATGGCTGGAATAATGAGAAGTTAAACTTTTTATAATATAAACATACCTAATATTTTATGATAAACTTTTAGGCATGTTTTCTTGCTGCTGCGTAATTTTCTAACGAATTGGGTTATTCGGAATCGAGATCAAAATGGCACAGTACAATCTTACTACAGTACCTAACCGTCAGTCCTGCTACCAATATTGTAGCCACTACTAGTATGTTTATCCGCACGATTGGTGGTAGGCATGTAGCGGATATCCGTATACAGCGGCAGATCATACGGGCAGATATGATACGAGAGCGATGATCGTCTATTATTGAGTGACATGAAGTGCGTGCGTGGAGTCCGCAGCCAAGTACTGAAATAACTCCGTATTAAATTAGAACGAGGTATATTTACCTGAGTTTTAGTCTTTAGGAGCCGGGGGGATTTTGTTTAAATAATAAATGATAAGATAATTGGTTATTGAGTCCTACATAATTTATTTATTATAGTTAATTAAAACAGTGCAACACCAATTACATTCATATTGACAACTTTTTTATAAAATTTAATTAAAACTAAAGCTGTGTTCAGACTAGCGCGACGCGACAGCGCGACGCGACACAGGTTATTGTTATACCGTGAAGTTTTCTTAGAAATTGTATTGTTCGAGTCGCGTCGCGCCGTCGCGTCGCGCTGGTCTGCACAAGCCTTAACATGAAACAGTGCATACTTTCTCTTACAGAACACCAGACATATACGAATAATTTTATTCCATTCATCCGCAAAGACATCACATTCAGGGTTGGCACTCAGAAGGACGTTGAGCATCTTCAAAGTACGACACACTGGGGATTCAGCCCTAGTGTATCGTACTTTGAAGATGCTCAACGCTCTTAATAATGAAATGTGAACTTTTTATTTTATTAAAGGCACACTGAACAAAGAAATTACATAAATTATAGCTTTCTTGTATATTAATTAACAGTTATAGTGCCAATATATAATATATTAGCTAATCATTATCCAAATATGCCGTTACCTAGAAATATCTATCTTCACAAACGTCATAACGACCAGGCTATCGCGATGAAGTTCTGTCTTTCAACGTAGCGATAAGTTTGAGATCACTTTGTGAAAGTTGCTAGTTATCTCAGTAGTTGCTGTCGTGGCCGGTCTTATCGAACCGAATAGTTCTGCTATCTGTTGATAGCTAGTCTTGTTGGTGAGATAAAGTCAGTCAGCTGACATGGAATGTAGATAGTAGGGTGCAAGGAAATATCTTTATAAGGTAGGATCAAAGCTTAATTAATTGTGGTGGCTTTTAGTAGAAATTACAAAAAAATATTACTTCTTTTTTTTGGAATATTGTCATCGACACGATTTAAAAAAACAACCAAATCACCTCTTGATATTCATCATCACAGTTATAGCTTAAATTACAGCTGAAATTTTGGGATTCGTGAAATCCCAAATCCCATAATTTTAGCTTAAAATGTACGGCCTAATAACAATATTTTAATACAAGGTGAAAATGTAAATATTCTGAAGTTAGAAGTTTAATTAAAAGTCAGAAGTTAAAAATCAAAAGTTATTTAGTAATCTAAATTAAATGAACAGCTCTCTTTCTTCCTTGTTTTCTTCAAAATAGATAATCATATTGGGGTTTATTTATAAACGTTGGTTAAAGTTAAGTAATGATAAGCGACATTTTAAGCATAATTGTTGACGTTTAAACATCACTTAACTGTAAGCAACGTTTATAAATGAAGGGGATTATTTTTCGTTCTGTACCAGAACTGACTGACTTGATCCACTTTCGTTCGAGGCTCCCTAAACACCATCCATCAATGACAGTGGAAAAAATTAGCGTCCTTATATAAGGACGACGCTTGCTTTATACTGAGAATGTAATATCGTCAGAAATATTCTGATGTTTTGGCGAAAATTGCCCCAATTCGCTTTCTGATATTCATCTTGGGTAAAATTGAGGCAAGCGATAAGAATATCTAGTGTTTAAAATATGAGAGGTCCCCTAGGACTGATATTTTTAGGCTTAATATTTTAGAAGTAGAATATTGTATTGTTTTGTTTAGGTCTGACATCGGTGAAGAAAAACATTGTGAGGAAACTTGGACTTAGTTAATATACGTCTGAAATCGCCAACCCGTCCTGAACAAGCGTGGTGATCAATGCTTGTGCCTTCTCTGTATCAGAAGAGGCCTTTGCCCTGCAGCAGGACAATAATAGGCTGGTATTATTATAACTTATTAGGTATTATATAGGAGCGAATGATTTCCAATAAGTAAATCATATTAATGTCTTCCCGGAGTTACTAATCTTACTAGATAGGTACGGTACTTCTATGTTCTATGTTATGGGGTTTGGTTTCCGCACTTAGTCCTTCAGTGGACCATTGTCGGTACGGTACTTATTCTAAGAGGGAAATATAAACAACACGGAAGGCGACAGTTATTGATTAAAACATTGCAATGACTAAAGTTAATTAACAGAGTTAAATTACCACGCAAGGAAAAACAAACGGTGTACTTATACAATATTCATCTTGTTTAAAATTAGAAGGCAAACAAAATATTTACAAAATACTTACCTAAAAAAACATCATAATTCAAGGGCAGCCAGACATAATATTTTCACCTCTCAGTATTAAAAAATATTACGTTCTTTAATAAAATATTACAAAGCATAAAGACTTTTTAGCGGGTATTATAATTTTATTATACCCGTAATCTTTGGCGTCAGCTTCCCTGGGGTATAAGGATGAAGATAATTCTTATTTCCAACTGGATATAAGTCCTAATTTAGCGGAAATTCCAAACGACATAGCCGAATTTCCATTAGAAGCGAAGTGGGGAACGCCAAATTCAATGATGTTGGAATTAAAGCACCTACTATTAAATCCTAAAAACAAAGTTTCACACTTTTTCTCAGAAAACGTTAAACTGTCTGCAATAAACTTCGATCAAAGGGTATAAAACCACCTGTGACTATTTATTAGGCGCAGATGTGACAATTTTAGAATTCTCCTCAAGATGGCCTAGATAACCATGTTTTCCTAGTACCGAGATTCGAATCGAACGGAATGGGCAGAGCGAGATTACATACGTGCAAAATACGTTCTCAGTCCGAATTCTCGGTTTTGTATCAAAGGTATTTTATTGGCAGGCCTATCTGTGTATTCCTCTGCTTCCCAATATACTGTTCTATTTCTCACTCAATACTCGCAACTAGGACGGCGACTGATCCCCTGGGTGCTGCGGGTTTTCAACCATGAAATAAGTTACCTAATATACCAACGAGAGATTTTTCATACCGTCCCTTACTGAAAATTTACTGGATGTCGCTCCAAAAAGAAACTTTGCTTAATTTAATTTATATGAAAAATGCTTCAATTTTGTCCAACGAGACACTAATGACAAGAGACTTCTTAGTACAAAGTATACAATTATATAATAATCTAATGAAGAAGTTTTAATACTACTTGGCTTGGTAGGTATTTAGAGCGTAAAATTAAAAATAAATAAAGAGAGTAAGTGGTTAGCAAAGCTGAAAAAACAATCTTTTATTTAAAAGAATGTAACTTTCTAAATAAAGCTTAAGCTGCAGTGGAATATTTAGTTAAAAAGCAATTAATTATGATGTGTTAAAATCTAATTAATGTTAATTTCTTAATTTGATGTAAATCTTGATACGCAGCACTTTCTACTGCTAAATACGGTTACACGAAGAAAATATTAAAAGAAAGTTATTTAATGAACCTACTTACTTACTTGGCTAATATTAAGCATATAGTACTTAAAACTCGACCTAAGAATGTATATTTATGTGCTCTTAGAGAAATAATAACACCTACCTAGGTTTTGATTAAAATTCAGCGAGATTACAGCAATAATCTTAGTAAATAACAGCTAACACCTAGACTCGCTACACCGCTGCTGACAGCTACCAACAAAGAGAACACATCGCAGTAATCAATCACTTCATTATTTGTAATCAGGGAGACTACTCTCTCTCTACTTCTACTCTCATAAGTTTTTCTTTTTCGAGAGTAACGCGTGAAACAATTAAGTATCCACTAATGGCTAACAACATCAATCTAATCTTTCCCCGTTTTCTTTCTCCCCCAATTATCTTTTTCCTTTTGACGTCACACCCAACGAACCGCGGCCGAGAACAAACTAATTAATTTTTACTCATTTACAAGTCGTTTACTTTAAGTGTTCTTTGAATGGCATTGAAAAATTATGCGGTAATTTTTCTCGCTTGTACAAGATAATTGTGATCCATGATAATTGTTTTAATTTGTTATTTTTTTGTTGCAGGTATGTTGTTGAAGGTGTAATGATTGGCCTTTGATATGCAATAATAGGAGTAATAAAGTCATCAGAGTGACAAGGACAGGTAATTAGCAGCTAAGAGGATAATTTATTACATGCTTTTTGTTCAATCTTTGCACTGTAATACACGCAAAGTTCTCACAAGCCGATACAGAGCCCAGCTGTATCAAACTACAGTCGTATAATTTAATTTGTTTAATGTGTTCCTTTAAAACAAAGTTCATTTGCTAACGTCAACTTAGAGCCAGAATATCTGAGTAAATCCATTAGGGCACCGCTAAGCAACGAGTCTCGGTTGCAAGATGAAACCACTTGACCAAGTTTCCTACTCCAACTTGCTAAGTTACAGCGATCTATGTGAATTAGAATGGGTCATAGTCATGCTTAGGGCATTATCGTCGGTTAATCCTTAGGGCCCAAGATGGGTGTACCTGAAGTCATCACAACGGCGTCGACGACCCTTCAGGTTCCTTCATGCAAAACGTAGATGAGTGAACGTTTAGTTAATTAGGTTTAAGTTTGGCCGTACCTTGCGAAGTAATGGTCGGTCGGCTAGTTTAGTCAAGTTTGTGTGTGACAGTCATACAAGTTTGCCGTGGAGTGGAATACAGTTTCTGAGTTTCAATACAGCTACTAGCTGAAATATAATTGCCTTCATTATGTTCAAGTTACGAAGTAGTTAGTTACCTAGTATATTCGTGAGTGGTGCATTTATTCTCATCATCATCATCATTTCAGCCGAAAGACGTCCACTGCTGGACATAGGCCTCCCCCAAACACCGCCACTTCGACCAATTCTGTGCTTCCCACATCCAGCGGATTCCTGCGGCCTTCTCAAGGTCATCGGTCCATCTTGCGAGAGGCCTTCCAACGCTACGTCTTCCGGTACGCGGTCGCCACTCCAGAACCTTTCGGCCCCATTTCGGCCCCATCGGCCATCTGTTCTGTGAGCAATGTGTCCTGCCCATTTCCACTTAAGTTTGGCAATACTTCGGGCTATGTCGGTTACCTTGGTTCTCCTACGAATCTTTTAATTTCTGATTCGATCAAGTAGGGAAACTGCAAGCATATCCCTCTTCATTGCCCTTTGGGTGCCTTCTAGCCTTCTGATAAGGCCCATTGTGAGCGACCACGTTTCAGCGCCATAAGTCATCACTGCCAACACGCACTGGTCAAAGACTTTTGTCTTGAGACACTGCGGTATGTGGGACGAGAAGATATTGCGTAACCTCGCCGGACGCTGCCCAGCCGAGTCGGATTCGATGATTGACCTCTTTCTCGAAGTTGGACCTACATAGATGGACAGTTTGTCCTACAATTTATTCTACGAATCTATAACGCCCCATTAACACGATGCAAGTTTCTTGTCTGTGGCATTCAATACAATTGAAGCAAAAAATGACACATTTCTTAGCATAATTTCTTCTGAATTCTAAACTACCATAATATCTTTACATTCATTCTAAATTATTAGATCAAATACTCCTAATAGTTTCAACAACTTGTCTATAAACTCACATCTGCGTTATATCGCATAGTTTTATTAAGCTTTTAGTGTGGCAGAGAAACTTAAATGCGCTAATTAAACTAACTAATGTATTAAATGAGCCGTCGCCATCTTGAAAGCACGGTGACTGACTTTTAATTGTAATAAAGCGCGCTTCTCGCTCCCAGACAAAGTTTCACGAGAGACGTTTTAAAGTCATACATCTTACTTCATACGTATGGAGACAACTCGATTACGTACTAAACTGAGAAGTTGTAGTGGATACGACGGAACTGAAGTTACTCTGGAATCCTTAGTTTAGGAACTATTTAAAGTTTGGCTTTGAAAGTTCTTATTACAATCCTTCTCAGATCCATTATTGTGAAACAATATTTCGAACTAAGTTAAAACTATTTCAAGCAATAATGTACGTAAGGCTCATAAGATTATTTAAATTCTAATTAACTTTTGTACCGTCATAGGCCAAAATATCTAGCGCGCCGTGTCATGGATGTGACACCGACATTGTACATAACAAAAATTTCATTCCACGTTTGACCGCTCCGGAATCCCGCGCCCCGCAATGTTCAACAGAACATTTTCCAAGTGAAAATTCAATGCAAAACGGACCCAATACAGACGTTTTCATATTTTTCCCTCAACCAAGTTTGACAATTGAGTTACGGCTCGCGATTGTTATTTTCAGGTCGTTTGTTCGTAAAGAGTGCATGTTTTCCAAGCTTCATTGTAAGTAGGTTATTATTACCATATTATTTTGCGTGTTCAACTGGTTATGAAAGAGAAAATATGTGTGAGTAAAGTAGCTTTTAAGCTCGCGGATTCCAAGAATCGCCCTTGGAAACAAGTTTAAAAAAAAGTAATTTACTGCCATTGCTATCTCCACTGCGTAGTTTAAAATTCAAATGTAAAACTACGTTCAGCTTCTAATTAAAAAGAATTTTCTATTGTATGAAACTTTTCCGGTACCTAACCCAAATGGTGTTAAGTCATTCGTCAGCCAGGTAAATTCGGCCTCCATGACAATAGGACCTCTAAACAGTGGGACCGCCATCCTTCACATGTTAATCTATTCCCGCGCAGATATATTTAATCCTTTACAGAGTGTCGCTTTACCAGGGATTACTCGGGATTTTGTTAATTTCGTCGTTCATTACGCTACTAAGATACACGTAAGTGCGTCGTGTAAAGCTTTGATAGACATTTAATTCACGCTATGTTTACACATACATAACATACATTATTTAGGTCTAAGGGATGACGTCACTGGAGAGCTTATTTATATCATATATTATAAAATAAAGTCACTAATCGCGTTTGTCTGGATGTCCGCGCTGTTCTTCTAAACCACGCAACAGATTTTTTATGAGGTTTTGACTATCGTTTTGAGAATTTATTGCGGAAGGTTTATGTGTAAAATACGTTAGTATTAAAGTTACGTTAACTTAAGAAATTTCTGTTTCTGTAATGTTTTGTCCAGTCGTAAAAACCGTGCGAACCTGGGGCGGGTCGCTAGTGTTTTATAAGTGGTCGGCTATAGGCTGTGTTGATTGATTGAAATAGGTATTATTTGGTTTTCATATCACTAATGTAAAATTTTGAAAGTGTTTGTTTATGAATCACGCCAAAACACTGATTTATAATACTGTAGGTATTATAATACTGTAAGTGCTTACCTTAATACCAAGTTTTATTGATTTTTGGAAATTATTGTAATAAATTAGGAAGTTATTGGAGTATTTCCGTAGACTCGTTAATATTTTCCTCGTGCGTGATATTCAATACTATTAATAAAAATAATCTATATGTAACTTCCATTATATTTATAGCTATTGTTTCACTAATTCTCGGTTATATTTTTCCAAACACGGAAAAGATTTTACACAACTGAATTGAAAATATTTTTTATAGATCATGAGTGTCGATGAAAATAAAATAAAAAAGTTCCACAGCGCGGAGAGAGCGATCAATCAATCATAGAGAGCTATTCATAGAATTTATCTTTTTTTATTGAGCTTTTTATTTATGGCGAGGGGTATTTTCGGTTCCTTTGATAGTCCCTACAGGCCTACACATAATAGATTTAGGCTTGACTAAGGAAGTGGCAGTGTCTGAATGAATTTCTACGCATAATTGTGGAAAATGGCTTGTGATCCGGTAAACTTTGCCGCCCCTATTAATGGTAAACTACATATAAACCGTAATGGTGGCCACCATTACGGTTTATATGTAGTTTACCATTAATAGTGTAGTACCATCATAAGTGATGAGAATCTTC
Organism: Agrochola circellaris; assembly: GCA_914767755.1. Taxonomy (NCBI): domain Eukaryota; kingdom Metazoa; phylum Arthropoda; class Insecta; order Lepidoptera; family Noctuidae; genus Agrochola; species Agrochola circellaris. The sequence goes on from OU611853.1 coordinate 8,087,505, forward strand.
TCAATTTAAAACTAAATATTGTTTTTAATTCGGAATGCACAGTTAAAACTGCATGCATGCACACAAATCAACCTATATTTACAATAAATATAAGATATTTAGATTTAGTAAAACATGAATGCATATAAAATAGATTTGCGTGGTCCTAAAATAATATTCGGGAACAGGATTTACTTGTTTTGCCATTTATGGCGTTGTTTTTGGTCAAGCTACCCATTTGGATTTATAAATAGTAAAAAAAAAAAAAAAATGCGTTTAAAAAGATAGGTAATATATTTAAAAAAAAAAAACTATAAAGTGTTACAGTTTTGAGATCGAAGTATAAAGCGAATATAGTTGCCTAGTTTGGTACAGAATAGATATGGCCTCGGATGCTGTTCTGTTACAGGAAGGAACTAGATGCCGTCTTCAGTTTCTACCCATCTAAACCCAAAGAAGAACAAACGGTCTAATCTGCGTTCGCAATTCATTTGCCAAACATGTTAACAAACGCTAGTTTTAGGAAAAACAACTGTAATGCCTACACATAGAGTCCAGTTTGCGCTACAACTTCATATTTTTAATGACTTTTTCAACAGTTACTAGTCAGTGTATAATCAACTTTATTTACACTAGTGTAAAGTTGATGTTTGTGTAAGTGAAAAACTCGTGTTTGTTTACATGTTTAGTAAATGAATTGCGAACGCAGATTAGATGCATTTTCAATATCACAACCCACCATCCCATACCCTCCCCTTTTCATATTTTCGTAAACGATACCAACAAAGGTTTATAAAGGCAGTGAACGTTCGATCACGTCAACCGTCATCTATCTAAACGAGATGTGATTGTAGTCAAACACACGCCATCAATCGAGCTCACACTCCCGCGGCGGTTCGATGTGGCGTGTAAATCACGCAGATTACCTCGCACAATATCACGGAGGAACTGTGGAGGAAACAAGTATATTTGTGGGAAGGTGTGGTGACAACTGAATGTTACTCTGTTGGTAAAATGGTGTTGTTACCGCTTGGATTGATTTTCAGTTCTTTAGGGTTAAATAAGTGATAATAAACTCGTGTAAAGACTTTGTCTTATCCAGAGAATGAATGAGAACTGATTACCGTGTGTTGACGTTAAGATGTCGCTTGATTTTCCAAATGTTTTTCTTCACCATAAACAGCGGTGCTTAAGAACGTTCACATCTACCAATAGAACTTTTTTTAAGTGAACGTCAACTCATAACGTTTTAAGTTTTTTAAATACCTAGTTTTGCTCTTGTCTGTCTGGCTTGCCCTTGAACGGTGTAATATTGACCTTAAGAAGGAATAATAGATTATGATAATGAAATTCAGTGGTCATATATCAGCGAAAATACTGGTTCTACGTTTTGCTGCGAAAGATCTATAAGCAGATAATTATGAGTTACTTGTTTGAGATTAGCTTTGCATTTACGCGTTGCTTACTACTCCTTTTGAAGTTCATGCCTATGACGTCAATTGTAGCTGTTCTAGAATATATTGAACGATGTTGACCTTTATTCTGATCCTAGTACATAAGATACGTATAACTTTTGCCGTTTCCACTTTAGGAAAGCGGCCAAGGAATATTAATGCCTTCTACGATTTCCGGAGCTTTGAGAGAAAATTGTGAGGGCCTAGTTTGACCTATTTTTGGGAATAAAGTTGCAAATTGCAGTAATAATACAATCAGAGATAGCGGGGAAGACCTGAAAGAGACTCGTATAGGCCGAGGAAGCATGGCACAAAAGGGAGGAGACTTATATACTCAACAGTGGGGGGAACAAAGCAGATAATGATAATGATGTACGCAATCAGCCTATAACGTTCACAGGCCACCTCTCTGTGTGAGGCAATGGGCTATAATATACCATGGGCTGGTCTATCGACCAGCCCATGGTATATTATAGCCCATAGCCCATAGTACTATCGTACTTAGTAGGTTTAGGTATCCTTGTGTAAATAGCTTGTGCTTACTATGTAAATATCGCAGTAAGATGGTAAAAGCGGTGATATATCCCTAGGGCTATAGCTATGTACCGTAATATAGTTATGTGAAAGCGGTTCATAACGATCGTACTAGGAATATAACTAAGATACGGGCACGGATCTAGTAATATAACCATTAGGGCACTCCAACCAAATAGGTTAGGTTAGAACTAGACAACTACGCGCGAGCTGAGCAAGCGAAGCGAGCGTTGCTGCGGCAGCGGCCGGCGAGCGCTACTTGGAAATTGGTCGCAGTAACAAAATTAGGGCACTCCGACAATTATGAACCGCTTTCATATAACTATATTACGGCATATAACTATATCCCTAGGGATATAACTATCGGCTTTAACCATCTTACTGCGACATAATAATAACAGCTACAACTTGATTTACGTTGAGTGGCAAGCATTCACTAAGTGACCGACTTACCATATTATTTACTTGTCGAGCGACAAAACGTGATGATAGACCTGTAAGATAGCGACACTGGAACTAAGTGGGTATTAATTATTAATTATACATAAACATTTTAACATTGTTATGGATTACTGGTTGCATAATATTATTTCTAAAACAAGTTTAAGATTCTCGGATTTTAATGATACCGAATCCTATCCTAATCCTAAAGTTTTGCTAGCTTTTCTTGTTATTTAGGGAATGTATCCAATCTCGGACGCACCGCGACGCACGCGTCTTCGCTACCACTAACTTTACGCTTCCCGCGGTGCGTCGTGCGGGCTGGTGCGCATGCGTGTGCAATATTGCGCACCGTCGGAAGCCAGCTTGAGATGTATAGACCTGTATCACTTTTGACAACAATTCCCATTAAATAATACTTCACTAAGTTTGAAACTATCTAACCGTCACATAGACAAGTAGATAGACCTTGTCTTTTTATTATGTGCAAGCAACATTCAACCTTAGGGTAATAGTAATTACGATTACTTATACTTTTTCTATACCCAGAATAGGGATGTTAACAAATTTTTTTTGTCTTTCGGGTAGATTATTAAAAAATATTGGACGCGTATTTTTTATTTTTTACGTAATCAAAAGATTACGGCAGTACATTGAGTAGGCAATTGGTAAAAATGTTGCATGACGTCACTCCACAGTAGATTTTATACTGACTTGTGACGTAGCGAGCACCCACTCCCCAACTTTAATGCGTTTTATCTAAACCATTTTTATTAATATGATAAAGCAAAAAATACGTGTCTAATATTTTTTAATTATCTGACGGACGGAGTGAATAGTTTTTTTTTCCCAGGCAACAATCCCTATTGGGCGGTTTTGCTAACTTTGTATAAAAAAATCCAAGTATTTTGACCAATGAGCCGAGGAAAAGTTATTGTTCAGGTTTCGGTTGAATACGATATGTGTACAATGTGGGTAGTTTTAATATATTATGACTGGAAAGTCAAATATTGTTTTAGTAACAGCTTCAAGGAAAACCGGTGATGTGTAAGGGGTATGTGTAAAGACAATTGAAGCCACCCTTTGTACCATTGTATGGTTTCTGTTAGTTTAGTATTATCATTGCTATATGGGTCTAACCACAAAACATACCTATTTATAAGCTGTATAAAACATAAAGACTTTCTTTTGTAGTACCTACCGTGGTACGTAGCCTTTGAATCCCCTGCAGAGGAAAAATCACAGGATAAATTTTACTTTTTTTTACCCAGACAACGGCAAAGCAAAAAGGAGGGTTATGAATTTGACCAGTATGTATGTATGTATGTACACGTTGCCTGTGCATGCCCCACCGATGGGGCATAGCGATTCGTTCATAGTACGTGCATGACCCACGGATGGGGCATGAGTTGCTCGTAAATTTAAAGGCTCATAACCGCAAACACGTGTGAGCTTAGCTCCTTTTATCGGTTCACACGTATGATTAATGAAGTAACAACAATTTGCGTTTGCACTTATGGGGTAGTCTCTCTCATTATAGCTGCACAGTTAACGTGTTAATCTGTTACCTCATAACGTCCAAACTACTGATCATAATTTGACAGATGAGGTATTGGAAGCGTCTGGATCGTCCGCCGTGACGTCACATTAAGTATGGCGCCATCTAGAGGGCATAAAGTCATAAACTAAAAAATATATATCATTTTGTAGGGGTAAATACAGGCATGCGACGACGGCGACCTTGACAATTTTCGTACCCATGTCTTGATTACTGTCTGAAATATTTTCTTGTTTCATACTTTTTAGATCGCAATTTTTCAGTAGTCGGGTTTTAGTTTCTAAACTTAATTTTTGTTGGATTCTCACGTTGGCCCACTTGTTCATCTGCTGGCAAGCGCTGACGCGATCAATAATAATACTCGCTTGCCTAGAAGTAACCCCAGTACCTAACATTAGGTAACGTAATTATAAACATGGAACGAGTCAGTTCTATTGTAAAGCTTCGTGCAGACCAGCGCGACGCGACGACGCGACGCGACTCGAACATTACAATTTCTAAGAAAACTTGACGGTATAACAATAACCGGTGTTGCGTCGCGCTGGTCTGCACGAAGCTTAATACTGCCGTTTCGCTGCTTTTTCAACTAGCTTCATCTTTCTGACTGACCGACCCCTTGACAATTCAAAAGTGCCTATAATTGGTTTATTTGAAATAAATGCTTTGAGTTTGAGTTTGGTTTCGTGGCGGAGGTGTATTACCCCTACATTTTGATACAAGTCGTAACTCCTTATTTATACTTTACTCATAAGCAATGAATGTTCGTATGCTAACGTCACTTAACCTAATTTACTGCAAGCAACCGTCCTAAACTAGTTTCTACTAAAATGACAAGTGCAATAGCGTCACTTACTGTATTTCCTTTGGGAATGTTTTAGTGATTCCGATTTCAGACGTCGCTAAATTAGTAGGTCCCAGTGCTGCAGCTTTATGAAACGGACAGTCGGATCCGGAACTATGTTGAAACTATCTGCATAAATGTATGTTTGTAGTATGTATGTTGGATGATAACTTAATTAAAGGTTGTATTTAGTTACTGAAGGGATACTTTGGGTAGTGAGAGAGCCATCGGTGCGTTTAATATGACTTACATGCTTTTTAGGGTTCCGTACCTCAAAAAGAAAAAACGGAACCCTTATAGGATCACTCGTGTGTCTGTCTGTCCGTCTGTCACAGCCAATTTGCTCCGAATCTAATAGACAGATTTAGTTGAAATTTTGTACACATATGTATTTATGTGACCCAAACACGGACGTGCAACGTAAATAAATGAATTTTGAATTTTGGGGTTACTTTTGGGGGGCAAATAAGAAAATTAAAATTAAAAGTTTTGCAAACTGAACCGTTTGACATATCAAATGAAATGATTTGTTGCGAGGATTTCAAATATATATTTTTTTATAATTTTAAACTAAATACTTTTAAAGATATTTATGAAAATTGAAGAATATTGACCACTCCCCCTTATCTCCGAAACCAAAAATCTTGAAAAAAATACAGAGAATGGTCATACTCATAGATTACAGGAAAACCTATAAGAAGTCTATTGCCTTAAAATAAAATAGTAATTCTCTCAATATTGTTGTTGCAATGTTAAGTTTGTTCTTGGGATTAATTCATCTCAACTGCGGAACCTTTCATTGTGCGAGGTCCACACACGCACTTGGTCAGTTTTTCTAACTGAACAGACAGCTGTGCTGCTGGGGAGTTTCTTGTGCGGGCAGGTGAAGGGCGGGCGTTTTTGAGGGACTGTCTTACGCAATTTTGACGTTCGAAAAGTGCTGATTCTCAGCCTATTTTGAATAAATGACTTTTGAATTCTGTGTGTTTTGCCTATCCCGGGATAAAGGTGAGAGAATGTAGCTTATATGTAAATCAGAGAATAATCATTAGTGAGATCAGTGATCATTATTATGATAAGTGTTAAGAATGATCGAAAAAATTCTTAACATCCAAACAACTGAAAATGTAAAAGAAAATATTATTTAAATAGAAACAAAATTAGTTTTTAAAAAATCCGTTCAAAAACAGTTCACGTCCATTCAAGAACAAAGTTTTTGTGCGGAAGTTTTCCTGCTTTTTCCGTGATGTATTCTATCTTTTCTTCAGTTAAACTTTTGTGCCAGTATAATTGACTTTTGTAAACCCGTCTAGTGCAACTCTGCAGTAGAAAAATTACTGCATGCGATGAATTTTAATAGCAACAGTCTTCTTTTTATTTTTTTCGCGTGGTTAGTGACTAACCTGATGTCAGAGTCTCAAAGCCGCCCATGGGTCTCTGACTTGACTTCACATGCCGTTGAGAAATATCTCTCAGGCATGCCGGTTTCCTCACGATGTTTTCCGTCACCGTTTTTGAAGCAAGTGATAATTATACAATACGCACATGAATCCGAAAAGGCAGACGTGCGTGCCTTGGGTTCGAACTCAAGGCTTACGACTTGGCAGTCCGAAGGTCACACTACTAGGCTATCACTGCAACAGTTATGGCTATGCTATCAAAAATATAAAATACGAAGGCGTACAACTTTATAATAATCTACTGGCAGATATCAGGAGCACATCCTCTTTTAACATAATTAAAGCTAAACTCAAGCAGTACGTCACCAACAACACAAAACGATTAGGTTATCGACATAAACCAGTCTTGCACATAAAATGCGACACCATACCTTCTTTTTTTTTCTTGTGTATGGGAAATTATCAAAAAACTTCTCCCGCTCTGGGTGGAGCGGGAGGGCGTGTCAGACTTTTACTGACTAAAACCCACCCGTGTTCCTTCCGTTGCCTGTGTGCCGGGGTCGCATTATCCCTTTCGGACAAACTCGCAACCCCGGCAGGCATTGGCCGACACCATACCTACCTGCATTAATAAAAAACAAAACTATTTGCTATTGGACTACACTTACCTTACATAGTTCTGTATTTATTCACTAAGTGAACAATGCATGTTCTTTGAGAATAAATAAAGAATCTTTTAAACCCAAACTTGTCATCAAAAAAGATTCTAATCTTAAATTACCGTGAACATCCGGAAAAAAACATCTGCTCACATCGGATACAGGCCACACCAGACATTTTCCTGGGGCGGCAGTCTTGACATTGATAGCGATCGCTATACGAGCGAATTCGGTCGCAAAGTCCTAATGGTGTCCCTCGACGGTCAAAATTGCTGGACAAGCACGAAAAAATCACGTGCTTGTCAAGCACGTCGCGCGCGTCTAGGGACGCCGTTACGACTTTGCGACCGAATTCGCTCGTATAGCGATCGCTATCTATGTCGAGACTGCCGCCCCTGCTGTCACTATCAGTTGCTATAAAGTCTACGTTGCGGCACCGCCACGAAGAAAATGTCACTTTTCATTCATTTTACGAGTTTTCTTCCACGTGACGTGAATAAAAACCTATCAAAGATGTAGGTTAAAGATAGTCTACGTATAAACACACGTTCAATTAGCACTGGCCACATATTTGCGTATTGTGTGTATAAACAGAGGTCAGGCAGGCCTGTTCAGGCCACTCGGTTCCATTACCACCCGTCCATGGCGCACCCACTCCCAGGGCCCCGACATCTATAAGTCACCTCATACATATTCGCTGGATTTAATCATGTTTACGCAAATGTTTGTTCTCGTTATGCATATGGTTTCAAAAGTCCCGTTTCCGTACATAATAAATGTTTTGATATAGTGCCCTTCCATATGAAGAAGAATGAGCTGTTATAAATATTGCTGAAAGTACGAGGAGCCATGATATAAATTTGTTTGGAAACGCGACACGTTCGCATATTTTGTGAATCCTCGCGTGTGAAGTTTTCTCAGAGTTATTCATATTTATGGCCTGAATTTCGCTTCTCGCCTTTGATCGCACTAACGTTAAGAATGTCATTTTTCAAAGTTAACTCCGAACATGTGTTGATGTGTCTATTATTATTGTATGGCCTTAAAATAAATTGGTCGGTGTTTATGACTTATTTTTATCGAAATATTTATTGAATTTTCCACGTAACTGTTGACGACGTTCATTGATTAACTTTTAATAGACTTTAATTTCTTTTTTATGTTTGAACCTTAGGCTTTTATTATATTAATTATACCTCCTAGAAAGGTAATCAAAAACTGTGAGATTTATTTAACCATAAAATAATTTACGTCTGGCTAACACCCACTTTTCTAAAACGCACACATCTGTTAATTAATTAATGAACAATTTATTGTTGACATTGATATATAGCTATATAAGGCCAGACATCTAGTACTCTGAGATAAATAGTAAAGGGTGCTCAAGGAGGTCGTTACTCGAGCTATAAAACGTTTTACTGCACGCAGGTAACGCAATAAGTTCAGTGGAATGGTTCGCTTACAATGATGGCTCTGGGATTTAATAACGAAGACATTATGTGGAGTTATCTCGTTGTTGCACCAGGCATTATTTTCTGATTAATTGATAACTTCCTTCCTTCTCGTTGACGTCCCGTTGACATGGCGGTGGACAAACGGCCTAAGAATGTTGATTATAAAACTTCTCTTAAAAAATAATTCTCTTCAATTTAATTCTAGAAATTCAAACCGAAATCCTTATTTACTTTACAACCTTAATCCAGTAATTTCCATTGCAAAATCCCTGTTCTTAAAACTAGTCTAGCAAAGAGGACATAAAATGGAAAGTGCTACTTTAAATTCAACGCAGTCAGCATTGTTATGGACCACAGAATGTAATAACGTGTGTTAGAGAATAAAAATAAACTGAATATGGAGACTGTAACTGTGTTTTGAGTATAATAGTCGATCCTGGGTTCAATCACTAGATAGGACAAACAGTTACTGGGTTTTTTCCTTTGGAAACTGTTCAGTAGCAGTCTGGATTACCACCATAGGGGATTTATTTAATCTAACCTCAAATAATTCCCATTTGTTTTTCTAAACATATTATTGAAAACTGTTATTTAATGAATGCGCTACTTTTTGGGGACCTTTAATAATTCCTATTTTAGGAATCTAAAAATACTAAATAGTCAAGTAACTGCGATCAACTTGGACGTAGCGCTCGCTTTGCTTACTCGGCTCGCGCGCGGTTGTGCACAGACCTAACCTACCCATTTGGTCGGGGGTCGGGGGTTTACCTTAGTTACTGCGACCAATTCGGCTTGAGCGTGGTTGGTCACAGTTCTGACCTAACCTTATCCGTTTAGTCGGGGTATCCTAGCTTGGTTACTGTGACCAACTGTGAGAAAAAGCCAGAAATTAAAAAGAGGCTCATTTATTTAAAAAACTGTGCATCATTAGAAGGTCAATAAGTTTTTAGAGGATCAGTTAAATATTTCACTTCTTTAGAACTTCGGTATACATAACTTTTAGCAACAATTTTTTTGCGCATCATTGCACCACTGACTGCCCCCTGGGAATACAGGCGTGATGCTATGTTATTCTATGTAAAAACGTGTGAAACCAAATAAAAATAAAACTGAATATGGAGGGAAAGTTTATAGGAAATGATGGAGGGCTCAAAGGTTCTTTGATAGGGAATCTCTTTGACAAGTGTTTGAACTTGCTTCTGCTATTGACTTTTTTATAGTGTCTTGTGCTGCTAAGGAATGGTTGTCTGTTTGCGATATTTTTTTCTGCATTATTTTCTAAACATGGCCTTCTGAAGCTAAGCTAATTATAAAAGTATTAAGTAGCTAATAGAGACTTAGCCCAGGTATGCACAGGCGATTTTTTCCCGCGGCGATTTTTTTTCGTGCATTGGTTTTTCAACGCTGCTTGGCGCTGAGACTTGATACTCCAACAGTGTGTTTTTTCAACGCGCTGGGACGAGAGTGCGTTCCAGCACGTTGGATTCTCAACGCTCGGCTTAACACCGAGAGTTGAAAATCCAATGCGCGATAAAATCTCGCCGCGATATTTCTAAGTCCGTGCGAACGTGGGCTTAGGCGAGAAGGATAGTTTTTGCCCCGGGGACACACAAGCTATTACCACACTATGCACACGAGAACTAATAAATTAGCTTTTTAATTATCTCAGAGTTTCTTGGTAACAGGAGTTAGATTACGTTCTAAATTGTTTAATAAAAATTAAATTAGATTCGATACCTTCATGTAGTAATAATAGTTATAATTTTAGCTACTTCCACAGTTTTATGTCGTATGGCATTTTACTGTGGGGTCGGGCTGCTGACATTGAATCCATCTTTATTTTACAAAAGAGAGCTGTCAGAGCCATTTATGATCTAAATCGTCGCGAATCTCTCAGGGAACTATTTAAAAAGATTAATATTATGACGGTACCTTGCCAATTAATTTATGAAAATATTATGTATGTAAGAAAAAATCTACATATTTTTAGTAAAATAAGTGATAGACATCATTTTAATACTAGAAATAAAGATAAAATAGATCAACCATTTTTCAGATTATCTAAAGTACATACATTTTTATGGGGAACTATGTTAAATGTTAAGTACAACAAAATACCTTGTGATATATTGCAATTAAATGAAAGAAAATTTTAAACTCATATTAAAAGTACACTTTGTAAACAAGCATATTACAAATTAGAAGATTATATCCAAGATAAGAATGCTTGGAAACATGCTGGTCCTGCTCCAAAGGACAATTTAGAGTCTAGACAAAATCAAACTGGTCGCTAAGTTAATTATATAGTTTGTTATTTTATTTTATTTTTATAACACTGATTTTACATTCTGTGATTACTTGAACTCACACACTGACTTATTAGTATTATTTGTTAAAATAATACTAATAAGTCAGTGTGACTTTGACTTAATACAATATTTAGCGCAATTTACGAATTACGTCACATAGATGAACATGTACAGGGTAAATTCTAAAGTAGACTCTATCCGTATTTAAAAAATCTTTTCATTGCCTAAAGCCATTTACTAAGCTTATCAACAAAAACCCACAATCAGATCCATTAGCTTTTCCCCCAACCTGCGAATGGACCTAACTTCATCGACCCTACCATTACACCAATGGAGCCAACTTAACCCAAATTCTATTATACTAAAAACGTACTAAAACTTTATTCTGTATACCCGAAAAAAACCAACAAAAACCTGGCTTATCAACCGATGGTAAAGTCTTGTATTCGTTTCTTCGAGAGGATTTACTTGAAATCCTGAGCCTCGAGATGCGTGCGAGTTTGTTTTCCAAATAATATATCACACTTAGCTAAGATTACTTTAATCCCCGTATATGAAGATATATTGAAGGCTTAATACAAAAGTTCAGGGTTATTTATTCTTTATTGGAGCATGTGCAAAAAGATTACGGGGTATCAATGTACTTTGGTAATTATAGGATTTTCAGATACATAAATACTTATTTTGCAAGTTACACGTGTATTTTGACGAGGTAAATTCAAGGCTGTTCTCCTAAAAACGATGAGGAAATATTAAAGGATAAAGAATATTATAATCTTATAAAAAAAAGCTTACCAATTCGGTGTAGTAGAAACAAAAACAAAATATGTCACAGCCAGTAAGGCTGTTGACACACGCAAAGAAAAAAGCGTTGACATCCGGTATACAGTATTGTATACCTAACACTACAATGGAAATGGAAAAAATACGTCGATATAGCCCCTCAGATGAGAGCTTGCTCCCATCAGGAAATGGTCATGCGACATCCTTTGAGGTCGCGAGTACATAGCCTTCGTCGCATTTCGCGTAAAAGGGAGCTCGTCTGTGCCTGCCTTATTCATATATGTAAATGTAGCTTCGCCCTAATGTTGTCTTCGCAATCACGAATAGTGTGGTGTTTTATACAGTTTCTTACAAATATTTATGAATCAGAATATTTTGAGAGCTTTGTCGGGAAATCCCTTCAATCCATGTTGATCAGTTGATCTGCAAATAAAAGGGTATCTGCATAAAGACGTGAACGTAAAATTTGATGGCGTTTAAAGTCGTCTTTGAATCGTCGAGGAGAACAAATTTGTTTTTTTTTCATGGAACTCGATGGTTCATTTATAAAGACTATCATTAACTTCGAATCGTTGCCTTTGTACAATGATTTGAATTCGAAATCGTACAAAAAAAGCTTGCTTATATTTAATAGCACGTGTTTTCATAGCCATAATCGTTCGCCCCAATGTAAACAGATATGTTCGTTAGCGATTACATCGTTGAAATACGTAAACACTCATTTGATGGCGGCTTAAGTTACATACTCGTTGCCTCCATCACTAATTCAAACACGAGGGTTGGCTCTTACATCGCGTTGCATCTAATCAGTATCGTCTGCACATATTTCTGTTTGCATTTCAAATCTTGCAGTACTGAAACGCTATCTACTTTACCGTAATTTGGTTTCTGTTTTTAGTAGAAACTGTGCGCTAGAGTTCAATACGTAGCACACTATTTGATATTTTCTGACTAGTAATCACCACGCTTAGCAAAGATTTTGCTGAACGCAGCATACTATTCACTCTTGATACGAATGCTAAAGTATACAACCAAATGGCGTCTGTCTTACTAAAAATGACTAAAGATGACGCATTAACTTTTCCAGGAATAAAGTGTGTCCCTTCTTGTTTTTTAATTTAAGAAAACATTCGTAGAAATCCATAAGGATATATTTCGTGCAAGTATGTCTATAATTACTTGCATACGTGTATATTTTAATGTGTCTTGTTGGCAACATTAAACATGAGAGGCGCTTCGATAACAACCAAAATGGCGTTCTAATGACATTTTAATAGTGGTTCAGGAAGCACAAATACCGTGATAAACACCAGTTCGATACCCGCCCGGACAAACTACGGATTTATTCCATGATATCCACAAAACCGTACACTTGTGCACATTAATGATTCACTCGTCCGGAACAAACGGGCGGTGGCCGGTACGGACAGTGTTTATTCCAAGGGCGAAATAAAAGAGATTTAAATGACGCGTATTCGTAAAAGATAGTATAAAATGAATATCTGGAACATCCGACAGGAGTTTTGTTGGGGCCGGAATGTTTTATTATCTCTCACTTTATGCTCATAAAGCATACCGGAGTCAGAATAGCGACATTAAATTAACCGCAGCCATAGGTACCTACAGTTCGTGCGAGTCGGACCGAGCCGGACCGAGTTTGATCCCACGAGAATGTACTTACGTTTAATCTAAAATTTATTTATCAGCGCAATATAACTTACCTAATTTTTATTTATTTATATTGAATCAAACATTTTTAATGAAGCTAGGGGATGAACAAACACAAGTTGTGAGGAAATACAAAATGCGTGTTTTGTTCTTTTTTTATTTTATCTATTTAGTCCGTCAGTCAGATAACAAAAAAAATTTACACACGTATTTTTTGCTTGATCATATTAATAAAAAATGGTTTAGATATAACGGAAGTGGGGGCTCGCTACGCCACAAGTTAGTATAAAATGTACCGGACAGTGACGTCATGCCACATTTTAACGCATTGCCTACTCAATGTATTGCCGTAATCTTTTGACTACGTAAAAAAAAAAATACGTGTCCAATCATTTTTTTTTACCTACCTGAAGGACAATAAAAAAAAATTGTCACATCCCTATTGTATTAAAACTCTGGCAGAAATTGTTACAGTCCTCATATTGTATACCTACAGGGTTGTTTCAATTGGCAAGTTCAATAAACAACTTATAGGTAAGGGTTTCGATAAACAGAGACTATCAAATTCATCGCTGTTTTCGTATATATTTGGAGGAAGCAGCCCTATTGAGCACTTTCGTTTATTTTGATTGTATTACACTGTTATTGCTGTCTATTTTCAGATTTTGCTGGTTTATTTATTTAACATTATCGGTCCGGAAAATCTTTGATTTACTTAATATACGACTCTCGTTAATTTTATATGTAGTTCTTGGAAGCCGCAATCAACTAATGAATTGAGTGAGACAGAAAGTTTACCTGAATAATTTATTTTTGTACAGTCAACGTCAAAACTAAATTCAGGAATTTAAAAATGAATGATCGTATTAGTAAATGTAACTCAGAATATATATTTTTTTAAATATTATAAATACTGCTTTGCCGTTTAAAGATCCTTTTTTAGCCACAAAATAAAAGGTTGTATGTACTTATAAACAAAACAGTCTGAACTGAATAGCCCGTCGGCTAAGCGACCCTTTCAAAGACGAAACGAGGAAGTATAAATTAGGAGAGGGCGTGAAATTCCCCGGCTTGCTGTCAATCCATACAAAGGCATGTATGACGGAATTAAAATTCCATACAAATGGGCATTTAAACAGGCATGTTGGTAGAGGTCGGTCTGTATGTCTGTACCTATATGTGTGTGTTTTGCGTGTATGTTCGTTGTTCTACGTAAAGGATTGCGAGTTTAAGGGTAACGATATAAATTAAAGTCTTAGGGTAGATTACAGTTGTTTACGTGCAGGAAAGGAAGAAATCTTGAGGTTAAAATCTAAGCAATAATTCTTGGCTCTTGTTGTTATACTGTGCCAGATGCTTGTGACTTTAAATTAAGCTGTAACAATCATGTGTGTTTCCTGCCGATGTTACCTTATAAACTTATAAGTGTAGCACCTGTATAAATAAAAATCGTCATCTAAGGTATCTATAGTATTTTCTACTGTCGGCAAAACTTTCGGGTAAGCCATTTAAGGTCGGAATCCTTTTAAGCCGGAGTGCATGTTATCGAGTCCTTTTAGTCGCCTCAAAGATGTCTGCTTACCATAAAACTTGCTGATAAGGGATGCATGTCAAGGACTATAGCATTTCTTCACATTCCTGGGATGTTTTCGACTGAAGTACAGTTATGCATTACCTGTTTTTATCAGAAGTGTTTTTGGAAGTTTTTTTTTATGTGACTGTACAGTCTTTTTAGAAGAATGTGCGTAATGTGTATAACGGTCATTCGAACATAGGTTAAGGCTAAGATAACCGACTTTTAATGATTTTATACTGAAGATCACGTCTAAACGAGTAGTGTTAATGATTTGGAAAAAATATGTTATATTAGAGCATTTTCTTAATAACTTAATATATGAATATTTTGGATTATATTTATATTATAGTGAAATTAATTTTTAAAGTTATGTCTAACGCGGATAAAACATTGAGAATCACGCAAAATCTATCAAGCGTATTTTTCTGAAACCTTCACCATTTTAAAGATAATTTAATTATTGATCTTTTAGTATACGTGTTTTATTAAAATACCTTTTGTTTTATGTACAATGAAAATGAAAAATGATTTATTATTTTTACAATAAATTAATAATGCCTCTAATTTAGGACAGCGCTCCTTGACGGGTGAGTCCTATTACTGTCTGGACGTACGATGCGTTGCGTGAGCTCAGTACAGAACACGCAAGCTAACCACTCAAGGTCACTGGCATATATCTGCGTCTTAAACTTAAATCGTCAAAGTTTTAATTGAGCTTTCCGAACGTTTTAGTTACCAGAAATTCATTACACTTACAACGAAATTACGAAGTAATATTTTACTTGAGTTAGTAATTTACGTAATTTGTGAAATAAGAAGTTACTAGGTTATCTTACCTAATATTTAAGTAAGCTTTTGCTTCCATGAAAATTTCTTTTCAGTTATTAGTAGAGCGAGTATAAACAAAGGACAATTTCGTTTTCTACAAAAACTAGTCCCGTAGTTTTCGCACAGGGATCTACGCAATAAATCATTACAAAGCCCTATGGGGACAATTTCCTCTCGTGAGACTGCATCTGTCAAATAACTCACAATCAATGGCAAATCTGAACTCTTGACCTGCCCACCATTTTGATCGAGCTGTATCTGATAACTTGCAATCTATCGTAAAAGATTTCATAATATTTATTCATTTTGACAGTTCAGCAACATTCATTGCGTTATTTACGTTATTGAGCAGATTTTTTTATCGAACTTATGAAGCAATGGATTAGCAATCTGTTTCAAAACGATTCAGATTCTGATTGATAGTGTATTACGTAATTAGGGTACAGATGTATGAACGAAAACGAAGCAAAAGGAGTATTTAATTTTCTTAGCAGGTGGCGTGCCGTGTCCCACAAAACACAATTTTTGCTCTGTACTAAAAGCAAAACAATACGCAATCTGTGGAATTGTCAACTTTCTGTCTCAGCACATTTAGTGGTCGAACTGGAACACAATTGACATAACAATAGCACTCTCTGAAACGCTGGGTGCCAAATTCAAAAACATTTTTTGTGCAACCCAAATATCAGCTTATTATCTTTTTAAAAGCAAAAAATGGGCAAAGGAAACACTTGGGGCGGGGCCGAAGTAATGTGGCCCTATTGTGTGAGCTCTTGAGTCTTTGCCACCTAAGAAAAAGTTTCCACGAGTCTGCAAACGTAATGTAAATTAAGAAGATTGATGGTAGAAGCGAAACGAATTTGTAGATCAATTTACAAACATTGGTTAGATGGTTTAGTGCGGATTTCACCAATGATGAAACTTAACGCGACCAGCACTTCTAAACCTCGTTCCAGAGCTGTCAGTGTCAATATACCACAACTATTTTGACACTGACAGCTCTTGAACGCGGTTTAGATGTGCTAAATGCGTTCACTTTTAATAGTGAATTTCGCAATGATAAAATAGGCAATGAAGAAGAATGCAGTTTTATGGGTCTGTCAGATTACGATGGTTTCTAAAGTCAAACTTAATTAGACGTTTGCAAGTTGATCCCCGAAAAGGATACATAAAATGCGATGCGGGAAGTCAATGTCTTCGCGCATTATCTTATCGGGGGTCAGAATACATAACTTTTATATGATTACTATGGCGTTCATAGAATTTTATTACATATTTCTCACTTCTCTCTTATTGTTCCCATATTACCGAATATTTCCATTTTGATTGGATTTTAAAAGGTCAATTTGTAACCAATTCCAAAGGTTCACTTCACCTTTAATTCTATTAGTATTTAATGTTATATCTGAAGCGTACTTACTTTAAAAGCTCTTAAACCGTAAATGTATGAGAAAATGAAGGAACAGTTACTGAGAGCCACCATCTATATTTGAATTTAATTTTATAGATAAATATTTTTTTGCTATTTCGTTAACATAATATTATCATAGTTTAATGTTATTATGGAGTTGGCTTTAATTTCATACAGAATGTAATACACAGAAATTAGACATTATTTTAAATGCTTTGACCTTGTGTGACTTGAATATCGGACCTGCGCGGCTTTTCGTAACTACGAGTATGAGTACTTGGGTGTGTATGTATTTGGGGATTTTCACGGAATTGTCTAGTTCAGCTAATACTGAACTGTAAAAAATGACAACTCTATACTGTACCTATGTTTAATTTGATATTACTTAATACATAATCAGCCTATAATGTTCCCACTGCTCGAACACAGGGCTCCTCTCTTCGAGAGGGATTGAACCGTAATCTACCACGCGGGCCCAGTGCGGGTTGGTAGATGTCACATGTCTTCGAATTTTTGATTCTTTGACATGCCGGTTTCCTCACGATGTTTTCCTTCACCGTTTTGAGAGCAGTGGTGATGAAATTATTTACACAAAGTAAAGCGCCTGCCTGGGTTCGAACCCACGACATACAATTCGTAAATCGGGGCCGTTACCACTAGGCCACCACTGCTCTCGGATATTACCTAATAAGTATCTTCGTTATTAATCCACCTAATAAATTAACACTCTCATTTCGGATAGCCGAAAGCAATTAAAATACATCATATTTAGCGTCCATTGTGCTAATAGGCTAAATACCTAAGTAAAACCTAAGTTAGCTTTACTTAAGCCACGTCAGCTGACCAGCGTTACCCACCGGTTACTCTTATCTACACCTATCCGTTATCAATTACGGGACGTAACAGAGTAAAGGTCGCTTCGTAAAGGCTCTCGCCAATAGGCGCGATGGGAATTTGTTGGAACAATTTTCATGAAGTTGCCATAGAAAATTTTCTACCAGAGTCGCATCGCGCCTTCGTCGTCGCGTTGCGCCTGTCTGCGGAAGCTTCAAATCGTCCTGCGTAAATCGCGTGTGATATCCCCATGTTTGCAGGTCATTAGACGGCAGGCTGATCTTTACATTTTCACGACGTTGCCTCCTTAGCCCTTTTGACAACGACGAATTATCCCTAACGTGTCAACATGTTAAGTAAACATTGCACGTGCTCTGTTTATGTAGATCTTAAAAGGACGTAAACGACGGTTGGATTTGAATGTGTTGATCTTACAATTTGTTTTGATGATGCTGTTAATTTTATTGACCGTGTTAATCATAAAAGGGTAATTAGGTTTAATTGAATCGCAGAAAGAGGTCTACAGGAGGTGTCAATATTTTTCCAAGTTTTGGCTAGAATGAAGGCTGCGTTGAGGGGTGCTATCAAATTTTCATATGTATAAAGTCTGAAAATATATTGCTTTTTCAACCCTTCTATTGGTTAGTGGTATATAGTAAAGTTTTTGTAAATAAACTGGTCTGTAGTTTAGCATAACATCATCGAAGTAACTTAGTTCAATAGTAAACTTTTGTGTAACATTTAATCTGTAGAGTTAAACTATTATAATATTTACAAGGTTGAAGCAGTAGTTAACAGAAGGTATACGTTAGTACGAGGATGTCAATTAAATACCTGGTTGTTCATGGATAAGAATTCTTGCCATGGGGTTGGCTTTAACTACCCCATTGGCTGAGACGGTATCATAAGCGCTTGGCTTTTCACGATCGTAGGTTCCATCCATATTAGCATGGAACTTTTCATAATCCACAGGTAGTTTTTGGGCGGTGTGTATCTGTACCTCTTTTACGAAGTTTTAAGTATTTCGTAATGTGTGATTGTCTAAAAAGTTGTGACATCCAATACTATAATCCTACTATGTATATAATATTATTATAAACAATATTATAAATGTGAAAGTTTGTATGTTTGGATGTTTGTTACTCAATCACGCAAAAACGGCTGAACGGATTTGAATGATGATACTTTTTGTCCTGGTCTTATGTTCCCGTGGGATAATTTCCCCCCTTCACGCGGGCGAAACCCAGTCCAAAAATATATAATTCAAATTAGCAGTATGTTAGCGTGGAAAATCTTATTTGGTATTAAATAAAAACCCAAAAAGCACCTACGTTCGAGTATAATAGTATATAAAAGTATAATAAAATAAGCCTTTTATACAAATAGGGTTTTTTTTGTCAACACATAGCCTGTTGGCTTTATTAATTAAATCATAATCAAATGATGTAGTCTCCAGTTTGATTCGCACATGTGTTAAAAGAGAAATACTAATGAGGACTATTCATTTAATTTTATTGCCTTTTGCTATCTCACTGAAAATTAATCAGTGCTGTATTCAGAAAACATGCAGCTGTTTCAATTGTTGTTTTATTTTATTTTCTTTGCTACTGTAAATAAGAACTGCTACTGTTGCATATAAGTATAACAGTAGCCTGTTTATTGTGAAAAAGTTAACAGCATTCTTCAACAACATTTCAACGTATTCTTAACTAATCAGCACAAATCACAGAAACTAGAATTCACTTATACATACGACAGGTTCCATACATCAGTTATCTCTGACGTCACCGCCACAAACTATCGCAGGCAATCCCAGGCTTGAATCGAGCACTAGGTATATAATATACGGCGAATTACTGCAGCCCACATTCTTGGCGACGTGCCACGTGGTAGACGTTGTGACATGAATACCATACTTGTGACAAGCTTCTCAACTATAAGGCAATTATAAATTCCATTTCATAGGTTACCTTTGCCGTGTATTGAACTTTTGATGTGCATTTGTTTGGTTTCACTTTGAATTTATTTTTAATCGAATTTTTCTGAAACTGCAAGTCAGATAACTAATAACCGATGATTAAAATTTACGGACCGTTATTGGTTAAAACTTCTTCTTCTTCTTTTCGTGTGGTAATAGGTAGTGACTAAGAGTTTTAAAGCCGCCCATGGGCCTCGGAATTGGCTTCACATGCCGGCGATAAATATCTCTCTGGCATGCCGGTTTCCTCGCGATGTTTTCCTTCACCGTTTTTGGTTAAAACTAAGATTCTTGTATCATTACCAATAATCAAGCAAAGACCTCATAGCTTTGCATAGTAGACCCTCCCTTATGGGAGCTAATTTAGTCAAAGTATTTGAACGTTTTTAAAACATTACCTGCTACCACAATGAACCTTAATTAGAAGAAAACGTGCAGAAATGTTTTAATGGCTGTCTCCCAAACTAATCCTATAAACTTTTAACTAACATTTTCATCTCAGACAATCGCATTCAACAGTTCCACTAAATTGGGATCCCGCTGCACCAGTTAAGTGCTTTGTTTTATCTCGAAACAAATCTCTTGTCAGAATTAAATACCTATGTTAAATTGCTGAATCCTAAGAGAGCATTAAAAAAAAAACATTTTGAACTTGACAGAAAACACGTTTTTCGTTTCTGTTACTCCAAATAAAAAACGATTTCTGTGTTCCAAAGTTTTGGTCTAAGTTTACTTATTTCTTCAAACCCATTTCAATATTCTTTAGGTATATAATATCTTTACCTACCTTCTTAAGGTTTAATACTTGATTTCGCTCAGTATTTTTTTCTGAGTTTTGCAGAGTTCCACCACGTATATACTAGGGTAAGCTTGACTTATTCATATGATATCAAAGTAATTTAAATGATAACAGTAAAATGAATCCCGTAAGGCTGTTTTGATGTAATCCACTCACGCGATCTGTCACATAAATAAGCCGCGGGAAGGTCGCAAGTTTACGACAGGTGCAAATAAAGAGATGCCACGAATACCTCAATGAATAAAGGCATACTTCTTTTTGGGCGGCGCAGGCGCGTCTTAGAGAGGCCGCCGACCAACTTCATAATAACATATTTTATGCATCGATAAAGCCCTTATCTTGAAGCACCCTTTTCTCAATAGCACATTCTCGACCGTATGAAAGATACAAAAACTAAAGTTATTTTAGTAATTTTAGACCTTCTATTTGAGATGTTACGGTTGTTATTTCGCTCTCCCTTTGTGGCCGAGGTATCTGATTTACGGCCAGGTGTGGGGCTCTCGTCGCCCGCCACTCTTCCATTCAGAGCTTGCACAAAGTGGGACACCTCTAGATTGGCGGTCTCCGATGAATTCGCTCCATTTCAACGTCATCTCACAGAGTCGTAATTCTTTTTGAGAACGATCCGACGGTCAAGGTTGCTAACACTCTGTAATTCAATTTCTTGATTTTATCTTCTGATTATAGTTTCAATCACTCAAGTTATGTATTATTATTATTAAAATTAAATAAGTTTATTGAATAGTTAATTCTGTCTGTTTCGGTTAGTCAAAGGTTGGCTGGTGTCATAACACCCGATGCTGTGACCGAACCTGCGTTTGCGTAAAAATGACAAACAAATTCCAACAACGGTCTGTATTATTCAAACAGATATCAAAAACTTCCTTTCGTTTCTCCTATCGCCGATTCAGCGTCATATGAATTCAGTATTCAGTGCGCAGTTGAACTAACGCCTACAGCAGTCGGGCGACCACCGGAGAATTTTATTGGAAATCGACGCTCCACGAAAATGCACTTTAAAAGGTAATTCAAATATAGTTTTATTTCTTAAAAATAGTTAATGCATTCAGTGAAAAAATCTACGACTATTTTTAATTTAAACCGAAGGGATACACGGTTTCGTAGATTGGAGTTAACTTTTCACCGCCAAAGTAAATATTTGATTCGAAATATTGGACACAGGGTCTCTATTCTCGACCGAACTGTCAGCGGCAACAACGACAACTCTGAACGTATCATGAACTGTTCAATGTCGGCTCAGTTATGATGAACAACGTTTAATTATCTCGATGCTACCATCTCAAAATGCTAAGAACACGGAAGATAATTACAGGGGTGGTAGATAAATAAATTCCAACAAGTGCTTCAGAACAATATAGGTAGCGCATTCCGGCTCGAGGCCTCGTTTACGTCGTACATAAACAAAGGGCCAAATCTAAGGCACAAGTAATTATGGAACGTGCAACACTTTTTACATTCTTTGCTGAGTTTTTTTCTCTTTTAAAGTGTGCATTTTTTGGAATGAGGTGTTGGGGAAGAGGGATGGGGGGTGCACACAGGCTTTCATTCTGTCGTCGTCCTCCGGCGTCCGTCTGCGTCAGTTCAGTAGCTTCGAGCCCTTGCTAAGGGGTGGTCGTGCGCTCTCCCGCGATGCCGCAATACGGCCTCTTCCGATACATCCGTGCATTTTAGTGAAGTTTTATTTTCAAAGATCTTTTATGTTATTTGGATTATGCGTGCGTTCACAATTGGCTGGAAACCTTGATGATTGTTTTCGAAGAGGGCTCCTTTGACCTCGATTTTCTTATTAATTTCACTTTGAAGAAGTTATTTATTGATATAAAAAATATTTAATAAGTCGTTTTACTTAATTTTGTGAGGGTTCACTGGGCGGAAAGCATTTAATTTCGTCGATGTTTACTTTGTAAATAAAATTAGTTGATAGTAATGTAAAGAGCTGACACTTGTAAGTATACTGTATAACTTAAGTCGTGTTTGGGTTACGTTTTGCGGGTACCTGTGTTTTTTTACGCAATAAGGGTCGGCTTTGCTGGAACTGTGTTTATTTCGGTTGAACTTTCGAGTTCAAGTTTCTGTGATGTTGCTGCAGGTCAATGAGATTATTCATCTTATGGCCATGTGTTGCTACTTGAAATCATAGTCAAGTAGTTGACTACGTTATTGAAAGCTTTTTAAACTTATTAACGAGGATGTTGGTGACCATGAAATATTGACACGTATTATCCTAATGGATTTGTTTGAAGGTAAATCAGAACATCAACATGAACGAACATTCTTATATTTTAAAACTTAAAACTGTCTTCCTCATTTAAAAAATACTTTAATTAAAACTAAAGAAGTAAGTACCTTTCATGTGAACTTTTTTCAGTTGAACGTAATAGGTTTATTTATAACTTACATACGTCATATTCCCACGATCTGAAACGGGGTAGGCCAACTTGAAGCATTTAAATTGTTCAGAACTTATGCCTAAGTTGAGTAGGGGAGAGGTGTGTCAATCGTAACAAAAAAAAATCAATCGTTCATAAT
Source organism: Agrochola circellaris (assembly GCA_914767755.1). Lineage (NCBI taxonomy): Eukaryota > Metazoa > Arthropoda > Insecta > Lepidoptera > Noctuidae > Agrochola > Agrochola circellaris. The sequence continues at coordinate 8,110,561 of OU611853.1, forward strand.
ATTTTAATTAAAAATCACAGCGCAATCATTTTTGGTCACATTATAGTTGAGTTATCTAATTATAAAATCCAATACAGAAAGTAACAAAAATATCGATAAAATTCTAGAAAATGGCACATAATGAGATCAGTCAAGAGTGTTACAATTGCTACACCGAGAGAGTCAATTGTAACAGCAATGAGAGTCAATTGTAACATAAAGAAATCGTCAACAATAAAACAATAACTCTAACAAAATCTTGTCAGCAGTTCACGCTAAATACTTAAAAAAAACCTTAAAACCCTAAAAAAATAATAAAAATCAATAACAGTCATTCCGACAAACAGTTTAAACACACAAAAAATAGATCATTATTTGCACAGCTGGAGTGTGCCCATTTATGGCAGTCTGTGCATTGCAATCAATCTTCTCTACTGGTTTTATAATGTTCAAAACAGACTATACAATAATTATCGTCTTCGTCTGCATCATCTGTGTCTTTATTTATATTTTCCTCTGTCTCATTATTTTCAGTTTTTACAGTATTTTTTCTGATCAATTTCTTCCCTGTCGGCTTAGATTCCAAATTTCTTAATTTTGGTATCTTTTTCTCATTCATCTTTCTTTGGTTTGCCTGTAACGCTTCCTTTTCTGGCGTATCAGTATATATTGCACTTTTCCCTTTAGCTCTCGTAGTTTTAGATTTGACTCGAGGTGGTGCTTTTGGAAGCGGGACCAAATCTGCTAGTGAAGTTCTACGTGGCGATTTTTGATTTGAAATACTTGGTGTTGGTTGAGCTGAGGTCTGGGGCAAAATCTGAAATGATGTTGAAGGTGCTGAAGGGGATACATTGTTAATCAGTTCCGCAGGTAACGACATATTATATTGCTGATCCGATTGATCAAGGATGACTTCTTCATTCGTTTGGTCGGTAACGCTGGCTGGAGCAAAATAAAATGGTGCTATTAAATAATTATCTAGTGTGAAAAATACAGAGCGTCAAATGTAACATGTTACAATTGCCCCTCATTGTTTTGTTACTTTTGCACCAATGCCGCCATTTTGCAGTGAAAACTTATTTAACAAAAATCTATGGTCAATTTGAACAACTCACATACCTGCACGTATAGATTGGATGTTAACTTATCCGAAAATCACCACTGAACTGTAAAAAACTCTTTAAATTCATTTTAATAAGAAAAACCGAGCCGAACAATAATCTTACTGAACTTGATAGATTTCAAACTTTCATGTATTGAGAGCGCATGCGTGAACTGTTTTAGCTGTAAGTTCGGTCGGTAAAACAGCACCAAATAAAGCTTCGATTGCCACCAAGAGCTACCGCTACTCGTCAATAGATGTCCTGAAACAACTTATGTTACGATTGCCTCCCTGTAACTATTGACACACCTCTCCCCTAACATACACATTAAACTTGATATTTTTATATTGCTTACCGTAAGTTATCGCAGTGGTTATTATGACGACTTCATATCACGTTCCAAAGAGTTTCTTTACTTGAGTTTCATAGATTAGAAACTATTTGCTAAGTTCTAGAAGAGTTCGAACTTTGAAGTGTCGAACTAGTCAGTCCCACAGTTCTTTGATGACGACTTTAAGAGCACTTTAGGTATCTTATTATAACAGTCCCTTTGAGAATCTAACGTTGACCTTACACTACTTATAATTTTAACCTGAAACTCGAACTCGGGAACATAAAGTATGACTTTTGGTGTCAAATTATAGTAAAAGACCAAATTTCAGGCAAATGCCTGAGAGTAGGTTGTATTCTTACTAGAATTTGACCTTTGTATTTTTACCAAAAGTAACTTTCATGACGTTTCATGTTCAATAATACCTATTCAAGCCAGAGTCAAAGTCAAATCATTTATTTCACATAGGCCCTTGTAAGGCACTTATGAACGTCAACATTTACAAAAAATTGAATTGATTCTAGTCGCCCCTTCCAAAAGTAGTTTTCATATGGAGAAAAATGGGCAAGAAACTCCACCGTTACTCTTTTAACTTTTACAATATTTTGTATATCTAGGTACAAGTACATTAGCTATATAATTATATGTGAAGACGATGCACCTAAAAACAATACTATACCACAATAGGCAAAAATAATTAAAAATGAAACAACGACAGATAAATTAATTACTTATGTGATCGATACATAGTTCTCACATACTTACAAACACTGCCAGAGTAGACGATTTTCCTAAAATTTTACTATTAATAAGTCAGTGTGTGAGGAAGTAATCACAAAATGTAAAATCAATGTCATAAAAAAAAAAAATATATTATGCAGTTTAAATTAGCGACCAGTTTGATTTTGTCTCTATTCACAATTAATGACTAATTAGCATGTAAATACTTATCCAATTTTGTAACGACATAGCGGTATGATTATTTACAGCGTGAAATGAATACTTGGACGAATTGCGTGGGAGCATTCAGCTGGCGCCCAATTTTGTCGTCTAATTCATTTTATAAGATCACCAAAAAAAGGTTTTCCTGTTCTGAATATAAATTTTATGAATAAATGTATCTTTAAGATTCTTAAGTACTTTTTTATGACGTAGACAGACGAACAAGCTGTTATGTTCATAAGGGAATATTGCCAAACTACCATTCGTATGTAAGGATCATAGCAGGTGGCTTTCTATGGTTCTGTCTACGCCCATTGGAAGAATGCGTGAGTTTATGTACGAGTATGTATGTACCAAAATCAATCTATCTAGCCTTTTCCCAACTATGTTGGGGTCGGCTTCCAGTCTAACCGGATGCAGCTGAATACCAGTATTTACATGGAGCGACTGCCTATCTGACCTCCAAAACCCGTAACTGGGTAATACGATACCCCTTGGTAATACTGGTTGTCAGACTTTCGGGCTTCTGACGACTAAAGGCTCGTACAGACCAGCGCGACGCGACGGCGCGACGCGACTCGAACAATACAATTTCTAAGAAAACTTGACGGTATAACAATAACCGGTGTCGCGTCGCGCTGTCGCGTCGCGCTTGTCTGAACGAAGCTTAATAACGACTGTCAAAGATTCACGAATGACAGCCGGGACCAACGGCTTAACGTGCTTTCCGAGGCACGGAGGAGTCTCGGTATGTAAAGATGGTCACCGATTCACTGACCAATCCCGGCCAGCGTAGCTTAACCTGAGGGATCGACCCGTGCGGTTGTTATTTCTCAGCCACCTGCTTCTCCTGGTATGTATGTACCATTAGTGATTATAATATGTTTACAGTAGGTACCCATGTATGTTTTTATGAACAAACCAGCTGCTGCCGTAGACTTACCTTACACAAATACACCTCATACGTCACCTACAGTATAAAACAGATAATAGTATTAATATATTTTAATGATTTCACACTCAATATTTACATTTTGAGTCTATTTCGAATGAACACCAACCCGTTTTCATAAATAGATTTTCTATTTTTGTCAGACTTTTTTCACCTCTCCCACGGGTATTACTCAGGTTCTCCACTTATGAATTCTAAATTCGTGCAGCTAAATGCAACATATTCAACCGGGTCTGTGTGTTTTATTAGGGTTTATGGTTTCACGAGGTTTTTCAGTTCTCGGGTCTTTTATTTTATTCTCGATATCGATTTCTCGGGATCACCCGGGAAACCGAGAAATTTTAATTTATGTTAAATTTACGACCCGTCGAGGCGGCATTCTTAGACAAATGATTTCTCGAGTTCTCGACTTTTCTCGATCTGAAATTCTCGGAAACGAGAACTACGGATTTCCCGGGAATTCCCGGGACGAGAATTCCCGGGAATAAAACCTAGTATCTACATTTGCATCAGTTGACCTTGACAATCTTTTAGTACCTAAAATGCTTTTTCCATAGAAACATTGACCCACTCACACATTACGAATTTCTCATGTATGTATGACGCTTGTACAAACACAAAATCTCACATGCACAAACAATCAAACCAGAAAACCGACTGTCTGTAGGCCATACAAACATTTACTCAGTTCGAAGCCATTCGTTTGACCACTGTATCAACGGTAATGCCGTCAAATCTGTAACCCACTTTTAGATATTCTCCTAGGTTATTCCTAAAATACGCTTAGGCGTCAAATATCAAAGTATTCTAATACTAGGAAGAGATTTCGAAAGACCTTGTTCAAAAAAGGGGATTTACGCGCTTACAGAAACGCGCGATGACAAAGTACTAGCAGCCAATATATCCCATCCATGTGGGTACGTTTTGCTTGAGTAACTACAAGAGACTCTAGATACCTACTTTTTTCGCTTTGTAGCGTCCAGTATACGCCCAGTCCGCAGTATCTGAACATGTATTGACCCTAAAGCGTTTACTATTCATAACCCCGAAAACATTAGATGATCCATCATTGGTCCTTTACCTTTTTTTCTTACTCCCATTGGCTAAGAACCATTTCCGACTCTTCAAAATAGACCTGAAACTTTTATACTATAGGGTTGTCGACTTTTGTGGAGTTTTGTGAGGGGTTTTTGCGTTCTGGGGTTATTGGGGTGACACCTTACCCATGGGAGTCGGGTCAAGGCACCTGTTACGACCATTGCGTTTCTATTCAATATTTATGACGTAGTTTGTAGGTACATTTTTATTTGCGGGGTCAGTCATCTTAGTGTATGTTTCTTTTCAAGTAAGCGTGGTCGTGTTTTCAATGGGAAATATGCCGGAAATGATTTTAAATAAACATGTCATTACCTGCAATATTGGAAATAGCTTAATAGCTTCAGCCTATTTACTTTACATTATTATTAGCTGTCTTATAGATAAATTCAATACGCAAACGCCTCGAGCTCACTTTACAGAGGAAAACGTCAATAAAACGCATTAAACACTTACCCTTAATAACAACACACATAAACTATTAAAATTATATCACTTAATACGTCTAAACCGCCCGGAACCATAACTGAAACTATTATAATTCCTTAATAGTCCATCTGATAAATAGTCCATGTTAAACTTAATTAGCAAACACAATTTATTAATGTTCCACCATATCTTACTGGGCCTTGTGATTGCAATTTATAACTGCTATCATACCTCGACTAGTTTCTAGTTACTAGTTCAAGTTAACTGTACCTAAGCCATGGATTCTTGTTTACAAGCAACTTGTGATCAACATTGATTGCATAACTGTGTTGTATGAGATTCAGAATTAATTACTTGTAGCAATTAGGGACAGCTAGCCTGTGTTTAATTGCTTACTGTCCTTGTTAGGCGAGTGTGGGGACAATTGGTGTGTTGTGTCAGCAATTGATATGGTATGGTCATGGAGTGTCTATACTGCATCTATGTCGTATTCTCCCAAGTGTACAGTTGTCGTCAAGTAAAAAGAACGCTGAGTGACACTACCCGACTGTACCCGTGCGCAGACACATCCGCATGTGTCTGCGCACGGGTGCAGTCGCATCCTAAAGTACTAGGCTATTGTTTTATAATCATAAGTGTAATTGATTTATTGTAGAATCATAATAGGTACTTTATTAGCTACTTAGTACTATGGAATCGATAAATCGCTCAGTGCGCAGGTAAACGGCCAGAGTTCTTTTTACGTGTTGGGACCTGTACAACTATTAGAGCCACCGTAGTAAGTCATTATTTATCGGTCCACATTCATGCACAAAGTAGTCTAGCTTAGCTATTTGAAGCAGAACTATGCAGACTAATAAAGGGACTTTTTCTTTCCCTAATGAGTATAGGAAATTTCATGCAGTTTATCGCACAAACTTTGCTGCGAATCTCGTAGTACACGCGTAGCACGCGAATATTCACATTTTTATTTTTATTAAAAGCACTGTCATCTGACTTTGTTAATAAATACCTTATTTTAGTCGCCTTTCATTCATCCTCTCAACATAACCAAACCATCTAAGCATACTCTTTTCAATTTCTGTCACTACATCTTCTTTTAAATCTTATCGCATCATTCCACGTTGGTATGTCCTTTGATCTCATCGTCCTTTTGAGGAGTTACTGTTAAAACAATAAAATGCCATAAAAGTATGAAGAAATAGTTAGGCTTTTAAGCTACGGTGGTTAAACAAAACGTTCCGTTAGAACAGGAATCAGCCAAAAGTTTACATTATTATTGAGTTATACCATCTAACCTCACAGTACTTCCCCATTCAACACTGTTAGCGTTAGAATAAATAAATAAGTAGGTTGTTTTCATAAAGGATGTGCGTGTAAACATCCACAAACTTCTTTCCTGGATGTAATGTGCGTACTTATTTATTTAGGATCTGTTTACTATCTGAAATGTGTCGCCTTAACCTGGCTTTCATGCTAGGAAAATTTCTATTGATTTGTCAATAAATATTGAATTGGTATAAGTAAATAAATAAGTGTTTTCTGATATAATAATTGGAGGCTCGAGTATTAATTTATGTTTTGAAAGTTACTTTGTGTAATGAATAATGAACTAAATATTGAGAAGATTTTTTAAGCACACTATTTTGTGATTACACATTTTTTTTACCAAAGTTTGTTTTGACTGACAAAGTAACATATATCAATACAGTTGTTTAAAATATATTTATACACACTTTATTTGGAAGGTACAATAAATAAAAAGACCTGAAAACACGAGCTACCTTTCATAAAAAATAACCAATAAAAATCTTTTAGGTATAACAAATTGAAAGCGTTTCAAAAGAAGGAATAATATTCAAATTAACTATTTTCATCGGGACTCCTCTGTATTTCAATGAAAATGGTATAAAATAAAACGGTTGAATTCATTTTATGCGCTTTATTGAATCGGTGGAACATTTCAGTGTTGAACAATCATACGGCAAATAGGTTTGCAATGCTAATATGGCCCAAACAGGGTTTATATGCGCTTGCTGACTTTGCAAAGGCTTTTCCATAGAGGACATTGCTTGTATTTGAAAACGACTTTTTATAGTAAACTCTGGTCATTTTTGTTCTGACAATTTTTTGTAGAGGTAGCATGGCTATTTTGTTTAAAAAAATACTAAATCATATTTCGCTATTGCTTTTTTATTAAGTGTTTTGAAAGTACAGGGGGCCTAAACGGCCACATTAAGCCATTCCTGTAAAACCAATTCATTTTCTGAATTCCCAGCAGATCATTAGCAATTCCTCTATGGTGACAAATATTAGCTGAATCATATTCAATAAAATTCATATCTGAATTTTATTGGATGTAAATATTGCCGCATGAAAAAATTAAGACCGTAATTTTACCGGTGATTTTTTTCTTTACGGTTTTTATTAATCAAATTAGATTTTTATATTTTATTTCCACAGTTTAATTGTTATTTCATTATAATACTAAATTATCAAACAGATGAATTGTGTAAAATGAATTGAATGCAGTTATTATTATGAATGGTCAGTTTGTGACTTTTAATATGATTCATAATATTATCATATTATTATTCTGCCAAAGAGGTCGTTCTAGGCCCCCTGATCTTACCTACACATTTTCGTAAACTTTTTTTAATTTCACTCACGTGTAGCCTAAACCTAGTGTATTACAATAAAATGAGTAAAAGTATACAATACACGTACCTCCTTACATGTACTCATATATAGGTATAACACATCAAAACCAACATAAGATCGAACATCTTTAAACGTTTTGGCGTACATACACGTACGTGTATGTACGGCAAAACGTTTATAGACGGTACAGTACATTGTGAAGAATACTGTATGCGTTCTCCTCTGTGTCACCTTGCTTATCAAAATATTGAAAATCGATACGTACCTTGGAAGCTTCAATAACCTGAAGTGTAACATAAAAATACGCGACACGGATTCTTACGTATTTCCTAACGTAGCTCTGACAATGTAAACAGGAATAGATAGGTAACAATAACATTTTGAAGACATGGCTTATACATAGTTGCACGTTTTCACAGTACCCTTCTAAATTGCGTCTGTCTATCAAAATTCCGCTAATATACATAGCTATAGTTTCCATTTCACTTAAATATGTTGCTCCACACTAACATTTCAAGTAAGTACCTAGACACGCGGCATAAAGTAATTATACTTGAGTGTCAAGTTATTACTTAGAACAACGAGACTGTACTATTCAAACTTAGCTTTCAAAGCATTAATCGTGACACAGACAGTAAAAATAAACAGCTACTGTCTAAATAAATATTTAATTAAGTGAAAAATTACTACCTACTTAATTAAATAACTTGAAGCAGTAGTAATGATTTCTCTAATTATGACGACTGAATAGAATCCAATGATACTGAAATGTTGTTTCTAGGCAACTAACAAAGCTTTAATACCGTTCAAGTATTTATTTAAAGGAAAACGAGCGTGAAGGTCTTAACTTTTTAATTACAGGACATAAAAGTTAATGTCCACTATTGAAGATGGGCCTCCTCGAGTTAAATGAACGGTTGTTGCAGGGTATTTCTATACTGTTGCCTTTCATTTTAATGTAATGTGTTTTCTTTATATTCAATAGACTCGTGTTTGATCACTAGCTCACAATTGCCTAGACATTAAAGCTCGTACAGACCAGCGCGACGCGACGCCGCGCTGCGACACAGACAATACAATTTCTAAAAAAACTTGACGGTAAAACAATAACCGGTGTCGCGTCGCGCTGGTCTGCACTAAGCTTTAACTTTCCACTCGTTTCTCGAAGTCTCCTAGATTATGGGTAAATCTTCATCGAAGTCTTCCAGATTATAGTTAATTCTTCATTGAAGTCTCCCAGATTATGGGTAAACTTCATCGAAGTCTTCCATATTATAGTTAATTCTTCATCTAAGTCTCCCAGATTATGGGTAAATATTATTACTATACCCAGAAAAATATAACAAAATTCAATATTTTCATCAGCTCCAGAAAACCAGAACCTTTTGAATTATTACGCAATACCTCTCGTATTTATTTACTTACGAGATACTTTGTTATCTCCAAGTTCATTTTCAGTTCAAGAATGAAGATATTATTATACAAAATAATGGTCTAAGGCATCTCGTTGCCCGCAGGCTACAATAAGTTATTTTACATTAGTTAAATACTTGCCTTGGTAAGGACTATATAGTTAATATTATTCTGCCGTCCATTATTGAATTATTAATTTTCTTTTCAAGTTTTCAACTTATTACAAGTTTGGACAGGTATATTTGGGACATATTGATTTCTATTTCAAAATAGACGGAGTTATTTTTAAAAATAAAGTTGGCCACTTAAATAGGGCGTGTCGTTTTACCCGGTAAAATGATAGTTTGAATCGGTATGAGTTTTTTTTTTTCCTCTCATTGTTCTGATATGTTTATTTAAGGTACCTGAAAATATAACACAATAACAAAAGGCACTTAACTACTTTCAGGAAAACCGTTGGACGTAATGAAAGGGTTTGATTGCAAGCCTTTCTTCGCAACTAACATATTTATATAAACATCCACCTATGGTTTTGTGATCCCTTGTTTTAACATTCTACGTAGCTAAGTTTTAGCTTAGGTAATACGTAAATTATAAAATATGTACCTAAGTAAATATAGCAAAAACAAAAAAGTAGAAAACAGGGTCATACATTTTCTCGGTCGCAAACTTTCATAAAAGTTTCTCAGTAGCATTAACCACAACGTAGGCTAAATGACTTTAGTTTTGGGTTCGTGAGACCTAAGATCAATAAAAATTTATTGGGTCGCATAAGGTTCGCGTGACAGCCCTAAGCGTACCACAGGGTAGAAAGGACTTACGTTCCAGTAGTTTAGGGTTATGTAATAAATGTTGTCTGTGGGGCCCTTCGGTCGGCACTATTTCGTAATTGACGTATAGCGAATAAATGGAAAAAGAAAACATTGGTGTTCATTTTGTTTGCTTAGCTACGAGCAATGTAAAGACGAACCTATTTGTTTTCTCAATAAATTTTATCAACTAGGTATACAAAGACCAGTATCAAAATATACAGCAAAAATATATTTTCTGATATTTCACTGTCATTTGCAACGAATTTGCGTTACTACAAAAACTCATATTATGTTTGTGATTTATAGAGACCCACACAATGTGTCATCCCTTTTTTTCTAAAACTTCTTTGTAATAACGACAAACTGTATCCTTCTAAGAATTATATTATGTGCTAAATAGCCAGTTAATTGTGCCATAAACTCGTCATTACCTTTTGATTATAATATAAAAGCTTTTACTCAGTTTAAAAGGACGATCTCATTTTGACGACGTCTAGGCTAAAATAATTTTAAAATTTAAGTAAAGAATGTTGAGAGTGAGTGAAAGTACCTAAGAATATTAAATAAGAAATTTTCTTATCCTATTTTCAGGCTAGTTTTCGTATAGGATAGGTAAAGGATTTTAAACGTATTTCTACGTTAAGTTTGGTGGGTGTAAATGAATTCGCCCCAACTGATGTTAAAACAAAGCATTGTTCAAAGTTAAGTAGGTATTATTTGAATGCAAAAATAATGCATGATTAAATAATACATTTGAATAAAATATTGCATTAAAATCTAATATTATTTTATAACTAGCTTTCACCCGCGGCTTCGCCTGCATTTAGGACAGAAATTTATTATCCCACGGGAACGTACTACCGGGATAAAAATATAGTATATGTTAATCCAGGTTATAAACTATCTGTGTGCTAAATTTCACCTAAATCCGTTCAGCCGTTTTTGCGTAATTGAGTAACAAACATACAAACATACAAGCTTTCACATTTACAATATTAGTAGGATTTCAATTTGAATAAAATGTTTGTTTATATTGTAGCGAGGTGAAAACATTAATGATTAAAAAATAGAATTTCAATGTTGAATGAACACCACAACAATGTCATCTGCAATTTCGGTATTATTTCAACGCGTAAAAATCAACTTGGAAACGTCGCGCATTTATAATTTAAACACGGTTTAATAATATTTAAAACTCCCCCATTATTTACGGTACAGGATAAAATTGGTTAATTAATTAACGTGATAACTGGACAGTTTATTAACGTACTCTCGATATTAACGCGTCCGATAGTGATTGCGAGATTTGGTCACAGCATGGACGGATATACGGTGCAGCCACCACAGAGTAACTACATAGCTATGTAAAATGTTTACCTACTGCAAAATTATCATGTTACCGACTGATCTCGTGGGGCTTCCTGATACTGCAAGCTTTACATAATTACAATTAAGTGCCTTTGTTTTATTAATTCCTGCAACATCAAACGTGACCAATTTGTATCAACTAGAATAGGTCTCTTTATTCGAGTAACTTTAAATAAGATCTGCTAGTAGGCTACTTATTTTCTCATTCGATTTCTCAGAGCTAAGGATTTTAAACAAATGCTGAATCAAAAGCTGGCTGCGTGTTTTTTTTTTTGGCATATTATTGTCCCTATTTTTATGTAAACTCATCTCCCGGCAATATCGAATCTAGAAATTAGCCGTATGATATTGCCCAAAAGGAAATTGACAGATACGAATCTTTATCCAATATTTCTGTAAACATTTCCGTTATGTTTACCACAATTTATTTACACTAGAAAGCTCAGTTTACTTATAAGCATCAAGTTAGTATTAGTCCTTACTGCTGACATTTGCGATGTTTTCCGTATAGATGTGGGGACTGTCTTCTTTTACATCCTGTATGTGACGTGGTCCCGTAGGGAAACCTTCAACCCATCCATTGGATTTACATATAAGGTTCAATGAATTTGCTACAAGCCCATATTTGCGGTGACACGTAGGTGCTTTTTAGGGGTCTGTAGTAAACAAGGAACCCTTATACTTTCGCCATGTCCGTCTGTCTGGCTGCCTGTCTGTCTGTCTGTCCACGGCGTGGCTCACAGACGGTTAGTACTAGAAAGCTGTAATTTGGCATGAGTATACATACATATTAATCACGCCGACAAAGTGGTAAAATAAAATAAAGAAAAATATTTTTTTCAGGGTACCTTCCCTACACGTAAAGTGGGGATGTTTTTTTTTATCGTTAGTAAGGTCGTTCAAAAATATTGTGAGTTTGTGGAAACCATTTTTGGATTCAGGGTTCCGTTTGCGAAATATTAAGCTTTTAACTGAATATTTTTGTTAGAGTCAAGTCTACTTACAACCATTTAGCTGGCAGGGGGGGGCCCTGCCAGCTAAATGGTTGTAAGTACCTACTTGGAATTGTGAAAAAATTCACAGCAGTAGTACCTATATATAACGAAATTAAAAGGAAAACTATCAGAGCTAAGTAGGCTCTACAGGTTAATGAGTAATAATCAACTAACTTAAATTTGTAGTTTGAAAAATATGCATTCCTTAGGAGAGAATATGTTTTTCAACTACAATGTTAAGTTTGTTCTTGGGATTAATTCATCCACGGAACCCTTCATTGTGCGTGGTCCGACACGCACTTGGCTGGTTTTTTGCTTATCATTTTATTTTGAAAATGTTATTTACAGACAAAAGACAATCAATACCAAGTTTCGTAACACTACTTTTTTATCTAATTTTCACAGCACTTCCACCCTTTTTTTTTGAGGATGGGAAATTATCAAATAACTTCTCCCGCTCTGGGTGGAGCGGGAGGGCGTGTCAGACTTTTACTGGCTAAAACCCACCCGTGTTCCTTCCGTTGCCTGTGTGCCGAGGTCGCGATATCCCTTTCAGACAAACCCGCGACCCCGGCAGGCATTGGCCCTTCCGGACCCCGTCAGTTGGTACTGACATCTCTTTGAGGCGCGCGTGGAACACAACGCGCCGTCGACCCGGGCCTGGTCCCTATCGGACGGCGAGCTACCCATTGCTCACCGTCCGCAAGCCCGCGCCTACGGTGGCCGGAAGTCGGCTCGCGACTCCCGACGCCCGGGGCGTCTCCTGCGGCGACTAGGGGCGCGAGGGGGCGCATTTTGCCTCTCCCTCGCGCGCTCCGCCTCCTCCTTCGCGAGCATTACTGCTTCGCAGAAGGAGGTGACGGCCTCCCATGCACTCTCGCTCCGGACCATGGCCTGAACCAGGGCCGGACGCGAGAGATCGCCGCCGCCGATCGCCTCCGTGAGGACACGGCGGTGCCCCGCCCAAGCTGGGCAGACCTCCACCGTATGCTCCACCGTGTCCTCCGGGCGATCCACACAGTGGTGACACCCGGGCGTTTCCTCCCGCTTTATTCTGAACAGGAACCTCCCGAAACAACCATGTCCGGTGAGGACCTGTGTCAGGCGGAAGGTGAGGACGCCGTGGCGCCTCTCTAGCCACTCCTCAAAGAGGGGACTTATCGCCACAATTGTGGCGTGCCCAAGCACTTCCACCCTTAATGCCACTGCCTTAGGGCGTTCTTCATAATTTAAGCAACGCTGTGAGATCAACAATATGACGTTTAAAAGTGATTCAGATATCCTATTTACACAACAAAAAAAAATTAACATACAGATATCACAATATAATATGTATATTTAAGATACACACATCACAATATAGTCAAATTCAAATCATTTATTTCAAATAGGCCCTTGTAAGGCACTTTTGAACGTCAAAGTTTACAAAAAACTGAATTGATTCTAGTCGCCCCTTCCAAAAGGTAGTTTTTGTATGGAGAAGAATGAGCAAGAAACTCCACCGTTACTCTTTTAATAAGTGTTACAATATTTTGTATATGTAGGTACATTAGTTAAGTACATAATTATATGATATAGATGAAAACATTAGGATTTCGGGGCGAAGAAAAGGTTTCGTAAATTATGTCTTGATGAGCTGCTCAGCTGACGGATGAGAGACCAAGCTAGTCAAAAAAGGTGCGCGTCGTCTGTTTTTCACACGGCTTCTAGCACATTCTGGCTAGAAGGTGCACTCTTATTGGACGAGCAAATTGTTCGCGCGGTTCGAAAAAAGTTATAAATTTCATTTAATTTCAATAATTTCCTAACACGTTGAACGTAAACGAATAAATAGTACATACCGTGTATGTAAGTATCCTAGAAGGTGGCGTTCTGTAGTTCCTGCCTACCCCTGTAGATAGATGGTGTGAGTTTATATATGTATAAGTTTTTTTAGTTCCATAGGAACCTTTTTCGGGACACAGCTTTCCGATATATATACATTAACTCTACAAAAAAACATCATAAATGAAAGAAAGAGAAAATTCTAACCTTTAACACTTTCGACTCCACCCACTTTTCATAGAATTCATACGCCATGCCGCCATACATATTAGAAGTGAACCCTCCGGGAGGGCTGCCGGCGTTACGTTTGCGCTAGTTAACCATCGCGGAGGGTCAACGGCATTAGGTTTAAAACCGTATTATAAAATACTGTAAAACGAAATAAAATACTAGTTTCAAACCTTTTAAATTTTATGTGAGTATTTAAAAAAATATTTTTTAAATAAAAATGCTTGGATTTTAAAACCAACGCATATACTAATAAATCTTGTTAATATATACATCAGATTTTATTTTCACTGTTTAGAATGCTGTATTCGCTAAGTAAAACCTACATTTAAAATGAACCCTGCAGGGCAGTCCCAGCACTGAAGGTCTATAAAGGTCATTTTCATTATAATAAAATTAACGCTGCATAATCAGCCGGTAATCAAGAAACTCGTTTCTTTTTTAATAGGCACTTCACTGCTAACTGTTTAGAGGCTCATAGGCCCAATGTAATTAGCAATGAATGTGTTAACAAAATCGATGGTATTAAATGTTCTAATGTAGTTTTCTTGATGGGTCATTACGTGTAAGTATCATAAACTTGGATAATTACGCCTTGTGATGGCCTACAGTAGTTTCTGTGTGTGGTAGATAGGCTACAGTTAGCTTAGCATAATCAGCCTATAACGTTCCCACTGCTGGGACACACGCCTCCTTTCTGTGAGAGGGAGCGGGCCGTAATCCACCACGCGTTTTCGAATTTTTGGTTCTAGGACATGCCGGTTTCCTCACGATGTTTGCCTTCACCATTTTGAAAGCAGTGGTGATGAAATTGATTATACAAAGTAAAGCGCTTTCTTGTGTTCGAACTATCAATCTGCCTAGCTTTTTTCCTACTATGTTGGGGTCGGCTTCCAGTCTAAACGGATGCAGCTGAATACCAGTATTTTACATGGAGCGACTGCCAATCTGACCCAGTAACTGGATAATACGATACCCCTTGGTAAGACTGGTTGTCAGACTTTCGGGCGTCTGACGACCCGTAACGACTGTCAAAGATCCACGAATGACAGCCGGGACCAATGGCTTAACGTGTTTTCCGGAGGAATCTGTAAAGATGGTCACCCATCCACGGACGAACCCCGGCAAGCGTAGCTTAACCTGATGGATCGACCCGTGCCGCAGTTATTACTTAGCCACGGGCTCCTCTGCTTGAGTTCGAACCCACGACCTATATATAAATCGTAAGTTGGGGCTGATTCCACTGGCCACCACTGTTCCAGTTAAGTTACATTTAGGTTTGTCCCATCATTTTATGTTTCTCATTTTCTGTAATACATTATTCATGTACTTGTACATTTATAAACCAAACACAAAATGGAAAGAGGTGTTTCAATTAAAAATGTAAACCTTGAATGCCGCGAACTACTTGCCTACCTAAATATTATTTCCAAGGTTTTCATTTAACTTTTCTCATTAGTGTAATTATTTAATAGTTTTATAATTTAGTTAGGTACTCATTTTCGTACTTGTGGGAAATGTCCCTGGATAAATTATTATGTAGTGTACTTTGTCATGTCAAATGTGAAGTGAATTTAATTACCTGGTCCTCACGGGACGTGTGTTGCCTTGCCTGCTGAATCATTGATTACGAAGATAGATATCTACTTGTGCAATACACAGATATCCGATTTCAAGTAGGAATCATAAGATGAAAGGTCTTTTAGCACTTCTAAAGGCCTCCTATACCAGATCTTCTCCCTTCTAATAGCCCTTCAACTCCTTTTCCCCCGTCCTTGAGGCAAGATAATAAATCTTCGGAAGAAAGGAAGGTACGGAACCAAAATGCGTCTTGTAAACACCCAAACACTTCGGGGGTCCCGTAAGCCAAGTAAAAGGGGGTATTAACTTAATGATCCAACCACATCCAACAGGTAGAATGATCTCCGTACACCACGGGCCAAATGTTTGGGAACTTTCCTTTACAATGTTCTAGAATCGGTCTCAAATGTTTTGAAGTAGCTTCAACATAGGTACAGTACAACTATTTTCTTAATGTCCCTCGGCAAACCTCGTGTTTCGTCAGTCGTCGGATTTCTATCAGTTGCCCTTTGCATTTGGTGCTAGTACGTATTAACATAACATAATTACCAAGTGCCATTGCACTTGGTAATTATGTTGAACGGCAGTTGCCCATTGGCAACTGATAGAAATCCGACGACTGACGAAACACGAAGTTTGCCGAGGGACATTAAGAAAATAGTTGTACTGTACTCACGCTGAAGAAAAAACGGACTACAGACAAATGTATGGTTAATAAATTGTGGAATAGTATAGTCTTGTCGGTTGTGTCTTCCGTTAATTTGTCTTACATACTCACGCCATTTCCCATGACAGCTTATATTCACCTTTTGCTTCGTTAGTTCCATAGTTGTTTGTTCTTTAGCATTCGTCGTTTAGATTTGTCTTGTCGAAATAAAACTGTTACAATCGTACGTGGGTGGCTATGGCTATCATACATCCAAAATGTAAATCTAAATACAAAATGTTACTAATCCCTTTCGCATATTAGGCACGCGAATAACGTAAGCCGCTATAAACTCCCAAAAGTAGCAGATGTCGCGTAAACTTACTATATCCGCATTAAAACTTTGATACAACGGTTTTGCGATCGCATCTCGACTACGTCTTGCGATTTAAAGTTGCAAATATCTGGGATGCCTGTTATTTAGGTCAGGATCTGGGGGCCTACTCCCTAAGCGAAATCTGTAGTTTCGGCCATCGTTACGGGCGCTTTGTTCTCCGTCTCACTTACGGACATACCGTAAGTGAGAAAGAGAGCGACGTGCCCGTAACTACGGCCGAAACTACGAATTTCGCTTAGAGAGTGGGCCCCCAGATCATTCCATTGTCATCTGTTGATCCCGTCAAAAGATAAAAGTCGTATCATGTTATACATAGCTGTATTTACGTACATTTGTATGATCGTTCAGATGAATGAATGCCCTTTCTCTCTTAGAACTCGTAAACGGAGGGTGGAGTACAAACATTTGCTCTACTGTTGTAAAGTGATTTATTCTGAATGGCAAAAAGCGTATTGTTACGTGTTTCATTCATGCTTTGCAGATTTACATTTGGGAGTTTGTTTGCGTATGAGCATCGTGTCGTAAACTCGTAACTTTGTAAGAAAATGTTCACGTTTTCATAAAATTCTGTGACGCATGGCTTAACTTGATTATGCCGTCAAAAGTCTAGCTAGAAAATTACTTTTTAAACCAAAAAAAGAAGTTTTTAAAGGCTTTATAAATTATATATTAAATTAGTGTTCACACAGAAAGGTTCCAGGAAGATTGTCAAAATAAGGTATACTTATTTTGTTGGTTGTTACTATGTGCCTTAGTTTATAAAATATTCCATCTAACTTTTACAAGTCACCAAGGTTTACGTAAAAAAATTGCGAATAAATATGATGAAGAAATACCAAAATGTTGTGTAAACGAACTTGACAAGTAGATAATTTGAGGGAACCGATGAATAATGGCCGTTTTCCTTGAAGGTAACAAATGAAAGATACTGACAGCGCCATTTTATCAGTATCGATGTCTCATAAGCGTTGGACGGAGACGTGCTCGTGGGAGCCACGGGAGGCTCTATAAAAGTTAGCCTCATCGGCAAAGCCAGGGTTGAACGTATTATTTTTACAAATTTTTATTTTGAAATTAATTCTGGCTTCTGTAGATCTTCCTTTGCTTTCCGGGCTTCTTCCAGTACGTATGAAGTTTTATTCGTAGGTGCGCACAATTTTACGGGTAGATTATTTACAAGGGAAAATGTAAATAATTTTCTGTTTCGATAAGTTTTGATTCCAATTTTTTGTTCCGAAGCTCTATTTACCACGCTTTAATCTTGTATACTCCGGATAAAATTCTACAGCCACTTCCCTTCTTTACAAAAGCAATACATTTCCCATCATATCTTTGAAACTTCAATTGGAAGACTGTTTCAACTAGTTACAGAACTTTTCAAGTTAAACACTGGTATGATATAATTTCGCAGCAACCTTTAAGTCTTCATGAGCGCCAATGGAGCGGAACATTGAAGTAAAGCTCACTGAGCTAATTCCTTTTAAAGATGATATGAGTTGAAACTTCCACTAAGGAATACTTTACATTGTTGCCTCACTACGGGGTTCTGTTGTCTTAGTACATTGGTTTTGGTATGTACTTGTTTTAAGACTCAATTATTAAATCAGTACTTGTAAGCTAACTTTGAATTTCTCAGTAGCAGCTCGGAGCCTAGATTGGTCCCGGTTGATGGCAATAAGCTCGCCCCCTATTACATGGGGCTTAAACACAACTGGTGACAAGTGGGTGTACTATAGGGCACCTCTGCCTAAGCTTCCGGGGGCTACAGGCATAATGTTATGTATTAAACCTTGATGTAGGACCTATGAGAAATAACTTTTTCAGAAAACTGAATTTTTGTTTTACGAAGAAATTCAGTTTAATTGATTTATGTCAATTGGCTTAATTGGAAACAAAAGAAACACAAAACGACGTAAATCTAAGTATCCCGGATATCAGAGCAAACAATGAATACCCTTAGTTCCGCATTTTCTGATGGCCAATCTTCTGTAGATAATCTTTATAAAATAAATCACGCTCCTTTGAACAATTCAGACTCAGGGTAATTAATATTCCATAATGAATCAAAGCCGCTTTCACGGCCTTCTGTTTTGTGCATTATTTAATAGCCAACGTTTCGGCACGAGGAAATCCTGTATGTAGCAAAAATTCAATTTAGAATTAAGGGAAATTACCTTTAACGGATATCTTCCATCTGAATTGTTCTCTCAACTCAATTAGAGGTTTGAGCCGAAATTGATTTACGGCTGTTTAAAACTAAGCTCGTTTTCTATTAGATTATTTGGGTTTAATAGTCGTTAGATTATCCATCGACCCGCCCGCACACTATGCAAAGCGAATTATTTATTGAGCCTATTAGAGAGACGTGGAGTTATTAATAGGTGTGTGTGCACCATGGAATTGTGTAACGACTGTAAAGGATATGTAATTTATTATGTCTGAGAATTATTGGCAATTGAAGGGAGTAGTTTAATACCACACAATTATTCTGAATTGAGAATTATTTTATTTCTCTTCCGTCTTGTATTTGATATCAACCGATCTGGAATTTAATCTAACCTCGCAATATCCCACTACTGAACAGTCGGTCTCTATAGACTCTGCCAGAGTTAGTGATTCTTATATGCTCCCTTTTACAGCACAAGTTTTATTAACGTACAACCTGGTTATAAAAAAAACCTGAATGTCACATTGCCTTTAGAACTTGAAAAGAAAGAGTTTCTCGAAGTTTTCTAACACAGGACAAGTTAATCTATTTTACATGTTGCTCACTTAACAGACTCTGATCATAAATGGTATCCTTTCGACATACCTTTGAAATTATGGAAATTAAATGCATTATGATTTTTGCACAGTCTGACCAGGTTAAATTATGAAAATATCACATTCCGCAAAAGTTTCTTTAAAAAAAATCTGGGTCCCGGAAAGGTTGTAAATTTTCTCGGGCGTAGAAGTATGTATAAAACTATCAACAGAGTTAATGAAACTTGGTTTCCACACATAATTCAGTGGACAGATTGCCATAAGTAATAAACCAATTACTGAAAAAAAGAAATAAGCATCACCTTTGTACGTATTTTTCTGTTCCTTTTTTTCTTGTCTGTTTATATGTGTGTACATAAACCGTTAAATAAATAAATAAATACTAAGATGAGTGCTACTGAGAAGCTTGATGTAGATTTATCTCATTACGGTACAAGTGGCTGGCGGGATTAGAGTTTAATAATAAATAGCTATTGTTTCATATGAGGACGGAACAATAAGGTTTTATTACGTGGTTATATTAATATGAGGGTGGCTGAGATAACTATGTAAACTTGCCTTAAAAGGATGTTAGTGCAGTGTGAAAGCGGGGTTGTGAGATTGCAATCTGGTTTCCTAGGAAAATTGATGGATTAAACAGCTGGTAGTTTCAATAGTCTTCTACTTTCTAATAATAGTTTAGTGGTCGCTTCGTATAAACATTAAAAACTAGTATTTAAAATTAATTTAAATTGAAAAAGCTTGTTCGTAGTCACGTTTAAGGTTAACTATTAAGTAGGTACAAAACAACAGCTCTTTATTACGGAAGTTACTGTTGTCGAGTCTAATTTTTAAGTGCTACTTAATTAGTTAAATTATTAAGAGTGCCATCAAAAGACGGCCAAGGCCCTCTATTATTAATTCAAAGTACCCATGGAATGGCATCCTAACAGAAACTCAATGAAAATTCAACCCAGAACGACACCAAACTTGTCGAAATCCTCTGGTGTCGCCAACTGAACTTATTCACTTGAAAACTTTTTCAATCTGATTAATTTATGAAATATTCCAATTACACTGACTCGTTCTCTGAAACTGTGTGATAAAAATTTCAACTTGTTGAGAAAACATTGTTTCAAGCCCAAAAGAGACATTAGTTATAGAACTCAATTCTGTCTTGTGGATTTACGAGCTTTTATTACTTGTTTGCTTGTTATAGTTTATGTAATAAAAAATTTATGTAACAAAAAGTAGCAAAATGACTTTAAAGTTTCAGACTGAACTCAAACTAGCGCAACGAAAATTGCTTGCTGTCTCTAGAGCGTTACGACTAGACTAAAACATAGTCTCTCCCGAGTGATACTGGGAACTTCCCGTTAATAATGTCACATAGTCTCAGGAAAATTTATAAATTATACGTCGCCCCATTAAGAGGCTTACAACAGCTAAAGCGCGGTCACTGTCGGACTGCATAGAAATGAAAGAGAAGCGCGATGACACGACCCAGGTAATTTATTGCAAAATATGAAGCAGTTAGCGATTTACAGAAAATCTATTGATTGGACTGGAAAATTAAAACACTATTATGCTAATATGTAGCTTGTAGAATAATCTGACAAAAAATCAGAATGATTGCATGTAAATTAATATGATTTTTAATCGTTAAAAGAATTTTTTAGAGGTATCTTCATGATTTTTTTCTATCGTATCAAATTAGTTGTATTATGTTTTCAACACACTATCATACTAGCATATATCCTGAAGAATATCATATATTTTTCTGATTTTGTTTACTGCAGTGGATCATATTCTTTTAGACATTATAAAACTTGCGTTTAGGCACGTTTAGGTCCTGTAGTTAAGGTAGATTAACATTTGGGCGACTACTCAATGCGGGCGTGATAATGAAATCTCACTCTAATTGAGCAAGGATCGATGGCTGTATCCATCCTTCATGAACATTCTTCAGTCACAGATCAGAACAGATGGGAAACTCCGAAGAATCATTTAAATAAAAAGCGACTCTTTGCTAGGACACAATAAATTGCAATTCAGTCGCGGAGCGCTTATTACCAACCGTTATATTCACCTAGAAATTGCCTCTCTTTTATCGCGTAACTCTTATATGTTTACTACGTTACGCCCACTGAATTCGACAAGTCGAGCCCGCTGCGTATCATCAAAGAAGTTCACATCCAACCAGTTTCAAAATAAAATCCCGTGAAAACGATGACCACATCTGTTACCGGCCCGGTGCTACAGCCGCCGAGCGATGCAAGCAAGAATAGCCCTTACAGTGGTTAGATATGAACTTCTTCGATGGTACCTACTTATAGCTTCATACCTAAAATGCGGATTGTCTCATCTGTATTCACCTGTTTTTCAGTGCCATTCGCACGTGAGTCGGGGTGCTTTATATACAAAAGACAAAGTGAAGTTATTAACAAAACTTGATCATTGAAAACTGAAGTAGGCTCTTCAGTACATTATTAGTAGCGTTAATACGATGTCATCTTTTCTAATTAATTATAAAACTGTCGTATCTACAGATAAGTACCTTTTTGGCTCGTTATAAGTACGTTCTTAATTAAACCTTATTGCTTATTAAATTAGTATTACATCATTCTACTTAATTGGAATCTTATCTTACGCAAATTAATTTTAATGACGATAATAAATAATTTAAATATTATGATAATAGAATCGTGACTCGTTTTTCAAAGACTGGATGAACGCAAACTTTGGCGTTTCAATTAATAAAGTATAAAGGTATGTCTCGTGACTAGCGTGCTACGATATATTTTTTTATAACTTATTACTGTTTTGTAATACCTTATAATGATTATGACAATGCGTTATAAATATTAGTGATTTTTTTTTCAAGAAAATGTCCTCGCTCCTCTATAAACCTTACCTATCGCAGCTGCTCTCATCTATACGCAATTATTATTATTTTGAATTTACGGCGCCTCAAAGTGCTCTGCAATTTATTTGTTTTTCTA
The DNA here is from genome assembly GCA_914767755.1 of Agrochola circellaris. Taxonomy (NCBI): domain Eukaryota; kingdom Metazoa; phylum Arthropoda; class Insecta; order Lepidoptera; family Noctuidae; genus Agrochola; species Agrochola circellaris. The sequence continues at coordinate 8,133,061 of OU611853.1, forward strand.
ACAAAGAGGAGAAAGTTAGAATTTCGTGGAACACTGTCTATATCTGGACGTAAATATAAAATGTCTGCGTATAAAAATTGTTACATTTTTCCGTGCAATAACTTTCAATTAACAGGCGTTGCGCCGAGGACCAACTTTTTTGTGATTGATGTCACTGTAGAAAAACGGTTCTGCGAAGTTACAAGCAATTTCACTAACCATTGTGTGAGGAATTCTTCTTAATTTTCCGCTAGAGCGTCGGGTTGAATAATAACGCTCTTTTAATGGGCTTTTCCTGGTCCTTTATTTCGAGAGTGAAGTGTTTCTGTGAGTGAATCAATGGGATTTTCGCGAATGGACTTTTAAATGGAACTTTTAACATTCCAAGGCATTAGTATTCCAAACACGAATGAATAGTGAGAAACTAATGAGATTTATTTAAAAGATACGTCTTGTTCCCATAGTAGTAGCATGTCTCTTCACGAACACAAAGTAGGTAATTTCCTATTTCCAAAACTCTAACTTGTCTGGCTGCGAGCTAGTTGACGTTGTATGAAGGTGATAGGGGAGTATAGGAAGCTGTGGGGGGAGGTGGGAGAGTCGGTTCACTTTGGCTTCCGAGCCTACTTCCGATGTGGCAGTGTCGTGTGCCCTAAATGTGCGCACTTACTCCAACAATATCTCTAACGTCATTGGCTTTGGGCGAGGTTAATAACCCTTTTTACTTTGTGCAGTCAGTTGGAAGTGTGTTTTGCTTTTAAAATATATATTTTTATCAATAACGGTCCTACAAATTTATTATAAATTAAATAAAGAAATATTTATTTATAATTATATTATACTTTAATGTACACCACAAAAATACATAAAAAAAAAAAAACAAATACTACAAAATATACAATGGGCGGCCTTATCGCTTTCCGCGATCTCTTCCAGGCAACCTTGGAATGGACATTGATTTGCTTGAATATAAAATGGGGCCGGGAATTAAAGTTTTTAATAAAATTGTATTATTAATTAAATTATGTTTTATTATTATTCGTCCATCGCTATCTGCATAATTAGATTATTTTTGGCATTCAGACCAAACTAAAACTTTCATTTTATGGTAAACTTTTTCCTGATGAAATTTTAAGTAGGTATCTCGAAATAAACAGGATATAATGAGTTAATGCTTCGTCAATTAAACACAAAAACTACGCGGAAACTGTCCACTAAAAGTTTTGCTCATGCTTGCAATTTTAAGCATACTTTTATAAATTAAATTTTAACTGACTTTGAGAGTCCTTTCCAGCGTAATATCACTTTATGTCACGTAAAACTTGAAAGTATAAAATGGTTTTTAATTTAAATATATTCTCTGCATCTTATTTGTAACGTTTTCAATCCGCTGACGACGTCCATTCAATATTTATTTACATTGAAATACTGTACAAAATTAAAGCGACTCTGAAATGTTCCGACGCGATTCCTTCTGCAATATTCTGCCTTAAAACGATTTTCAGCAACTTCAAATTAAATTTCTCAACATTGTGGAACCTGAAATTACATTTCTTGGTGACGCACGCGCCTGCATTTTATGCGTTTTCATTTTCATTGTCAACAATGATTATATTTTCAGTTCGCTGAAATATATGTTCATCTTTCCCAGACGTTTAATTATAATAACACATAAAATCCTGACCATTATTAAATTAATGAATCTACTTCAAATAATAATATTGGACTTAAACTTTGCGAATAATGTGACCGTATTGTGGAGTACACTAAAATAAATTAATCATAAATAATAAACCATTCTTGTCCTTATATTATACAATCCATATTTGGGCCATTTCATATAAGTTTTTATTTTTCACTTTTTAGCTGTGGTAAATTCGAAAACTGCTATGTAATAAAAACCAATGACAGGAACTTGGGGAAAAAAACGTAGGTATTATTGAAGGTAACTCAAAAATACCCAAGCAAAGTTAATAAAAATTATATAGGACCACTTCTGAAGTATGACCTACCAAACAAAAAAAGGATTATCAAAATCTATTCATAATTGGCGGAGTAAACGCGTAAAAACATTTAAAAAAAACGTGCAGCCGAATTGAGAACCTCCTCCTTTTTTAAGTCGGTTAATAAGGCAGTGCCCTGACCATAGTTTATCTAGTGAATTCAAGCTAGATCAAATAAGAAAAAAAACCCTTGAATACCTACATAGCTGACGGTCTTCGTAGATTCAATATTAAGCATTCCGTCCACTACACCTGACCATACCTAGATATTTTGGCGAGGACTGAATTCCCTACGTGCAAATTTTGCATAGCACCACTTACGTCACTCGTGCTTGTCTAGAAAACTTTTTCTATGTATAAGGTAGAGTTAACTGGTAAAAGGATGATGTAATGCGCTGAGACCCATTTAATACTTAGCTTGAAGAGCAAAACAGGAGAGTAAAAAGTTTCATGTGCTTTTAACTTGGGACGTGGACACACCGAGGTGTTTGCTTCATCTCACTTGAAAATGCCTTTTTGTTTTAAAATTTACATTGTACACACGGTAGAAAATGAAATATTCATATTTTGCGTTGCATTTAACATTTACTTCGAATTATAATAATATGTATTACGAATTATATTTTAATGGGTTTTCTTAAAAATATGGAATTTCGTTACAATACCATTTATATTATACGCGAAGTTTATTTGGGGCGTAATAATGTAGTCTCCATTTTTAAATAAAAAGATTGTATGCTGAAACACGAAAATTCAATTTCAGGAAAACGTCTTTTCGGTTGGTTAAATATACCTTACGAAATAAAAACTTTTTAGTATTGACAACGTAAAGTATTCTGCCTACAAATTGTTTCATTATGTATCTGTGTTCAATTTTCATTCTTCCGTGACTATATTTCATGAGTAACCGTTCGTCATCGTATAGGAATCGTTCGTAATGTAAATGATTGAAGGGGATCGGTCCAATTGTTGTTTTTTTACGGGCACTCAAAGTCGGTAAATTGGACCAAAGCAAACGCTTGGCATTCAAATGATTCACTTTTATTGCTCTTAACTGATTGATTATTCATATAATTATGCAAGTTGGAAGGGCTTTGGTGGACGCTTTTAGGAAGGGCAGCCATATTACCGTTTGAAATTTATGATAAAGGGCGATGCGCTACACTGAAATGTTCTTCAGGTTTTGTTAAGTGAAAAAGAGGGCAGCCTCAGCAAGAAAATAGTGTATCAGAACGGCAACAGATCTATACCACGATAAATACAAACCTCTGTGAAACATTGTGACATGCTCGAGCAGAAAATCCGATAACGTCAACTTTTCACTCGTGGCGTAAGTACGTATACGGGTGTACGCGGAATAAAGCAGTAACTGGCTTTTGAACTTTTTCCTCCCTAGAGAAAGGATTCGGAGACAAAATGTTTGCGGTTCACTTTTGGCTTATTTTGTTCAGTAAACTCTATAAATGACTCTGAATATTTTCAGATGCAAATACTTTTTCTGGGGGATTTGTCGGTTTAAAAGCTTCGATGCAAAAGTTGTTTTCTGCAGTCTGGATTATTCCCAATTGGTCTGTACACAATGTGTTCGTTACCTAAATTTGTATGTTTTGTATATAAATGAGGAAGTCAGTTCTGTGTAAAGACACATTGAACATCCAAATGATGGTAATGATTACGCTATTCAGTTAGAAAAACATATCTCCGCGGCAGGCGGGAAGTTTAATGTACGCGTCATACGTGTGTGATGCATTATGAGATAATATGTTACATTCGTATGTAGGTACTTACGTAAACACCCCACGTACACTGTCGCATTTAACTCTGTTTACGCTGTAGTTTTGTCTTCATAACCGCTTAATCGTGGGGCTCGATTTGTTTCATTGTTTTGTTAATCAATAGGGTTTCCAGCCATACTTCACGCCTACACTCAAATTTTAGTTTAGTTATGTGTCGTTACACCATAATAATACACCAAATATGTGAGTGATAATAGTGATAAGTAAATTAAATGAATATTGAAAATGTTAGCTTGTGTGTGTCAACCAACGGAAACTGCGCTATTATTTAAAGGAGGACCACCAGTTGCTATGGGGCCACTTGGTACACACAAAATACGTCATAATCCTGTTGATGCCATGAAAGCTATGAAACTTATACCCGCAACAGTTCGACGCTCCAGCGATGACGCGAAAGACAGTTCTCCGTCACACAATTCATCGCCAACCCTCATCAACTCAACCGGAAACTTACTGAACTTAAGAAAAATAGAACGAAAAGCTAAATCAACGAAAATCCTAGTTAACCCTGTCTGCTCCGACAGCGTCGGCACAAGCGATGATAGCAATCGATCCAAAAACGTCACCTCCAAGTGGAATGGAAAGAAAAAACGTCTCAAGTTAGAAAACGCCGCGAAGAACCACAAGAAAGACGAACGCAAACGTGATAAAAATGATCCAATTAGTAGAAGCGATGGTAAAGAAGATAAGAAATCGATATCTTGTTTCAAAATAAAAAGTTCCGAAGATAAATCACGTTCAGTCGAAGACCGAAAATCTGGAAAAGAGAACTGTACAAATGAAAATTCGAGTAATCTGATGAGCGCCGAGAAACCCGATATAATTAACCATTCCAGGAAAAGTAGCAGAGAAATTTTAATAGACGAAGGAACAATGACCGACGAGACGATGTTAAGAAATGACCAATTGGAGACGGGAAAGACTGATACTACTATAGCAGTTAAGGAAATGAAGGTAAGCAAGTAGTTAGACTTGGCTAGCGTTAATCAAAAGAACTTATAACATGTTCCGCAAAAAAAACAATACTAAACGGAAAGTGGTGGAAACAATAATTAAATTGCATTCCCAGCGCTTCAAAAGCACACTAGTACAACTTGAAACACAATCATTCAATGTAGTATATTGGATTGGGTTCATTACCAGCATTTCGGTCGTCTCGGCATGTGGATCAATCTGTATGCTAATGACGAGCTGGAACATTCTCGGATTGCACTCATCTCTTCTCCCTTTCATTACCGTTCCTCTCAATGGACCTATGATAATATTCAATATCCAAACCACGTCATGGATTTTTTTTGTTATTTGATTGTATTTGAAGTTCTACCATATTTTTTTTAGTACGTTATGCTTCATCAATCGCTATATATTTCACAATATGTGTATGTAAATAGAAAATATTTGTGACAAATTCAACGTTATTATCACTCGCTCTACTTCAAATGTAGGTGAGTTGCCAGTATGGCCACTCATGAATACAGTCAGCACAAATTAATACTTAATTAATTGAAGTGTTGGACAAAACTGTTTATTTCGCTGCGTTATTGGAATTATTAGCTGTGTGATTGTCCCTGCCCATCTGTGTTTAATATCCGGTGCCCAAAGCCCGGATAATTTCATTGTGGCTTCGCTTAAACCTCATTGCGAATCGATTCTGTGTCGATTGCGTACCGAAAAAGGTTCTCTCGGCCGTATTTGATGCTTCATTGATATTCTGGCTCGTGCCCGGAATGATTTTAATATTGACATTTGCATAAATATTAATATTAGACGCTTTAGACGTGATGAGGCTGATTTTGTTTTTGCTTTCAGCACGTTTGGCAAACGCTTTCACTGAATCAATTTTGGTTTTAATCCGCTTATTGATGTTAATGGCGAAATGTTTTAGAATACAAATATGGGTATTCTATAACTCGTATCACCAAAAATAAAGTGCCTTAACATAGACTACTAAAAGTAGGAACGTACCTATCTCGGTGTACCTAGATAGGTACACCTAGACGTCCTACGTTGAGCAGTCTTCTTAGTTTATTTAAAAACGTTGCTGAAAGTAAGGTAAAGATTAGCGACTGTTTAACTATACATTTTTGACGTTTTAACGTCTCTTAACTAGCATCGTTTAAACAGGTGATAGAGTTGAAAGGCATTGTTTCCAAGTTGCATCTTTTACGGACACTTGGAGCAACAGATGTTCCAGTCATTGCAAATGTTTCGCTAGGAGCTCAATTTATGGAAGCTTCGGAAATGATAAAGCCTCTTGTGTGTATCCGACTGTGGCGGCAGAGCCAACAGAAACACTGGCACTGAGCACTGGAGCACTGTTCCACTATATCCAGTTGCATAATATATATATTTGTGTTCGGCATTGCTGTGAATATATATTTCAGATTGAGTAACTGATTTTGGATTCAAATTCAGTACAGCAATAATGTTTAAATGAATTTTGTGATACTGAGCCACTTAAATCAATGTGTGTCCTGTTATCATTATTATCGTTCTAGTGACTATTATTAGCTTTGTTGTGCAAACTACAAGAGGAAATTACGAGTAGTGTTGTATTTTTATTTCAGCTAAGGTTTTTGTACGATATTTCTGTACTTAAAAAAATACGACGAAGTAGATCTTATTCCATGGAAATGTTTACGCATAGTTACTTAAGTGAATTTTAAATACATCTAGAACAATACCTAGATGCTTGAACTTGAAAAATAAATTAAATGTTTCCGTTTATTTGTTTCAGGTAAGAGTTTAAATAATGGCGCCCGAGTGTACGCGCCGTGTAAAAGGTATTTAATTAACCGTTAAAGGCCTGATAAACAACTAATTAACGTGCTAATTGACGTGCTTGAGGGTCACCCAGGGCTTTACCGGTTAAGGAAAATTCACTTCTCACCTAACTTAGAAACACGTAGACGGGTTCTTATTATATTTTGGATATTTTATTATATGTGTGTATTAGGTAATTGTTTGTGTAGGTATGTTTTTTTAAATAATTTTTATGTTGCCATTTTATGTATTGAACGACACGGAAAAGTAAACAAATGAAAATGACACCGACATAATTACGTTACCTACAATAACTGTTCTCATCTCCCTAAAATAATTAAAACATTCTTCTTCATTCTTCATTCTTCGGAGCAACAAACTACACAAATTGAAAGTACAAAGAAAAAGGCAGACCTCGACTTCTAAACAGAACGTTAATTTTCGAAGGAGTTATCAGCAACTAAAGTTTTTGGGGTAATTATTTTAGCACAAAAGCTGAATTTAGTAGGGGCTGTTGACGAATAAACGTTGCAAAAATTCCCCGCGTTCACTGTAGGTGGGATAATGAAGTTGGCGTGCGGCGAGTTTCATAAACTTAGTTTTCACCGTGAAATGGCCACTATGACTGTTTACACCTCTTTGTTGTGGGCTGTGGCACAACCGTTACGCTACATTTATAACTAAAATGACTTTTACTCTAGTTTGTTAATCTCTCTCATTGTTTGATTTGTTTCTAACTTGCTTTTGTACTGAGTAATTAAATGCCGAGGACCGAGTGCTGAGAACTTTGAAGATAGCTATATCAAGTAGCATGAGAAAGGCTGCGCTGATTAATGGAATTGGGAAGGAACTGGCAACGTTTTTAAATTCAACTATATAAGTATATTTTCTGTAAAAATGACTTAAGATTTTTCCCGTACTTAGTTACGTATACATTAACTTTAAACGGTGTTACCATCCATCATTTCTCAACTACATAAGTACTAGCAATTTTTAAACGGAAAAATGTTTTTGCTCACTCGCGAGACTGCGTTAGTAGGTAAGTCCCATTTACTCCGAAGTTGTAAAGAGCCAAACAGTACAAATTATGAACCCAGCCAAAGTGTTACATTATCCTTACTTATTCATTGTTTACGTTAAACTTCAAACATTAAGGTGCGTTAACAACGCTTTATGGAAGTTCTATAGAAATAGGGCGACATTGAGAACCTGTTTCAATAAGAGACGTCAGACGTGTAAGGAGTACCTATTCTTATTTCTAAGTGTTTTTTTTTTTTATAACACTGGCCGCTTTTTAAGGAAAACGCGCTATCACTTAGTTCTTTTTTTAAATGTGAAAAGAAAACAGGTCGTGATGAGCGGGAGTGTTGTTCAGGTTGTTTGTGGGTCGTGGCCTTGTCTATTTACAGTTGGTCAAAGGTTGGCGCGGTGTGGACTTTTAGACGCGAAATGAAAGGTCTATGACTAAGACGGATGCTCCATTGAGACTTGGTTTGAGTTGTCGCTGGTATAAGTGCTTTCTTGCTTTGATACTTTTGGGACGGCTTTCAAGAGTCGCAGCTGAATAAAGAGTATTAAGAAAAATATTATGTTTCCTTTTCAATGGATTATTCATATTTTCCTCATTAAGCAATTAATGAAACAAAACAAAAGTAAAAATACTTACTTTTACATTTCTTTTCCCTACATTTCTTTTTCGTAAAAATTATACCATGGTTAAAAGAATTTGAATGAAAAACATCACTCAATTAGACATCAACTTCGCCACTTTTATTAAGAAACCTGGAAAATGAAGCCTTTCTCTTGTAAATTTTGTTTTTCAATTAAAACTTTCTATTTGTTTGGCAAATGAAGTTTATTTTTTTGCTTCCGAAGTTTACGCGATTCTTTCGAAAGTTGAGTAACCAGTGAGGCGGCCATTTCATAACGTTTCTGGCTTGAACAGACTTTTTTAATATCAAATTTTAATGGAAATATCTAGGTTACTTGGGAATCTTAAACTATCCTTACTAAAATTATGAAAATATAATTAACTAGCTGCGCCCGCGGTTTCACCCGCGTAAGTTTCGATCCCGTGGGAATATCGGGATAAAAAGTATAATATGTCCTAATCCAGGTCATGGTCTACCCATGTGCCAAATTTCATCCAAATATATGCAGCCGTTTTAGCGTGAAAGCGTAACAAACAAACAAACTTACTTTTGCATTTATATTATTAATTATAATTAACATATTAAATATACAAGTGGTCTTACAAAGCCAGTTGTAATAGTACCTACTTTAGGACTATCTCTGGCCACAGTGGAGTAACAATAAAATTACTCACGTCAATATCATTGGAGGCGATTCTAGTGACTGTATCAATAACTCAAAACGCTTATAAGCGCCCAATGTCCCTTCAAGCTGACTTCACGTCAAAATGTACCACGCATTAACTACAAATCCTCAATTTTAATAGCCCCGACTCCCCAATTGAATTAGGTAATACAACTGCCCGACGTCCGTTATATTTCCTTAGGAAGTTAGGAACAAACTTAAACAAAGCAGAAAATTGTATGGCTTACAAATATTGGTTCTAACTTCTGGTAAACGGTGAACGTATAAAATAAACAACCCTTTCCTCTATTAGGTGAAATTAACAGGTCAAAGTTGTGTGTTTGGGATGGAAACAAAAACGGATTATCAGGCTATCCGATTGATCTTAGATTATATCAGAAAACCAAATCAATCTGCCTAGCCTTTTCCCAACTATGTTGGGGTCGGCTTGGCTTAAATTCGGATGCAGCTGAATACCAGTATTTTACATGGAGCGACTGCCTATCTGACCTCCACAATCCAGTGGAACCCAGTGAACTGGGTATTAAAATACCCCTTGGTAAGACTGGTTGTCAGACTTTCGGGCGTCTGACGACCCGTAACGACTGACAAAGATCCACGAATGACAGCCGAGACCAACGGCTTAACGTGCTTTCCGAGGCACGGAGGAGTCTCGGTATGTGTAGACCAACCCCGGCAAGCCTAGCTTAACCTGATGGATCGACCCGTGCGGCAGTTATTACTTAGCCACGAGCTCCTCAGATTATATCAGAAAACCATTCGTAGAAAATATTTTACAGTAAAAACAAACAGCAATTTATTTAAAGTTATTATTTCATTTTAATTTCATCCACAAGAAGTAACTGTCTGCAATTCATTCAATTTATCATCTTAGCCGTTGGAACGAAAAGTTAATCTGCAAATATTATTAGCCAGTGCATCGCCGCTTTGGTTCGTTCAGCTTACTGAGTTGAAGTTTATGCTCGGCCACTCTCCGAACTACGTTGTTAGTTAAACACAAATTCGTTTGCCAGTAATCCACTAAAATATTTGGCTTTCCGTGAATATAGATAGGTCATTATTTTGGCTGAAAATCTACGTTTAAATTATTTTTATATAATTTAGATTCATATACTATTAATATTTATTTGTTAGGGACAAAACACAGTTACATGCTACAAAATACAGAGAAATAATTAAACTAAGATTTGAAATAAAGATAAGTAATTTATTTTAGCTCGAAATGTAACGTAATTAATCATAAAAAGTATTTCTATAGAATTTCGTGGTACGAGTAGGTTCCTTTTTCATTTATTAATTTAGCTCTTGTTCTACTGAACAATTTAATTTTGCCTCTTACACTTAAAGTAGATACAAAAAATCTTTCCTAGAATGTTAATCGCAGATTGGCAGCTTACATGTAGCAATCATGTCAGGACAGCCGCCTAGATAACACAGTACTGATAGCAAGTGCCTGACTACCAGTATCTATCAAGTCCAGTAGATACAGCATCACGACTTAACGAGTTACGGATAGGGCAGACATTTACATAATAATCTACGTAAACAGATGCCTTATATAGCGCTAGATACTTATTACTTGGGTTTCGATTGACGCCCACAGAAAGAGATAGCATCGCTTTTATCTACACGCGAATTAGGAAATTAGGTTTGCAAGCGAATTTGAAAATACATGTTTCTTTCGGTGTAAGCGGATTTCCTTTAATTCCTGTTTATCGTAAATATGTTTATTATGATTTTATAGAGAAAATTCTTCGACGTCTGTGGTTTTTCCAATAAATAACCATTTAGGCTCTCTCTACCTATTGAGCGCTTTTATAATTTCTAAGGTATTATATTATATTATATATATATATTATCGTGGACGTCCACGTCCACGTCACGGCATCACGATAACACAGGGATGTAAAATGTATTGAAATATATATATATATGTAGACGCTTTTAAATTTTTGGCACTCTATCCCTATTGGACAAAGTGCCGCTAGCGGTACTCTACACACTTCCTTTTAAAATCCGTCCATGACAATGTTGTATCGTGCACGTATTTCCATACATTTTATGGACGTGGACGTGACGTCCGCGATAGTATCGTCACGTTAGAAATCATAGAAGTGCACATTGATGTCGTAAAAAGCTACGCACTGTTTTCAAGCCCTTAGATGGCGTGTCCATAAAACTAAACGAAAGCCACCACAGCCTACTATTAGTGTAATTACGAATTCAATTTTCTCCGCTCACCCAAAACTAACCTCAAACACTTAATCCCGACTACATCCAAGTTAATTCCGTAAACCGGTGCAAAGACGAAAACAAATCCGACCCGAAACAAAATCACTATTTACGCTTATGTAGATAAGTGTTTATCTCTTGCTATAAACGCTAAAGGCATCCTGTACCGCTATTCTGAGGGTCCCGGCATTAACAGGCCAGCCCAGTCTACTTACTTATTCACGGCATTAGGTCGGTTCCAGATAGACAGTACAATGTTACCGAAAACGATTGTCTGAAGTCCGAACCTTACATACGTGAACCACAGCCTAAACAAACTTGACTTGAATGTTAATAGGAGAATTTTATTCTAAATTCAAACGAGGTGTGGATCGAGCTCAGTTGGGACGTACGTAAACTCCATAGATTTAGGTAGACAAATCGTAAAAAATGTTTTTATATGTAGGTGACACTTTCTTGTTTAAAAATACGATAAATCAAAGTAAAATTTTATATTTTTACAATAGTTTCTTCTTTTATTAATGTATGTTAAACTTTATCATTTATTCTTAAACTACTCTTCGTAGATGCCTTGTGTTACTGCTTGAGCACAATTTTTTTTAAAGATTTATAACAATCATATAATAATTTGTGATCTGTCCATTGTAAAGAGCCCAAACTCTAAACGTCAACGAATTATAACGTTTGTAAATAGAAGAGTACAACTGTGACATAGCATGACAACTGAAGTGACAGGTATTACGTTTAGTCGGTTATTGGACTGTCTCGTCACGTGGTTTTTTTTGTTTACCTTTGTTTTACTACCTAAACCTATGGGGTTATAGTTTTGTTCACATATTTTCTTGTTAAGTTAAGGGAGTATATTAGCTTGGAAGCAATATTGCGGTGCATTATGGAAGGAAGTGCGCTGCAAAGTTTACTCTAGCACATTAATCTAATTCCCGCGACTTGTGTGCTCTATTTCACAATGGCGTGTAAAACCGTTCATCGTGGATAAAATATTGGTAATACGTTCCATTATTTAGCTACAATAATTATGTATTTTACAACCATAAATATGTTTTGTGGCTTCTTGGCCTGTATATGGCGAAACGGCAATGTTCGCAATACGTAAACCCAAAACTGACAAAATCGTCAAGAATCTTCACCCTATGTTATAATATTAAAGGCACACAAAATAATCAGCTGTCAAGATATACAAATAATTATAAGGATTAACACGCACGGCTCGTTTGTATAATAAGGAGACGCCTCGCCTTTGCCGCCGTCCCTTGCAAATAGGATTACGTGATGCGAGAATTCGTATTATTCATTTCGTCACTCTGTGGAATGGGGTGGGAGTGGTCATGAAGATTTATTGTTATAGGCTATGATAATTTTCTTACTCATAGAATTTATTTGGAATTATTTGTTTGCTTTGCTGAAGAAATAATGTGGCCTTAAAAAGGTAAATTTATTTATCCATGAAATGCGAGTTTTCGCCAGGGACAGATATATTTACCTTAGTGGGTGACATCATGGTTATATGCTCTTCTCTATACAAATGTGTTGGAGCCGCTGGCTTGCAATTACTTTGAAAACCAATACACACAACAGCTAAGCAAACCAATGTACCCAGGGTTCTTGGAACTTGAACTAATATCGTACTAATATAAACCGCAGACATACCTACTTTTTTTTGTAGATATCCCTCGTCGGTTCCGTTAGTAAAACATTTTCTTTTAACTTGGAAAAACTGACTGGTTGCAGGGAAAACATGTTAAAAAAAAAAAACCATTAAGAAACACAAAATCTTATTTTAAGAAACGTCAGAATTTAGACGGTTCACGGTTAACGGTTCCAATATGTCGTTTACCAAGGAGAAGGAATGTCTATTTTACACGAATATCTAAGATTTTTGGTCGGCTGTGTTTAAGACGCAAATATATGCCAGTGACCTTGATTGGTTAGTTTGCGTGTTCTGTACTGAGCTCACGCAACGCGTCGTACGTCCAGCCAGAAATAGGACTCGCCCATGAAGAAGCGCTGTCCCCAATTTGACGCATTATTAATAGTCCTATACATAAAATATAAGATATTTTAGTAAAACACGTATACTAAAAGATTAATAATTAAATTATCTTTAAAATGGTGAAGGTTTCAGAAAAATACGCTGAATAAATTTTGCGTGATTCTCAGTTTTTTACCCGCGTTAGACATAACTTTACAAATTAATTTTACTATCTAATATAAATATAATCTAAAATATTTATGTTTTAAGTTATTAAAAAAATGCTCTAATTTAACATATATTTTTTCCAAATCATTAACATTGCTCGTTTAGACGTGATCTTCAGTATAAAATCATTAAAAGTTGGTTATCGTCGCCTTAACTAAAACCGACCGACATATTCCTGGGAATAGTCAAATCGTGGTCAATCTATTCAATGTATGCTTCGAAGGGATTACGCCCAAACTAACAGACGGTCGGTGGATTAGCTTCCCAGGACCGATGGGGAGACCGATATACGAGTAATTCCGAATACGATCTTTATTGGAATATTGACTATCGTAGCACTAATATCGACCTTATCGTGTTATACATATCTTTGCGTGACTATCCTCATTATAATTTCCTTCGGTTCGTTTGAACCTTGTAAATAATGTAGGTATTTGATGGTCATTTCATAAATACTGGACTAATGAATATGCTATTTCTGTTCGCCGTGGCGTTCAGAATGGATTTTGGCGTCATTACAAATTATATTATTTTTCAACTACATTCTTCTTTTTTTCGTCTGGTTAGTGACTAACCTGGTATCAGAGTTTTAAAGCCGCCCATGGGCCTCTGACGGCTTCACATGCCGTATAGTGCGCCTACATTTCGCCAGTTATATCTATTTCCTATAATTTTTAGAACTTATTCGTGAACTAAAGCTTAGTTCTCAAGTGGATGCTCTAGCGATTGTTGACCAATGCAGATAGTTCAGCATTGTTATTCTCTTATTGTAAAGCTGCAATTGAAAACAGCGCTTTAATTGCTTGCGATCTGAACTTACCCTTAAGTGTACTATTGCGCTGTAGTTCAATAACTACAGCGCTCGTTCGGTTCCACAAAGCCCGTTTTATCTACGAACCACGAGGAACTCGTTGACCAGCTGACCAGCTGTAACCAGCTATATATCAAAAACTAAGTTCCTTCTTGTTTTCCTAGGAAGAGCTCGCTGTTTCAGATAATTCCACTGAATTGCAATCGCCGAAGTTTTAGACTAAAGTTTAGGGACCATAAATAAACTTGTATAGGAAACTGGATTAGTATTTCCTTGGACTTTGGATAACTTTGGGGAGTATGAACTGCAGTGAAGTAAATTGTTGTTAAGACTTGATGAATCTGTTGGATTAAGTTAACTGCAGTTATAACCAAAGAAAAATTAAGCTATAGTCCCGGTAAGCGAAGGATTTCCATACAATGGTCTAAGGGTTTTTTCTAAGGCTAAATAATATTACGTCTCATCCTATGATGGAACGTAATATTATTTTTACCTCATCCATCGCTTTCCATTAGGCGAGATCGAGGTCACGAGCTGGACTATATGAACTATATCATAATAAAAAAAAATGTAAAAACTAATTCATCTACCAAGTACACGACAAAAGCATTAATTTTTCATGAAATATTTAGTATATTGATAATAAAACCTCGTAGAAAATCCAGTAAGGGTTGAAGATGATGTATCGGCCATATCATCCATATTGCAAGCCCACTATTTCGGTATAATTTTGGGGGATCTACTTAATGACCTCGAAGTTAATACTTTATCACTTGGCCGGCGTCCACACGGCTTGTCGGAAATAGTTACATACATAATGTTTTGCTGAGGAAATTGCTTTGTACTTTCATGTTTATAATGGATTGAATTTTTATTGTAAAATAAACTTAGTTTTTCTATATGTAATCCTCTAAACTGCCTACAGAGAATTTGCTTGCATAAGTACTCTAGGTGGATTTAAGCCAGTAGTTAAGAGTCTATAATACCTCAAATTGCTTCGCATGATCCTCCGTCATATCGAAAATACTGCACCATTAAATTTAAAATAAATATATGTTAAAGTTCAGGATTAATGTTAAGAACTATGTTTCACGAAAACACGATTCCAAAAAAAAATCTGTATAAAAAAATCCTAAGTTACCACACCGAACAATAAAACCGCTGGAATTAAAAAAATACTTCAAATTCGATCATGAAACTTTGCATAATAACTGAGCTAACGATAAAGCAGAAACTATGTTTTTTTATTTTTTTATTACCATTTTTTTCGCCGTAAAAAGAAATTACCTTAACTGTTCACGCCTTGGAGCCGCCAGCACCCCACTCAGTCTCGCTGAAACTCAGTCGGCGAGCAGGATGGTGCGAGAGAGATAAAAAGTGAATTTGAGCTGAGGTAGTATGGGCTCTTAATTGTTATCAATACTGTGCGAGGACATTCATCATAAACATTCTTCTGCCCTTATCGCAATTCATGTGGTGTAACCGCAACATGTATTTTCATTCCATACTTAGTAGGTAGGGCTTCCATAGGTAGTCACCCCCTTTCTAGCCATATAATCTTTCACACAGTCCATCCACCGTTTCTTTGTGCGAGGACATTCTGCATCCATTTAATTTTGAACCTCATCAAAGTACTGGAAATAGGTATAGCAAAGAAAACGCAAAATTCACGATAAGGGCTACCCGTTTGTGTAAAATGTAAAACGTCATGTCTAGAGCTGTCATTTTAACAATGACTAACGGTTCGCCGAGACAGCTTTCACGAGATGTTCCCTTCGCGTAGGTATCTGAAAATAGAAGAAAAGATATGATTCAACAAATGAATGAACACGGGCTATCTAAAACCGCTACGATAAAATTATAGTGACATCTTTCATTCTTTATTTCATGAATAGCGATGTAAGAATAAGTAAGAATGGCCAACTTTTTTTTAATATTTCTACTAACATTTGAGTTTCATGTCAACGCGAACTTTGTGTATTTTAACAACATTTTATGCCATCACCTTAACTTGAATCTTTAATGCTATCCTGCATGTTAATTGCGTAACATACCTACTCACAATCTCAAAATCCTAATTTCATTCATTTTGACAATTCAACAATTTATATTCATTGCGTTATTTACGCTGTCGAGCAGACGACCTTTCGAGTGAATTTCCTTCCTTCAAAATCCTTCGAACTTTGGATCGCAAGTGTGTTACTTGAAAATGGAAATGTCGAAGCGTGGTTATCAAAGCGCGGAGTTCTACTCCTTTAGCGTCAACATTCTTTTCAAAGGATCACTAGAGCAAAACCACCTTGTTACGCAGAACCGGAAATAACATACAAAACCTGCACGGACATAAGTAACATTCCTGCTAAAACCTACCCATCTGTACAAAAGCGTATCTTCAAAATGTTCCGCACAAAATAAGTACGTACACATATGACTTCCTTACCTTATTACCTGGCTTTCAGCCTTTACAGCTTTACCTACCGCAAATTACAAAGCGGTGCTTGAACTGGCGGTAAGTCCTGAGATTGTAACGTGCAGTTCAGTGCTACGTCAGGTGGCTAATCCATTTCTGAGTAGGGAAAGTAGTTTAGTAAGCTTGGCGGTTGAGGAAGGTTGTGGTTGGAAACTTTTTTTTCCGGGTTTTTGAGTGGTCGTCACAATTTATTTTGGGAATGTTTTCTTTATAAAGAGTATAACGCTACAAGTTTATGCTGGCGCGTGGCCAAAATCGGAACCAACACCGCCATCTTGTTTTGTCAATACAATTTCTGTGCTTATTTCACAAATGTTTGACAACAACGCCCCCCTGTCAATGTCATTTAGGCGCCAAAAGATCCTTGTTTGATCCTCTACATACATTAAAACTTTATTTCTTACGGATTTGAAAATGGACGTATGTATGTAGCTGTGCAAGTGTGCATGTACCCCACAAAGTACTTTTTAACGATGTACCCTCTGAATTTTATCACGACCATAAACAATAGCCTTCTTACTTACCTACGATATGTTCGTTTTGGGATAGTTAGCTCGAGCTAACTGGGAATCCATTAAAACTTTAATCACTCCCGCTGTTATGTGTTAGGTTTACTTTAGTATTAACAGCGCTCGTTATCCTTATCAATTTTTGTTTCAAACCCAATGACGGGAGCCCTTTAATATTAATACAGAGTAATCACTACGTTTATGACATGTAACTCTGGTAATTATATGGTGTAAAATTTTATGTCAGTGCTACTGAAAGGGACGGCACTTATATTAGAGAGCAGGACAGCATACTAATGTCCTTTCAGATAGATAAACACTTCATTGCCTTTTAACGGTTGGTTTTTAGATCGTCAGCTAATCACTCGTTTTATCGGGAAATAAATGCTTTCCACTTATAGGTGCTGGAATTGCTCGTGCATAACAAATTAGTTATATGGAGGTCTGTACTTTGCTTTATAGTCAATAGAAATTGGAGAACTCCTAGAGTTTCTAACCGTTAAATATACTTAAAAGGTTATTTTCATTCTTAACTTAACCCTAATTAAGTAACGAAAGTTCAATGATCCACCCTGAAGTAAATAAATAATTTAATATTGAAAATGGACAGGCAACGTACAAAATGGAATCTAGCACATATTTGCGAAGTCGTAAATACAAATCGGCAGCCAAAATTAATACGAGGGCTCAACCTTTACTGGGAACTGTCCCGTATAATTTTATTGGCTCACTTGGCAATGTACGAAAGGCAATATTTGATAATTACAGCCAAAGGTAATTGAAATGTTTGGAGCATGCGAGATTTTTCAGTAATTCGTGCCTGTATGAAAATCAAGATAGGTAAATATTTGATTTGAATATGTGTGAGGAAGTACGAGTAGCTGTGCAGATAAATGAAGATTTTGATTTAAGAAAGTCAAAAGATAGCTTAAAGAATAATATTTTATCTTAGTAATTCTTAAAAGATGTTAACGAATCTCTTTCTTGATTCAGTGCGTGCAGCGTTCATTGAATCGAAACCACAAACATTCTTCAAGTTTATTTTTGAATCAAATCTGATAGCGTCGCGACAAAAGTTTTAGAATTCTTGTTAATCCAAACCATTATTTATATCTCAATAAATTAATCTACTAAATTATTCTCCATCCAATATTAATCTTTCCACAGTAATTAATAGCCTCTGTAAATATAAATTTAACCAATGCCATGTAACCAAAAACGAATGGAAGCTTCCGAAGATTTATACTAACGAGAAACTGAATACAATTTTGTTCTGCGCTCATAATAATTGAAGGAAAACTGCGGCTTTTTTGTAAAAACGTTTGGATTTCATATCGTTTTCATTCGTTTATTCCCGAACAACAAACCCAGTTACTTCCTATGTGTTTCTTTTTATTTATGACGTCGGTAGGCATGTTTAAGCCTGACCAATTTTTGTTTTATCGTAGAAAGTTATTGATAAAGCAACTTTTTTTTTGGTAGATTATTAACTTCCGCATTTTTCGATCATAATCATGGAACAATTTTTCACAGCGTGATTATAGATGATTGAGCAATCATTGCCCTAGCTTTTGTGTTATTTTCTTTTCATAACCTGCTGGCTAGGCTGTTGAATTTGAGCGAAGAACATTTGATACGCTGTTCAATCAATTAATCAGACTATGTCTCTAGTTTTATTTGCCTCGATATTGGTGCATTCAATGCTCAGATTATTGGCTCCGATATTAACTTTCACGAGGCACCTTTCAAAAGCAGTTTGTACAGCTTAGTCATGCTAAACGGCAACTCCAAGAAGATCCTATTTCGGCCAAAGTTTCTGTTGTTGTACGCTTGGAAGTTGAGAGTTTTCCAAATTCCCGACTGTGAATACAGGCGCCATCTTCACTTCAGTTCGTTCCTAAGGGACTATACGTGACTTGTCGATTAGTTAGCGTACTACGGATTTCGTTTATTTACACCCTTAAGAAAAGTATTAACTGTATTATCAAAATTGGGTTGAAAGTAGTAACTTTTTGGGTATGTCCTTAGCGGGATATAACTACGATAGGTCCTGAAGAAATTTAAAGTGTCGTAAGAGCCCACGATAAGATTATGAATGTGTAAATATAATAAGCAAATACATATTACTTCCCTATAGAAACAACCGAAAAACAAATGAATCAAACTGTTATCTTCTAATTTTTTTTAAACAAAGTCATTCTTTTTCACCTAATAATTTTAATCCCCTTTACATAAATTGATATTCCATGAGCAAAACTATCCTTTAGCTCGTTAAGGAAAACATGATAGAGAATGTAAAAAAAACTCACGATCGCCGGTAGGACTTATGTGGATGTGATGGTATTCTAGGGGTATGGAACTGGGTGTAAAGTTCACTCATCCACCATAGAAAAGGGAGGATCCTCCGACCAGACGGGTGTCGTGTCTGGCGGGCAACTGCCCAGAGGTTGAAATCGGGAGCTTGTATATATGTCCACCGCGCGGTAAACTCTAAGTGCGCGATGCAGGATTTAAGTGACGTCAGGATGTTGTGTGACGTCAGGTCTTTGTTGCGTAGTTCGCATGTGGCGATGTAGATGCTGCCACAGTATCATACAATGATATCTATATGCAGTTTGAATTGTATTGTAGGTTTAAATACAGACTAATTCTACTGACTGACTGCTGGTAGACCGATTTTTTATGGATTTCTCTGCGATTGAAATAGGAATAGAATTGCGCTTCTCATTTTCCTCATTATTATTTGGTTTTAATTGTAACTAATACAAGATTTCTAAAGAATGTGCTTATAAGTACTTCTATGTCAAGATGCGAGTTCTGATGATTACTGAATCTATGTATATATAGAAAACTTTAATAGTGAAAATTGATAATATTTTATTTATCTTCTCGATAATATCTTGATTTATCAGTGTCACTAGCTTACATGAGCACGTATTCCATTGCGCGTTGGTCACTTAAATCTATTTGCTATTACTTATAAAACAAATAGTAACTATTCCAGTAGCCAATCGTCACATTTTATATCGAAGCAAATAACCGTCCATTACACAAACTTATCGAGTTGTTTCAAGTAGAATGATTTGCTAAATAGAGCCCTGCGTATATTAATTTACACACCATGTGGGTCCAGTTTAACAGTCGATAAATTTTGTCTGTAGCACCTTACATAGGCACTAAACTTATTTCATATTTCTATGATGAATTGAGCCGAATAAATCGATTTGCTTTGTTTCTAAATAACTTAAAACCACCTGGTCTTTCTTCCTAAGTAGACCTTAATTGAATGAATATTTAGTGAATTTCAGAAAAATGGTTGCATATTTTCACGTGGCTCATTTCAATTTCATGGCTGAATTGGTAAGAGCAATCCATCAAAATACCTTATTTGTCGAAAACGAAACAAGGGTCGATGAAAATATCATAAAATATTTATAGGGGAAGGTTGCTATGAATGGACCACTTAACTTTACGACTTCATATGTCAAACAGTGTTAGTATTAAAATGAAAGCAGTTCATTATTTTTATTCCGTAGAACCTTTATTTATAATAATCAAACGCACTAACAATTCAGGCTTATACTTTTTAATTTATACGAAGAAAACAAAATCTTGGGCTGTCGCCTTCTTTGGACCATAGGCACTTTCAATGGACCACCAGGTTGCCACCATTGGACTTCGAGAAATTTGTTCTAAAGGTCCAATCGAGGCAACTTATTATAATTAACAATATTACACAACTATGACAACCGAAAAGAGACAAACAATACTCATACACATACGACAAACAAACAAACTACAGTCTTATAATACTTAATTAGTAATTAAATTTTAACTTTGGCACATAATGAGATCAACGCGTCATCAAAATTAAGAAACAATCTAAATAAAAGTAACATTAAGAGTGAATAAATCATATTTTCTGCTTAATATTAATTTAACAAATATAAAAATCAACTTATTAAAAATCTAAGGTCACTTGTAGTATATAAGTAATAGCAAGTTAACAAGTATTAAAAATTAAATCTTATAAAAAAAGAAAATGAAATCAACAAAACTTTTATAAAGATCTAGATAAAGTCTTAAATTTGTAGCTACTGCTAACTCTTTGAGGTAATATAGTCACTTACGTCACATAAAACAAGATCAACAGGTTATAAAAATCACATTTTATAAAGGCACAATAGATTTCAATCATTATTGTAAGTGATGTCTATGATGTGCAATGAGGGCACAGATACTTTTTTATATGTTTCTTAACACAAGCACAATCAACATGTACCCAGGCTTTACAGATCATACATTGAATCATGTCTTCTATTTCACATTTTAAGCAGATTTTGCAAAACCATTTTTCTATATTCTCGTTAGCTTGCTTACTGGTTGATGGTTGAGGTTCTTTTGTGGACAGTTTTGGCTTCTTCTGCTTTGGAACCTTTGCAGTCTCATCTAGGGCAGTTTTGTACGGCGACGAAGTCAATTCTATGCTACTTTGGGCTTTTCGACTTCTTTTTCGTAATTCCTGTGCTATCTTCTTGGCTCCAGGAGATATTTGTGGAATGTGGAATTCAAAGTTGGTAGAATTACTCTCCACTATAGGCGTTTGGACATTGTCACTTCGCCTTATTTGAATTGGTGCTGAAGCTGGAGATCCAACATTTACGTTGCTCACCTCTGCATCTCTAGGTGAGTAATCAGTCGATTTTGTAGGTAGCGGCTCTGCATGGGGCATTGGTTCTTCTATGATTGGGACTATAGATTCTTCTTGTGATGATGCATTTACAGACAATGGGTCTATCGGATCTTGGACATGCAACACCGTTCCAAAATAATCTTCTGCGTTTTCTTGTTCGGCTGCTTCTATAAATTCATAGTCTGCAAACACATCTTTGTTGAGAGGGTAAATGCCTGTTTTCAGAAATCCATTCGCAGCCGTGCCTACGGAAGCAGCTCGAAAATAGGCCTTTCCGAAGAGCATAGACACTTGGAAGACAGTCACAGTTCTTCCAGGATTTAGCCGGAGCCATTTTTCAGTTTCGTCTATGTAATAAAGACTCAACGGTTTGAAGAATGACACATCAAGGGGTTGCAGCCGGTGCGTTGTGTGTGCTGGAAACGAAAACATAACTACGCCATGTCTTCTTGCATAATTTATAGCCTCTAGGTTTTTAGTATGGCTAGCGTGGCCATCCATCAGAAGCAAAACCTTTTTTTCTGGTGTTGGCTTCACAGTCTCAACAAAATGTTGCAACCACAGATTAAAAATCTCTTTGTTTATATATCCACTGTCTGGATTGAAAGCAAATATGGTGCCAGGTGGTGCCCCATCCCTCAGTTCGTCTTTAGCGCGTTTGCGTTTGAAAATTATGAGTGGCGGTACGAAATTTCCAGCAGCATTAGCGCAACATACGGCTGTTGTTGTTACACCACGTTCTCCACTAGTAATGGCTCCAACTTGGCGTTTACCTTTTAACGCCAGTACTTTTCTAGTCTTTTTCTGCACAGTTGACAAGCCTGTCTCATCCATATTATATATCCGCTGCGCATCTTTTATGTCATGTTTGTCTAAGACTGCTTCTAATTTGTTAAAAAAATCATCAACAGCTGGCTTATTGAATCCTGTAGCCCTGCTCATGGATGTTGCTCTTGGTTGTCGTAAACTTAAATTGGGATGTCGCTTCATAAACGCGTAGTACCATTTTTTTCCCGCAGATTGTTTATTTTTGTTAAAACGATGCTTTATTTTATTTTTCTCCGCTAACTCAAATGCCAGTCGTCTAATATCTGTAGGAGTAATGCCATACAAGCAACCTTCCATCTCAAGCACGTGTTTACACAGCTCATCTTCTAATTCTGGAGGGAGGTCACTTTCGGAACCTGGTATTTGGACGTGTTCTTTGGCCTTTTGGTTTACACCATCTAACCTCCGTTTCAGAGTCGCTTTCGGGACTCCGTATATTCTGCTTGCTTCATTTAAGCCCACTCGTTGTTTCCTTACTGATTCTAAGGCAAGGTTCATACTCGTTTCATTCCATGCGAAGTACTTCCTTTTGTTTAGCGACATTCTGGAATTTCAAATTTACAGTGATTTTTCTATGATTTATTTCCAGAAAGTTAAATAATCGAAATCTATTCCCATAATTATGACCAGAAAATAACAGTAAAAAAGTTGCTATGATTGGACCGGTCCAATGGTGGATCTCTCTTGGAGTCCAATGATGGCAACAAGGTACTCGTTAAGAAAAAACTAACTAAAATATACATGATCACGATAAAACAAAATTGAATAACACTCTTGGAATCACAATTAAATTCTCTAATATGTCATAACATTGCCTGAAGATAAATATGGATGCAATTATACTTACGTCAAATTATCCTGAGTGAAATTAGTAGATTTTGACCGCCGCAAACACAACAACGCGCGTCCTTCCTCGCCACGTGCCGCAGCGTCACTGAGGTAAGAGGGGGGTGCAACTGAGCCGCTAAGGACTCGTTTCGACTAGTTTAGGTACAGGTATCATGCACAGTTTTGGAAATACGTTGGTGGTCCAATGAAAGAGCTGGTTCAATGATCGCAACCTTCCCCTATCTACTTTCAGTGTTTGAATATTTAGTCTTTCTTTTATTAAAGGTACATACTACTACATATACTTTATATAAATTTGTTGTACTAAAGATTGTTCCTAAAATAATTAGTTCCTAACATAAACTTGAGTGCGCAGATACTCAGTTTCAATTTAAATATATCCCTACTTCAGAAAATTTCTAGCTGAGCCTTAATAAATTGAGTAAAATAATGTCTCAGGACGAGCAATTACTTACTAAAAAGATAGTAGATCTTAGCCAGGACGAAGATACCGTAAAGGTATAGAAGAAGTTTCAAACTTGCATCACTCTGACAACTTAATTTATTAAAACCACCGCCAGAGCTCGGCGGCTGAGATAACCGAGTTACATAATCTTGTTTAGTCTCGGAAAAACTAGTGTAGCATTCATTTATTTTCAGATGTATTTATTGCATCGTTACTCCATAGAATCGTCGTCCCATTACTGCGGGAAATCTTATTCTAAACGAGAAGACCGCTAATGAATTGAGAAAAAAACAAGGCGCCCATAAATTCGGAGGCAGTCGTCCGCGTATTAAGGTTTCCGTAATTGTAACCAACGAGGACTTCGCAGGCTTTGTTCCGTCTGCCGCAAACTGCTAGACGCGAGACGCGCTTTTATCGCAATTTATTTTCTTGACAATAAAAGCGTTCTCATTTTTCCAACAACGAATTGCGGTCACATAGTGGACCGCCATACTGAGACGTATGTATCCGAGGCTAAGTGCAGAAAAGTGTCGGGATGCCTCGGCGAGTCGGCGCTCGCGGCCAAGGAATGTCCGCAATAGGGCTTTTAGATGTCGCTTTTTATTGAACGCTACTTGGCTTTCGTGAGACCTTGTAAACTTTAGTAGTCTTAAACTATACACTTAAGATGACGTTAGATTGTAAGGAAAATTACATTCACTCGTTTCGGGGTTTAATGAAAAAGGCGGACGTTTTATGGGCGGGCTATTTTGAGCTCGCGAAACATTCTTGAAGCATACAATGCTTTATTTTTCACATGTAGCAAAGGCCGTGGAAGACAATAGAGCAAGTAATAACGTCAACCAGAAGAATGAGAGTGGAACAAAACAGGCTGAAGTGGCGAGCCAGGGTCGGGCTATTGTTGCTCGAGATATTGCAGCACGAGCCACACATGTGCTATGTATGGTAAAGAATACGCCCGTAATTACTGAAGCTGCAGGTTACATTTTCCTTTCATCGCTTCACGCATTAACAACATAGAGAAAGTATACATGAAGTTTCCAAAAATTTTGCTTATAAAGCCTAGGTACATCAATAGAGAGAATTATAAAATTAATTTAATGATGCCTTTTAAAAGTAGAAACGTTATATCACTACTAAGTAGCTTATGTTAATGATACAAAATGAGCATTTTCACAATGTTAACTTTATTAGCACTCTTACGACTTTTACAGACACATCAAAGAAACATAAATTCCGATTTCCATCCCGAACGTTTTACCAAAAGACATTACATAAGTTCATTCACCTTAGAACATATTTCTTGAAGCAGTAAGTTCGGGGGCAGTGGTGCGAGCAAAGTTATGGGCCCAGCAAATGGCGCGGGACAAGCTCGGGGGACTACAGATGTGGGCTATTGGCATTCGCATTGATATTTTATCTCATTCTTCCATTGTTAATGATGAGTTTTCTGTCTCGATATTGAATGAAACCGTTTGTGTCTATGAATGAAGTGGCTTAGTTCTGTTTCAGTTCAATCTTTTATTCGATAATGGTAGGGGTGCGCTCACTCGAGCAGTTTCGAATTTTCTTTCCAGAAAAAATGCTCTTATTTTTCAGTATCAATTTACCGTCTATTCCGCCAAAATTGTTCAAGAAGAAAACGGAACGAACAAACTTACTAACTCACAATAGGGGTAAACGAATGCTGTTCTTGGTAACATTATCTCCGAGGTATTTCTGGCCACGTAAACAAACGGGCCGTGTCATGCCATTTATTTTAAGTACTAACTGCATACCATTTAAGTGTCATCACATTCCTACGTTTACAACAAGCAGTCTTTCAGATGGGTTGGTAAAAACATAATAAAAGCATAGCGAATAATTTTTTGCGGTCACTAATATTCTGATACTGTCAGGTTACTTCCCTGAGGTGTCGTAATAGGCTACTAAAGGGTTATTACCCCGAGGATGGTCAGCATCCTGCGAACATTGGTACTATCATTAATCCGGTTGGGGGGTTGATTACGGCAATATCCCCCGGGGACATTCGTGTAGGTAGTGCACTGCCGGCTTAAGGTCAGTAGTGGACGGTTTCCACTGACATAGATTCTCGATTCTCTTGGGGTTAGTTGGCGTGAGTTGGTCAATGTTATGTTGAACATTTTACTAGATGTTGGTAAAGATTTATGTGTCAGATAAATCTGATATATTTACGTTCACAGCTAAATGTTTGTCATGTCAGAAATATTTAACAATGTAGGCTATTATGCTTATATTGTTAAATATTTTTACAATTCAATGAAAAGAAAAACTTAAAATTGTAGAAGCTTACTAGCAGCGGGAATAGTGTTCAAACGATCAGTGATCTGTAAGAATGATGCATGCCTGTGAGCATGTTCGATCGAAGGTTAAGCTATGCTTGCCGCGGTCGGTTCATGGATGGGCGACTATCTATTACATATCGAGACCCCTCTTCGGCTCTGTGTCTTGGAAAACACGTTCACAGTCTTTAGTCCCGGCTGTCGTACATCTTTGACAGTCGTTACGGGTAGTCAGAAGCCCAAAAGTCTGACAACTAGTTTTACCGAGGAGTATGTATCGCTTTACCCAGTTACTGGATAGTAGAGGTTAGATAGGCAGTCTCTCCGTGTAAAATACTGGTATTCGGTTGCATCCAATTAGACTGGAAGCCGACCTCAACATAGTTGGGAAAAGGCTTGGCAGATTGATTGATTGTGAGCATGTGTGTTTTCTATCCAATATGGCTCCAGCATCCTCGTTTATAATCTAAAACATTGAGCATAAATGTAAACATTCTCATATTGATTTTTGTAGAAATAAAACAAGTTTATTATGCACGACAGGGATACAGGTGCGGTCGCCACAGTAAATCAACGTCGGCTCGATTTAACCGGTCTAAAACAATACCAATTCAATTACAACTTGTGTTTTATGTTTGAATGTACAAACAAAATGAACGCGAACAAAAAAAGGATAGGCTTTATAAATTTACTGGAAGTGTCATTTGCGGGAAATGAGTTCTAAATTTGATTTTTTACAAACTGGTAACTTACAAAGGCGTAGTACAAAAATAAACCATTACCTCTGAAAATATAACGATCCTTTTTTGGGCAATCGGCAATAAATACGCATCATTGTGTGGATTAGTACAAAGTGTTTTTGTGATTTCTCTGTTGCATACTTACCTACCGTTGTTTTAATTCCGAGACTACAGGCCTACCGCTTATCAAAGACATTTCCTGAGGTAGATGCGCGGTGTGGGAGGGGTGACAGTTGTCACAAGTAGACGAATCACTAAGCTCTCGCATCACGTCACTACGCTCCGCCCACACCGCGCAGCTACCTCAGGAAACGTCTCAGTTAAGCGTTAGGCTTATAGGTCCAGTCATTTATCTCGTAAAGCTAAGGATCTTAGTTGCTAGGATAGTCAGCAGGATCCGCCCGTGCTTTTATTAACAACTAGCTTATGCCCGCGACTTCGTTTGCGTGGAAGTCGTAAGATATTCAATATACTGAAATAACAGCCACTTTCTCTGACTGGACCTTATTTCAGCAGTTTACTGGCTGGCGTGCCTTTGGTCAGATGATGAGTGCGTGTCGGACCACGCACAATGAAGCGTTCCGTAGTTGGCATGAATATATCCCAAGAACAAACTTAACATTACGGTTGAAAAACATTTTCTCCCATACGGAAACTATGGGAGATCAGTATGGGGGATCATGTTTTTCAAACTGCAAATTTAAGTTGGTCGATTATCACTTGTTAACCTGTAAGGCCTACTTAGCTGTGATTGTTTTCCTTTTAACTTTGTAATATATACTATAGTTAGGGAGGCGAATAAGGGAATTTTCGGTAATACTCGAGCGTGGCAGTTTAAGATATGGGAGATACCTTAGACCTAATAGAACAACCTTGTAAAGTATTTAGCTCTATATGTAGTGACGCGCGCCTAGGATAGATGATCAGATTAGTAAAAAAAAATCGATAGTCTGAAATACTCGAGCGCGTCAGATTAAGATATTGGGGGTTGATTTTAGTGTTTTAAGACTAAATTTAACTAATCTGACGATAAGTCCTTGACGCCGCCGAGTTATAGGGTCGCGAACTTGTAAAAAAAAAACGTTAATCCGGCATTCTCGAGCGCGATTTTTTATTTTTTTATTTTGAAGAATATAATCTAAAACTTACTAAAAAAACAAAATCTGCCGGTTTCCGCATGACCGGAAGTGTGGAGGAGCCATTTCGTCTTCCGAAAAACGCGTTGCGGCATATAAGTCGCGAACGATACATTTTACAAAAAAAAAGTTTAAATAAACAAAAAAGGTGATTTAATTTTACACAAAAAAGGTCTCTTTACCATTTTTGTCGAAAGTTAAAACTTTTTGACTTGAAGCACCATAAAAACTCAAACTCCCGGTTTTTTGAGTATCTCGAAAACTGAGGGTGTTAAAAAAAATTTATATGAAATAACGATGATTAAATTATGTGACTTTTATTACATCTCAATTTTTTTTTTTTCTAAAGCTTTCGACAATTTTCGTGGACTCGGAAAAAGTTACGTTATGTAAATGTTTATGGTCCCCTGCCGTAGACCTATGTGCCCTCAGTATGACGCCGATTGAAGAGAGAGAAAAGACCCGACGGTATATTTCTCGAATGTTAAATTCCCCGTTTTATCAAGGAGAAAGAAAGGAAAAAAAAGAAACCAAAAAACCTTTTTCGGTCAGATTAAGAGAACCCACCAACATTTTTGTCAGATTAAGAAAATATGCTTTCAGGATACCGAGATAAACCTCCCCTATGAAAATCTGACGCGCTCGAGAATTTCAAAAAAACCTTTTATTTTTTGCATTTTCAAAAATTCATCGTAACTTATCGTCACGCCGAAATCGTCAGTTTTTTTAAAGGGAGCTTCCTTGGGGCCTACTTAACACCCCTTCCGAAAATCTGACGCGCTCGAGTAATTTTTTTTTTTTTGCATTTTTGACTACTTTATATGCCTACCACGCAAACCGGCAGATTAGTATACCGTTGTTATCAGAGGCACTTGGGGCATACGTAGTATGAATATCTGACGCGCTCGAGAATGCCCAAGTAACTGTTTTTTTTAACATTTTTTTAAAACCGTACACGCCAAACCCACCGCTAAAATGGTTTTTACCATACGAGCTTTTCTTTTCGAAATTATTTTATCTTTCGATTTTGATAGGTCTCGACGGCGCCGTTGAATTACGCCATTTAGCTACCTCGCCTCCCTAACTACTACTGCTGTGATTTTTTGTACAAATCCAAGTACAACCATTCAGCTAGCAGGAGGCGGGACACTGGACTCTATCAAAAATTTGCACTTTATAGCTTAATATTTTGCAAACGGATCCCTGTAGGTATTGAAAAAAAAATTATCTACTCTCATATCGTAATATTCGAATTATAAACTTCAGAACGAGTTTATATTGACATACTTTATAAACAATACCAAAATTAAAAAATTTAATCATATTATAACACTTTTTCTCTAACAAAATAATGCTATGAAACAATTTTTATTCTATTACTATACAGGGCGAATTCAAGAAGTTAATATCACCAAGGAGTTTCCATCAACTTTTGTAATGGAACGTTAGCGGCGGACAGCAGCACCGCTCTAGCGCATGCGCAGTGATGTGCTGGGTGCAGGCGCCATTCATACGTTTTGTTGTACTGAATTTTGTGGGAATTTTTTATTCCTTATCTTTAACTTTGATCTTTTATTTAGTAGGTTCAATCCCAATGTATGAGAGTAGATAAAGAAGTGTATGAAACAGTACATAACTAGGTATTGAAACACTCGGGTGAGTGTTTCAATACCCATAATTATGCAACAGTTTCA
The DNA here is from genome assembly GCA_914767755.1 of Agrochola circellaris. NCBI lineage: Eukaryota > Metazoa > Arthropoda > Insecta > Lepidoptera > Noctuidae > Agrochola > Agrochola circellaris. The sequence goes on from OU611853.1 coordinate 8,162,867, forward strand.
TAAACTACTATTACACACCCTCAATATTTTTGAACGACCTTTCCAACGACACCCCACACCATGAGATAGACGAGAAAAAAAAAACGTCCCCACTTTACAAGTAGGGGAGGTACCCTATACATTTTTTTTTCTTGATTATATTTTTCCACTTTGTCGGCGTGATTACTATGTATACCCATGCCAAATTACAGCTTTCTAGTACTAACCGTCTCTGAGCTAAGCCGCGGACAGATAGACAGACATACAGACGGACATGACGAAACTATAAGGGTTTTTGTTTACTACGGAACCCTAAAAAACGGTCTATGAAACTGCAGTTCAGTTTAAAACTGATTTGGTTCTAACTACAAATAGGTACCTAATTTGAATTCTTTCATTGTTTAATTAAACTGCACTTTCAGTGCAATTCCCATGTTTGTTTTACTTTATTAGTTCACTAATTACTTCGGATAACTTTAAGTGGAAATAAATTATGTAAGTAGGTATTTAGTTAAACCTAGTTGCAACCGTATGAAAACCCTGCAGAGATTAACTTTTTTTCATATGGAAATGACAGACCTTAGCCAGGGGTTCGGACCACAAACGTCCGTATAAAATTCTAATAATATTACTGTGGTACAAAAAATGGAAAGTAATAATGTAAGCTAGTTTACCGCACGCTACGTCGACCTTTCATGTTATAAGTTATAACCCCTATAAATGTCACCTTGACCGACTTTTGAAGCATGGTATACTGGTGTACCTGTTTAATTTCATGTGTACGCTGCGCCATTATTGAACGTCGTCTGACTGTTAAATCGATATTATCACTAACATTTGCATTTTAATGCGTCGTTGCTTTGTTTCTACCTTTGATTATTTATGTCTAGATAGATTGTCGCGCTGCAAAAGAACTAGAAAATACCAACTTTTTTATGCTGATGTGCTTGACAGCTAAGTCTTACACTCGCGCCACGTCATTGTGCTTTTCTAGTGTACCTATATGCATTTAGCAGCCAACAGTTGGACGCTATTTTCTTCGAAATGTTCATAGATTTAACTGTATATCTAGACATATTTGTATCTTTGGTTTCTACACTCAATCTAATGCTTCTTTCTAAATTCAAAATACTAAATATTCGAATTTAGAATTTACTGCCGCTTTAATTAAGACTCTTGTTGAATAATTTTCAAGTACTTAGAAAGAATCCTGACTTCATAATTCAAATTCTTTTGTAAATATTATGTTTACTTTCACCGAATAACTTGCTCTACTTTAGCAATGTGTTAATAATTTAGTAGATACCTACGTGAATAGTTTCTGTAGTATAATGTGTGCTCTGTTTATCACGTAAATCAAGTTAGCTCAATGTCAGGTGGCGTATGATTAATGACGCTCATGATAATGCTATAGTTGCTCCGTCGATCATACCCTACGTAGAGGTCAGTATAAATAGATAGGACAGTCACTATTTGGATTAAATTCTATGAATAGATGTTGTAGAGTTAATTATTAGCGAGTTTCCACCCCTTTAGGATCAAAGATAAATAATTCTAGAATATTTTTTGTATTACTTTTCAATGGGGTTCTGAATTATATTTTGAGGTTCTACTCGTATTGAAAGGTTTATTCGCGGAAAAGCGAAGTTTCAATGCAGTGTGTTGAAGTGCTTTTTTCAGAGATAAAGACTATAATTTTAGTTGCGTAAATCTTTGACTTTTTAATTAAGACAGCAAGTCAAAAGTATCCTACTAATATTATAAATCTGAAAATTTGTATGTTTGTGTGTTTGGATGTTCTGCTCTCGTTACTACAATATTACAAATATGTGCACAAAGAAAATTGCATTCTTTAGTTTCATAATAATGTTCCTATTAGCACTTTGTTAGCAAAATTAATTATTTTAATGAGTTCTTCTGAAAAATGAAAATATGTTGATTACTGAATGCTAAAACTTTATTAATTTAGCTTGAACTGGAAATTAAGTAACACAGACGAAATAAGTTTAGTAAATTGGACAAGAAATCTCGGAGGGTGAAATTTGTTCAAACCAGTGTGGTTGGTATATTTTAAATTCAACCGCGTATGTAAACAAAATTTGCGCTTATGGTTATAATATAAAGTAACTTATGGATTTTTTGTAACATTCTTAAAACCTGTTTTATGGGAATAAATAAATTTGAATTTAGATTCTGAAGTTATAGGTCCTAGAGGAATACGCGTAAAAGAAACCTAGGCTTTTAACTTTAAAGAAAATCATGGTCAATGTAAATGTAAACTAATATTTTAAATAACTTCAAGCAATTTTAGACCTAGGATTTTCACATGATTTAGTTCGTAATGTGATGTACATACAAAATATTTAAAGTTACACCGACAATACACCTTTATTTAAATAAACTTTAATGACACATTTATATTCATTAAAATTGATCTAATGGGGAGAGCTAAGTAATAACCGCCGCACGGGTCGATCGATCAGGATAAGCGCAGCCCGCGGTTGATCAGTGGATGGGTGATCATCTTAACATACTGAGACCTATTCGTGGTCCCAGCTGTCATTCTTAGATCTTTGACAGTCAGAAGCCCGTAAGTCTGATAACCAGTCTTACCAAGGGGTATCGTGTTAAGCTTCGTGCAGGCCAGCGCGACGCGACAGCGCGACGCGACACCGGTTATTGTTATACCGTCAAGTTTTCTTAGAAATTGTATTGTTCGTGTCGCGTCGCGCTGGTTTGTACGAGCTTTTACCCAGTAACTGGGTTGTGGAGGACAGATAGACAGTCGCTGCATGTAAAATACTGGTATTCAGCTGCACCCGGTTACACTGGAAGCCGACCCCAACATAGTTGGGAAACGGCTAGGCAGATTGAAAATTGAGTTCACAGGCCCTTTCACTCAAGCTTAGCAACTTACTAATTGCTTTGATACCATATCCAAATACGTCTAAAGTGAATTTATTTCTTGTTGACTTACTGATAAGTGAGCGGGTCTATTTGCACTGCAAACGTTCTGTAGGCAAACGTCCTCCCATTTAAATGGCCGACGAAGCGAAGCATATTTAATTAAAGTATTTAAAATACCTTCTATTTTCTATACCGTTTCTACGAAGTTGGCTTATAAGGATTTTCTTCGAAAAATCTTGACTGAATGGAGAAAACATTAACCATCCATCACTGAGCACTATTATGAATGTAAACATGAATATCCATATTAATGATCATGCTTCAAGATAAAAGAGAATTAAGATGTATTTGTATTTTTAGATATTTGTATTATATAGCTTTTGCAGAGCTTTTGTAGGTACCTAGTGTTGTTGCACTGGTAAGTATAATTAATTAGCTTATGCCCGCGACTCTGTCCGCATACTAGCTTCTGCCCGCGACTTCGTCCGCGAGCCCATAACCTTCCTCAAGAATTGGGCTATCCAATACAAAAATAATTTTTCAAATCCGACTGGTAGTTTCGGAGATTAGCCCCTACATACAAACTTACAAACAAAGAAACGAACATAAAAACAAACAAATTTTACCTCTTTCTAATATTAGTATAGATTATGGCACTCGGTAACAGTAAAAAAATTAAGTCGGATGAGTAGTTTAGGAGATAACTTCCTACATACAAACTGACAAACTTTACCTTTATATACTATTAGTGTAGACTGGTGATATAAGTGTGCAGGCAGCTCATTACAGTGATTTTAATTCATGTGCTTATGCCGAATAAGTCAAGATCATTACTGCTCGCCCAAGTGTGGCTTATTTTCAAAAGGTGCTTCGTGCCTGCATACCAATCGCTTTTGCCGACTGTACCAAAAAGCTTTTACTCCACTTAGCACGTTGTGATTTTAAACTGGAGTGTCCTAAGTATTACTTAAACTTAAGCAACTTAACTCCAACTACATACGTGTAGTTCCGATATCACTACTTCCTTAAAGAACTGACGCGCGACGTGAGACGCCCTTGTTCGAATCGATTTTTCCGGAACTAAACTACCTATTTTCTTCAAAGGTTTTTAATTTTAAGTACACAGTTATGATTCGTAGTTTTAAATATTTTATAAATTAACAAAGTACTACAATTTTTATTGGCACTAAACGAGTACGAAGTAATTTATGAATCTCTGCACAAGATGTTTGAGAATCTATGGCCTAATTTATATATCTGTAAAAAATATCGTGAGAAATTACTTACGTAGCATATTCATAATGTTTCCACTGCTGGGACACAGACCTCCTCTCGGCCGGTGGGCCTTAATCCACCACGCGGGCCCCGTGCGGGTTAGTAGATGTCTTCCTTCACCGTTTTGAGAGTAGCGGTGATAAATTTACACAAAGTAAAGCGCCTGTTGACAGAAGTACGTTTATGGGTATTGATCTCCAAACGATAGAAAAAAGATTTTATCAACTCACACAACACTACTTTTTTATTTAGGTTTTTTATTGTTTTTTATCGATAGGTATCACGTCTGCTGAGTTTTGCTAGCTAATTTAATTTGAACCTGTGTACAGAGAAAGTGCACTCAAACTCTTGAAAGTCTGTCACAACTACCAAAGTGTGTACCTAATTAGAACTCACACAAGAGTTTTTGCATATTTGTTAGGGGTGGTGAGAAAATTAATTGATAAAGTTCCCGTCCACACGTAGAGCCGCGCCATAAATATTAATCAGAATTTAATGTACGCGCCTACTGGAACATAAAGCCATTTTGTACCGCCTAAGTTTCCGTACGGTTTAATTCCGCAAGCTGCTGTACGTAATTATTTTATATATGACGTTGTTTCTTTTGATTGAATTAATTTCTGGCAGTTAATAAACAAAAAAACTTTTTCTTTAATTAAGAAAGAAATCTATACTTACTACTTGTAATATTATAAAGAGTTTTTGGGGTATGAGGAATAGGGTGTAAAGTTCATTCATCCACCATAGAAAAGGGAGGATCCTTCGACCAGACGGGTGTCATGTCTGGCGGGCAATTGCCCGGAGATCGAAGTCGGGAGCTTGCATATATGTCCACCGCGCGGTAAACTCTAATTGCACGATGCAGGATTTGAGTGACGTCAGGATGTTGTGTGACATCAGGTCTTTGATGCGTAGTTCGCATGTGGCGATGTAGATGCCGCCACAGAGTTATAATTTGTTTGTTTGTTCGTTTGTTTATTTATTTGTTTGTTTGTAAGTTTGTATGTAGGGGCTAATCTCCAGAACTACCAGACGGATTTAAAAAAATAAATTAATAAATTACGTAGGATAGCCCAAGTCTTGAGGAAGGTTATAGGCTCGCGGACGAAGACGCGGGAAGAAGCTAGTATTAGATCATTATGTAGGTACCTACCCCAAGCAACAGCGTGAAAAGATGAAAACATTATTTGTTTAAAGTTTTCTGATGATAATATGTCGAATATTGGTGATTCCTGTTACTTACCCGTATGTTTTAAACAGTAAGTTTTTATATAGAAATGAGGAATAGGGTGTATAGTTCCTCATACTCCATAGAAAAGAGAGGATATTCCGACCATACGGGTATTGTTTGGTGGGCAACTGACCGATGGTTGATGTCGGGATGTTGCATATATGTATGTTAGTCGCACGGATAACTTTGCTTGCGCGATGCAAGACTTGTGTGAATTCAATACTTTGATGCGTTGTAGATGCCGCCGTTTGTGTCATTAAAGAGAATGATATTGCAAAAATATTATAAAAGTGTCGTGTTAATATCACCGCACCACCAGTCTATTTTCATCGCTCAATTAAATATTTACATAGCAACATAACAAAATACCCTATATTATAGACACATTACGTTATTAAACCACATAAATGAAATTCTCACATGAATGGACACGTAAAGCGGGAAAAAATGCTTACGTCATTCAAGGAAAAAGTTTTTCATGCTTGAGTTACCTACGTGGTTGGCATGGAGATCGATAACAACTTTTTATTTCTTTTTTCTTCTTTTTACTTATGATTTCAAGTGGAAACTTTGATTTTTTCATCGTACAAAGTGTTATAGTTGAATGTTTGTGTAGTTTTTCACGCAGAGTCGGATAACAAATAAATTCATGAAGCCAATGATCCTTGCCGAGTCCATATTGTAATTCATTCGTTGGAATGTGGACCATGTTTTGAGCTAAAGCGTACATATATTGAGGGCCTAAAATGAAGCTCACAGCTGAGGCTATATTATAATAAGTGACCTAAAGTCCTTTTTACTAATTAATACAGTTTTATAGATAAAGAATGACTACCTAAAGCTTAATTAGTAATTTATAAAAATAAAGTATAATCTTGTCCCAGGTGTCCATTTAATTTTATTATGATCGACTACAGCCCATTAAGTTACAAAATAGCTCCCTAAAATAAACACAGTTATAAATTCTTTAGCACGTTTCAAGAAAGATGTGTATAATAATTCTTGTTAATGACCGCGTTTTTGTTGTAGACTATTTATTTTTATGCGACATTACATCGCCGTACACTTCACACTAATATTTATTAGATCAATTAAAGTTTATAGATTACGCCATACTTTTTCCGTCTAAGGCCCGTTGTACACGGCAAAACGAAAAATCTTGTGCTTACAACGTTGTATCTACACATCCGTTTCTTTTGCCGTTAAAAATGACGGTTTTGCCATGAAAAACTAAGGTTAATTTGCCGTGTGTAGGCACGGTCGTCACTCGTCAGTATTATATGAATCACTTTGAAAGCTTGTTGGCAGACACGGCGGCACTACGGCACAATGCCGTCGCCGTATGGGCATATACATACAAGCTCACACGATTATTCTACGGTACGGCTAGCGCGCTGTATCGTAGAAAAATCGTGAGGCCTTGTATACGACACGGTTGTATGGTATACGGCAACGGCGCCATGCCGTAGTGCCGCCGTGTTGTCAACAAACTTCCATAATGATCCATACAACACTGACAGCCGTGCCTACACACGGTGAATAAACCGTACGCCGTAAACGGCAAGAAAAAACGTGTGTGTTCAAAGGGCCTAAGGTTTGGCTCACACGGTTCTATGTTTTATTCATCGGCCGATAGGAGGTTCTTTACCTCCTCACTTACACGTCCACTCAATAGATTTAATTACCTTCTGAACAGAGGTTTTTGTTCGTTGATTTTAACTTTATTAAACTCTGCTTTATTAGTCAACAGGAATGTGTTCAGCATATATTAAGTAAGTATTTTTTATTGAAGAGCAATTATTCCGCTTCTGATATTTTCAGCTGATGATTCGTACTTTGAGAAATGTTTAGGGACGTGAATGAACCTACCCAATTACTTTTAAGATTGCGGTTTCTATATATATATCTTGCATTGAAAATGACACCATTTTTTTGTTTATCTTGTATCAAAAAAGTGACTTTGGCATAAGACATACGTGTGTGGTAGAGACAGATTTGTCAGAACAGTGTCAGAAGTTTTATTATTATTAAATTATTTTCTATTCCTTAATTATGTCGTATCTCTATGTATTTTACTGTGCGTACATAAAGAATAAAATAAATAAATATGTTTAGCCATTAAAGTATCAACTAATTAAAATAAACATGAAAACCTTACTTAATGATTACCAGGAATCGATTCCATTTAATTAAAATTATTTTATATAGGTAATCAGGAAACTGTTTTCACTAGGTCGTTTTATGTTAGTCATTAAAAATAGATTTAGGGCCTAACAAACCCACCTTTACGACACCTTACAATCTTTAATTCTATCTCTAGGCTACGTAAACTGCAATCTTAAGGATATTATATAAGGATGAAACAATATCTGCAAATTGTAACATATCCGATAGGAAAGTGCAAAGAGGTTAAAATTATCATATCCATCGGATTTAACTTTTTTATGCCTTCCTCTAATGCCCCGGCCGCATCTGCGACTATCGTGAGAGAGCAATGCGTGCCGAAGCTTCGCATGTTTTGCTCGCTAAAAAGTTATCGCGCTAATGCGGTGGTCACATTAGTGGCTTCATAATTTTAACGTATTATCGTGCAATAATTCAAGATAGTTCTCCATTATTTCGACAGAACGTTTACACAGACAACAGTCGAAATGACCAACGCTAGTCCGACCACGCGCCACGCTCATGATGTACCGCCACCCGGGCGATAAATGCTACGCAGCCCGAACTATTGCGACGATAAACGATAATGGTTGATCACATCTGCGTGTATCGTATCACTGTGCGAAGCTTCGTCACGATAGACGCAGATGCGGTCGCAGCATTATATGCACCTAACTCCCTTGCGGAAATAATCTGAACGGACCACTACCGCATGACCAATCTCCACCATCTGCGAGACTACGTCAAAACAAAAAAAACATACTCACCTTATTCTGAGGATAATTTTAAAAGCAGTAGAGAAAATTATGTTGACATTAATCCAGGATAATGTTAAGTGAACATTCCTTTTCACTTTTAATTACGTTTCGGAATTAAAACACGTGTAAACAATCAACTAAGTGGTGGTCCAGCGCAACTGAAAACCACCCACGAGGGCCATTCCCAACTGAATTAGACTGTGTGAAGCAGTAGTTTTGCTCTAAGCGAGTAATTAATTTGTGAGACTAGCCCTGCCTTTGAAACGACTCTCGTGACGCTCGGAAAGCTGTTCACCATTTCTGAACTATAACGCTAAACCCATTTAGAATGCTCTCAGAATTATTATTATTAAAATCCTTAATCTATCAGCTGTTAGAACTAGGAAGTTTGTAACCGTTCTTTGTTTTATCACAGTTATTATCTTTGACGTTAGTTTTCGCAACAGCTGCATTTGCCAGTTTTCCTGTTAACATGCAATAACTTAATGGCTAGAGAAATAACAAAGGTGTATTGAGAGGCGTATTTGCACGTAAATTGATACTTGGTAATAGCTTTTACATAACTTATACACAAGTCAAGTTATACGAAGCTTTATGATGAAGTGAATGAAATGTGCCGTAGAATAATAATGGCAATTTACTTCCCCCGACCCGGGAACATAAATGATAGCGTTACCGAGAAACTCGAAATAGACTGTGACATTGCACTCATTAAGGGAAGATTGATCCTATATTCAACATTATTTCCTCTCAACATTGATCAAAGTAAAATAAAGCTCAACAGAACAAACTCTCTTCAAAATCTTTGTACACTTTAAATATTTATAAACAAGGACTTCGCCGTACTGCTTTCAAAATACAGTTTATTTAAGTTCATGTAATACGTCAGTTTGTTTACATACAGTGCCGCTCAGTGTCCCAGTTGACGCTGGATTATCTCTCACAGTCCGAAGTCGGATTACGTCTGTGACTTTATGCTTATTCGTATGTTTAATTTCAACTTAAAAGCCAGAAGCTCAGAATTAACAGGCAAAGTTTAACAAATTAAGTTTCAGTGTCTTTGAATCGCTAATGAAGTCATGATCGTAAAGAAAACGTACTGAATAAGGACGATTTCTCTGTGGAATTCGAGCCAAATCTGTGCGTGTATGTGTGTGTGTGTGTGTAAAAGGTATAATAAATTGTCACCAATAAAGACAAATCCCACAATGTTTTGACCCTATTTCTACGTTAAAATAGTCGCCAATTTTATCCCCCAAAAATATTATTATGTATTTTGTCTGATAATAAAAAGGGCTTTCATTCTGACACAAAATAAAATCAGCGCTGTCAAATCACATAAACAGCGAAACTTTTATCTCGCAGCGACAAAAACGTTCCGTGACTTGATAAAAAAGGGAATTCAAATTGTTTGAAGTTGATCGTTATTACATGCACGTGAACATGTTAATACGGTACAATGCGTACGTTCCCATTCAAAGGCATACCTCGCGACTTTTCCCTCGATTCTTTCAGAGTTTCCACACCCACAGAAAGAATCGATTCACAGTAACTGCGATAACCGAACATTTGAGAAATCTCTACCGATTCTAACACAGCGTAAAGTGAATAGTTTCTACAAAAGATTGCACTTACTTGGACTTTATGGGAGGATTTATTTTCATCTAAATCCGTGTCCAAAATAATTCTATCGTCGAGAATAATGGCGCAGATTTGAGCTTTTTATCGTCTAGTATACGCTTGCATACCAGATCTTAAGAAGCTGAGAACGTCTTGGATATACTTTCTTTAAAATAAACAAACGGAAACACCGAGGTCAGGAGACAAGAAAAGTTGGCTATGTTAAATATTTTAGATGGATGTTTTACTAACGAATACTTAACATTAACTTAGCATTTATTTACCTACGTTATTTACTGAAAATGTTCATAAAATACCTTGTCGTTTTTTATTTTGTTGGATGTAAAAATGGCAGAAGTAAATCCGCTGGCCAGGCGTGTTGATTATGGCATAATCCCCTAAGGATTGCTCGTTATGACTGGTGAGGTAGGGGAGTTGAGAAATAGACATTTATGGGTCACGATTTCTATAAACAGATTTATAACATAACATCACGCCTGTAATCCCCGAGGGGATAGACAGAGGTGTACCCTATCGTACACCCTTGTGATAGGGGACGAACCTATAACCATCAACCGGGTACAAATCCAGACTCCGGGCTGATCAATTTCTGGTGGAAAAATCGAACAACACTTTGCCCAAACCGAGAATCGAACCTAGGACCTCATACTCGGTAGTTGCGTTTGCGTCCACTAAACCAACGAGGCAGACTACGTTACTGTTTATTTATGTTTGTATTTACCAAATGATTCAATTTTAATGTCTTCTTCTTCTTTTCGTGTGATTAGTGACTAACCTGGTGTCAGAGTTTTAAAGCCGCCCATGGGCCTCTGACTTAGCTTCACATGCCGTCGAGAAATATCTCTCAGTCATGCCGGTTTCTTCACGCTGTTTTCCTTCACCGTTTTTGAAGTGATAATAAATTATACAATACGCACATGAATCCGAAAAGTCAGAGGTGCGTGCCTTGGGTTCGAACTTGAGATCTATGACTTGGCAGTCCGACGGTCACACCACTAATTAATTCATGAATTAATTAATTCTAATGTATAGTAATAGTGTAGGTAATTTGGACCTCCTTTCCATGTATTCTTTACAAAAGTAGTTACAATCCGTCATTCAAATATGACAAGAGACGGGCTGTAAAAAACAAATCGATTGGTGGCAAGCATTAGTGATCCCGTCAGTTACTACATTATTCATGGATATGGGGCTGAGGCTTGCCATCCACATTTTTACAATGGACCGACACAGAAATTCACTTACGTTTATATGCTACTAAACTATTCACCCGTTATTATACGTGGAGTTCTCTATGTTATGAGACCTAATATTTGTGTAACCTCCATACCGTAACGAGAGTACAATGGGATATATATATTGTTATGGAGTAAAAGAGCAGTTTTGGGAGTCTGCAAAACATCAAAAGTTTTTTATTCTCCAGTCTCCTGGTAAATTTTTATTTGATTTTTCAACGCACTTTTATAATTGTAAACGGTAAGCACTTAAATCTAATAAGTGTAACGGAGATTTAACGTAATCATTGTTAACATCATATTTTCGTTACACTTAATACATTTAAATTATGCGTCTGCGAGAGAGAATTTCATTTAAAAGCTCTCTTGATTTTTCTTTTAACAAACATGCAAAAACCGCATTTTTACAATTGTGTCTTCTTGTGTAAATTAATACGGAAGGGAAAAATATTGTCGCATAGTGCAATTAAATTAAAAGGCAGAGGGAATTGTGTTTTTATTACCACTGGCTTTACATTTACGACTTTTTGCTCTGTTCTGTAGAATATGAGCGTTCCATTTAGTATTATGCAAGTAACGATGGACATGGATAGAAAATATTATCGTAATGACTGAAAATCAACTTGTTTGTTTTTAAAATCTGCCCACGTAAGGACGTTTCCAGGAATTAATTTACCTGATATCGAAACCTTTTATGTTAAAAACATTGAATATGGTAAAGAAATATTTTAAATCAATATTATCATGTCAACCTTTTCACTCAGTAACATCTGAAAATTAATGAAAGATAAATACTGTGGCTTTATGTTTCATTTTATCGCGCTATCCTTCTCCATTCATTCCAAAATCTGAATACAAGCGGAGGTCAGCGTCATTATACTCTTTCACGGTCTGACAGTAATACAATTTATCTTTCTGCCAATACATCAGAGCTCAGACAGGCCCGGCTATCAACAAGTGTCAAGATATATATAAGTAAATCGTGCCCACAGGCGCCCTTAATTCCGACGATACGCCAAAAGGGACCAAATCCAAGAATTCCGTTCGACCGCAAAATACGAGTATGAAAACTTACAATAGGATTTTGTTGTGTTATCTTCTGACGGTTGTTTGATAGTTTATTGCAAGCTGCTCCAGAGGGAAACATAGGAAATGTCTTTTTTAATCCCTAATCACGTATTATACGTTTGAAAAATAACATTTAAGTACCTGCTGTGTAGATACTGCGATAAATAATATAGTAAGTACCTTTGTTATGGTTCCATTTACGTTATGTTTAATTTGTATTTACAAGACAAATTAAAATGTACAAATTAGTTAGTAGTGCGTTGGACTATAATACTATACAATCAAAATGTAATCTAGACTAATTTTCTAGATAGAATCGCTTAGGAATGTTACTAATAATTTATAGTATTCTGATTAAATTTAAATTGGCAAATGGTTTAAATACGTTTCAATGATAAATGATTTTTATTTCTGGAAGTAGGTTTGTACAAAACACTTTTACACGTCAATCATATTTTTTTTAAACTAGATGAGGTCGGCGTTTCCTATATGACTACTCCGAGAAGAAAGGCCGAAATAAACTCAGAGTTACAGTCTCTTTTAAAGTCCAGACAATCTTGGTCAGATCATGTGAAGATCATGTAGATTGGTGTCTAAAATGGTCTTTTGAGGAAAGAACCACACCGATTGAGTGGACCTGTCCAGTCAGTGCACGCATTTGTCAGCGACCGTCGAATCGTTGAGCTCCTTACATTCTGCTATGTAAGGAGCTCAACGATTCGAAGAAACAATACCAAAGAAAGGACATTTGGGTAGGCCACATAAATTACCCAAGCTGCCAGACCATGATGAAAACTAAATGAGAAAATAAAAAGGAATAAATAATCACTAATGTGTTGTCAGACGCAATCTAATTATGATTAGATCGACTACTTGTTCATCAAATTATCACTATTCTATTTGCCTTATTACACGCATGATCATTTAAATCAGATCCTCTTTAACCTTTTACCGTGGAGCGTTCATTAGATGCCTCATTTTCATAATTACGTTTCATAATATTGCTCGTACATACTGAAATAGTGACGTAAACAACAAAGCTATTTACTAACTAGACCAGTTATAACTTTAACAACCATAACAGCCGATGATAAAAATAATAAATGCCAGTTATCCGAGGCGCGGCCGCCACGGCGATACATTACGCCTGAGTTATGGAAAAGGGCGACCCAACTGAATTATGAAGACAATTTCAAACAATCGTGGGCCACTAATGTGGTATTAAAAGCCCACTGGGCGGACCTCTTCATCCGTTGACCTATAGTTATCTCTGAGAGACACTCATATTTGAGCACTCTCGCTAATCCCGGGCGGTGGGTCAGTCGCTGTTTCTGGAGTACACAAAAATGCAATCACTGGACGCGAGTGAAGTCTTTTGTATTGTGAACAGTGTTCTGTTCAATGTCTAGTTGTAGATTTTATTCACAGTAGTTTAGGTGATAGTTATAGATAGGTTTAACAAGGTTTTCTAAGAAAGATTCAAACTGCTGAAAAGTGCGTTACTATGAGAGATTTTCCTTTCTATAAAAACTAGATCAATGGTAGTTTTCTACGGCCCAACTAAGTCCTTTTTAGGTACACTGTAAAATGTTAAGGCGATGCATAAAAGCCCTACGGTTTAAAGTCAATAAAATTGCACTATACAATATAAGGCAAATATATTGTAATCGCCCATTTCTCCTTGCTAGTACATACTTACTAAGTGTTAGTAAGCTGTTTATGTAATATATCTTTTACGTTTTGCAATCCCAAAGAACCAAAGATAGACAATCTAGCATGGCCCGCGACATTGCGATATATGAGAGGCTTATGAATGAGAGCTCCGGTCGAGTTGAAAACTAATCAGGCAAACCCGAAATATACACGAGAGTAAAACTGTTCTCTCGTGTATATTTCGCCCACTCCGTTCGTTTGAAAACGAGAAAGAAAAATGCCAAGTTACTACTAAGCTTAATAGGTACTCTCCTTATTGCGTCACGTACGTTTTATTTGAGTCACTCGCAACATGTAAGCCCCCTAAGTGCATTATTTCCCGTCTCGTGAACGAGTAGCTAGTGTATATCTAATGCCACTTCGTTCGTTCCTGCACCTGCACCAATCGTACTGCGTAGCTCGGGAGCTTTTCTCTTAAAACCTGTTTTAACGTTTCGTACGTGTTTTGATTTCTAGTTGTAATGCTTAAATTGCTTAAGAGTTAAAAGAAGATTTCAATCATTTTCATGTGCAATGGTAACTTAAATGAATTCCTAGCACGTTTGTGCGCAGCAGCAGAATTTTAACTTAAGTACATTTTGATGCTAACAGTATTTCATTGTGTAAGTAAGGCCATTTAACATTCAGAATTCAAAACTAATAAGTTATATATCAAGCTTATGTATAATCATAGCTTGTGATATCTTTTGCAAAGATCGTTACGTGAAAACGAAGTAATAGCGCGGGCGGGCGATACGATGCGACGCGATAGCGATACGATGCGACGCGGGGTACAAGAAATTTGACGAACTGCGGACGAAGTCGCGGGCAGAAGTTAGTCAATAATAAAAGGTATTTGTCGATTCAGGCGCATGTCACGTCGAACTTGAATGTATTCATACGAACCCCATGGGATTTCGTAGAAACTACAATCCTTCCCTATCTTTTGTTTTGCGCTTTATTCATACATTTTATGCAATGTTTCTTTAAAAACAGAACAACAAATATTGTCAGTGATCTTTTTCTAACAGACGAGACAACCAGGATGGACGAACTAGGAACTCTTCAGGAATCACTTCAACGTGTTCTAAGAGATATTTTTTAGATTCTCCACTTAAGTGTTCTTTAATTAGCGTAAGTTTTAACTTAAGCTCTTTTGAAAGTTCTAATATACTTTATTTCTTGTTGAAGTTAGTACCTACTAATGCGTTGTTCAGTTTTGTCGATACCGAACAGGAACAAAACATATATAAACGTGTGTCCACATAACATAAGCTCACCTATTGACAGCCGAGAAAATACTGAAGGAAACCCATATGCGAATAACTCAGAGTTAATGTGTGTGATGGCGTTAGCTAGGGTCGTATGTCAGTGGCCATTTACTATCGCAGCGACGCAGTGAGCAGCGAGCTTTAGCGACGATGCACGACCGGATATACTGTGGTTGATTAACCTGTTATAATCACACTGCGGTGGACGGTAGCTTGATTGATTTTGTATGCAGATAGATAAATGAAACATTAATTCAGAACAACTACAATACAATACACAAAAGCATAGGTCACTGATAAATATTGTTTATTTGGATGTACCTGGGGCACGGCAGTGCCCCCGTCAAGTCGAGCAAAAGCAAACAAACAAAGGCCGTACCATCCTTTTCTCGAAGCCATTCAGGACATTTTCGACCCGCTGTAACTTCACTGAGGATAAAGCTAGAAGCCTAAATTTACATTGACCAATAGGGACCAATAATGTAACTAGATATATTCCCAAATTCTGCATTCAGTTATAATTTGTTTTATCTAATGAGCTCTTAAATTTCTTGAGCATCCAATGTCCACTTCAGTAGGAAGATATTGGTGTGACGCATTGATTGTTCATCATATTAGCAGAATATTCTACTGTTGGACTGCTCGCTCGTCGGTCCATGTGATTAACGACATCAACCGATATCCTCGTAAAATGATCTCTAAGTGCGGATTTGACAAATGAAATTGATCGCGTTCAGCACACGTAAACGCTCTTGAACGCGTTTTAGAAATGCTGATCGCGTTCAGTTTCATTGGTGAAATCAGCCCTAAGTCACCGATTACCGCACCCATACCCAATGAACTGGAACTCGTGGTCGCACCGACGACGGGCAACTTCTGGTTTGCCGAATAAAAAGTGACATATATTATGAACGCGAACGCTTATTCGCATGAACGATCATTTTGGTTAGGACGCCGCTATAAGAGGAAAACGAACGGCCAAATCTTTATTCGAAACAATAAGAAAATAAAGCGACATATTCTTATGATAGAGTAATTAACTTGTCAATAATATCCGCTCCATATTTCAGCCAAAGGCGTCGACGCGACGATTTGGGTTATTTTCGTTTGAATATCTGTATATCGTCTATACGTCTCACCTAAAATGGAACCTTCAAGAACGCCTGAATATAAACAAGGTTTTAAATAGAATAAAGAATAGACCAATCTCAGACTTTATTCTTAAATAAACTACACACACAAAATAGCTACGGTAAGGGCGAATTCAACTAAACTTTTAAATTTTGAAAATTTGTCAGTTTTGCAATGCAATTTTATTCCACGGATAAAATAAACATAGACTTTGGCAAAATTAGGCCTAATCGAATCTTATTCTTAAGACAGTTCTACTTACGAGTTTCACCAATGTACGCCAATGAAACTGAACGCGATCAACGCATCTAAACCGCGTTCAAGAACACTCAGTGTCAATATTCCATAGAAAATAATGACACTGACAGCCCTTAAACGTGGTTTAATTAAGCATTTAAACCACGGTTAAGGGCTGTCAGTGTCATTATTATCTATGGAATTCACCATCATCATTTTATTTATTTTTATTTTTGATCGCGTTCAGTTTCATTTGTGAAATTCACCCTTACAGTATGAGGTCGTCCTAACTTATATAAGCCAAGAAAAACTTTCAATTGTACATGTTCTAAAGAAAAATTGTTAAAGTTTACAATATCGAGGTGAACTCACAATGTCTCTTTCATGATAATAAAGTACGAAAGAACTTTCGCGAGAGAATTTCTCCTATAATCCTGTGTCATTAAATTGGTATTATGAAGATCAGCTTTATTATAATATTCTTTGTAACTACGACTTCTTGGGCCTTTGTGGAGACTTTTTTAATATACTATGTGAATGTAAAAAATATCCATAGTTGTTGTGTATCAACACTAGTAATTTCACATAAGAGGTACTTAAAGGATACATAATCCTTTATAATTCATACAATTTATGGAACTATACGTGAGCCTCAAAAACAAGGTCATAATTATCACGAGAATCATGTACGTAAAACATTACAATCCAATGACAAGTTCCTAATACTTCGCGTTTAGAATACATAAAATTGTTCAAACATAACCGTACAGACCTCACTTAATACCTACTGAAGTTCTATTTCAGTAGGTATTAAGTGAGGTCTGTATCACACACTCGGGCAAGAAAGTACGGATTTGGCACACTTCGAGCCAATGAAAAGTGTTGTTGAAACCTGTAAAGCTAAAACCAATAAGTCCCACTACCTTAGTAGTCCCGAACTGCATCGAACCCTTCTTCAAATAAAATCCCTTGTAACCAAACTCCATGAGTCCACACATTTGATCCCGATGAGATCCACACATTTGATCCCGATGAGATCCACACATTTGATCCCGATGAGATCCACACATTTGACCCCGATGAGATCCACTATCTAAAAGCTGCTAAAAGCTACGAAATGCAATCCGTCGCAACCACAAAACACAGGACAGTACCTTTTTTTTTTTCTTTTTTTCTTGTTGGCAACGTCCCACTGCCATCCGAGTTGCTATAATTAAGACCTCTTTTGAAAAGTGATCGAGAGTTTTTCATTTCGGTTTCCGCTAGTGCAAATAGTACAAAGAACTGGCGGAAGTTACGTAGACAGGATGTGAGGTATTGTCTTCTATCTGCAGCTTCACTAGACTAATTAATTATTGGAATGTAATTTTAACCGCGTGCCGGTTATTATAACATTACCAGACGTAGTCTAAATTATGATGACTGTTTGAAAATTATTTTTCGTTTCCACTTTTTAGTTTATTTTCGAGAAACTTTGGGCCATGTCCCGTATCTTTTAAACTAGCAAAGTTTTTATATTTATAAATTATTATCTTATCGTAATCGATGGCATAAATGTTTGTGTCATTGTGCTTTTTAAATTAAACTAAAAAAATCATCGCATATTAAGAACGCTGCGAAAAGTCGCGGGAATTCATTGGATTCGGGAAGGACAGGGCCGTGCATTGTGGCGTCCCTTGTGGGAGGACTCTGTCCAGCAGTGGATGTTTTTCTGCTGTATGGTGATGATGACGATATTAACAGTATATTTCATGTTGTCCTCAGTTGGGGGAAGGGGTGGAGCTGACTTTGGGCGAGCTGCGCGCAATGGCGCTGCGCCAACAGCAGCAGATCGACACGCAGCATCAGCTGCTCTGTGCCAAGGAGCAGCGACTGCGGTACCTCAAGCAGCAGGAGGCTAGGCAACATCAGGTTAGTACAAAAGCCACAGGTTGAAAATTACGTCACCGCTTTCTGATTGATGGGAGTTAAACATAGCTGGTGATATGTGGGTGTCCTATAGGTACATACCCTTTCGGTGAACATAGACGTGATGTAATGTTATGTTTAATGTAAAGAGCAGAGAACATTATACTGAAGTAAGAAGCTACTCGATTAGATCAATCAAAAAGTCAAAATGCTTTGTTAGCCACGGACTTCTTAAAAAATAATTTATCTAATTAGCTCTTTAGTACCCACACACAGAGTCAGACTGTTCGGCCCATTGATACTACTGTCTGTTTGTAGTCAAGTCTTCTCAATATGTGTGACGCCTCTGACAGAGAAAAGTTGTCTTTGAAATTACAGAATCAACCAAATGTAATACACTAATACTGTACTGTAGGAAAATTAGCAGACCCTAAGGCCATTTAAAATTAGTCCCAAAGTCACAATCTATGCTTTTCTCTGAGTTCAGTAATAACTCTAAAACATAAGGATAAGATGGAGCAGTAACTAAGTTGACCTCCCACAGGATTGGGAGAGTGACTGAGTGCCCTTAGTACTTCTAGCAAGCCTTTTACGACGCGATTCCCAGTAGCAATGATGCCGTTACGGGCACACACATAAACCTGCGATACCACAGACATAAACATGTATACAGAAGTATATGCGAAATTACAGACAACAAACGAAATAGCTGTTCAGGCAAATCATAGATAAAGATATCTACAGAGGACTAATCCTGTCCGTATTCATTGTTATTCCATCCATACCTAATAACTTTTTAAACTTAAGTCTCACTGAAAAGAGCGATGCAAAAGACGTTCTGTTTTGATAAAAGACTATAACTTTACTCATTAAACACCCAGTGCTCTTCCTCCTCTCTCCTACTTGATCTATGCTGTGCCCGACAAGGTCCATAATTGTGACTAATATAATTATTTCCCTACCGACTATATACATTATGGTACGCAATGAAGAATTGAGAATTGTACTCAGCACAAATAAAACCTGGGTAAAAAGTTTTTTAACACACCTACATAGTTATCCATTTGGTTGTCTGTACGTATGACTGTTAAAATTATGGTGCACCTTGCAAATACACGCTAATGAAATTTCCACTAAGAGTGCTGTTAATTCCGAACTAGTATGTAGTCGTAAATATCACGAAAAAGCCATGGTATTTAGATTAATTACGAAGGTATAGGTAGTGGGGGAGAGGATATTAAATAAGCTATGCAAGGTCTTATTAGTACTTAGGTAAGTCGGTAGGTACCTACTTTTATTAAATTGTGGTAGCGCAAAAGGTCGTACAATAATCCCCAAGGCGGGCTTCCCGCCAATATATCAGATACTGAGATTTTCATTATTACATTATTGTATCCATACGTAACCAAATGTGATGTCAAGTCACTCATAGGTTACAGAACTAGAGTAAAGTTACGTAAATAAAGTCTTATCTCCAGAAAATACTATTATTTACTTAGTTTTCAACTGAAAAGTTCACATAAAACAGCCCTTTTAGAAGAAAGTTAAGCTGGTAGACACTTGTATTTCTGGCAACCAACTTAAGTTTCTTCTAAAAAGAATATCTATTTCTTTTGGGATATAGTGACAGATTCAATTTGTAAGAAAGTCTCGGTTCTAGAGGAATTTAATAGTCTCCAGTCTCAACGGGAATCGTTACTAGATCGCCGAGATGACATCGAGGTCGGTACTTTATTGAATAAATTACGAAATTGTGTCACAGGACACTTTTGCTGAGTTACTACTGTGGATATAAATGGGGTGTTACTTGCATGGAAGACGTAAGAAATGGAAAACCTACTAGGTAACATAGATTCAGGATATAAATGAGATTCCTGTGGTAACTTATAAAATCAAGACAGCCATTAGTTGGTAATCACGGAAAAGGCAAACCTAAAAAAAGGACCAAAGATTAAAAAACTTTAAATGCGAGGTTTATTTTGTTAGAAGGTAGATCATTCCCCACATCAAACCCTTTGAGTTTCTTAAAACTAAACTGATGTAAGTACCGTTCCATTCCCCGTTCGATACCTTAGCGAAGCAACTTACTCTCCGAACAACGCAATAAACTCCTTATTGTTTCACCAATAGCTCTTCGAACGTTCATTCAATTAGACTTTTCTTTTCACTCAGCTTTCCAGATTTTCTCAAGCCCAAAAAGTATCAAAGTATTTTAAGGATTTACGTAAAAGATGAATACTCTGTGTGATTAATCAACGCCGGCGGATCAAAAGATTTTTTCTCTTCTTTGAGAAGTCCCGTTCTATCTAGTTTACTCCACCTTTCATACTTTCATTTTCTTTTTGGTGTTATTCAGTCAAACGTTGACTTTGGAAATCATAAATCGCTTATTGTCTTTTTATTTTGTTTTTTGTTTCGTTCACGACACGACATCGGGAATTCATGTGTCTTCTGTAACATTATTAAACATGTGTGTATGATTTATTTTGCTGTTATGTGTGACTCTAATTTGATAGAATTTTCGTGGTTTATTTGGTACCAAAATATTCCCCGACGTTTGTGGTATACTTACATTTTATTAATATCCCAAAAAGTCGATTCATTCCTAAGATGTTGCAACTTAAGAACTCTATACTCCATTTATTATAACATTAGATAAATAACCTTTATAACCCTTTCGTTATTTGGATATAAATGTATATTAATTTCCTTTATTTAGCAATAAATATAAAGCATTGTAATTTATTCACCATTTACATTTAACAAATAACTCTAAATCACACAGTCATTTCAACAATATTACACAATAACTGTTGTTATTTGTCCGTTATTTTTCTAATGCCATAATAAATGGTGTACAAAATCTCTGCTGTATGTATATTTTCATTATTCTTCTTATTATGTAGTCTGTCACAGTGAGTAAACATTTTGGCGAAGAATAAAAGTCCTCCCTCCCTTATTTTATAATTCCTTAAAAAAGACTGCTATTTAAGGACTTTAAGTTATTTGCAATGTTTTACAAAAAAAAAAAAACGTAAATAACGAATAATGCGAGATATAGGATGCTTAGTTCAGTCAACAAGGCACAGCTGCGTATCGACAGGGTTTGCAAATAATCCACTCAGTGCAGAGTCCTCGACCCACTAGCGACCTCCGCGGGGCATCTGATAAGTACGTCTATTGTTTGCTTCAAAAATATATGCCTTAAAGACCTAGTAAATTCACCAAATGTTTTGGCAAAACGCTTTCATAATTTCGGAAAAATTCGAACAGAATTATGTATAAGCTTCACACATTTTATGTGGTTTTTTACGTAAAGTTTCGTTGAATCTTATATTTTATTTAGAGCTTAAAACTTGACTTGTAAACGCCTTCAAATTTTTACCATTTTGGTAGGTAGGTAGCTACTTTTATAGGGATACTTAATTTAGGATATTTATATTATAGGATACTTATTTTAAAAGCTGAATAGGAAGGTTGAATTCCCTTTTATCTAGGCGTAATCTTAATGCAGTAATAAAGATTCCGGGCCGTTGAAAAATTCTTCCCAAATATTTTGTTCCGAATTCTTTGAAGTTTTATTCCCTCTGCTTCTATTTTATTTTTAATTAAGTCAGTAGGTAGATGCTGCATTTATATGTGAATGGTTCTCATTGTTATTCTTTATGAAAAACAATCAAATGAGCTCAGATTTTATTTATAACTGGACTCGACAAAGGGTGACACGTATGAAAAGGGAAGGTGTGAATTTTTTAAAAGGGTTTTAGAAATCCGTGATATAAAACAAAGGATTTTTAATGAAGTAAGAGAAACACGAAAAGTAAATGGAACGAAAAATCTTTGTTCTCATTTACGAGTTTCTACGTAAAAGTTTTTAGATTGCTTTTGTATCATCATAACTGTGTTATTTAATTTAGTCCGTCTTGTTTTCATTCCGTAATTGACTCCGACAGTTTAACATTGAAGACGTTAGAATTGAATATCACTAAGTTCGAGGTACAATTGTTTACTTTACTGCGAAGATTAACAATCTTGTCGAATCATTTCAGTGAATTCCCACGATAAAGTGGGATAACATTTTCTGAGCATCGTGGGAAAATCAATTACGAGAAATACTTGTATCATACCTATTTCTAATAAACCTACAATTCTAGAGGTAAACCGATATTCTGTCAGAAATATTCGGGAGAAATAAAGTATTTTATTGACAAAGTGTGACATGATAAAAACAAACAAGACATTCATTACAACCGAAAAATTATCCAATTCAATTCACGTGACCTGCGGGCTTAAAACAGCCGCTTTGGCAAAATCAATATGATAATAGAATCACACAAACTGCCACGAACTGACAATTCATAATATTATCTGCGTTCAATTCATATTACGCAATTCATCTGTTTGACAGTTTTATATTATAATGAAAAAACATTTAAACTGTAGAAATAAAAAATAAAAATCTTATTTGAATAACAAAACTGTAAAGAAAAAATATCCGGTAAAATAACGGCCTTAATGTCACTAGCGACAAAGGGGCAACATGTCCTGAGGTGCTTGAGGAGTGGAGAGGTATTCCACGGCTTTCAGAACAATTCCAGAGCCCGGAAGATGGTCTATTATTCTATTTATGTGATAGTAAATAAATATAAAGGACACTATTTATCACTTGGAAGTATTTTATCGGTAAAATAAAATGAAAGATACTCTGCCTTTTTATATACGGAGCGCGTTAGGTAGGCCTACCTACATTTGGTAAGAAGATAATACCTACCACTTTACAGACCGTAATTTCCAATTTATAAAAATCTAATTTATTTTTTTTGTAACACAAAGAATAAATAAAATATATGGCTTATTGCAATCGTTATCCATTCTGCTTAGCCAATAGCTTCAGTTAATAATTTTGCCAAATAATCCTGTCTCTTTAGCATATTTATTGTGACATTAAAGACCAACTGAGTTATCACGGATAAAGACGTCCCGGAATCTTTTGGAGAAATTGTGAACAGATAAGGGTGAAAAAATTAATTTTTCCCCGTTCTTAATAAATCTCTCCGGGGCGGGCCGGACGCGCGTTAGCCTAATGCGATATTTATCGCCGCCTGAAAAATAAACTCTTCTCACGCAATAAGAACGCCTATAAAATAAACAAAATTGCCCGACGCCGAGCCTTTATACAGATCTAATTTTACATTCATTATAATACTCCCTTTGAATTTAATAAGCCGTCGTCGTCTTCATCGATTTACTTTACGGATATTTAAGTTTAATAACGCTTAATTAATGGAACATTATTTTGAATAGGGAACCAACTGGCGGTTAATATAAATCAACTGCGATATTAAAATAAATTTCAGAACTTTTCCACACGCTCTCAACAGCCCTCGTTTTGAACAATAAGCTAAACTAAGTTATTATAAGGTCGGAAAAGCGTAAAAATCCAGTGAATGTCGGAACCGCACTTCATAAATGGGTTTTTATTCAAAAGCGTAGTTTGAATAACTTTTTCAAAGTTATAATTTCATGCATTTGTTGATAGGTGGCGGTCGAAGGCGAGCGGCTACGGCGGCTACGAGAGCGCGTAGAGGCGCAAGAGTTGAAGCTACGCCGGCTACGAGCGCTACGGGGACAGCTCGACAGAAACAAGCAAGCGAATATCGCACTTAGTAAGTACTTTTACAGTCCATTTTGCCTTACACTTTTCTCCAGTTATTTTGCATCGGTTTTTCTATTGATTCTTACGTAGAATTTACTTTACCTACAGTCGTAAATATGCTACAAATGGTTTTAACCGTGGTTATTATGGACAGATTTCCTTCACAAATAATTTTTATTATTGGTCGGAGAAAACTGTTCTGGTTTTCCTCATACTTAAGTCCCTTTTTCTAAGAATTGCGGCTCACAATCCTTACAAATGAGGCATACGCGAAGTAGGGTTGCCTTTGGGAAAGCAACATTTATCAAACTTAAGTCAGTAGGCACCTAATATTCCGTACCATATTTTACGGTATTAAAATTTACTGTAAATAATGTTGTTTTACCCTGTTTCCCTAACTGTATGCTAATGTGTCTCATTGAGGATTATACGAGGAGATAGTGTCAACAACCGCGCGATACTCCATTATCAGCCAGTTGAACGGAGCCATTGAATAATATTGACGTATTAACGGGCGTTTAAACCCAATTAATCTGTTCTTAATTTTGATTTGAGTTGATGATGAGTTGTACTTAATTAATTAAACTTAACTTCTAAAGAAAGCAACCGCTAGGTACTATCGCGGACACTCATATCTGAACACCGCAAGGACTATTCCTGCTTGCAGAGCTCGGCCGCTATAGTAACGCTTACTTACCTCTTTGGGGACTGCCGATCGAAGTGAAAACGAAGTAACTTGTGTATTGTATATCTATGTACATAAATAGACAGTATTTATATAGCTTATGGGAAGCGTGCGGTGACGATGACGCGAGTTTCACGCTTTTTGTTCACCCAAAAAGTACACATATATACCTACACAGTATACATATAGCTCATGAAAAGCGTTTGGTGACGATGACGCGAGTTCCATGATTTTTGTTCACCCAAAATGTGCTCAACGCGCCTAAAGAAGTTTTCACTTCAAAAATGTCATGTGTGGTTAGATATGCGTGACCGCGATGGTACATCTTCGTTATCATTGTTTTGACTCTCAGTCGCCTTGAACATGGCAAGTAAAAGTTTGTCAAAGGTTTAGATAGAAAGTATTCTTCTGAGTGCTGATAAAAACTACTAGAATCGACAGACGATACGCCAAACGCAGTTTTTTTGGCGTTATTACAACAACTCAGGGATATTTTTAACAAGATAATTGACGTTTATACACCGATATATTTATACGACTTATATATTATTGTTTTTGTGTCTATTGACTGCCTGGTCTAGCGGTCGCAAGCGCTACTGCTGAGCATGAGGTCTTGGGTTTGATTCCTAGGTCCGGAAAAGTGTTATAGGGTTTTTTTTATCAGTGACTTCTCCGTAGCAGCCAGGTGTCTGGATTTGTGCCCGGTTGGTGGCAATAGGCTCGCTCCCTATTACATGGGACTTAACCATAGCTGGCGAAATATGGGTGTACTGACAGGTACACCTCTGCCTAGCCCTCCGGGGATTACAGGCGTGATGTTATATTATACTTAACTACTCGTTGTCTAGACATTGTGAGTATTTCTATTTCAAGGTCGGGCAGTAGCTAGGCTAGTGAGTATCCTGTCGGAAATATCGATTACTGTCGGTTGGAAATGAGGCCGCTTAGTGGCAAATTGGCAATAAGCTCCCTCATCATGACGTGGGGCCTAAATAATTATTGATGTATTGTAAGATAGAGCAGAACATTTACTTTTTCCCAGAACTCAGGCATGGTAGTTACCAAACAATTAAGAATACCTGAAAGGATCAATTGCAATTGTCAATTTTTACGTGATTGATACACATTGATGTGCAAATTGTTCGTCTACTAAATACAATTGAAGTGATTGATAATATTACTACAATAGAAATTGATGGCAATTGATCAATCGTATTTGATCGATTCGGGGACCCGCGAAAATCGGCTAAGTTATTACTAAATATTGGTAGTACCCGCGTTTAAATATGAGTCATGGCTCCTCAATCCATACGGACACCCCATAGTAACTCTTGTTCAAATAATAAAAACGAACAATCAACACCAACAAAATATTTTCGTAATTGGTTTTGGTCTATTCGAATGTTACACGTTTCTATTTGCAGTTCGCAGAGCCGTTTCAATAACCTAAAACGTTTTTTATGTTCCGCAAAACGTATGGTCAATTCGCGTGGCCGCTTTGTTTTACGGACACAACAGCTTTTCATCGAAAAGGGTTATAAAGTCTTTGTTTATGTTGTTTGAAACTCTTTTAATTTTTTAGCGTGGAAGAAGTGACGGTGGCAGTGGTTATAGATGTAGCTCAGTTTAATTAATAATACCAGCCTGCCAGTCCCACTGTAGGGCAAAAGCCTCTTCTCATTGATACCCACACTTGCTCTGGGCGGGTTGGTTAATGCGAACATAAATTAATTATTAAGTCCAGGTTTCACGATGTTTTCCTTCACTGATGTATGTGATGTCTAAGATAAACTAATAAAGTACATATGAATTGCAAAGTTTAATGAAAAATTTGAGGTTAGATAAGCTTTTTTGTCGGGATAAACTTGACGCTTGCCTATGCCCATGGGCACCGTTTAAGCTATAAAACAAACAAAAGAACGAATTATAATCTCTCCCACATAATACTGTGTAATGTAATGTGTGCTTTGTTCAAACTATTCCGACATTTTCAATTCTACAAATTCCTCTGAAAACTTAACCATCCAACTGCGACGAGGTCGAAAGTACCGATGCACCACATTACTATAAAGTACAAACAACGTTCGTGGAACATAATCAATAACAGTTCATTCATTATGAGACGGGCGGCGATCGATGTGCTGCCATTTGCCAAAGACTTGTTTGTTAAGGTTAACTAGAAAACTTCCATGCAAACTGTTCAACAATGTTCCATTAAAGGGTAGATTGTTGCTTGATGAAATAAGAAAGGAATTAAAAGCAACGTGATTTACGAAGGAGTCCGTAGACCGAGTTTAAATGAGGAGAGAAGTGAATTTGGATTAGTTGAAAAACTTCTTTTAAGGGGTTTCCCTCTCGAGAGGTTTTGAATTCTTCTGTTTTTTGTACTTCGAACGTTGAGGGGAGTTTTAGCTTTGTGTTTTTGCCAGTCTGCTAAATAAAACTAAACATTTTTAGAGTAATTGTGTAGCTACCAATTTAAAGAAAAAACTCATGAATATTAAAACAGACGATATTATGGCTAGAATGGGAGTGACTACCGACAGGACGACTAATGAAGAAGTATGGAAGAAAAGACATGTTGCTCCAACCACAAATAAATTAGAATATGTGGGCAAGAGAATGAAGATGATTTACTTTAAACAAAACGAAATTGGAAAACAATTCCGTTTTGTTTAAAGCCGAGTGTTTTCGTATCGTTGATTTCTACAATTTCATTGAGCATCGAAATGAGTTTCATGCAGGTCTTGGAACAGAAAGAAGTTAAATGAACCATGCTCCGATTCACATTAAATATGCATGTCTGCATTGCAATTTACATTGTAATACGCTTGCCAGTTGCCTGGAATGGATTGACTTTTTCCACTTTTACTTACCTACCTACCCAGATGTTTTCATTTCAACAAACAAATCATGTATTTTTCAACAGTATTATATGTATAGTTTAAAACTGTCGGTCGATTCTGTAAAAATATCAACGTGAAACTTAGGTGAAGTGAGCTGTCACTGTCACAAATCGACCGGCAGGATGCTAGGGATTAACACTATTGACAGCTCACTTCACCTAAGTTTCACGGTGATATTTTTACAGAATCGACCGGCTGGTCCT
This sequence comes from Agrochola circellaris, assembly GCA_914767755.1. NCBI lineage: Eukaryota > Metazoa > Arthropoda > Insecta > Lepidoptera > Noctuidae > Agrochola > Agrochola circellaris. The sequence continues at coordinate 8,190,813 of OU611853.1, forward strand.
CAAGTTGATTCCTGCTGTAACTGAGCCATAGATTTGCATGTCAATATTTTGGCCGGCCGACTAATACTTATCTGACCACTATATTCTAATATTATAGCTTACTGAGAGCTTACCCATGGGTAGTCCAGCTGTCAAGCTTTAGGCTTCTAGATATTTCCACTGATAATTGGTATTCGGATGGTATTCATACGTAAATCCCGTAGGCTTAACGTCCCCCTGAGCCCTTTGATGTGTAAAGAGAATCTTCAAAAACATTCTCAACAAAATATGGATAGATCTGCAAAAAAAAAAAAAGATCGTAAGTAAGTAAAATATGGCAAGTAAGTAAAATATGGCTATAACATGAAAATAGAAGTACCTATATTTAGAGTAATTACGAATTCACGTCAGCAGACCGGTGTAAATGGGTCACATTATTGGATCAAGAGCATTCTATTTGGAGTGCAGACGGGCACTCTGACATTGGACTTGCAGCATTGAATGGAATGATACGATGCGCTATTTCAAACGATGCAGATATTATTTATGGCAACCCGTGTATATAGACTAGTGTTGTTTGTTTTGATTGTTGATCCGAAAAGGCTGAGTAAAGAATTTTCACTCTTCATGATATTGGATTTAAAAAATCCGAGAAACATAGTTGGTATGGCACACAAAAAAGGCCATGAACAGAGTTTTTAATAAAAACCCATTTTGAAGGGAAAGGACAACCAAGCAGTTCCGAAAAAAGCACACAAAAATATGATAATATTGGTTGATGTGAAATGTTAATTAACATTGGTCCCGGCTGTCATTCGTGGATCTTTGACAGTCGTTACGGGTCGTCAGAAGCCCGAAAGTGTGACAACCAGTCTTACCAAGGGGTATCGTATTACCCAGTTACGGGGTGGTGGAGGTTAGATAGGCAGTCGCTCCATGTAATAAACCTACTGGTATTCAGCTGCATCCGGTAAGACTGGAAGACGACCCTAACGTAGGTGGGAAAAGGCTAGGCAAATTGATTGTGAAATGTTAATTAAGCACACTCGGAAAATCGAATTCACGTATATTGAATTAATAATCTCGTCTTGCGATGAGGAAGTCGAATCATTTAATGTTCGGAATCCTATAATTCCCCGTTACAAAGAGGATCATCGAATGAATGGTATATTTCATTGATCATTTTCCGTTAAACACAATTGGTTGTATTTCATTCATGAATGGTTTGACGGGTTTCAATACATTTCAATTTTCCTCCTTTCTTTTCAATGATATAATAAGTAAAAAGTGGTAAGTAGATAGGTTATACGCGCACCGCAAGTGACACGTCAAAACTTGGCTAATTAGCCAAGTTTTCTTCGTCTTGTCTCTTTTTCGCTCCGGATAATTACGATATGCCATCCTACTTCCACGTGTCTTCTAATAATGTGTCATTTTGCCGTTTTTGAAGATCGAATTTTGGGTAGGTAACGTATCTACTTCTTTTTTTACAAGATATCATAATTTCTATCAGTAACTTTTAAAATAATATCATATTATTCCACATTCAAACTTGTGCCATTAAGAAACAAAAAAAGAAAACAAAATGTTCGTTGGAAAACAAAGATGAACAAATGAAACAACGCCTAGAATTAGTAAAAGTATCCGTTACTAGGTGCGGCCTAATTGTCCACACGCGGTTCATTGGTAGTCTCTAATTTTTAAAAACCAGTAATTTGATTGTTTAACTTCGTGGAAGGATAGAATTTGTGCTGAAAGCAGTTTTTTAAATAGATAGGTAAGTACGTGTAGTGTAAAAAGATAGTTTGGAATTTTAAATTCTATGTTAATTATCTAGTCTAGTAGGAAAAATCATTTCGAAAAAAAACAAAACTAATAGGTAATTCTAACTAATAATCCAATTTCAATCTGAGAATAAAACAAAAACATATTAAGCTTCACTACCATCGATAATTACATTCCCAATTGATATAACAATTGAATATTGTGTTAACAAAAGTAAAAAAACAAAACCAGCTATCATAAACAAAATACTGAAAAAACATTACAAAAATTCAATGTATTCGAAACATAAACACAAATCCAATTATCCACAACATGGCGTCACAGCACAATATTCCATTTTCAAAAATCATAACCGTTAATAGAAATGTCAATCCGTTCGTATCGCGGCTTCACAGTCCAAGTGGGACTAGTCGTATCGCTTAGTGACCAGGCGATGGGCCGATTGTCCCGTCTGAATCAACAGGGTTAACTCAACAGCTTTGTATTACGTAATGCGATCTTCGGACGCTTATCTGTTGGGACTTGGGAGTTGGAAGTAAAGATGAATGTATTCAACCCTTTAAGTTCTGGGTTCAGTTGAAATGTTTGTGGTGTTTTGGAAATTTAATTTAATGGGCGAATAGATCGTCGGGTTTTAAATACTTGTATCTACCAACATATTATTATAATTTGATTATATTTAGACGTCCGATCTAGACATACGTTATTGAGTTCTAGTTACTACGCTGCGCTGATTTTAAATTTAATTTAATTCAGCATAACTCGCGGTGTTAGTAACTTTAGTGTAAGTGAGTGTGCAAAAACAATGGACTAACGAAGTGTTTATTGAAATCTATCATACGTAATTATGAGAGAGGGAGAGCGAGAGCAGTAGTGGCCCAATGGTAACCCAACTTACGAGTTGTAGGTCATGAGGAAACCGGCATGTCCTAAAACCAAAAATTCGAAGACATGCGACATCTACCAACCAGTACTGGGCCCGCGTGGTGGATTACGGCAAGCCCTCTCGAAGAGATGAGGCCTGTGTCCCAGCAATGGGAACATTATAGGCTGATTATGTATCATACGTGATTGTAGCCAAACATTTTTTCTACATTGACTCAAAATATGTTACGTATGGCTGCTAGGCACATTTTGGTACCTACAACAACCATAATATATTATCACATTTCATTTAAAATAGGGTCTCCAATCAATTCACAACAAAGAATGCACGAATCTGGTTCTTATGCTCATAAACATAGATATTATCTGTGGGTATTTCAAAAGCACGGCACTCCGGTAAATGCCACGGCCCGATAAATATCAATACACATGTAGGTACTTATTGGGTTGCCGTTTATAAGGCCTAAATGGATTTCTTTTGCCTCCCTAATACTATTTGATTGGGGAAGTACATTTGTAATGCCAATTGAACGACCCTATGTAAATATGTTCATGTAAAAATATCGAACGAGGAATATAATAACGTTTTGTGGTGTACAATGTGTTCAGAGGTTGTATTTTTTTCTTTTTCATAAGATCATTGAAATAATAAAAGGAGTTTTTTTTACTTAACATTTCCAGCATTTTGAACAGTTCTTTGCAAAAATGTTGCACATTATTTTAGTTTTAATTATGAACTCAGTTAAGCGCACTTTTTTTTCTGTTTGTTTGTTTTGCTTTTGTTTTAGGGCTTATTATTCGTTACAAATTATGTTCTATGAAAAAAACACGTGTTAAACTAAGCAATAGAATTGAAAACAGAAAGAAGAAAACGTGTTTATTTTCCAAAGTCGTAGACCAAAAGTTTCATAAATAGCAACGTAAATATTAGGTATCTGCTATATCACTGGAAAGAACCGCGGTGTTACTTACCAAAACGTAAACAAACAAATATTTCACTCCAGCAGTTTATTTATTTATTTATTTATTTATTTGCTAACATGTACAACACTGGTTAGTAGGCATGCATTAAAATTTCATGACACAGTATTAAGACATGCACCCTGTAAGGGCACTGCAAATGTTTCATATCAAATTAATGATTAAATTACATAATATAATATTGATTCTAATTATTACAATACATTACATTTTAATAAACATTAGTTATTTAATTATTACATTTTATTTCAAATAAATCATTATTATTAATTCTTTCATGCATTTTAGTCATTATATAAGCATAATACAGTAAAGTCATTTATTATTTTACATTCACTACGTCAAGCATATTGTCACAAGGTCAATCGATTCACAATTTGTCAGTTTTAAATTCCTCAACGGTATAGTAGCCTTTTTTTATAGTTTAGTATGAGTCTAGCAAACATCCACCAATATACACACTGTAGCTCCATGCTTACCAAGACAAACTATTCGTCCTATCTACCGAAATATGCCGAGTGCTCCCGAGTCCCCCAGCTAGACATAACACGAATAATCCAGATACTTGGTACTCAAGTGACGTCTGCCAATCGTAGAATGTTCTAGAAGCATCCTGGATTCGAATTTCGATCGTCGTTAATTAAAACCATTCCAGATATCCAGTTTGGTTCACTAAGTAATCATAACCGCACTGCAATGCGGCTTGCATTTGTATGCCAATTAATGTTTCAATAATTGGGATCAAATGTTTGGCTTATTATCGGAAGTGGGTTTAATTTTTATAACTTTAATTTTTTGGAATTTTTGATAAAGCCTGTTTCTTGTTTCAAGTATTTTTCATATCAACGTATTTATGACTTTGTCTTCGAAGGAAAATAGTGATCTTGCTCTACTTTCTTTCATAATAAAAATACCTACGTTGTAAGCAGAAAATAGATTTTATATCTTCCTGCTTTCGCGTTTGTATTAAAATAAAATTAGTTATGTAAGAGCCCTATAAACGGGCTCGTCCCTTTAATAGTTTTTTAGATCATTACAGCTAAAACTGTATATTGAGATTCTTTGAAATAAAAAGAACCAAACAATTGGCTTTGCTTTTGTCAAGTACATAATCTGACTTCAAACAATTTCCTCAAAAAAAAAAAAAAAAAATTCAAAATATTTTTATTTCACATAAACCTACAAGGGCACTTATGAAACGTCAGAAGCTAGGTGCACGGTTCCAATTGGTCGTTTCCTATGGAGAAGAGCCGGCAAGAAACTCCACGGTTACTCTTTTAAAAGTAAATGGTTTTTACAATGATTCCAAGTTACAGTGTTAAAAGGTATGAGAGGACAGTGTAGGCCCATCAACAAGTACCAGGTACTTAGAAAAAAATTAAATGGTCCACCGATCTACAGTCTGTTAAGTCTACAACGTTCTCTCATTCACAAAATTTAAAAGAAAATAAGCTATATAAAAGACAAATGAAATTCCTAAATAAAATAAAAACCTATTTAAACCAAAAGTTTATTTTTATTTTCCTATTATTGTTAAGAATATATACTTATGAAATTGGTTTTTTGTCTAGTATTTTATCACGACAAAGTTTAATTAAGAGGCTAACAACAGCTAAAGCGCGGTCGATGTCTCAACGCAGGTAATTTATTGCAAAATATGAAACAATTATTAATTTACAAAAATCTATTGATTGGACAAAAAAAATTAAACACTATTACGCTAATATGTTGCTTGTAGAATAATCTGACAAAAAATCAAAATGATGCGTGTATATTAATATGATTATTAATCGTTAAAATAATTTTTGAGAGGTATCTTCGCGTTTTTTCTATCGTATCAAATTAGTAGTATTATGTTTTCAACACACTATCTTCCTAGCATATATCCTGAAGAATAACTTTTCTGATTTTGTTTACTGCAGTGGATCATATACTTTTTGGCATTATAAAACTTACGTTTATGCATGTTTAGGTCCTGTAGTCCCCTTAAGTTTCTTGTTTTATTCGTACGGTTCAGTCAGCCGCCCCATTGTGTAAATGAGACGGCTTAATGTTCATCCTGATTTGTCAGGGCCAGGGCATACTACAGCGGCCCAGGTGTGTTTTATACCCTCCTGGGTCTAAATATCGCTTCAAAATTTTAAACCTATTCACCGAATTTCGATATTATGAAATTTGGATATGAATAATTTAAGGTCACATTCAGCCTCAAAATATATTAATAATGGCAACACATACAATAAAAAAGTTCATTCCGATTTTTTTATTGGTCATAAATCTTTTATTACTCTCAAATTCAGGAACCTTTCGCGACGTTGTAAAGTTTTATGTAAGTGTTTTATTGCTTCATTAAAAATCTGATATTAATATCTTGTTGGACAGTTATTTTTAGAATAGTAAAATATAGACTCGATCCGAAAATGGAGTTGAAATTAAATAACTCGTTTGCCGAGTGAATTTATCGTGACGTTTTTATATCTTCGTCTCTTCGTTTATCAATGTGTCCCACTCTTAAACGTTTAACGACTATATTATGAAAGTAGTAAAATCCAGATGATTTGTTTCAGATTTAAATAAATTCCGAATTAAAAATACAATTACTTTGTCGCCGTATCTGTTCAATATTTACGACACAAAAATAACAAAATTTTGATTAAAAATACTTCGAATTCTATTCAAACACTTAATTAAAATGCCTTAAAGAAAAAAGGATCAGCTTTTTAAGAAAATTTCTTCCTTTTTAGCACAGGGTCTTATTTCGAGACGTATCGCTTACTCTTAAATTAATTTGTTAAATCAATTTCATCAACCTTTTAGGACAAACGAGTTCCTTCCAAGTCTAGAGCTATAAAATAAAATAGGATTGGAAGTGCGAGCTCCTAAATAAATAACGTCAACATTTTATGGGCCATTGATTCACCGATGGAGCGTAAAATTTGTGTTGTAACCACAATTTGTGTTGTCCTCAAAATAGATAAAGTTCATATTAAGATCACTTGCGAGGATAAAATGGGGAGGCGTCAGAATTTTGTCGGGTTATAAATGTCCGTTGAGGCAATTTTCTTCACTCCTGCGTACCTTTACTGACGTGATAGAGATAGATTGTGGTTTACGAGCGAAAATCAAGTGATTGAGTGCACGGTTTTCTCTAGTGTTTACCTTTGGTTTATTTTATTTACGGTTATAGTAACCATATACTTCGTGAACTCTGAACTCTGCTTGGACTCATTAGAGTTCGGAGATAATTGTACCTTACTAAAATTACCCAATAAATTGAATAAAAGCTATTTCAATTTATTGGGTGATTTTTGGGAGATTTTTGCTCTAATAAAATTAGCTATAATACTACTATAATACTTATAGCTAATTTTATTAGAGCCAAAAATCTTTCAGGATAAGATAGTATTGGCACTGTAGTGCAAACATACTCGAACTGCACATAACTCGCACAAGTTACGAAGGATAACTCAGGAAAATAGGTTAGCACTATGCCAGAGACAATAAACTAGCATAAATTTAGGTACCTACTACGTATCCCACGTATACACGACGTATACCTAGCGGCTATTATAGTCTTCAAACTTAGTATATTGTTGTACCAATTAAAGATTGACTTCATAAATAGAACTTTGTGGAAACAGAACTTCGAAAAGCGTTCGAGAACTCATTTCGAATTCAAAACCAAATGTATTTACGCAATCGAAGCTCTAATCTCGGTAAATATGATCGATGGCTACCGATTAGGTACTCTATCCAAACTGATGAAGCAGCAGATACATACGAACAATAAAGACAATAATTATGTCGGACTCACTCATCGATAAAAACGAATCGGTATCGAGTATTGGCTATTCACTCACGATTGCTAGGTAACGTTGCTATTCGCACAGATTGTTCGATTTAGAGGGTCTATTCGAGTAGACATTCGATTTTATCTCACATACAAGCAAATATCCAATTACTTAGAGGCAAGCTTTTTCTAAGAAGATGAACGTCGTTAGGATGATAATAAAATGCTATCCGTCTTTGAATACTATTAGGAAAGTGTTGATTTTCCGTCATTAATCGTAAAACAATGTATTGTATCCCACGCGAATAATTCGTTCTTAGTGTGTTTAATTACTACCATTTTCTCGAGTTCAATGTAGTTGATTTAATCAATCATTTAGTAGATGTAGTGTGAGTAGTAGATTTAATCAAATTATTTCTAGGGTAAAACAAATTTTAATCAAATCGCTTTTTGTTTATGATCTAATTTATGTTCAAATCAGATTAGAACATTCTTGAGAAAGTTCATTAACAAAATTATTTTTACATAACTTTCCGTAAGACGTTTCTATTATTTTTTTATTTACTGTATATGTATGCTGTAAATGTATTGTGTGCCTTTTAGTCTGTGCTAAATGAAGGTTAATTTTGTCTTTCTCTATATTTCAAAAAGTACTTATCTTTTGCTCACAAAACCCAAGTAAGAGAAGTTCTTAATACAAAAGCTTCATAATTAAAACCACACTTGACTACCTTACCTCATATCCGTAATTATGACAAAGGTAGGCTAGCAACGGGTTCAAAGAAACCAGAGGCTGTTAAACTAACAAGGTAGGCTAAAGCAAAATATAATTAAGCAAACCCTACGCCTACTCTCTACTCTGTAGACTGGTAACGTGTTTTGATTAGTCCGTTTTAGTTTTGAGATGGATATTTTGATTTCATTATAAGCTTTGTCTGATTGTGTTGCTTAACTCAATATTTTTTAACATTTATGTGTGGTAAGCATTCTGTTCTTTGTATCTACGTGACGTTTTACGAATGGGTGTTCTTGCGAATTAAAATATACTACCTACCTGCCTACTAGCGGTTGTTTCGCCCGCGTGGATGGCCACGCGAATGTACCATCGAAGAAGTTCATATCTAATCACCGTAAGGACTATTCTTGCTTGCAGCGCTTGGCGACTATAGAACTGGGCCGGTAATAGATGTGGTCATCGTCTTCACGGGATTTTGTTTTGAAACTGGTTAGATATGAACTTCTTTGATGGTACTAGGATCGGGATAAAAACTAAATCCTGTGTTAATCCAGGTTATAAGCTATCTATGTTCCAAATTTCATCCAAATCCGTGCAGCCGTTTTTGCGCCAATCCCGAATATACATCCAAACATACAAACTTTTACATTATATAATATTAGTAGGATAAATTGACATGCGATACACATTCGATGTGACACAAAATCAAGTTTTAAATGAGCCTGCGATAAGAAAGTAGTTTATAAAGTTAAATGAATCTAGTGCTAAATCAAACTGTATAACAGTATTAATGAAATATTGAAATCAAGCAGAAGATCTAGGAAAACAAACTAAGAAAACTGTTAAAACTTTTGTGAAACTTGCACTGAAAAAACAATTGTTTGCTTTCATTTCCCGATCGTTACAGAAATTTTCCGATAAAATCACAAACGAAAACTTTCAGGTACCTACACATTAACAATTCATAAAGCGATGTTCAAGAAAAACCGGTCCTTTACGGTTTTTATTTATCGACAATAATTTTTCATGTTATCAGTCTTACGATGTCTATAAAACTGAAATATCGTTTGGTTACGTAACTATGCCTTTAATGTTGGTATATTATGGCGTAGTACCAGTCTTCGAATGACACCGACGGTGACGCATCGACTAAAGTTAGGAAAAATCAATACTCAACATGGTACCTACGGTGGAAAGTAGGATATGTTTTGTTGTAGTAAATGTGTCAAAAGAATATGACAAGTTAAAACTTTTAGTTTTTTTCTTTACATAGCATTTTAATTAAGGTAGTGGAAAAAAAAAAAATCATTTCAAAAAGTTCATATCTAACCACCGTAAGGACTATTCTTGCTTGTAGCGCGGCGGCTATAGCACCGGGCCGGTAACAGATGTGGTCATCGTGTTCACAGGATTTTATTTTGAAATTGGTTAGATATGAACTTCTTTGATGGTACCTTAGTGAAAATTCATTGTTCATGACATGATTTTTTTTCAAATCAATAACCCATAAAGAGCCTCTAATCTTTTTTTTCATTTCGCACCGCGAGTAGTTATAAAATGCTTCGCAATCGGCGATTTTGAATACATGTACCTATACATTTTTTTTATCCCATTGCCAAACTTTAAAACTCGTACGGCGAATAAATGTGAGCAAAAAACGTACCCCATATTTACATGTTGCTATTTTTCATTCAACCTAATCGTTGTTAAAGTTGAAAGTTCCATTTGTTTTCGTCCCTAGACATCAGTCTGCGTCAGCAAGGAGGTTTTTGCGGTCACACCTACATTAGCTCCCTGCCTACAAATGTGGGTTTTAGTGGAGCGGTTCAACACTCTGTTGCGGCTAATCACTTTACAAGTTTCGTCTCATTAAGCTGATTGTGACCAGCTCTAGTTCATAGTTCTGTATGTAGGAAATCGAGTTTGAGCCACTCGAATACGACCTTTGCGGAATCGATTTTAAATCACAGTCGAGCGGAAAATTTTCTTTCCAGCACTGAACAACACTACTGAAACTTTTGGAGTTTACTCCTTAAGAAGTTTTTTTTTAGAGATTAGCGTACTTATTACCTCGGGATCTTTGCCTACTGCATATTTAAAGTCAATCTTCAGTCGTGCGTCGGAATACGCACACACACTTTTTTCTTTCATAGATGATTTTAGCAGTTTATCTATCTATACTATAAAACGTTTCGATAACATCTTTATTGTTGAGTAACCTAGCGTGCACATGCATAAAAGGAGTTCTAACAAATCCTACAAAAGCTATACGGCAAGTCTTAGCAATAAAATAAATGTAAATTCAGTGAACAGGTCACTCTTTTTTTACTTAAACTTATACGGAAGTCCTTCACTCACGAATAGCGAAGGAACTGTTTCCTAAGTTGAGCACATTATATTTGATGCGAGATAACGAGTGAAACAACCCTTTGCGCGTAAATTGTTACTCAAGAAAAAGGGGAAAAAAGGTTGTCTCCTACATTAGATACTACAAGTAGAATACGTTCTTAGAGGGGCGTAGTTAAATCAATTTGGAAGGGTTGCGATACATTCGCCCCGAAGAAATATTCGTTTACTCGACGCCTGACCTTCAGAGCTTTTGTTTTCGTCTTTCCTTCCAGGATGTGGCTTCTTAGATCGTGTTACGTGATTTTAAAGTTATATATGAATTATAGCTTACGTGCGAAAGCATAAAATCTTTTATAATCTATGACATTGATTTTTTTACTCTGTGGTTTAAAAATATGATTATTGTCTGTGGACTGAATAAAAAGATGTCTTCGATGAATGTTAAAAAGTGAAGTGTGTTTTTCTGAATCTCCAACTATCCTCAATATCGAGAACCTGACACAATAAATACTCAGTGAGTAGAAATTGTTAAAGCTTGCTTGTAGATGTATGAATATCTTCTAAAATACTAGTTCTTTCTCAGAACTGTGTCGTGAAACTAAACAATAGCACCATTTGAAGAATTTGATGAGTATAGTCCTTTCAAACGCTGTTGCTGTTAGGGTGAATTTCACCAATGAAACTGATCGTGTCGTTGTCGCTGTCAGTGTCAATATTCCACAGCAATGATGACACTAAAAGCTCTTGAACGTGGATTTGATCTGCTGATTGGGTTTTATGTCACTGGTGAAACTCGCCCGTAGCCTGTAACATAAACGAACCGTAAATATAATTTCGATTTTCGCATAGAAAACAACGAATAACCCAACTTCAATACCTCAGCAAGAATAGGACAATATTTTGGACACAAAAATCAATTTTCTTAGAGCTTCATGAAAATCCAGGAACATCCTATTGTATTCTGAAAAAGCTTGTGTATCGGCACTGATAAAATTATTTGCACTTTTTATTTCACGGTTGGATACGGCCCTTTGACGGGGCAAATCAACCATTGATGTGTAGTGACGTGGTAAGCAAATCAGTCATACCGACTGACCATTATCAGATCCATTTTTTTCCCAGTTGGCTTGTAAAGGGCATGGATCGTGGTTGAAAACGTTTTGAAAAAAGAACGGTTGGATATTGGAAAACATTCAAATGTTTTTGTAAACAGTTGGGTAATGAGATAGAAGAGACTTTGCCGATGAAAGTGAAATCGATTTAGCTATTTACGATGGTTGAACAGTTGCCTACTTCCAAATTTAAATAAAATAGATACAATACCTACATTACTGAATTTTACTGTCATGTGATTGGTAGTACTATTCTGTCAGTCGCCATTTTGAACTCTATTCGTATTGAAAGTAAGACTACAAAATTCAATGGTACCGTTCGTGTCATACGTCAAGTAATAATGAACGCCCTGTAGTATAGGTACTAATCAAATAATCATGTTAGAGCAAGTGTCCTAAGATATCAAAATCTATAATTACTGTAGAGATCAGATTGTAATGATATTCAGACGATTCAAGATAGATTGAAAACCAACCCCAACTTTCATGGACTGGACTGCTATATTGATAATGATCTTAATTACATTTCTCGTTAAATCTTGGCTTACTAGTATAAGCTATATCATCTTATCTAATCTATCTAACCAAGCTATAAAGTACTGAGCTAGGTTTATTCTTAATATGGTAACTCAAAGCTAGAACATTTAATACTTAGCATCCATTCAGTGTGATATTCATTAGCGTATATTCATCTGCAGGGTTTCATTTGCTTTTCTAAAGGCAATGTGGATAATTGGGTATATTGCCACTTAGCAGAGTAGGTTACTGGTAATACAACGGTCAATGGGAAAGTCGTCATATCAACATCATGCTTGTCATAATCTAATAGGTTGTTGAGGAAAACTGATGCTCATTTTCCCCCCTTTTCGGTTTAAACGACACTCATGGGAAAAGGGGAGTCGCATACACGGCCAAAGCAAAGGGCAAAGGATGTCCCCAAAAGCATAATTTTCAACTAAATACCTACACCTAAAGATATTTTTTAGCATTTAAAGCGTATACCTACCAAAAAATGATGTGGCTCCATCGTGTCGTGTACCAACGGAGGGACTCTTCATACAGATAAAGCCCTCTTTATTGTCTTCTGTAATTGAAAGGTCGGAGGTATTTCCCTCTCGGAGCTCTTAAATGTGTCTCAGCTGGGTCCGCGCTACGTAAAATAGCATTTTTGCCCCTCAGTACGTTAGAATTTCGCAATTGTTAACTTATTCCGTTTATTTCGGTCGAAATTAGTTTTATTGTTGTTCTAATGGCAACTATTAAACGAAATCAATGTTTATTTGCCTATAAATTGGAGTGAACAATTCGTAAAGTTGAGCACTAAAATCGGGAGTTAAGGCTTCAGTATAAGTCGGTTCGTTTCTTTTAGTTTGTTGTGAAGAGTTTCTGGCTTATTGCCAAGTACTTACAATGTACTTGAAAGAGTTGTTAGTGTTCTCTTCAGCAGGTTGACTTTTAATTTCTCCTTCCTTTATACCAGCAACTTTAGGGGTATGAGGAACAGGGTGTAAAGGTTCACTCATCCACCATAGAAAAGGGAGGATCCTCCGACCAGACGGGTGTCATGTCTGGCGGGCAATTGCCCAGAGGTTGAAGTCAGGAGCTTGTATATATGTCCACCGCGCGGTAAACTCTAATTGCGCGATGCAGGATTTGAGTGACGTCAGGATATTGTGTGACGTCAGGTCTTTGATGCGTAGTTCGCATGTGGCGGTGTAGATGCCGCCACACAACTGCTTTCCTTACCTGAACGGTTGTCAGATTTTCGCCAAATTATGCCTCTATATATATATATTCGGAGCATAAATCTTCAAGATCACCGTTTGACTCCCACGCATAGGTAGGTACTAAACGTCAAACCATTATCAAAGGATTTTTCATAACGTTCATTCTGAATTCTTGGGAGTCTCGCCGTCTCATATTCCGGACAATATTTCAAAAAAAAAATCACAAAGTAGACTTACCTACCTGTAAATATCAACAGTCACTGGGTTATGTTAACCGTTATAACATCCGTACCCACATTAAAGCATTTTTTTATTGTTTTAACGTGTCAGGTGATAACCACATTTTCGGCCTTCAGCCGTTTTTATTCAAGCCTCAAAATTTTCTCATATTGGAGCATATTTTATAGACGATAAAAATACTTTTTCTTGGTCTAAGACTCTGAAAAGGCACTTGTAGACAGATTCAGTTGTTCTTCAAATGATGCTAATCTTCACTTCATTTACTTGACAGCCTCAAATAAATTCCATCTTTTGTGTTTTTCTAGTTGCTTCTTTTGAAAGGTAACTGATATTTTCTTAGGCACTCGGAAGTACTTATTGCTTTTGTTCCGAGAAATGCAAATCAAACAATCGTCATTTCGTGTTAAAATATCAGAAGTTGTTAATTTCTCTTTAACAACGCTATGTCTAATGAATAAGGTAAAACAATTTCCGCCAAGAAGTGTTTCATCAAGCAAAACTGGAATACAGGAATAATTTGATTTAATAACGGGAAGAACGTATTTGTAAACGGCTGTTAGGGTTGTTAGACATATCTAATAAGAATATTGTTTTAACAAATAATGAAACTAGACACCCATTCATTGAAGCAAATAAGGCCAAATGACGTGGGTAATCCTTAATATTTCGGTAAAATAGGGATACAAAATGAAATCTTAGACACGTAAAAGGTAATATTTTCTTATATGTCTTCTTCATTACGCTTAAGCTTAAGCTTAAGGTTAATCAGGATGAGATAATAAAAATATGAATGTATTTTGGTACAAATACATTCATATTTTTATTATCTCATCCTGATTAACCTTTTGTCCCCTGGATTTTCCTTTTTCTCCTTCTTTTTAGGAATAATTGCCTAACCTTTACTTGAGCTAAAAATAATCTTGAGACACAAAATATACATACATATATATCCATACATGCGTAACCCAAAAATATATCGAGTATTTTTAAATCAAGTCGATTTTATCGCATTATTTGGAAGACACGATAGAATACTTACGACAGCCCCATTACGTCAGCTCGTCTGTCTGCCGCCTGCTCTGACACTCCTTCGCCTTTCAAGCTTTTGATTATAAGTAGTTTCATATTTTATAATCAACCATACGAAAGCAATTTAAGCGAATGAGGGGTTGGGAAGGGCTGTAGGTATTCATTTTCCGTGTAACTATACTCCATTTGAAATAAGATTTGACATTTAACTGAACCTTTTCTACGATTTTGACTTCTATTGCGTTGTTGGCATGACAAATGGTAGCTGCAATAAACAGTTGATTTAAATGCCTAATCTTATTTCAAATGGAGTATATTAATTATATATATTTTTTTTTTTTTTTGACAAGCCGACATCTTAAAAGGAGGTAGGCCAGGTCAGGTATTGGCCAGGTATTGTCCCACTGTTGTGCGAAGGCACTTTCCCGTTTCCACGCACTGCTGTCCTCTGCTTTTGTAGGCCAGTCCTTTCGGCAGGAGTTCGGTTAATCGTTTCTACATCTTTGTCTTGGTCTGTCGCCTAGCTTTTAATAAATGAAGCAGTGATTGCTCCTACCTACCTCCAAACATTAGATACCTAATCATTTTTCTCTTGTCCACAGCGAGCGACCTAGAGTCAATACGAGCGCTCTTCAATGAAAAGGAGAAGGAGTTGTCAGTGGCGGTGGCCAAAGTGGAGGAGCTGACGAGGCAGCTTGAGGAGTTGAGGAGAGGAAGAGTCCAACCCGCGCCCCCCTCTGCGCACGAGCTGGACAAGCTGCGTCGGGAGTTAATGGTGAGTTCTGAAGTAAGCTGGACGATATTATTTTTTTATTATTTGCTTGTTTTGTTAACCGCTTTTCTGTTTGAGCTGAAGGTCAATTCCCGTAATCAAAAACGTTCAAAATCTAGCCTCAATCTCATCTCAGCGATAGTCAATGCCAAAAACGTGACATTAATGTAGGGAGACAGATAGAGACTGAGATTTTGAATGCGTTCGTTCTTATAAATACGGGAATTTTCACTCTTATCGGCATTTATCCTTGTGCATACGATCTACTACAAAAAAACTGATAAGCGTTGCGACTCTTTCCAATGCCGTGGTAGTATCTGATTGTTTTTTAAATGAACTATACGATTTGAATTAGGTTACGTGAAGATACATTTACAAACTAAAGATTGCCAGGCCTATCATATGGTGTAACAAGCAAATATGCCCCTGACTCATTCCCTGATCGTAATAATGTCATAGCAAGATGGCTGCTAGGTTGACAGGCAAATAGGGATCATCACAACTATCTTTACATTTGTATTGGGCTATTATTATTATCCAGACAGCTTTTACGACATCCGTGAGAAGGGTTGATGTGATATTCTCGTATGTAGCCGAGAACACGGTAATACGGTTGTTGAGGGGCCTTGTATTTACCTACCTACTTACACTTTCTTAAGAGGTAAAAATATCGGTTCTTGTATTCAAAAAGATGTTGTTTCTATACTCTAGGACTTCTCTTGTATCGTGCACATGAGATTTGTGTAAACGCAACCATGGATCAGGCAAATATTTTTTTTCATGAATGAATTTAACTTGCAAGCCGTAACGCAGGAGCCAATTACTTAGCCACTGCATCAATCGAGCTATCTACTTAAATTTTAATAATATTCTCAAAGAACACGATTTGAGAACAAGATCATCATCGAGCAAGGCGTCTCTTCCGTGTTCCTTGATAATATTAAATTGGCTGTATTTTCCATAAATGTAATATTAAACAGGTGTAAGGTACACCATGTCTGCTAAACTTTACCAGTTCATTCAACTTAGTAACAATTTCAAACAGTTAGTCTCTAAATTATTGAGAACAATTATCTATTTATAAGCGCTTTATAAACTTGACTTATTGCTTCCTTTTCTTCGAAGGACGCAAAGTTTCAGCGGCAGTTTATTTTATCTTAATTAATAAATGAAGATAATAACCGCATGTCTGAGTTCTGGATAAGACGGCCTTGGGAGAAAATAAGCAGTGACTCTTAAAATGTTCCCTTGGTTGTCCTGTTATTGTTGGAGTAAATTATCAAATCATTAAAATACCCACAAATAAACAATTTGCAGTAGCGTTTGTTTTTAGAATAGATCAGCGTCGGTCACGCTAGATAAAGCTAACCATCAAAATATGGTTTTGTTTTTTGGTGCGGTAGCATTACTAATAGTTTCACTTTTTTGAAATTGTTCATGCGGACGAATTTTTTGATGCCTTATGATTGTCCCCTCCCCCCCCCCCCTTTCTTATATACTTGTACATATTATTATTATTATTTTAAGTCGTGAAAAAACGTGTATTAAAAAAAAAAAAAAAAAATAGCTACTAGCTTCTGCCCGCGACTTCATCCGCGTGAAATTTCGGCCCCCGACCCAACGCGTCGCATCGCATCGCATTATAGTATTTAACACCAGTCGCATCACCCGAAAGTTCCTGACTTCTTCAATATTGTCATCCACCTTTTATACATTATTATTTTGCATGACTTATGATCATAATTTAGACTCAAATCTCTATGTTATTACTGTTAATGACAGTGATAAGCTCTTAAGATCGCTATTAATAAATATAATTAAATGCACGTGTGTAATTTTTAAGTGATTTCGACACAATGTAAAAATTGTTATGAAATAAATGAAATGAAATGAATGAAATATCTAAATTTCGCCTTTCATACTTGGTCCCGACCCGTGTGTAAGGTTTCTTAACCTCTTTTAAATGAGAAGAAACGTAAAGAACCTATTAATAAATTATAATTTATTATATGTATATATTGTTATATTATATATATTATATTATATTATTAGTATAGATTTATGCTGTGCATTTAGAATAGGTGGCTAGAGGTCTCTTCTTTAATAATATTATGCTCTGTTCAGGAATAATATCCCCTAGCTAGATAAAACCATCCTGACTGAAGCAGCTGTTTAAAATAAACTTTCAGGAGATCCCTCGTCACAATTCCGGCCCATGTCAGTTACTGCACCTGAAGGCCGATAATTGTAATTAGGACAATGTCAACATCAATGAGGCCACGGTTTTTTGTGGCCCACCTGTCGATATTCGACGATTTCGAACATTGTGCTTTTAAAGGTGGATTTGAAATTAAATGGGGCCTTCACTAGATCAAATGTGAAATTGTGAATAGGTTATTATTTTAAAAAAAGTTTTTTATTTTAGGCAATATTTTTTTGTATATGGGTACATATACAGTAAAAATCACTCTACTGTACACTCTGTAACTTTTATTGCATCCTGAGTTTGCCTACCTAAGTAAAGACAAGTGATTATATATTTTTCGTTATATCGATAATTTATCTATCTAGCCACAAAATACAAACAGATCTCTCGAATTTTTTTTCTGCCATTCTTACAACTCAGATTCTAAATGCATTATTGCCCACACCAATTATTATGTAGAAATTTAGAACCTTTGCCTCGTTGGTCTAGTGGTCGCTAACGCTACTGTTGAGTATGAGGTCCTGGGTTCGATTCCTGGGTCGGGAAAAGTGTTTTTGGTTTTTCCATCTCGAATTTCTCAGTAGCAGCCCGGAGTCTACATTTGTGTTCGGTTGATGGCAATAAGCCCGCTCTCTATTACATGGGACTCAAACAGAACTGGCGAAATGTGTGTGTACTATAGGTACACCTCTGCCCAACCTTTAGGGAAATACAGGCGTGATGTTTTATTAATATATATATTAATACGTGAAGCAAAAACTTTGTATACCTTTTTACGAAAATTACGCGGACGGAGGAGTATGAAATTTGGCACAGTTAAAGTTTATATGGAGAAGGTGTGAGAAAGCTAATATTTTTATATAATATGCATTAGAAATAACTTAATTAATAAAAAAAACATTATACACACTACCATACGCACCTTAAAATAATAACATGGTAGCATGGAATTAGTATGTACTATCTTAAACTGGTATCAAACTTAAAATTTAAATGAATTATGGCCGAATTTCGACCACTAGTTAGTACCTTTAAATATATCATGCCTTAATAAGGGCCCTTGTATACAATGGCAAGTGATAAAGCATTTTCTTCGTACATTGATAGATGGCTATCTTGGTGGACGTTAGAATACGAATCAATCAATCGAGCCCGAGAATAGAATAGAGGCCGACTTTTTCAAAAAGGTTATGGTGATTGATTTATTGTTCCTTTATTGAGTGATCTAATAACCTAAATTCGATAACGCGCCCTATTTATCACCTTCCAGATGCCTTCCAGATATTGTTTTTAAACAACTTTTCATATCACCCGCAATTACAGTCCATCTATTCTGTAAAATCTCATCCTGAAATCTTAGGTGAAGTGAGCTGTCAATAGTGTCAATCCCTTTTGACACTATTGACAGCTCACTTCACCTAAGTTTTCAAAGCGAGATTTTTGACAGAATAGACCGGCTGGACTCAATTGTTTTGTGCATTGTTTACGCCACATTTAAAGTATAATCAAAAAGTAAAGAAGGAAGGGAGGCCTTTACCCTGTAAAGCTTCGTACAGACAAGCGCGACGCGACAGCGCGTCGCGACACCGGCTATTGTTATACCGTGAAGTTTTATTAGAAATTGTATTGTTCGAGTCACGTCGCGCCGTCGCGTCGCGCTGGTCTGCACGAGCCTTAATACGACACAACAGGCTCATATGAATAAAAATATGCGTAAAAACGTTCCGGAATTCTGTCGGTATCAACGTGCAAAACTTTTTCACACCTAAAGGTTAGTACAGACTAGAGCATTGACTTGTATCAGAACATCGAGCATTCGCCGTTTTTAAATTTTATCGCACCGCACTTCGAACACGACACTCGATGTTTTGTTACAACCTGATTTGAAAAACCATTGAGCGTATTGGTGTAACATTTTATCAGGCAAAAGCACGACGCGGAGTGAGGTGCTCGGGTCGGGGGCAGGTCGTTACAATGAACGCAAGTTAGAAAGAAATGTTACAAATAAATGCTCACTCGCCGTGAGCATTACGTCGAACGCAGCGTCTTGCATTCGCAGAAACGTTACATTACATGGAAACGCTTTTTTAAATTGAGTTTTTGTTTGTATTGTACCATTCGTAAGAACTGCTCGACAAAATGCTCTAGCTAGTGTATACTCACCTTAATATTACTTTATTATTTCGAAGGCGGGTATACCCTACCTATGTTTTTTTTATTTTCACATTGACGTGTCAAACAAATACTCTTTGATGGTCAATAGCGCCATAGCGGCTGTCGTAACAATATAATAAAGGCGATGATCCCATTCACCTGGGAGATGCCTCGGATACCTAACGAGACCGCTAACACGCGGGTGACGGGACACACAGTAATATTTGTAGAGAGAGTGACCAGCCAACTAGGTTGCGGGCATTCGGCCGCTTGAACCCGCATCTTGGACTTGATAGTTGGGGGCTATTCTGATCGTCATTTGTTTGCGTGTTCTTTTTTTTTTGTATGTCGCTGATGAAGATGATAATGGGTATGCTAGATTTTTGTTTGGTATCATCTGGCAGGTTCTTCATATTACATACAATTTGTAGACTTTAGGAAAATTAGAAGGATTTTTTATGGAAAAATCAATCATTTAATTTTTTGACACCACGTTTCCTGCGTTTATAAACAGTTATACTCTTGTAGGTACTTAGATACTGCTACTTCTAGCTGCTCAATCTTTTACAGCAAAATTTGCGATTTAAAAACGTGTAAAATTATTTGAAGTATTTACTTGCTAGAAAACAATCACACTTCTCGTAACTGAGACTAATCGGACGCAAATAGATTTCGTAGTAATTGATATTCTATGAAGGAACACATAATCATAATGTATTGTTCAGAATCAATAAAAAAATGAGAACACTAATACAGCTATTTATATGAAACCGAGATTCGAGAATAGTCCCTGTATATGAGACGACATAAAACTCGCGCGACTGGCTCCGATGTATTGCCAAAGAAACAATATTGAATTCGTCGAACTGGAATAATGAGACATGCGTCTAACAAGACTCTTGGTCTCCGTATATTTTCCGAAGACGATGTATAAAAACATCCGACGCCTACTATATTACTGAGAGAAATAATAAAATATGTTCTATCGGGATAAGAGGAAAAATAAAAGGTAATATTGCTGAAAATATCTCTTTGTCACACTAGTTAATCTCGTAAACGGGTTGAATTGACAGTCGGTACGACGTGACAGCTGTATAGATAGGGTAATGTCTCGCTGGTGGCGCATGTGTTGGATCATTTAGCTCCCTTCAAAATGGTTGAGCTGAATGATGCTGATCTAAGTATGCGTCATGTTCGTGAACGGGCGCCGTCAGTTGGGACCGGTCATCTCTTAGCTGCCATGACTTATTTTAAAATATTTTATTAGGTCCCCACCTATGAAATCAGCGTTTTGTATGGAGAATTTTAAAGAAGTTGCTTTTTTCATACTAACATTTTCTTAATTTATATAACAACCATGAACACTAATGTTTTAAAACTTTTATGCGCTAATGTTTAAAAACTAAGATAACGTAATATGCCACTAGATTAAGCGACAAAAATAAGTTTTGGCTAAATTAAAACAAATAGTGGTCATTTCTGCTAACAAAATGAGGAGTCATTTTTAAGGTATTTTTCATGTTTATAAACTATAAGTAATAAGGTTTTTTTTACTATTGGTAGTTGTCTATGATGGTCATTATTCGATATAATACCAAGCAATTGATGAATATTTTTATTCATAGAAGTGACAAGGTTCTCTATTTGTGAGAAAAAAACGCCAATTTCATAGGTGGGGACCCAATAATTTTGGAATTGTTTTTATATTTTCATTACGGACGTTTTTAACGTGGACGTCTTTCTACATTGTTCTCACATGTATAATTTCAACATGAATAATGTGACCAATATTTTTGTAACAATTTTTTTATTTAAAAAAGTGTCCTTGGAGTTTCTTTCCCGTTCTTCTCCATAGTTACTTACTACACTTTGGATTGGGCAACTAGCTTCATATTTCTGACTGACCGACTCCTTGAAAATTCAAAAGTGCCTGTAAATGGTTTAATTGAAATAAATGCTTTGAGTTTGAGTTTGTGAACAAACAAAGAGGTAGAAAACAAAAGGATTTCATTAAATGTGACACTGCATACAATACACGACGGTCAGCAAACACAAGCCTGATAATTTATGGATTAGATAGTAAGTTTAACACTAAGCAATAATTTACGCTAATAGAACGACAATTCATTCAAATTATTACGAGTCAGAGAAACATGTAACTATAAATTTTATGCTAAGCGAACTCGAAGCTGCAATAACAGATGCATAGCATACGCAGTCTATCAACACATAGACGATAAATTACTTGTAAATTAATTTAGTGTACGTCTAAATAACGAGCGATAATATTTTGACCGTGATGCTAATCTGTGATAGGGATAGAGTGGGAACGTTTATACAACACGTAATTAGGTAGGCGATACGTATTGGAGTCAGGGTTACATTCGTTTACGATGTTAGGAAGGATAAAAGGGCTTCGAGAAATTCGCGAAATTCTTTTACCAAAAGCCCCGGAATTCGGAATAGTCGGACAAGTAAACTGGACAACCCATTTCAGATGAAGGTACGTAATGTTGAGAAATTCACAGTCCAACCGAGAATTTAAATCGGTAGATAAACCAATATTTTTTATTTAGTTCCGATTTGGGATTTCCATTTTCATTGTTCCTAAATTAGGTACTCGTATAAGTAATGGCTTGCTTTTTCTCATCATAATTAGTACATTCTTTAAGGCACATTTTAATATATTCTACGCAGAATAATCTCTGGGAAGCTAGTTAATTATCCCATGATCATATTGTCCCCGTGGGCTGCACGTAACTGCAAGGTGATCCGACAACAGATATGGCTGTACCAGCGTGTCTCGTGTCTGATGAAGCTGCTGAAAGTTTTTCAATTACTGAACTTTATAATATGGTGCCTGCATTTTCCTAGAGTAGCCTATTTTAAACTTAAATATTGCAGCTGCCTAAAAGGGTTTCAACTAGAAAATGTTTAAGTAAAAATAACGGAGTTCAGCTTATTTTTTTTTGTGTGTTTTTGTAAGGGTATGTAGGTACAGTACGACACAACTTAGATGTAGCATAAATTTGAAAATTTGCATTCATTCATTTCAATTTTACGAATGTATTTGGTTATATGACTTTACAACTTATTGCGTTTGCGTAAAGATCATTTTCACCTAAAGCAGTAATAAAGATTGGTGATTTTGAAGGCGTATACCAGTTCGGATGGTGATCGGTTTTACGAATTTTGCCGATGCTAAATCTAAGTTGTGTCGTACTACACTATGTGTACTAAGTAAATTAGCATAGGTGTTTCTCATGTGTTCAACTATTAATATTATCGTTAATTCTAGAGATGTCGTAATTGTGATTGGAAAGATCTATTGCCTCTTGCAGAATTAAATACCTACCATATAAAAGAAGTTTCCAGAACGGTTTTCGGGAACATTTTTATTACATAACTTCGTTCGATAAACTCACCAACCCTACAGGTAACTACGAGTACAACTATACCCACGTCACCGGACTAATTCCGCTAGTGAGTCTAATGCCAACATTTTGATTCAGTCCAATTTGACAATTTAGTTACCGACGCGGCATTCAACCGGCCGAGTGTTCATCCGTTGACCTTAGAGAAAAAAACTTACAGTGTAGTGAATTAATAATGGACCAGTGAACGTAAAATTAAGTGTTGTGAACTGACTGAAATACCTTTAATACAACAAGTGGGTCGAGGGCGAAAGGTCGGTATTAGTGTAAATCAAGTTAGTCTGCCAGGACCCGTTTCAATTTGTGTCGTTTATTCGTAAACTGGACCTTTTTCTGTCCTTTTTGGAGTTCTATGTTATTTATGCAAGGTAGATCGGATTTCAATGAGACGTTTCTCGTGATAAATACGTAATCTTTAACTTGGTTATGATTTATAAGGCTCAAGAAAGTATCTAGTTGTATTCCAGTTAGGTACTGTTCAGTTTATTGACTAGGATTTGTTTGAGTATTACGAGGCCCGTTTTAATTTAAGGTAATAATTAGAATTTTATTGTGTAGTTTCAGAATTATTACAGATAAACATCACAGGAATCTAATTATTGTAATGATTAATTACACTTGCTTTACAAAGCTTTACGATATTTAGTTTATGATCTATAAAACTAAAGAAATAACGATTCAAACACTCATAAAATTAAATTTTACGTAGAAACGTATAATTACCGATATCTCCTTAGAAGTAATTACAACGGACTCTCTAGGCGATTCCCTACATCGGATATTCGGATTAATATCCGCACTTAGGATCTTACCGGTTTAATTCCCTCGTTGTCTGAATTTACGTTGTCAATCTACAGAATTACCTGGCTGATGAGACTTGTAGCATTAACACCTGAAAGAACAGTACCTATATATGCAAGCTTTAAATTAAATGAATAGGGAAGGAATTTAACTTGGTAACTGAAAAAGTGGAACAGAAAAGGAAAATCGAGTCCACATTTTCTTCGTTGAGTCAATAGAGCTCGCGACGTGAATCGAAAGGGATTGTCATTTAATTTTGATTCTGTAGAAAACCAGTCTTTATCGAATACGTAAGGAAGTTTTAGTTTAACAGGTAGTTTTCGTTTATTTTTAGGGGTGTGAGTGTTTTTTTTTTGTGAGCATTCTCAGCTGCAAGTAGTCGAGTGATGCTAAAATATCACAATTAGTAAGTTCCTAACCACACCACTAAAAACGGAGAACAACACTGACTTTCCGGAGACGCTCTGTCATTTCGTTTCCGCTTGCAGAGCTGATGATAGCTATCCTCTGACTCTTAGAATTATGTGTGCCCCGACCTGGGGGCTCTCCGTACGGGCTGAGGGCAGGACCCCTTACCCGGTCATGCACGCTTCTTACAGCTGATGCGTAGCTGTGCTGCACTCTACCTGCGCACGCTGCCATGGTCTAAAAAAGGCCTGCCTGTGGCAAACCACCACGTGCTACCGACGCCCACTACCTGTCGTGTTACGAAGGCCGTCCGGCCTACTGCTAAGCCTGTGCTGAGCAGGCCCCCACGTCTACCACGGTGTTACCAAGGACGGTACCTTTTCTATATGTGCGAGTGCTCAAGACTCAGTGTTTAGGACCTTACCCACGACCTAGCCGTGTTACCACTACTACTACCTAAATATATATATGTTAACCTATCTTGCTGTTTAACTATATCTTCTACCTATCAGTTAACGGCCTGCGCAGCCTACCCTGCGCAGCCATAGCCGTTACTGGGGACTCCTAAATCGAGTCACCATGCTTATCACTTGTAGGTTTAAAACATCAAAATAATGATGGGTAAAAAAATGTTTTCATGCAGTTTTGAAGCCGATATACTGGCTATCATTTTGGTGTCATCATTGTCAAAAAGTTGAATTCAAAACCATCTAAAAGTTACCGACCTTTATACAATAAAAAGCTGTGTGGCTCGATGGTGTCCGGAAGTGTACCTACATTCTTAATTTTTTTAATTAAACAGGAAATTCAAATTGCAATACTTATTGAATAATTGAAGTCTAATGAAATCATGAAAGTTCTTGACATTTTAAATTACAAATGATATTTTAAAGTGTTTTCTAAATAAGTTGTTTTAGTTGGAATAAAAATTAAGTATTTGTGGACATTGCATTTAGTTATAAGAACTTATTACTTACCTATTTGTGGATTATATACAAACTTACTAAGTAACAAAAAGAAGTTTAAATTAAGGTTCTTACTAACACACAACAGTTAAACGCAAAAGTAAAGATCTATTACCGACTTTGTTTAAAATTACAGCCAGACTCGTCTAAGTAAGTACCTTTTCTAACGAAATGTAGGAGCCTCGACACCCAGAGGTACTATTAAGTCCCCAAGGAGTCTCAACGGGGAGCCTGAGTCCTTAATTTTCATAAGTCATTCTATTTTTAGAGCTGGAGAGGCTCTTTAGTAATTATAGTGACAGATTTTTACCTGCTTTTAGTATTAAAATGTGGTACCTAAAGCATTTTAGTCGAAAACGTTGCCCAAATAAGTTGCCAAGGGTTACGAAATATGTCAATCAACTCAGACTATCTAGTCCACTGCTGGGCATAGGCCTCTCCCAGGCTGCGCCACAACACCCTGTCCTCCGTCTTCCGCTTCCAGTCTGTGACGAAGTGGCTTATTTGGTGATTCGAAGTGGCTTAGTTCATTTATTTGTAGGTGAATCGACAACTCCGGGAATCGATTGGCCGGTAAATAAACTAACTTTGTGCGAATCGCCTTAAGAAAAAATTATATTATTTATAAATGTCTATTCGCCCATTTCGGGCGAGTAAATTCGGGTGAATCACCAATAACCCGACGAAGTGTGTGTTTTCGACGAATAAAAGAAATATGTTTGAATAAGCTTTGATACACAACCACAAACTCAATTCAAGCTACTTATTATATCACCTGCTTGAAAAAAAAATGCGTCTTCGCTTTTGGGTTGCATCTTCCCATTATGCAGGTCTACCACCTACATTTCATCGTACAAAAAGTTACCCATAATGCTAACAATAGGTAGGGTAAGGCGAACTAATAAAAATGAAGCATTGTGAATCAGCTGTTTATTTTCCCACGCGGTTTTAATAGTAGATCGATATCGTTCGTATCTATCTGTGACCTAGCGACCAGCCGTGGAAAATACACACACGTAACAAAAGATATAATGGCTGACACTAATGGCACTAATTGTTCTCCAATATTTTTTTGGTGACAGTGTTTCCTGTGCTTACCTACCTCTGAGTCGGACTCGATGTACTCATGTAGGTACAAGCCATCAACTCAAAATGAATTGGTTGAATATCTAGTACACCGCACAGATACACATCATCTGCAACTAGCAACAAGAAGCTAGCAACTAATAGCTATCACAAATAGCAGAAACTGTTCATGGGGGTAAAAGTGAAAACATGCTTATAAGTTTGTTTTAAATATAAGAAAGAAAGAAAGAAGGAAAGAAAGAAGGAAAGAAAGAAGGAAAGAAAGAAGGAAAGAAATAAAGAAAGAAAATTTGTTTATTCTGCACAAGCTACAGCTTCGTGCAGACAAGCGCGACGCGACAGCGCGACGCGACACCGGCTATTGTTATACCGTGAAGTTTTCTTAGAAATTGGATTGTTCGAGTCGCGTCGCGCTGGTCTGCATGAACTTTAATGCGTTTAGTTTGTGCAGAATAAACAATTTTTCCAAAAAAAATGACCCCCTGTTTCCCCAACCAGCTCCTTTCATCATCTGCCTAGTCTTTTCAGTCAGCTGAATACCAGTTTTTTACATGGAGCGACCACACAGACACGTAAGACATAAGGAAACATAAAATAAAGCAACAACTACCTAACTAATTAGATATACACTCGAGAGCAATGAATCCGGGTCACTTAAAGAATCCTAAAAATCTCGGAAACTAAAAATGCTAGGTTAATGCAATAAATTGTATTTAATAGACAATGTAATACTCCTTAAATGAAGGTATTAAAACTTCTTAGTTATTGTAAAGTTATATCATAAAAAAATCAAATTTGAAAAAGGGCCACTTTCGAAGATGGAACTACGAAATTACAGCATTTGGTTTTGCTTTTGTTTGTAATCTGTCATTTATGTGGGTACATAAACCATGTTGATAGTGCTCTATATTCATTATTCAAGCTGAAATTATGTCGCTTACGCCTGAAGAATGCACCAGAATACTTACAATGCTGGAAACCGGCCGGAGTCAGCGCGATACAGCCAGGACTGTCGGTGTGTCGCTGTCAACAGTACAAAGAGTTCTCCGACGTTACGAAGAAACTGGTTCTAACCTACGCAGACCAGGAACGGGCAGAACCAGGTGTACCACAGCACGAGAAGACCGATACTTGGTGAACACCATGCTTCGAAATCGCTTTCTCACAGGAACTGAACTCACAAATCAGTTTCGACGCCTCGGAGGAAGTAACCCAAGTGCATGGACAGTAAGACGTCGGCTTGCTGAATCTAACTTAAAACCCCTTAGACCTGCAAACGGCCCTAAACTGGAGCGTGGGCATCGTATTTCAAGACTAAGATATGCACAGAGCCACGTAAATTGGAGTATTGAAGATTGGTCAAAAGTTATGTTCTCCGACGAATCAAAATTTATGCTCTACAAGCACGATGGAAGACACAGAGTGTATCGAAGACCAGGGGAAAGATTCAAGCAAGCATGCATCGAAGAAAAAGTAGCCTACGGTGGTGGGTCTGTACTTGTGTGGGCCGGAATTTCTTCTGAAAGTCGCACAGAGCTGGTGATCATAGAAAACGGCTCTTTAACTAGCGTAAGATATGTGGAAGAAATCCTCAATGATCACGTTGGTCCATTTATGGTCAATTTAGGTGAGGATGCTATATTTATGCATGACAATGCCCGACCTCATACAGGTAGGATTGTGAATGACTACCTTCAAGAGATGAACATTACTCGTATGGAGTGGCCAGCGCGCAGCCCGGATATCAACCCGATCGAGCATGCTTGGGACGAGCTAGGCAGATGCATAAAACAACGAAACCCTCCCCCAATCACGCTTCGTGAGCTCAAAATTGCTCTCACAGAGGAATGGGAGAATATTCCCCAAAATCGTATAAGGAACTTGGTGTACAGCATGCCAAACCGCGTAAACGCAGTAATGGAAGCACGAGGAGGCAATACGAAGTATTAAAATTCAAGAAAATCGTAATAAAGTTCAAAAATTTCATGTTTCCTATTTTTGTTTTAAGGAGAGATCAGCAGTTTTTTTCTTTATGTAATTTTGTGTTAATAAAATGTATGGTGACTCATATTTTTTTTACTTTCATTTAAGGAGTATTACATTGTCTATTAAATACAATTTATTGCATTAACCTATCATTTTTAGTTTCCGAGATTTTTAACATTCTTTAAGTGACCCGGATTCATTGCTCTCGAGTGTATTATTATTTGGAACACACCATATTCCTAGTCTGTGCGAGTCATAACTTTGTGAGCCAAAACCACAGAATTGATGTCCATTCATGTGCGCAAACCCTAAAGCCCAGACGAAATCAGTGAGCAAATCAGTGATTTGGTGCCTACCCAACCGCATAACTCAAAACGCAATGGACAAAGATATAACAAATGAACATAATAAACCGCGATAGTTTTTACTTTTCCAAGTAGTTTACTTTTAGGGTTCCGTATCCAAAGGGTGCCAATGGGACCATATTACTAAGACTCCACTGTCCATCCTTCGGGCCGTCTGTCATGGGGCTGTATCTTTTGATCCGAAATAGGTAGATACTTGAAATTTTCACAGAGTGTGTACAATATAGCCACTATAACAAAAAAATATAAAACTAAAAGGAGTCCCCATACAAGAAACGAGTTGGTTTTACTAAAGTATTAAAAGAAAATATCTTAAAGTGTTAAATATTGTACGGTAGAACCATTCGCGTGCGAGTCCGACTCGCACTTGGCCGCCTTTTTCTCTTCGTTTAACTCTATATGAAACGAAAAATACAAATTGCTCTTAATGTTGACCAGAAAATCCGTTGACATGGAAAAAGTCATTCACATGGAACTGATTCAGCTCAAGAATGGATTCGTGGTTAGATAAATCATGGGGTATAATGATTTGGAATCAGTGTGAAAAAGATTAGTGTGACTATTGAAAGACTTTTTGTTACACTGATTTTCTTTTTGGATCAAGTAAAATATAGGTAGGTACGAGACGCATCTCTGTTTGAACAATGCAGCTGGTCATCATCATTTTCTGCCTAGCTTTTTTTTTCTGAATTCTATAATGGGCATACATTACAACTATTTTTATAATGTCCTTCGGCAAACGTCGTGTTTCGTCAGTCGTCGGATTTCTATCAGTTGCCACCTATATTTCTATGGTGCCTGTACGTATTGAGTCCTACCACTGCGTTGCCGTCAATCACAATTGCCCTTTGCACTTGGTGCTTGTACGTGTTGACTCCTACCGCGGCGTTGCCGTCAACCATAATTACCAAGTGCAAATGGCAACTAATAGAAATCCGACGAGTGACGAAACACGAAGTTTGCCGAGGGACATTATGAAAACAGTTGTACTGTATGTCCATATGTTCTTATTTAAGTAGGTAGGTACCGGGGGGTAATTAAGGTATCACCTTAACATGTTACCTTATTTATGGAGAAAATCCATTACAGAAATCGGGAGCTGTACTACATAGGTAAATCCGTCTCAACTTAATTGAGTGAGTCGTAAAATGTCGCAATTTATTATAGCTGCGCCCTGCGGTTTCACCCGCATAAGTCTCGATCCCGTGGGAATGTCGGGATGTAAAGTATCCTATGCCCTAACCTGGGACATGGTCTACCCATGTGCCAATCCGCTCAGCGTTTAAGCGTGAAAGCGTAACAAACAATCAAATAAACAAACTCACTTTAGCATTTATTGTTGGTTTGGGTTGCTAGCTTGGCTTATTATATATAATTTTAATAATAGTTAGGATTATTGGAAACAGTATCGGAAATTAGGTCACCTTGCCCATTGCAGTCCGAAGTAGTTTATACCATAAAAACAAGGGAAATCAATGAAGTAGAATCTGCTTTCTATATTCTATTTGTGACTCCTATATCGCGCCATATGCCAGTTTTCCCTAGCGACTGTCGACTGCAGTGCAATTTACCCGCATTTTAAATGAGCCAGCGTAAATTTCTTTTACATAAAGCTCTATAATTATCTCATGCATAGTAGCTACGTTTTGATATAAAATTTTCTTTAGGAATGATTTAACGACTATTCGTGATGTAGGATCTCAATGGAAGGTGAAAAATAAGTTGCTGGCACAACTTTACCTACTTACGAGTACAACAAACTTTTCAGCTATATCATAGGAATGTCTCTGCAAAATACTTAAGACCTCCTTTAGCTTCATTTTCTTATGCTCGGTTCATATAAAAAAACGAATTAAACGAATTTTAAACGAATAGTAACTTTTTATTGCCAAACTGGGCATACAAACAGATTCGTGAGCTAATTTTACCTGTGATAGCTACTCGTACTTCCAAAGGAAGGGTCTACTTTCCAAAGGTGTTTGCTTTTATATTATATTAGGTATATTATTCATTTCATATTATATGAGGTGTTTGCTTCATTATTGGTAGAGATACAAGAGTCTTAATTTTAACCAATAATGGTCCATAAATTATTGGAATCGGCCATTAGTAAATAAAAGCAGAAAGAGGAATGTGTAGCTATCTACACTTACCTGCACACATATTTTATTTTCAATGTCAATCCCACTGCTACACGATACTGGTGTATCGTGTAGCAGTGGGATTGGGCACCATATACCATATTTTTTATGTTCTACAGAAAAAACAAGAATAGTTGTTAACAATGTGACCGTGACAAAGCAAACTAAAATGACAGGTTGTTCCACTATCATCACAGTAATGAGTAAAAGTCCACTGTGAGATATACTCGTCTCAGCCGCTGCTGCGTGCACTATTAGGGTGCCATTTACAGCTACTAGGTGGGAGCTTCACCTATATTCTTCTTTTATTTAAAACCGTTGTTAAAACGTACAATATCTTGCTAAACATAATTTAACCCTGGCACCCTTTGATGATAATTTTACTGTAAAGGTTTTAAATCTGTCGCTTTTATCGTTTTGGCGCCATATCGGAAAGTTAGAGTTGCCAGCTTGGCACCTTCGTAATATTTTATTTACCTAACTATCATTAATGTATTTTGAAGGTTTGAAAACAAACCTTGACATCGACCCTCTATCCTTGTTCTTGAGTCGTATTTTAATGCGTCCTCAAAATTGTATTATCTTTTGTGCTCATATTGGTGCAAACCACAACGGTACTAGGATCTTTTGGCGCGTGACCAAAATTGAAACTAGCACCGCTTTAAAAAAAAAAACAATGATCAGGCGCCAAAGATAATGTAGCAATATAAATATTTTGCTTACCAATCTCTTTTGATATTCCAGTACCGCAACAAGCTGAACGAGCAACAGAACGGCAGGCTGTCGGCGCAGCGGGCAGCGCTCGGTGCGCGGCAGGAAGAGATGCGTAGCATCGACCGGCGCGTTTCCGAATTGCAGGCGCGACTACTCAGGAAGAGGGCCTTGAACAGGCAACTGGCGGCCGCGCATCGACAGCCGCAGCAGCAGAGGTTTGTACATACTTGATTTAGACCTGTTTACTGAGGATCCTACTTCCATGCCAGATTGGGCTGGCCTGTAGGTATGTATCGAGTACTTCGAGCAGCATAGCTTAAATTTGCGTCTGAAGGCTGAAGCCGAAGATGATGTTAGTTTTTCGACTCATAATGAGATTTCATATTATATAATATACAGGCTGGCACGGACATCGATGCGAAAACTGTTACCATGGATTCAGCACGTGATTCTAAACCCCCGCGTTGAAATTCTTCGTCTGTTTTTTTTTTTTTAATCAGCTGTTCCATACATTTTGACCGCGTAGGTATTGCACTTTTCTATGAAACAGCAGATTTCTTTTTTAATAACCGACGAAAAATTTCAAGACAGGGGTTCAGAATCATGTACTGAACCATGGTAATAGTTTTCTCGTCGATGTCCCTGCCACCCTGTATATGTTCACGAATCAACTACTTGCGATCACATTTTTCTGATCCAGAAGGGTTCCTTGCTTACCAACTTAGGTTATTACTTTGCAGTATTAGGGAATAGGCAGGTAATTTTTATTTTTTTATGGATATTTGTTTCTCGACTCATAAATACAATTTATAAATAAAATAATGATTACATACGTTTTGAATTACGTGCATATTATCTATTGGGTCAATATTAACTTTACTTTAAAAAAATGAATGGTACTAAGCCACGAAAAAAACTCATTCTCAAAATAATTTGGCCTATTGTGCCAGCGAGTTACCTACTTCAATAAAGTCACAAGTTCATAAAACCGTCGCTCCTCGGTGAATGTGGTTCCGTCGCTGTCGGTGCGGAACAATAGAGTCTGGAAGCACAATAGACCCTAGGAACAGTCGAATTTTAATAAATTATGAAAGTTGCCTTCGTTATTTATTACGTAAGTCGGGAGTTCAGGACAGTGACTAAATTAAAAAATCCGACTGATTTAAATATAACTTTTTAATAATATGATTGTTAATTTTCAGAACGACGAATCCCACCCCCTTGCAACAGTTGCCCAGTTATTCTGCTGGTAACACTGGGGTAAACAGTCAACCAAAGAACCAACAAGCCCGAGGAAATGTTGCTGCTGTCGAACCTTATAATCACGTACCCCATGCTCAGAGCGTTAGCCATAATGCCAATTTCCAGGTAACTTTATCACTTTCTGTACAAACATCTCATACAAAATTAAATGTTTCATAAAAACAGCTTCAATTTTTACAGATGTTAACATTTTTTCTAATTTTGAATCTGTTTTCTTGGCGACATTGACAATGACAGTGACACAAAAAAATTATTGTCAAAACCAAACCAAAATGTAAAATAACCTGGCGGGAAAAAAGTTTATTCAATTTCATTGATAAAAGTTGTTTTGGTCTATATTAATGTGAATTTTAATAATAACTTTCAGGCGATGAAGCAGAATGTAATACAAAACAACGTGCCATTAAAACAACACACACAAAGCGACAACATTCAGAGTCATATAACGCAGGAAGCGCATTATTTGCAACAGAAACAAATGATCAATCCCTTATTCAACGGCTACACTCATTCGCAGGGGCTACAAGAGAATCAATATCAGGGGCAATATCCAAACAAACATGAGAACTTTAGTCACGTTCAGCAAGGCATTGGGAACGCGTACGATCAGAAGCCAATGCTTGATCAGAACAAATATATGGACTACCTAAAACAACCGCAATACAGTCCAAACAGTACGAGCAGTTCTAACAGCAATCAAACTAATAAAGATCTGAAAATAAACGAACAAGAATTCCTCCCAGAATTTGCTGCTAGCAAGTCAGATCCTAAGTATCAAACGTTGCCTTACAACACTAAATTCCCTCAGAGTACGAACGGGAAATTAAAACCTGAAATCAATGGTAAGAACAACGAAAGCCAAGACGCAAAAAACGCGATTAACGTAAATCACATGACTGTTCATTCTACACCACTATCGGTTGTGAATAAAAGTCTAGCGACACCTCTAAGTCAAACAGAATCTACATATCAGCAAGAAAATACATATCAGTTGCAAAAATCCGATTCTTCAAGTAGATGTAATCAAGAAGGGAAGGAGAACCACGCATATCCACAGAGTAGGCTAAGTCAGAGTAATGAAGTTTCGAAAGGCAATGGGAAAGGCCAGCAGGTGTTAAAGGGCAGCTCACCAAGTTTGGGTTCCAGTACAACATCCGCTAGCAGTTCTATTGGATTTGGGGTGAGTTTCCATACATACAACATACAGTAACAACGTTTTTGTCTAAATTTAACACATTGCGGGACGCACTGCATTAGCAGTAGATTTTTTTAAGTTGAAAAATGACAGTACGGGCACCGCCGTACAATTTTAAACTCTTCTGAAGTGAGGTACGGCTATTACAGCGAAATTTTGTATAGAGGAACAAAGAAAACCGTTTTTACTGTCATATCACATGAATCTCTCATAAGTATAGGTAGTATTGCTCTAGGGCAGTACGGATATAGTAGTGGTCGTAACTTGTATGGGCAATTTTGCTGTCATATCGCATAATTTGAAAAAGTCAGTACCGTCCTGCAACGTGTTAAGAACTACTAACTGAGGGGGGAATTTTGTCAATGTTGCTTTATTCAAAAAACAAGCAAAATACATTCTTCAGGTGCAGGCTTTGTATTCAAATGAAATATGTACAATGTTGAAATTTATATTTATTATTTTAAGAATACATTAGTTCATATGTATAAGTAAATCATTAAAAAATATATTTTTAATTGCTCGGGTTGCAAAAACTACAAATTGTTAAAAGTTCAATTTTTAACAACTGAATTTATATATATTGTTTGATAAAGAGCCAAAAAGTCAAAAATAATATATTTTTAAATTTTCATTGGTATACATCTGACATACACCTGGTTTTTCATCACAAACAACCAATTATGTTCCTAGACAAAGCTTATATCAGTTGCTGCACACCATCACACATCACCTGTAAATATCATCATCATTCATTCATTCCAGAAGCCCGTATCGAGTGTAGCACCCACATCAGTTCAGGTCTCAAGTGGAAAACCATCACCCATATACCAGACATCTTCCACAAAGATCCAACCGGTCCAGCCACAGACCGTTCAGACCCAAAGCATCACTGTTTCATCATCAAATCATGTAGCTAGTAATGTGGTGACCTCCCAACCCCAGATCGTTAGGAACACGGCATCAGGACTGTCAAGTACGGGCGGTTCGTTCGCCGGGCAGAATGCGTCGTCACAGAGTATCCTGTTGTCACCGCCACAGAGTGCCAGCACACCACTCTCAACGCCTGATGTTAGCGGTACAGACAAATCTCCCAAACCGGCCTTACCTCCAAAGCCAAGTATCAAGGTATGTAGTCACTCATTGCTAGTATAACTTGTCATTTGCATTAGAATCATAGTCATTTCCAAAGTTGTTAACTGCTCATTTGTAACTCATGTGTTTATCGTCCTCTCAACAAAATAATTTAAATAAGTAACCTATACTTTAACTCCATCACTTCTCATTTCAGACACCACCAAGACAGTCGGTGAACACCGATGTTGGCTACAATCAGTCTGCTGACATCACCCCTATGCCCACCATACCCTTGCCTACAGACCTGTCAAACGACAGTGAACAAAACCAGAAAGAATCAGTCAGCAGTACGAGTAGCAATGAAATGATCATCAAAGCACGCCCACTAACTATAAGAAAACCACCGATGAGCGAACAGCCCAAACTTAGAAACGTTAGTAATGCAAAGAACGGAATAAGTGTCAGTATAAACAGGCGTATAGAAATGCCACCAGCCTTCTTATTCCCCGAAATGGATCATTTAGTCGATTCCATGCCTAATGAGAATGGCCTAAAAGAAAAGAAACCGAAGGATGAGGTTGATAGGGCGTTGAATAATAATAACATATCAATAGGACAAGAAGATAGTAAGGATATTGTAGTGTCAGATATAACGGAGCAGATCAGCTCGGTAGACTTGAACGGTCAGGATTCTCAGGGCTCTGAGAATGTTCTGAGGCGGAAGAAGGGCAACTTGAAACAGGGCGGCAAGGCTCCGCTGGCCAGGCGGGTGAGCTTCGATCCCCTCGCGCTACTGTTGGATGCTAGTTTAGAAGGCGAGTTGGAACTCGTAAAGAAAACGGCAACACAGGTATGATATATTTATTTACTAACTATTTATGTACACGCAAATACCTAAAAAGATTAGTACATTTCTTAATAAATCTCTTCCAGCTCTTGTCTTGTAAGTTTCAAAATGCTATGAATTCGCTTGTCCCATTAATAAGCATACATTATAAATAATAGGGCTATGTTTACGTGAGTTAATTCCTATGAATTTGATTTCAGGTGCAGAATGCAAGCGCTGCAAATGACGAAGGGATCACTGCTCTACACAACGCGATTTGCGCGGGGCACTTCGAAATCGTCAAGTAAGTTAAAATATTCTGTAATTTAATAAAATAACTATACTAACTTTAAAAGAATGCCTATTTATTATTTCTAGGCAACAACGGGCTTACTGTTGAAAGAATTAGAGGGCCAAAATTCAGACTGAAAACTAATTCTGAAAATATTTCTTAGAATTTCTAGACCAAATAATATGAACCCTGAGGGCTGAAACAAAATACATGACCCGAAAAGTAATTGCGTAATTTACTATGTTATTTCCATGATTAATTTTCATAATACAACAAGTTTTTCTCGAAGGTTTAGGCAGAAGTGTACCTTTATTAAACCGAATGTAAGCGGGCACGCCCTTGCCTGGAGGATTTTAGTTTATGTTTTTTGTTTTTATTTCTAGTTGTTAGTTGTTGGTTAGGTTGCCTGGAAGAGATCGCAGAAAGCGATAAGGTCGCCCATTGTATATTTTGTAGTGCTTAATTATTATTTCTTGTTATGTATTTTTGTGGTGTACAATAAAGTATATATAAATAAATGAAATGAAATGAAATGAAATGAAATGAAATGAAATGAAATGAAATGAAATGAAATGAAATGAAATTGTTTATTCTGTAAATAGGATATCGGAATCACTTTTACACGTCATATAAAAAAAAAATATTAAAAATAAGCTAGATGAGGTCGGTGTTTCCTATGTGACTACTCTGAGAAGAAAGGCCGAAACAAACTCAGAGGTCGTAGTCTCTTTTAAAGTCCAGACATAATCTTGGTCAAGTCATATGAGGACCATGTGGATCAGTGTCTGAAATGGTCTTTTGAGGAAAGAACCACACAGATTTGAGTGGACCTGTCCAGTCAGTGCAAGCATTTGTCAGTAATCGTGGAGCTCAACTCAAAACTGAAGGAGCTCAACTCGACGAACAATACCAAAGAAAGGATATTTGTCTAGGCCGCATCAACTACTCAAACTGCCAGACCATCATTAAAACTAAATGAGAAAGAAAAAATAAATGAAAGAGAAAACATAAAAATAAAATATCCACATAGTCCTCACATTCACAATAATTAAAATAATATGATACTTTACAAAGTAATCGTGTGCAGTTTGAATATAATTTTCAACAATGTCAATATTTATATAAAACTGGTTTATTGTGATGAATAAGCAAAATGTCAAGATAAATAAATAAATAAATAGTTTCTAATGTTTTTGGTGGTATATTGGCGTGTGCTTGTTGACATATGGATGTTAATTACGCTGCATACTATTGTATAGAAACAAGATTTTCTAACTGAACAGACAGCTGCGCTGCTGGGGAGTTTGTTGCGCCACTTCTTCCCAGCGAAAGCTCTAGGAATTGGTGAAGGGTGGGCGTTTTGGGGGGCTGTCTTATGTAATTTAGACGTTCATAAAGTGCTGATTCTCAGCCTAGTTTGAATAAATGATTTTGAAACAAACATTTCGTCAGTTGAATTCAATTTACAACTTCAATTATTTTATGGAGCCGCAAAGAAATTAAAATAATATGATTTATTCTTTGGATTTCAGAGTATACTAAAAGTATCATCATTGTATGTTTCCAGATTCCTAGTGGAGCTAGGTTGCGACGTGAACGCGCAGGACTCAGACGGGTGGACGCCATTGCACTGCGCTGCATCGTGCAACAACCTAGCTATGGTGCGCTTCCTTGTCGATAACGGTATGTGTTTTAGTAATAGAATAAAATTGAATACAATACAATATTTTTCATTATGTACACCATAAAAATTACAGATATAAATGTAGACATTTGAACATTTGATATTTGTTTGTCATTTTTTGTAATAGGAATACTTATTAAAAAATTCGAACATGGACACCCGACCTAAGTAACCACTGCATAAAAGGCAATACGGAGATCGGTGATCCTTCTAAGGTCATCGACTCCTTAGAAGGGTGCTGCTGGGCAGTCAATGCATAGTAATAAGCATTACCGGTACCCATCGAATGAGAGGGACATGGCTATTCTTAAAGAAACACCTAACAAAAACATATATGTTTCATATATGTTTTATTGAGTTCATGGCTGAGCTAGGAGAAATAATAAAAAAATCATATTACACATTAAGGACCGATTTTTCAGTCGTCAGATAACTTTTATCTAAAGAATAATTAGGGCAGTTTGACATATTTTCTATACAAAATTTAATTTTTTCTTAGTTATTTATTTCTCTTTTTTATTTCTTTAAGTTATCTGACGATTGAAAAATCAGCCCTTAATGTGTAATATGATTTTTTTATTATTTCTCCTAGCTCAGCCATGAACTCCTAGACATATTTTTACTTCAGCATTGCTCTTTACAATTATTGAAGAAAATCGGCATTTACTGAGCACTACATATTTCCATTCCCCTACCCCTAACGCCATCTAACGTTGAACTTGCAAACTATTCCAGGCGCGTGTATATTCGCAACCACGCTGTCTGACCACGAGACGGCGGCCGAGAAGTGCGAAGAAGACGAGGAGGGGTTCGACGGATGCTCCGAATATCTTTACAGTGAGTACCTTACCTATTCTTGTTATAAATAGTTTCTGGCGGCTGCCGGTAGATGGCGCTTATTTTCCAAAATAACATAAATTCATGGAAATGTTTTTTTTTGCAAATTGTCCACCAACTTAAGTTGTCCGTATAATCAAATCACAACTGTCATTCTTTGACATTTTTATATGAAGGCCTTTGACGTATTGTGACAATTCGTAATACAATTAATTTCCCTGACTGAATATTACTAAGCTATACTCAATTTAACAATTGTGCATTTTGGTAGACTTGTAATAATATTATTATCTGATTCCATCAGTTAAACATAGCCAGTTGATCTGTCAAAAGGGAGAACAAAATACAAAATCATCAATTAATCAGAAATCATCAAAAAATCATTAAGTATTTATTGTCCACAATTCACATATAGCTGGGTTACAATAATAATAAATAGGATTTTAGAACAAATTAATTACTTGAACCTAATTCAATTTTATTAACAAAATAAATTAGATGATTTGTTTTGGGTTTATTAATCTTGTGTGAACTTCACAGACTTTAGATATCGGTATCCATCACTAACGGTATCTAAATACAAAAACAAAAAAAAAAAAACGATTTTCTCAACTTAACTTCAAGTAGGTAACTATAATACCAGCAGTCGTTGACCCAAAAAATTATATTTAATCTTTTATTTCATGTGTTTAGGTATTTGATACCCGTATGTAGAGTTTCGCTACTTAATTTATTTTGACCTCGTATTCGTTTTTACGTATAAAGAGGTATTTCAACAGGTCCGAAGACCCTATTCTAGTAATAAATAAATACTTATCACATTTTACTAAAATTCCAGGTGTACAAGAGAAACTCGGCATCATGAACAACGGTCTAGTCTACTCCGTGTTCTCATACAACGCGGCGCGTAACGACGAGCTATCGTTCGACACGGGCGCGCGGCTGCAGGTGCTGAGGAAGGGCGACGACAACGAGAGGGAGTGGTGGTGGTGCCGCGACGACCCGGGCAACGAGGGCTATGTGCCTAGGAACTTGCTTGGGGTGAGTTGAAACACTATACTTATCAAACTTCTTCTCTGTGGTATCGGCATGGCGGCATGACCTAATACTTCGAGTACCACACCGAACACCGGCCCACCGGTCTTGGGTGTACCTTCTACACACTGTCTGTAATGTAATGTATGTTTAATGTCTGTTCCAAAAGTATCTGATAAAAGTGTAAACAAACCCGGTTCCGGTTAAATTCTTACTAAAAGGAATTAGTAACACATTCATCTGTATTTAGTAGGTTTCAACTTTATATCTCATAAGAACATTTTCCTACAATTATTGTTTGAATAACATTACTAAATTGTTATTGAAAAATCATCAACAAAAATTGAGGTTATAGAATTAACCTCAATTTGCCAAATAAAAAAAATCTTGTAAGATAATACAAAATTTAAATTTCGGTAAAAGTATTCAAATAATCAAATCAAAGCACTCAATTTGTAAGTGGCACTACAAATTGGCATCCACAGGGGCATTTCCTGATCAATTTGTTGATATTTTCATCGATACTTTTGAAACAGAACATAAATCCTAAATTCCTAACGAAAAGCGAATAAATTGAGTCCGACCCGGGGACCGATCGAACGAGACAGTCATATCCAACTCCAATCCAGTCTGTCGGATTGGTGATCAGAGTTAATTAAGATTAGGGCGTTATGCCTTTACCAGAGACGCTCCATGTCACCTGTTACGAGAACCGTAGGTGAGAAAGGGAGTTCACGGAAAAACTAAATAAAAGTATGAAATCCCGTATTTATTTATACAACGTGTATGAGAAATGTGTGGTCATATTTAAGGGTGTACTGACCATCAAACTTATATTCAAAACTTCAATACCTACTCAACCCAAATGTAAAGTAATGTAAGGTTGGCTTTTTGCGTTTATGATGTTGGGTCTCCACGGACTGCTGGGGTTGCGAGTTTGTCCGAAAAGGATATCGCGACCCCGGCGCACAGGCAACGGAAGGAACACGGGTGGGTTTTAGTCAGTAAAAGTCTGACACGCCCTCCCGCTCCGCCCAGTCTCCACGGAAATACTTGTTCAGTTTGATGATTCTACATTCTTAAAGTCCATTTCTGTTACAGAAACGCTTCAAGGCTTACCAATTTAATCCATACACAGTAAAACACAATCTTTATTCGTTGTGCAATCTTGTTTTAAGCGATTTACTTAATTGTTAATTTGTTTGTTTCAGTTATATCCACGAGTAACCACACAGCAAGATTAAAGTCTTGAATTATGACCTGATTAATTTGTAAATATCTATTAGTTACTTTTATTTTTTATGTATTTATATCACTGTAATCTAAAAGTAACGACGCTGTATACAATTTTATCAAATCTAATATTTTGTAAATATTTAACTGTGTAAGTCAAATGAATGAGATTATATTGTACATTTTATAAATATTTTGAGTCATCACTGATATTATTGGTCATAAAATTTGTATATCTTAGTTCTGCAAATGTTGTGAACTATACACATAAACTGACAATACAAATAATTATGAAGAATTAAGGTTGAAGTTTTATTTACCTAATTAGGGCCCCACTATTGAACTTTGTTGACAGACACGGCGCATACGGCGGTGGAGCCGTGCCGATGCTGTAGTGCCGCCGTGTCAACAAACTTCCGTAGTGATCTATACAATACAACACTGACGACCGTGTCCACACACGAAGAGTCAACCGTCGTTTTACACAGCAAAAAAACGTGTGTGTACATTGGGTATTATTGTATGTACTTAGTTTGGCAAACACCGGCCTATCACCAGCTCATAAAACAGTAAGTATTATTATCTTATTTTCACTAGTCGACTAAGGGTGGCGTTTGGTTTTCCACGAAAGAGTAGGTATAGAAAGGTGTATTGGAACACCCTTATGGCGTTTTCCCGGTTATGCCACTAACCGCATATGCATGAGTGCACAAACGTCCATACAATTACTAGGATGGCCTAACCGGATCAGAAACTCGTAGAGTATACAGGGTGTCAGGGACATCGACGCGAAGCCGGTTACCATGGATTCAGTACATGATTCTGAGCCCCCTGCGTTGAAAATTTTCGTGGGTTATCTTAAAAAAAACTGCTGTTTCAAAGAAAACTGCAAAACCTACGCGGTCAAAATTCTGATCCAAACGAATCTCTACGAGTATATATTATGTTCTGTGATCAGAAATTAACACGAATCGAATACGAACTGGATACGGATAAGTGGCGCTGAAGCACTCTCAAAACGTAGTTAGAGTACAAACGGGTATGTCAGAACGATTTAGAACTCATGATTAGACGGGGATGCGCTCTCCTGTTTATTTTTCAATATTGGTCACATGCGTATCCGAGATCCAAAGATAGCGGACAGCGGGCAGTATATATTATAAATCCATCCAAGTATTGGGTTATGCGGACGACATCGATGTGATCGGTAGGAACCTGCAGTGGAGTGTGCTTTCGGGCCCACGGCAAAATCATCTGCGGCGGCGGGTCTCCGAGTGAACACGACCAAGACAACATATTTAAGGGTGTCCAAAGAACACCACAACCTGCCGTCCGATATTACCATTGACGATAACATCTTTGCCTGTGTCAGCGAATTCGTGTATCTTGGATCCTTATTAATGGAAGAAAACGATATATCTTCAGAAATAAGCAGGACAATAATGGCGACCAATAAATGCTATTTCAGCCTGCTAAGGTATTATCGTTCAAAATTACTCTTATGAAGCATTAAGCTTCTACTCTATAAGACCTTACTAAGACCAATACTGACATACGGCTCAGAATGCTGGGTACTAAGCGGAAAAGACGAGAACTCTTTGTAAGTAAATTAGAATCCTGAGCGTTAGCGAGGGAATCAAAAGAGCACGAGGTGAAAAATCTTTGCACTCGAGTGCAACACACGTGCAACACGTAACTTTTCATTCCACCTCAGCGAGGAAATGACTAAATGCAAAAAAAAAACGTTTACAATCACAAGATAGGTAGGTACACTTTTATTTCAGTTTAGGTAGGTATTAATTACTACATTATGACAGGTAATTATTACAGAATAATCTTTAAATTATAACAAAATAATAGGTACTAAGGTATAATTAAGAAAATTTTAAAGTAGGTAACGTTGCTACAGTTATTTAAATTGAGTGTAATATTTTTGTTTGGTACTGTAATATTGGTGTTAGTCACTTGTGTACTGTTTTTCGGTAAACTATCTGTCATACTTAATAGTTGTACCGATTCATCGGATTCCCTTGTCGTGAATGTTGGAGAGAGAGGGAGATGGTTAGGTGTTTCATAACGGCTTATTTTTGATGTAGAAGGGCCAGTCCAAGGATCCGATTGAGGCTCTTTCAGTGTAATGGCTCCTGCGATGCCTTCACATATTTTAGACTTATTTTGGATGGAATCCTCTATGTATCCCTCTACAACTGCATTGGACTTCCAGCCTCCGTGGCGCTTAAGGGACAGGAGATCAGCTCCGGAATCAGCCAAAAGTGTGGCTGAAGTTCGTCGGAAACAATGACCCGTGTACAACAGGGGTTCTGGAAGTTCAAGAAATGTTGCTATTTCTCGTGGGATACTGCCAATTTTATTAGTACCCATAGGCTGTCTAACACACTTTCCATTGCGATACTGTAGAAAAAATCGATTGATTGGAGTGTTAGGCGGGCGTAAGGCGAATGACGAAGTTGCGGTCTCTTTTTGTCTTTGTATTAGGTAAATTAATTAATAGTAAGTCATCTGAATGTTTCTCAATGTTTTTGACATTAAGTTGTGTTAGTTCATTAGTTCGACATGCTCCGTTTATTCCAATAATAAGAACAACCTGTAACGTAAAGAGTAGGTATTGTAGTAGATAAATGAATAAAATTGATAGGAACGCATAATTATGCCTATCAACATCTACTAAGTATACTATTTAATTGAGATTAATATACTTAAGTAGATACTGAATGTGCAACTGACTTACTTTTGCCGCCAAATATACGGAATCGGGTGCTTCGTTAAGAAACTTTT
This sequence comes from Agrochola circellaris, assembly GCA_914767755.1. Lineage (NCBI taxonomy): Eukaryota > Metazoa > Arthropoda > Insecta > Lepidoptera > Noctuidae > Agrochola > Agrochola circellaris. The sequence goes on from OU611853.1 coordinate 8,234,693, forward strand.
CAATATCAGATACTGTGAAAACCTTCGATTTTTTTGGTTGATGACCAGATGAGGCTCTTTTTAAAAATGCCACTAATTTAGGATAGGTATCGATATGTTTGTCTTTTTTCATCTTTATTGTTGCTTTTAGCATCGAATACGTACTCCATAGAGTGCTTGCTTTCTTGTTCTCGGATAATTCTATAAAATATGCCAGCAAAACGTTTTCTGAGAAAGTTTTGGCTCCTTTTGCTAGTCGCCACGTGTTGAACATATCGTACTGTTTTAAATACTTCTCGCGTGATTGTTGAGGGAGAAAGCTCATTTGCGCATTATTAACAGTTTCAGTCAATTCTGTTGGCGTCAAGCAAACTTCCTCGTCGTATTTTAGTTTTTTCACTTGTTTTCAAGTTTCTTGTTTTTAATACCTATAAGGTTTAACAATGACGTGAAAAAATGCCGCGTAAAGAACCGCGTACAAAGCAAATTGAAAAAAGAACACCAAGAAGGTTCCGAGTCTGAGTTTCTAACAAATTAAAAAAAAGTTGTATGATATATTCGGCACCATAGAGGTAGCAGTAAATAGGTTTAATGTTTTTTTTAATTCACAAACTTAGTGCACACGATGTTCTAAATTCAATTTACTTTATCCCTTAGAGAATAAAAACGGCTTTTCCACTCAGATATTGAAGATTAAAAATACTCTTTCCGAGATGGTGGGATGAAAATACTCTTTCCGAGATGGTGGGATGAAAAATAATTTTATGACTTAGTAATGCGTCAATAAACGAATTTTCTGAATTTCATTTTATTATTTTTACTTGATACGCCACGAAGAATGAAACAAGCAAAAGTATTATTATAAAATTTATTATCTAAAAATACATTCACATGTCTCCCTCATCAGAGTCCTCAATATCAGCCAGGGCCTGTTTGGCCAAGTTCTCAGCTTCGCTGGCAAGTTCCTTGGGTACCATCTGGTGACATCCTTTCGTGTCCTTGGAAACCCATGAGAGTTCTAACTCGAACTGCTTGTCCTTTAGCTCATCATGCACGAGGTAGATACTGAAAGAAACGAAAAAATATTAGTCTGGGTTACTGTTGCCGGTTACGGTGAAGAGGACTACTATACAGGGTCGATTTTTGAGATGGGGCAGTAAGGGTAGGCACCTTAACCATTGCAGATACAGGAAAACGGTTTCAGCAGAAAATCAGAAGTCAGAAATCGCTAAAATATTGTTCAATACATTTAGTAGGAAAGAAACTACATCCTACTTTTTTACAGTTATAATGGCAATCATATAATTTAGTTTTCATAGATTTTTATTCATCTTTTATATTTTGTGAATGTGAGATCATTGTAGACTTAATCGACTGTACATTTGTAGACCATATTCTATTTTGTTAAGTACCTGGTATTTGTTGACAAGTCTACACTGTTCTCCCATACCTATTAACTAGTGTGTAACGAATACGAAGCCGAATACCATTAAATTACTGAATATTCGTATTTTATAGATATTGCATTGCGACCCGAGTTGACAGACACACAGGTTCATATTTTACGCAGTGACTTGGCACTAAAAGTTGAGCCTAATGGTCGTCAATAGTGTCGTCCCGGAAACGTGAGAAATGTGATATTAGGAGACATTAAAAAAATTTGATTGAAAATATTTCTCGATAAACTCTTCCACAGTGGCCTTAGAAAGGCTATTTTCAACAGCAGGAAATATACAGACAGAAAAAGAAATCGTTTGTCGCTAAATAACTTGCAACTGTATAATGTTTTTAAATAAAAAATAATATATAACTTATTTTTTATTTAAAAAACATAATAGTTAAGTTTAATGATTAAATTACAAATATTTATATGGATAGTGTATTTAATTTCCTTTCTCCTTCTTTGACTAATAATTGCGAGTAGCTATAGTAGAATCAGGTATTCGTATTCGGCGAATAGAACAATCGGTATTCGTATTCGTAAAAGTCGTATTTGTTGTAGCACTACTATTAACACTGTAATTTGAAAATATTGTAAAAGCCATTTATTTTTTAAAAGAGTAACCGTGGAGTTTTGCCGGCTCATTTCCATAGGAAATACATTTTAACATTGGAACCGTGCAGCTTCTGATGTTGCATAAGTGCCCATATAGGTTTATGTGAAATAAAATATTTGGATTTTATGATGGACTGGCCAAAAATAAAAACTACTGAAATGTAATAGGAGAATATAATAAACGTTGGTGATGCAGTATAATTGAGATTTTTATTATTTTTGTAATCTATCCCATTTCCTTTGCCCCTTTTCTAGGGTGTCCTAAGTAATGGATTCTTCTATAGACTGAAGTAATTTAGTTTCTCATCTCCCTTTTAGATGTAACATCTCTGTAACTATATTCTCACAAATGTATGGACTATTACTATTATTATTACTCAGTGCGTCTTTTAACAACAAGTTGATTGATCATCTGCTGGATAAGAACATTCTGGGTATTATTTTTTAATATTAAATATCTTCTAAACAACCGCTATTGCCTTGTATACCACCTATTGCTATGAAGAAAGATATGGAAATAATGCAAACTTAGTGGTTGTTCCATGTTTCAGACATCTCTCCTTGTTCCATGTTATCTCAAACTCTCTACGAGTCCGCGCCACCATAACTGTCGTTTTGACGCGGCGGCATAGACAGTAGCTATTTCATCAAATTGCATTTAAAAAAAATGTAGTTCTACAATTTTCCGCCGGAGTGGTGACACAGATTCTCCTTCCATCTAGTTGAAAGCAAGCCTGAGTATTTTTTTTTAATTTTTTTTTCCACATTTTTTTTAATGATGTAGATAATAGGTGAAAAGGATTTACTTACATCCTAGCGGCCTCTTTGATAAGCTCTTTGACAGTGAGGTCAGCCAGCTTCAGTTTTTCAATTTCAGTCTTGGCGGCCTGTTTAGCTTTGCCTACTGCACATCCAAAGTATGACTGAAATAGAATTGGTTTAGAGAATTAGCACAGTTATATCATTACAAATCGTAAAAATGGTTTTTATAGATGTCACTTTCTTGTTTAAAAAAACGATAAAACCAAATTCAATTTACTTTAGATTTTTACAAGTTTCCTCATTTATTAATATCGTTGTTTATTAGTATGTTAAAATTTATCATTTATTTCTTAAACTACTTTTCGAAGGTGTAACTGCTTGAGCACAATTTTTTAGTTAAATTCATTTAATATACAAAATATTAAATGAATTTAACAAAAAAATTGTCTATTGTAAAGAGCCCAAACTCTATAATAATAATAATATTTTATTCAATAAATTGCAAGGTATTAAAATTAGTACAGTTTTGCTTAAATGTAAATTATATTCCTAAGACTTACGTGCCTGAACTAGGTAATCCTGTGTTTCAGGCGAAACTCTAAATGTCAACGAATTATTACATTGATAAATTGAAGAGTACAACTGAGACAGCATGACAACTGAAGCGACAGGCACACACATTAACAACTGCAACTGAAGAGGCAGGACATTTAGTCAGATAGCTGACAGCAGTCTCGTCACCTGGTTTTTTTTGTTAACTTTATTTTACTACCTAAACCTATGGAGTATAGTTGATCGATTGACTTTAAAACCAACAAACAATACAATCAAACAAATACTTACAAAGGTCACTCCACTGGGATCAAGCATGTACATCTGAGGGCCTTCGTAGTCATTCCACGTTCCCATGACAACGGAACACCCGTAGGGACGGACAGCACTGTACAGTGTATACGCATGCATGTACATCGACACACGCTCATTTAAGTACTTCAGTGGTACTTGAGCGCCATACTGAGATCTATAGTTTGAAGCTTCTGAACGAGCTGTTTCAACAATCTGTCTTGCGTCCGAGATGAGACCTGATACTGCCTGAAATTGAGAAGTGAATTCAAGGTAGTATTATTGTTAAAAACTTAGTTATTAGTAAAACTTAGTATTGAAGGCCTTTAAAAGATGTAGAACATACAGTAATAATTATATAGGAATCTTATTCTTTATTTATTAAGAAAACTAATATCTGTTTTCGTCTCTTGTGTTTGTTATATAAATAACTAGCGACACGCTCCTGCTTCGTACGGTTTTTACCACTTGACAAACCATTGAGATTTCTTAGTTTAGTCTTAGTAACCATCCAGAATAAAGTCTCTAAAGGATGATGAAAACCTCATCAAAATCTGTTGCAAGGTTTTGGAGAACAATGCGGACATACAGAAAAACAAGAAAAGTGACTTTAATTTTAAATATGTATGTATGATAAGTTAGTCAGAGATTTTGGTTGATTGCCAAAGGTATGATGGTCATACAAAACTAATATGACTTGAAGTTCAATCACAAGCATGATGAGATGAACTCCAAAAAATGAGGACCAATCAAACTAAAAATTTAAGTAATTTTCTGTTTAAAACACTTACCATGCCAACATGCTCATCAACATGGAATATCCTCTTGTTTGCGCCAGGTTCATACAGCTTCGATGTTACCAGTTTCTCCACAGCAAATACCACTCCGTCTTTTCCTCGGAGGCCGATCACTGTACCAGAGTTTTCCACGGCCTTCGCAGCATACTCAACTTGGAAAACCCTGCCGTCGGGCGAGAATTGTGAGGCAGAAAGATCGTACTGTAATTACATACAAAATAAGGTAATTAGTATGCTGATTAGGTCTGCCATGTATAACAGTCTAATATCGTTTAGAAGTACATAAATACAGGTGAATCGTTATATTGTAGTGAATTCCAGGAACAAATTACACTAAAATACTTTAAAATTTTAACAAAAATGGAATATAACCTAAACGTTAAATTGCAATTGTAAGATAAATACTTACACCTGTACCAATAGAACTCATGTTTGTGATAGTTTAAAAAACGAAATGTTTGATAAATCCTCGATTTAGCTCTTTTACATCTAATTTCTAGCAATATTTTTAGTTTGCGGCGGCGATGACAAGCAATTCAATCGGTTTACTTTGTCATTGATAAGTTTTCTATTACACATCGGAACAAAAATGCAGGAAATTGCGTTCCGACTTTCAGTAGTGCAAAAGAAACAAGTCCATTAAATATTGCTTAGATTTTTGGTAATAAAAAAAAAACAAACAGACAAATTTATAAACATACTAGACTAATTTAAAAATTGTTTTTATTCTATTGAATTTATAAAACGTCAATAACTATTTTTAAATGGCGTTAAAATATTTTTTGTTACATATAATACATACATACATTACGTTCAATGGAACGTTTCCGTAGTCTTAATAATTCGACTAATTAGAAAATTGTATTTCTCGAAGTGAGAACGAACTAGTCAAATTTTGACAAATCATTATTTATCAGATCTTTCAGGTGCGTTCGAAAATTACTGTATTTCAGAAGATGCATTCAAAAATAGAAATCGGAGTTCCGCAGTATTTTTTCTTCATTACGATATTAGCTGATTGTAAAAATCTATAATGGAAGTATTTATACAATACAATTCAACTAGTGAAAAGCATATGAGAACAGCAATAATTTGTTTAAGAGACATTTGTGTACGTAAAAGCACATTGCCTTAATTTCTAAAAATATAGAAACAGAAATTACTATTGTTTTTCCAAAATCTTGAGAACAGCTTGCTTTCAATGAGGTAAATAATCTCTCTAGAGTCCGCGCCACCACTCAAGTCCGATAGACGCGGCGCTTGTGTCTATGCATAGAAATGCAAAAAAAAAAGTAGTTCCACAATTTTCCGCCGGACTTCAGTGGTGGCGCGAACTCTAGAGTTCTAAGGTGCGCAGCAGTAAGTGAATAGGAATAAAATAGAATCTGTTTGACGAAAAAGTTCAGTTAAGTACTTATAGATGGCGCTGTTTTGAAACACACGCAGTGAGGAAATTAAAAGAACCGACTACAACCCATCGATTTACATCGACTACAACATGTTGGATTGCAACAAGAAAAAAAAACATATTTTTTTAAATCATAGTTCAGTAGCTATAAGCTCAGTAGAAAGGCAATAGGGTAGAGTATTTTTATCTTACGAAATGACACGCACGTTTTACTTGTGGTTACCAAGTGTACAAATAGGTGTAAGTACAGGAGCTCTCGGTACCGTCCGAGACACTGGTGAAGTCGGACTTGTATAATTATGTGTGTGTGTGTGTGTGTGATAACTGCTGACGCGCTTTACTTGTGGTAACCAAGTTTTTGTACTCTTGGTTACCACAAGTTACGCGCGCGTCGATTCGTGAGATAAAAATATTGTACCTACTTGGGTAAGGGTACCATACCTAGACCTAATAGCTAAATTAAAAAAAAAACATTGCTTGGTAACTTATATCAGTAACCTCGAAACATTCCAAGTGCCTGAAACCTCTCCCAAATACCTACTTATACTAGTAACCTCGAAATGAGTGTGTGGCACCTCTCCCAAACACCTAAATCCCAAAAAAATCGTCATGAAATTACCTACTTACCTATTTGAGTGACTGGCACTCTGATGTCACTCCTAAACACGTGCCAGTACAAACATTGCCCGTATATGACAAAACATTGCCGTTTCACGAAGCAAGTAGCAAAATTACCATGTCAAAAGAATTTACGAGCGTTGCCCTGTTTACACGTTTTTGCCTGTCGCGTCATATCGCCAAAAACCTACGAGAACTTTATTATAGTGGAATCCTTCGACGCTCAAGTGTGGAAGAAAGTCTTGGCTCCGACATGGGAATTTCCGAAGTAAATAGTTTGAAACTTAGTTCTTTCGAACATCTGCCCGACTGTGATATTTTTTTTATTGGTACGTATGTGGTCCAGTGTGCTACATGGTAGAAGGAAGTTTATAATGATTTTTATGTGAAAGAAAATGGGACGTTATTTAGACTCTGTTCGTTTATCATTGGGGAAGAAGTACCCACCCTCAGCTACATATACAATGTGTATCGTAAATATTGTAATTGTAATCGCTGAAAAAAATCAGCTGTTCCATACATTTATGTTCGCATAGCTCGTTATAATGTAGGGACACAACTGATTTTTTTTTCGCGATTTCATTATTGGTCCCATAGTGAAAGTTGTTCATAATGATGAGTACAATGACCCCTTAAGAGGATGCAAACGAATTAAATTTCACATTGTATATATGTCACCGATTCTACCGTTCTGCAGAGGATAAGGTTCCCAATGGCAGTTACAAAGAAGAGAACGAAGGCTTTGGTGGCCGTCATGATCAAGGGAGGTATGCTTTAGGATGCTGATTACACCTCCTGATATAATACACCAGTCGCCTTTTACGACTCCCTCAGGCAAAGAGGGTTCTTTTCTTTGCCTACACATAGCAACCCTGTATCAACTTTGTCTTTGTTGTATTCCTCTGTTATTACAAATCCTATAATTTGTGTTATTTATAGACCCATTAAAAAGTACCACCTACGATATCAGTTCAACACAAAGGGCAAAGGGATGTTTAAATAGTCGCCACCCTCGTATTAAGTGTGAATCTTTAGATCTTTAAACACCAAATAGATACTCTGCCAAAATCCATTCTTCACCAACCACTCGGATTGTTTGTTTCAACCACGATAATTGCCTACGTTCCCGCATCTTCACTCCCACTATCTGCAACTGTGGTTTTCAAACTTTCATACGCAGTAGCAATGCTCGTAAAACTTTCAAGAAAATTCGCTGAAAGGTCTAAGAAAAACTTTTGGAGATGGTGGGAATTAAATTATTATTGAGGCTAAGAGTGTTGAAACCCACTTTCTTACTCAGTAAGTAAAAATGTTTATAAATAATCTCTCCAGCCATTTAAGAAAAACAAAACTTTCAGCTTTGAGAAAGTTAAAAAAAACAATTTGGGTGGTTGGAAAAACAGTTGCAAACAGAGTAGTTAAAGTCAGAAGTTTGAGAACAGCTGTTCTATAGCGAAATGTAAGTAAACACAGCACCCTTGAAAGGGTTCGGGCGTTCCCTTAGAGTGGTGGAATAAAACAAAATGAGCTTTTCTATTGATCCACAAGGAGCGTGCAGTTTATGTTCAGTGAACCTGCGAATATGAATGAGCTACCAAGTAGGTGATACAAAAATAGGATATCTATTCTGTTACTACATTATCTTGTTTACGTTCAATGCATAGGAAAGCGAAGAAAACGCGCCCAAGAATTTTACATTTTCATATTGGCTTTTTGCAAAATCGGGTCAGACTTACTTATATAATCCATTTTATACGAATTTTATGTAAGGGTAATTTCAGGGCCCAAGGATTACCTTATCTATTCAAATTCAACGAACCTTTTAATCGTCGACTCTCTTTTGTCATTTGGGTAAATATTTAAGTACAAGCAGGGCGAGTATTTACAGCGACAGAAATTATGCGAAGTAAATGACTTGCCGGTACGCCGGGTACGGGGTACTTAAATAATACCTACCGTACATAATCGTCGCCGACATTTTTATGAATTTTATGAAGTCATTGCTTGCACCAAAGCTTGTTCGACATTGTAAAGGCACCCATATAAACCATGCAGGGCAGAACACATTCACTTATCAACGTACGTAGACGATATATTTATCGCTTTATAATGTCAACCTGGGCATGACAACGCCGAATTTAAAATCCTGTCGTACATGTTTTCTGTCGGGCTGTGGGCCCACATTAAGTAAATATTCCTGTAATTGCGTTGTCTAAAAAATGCGAAGATAAATTTTTTGGCCGCGAGCCGGGGCTGCATACGAAATGAGCCACACTGGGATTATTATTTGCGTAGCTGACATCCTAATTAACGTGACTTTTTTTCTTTGTCCGCCTAGCGGAATTCTCCTCGTCCGGATAATGGACTTACAGAGGTAGGTATGACGTAGGTAGCGAATAAATAACAAAAGAGGTCCTGTGGTAGGGTGCGCAAAAAATGTAATAAAAAAATCTCGTCTTATTTAAAAGTTAATTGCTCTTTTAGTACTTTTAGTCCAGAGGTCGAATTTCAAAGAGGTGGAAGTGATAATTCTGTAACAAATTCAGAGCTCGTGGAACAATTAAACCGCTTGAATGTCAAATGGAAAAGCTGGACAAAGTTTGAGAGCAAAAGTCTTAGAATTTAAAGACAGACTTTCACTGGCTTCATTTACGTAGAACGTTGTAGCACGTTGAACTTCGTTGGTAGGATTATGAACACTAAGTAATATTATTATAGCTCCAGGTACCTTTATTTACGTAAGACTTATAAAGCTTTGCAATAAAGAGTTGATATATGTAAACAAAGGCAGCTTTATATGAAAATTGCTCTTACTTTTATTAGTAAGTAAGTAATAAGTGCTTATAACATTTTATCTGAACACGAGCATTCGTATTTACTCTAAGAAAGGTATAATATTTAATTATGAACGTGGCACGTAATTTTCATATGATTTATATTTGGACAATATCTTTTAGTTCATGTTTTCACTTGCCACAGACCTTCTTTTCCTTGTTAGAATTTGTTTTTTTATCACGCATTGACTATTAATTCTGATAATAATACTTACCCACCTCTGAAATTGTAAACCTACCAAGATATCTTCGTAAGGAACTTCATAGACTTTCAATATCCAAGCTCGAATTAGATGTGCTTATTCATACCGTTCTTTTCCTACCTGTTTCAACATCAAAAAAATATTCAGCAACCATTTTCATAGACAGTTTTTCAGCAGTCCATCAAAAAGGAAGGTTTTATGTTACATTTTATTTTATAGGTACACAGAGCTCTTCATCAAGTTAGCTTCAAGTTAATCAAGTTCCCGCACTAAAAACTTCTTTGCCAAAAGTATCGGGTCGTCCAATTTGTGGCGCCCCGTCAACACGGATTGTCGTAAAAGGAGCTAAGCAAACGGAGAAGCAGCTATCGCCTTTATTATATTTCTGTGGCAATATTTTGTCGGCATCACGACGTATATTAACGAGTTCGTGTAACGCCCCGCCGAGTAAACAGATTGCTAATATATCTGCGGACAATCCACCGATGTATTGTCGGCGCGAGAGGGTTTTGAACGGAGTTAGAGGTCCCTAAGGATAGTAAGGTTTCTGAGAGACTGATTAAATTTCTAATCTTTTCTTCTGCAATTTAGCTTAGGTAACGTATGGCACAGCCATAATTTTATTAAGTCTTGTGTTAATACTTGTGTTATAGAAAGACACGATTCAGTTTTTGTAAATGGAGTCTGACTAAGGTCATTGTGGAAACAAGTCAATGTCAACTCATGAAAACAGATGGTACAAATTGTTCGTGTTCCACAAACCTGATGCCAAAATATTTGTCACCAACATCCGGAAGATACCGTATCCACTCTGTATAGATAACTGGGGAAAATATATTACTGTATCCCCAAAGGGGAAGTGCGGCAATAAATTACCAATCAGGTGGTGTTACAATGGCGTGCACTCGCAGTCAGCCTAAACTTGGTTGAGTTTGAGCCAAGTTGTACTAGCTATGAAATATTCTGTTGGTTCCATTTATCCGCTCTTATGTAAAGTGCACTTACTTGCACAAATTTGAACCAGGGAGACCATTACAGAGACGCGCGGACGATTTCGTCCCGTTCAGCTGGAAAAGTGCTATGGAATCGTAATGGTGTTGCGAATAATGGCATTTGAATTTTGCTTGAGTAAACATGAAGTGGAGGAGATTTAATTTTGTTTGAACGGTTTAGCTGGCAAACGCGATGACAATGAGACGAATTGTGGATTAACGCTCATTGTGATGTAGATTTTGAACACGTGAACTGTGAGGAAGAAAATGGGGAACGCTGTTTGATTTTATGAGGTTCTTGGATTCAGAAAGATAAGGCTGTGAATCTGTGATAAGAAATTAATCGTGTGAAGCTTTAAGATAATTCATCATTCCTTGTTAAAATTGTTCCAGACAGAAAAAAAAGAACGATAATAAACCGAGACGAATAAAAACAGATTCTTCTGAGAAAATTCACGGACCATATTCTTAAAGCATCTTGCAAAGTGTAATATTTGATTGGGCTCTTTTCACGAAGGTAGCAGTCTACTAAAAAGAAAGTATCAGCGATTATTTAAAAAAAGAATTTCCATAAAAATCAGTCGTTATGTGGAACATCAAATTGAATTCGGACCTCACTAGAAAGCAAAGATTTAAATCGCTAGAAAGGTACTTTCATAAAATTTTAGAAAACTTCACATACATTGTGGACAAAGGAGATTGTTAAGGATAATCTATGTGTCGTGAAATCCGAACTTTTCTTTTCATTACCTCTTTATACTGAAGCGAAATGCTGGCGAAATGAGGCAATTTTAGTTCTAACCGTTTCAAGTTTTATTTCGGCAATAAAAATATTTAATGTGATATTGAATGTGATAGATGCCATTACCAACCAATAAGAAGTATCATTAACATTTACAAATGCTGTTTTGTACAACGAAACTCACTACTAAATCAATTTTACGTGAAAAACGTTATTTTTCAATAGGCTGTAGGTTATCATATTTATTATATGGAAAATTCCAGATATAAAATTACATTTGCGTACTAAAGCAAACTGAATAACCCCGATATATTTGATTTGACTGATATCGCTAAAGATAGGTACGACTGACGACGAAGGGATGGGTTAAACAGGATTTTAATTGTATCTGTAAAACAAAAAAGTCAGAGTCAATTTTAATCTTGAAAAATATGCTGGAAAATCCTTTAGCAAATGCTTTAGCTTATTGAAGCCATACGATGAGATCGCTCCTCTTATTATTTAGCTAACGACGCCAAATGGACACGTCGATATAAAAGGTTTTCCGAATATATTTGAGGGATTTTACGCATTCACGCATAATTTAACTTGTAACGTAATAAAATATCCATTAATTTTGAAGATGGCCATTTTCCGGTGGGCTGAGCACAAGACGTTAGATTCCGAGGGCAACTTTTCACTTGGAAAGGTAAATTTCGCGTCTTCATCTTACTTTCGTTTAAGTTATTTTACCTTGAGAAAAATTGGATAGAAGTCAACTTTAGAAAGTCGTTTTATTATTGTTGCGTCAATGTCTGTAATAAGGCAGAAAAGTTGTGTTAATTTATTTTTGTTACCATCTTACGGCCCAGACTCCACCAAAGCGGAGACGAGACGAGAGGAGAGGAGATGTGTTTTAAACAACCAATAGAATTTCGTTATTCACACATCTCGTCTCCATTCAGCTTCAGTGGATACCACTGAGCGGAGATGTATCATATTTGTATGGCGCACTGAGCGGAGTTGAGATGTGAGCTGTGCCTCGCAAGCTGACGATTGCGCGCAAGATGAGAAGAGATGTGCGTTCATCACAACATCCAACGCTCGCCGCACGCAGCTCAGTTCCGCTCTAGCCAGCACACATGTCCGCTCCAGTCTAGCCAGTACGCATCTCCGCACAGCCTCGGTGGATACACCCTAGCTGAAAAACATCTCTTCTCCTCTCTGCTTCGGACATCTCCGCTTTGGTGGAGTCTGGGCTTTAACCAGTGAAACTGAAACACTCTGAAAATGTAAGTTGTTATGTAAACAAACAATACAATGTTTTTCCTTAATCAAAAGGGGTGTCAAGAAAAACGAATTCACACTCCATTCTAAGACGCATTTTTCCACATACATTATGGGCGAAATAACGAGCAGAATGTAAATAAAGCTGTATAAGTTATTACAATGTTATGCTCTAAATGATATATAGAAGGAAACACTTAAGAAGAGTACTTTTGCAGAAAACTAATATCAGTGTTTGCCAAGCAGTTCGCATTTGGAGAATTGGGGTGACAGCATAGACAATTTAACTAATAGAGCAGACAGAAAGTAATATTTGGAATAGGATTAGCTTATATCCAAATATTGCTGCATGGTGATAAAAAAGAAAGATGAAAGATTTGACAGAGAATAAGGGCATAAATTGTCTGGCTACTAGACTGAAAAGGACATGACATGTCTACAGTGAAGACGTAAGTAGTTATGTTGTCTACAGTTAATAATGCATCTGTAAAGGCAATATAGTAAGGAATAGGTATTATTTTCACCCGAGGTAAAAGTACAACCACGAAACCAAAGTCACCACTAAAAGTATAAAGACATTGTGTTTAATCTAGCTAGATACTAGTTTCAAACCTGTGCTGATCAAGTAGATTCAACAGGTAACAAGCATACCAGTAACGAGACTAAAAGCCAAATTGAAAGCATACATTCCTAATCTTACAATTTCAAATATTACTACAAACATGCAGACATAGTAATGTCTAAGATAATTGAAATCAATCCACTCCACACCCAATCTAATCCACAAAGACGTTACAAAATCGAAATTCAAAATCACAACGCGTCTATCGTCAGTGAGTCCTACTCCTACAAGGTTCACACAATACCCGGTTATCGCGACGTCGGCGTCGCAACGTTATTAAATAAACAGGCAACTCGTACGAGGCTGTATCACTACCTGCGGACGAAGCAGTAGAAGCGTCGGTAAATTATTGAAATCCAAATTTGTCGATCGCTCCTGCAGATGTTGCAAGGATTTCGGCGCTTTGTCGTCGAGTAATATAATTATTGGAGTTGTTGATATTATATTTTGGGTTGATTGAATTGATTGATAGGTATTTAAGGGTATGACAGTTGGTGTTATTACAGCTGTCAGTATTATTTGCAATTGAGGGTTTAATCTCTCATTGCCTTTGAAAGGTTTTGCACCTTGGCAGTTGGGGTTTGGGGTTAGAGATGCAATTGATTTGATTTCAAAAATAAAAGTAAATTCATGTAATTTAGATGTAATGTCACGTTTCAAAACTCTTTAGCCTGATTTCCGTGAATAAAAATACTAATGAGCTGTGCCAGTTCTTACAGCAGATAATTCGTCTGACACAGCTAGATTGAGGATTCTCAAGTTATGTGAAATGCACAGTCGACGAGGATGAACCCGGGTTTTTCAAAGAGACGAATCCGGAACGATTCAATCTTTAGCTTCATTTAAACGGAAGGCAGAGCATTGAACTATGAGGAAATGCCTCAATAGTGGCAAATGAGGCACGCTCACCGCTTGCAGTTTTAAGAAAATTTCTTTAAAGAAGCTTTAATTCAACGTCTTTAGAAAATGCACCCGGATTTACTTTTAATGAGTTTCGAGAGTGCAACTTGGGTTTTACTTTCCAAATGAATAGCGGATCTAGGGAATCTATTTCAAATCTTTATTTATTAATTTTATCTTATGTAAGGGTATTTCTGTGCTGTTGCATAACTCCGAAGAATTCTGCTTGATTTTTGTATATAGGTAGAATCTGTTTTTGACACACCCTGGGTTATGATGCTAGTATAGCAATGCGAATACGATGTTGTTGTGTACGACAGTAGGGATGATGCCTGGTTAAAAAAAAGAAAGTATAAAGTCCGTCAGTCAGATAATAAAAAAATATTAGACACGTATTTTTTTCTTTAAGCCTCTACCCCACAGGCGCGTCTTTATCGCGCGATAATAAAACAAGCGTTATTGCGATATCAGTTTTCAGTACATTTTGTATTAGGACGGGCACGAAGTTACACCCTGCTGCGATAATAACGATGCAATAGAAGTAGGACGCTTGCGTTCCTCCGTCCTGCGATATTCCGATATGTGTTTATAGATTATTTTGTGTTACGACGCATGCGATGTTACACACACCTGCGTTTACGGTATAGTGCGGGCGGAGGGCCTGTAGGGTAGGTTACACGTAGACGTTAGAAATATCGGACGATAAAAACGCAGCTGTGTGCAATGAATCGGGACGCATTATCGCAATAACGCTTGCGTTATAAATATCGCGCAATAAAAACGCGTCTGTGGGGAGAGACTTTATCATATGAATAAAAAATAACTTAGTTAAAACGCATTAAAATTGGGGAATGGGGGCTTGTTACGTCACAACTAAGTATACTCGGAATTTTAATTCGATTCCAGATTTGACAATTTCAGTGTTGCAACGTTATGACAAGTACTAAATAGTGACGTTGCGAAATTATTCGATATGGAAATGGAATATTTCCAGATCGATTCTTCTCGTTTATAATTTTACTCTCGTAAACTAAGTATATCAGGAAATTAAATATTTCTGAACCGATAATTTAGTTTTGACGATTAATTAACGATCTGAGACTTTTCTTTTATAATTGTGTGTGAAATAAATAAAAAAATGTGATCATGAAGGAACATGACAAATAAAACAGATAGATGTATTATGGTAATAATTTATTTTATAAATTGTCGCCGTCATCGCTATCGCTATCGCTGTCACACACTGATGGCACACACACTGATTGTTTATCGATTTTTGTGTTCATCACTACACTATTATATGTGGTATCATTATTTCACAAAATGACAGTAGCTAATGTCAAATCTGGAATCGAATTAAAATTCCGAGTATAGTTATAAAATTGACATAGGCGTGACGTCAAGCCACATTTTAACTCAATGTATCGCCGTAATCTTTTGATTACGTAAAAAAATAAAAAATACGTGGCCAATATTTTTAAATAATCTACCTGATGGACAAAAAAATTTAGTTATCAAACCTATTTCAAGATTGATTGACAGGAGTCATCACGATTGGCGTACGAATAGGTAATAGCAAGAATGCTCTCATAAATCTTAGTATAGCCTCGGCTTACATGGCGCCGTATGTGGAAAGAGTTTCAGTATAACTTGCATTACTTTTACGACTTGAGTAAATGTTGGAAAATAAGCTGTGTTATTTATGATCGCATTAAAAATGAATCTTCATGTATCCAACTGTTTGTTCGTAACGTTCTTATTTTTTAGGGATTTGTTAAAGCTTTGTGTGGCGTGTGGCAGTAAATCATATTTAAAGCATAAGATGGAATAAGGTCTTTTAATAACGATTATATAGACAAAACTATGTTATTTATTATATAACAGTGATATGTTTAGAGTTAGAGCCTCTTTATTTTATTCTTATCACATAAAAAAAATACTTGGTTTAGGACAAAAAAAGCTCCAGGAATTCAATGTCTGAGTAATATTATTTTATTTTAACATTTTTGCTCGAAAAGAACATCTTCCCGTGTATTTCTTAGAAGGAACTTATCTCAAAATCGGTCCAGTCAGTCATATTAGCCTATAAATGTCTTGAACTGAACATGAGCCGCCCACAAAGCGGCTATATCCGATACGATCGGACGGCAAAACGGATCATACGGGAAATATCACGTGGCACTTGCAAATGTAGCGTAAATCTTACAATATCGATGCGCGGTCTCGATAACATTACATCAAGCCTGTTTTCTCCGAAGGGATAGGGACATTTGTAGGTTTAAACCCTCATTTTGCCAGTTATGTTTAAGTATCATATTATAGGGGCGAGAATATTAGGTATCTACCACAGATTAATACAGATGGGATACTCCCAAAAATATTGAAATAAAATACGACTCTTGCTACGATACAATAAAGTGTAATTCAAGTCGCACAGCGCTAATTACCTCCAGTTATATCCATCTAGAAATTGCCTCTCTTTCTATCGCGTAACTCTTAGATCTTCTGACTACGATACACTCACGGAATTGGCCCAAAAAGTCGAGCCCGCCGTTTACTTGTAGCTTCATACCTAAACTCCGGAGTATCTGTATTCATCTGTGGTGTTACTATAAGCCAGGTACGAATTGAGATTCCGAGCTACTACTAAGAAAACTCCTGTCGGTCGATTCTGTAAAAATATCACCGTGAAACTTAGGTGAAGTGAGCTGTCACTGTCACAAATCGACCGGCAGGATGCTAGGGATAACACTATTGACAGCTCACTTCACCTAAGTTTCACGGTGATATTTTTACAGAATCGATCGGCTGATGGAAAAACCCAATAACACTTCGCTCGCCCTCATTCATTCAGCAGTAGCGATTGCGACCACCAGCCCAACGAGACAGCCCGATAATGCATCAATATTATTAGGAAATCTCCTCCATGTAAGACAAGTTCAAGCAGTCAGAGGTTAAGCGTTGACGTCAATGTCAATTGAGCACCACCGGTGATGGATGAAACTCTCAGGGGTTGAGTTCAACCCTTCGAATTACTTAATACCCTCAAGAACGCACACGGTTTTATTTTTTCTTGAAAGCTATTAGGGTTGGGTGAAGTTTTTTAAAGTTGCAATTCATTGAATTAGTTGTATTTTTTTTAAGATTTACTTATAGTTAAGTATTAATGAACAGAGGAATGAGGAATGCCTTATCATGTTTTATGATAATTAATGTCATGTTTATAAATAAATTTATAAATTTTGCCTTAAGTTAAGAGACGTTTAAATTAAAAAAAAAATATGATTAAGCAGTCATAGTCGCTAATAAAAATTATATAACTTTAAGCAACGTTTATAAATAAACCCCTAATCATTTTGAGATGGTTTTGCTACTATCTTATAAGTAAGTCCTTTTTTAGTATATGGTATTGATTTTACATTCTGTGATTACTTCCTTTCACACTGAAAAATTTTACAATTAATAAGTTAATTGTAAAATTTTAGGAAAAGCGTCTACTTTTACAATGTTTGTAAATATGTGAGCACCATGTGTCTATCACATAGTAAATTTATCTGTCGTTGCTTCATATTTAATTCTTTGTACCTATTGTGGCATAGTAATTTTATTCTCGGTGCATTGTCTTCACATATATATATAACGAATATACGTATACAAAATATTATAAAA
This sequence comes from Agrochola circellaris, assembly GCA_914767755.1. Classification (NCBI taxonomy): domain Eukaryota; kingdom Metazoa; phylum Arthropoda; class Insecta; order Lepidoptera; family Noctuidae; genus Agrochola; species Agrochola circellaris. The sequence goes on from OU611853.1 coordinate 8,252,384, forward strand.
CATTTAAAAAAAGTAACGGTGGAGTTTCTTGCCCATTATTCTCCATACGAAAACTACGAAAAAATTCTATTGGAAGGAAAACTTCCTATTGGAAGGGGCGACTAGAATCAATTCGATTTTTTTGTACATTCTGACGTTTAAAAGTGCCTTACAAGGGCCTATTTGAGATAAATATGATTTGACTTTGACTATTACCTACCTATTCCTTTTATTAGAAAGAAGAAAATCCTTGTAATTAAGGATTGTCTTCCCAATAATGTAACCTAAGTGTTTCTAATCAGGTCGCGAGTGAACCCGTGACTCTATTAGCTAGTTATCTCGTTACCTGTCACAACTCAATCTTCGTGTGTACACAATGCGATAATTGAGTTAACGGAATTAACCCTACGCGGCTGCAAGGTGACTTGTAGGAACCGCCTTAATGTGTCGTACGAGGGTTGTATCCGTCTTATCCTCATTTGTCATCTGGTATATTTTCTTAATCATCATTTTCAAATGAATGATAAAGTAAATTTATCAGAGACGGCTCACATGAGACACAAGACTGAATGTAGTCAAGATTAATTAAAATAACAATCTCAACACTCTTGAAAAAGAAAACTGGAAAAATCCTACACGTCATGTCATTGTGATTTTCACGCAAGAAAACTCCAACGAAAAAGCAAGAAATATTCTGCCAAAAAAGCTAAATGGCGCAGACAACAAAACAGTACAAATATAAAAACAATAAGCACACGACAAGCATATAAATACATTGTGTTAACTAACAGCTTGTTGGTATTTCAGACGATGTTCGTAAACGTGCCATCTGATCCCAGTCTGTGCGTCTATCGACCTTGTAGGAGCAGCCTTTACTGTTGCTAGTGCTACCAATTTTTTATAGCGTATCATTGTGTTGCTTTTATTTTCCGACGTTTCAGCTTTTGGGAAATTTGATGTTACATTTTAATTTTTTTCGTTCGATTAGTAGAATAGTTTGTATCTTCATGCTTTGTCATTGTTTCACATACTTATACACTCGAGAGCAATGAATCCGGGTCACTTAAAGAATCCTAAAAATCTCGCAAACTAAAAATGCTAGGTTAATGCAATAAATTGTATTTAATAGACAATGTAATACTCCTTAAATGAAGGTATTAAAACTTCTTAGTTATTGTAAAGTTATATCATAAAAAAATCAAATTTGAAAAAGGGCCACTTTCGAAGATGGAACTACGAAATTACAGCATTTGGTTTTGCTTTTGTTTGTAATCTGTCATTTATGTGGGTACATAAACCATGTTGATAGTGCTCTATATTCATTATTCAAGCTGAAATTATGTCGCTTACGCCTGAAGAATGCACCAGAATACTTACAATGCTGGAAACCGGCCGGAGTCAGCGCGATACAGCCAGGACTGTCGGTGTGTCGCTGTCAACAGTACAAAGAGTTCTCCGACGTTACGAAGAAACTGGTTCTAACCTACGCAGACCAGGAACGGGCAGAACCAGGTGTACCACAGCACGAGAAGACCGATACTTGGTGAACACCATGCTTCGAAATCGCTTTCTCACAGGAACTGAACTCACAAATCAGTTTCGACGCCTCGGAGGAAGTAACCCAAGTGCATGGACAGTAAGACGTCGGCTTGCTGAATCTAACTTAAAACCCCTTAGACCTGCAAACGGCCCTAAACTGGAGCGTGGGCATCGTATTTCAAGACTAAGATATGCCCAGAGCCACGTAAATTGGAGTATTGAAGATTGGTCAAAAGTTATGTTCTCCGACGAATCAAAATTTATGCTCTACAAGCACGATGGAAGACACAGAGTGTATCGAAGACCAGGGGAAAGATTCAAGCAAGCATGCATCGAAGAAAAAGTAGCCTACGGTGGTGGGTCTGTACTTGTGTGGGCCGGAATTTCTTCTGAAAGTCGCACAGAGCTGGTGATCATAGAAAACGGCTCTTTAACTAGCGTAAGATATGTGGAAGAAATCCTCAATGATCACGTTGGTCCATTTATGGTCAATTTAGGTGAGGATGCTATATTTATGCATGACAATGCCCGACCTCATACAGGTAGGATTGTGAATGACTACCTTCAAGAGATGAACATTACTCGTATGGAGTGGCCAGCGCGCAGCCCGGATATCAACCCGATCGAGCATGCTTGGGACGAGCTAGGCAGATGCGTAAAACAACGAAACCCTCCCCCAATCACGCTTCGTGAGCTCAAAATTGCTCTCACAGAGGAATGGGAGAATATTCCCCAAAATCGTATAAGGAACTTGGTGTACAGCATGCCAAACCGCGTAAACGCAGTAATGGAAGCACGAGGAGGCAATACGAAGTATTAAAATTCAAGAAAATCGTAATAAAGTTCAAAAATTTCATGTTTCCTATTTTTGTTTTAAGGAGAGATCAGCAGTTTTTTTCTTTATGTAATTTTGTGTTAATAAAATGTATGGTGACTCATATTTTTTTTACTTTCATTTAAGGAGTATTACATTGTCTATTAAATACAATTTATTGCATTAACCTATCATTTTTAGTTTCCGAGATTTTTAACATTCTTTAAGTGACCCGGATTCATTGCTCTCGAGTGTATTAAAGTAATTTTGATCATCACCTCCTTCAGCCGTTTCTTCTCCATTATGTATGTTAGGGTAAGATTCCTCAGGAATGTCCGTATTTCAATTAAATGTCTTGACTAATTTGTCACTTCCTTGACAGATTGTTTTTTGCTAAGTATACAACACTCACACACAAACCCCAGTCGATCCATTCTGTAAAATTCTCACCGTGAAGAGTGAGGTGAAGTGAGCTGTCAATAGTGTCAATCCCTAGCATTAGGTGCAATGACAGCTCACATCAAGCTCACTTCACCTAGGTTTTCACGGTGAGTTGTTTACAGAATAGCACGGCTGCATACCAGTTTAACGCCACAGTAGCACACTCACAAAAACACTTCTAACAATCGACCATTAAACCCACTCAATAAATATGTTTACATCTGAATTATTACGCAATTATATACATATATTTTGTAAGACGTGTCAATCTCACTAAAGAACACTCCCTCAAGGTACAGGATTTCCTACTTTGAACGGCAAAGGTCTTACTCATCTGTAATGGCAATGTACAGGCAACTGAAGGAACACGGGTGGGTTTTAGTCCGTAAGAGTTTGACACGCTCTCCCGTCTCCGCCCAGAGCGCGAGAAGTTATCTGATAATTTCCCACCCACAAAAAAAAAAGATCTGTAATAGCCATATATGGCATGGATATGGCATATTGAAACAACACTGATGTTACCTAAGCTAAGTTTTTATGTAAAAAAATATCATTATTGGTGAGTGGCTTGTGACTAAGTAATAACAGCCGCACGAGTCAATCGATCAACTTAAGCTACTTTTGCCGCTGTTAGTCCATGGATGGGTGACCCTCTTTACATATCAAGACACCTCCGTGCCTCGGAAAGCATCCATCCCAGCTGTCATTTGTACATCTTTGACATTTGTTACGGGTCGTCAGAAGCCCGAAAGTCTGACAACCAGTCTTACCAAGGGGTATCGTGTTACCCAGTAACTGGGTTGTGGAGGTCATATAGGCCGTTGCTCCATGTAAAATACTGGTATTCAGCTGCATCCAGTTAGACTAGAAGCCGACCCCAACATAGTTGAGAAAAGGCTAGGCAGATGTTGATCAGTAAAGGTGATTAGTTTAATATTGACACAAAAACATTTACGGTTCGCGAGATACAGCCGCAATATTACTAATTATATTTACGCCCAATATTTGCTCATTTGCATAGCAAGGAGGCGATCAATAATTGATTAATTACGTAACAAGGAAGCTTCATAAATAGAATACTTTCAATTGTTATTGATACAGACTGTGTACAAGTAAAAGTTCCAGTAACAGAAACCATCTTTACGAGTAGCACTTTCGTGAAAACAAACGTTAAGCTGAACAACGTTACCCCAAGTTCCAAAATTAATGCACTCCACCACACACAGTCGCTGAATTGTAAGTCAGAGAAAGCCAACACTATGCCATTCTTATTCCACCATCGTCCTCAAACTAGCGTCGGCAAGTTAATATTGGCTGAACCTTGTCTCGTTTCCACCCTGCGCCACCCCTGACTCGGCAAGTGAGGATACGTTTGTTGTATCTTACAAACGGCAGCTGAATGGTTAAAATCAATGGGGGTAAGATAGGCACAATTTATGCCGTTGTTCACTGGAGACAATGTGGTCTGCGTGAATGTCCCGTTTTGTATGAATCTTCCATGAATGTAATGGAGTCATGTCGTACTTAATATTTATCAGAAAATATGAAAATAATCATCAATTTCGTAGAAGGTACCGGAAAACACGCAAGTGTATTTTGGGTTTTCCAGCAGCTGTACCTACAAAAAGTTTTATATCTGCAACTTCAGATATAATTTTTCCTTGCCAAAAAAAGTTCAGAGCAAAGATGAGACCGGTCTTTAGCAATTTTCAGTCAAAGAAAACTTTTTATACCATCGTCTCGGCTAAAAGTTCGTAAGACGTTCGCCATTAGAGGCTACCCAACCATGTGCGTTACAGGAAAAACTTGCTCGCTAATGCCTAAGTTTCTGAAAAGCTTCAAATACAATTTCGGGCCGCTCTTTAATGCTCGCTTAGTATGGCATTATCATTACAATTTTAGTTCTCCAGCAGGCGAAAGTAAAATCCCCTTTATGTTCGCCTTGTTCCAAGAGACTCGTTAAAATTTTTGAGAGGATTCTCATTTGACAAATGTTGTCATAAAAAGTTTAGTAGTCTAGACTTTATTACTTGTTACTGAACTGACGGAATGATACCCTTCAGCCCCTTTTACTTAAGGTTTTTGTACCTACTATCTAATTACAAATTAAAGACTTTATTGTTGGAACAGGCATACGCAAAATATGCGTTTTGAAGTGAAATTGCTGGTGCAACTCTACGTCCAAACGCGTATTTGGGTTGTTAGTGTAAAACCTATTACCACTAGTTCATTTTACAAAAGCTATGAAGAAATAAGGAAGTAAATGCTATGTAAGCGAATATTACGTTTCATAACGAGAAAGTGGGAGTTCTCGGAGAAAGCCAAACTCAACTATCTTAAATATCTTAATACCGCTGCACTCTCATGTAGCAAAGTCAGGAAACTACAATCTAAAGAGGTAAAACTGTAACTTGGATGACGAAACCAAGAAAGCAGTAGCAAAACTGTATATGAATGAAGCGTTAGTCTTTCTGAAGATGGGAATTTTGGGGAATTCAAATTACCTATAAGTTTTCTATTCCTGGTAATATTCAGTCCGAAAGCGTTTACTTCAATGCATATTATGGCATTAAGAAGATTTATATAGCAATCTTGATACACTATTAGAAGTTTATAAAGAGTGCGTCTCCACCCAAAGCTATCAGTCAACATGTAACTAAACTTAGCACGAAGAGTATTTCAAGTAACTTGTCTTTGATTTCGTTGTCCATGCCCCCGGGCTTGATTGGAATTGAGGGTAACTTTATCTGACAATCTTACAATATTGGAAAGATAAATATTTACAAAAAATTACAATTGATTCTGACAGTATCTTATTATTTGAATTGAGAAAGGTTAGAAGTAATTTAAGGTGTGATCAAGTTAAGGAATTTTGTGATTGTTTTTCATAATAAGGGAGAATCAGAGAAATAGGAAAAATTACATGAAAACTGATAGGTACTTACTAGATTTAATAAATATAAAAAAGTAATTTGTAATTCAATCCGTAATCTGACCGAATAGAACGTTTGGGCAATAAAATCTATTACAGTCACCGGTACTCAAGTACCCATTGAAGCGGTCTTTATTTCAACCTGTGGTGAAGGACCCTGTAATGTACCCATTCCTATCTCATTTAAATAAGTATAGGGAAAATCGTAATCGAACCCTTAAACTGGATTTATGAAGCAAATATATAAAATGGGGTAGCACAATTTAATACGGGAAGTTTACCTAAATCGTCGTTGTTGAGTAAATCGAAATTGCTTCTCTTGCCGAATGTAATTGCTTTCCTTCAATGTAGCAATCCAATTATTTTTCTAAACCCTGAAAAGATTTACCCGAGTAATATCGACCAAAGTTTCCCTTCTTATCGGAAAACGATATTGGATATATGTAGCTTGGCCGACCATGGCTCTAGAGCAGTAGGGGTTTAACAACTGTTGTACAATACTGAGAAATTATTGTAGCTTATTAAATAGGCACATAAAACCCTTTCGTCGAGGAACGAACGAAAACTTCTGCAAAATATAGACTTTTGTCACGTAAGAAGTCCTTGCTAATGTTTTGGTTGGAGCTGTGAGCAACGGAAACGTTGTTGGCGTGAAAATATTTTCCGCAGTCGCTATAAAATATCATTGCCGTCCCCAGTACTGGGAGTTATAATTACATTTTTTACGGTCCAACTCTTTGCATTGTGAGCGATATGATCGTCAGAAACGTCGCCGGCAAGCTTGACCTACTTGAGGCTTGTTAGCACTTCCAGGTAAATGAAAAACTTATTGGTTTTCATTGCCGGAATAAAGTTTACAGAATCTGATCAGTATTCTAGGCGGATGCGAATTGTAACTTTGACCACAAACTTCAGTAGATTCGGGACGTTTGTTTCCCCAATTCGGTGTGGCTAATTTGAATAGGACCCGTGGATTGCGTCAAAGTTTAATCTTCCTCCTAATATTGATCCAGAAGAGGTGAAGTTTTTACATTTCTAACGAACCATGAAAGCGTTTGGGGAGCAATGAATCATCCCCTCTCTAACCGATGGCTAGTTACTGAACAATGACAAAGCAATTTAACTCGAAACTAATCAAAGTCGAATGTAATAAATGTACGATTGGCTAACGTAATAACGCCTTCGTATATTTAACAAATAAAAGTTGTTTCGACTTGCAACTGTTAAAGTTTAATTTCCAGAGCTGTAAGTAAACTTGTTTCTTTTGTGGTTTTGGTAACAAATAATTAGGTACGTTTTAAGTATGTTAAGAAATCGTACACAATGAATTTTAGATTCTATATTATTTCAATGAGAATTTAAAACTTAATTTTAACCGATTTCGTTGATGAATAAATAAGAATATGTCATCCAGGTACACAAAATAGCTCAAAGTATATTTACGAAGTTCAGTATGTCGGTTTTATCGCTAGGTATCTGGAACTTTTGGCGACAAAACGAGAAAATGTCACGACTAGAAGAAAAATGTGTTTGAACAATTCGGTGTTGCTACACTATGTACATAGTGGATGAAATTCACGGAACTTGGGAAATAAAGGGGCTGCTTGCGAGACAAAGGTGGGGCTTATTGCAAATTCCTACGCTCACCTTGCGTTGCTATTAAACCACCTTTGCGATACTGCAATATAATGTTTGTAAATCTCTTCAGTACCGACACGTTGGAGGGGCACGTTCGTTTTGTCTAATCAATCTCCTTTGTCGTGTTATGTCGTTGCCATGTTTATGTTACTATTTTATGAAAGTGAGCAGGGGCAAGAAAATTATGCTAAGTATTATAATAATTAATATTTTTCGCACTTTTGTTTGTCATTTTATTCTAACATTTTTCACATTCATACACAATTCAAACAAAATTCAAAATTCAACAGTCATTTATTCAAACTAGGCTGAGAATCAGCACTTTTCGAACGTCAAAATTACATAAGACAGTCCCCCAAAAACGCCCGCCCCTCACCACTTCCTAGTGCTTTAGCTTTGAAGAAGAAGTGGCGGAACAAACTCCCCAGCAGCACTGCTGTCTGTTCAGTTCGAAAAAAAAAACTTGATTCTATTATAATAGTAGGTATGCAAAATAATTTACATTACTCAACACAAAACATTAAATAAAATTATTTTTGCCATAATGTCAGCTAGCACACGCCAATATACCAACAATCGATCAAAATCAAGCGAAAATAAAAACTAAAAACGTAAACAGAACATGATACCTGAATAAAAGCCTCCAGGCATAAAGGGCGTGCCCGCTTACATATACGAGTAGCTAATAAAGCTGTAACTCAAAGTTACATAATGATACTAGGAGCATCACCGTAAAAATAAATAAAAAGTTAATACTAATAACAATAACAAAACCATGGTCAGCAAGACGACCTGTCAGTAGGTAAGCTAATTCTGGAGTAAGATCATAAACATTGTCTTGAGTTAATCACAGCGACCAACTATTCTTATCATTTAAGTAGTCGTTGATTGAATAGTATGCCTTTGAACAAAGGTTGGATTTTACTTTAGCTTTAAACGCACATTAAAAGGCAAATCTAGCAAAGAAGAGGGTAGCTTGTTATAAAAGGTTATACCAAGTCCAACAAATGAGTTATGGTCTTTATGAAGCCGGTGAAATTTGTCATGAAATGAAAATGAAAGGCTCATAATTTGTCCTTACTTATTTCTGGTGTTAATATTGTGAATATGTCTCTGTTTTTAGTGTATATTTTGCCTAATATATAAGATTACAAGTTGCCATTATTCGTTACGTAACACGTAGCACAATTCGTTATTATAATCTAAGTAAAATGACGTTATGATCTCTATTTATCTACATTAATGAAGACGTCATGTTGATAATCGCGACAACATCGAACATAATTAGACCATGCAGTAATAGGCAGGTTTATACTCAAATATCTCGAGTACTTACATAATTATTAAATCTATTCATTAAGCCTTAATTAATATCAGAGCATAATTCAAAATACCTTCTGAAACAATACAGCTCGAATACGCACATATTGGTTTTACAGGTAATACGTCAGTCAGTAATATTCCTGAAAAGCCTTTCATGTGAGGTTTAAATGAAAAATAAACCGCCTCTAAACCTTTTCATCATGGGCCAGTCAAAGTTAACGTCACTGGGCCCGCACGAAGCGCCATTTCGTGCCATAAAAATATTCATACGAAGTATGGAAAATTCCTACAATCAGTGAAAGCGGCCCCCTGAGGCATGTTGTGGTACAGAGTTTTCATTAAACACAGAGCTCGGTTTTTGTCCAAAAAAAAATGCCTACACAACCCGAGGCGCCTCCCCCGCATATAAGGAATGTTGTCTCTGGGAAATTAGTTCATAAAATTTCGCCCAACTCACAAAATGTACGAAAGTAAGCTACTCTTTTCTACAATCTATGATTATGTTTTCTCTTGTTTTGTTTATCTCGACGTAAAAAATAAATTAGAAAATATTCTGGCTTTGTGACATTTTCGTCCTTTTTGTGTTGAAGATGAAGAATTTTATTTAAGGAGCCGGCCGTTGGTGTTACACGCACTTATATTTCCCGCGGGAAACTTAAATTTTCTGTAACGTTTTCATTTATTTATATATCTTTTTGTTTTCTATTCATTGTGGGTAGGCTTTTGGGGAATTGTTTGTAAGTTAAAATATAAGAAATTCTTTTTTATAATATTCGAACACAAAAAACAAATCTAGACATTTCCATTAAATCACGAAAACCAGAACAACCAGCTTAGAAATAACAAAAACATTGTTAACAACGCTCCGTCGCCTTTTTATTACATTTCAATAACTGCGTAACACGTTATTTGAACAGGGGCAACTATGGGCAATATAGGGCGGTATTACGTACAAATAACAGGGGACACTTACGAAAATTGCTTATACAGAAAACTAATATCAGTGTTTGCCAGCCGTTCGTATGTTATGATGTAAGTTAAAAGTAAATGGGGGAATTGGACCCACACTGATTCTGTTACAGTATTTCGGAACGTTACGTACGAGTTTCGTGCCAATTTTGGGTTAGTCCAATATTGGTTCAAAGTTTCTAAACCGTATTTGAATTTCGATTTTGCAGTTAGAGAAAAATGTTGATGTTAGGTGGTGTCTGTTAAGTATTTGTTGAAACCTTTATAATAGGCTATCAGACACTATGCCACCACGCTTATGTAGATAAAATTAAATATCTATTTTATAAATGAAATCAACAAACCTTTATTAACAGCCTATTAAGTCACTTTTAAATCAAACCACAGAGCCATTGAGCCAAAAAAACATTAACACCAAAACATTTCGTTATAACAGCATTTAATTAAAAATATACTATGTAGGTACGAAGCTTTAGTTTTAGAACATGTGTTCGTAAAACCCGATACACGTGTGTATTTCAATGAAGTACATCCAAAGCCTGTTGGAGCTACCAGATCGAATCGCCATAATCTTTTTATGAAAAGCCTTTCACAATTTTTCAATCACTAGAAAACAAAAAAGTAGAATCAATCTATCGAATAAAATAGTTTTCATGTGTATTTTCTTATTGCGTGTTTTCAGAACCGTAATTACATTTTGTGTAAAGTAAATTTTGTTGGGAATTTGCGAAAACGTTGAAAAAATGGAGTGAACCAGAGTCGATTCTTTTGTTTTTTCCAACCACAAGTTGTAGGTACAGTTTTTTAATTTCAACCATAAATACAAAGGATGCAGCTTCAAAAGGAATTATGGAAGAAGTTTGTTACTTAAAGTTCATCAGTTTGTTGGTAAACTTGCTCAGATACTGTGTGTCCGCTGTTGGCGCTTACCTAGGGCATTATGGAACATTTACACGACGAGGGTTTCTCGCCCGTCGAGAGGCGACAATGTCCATGCGAGTCTTTTTAGCGCGGCTTGCCCGCACATTTCTTTACGCATAAGTGAGAAATTAAAATTCGCCTACGATTATATCATCACGAGGCCGGTGCGTCAGGCCATTTTCTCAAGCTGTCATTTGAAAATCGAAAAACACTTTCAATTTGAAGGGCGAGACGATTCTCGTTTTCGATTTGCGAGTATTGTAGGTATGGCTGTTTACATGAGTCAATATTTTATCTCGTTTCGGTAATTACCAATTGGAGGCGAGAAAATCTCCTAGTGTAAAAGAGCCTTTATGAGGATATTAATTTAGTTCGGTTTAATTACTCAGCTCTTTGTCTAAGTGTAAACGTTTAAATGTCAAACGTCCACTTGTGAACATCGGCTACTGCAACAGATAACTTCGACGGTAACTTAATTATGCCATAGATAGGTAATTAACGTGTTTGGTAGTCGTATATTTGTGATGAATATGATAGAATAAGTAGTTCTTAGACTTAGACTGCCGCGTTGGTCAAGTGGTCGCAAGCGCTGCCGCTGAGCATGAGGTCCTGGGTTTGATTCCCGGGTTGGGCAAAGTGTTATTGGGTTTTCCCATCTGGAATTTCTCACTAAATCAACCGAGACTCAGCCCGGAGTCTCGATTTGTGTCCGGTTGATGGCAGTAGGCTCGTCCTCTATCCCCAGGCAAAATTTTGGGTGTACTAAGGTACCATCGAAGAAGCTCATATCTAACCACCGTAAGGACTACTCTTGCTTGCAGCACTCGGCGGCTATAGCACCGGGCCGGTAACAGATGTGGTCATCGTGTTCACGGGATTTTATTTTGAAACTGGTTAGAAATGAACTTCTTTGATGGTACATCTCTGCCTAACCCGTCGGGGAATACAGGTCTGATGATATGTTATGTAAGTCGTTCTTATAATTAATGTCATTCGTATTGCTGATTTTCTGTTATTTTATTACGTTTCACGCTTCTTATAATGCTCACATTGAATACAGCTTTAACTAAAATAGCCACATCTGTTGAACAAATTATTTACTGCAGTATATTGTATTCGAGCGAAGGAAACCCATCAAAAGTGAGGAACTAGACCTACATTCCTTTTTAGGATAAAACTCCCGAAATACCAAAAACCGAATTCGTATTTTTGTTACCGAAGTATAAAAATATCAAGCGTTAAATATTTGGTCAATGTCGTTAAAACGCGAGCTGAAATAACATGTCGTGTATAAATAATGAGAACGTACGAAAATAATCTCGAATAAAGCTCAATGTCTTTAATATTTTCCATCACAATGTTGGATTTTCGGCAATATCAAATTCTAATATCAAGCTGCTTGCCACATGTCGACATGGTATCAATAAAATCCATTCCAATAAAGTTTCTTTTGTGTCGGTGTTAAGGCTCGTCCGTATTGGCGCACAAATTGCGATTCGTGTCCCAAAACTCGTAACTGACTTTTCTGTACAATGAACACCTACTATTGAACACTAGTACGCATAGAAAGCAGTAACTGACGGTAGGTACTATCGCGGACATTGGCGCCTGCCCTCTTTTCGACCTTATTGCTTAGGCAATAAGGTCGAACAGCGGTCAGGCGCCAGTGTCCGCGCTGGTACATCAGGGACATTTTTTTGGTAAAAATATTAATTTTTCATCTCGAGTTGGCACAAACTAAGGGATATTCTCCTATTGATCCTGATTTTAAAAAAGTAAGCCAGTCGGCTCAATTTTGAGCGGGTAGAGTAGAATAAATATTAGGAGAAATCATTTAAATTGTAAAGAATATTTTATTATATCTAATATTTGATGAGGTGGAGACACTCTACTATTGATTTAGTTCGACTTTGTGGTATTTTAAATTATGGTTTGATTTTAAATACAATTATCAATCCCTAATGTGCCTTTTCATTACCTGTAGCACTGTAAAAGAGTTAATGTAGAAAAAAGGTACGTTTTGCGAAAGGTGCATTTTGAGAATGGTACATTCTGAGACTGAACTAGACTGACGGGTCCATTTACGCTGGATGTAGTCAGCCTTATATTCATGAAAGCTCTTTTATTGCCTCAAAACAACATAAAATGTGCCCCAATGTGAGCAATGCTTTACAATCATTTATTCATCGCAAACATTGTTCGCAAAAGCAGTTAAAAAACTTGAAAGTAATTCGCTTTCCCATAACAACTGAAGATTACATAAAAAATTAAGGACAACATCGCCAGGCTTGCTATTCCCCTAACTAAAATTAAAAATTTACACGGCTAACAGTGATGTCCATACTTCTTAGAAATTGTCCAATTTATTGAGAGCTCGTATTTTTTCCGTTTTGAAACTGTGTAGGTACTTATCAAAGAAATAATATTTAATATCATAATAAGGATTGTTTTGCTTACCGATCCCCGGGCGAAACGTAATTGGTTGAGGTTCTTTTGGGGTGGAAGAGAAGCGATATACAGAAAATGATCCCAGATTCTTACTTTAGAAATAATGGAAGTCGATACTGCTTGATGTAACGAAAAAGCTGTGATTTTAATTTAATTTATTGAGTTTAGTATTCAAAATAGTTTGTTGTACTTCAAAATTTTGGTAAACATGTTAGTGTTGATTCCGTTGATGTTAAAAACGATCCCAAATCCCAACCCTAAAATGCAAATGAGGGAGGATACAATACAAACTGAACGTATCACTAATTTCATTCCCCAACTCCGTATAAATATGTATGAACAAACAAGTAATGTAATTTCAAAGATTCTGTAAGCCAGTATTTACTTACTTAAACTGAATTAACGTACACAACAGTGTGGAACTGTGTAGAAGTCAACACGTAGCAAATGTTCCAAATTTGTTGTACCTCCTTGTTGCACCAAGCAGCGATGCTTTTGCCAGAAAAGGATGCGTAATAACAATCTTAAACTTGGAAGTTGACTTTAGTAAAATATTCAAGGTGCTTCACACCACCTCTTATTATTACAAAACAGAGAGGTGTTTTAATCCGACAAAATGGAGATTTGTTGCTCACAGCACTTTTATAGGACCACGTTTATAGGACCAAACTTTCTCATAAAAAAATGTACGGTCTACAGTTGTTTCCTTCATCTTTAATTTCCATTCTGATTCCTCTGTAAGTTGAAGGCAATGGAATATATTTCCAAGAGTTTTTCAAACAAATAAGTTTATGAATGTCTTAATTTATTAGTCGAGTCTTGCTAAATGAAATCTGTGTTTTCTAATGAACTGGGAGTTTCTTTAATTTCACAAATGGTGGCAGTCCTGTTATTAGGAGAGAATTAATAAAAAGAAATGTCGTTGTCGTGGTTACGTTAAAAGAAAATTTGAATGAAAATTGATTGATTTATTCCTATTACCTACTATAAGTAATAAAATCGTAAATGAAGAGTGATTACTCAGGATCGCTTGTTTCAAATTCCTGCCAACCAGAGTGCCAACACAAAACATTAATCTTGGCAAAGAAGTGATGGATATAAAAATGATAAAATGGCACTTTCGTGTAACATGGTACTAGTTCTGCTAACCAAAACCGTATCTTTAAAAAAGACATTTGTATCGTGATTCTGATACCTATAATTTTAATCACGGAAGCCACTACAACCTCCTATATAACTAAATGCGTTTGCTAAGCTAAGATATTAATTAGTAGATGACGTTCTAAACCTTCTGTCAGTGATGCATGCGAAGTTGTATTCAATCAAAACACTTTCATATTCGCCTTTTAGAGTAGGTACAAAGTAGTGCAACATGCAATGTAATTAGTGAAGTAATGTAACAGCATTCACTGATTTGGTCTGTTAACCGGTACTGAGCTGTTGGACCGATAGAATGCAACAGTAATTGCACTGTCACTCGAATTCGACGTTGCGTTACGCCATTAGTTACATTGCATGTTGCAAACGTCTCTTCGCACGATAGTGTCTCGTCGCACCCACAAATACAATTCTCGTATGCATCAGTCTCCTATGAACGGTAATTTTATTTTATTTCCACGTATTCTATTTTTATTCTCTGCTTCTGAACCAAGTTTTATTACGGAGTGTATTTGAGTGAATGGATTGTTAAAAAACGGTGAAGGAAAGTTTAATCTTGGACAGAAGGCAATAAAACAAGGGCGGGAATTTTGTGAGAAGTCGGCGCCAAGCGTGCCAGTTGCAGACAGCCATCGATAGGGTACCGAATGTAATGTCACCTGCATAGAGTGGAGAATACCTGCATAGACAATACATGCCCGCCCCGATAATTTTGATAACATCGTACGTTTTTCCGATTTTGAAAGATTTTGTAATTTGTGTCAATGTTTTTTGTGGCAATGAACTATCACGTTTCACCAATATGATTGTGAGGATCAACCTTAAATCTTAATCGCTAAAATCTTGAAATTATAAAAAGTTTGGCACAATTGCAAATGATTTAAACTCTAAAATGATTCACTGCTTAAAACGTTAAACCTAGTTAAATATGTGTCTTAAAAATTACGCAACCGAAAAACCTTACCTGGAAAGCAAGACACGCATTTAGATATTCCACAAAATTTGAAAAAAGAAGTACTGTTGGTATTATCAGCTCTGGATCAATATAACACAAACCGTTTCTCGCTGTCATAAATTTGAATAGAATCGATTGGTGTCTGCGCCTCCGGGAAAGTTAGATTTCCCTCAGGACTCCCACGACACCTGACCGAACGTAAAATATATTCTCAATTTTTTTCCCACTCCTGAAATGATGGATTAGGACTATATACGCGATGTTTCATGCTTTAGAAGGCAGGTTTTCGTTGAAATATGATGATACTGTTGAGTTTCGAGAACGATTACTTTGCGGAGACTTCTGTTGGTATGACATGCGATAGATTTTTCTTTATTGGATATATCAGTACTAGAGTTAACAAGAATACGCGTCACTGCGTAGTTTAACAGTATTATTAATAAATCTGGTCTTTATAATAAAAAAATGTTGTAGTGGACAGGCACTATATAAAAAAAAACATAAATTTCTAAAATTGACGTGATTTTTAACGCGCTCTACATAGTCCAAGAGAGTTTTATTATTCGTAGTCTAAGAGCAAATAACCAAAAAGAATCAATAATGAAACCCAACAAAAGTAAACACAAAACCACAGAAAAACCAAAGCAAACCATACTTACAGATTTTCTTGGAAAACTTCAAAACAACCCCTGTAAAATGCATTTCAAATTTTTTTAAATATACTTTTTATAAAGCTAGTAATTTAACAAGGTAAAGCGGAACTCTTTTAATCGTATTTTTATACTTCTACTTGAAGTTTACTGCCTTCGAGCTAGGATCTTTGTTCAACCCCGCCATGATGGGGAGGAATTCCTAAAGAAGTCGTTTCTTATGAAATGTAATGTTTCTTGTAGCTAACTTTTACGGGAAGAAAAAAATTGTTTGAACTTTAAATATTCATGTTGTTCTTTTTAAAAGTTAACGTGTATATTTTGTTTTAAAATACAAAAGTTTATTGAAGTGGAACTGTGTACTTGTTTTAATTAATTAGGATTCTAGAATTTCGCCAATTTACTTACCTACGGTAAAATAATCCGGACCTCATTTGTCAATATAAATTTAATAATTAGGGGGTAGCTCGTGGCTATGTAATAACAGCTGCACAGATCGATCCATCAGGTTAAGCTACGCTTGCCGGGGTTGTTCCGTGGATGGGTGAACACCTTTACATACCGAGACTCCTCCGTGCCTCGGAAAGCACGTTAATCCGTAGACCCCAGCTATCATTCGTGGATCTTTGACAGTCGTTACGGGTCGTCAGAAGCCCGAAAGCCAAGGGGTATCATGTTACCCAGTAACTGGGTTGTGGAGGTCAGATAGGCAGTCGCTCCATGTAAAATACTGGTATTCAGCTGCACTCGGTTAGACTAGAAGCCGACCGTCTAGTTGGAAAAAGGCTAGGCAGGTTGATTGAGAATTAAATAATTAAATAGTGTTTCTGTGTCAATCTAAGCTGATATATTTTCATGGTTCAATAAAATGTAAAGCCTACAAAACGTTTAACCACTATTCCTTGTTACACAACAGCTAGCAATAACGTCTAGGTAGACTAAAGTGCTCAATGTATTCCCTCGCAAACGATTACGAATAGCCAACATAACCTCTATCCCCCCGTACAAGGTTACTCCTGTTTACCTAATTTTCTTTGCGTTACCCAAACATGAACCTTTAGTTCCTCCGCATTTTTATAAGAGGAAAATATTAATAATGTCGCTAAAATAAAAATACATAGTTCAGCTTGTTCCTACAGCTGAACATACGGAATCCCTAATAAGGGAGGCTTATGGCGAATAACATCTGGGCCCCGAGGACGGCAAACACTTGGCAGTAAACACGAGGTTACAGTAAGAAAAATGTTTTTGTTTTCCAAGGCTTTTCTTATGTATTGACATAACTATGTAACGACGTATGACATACATAGACAGCAGTGTTTTGTTTCGCTACACTACTTTTTATTTTTATATACGAGTGAAGTTTTTCCTTCGCCGGCCGCTATCTTGGAGCTCGCTTTTGTCAAAGAGTACTTTATAATTTTTCGCGCATAAAATAAGAAAAATATGCCTCTCGGATTTTTCTGTCAGCCTCAAGTTATGTAAGCTAACAAAGTTCTTGTCTTATGATGGCTTATCTAAGTTGAATTTTCTTGGCAGTGTGACGATATTCAGAGTGACTTGAGAGGTTGTAAGATAAGCATTTGTAAAATAAAATTAGGTACGCTTGTCCCCGGGGAGATTCTGTTACCAGCATTCCTTTGAAGCTTCGCAGTAGTAAAGTCTTGGACTTATGTTATAGGCTTAATCTAAATATTAGTTAACATAGAGCTTCGTAATTCTAAGTTCCCAAGAACAAGTATTTAAGTAGGTATTGTAATGTAGCTAGCGGTTCACCGCGGTTTTTCCGTATAGAGTTTACCTAATCATAACAGCCAACGTTGCGACAACCTCATATTAAACTTTACAATGACTGCATTGAGTTTTAATACACGCAAGAAGAAAAGTAAATATAGTTACAGTTTAATATAAGACTTTTAGAAGACTGCCTTTGTATAAAAAAGGTTTGCTTATGAAGGATCCCAAAACGATCAATTAAAATTGTCAATTAAAATTTTTTTTTTTTACGTGATTGATATACAATGATGCGCAAATTGATCGTCGTCCAAATGCAATTGAAGCGATTGATTGTCAATCGCTTCAATTGTATTTAGTAAATTTTCCATCGACAATTGCAATTTATCGATTCGGGGACCCTTTAAGAATAACTAAAAATACATAGGGACTCATAGTTACTACGTCAAGTATACGTAATTTTCCTTTTCCTGCCTCGGATCCCTCGATAACATAGAAAAACCGGCCATAAATACCATCCAATATAGGTTCCCGCCTCCCTCAAATAGTCCATTGTGCGTAAAAAAGT
The DNA here is from genome assembly GCA_914767755.1 of Agrochola circellaris. NCBI lineage: Eukaryota > Metazoa > Arthropoda > Insecta > Lepidoptera > Noctuidae > Agrochola > Agrochola circellaris. The sequence continues at coordinate 8,270,453 of OU611853.1, forward strand.
AATTCAATACATTGTTATTCCTTTTACGTACACGCCAAACTCTATAAAGTTTCATAATGGTACCTTTGTCACCTATATTAATGGTGCCTACAGCGTTTATCTACAGGACTGAATTAAGAAATACCTTTCGTCGCATAAATCAATAGACGTGTGATATATTGTATTCGTGGAAGGGGTGGCTGGTGGCTCCCTGGTATTTTATCCTCTCTTGTTCTGCAGCCGCTGCATCACCAGTCGAGGCACGCGCCACATCGGGGGGAGCCTAATTCCTTTCCTAATTTCGCACCTTATTGTTGGCGGGTGGTAAGAAAATGGGTATTTTTTGGTATAAATTCAACACCACGCTTACAGGTCCATGAACTTTTATTACCCTTACATTTTGTTCGTAATATTATTACGTTATAATAGACTATAACTAGCTCGGTGAGTTTTGCGTTGGCGTACGTTAAATAAGAAGTAAATTCTTGGTTGGTTCCTTTTCACGGTCTGATTGTACTTGTTTAGGACTTGGAGCATAATATTTAAATTGATCGAAAATAATAGCGCATTTATTCAAAAGCAAATATTGTAAATCAAATTATATTTTATGACGTATACTTGTACCTTGTAAGTCAAGTTGCCTAGTAAGTCGTAGTAGTTTCGAAAAAAGGTAGGTAAGTAGGTAGGTACCAGTAAAAAATACAACCTGTTACAACCACGGACAGATAAGCACAAGTTTTAAAAGCTTATCCAAACCAATATCGATTTTTTTAAATGAAGTGCTTTTGTCAATTTCAATTTAAGGGGGAAAGTGTAGGATGGTTCATATATGCCTCACCCATCACAATTCGGAGCATCCACGAAATGAAGTTGGTAAAATATCTTAGACATTTGTCAGACGATTACCTGGGGGGAGAGAGGGGAGTGCCCCCTGCTAAAATTCACAATTTCGAACCCCTGAAACATCTTATTATGCTTATGAATATAAATTTTGTTATCGCTCTTGCACTTTTTTATTTATTTTTGGGAGATAAAAGATAGGTGGTATATGTATGTGGTATTGCTCCATTATTTTTTGACGTGCAATTTTGATGTTACAAAATTTAATTCAGAAAGATTTTTCTGAATATTCTGCACTGATAAGACCATTCGTTTGAGAATAAAATATAGAAATGAGAGCATGTTTTATTTGAGTTTCTAGTTTTCTCTTTGTTACCAGGAATGTTTTAAAAGCTGGACACGAGCTCCCAAATTGCTATCACTGACTTTCAGTCGCCCGTTCCCAACTACGAAAGTACAAAGTATCCTCGAAAAATCTAACAAATTCCCTTTTACTTTCACAAAAAATGAAGTTCACACACAGAAAATGTTCAGAATTCATTTAATTATAAGCAGCGGCGTACTTTCCCGTTATTTCGTATTTAGATGGGCCCGTTATATTTTGAGATAAAGTTTTCCCGAGTTGGGGAAAGAATTTTAATAGGAAAGGAATTGTTAAGAGGCCGGTGGTGGGTCAAAGCGTTCCAGGCGAGGTACGCTAACAATACTCGTTATAGTGTAAGCTTGTCTTTAAGTTCCTCCATCGAATACCCCGGGGATTTCATGTTCGAGTGGTTCCCTTTGCTATTTAAATAACGCTGATATTTTCTTTAGAGCTTCGGTGCACCTGAACGGAGGTCCTAGTATAAAATTCAATGTTTTAAATTCAAAAGGTTGTTCGTTCAATGTTTGTTTAACTAACCTTACGTCTGTCTGTGTATTTATGAAATGGATTTTTAGACTGGATTCAATATGAGGAGTATGTTGGATTTTCTTTGTAGAAATTACAGTTTTCCAATGTTTGCATTACGATATGTATAGAATTCAGATATTCTAGAATCAAGAAACCGCAGATTTTCTTTGGCATGTCTAAGATTAGTTCTTGAAGAGATATCGTGTACCTGCATATTTCTTTATGATACTAACTTTGCTTGTTCTCATAAACTTTTAGTATTTTCCTTTGTCTTTATGAACTTAACTAGCCAATTAAAAAGTTCAAGGCTAAACACATCTTACCGAGCTCTTGAAAATGTTCCTCTACTATCACCATCTCTATGGGTTAACACTTCGGCGCCATAATAGTTACCTACTGGTGGCGGCATCCGGCCAGCGACACCGCTTTGAGGGCGAACATCCACAATTTCGAACTCGCAAAGGATGTGGCAAGCCCGAACGGAAGATAAGCGCCGCCGCCGTTGAGAGTATCAGGAGAGGATGGAAACTGAAATTTTCATAAATACGTAAAATTGTTGTGCTATAGTTTGCTGAGAGGGTCTGGTCTGAATCTATAGGGTACAACAGTTTATGTTTTGGTACCTCTATCTCAAATATGGTTTTAAATAAATCCGGCCAAGGGCGCCTCACACGCGAAGGGTTTCGTACCACCGTACATTATTTAGCATAAAAATACAAAACGAAGAATATTATAATTTTTCATCTTAATTAAAATCGCAAAGATATCTTTGTATTTCATAATGATACTATGAATTACAAAGTTATTTTTGAAGTTGAAGAAAATCACCCATATTTAAATAAATACCTTATGGATCGGCGTTTTTAGTATTTGTTGATTGTAAATAGTTTATGATACACGATATACAGAAGTTTCAAATTCCTAACTTATTTAGTTGTTGAGATAGAGCTCGTACAAAAAGGGTCTAAAACTGACAACTTTTACGGCCCTCTATTTCATCATTTTTGAGCTTTTTTTTAACTCTCTACTCGATGAGCTCTAGACAATGACATCCCAAATGCCAGGGATAGCTTTTTTTTTCATATTCAAAAGAAAGTTTCTTGTATGGAGACCCCTTTAATTTTTATAAGCAAATAGAAATTTCTAAAGCTGTGGCACATGTTTTACCCTACATGTAGAGTGTAGGGGAAACACCTATAGTTAGTAGCGCGGTTTTTTCTAAAATTAATCCATAATGTATTAATTTTAGAAAAAACCGTAAGTCTTAATGTGAATCTAACATAATTTTTATCGACAACAGTAAGTACTTAGGCAGGGAAGAGCAGCTGCCCCCCCCCTGGAGTACGCCCATGTTAGAATTATTAGCTATTAGCTGCGCCCCGTGGTTTCACCTGCATAAGTCTCGATCCCGTGGGAATATCGGGATAAAACGTATCCTATGTCCTAACTCAGGTCCTGGTCTATTCGTGTGCCAAACATACAAAGCCGTGAAAGCGTAACAAACAAACTCACTTTCGCATTTATGTTTAGTTTATCTATCTTTAGTTAGGATAGGTTCGGAATTTTTGCAAAAAGCACGTTTCTAACCTCAGATGCTCCGTATGATAGATCTGTAACTGAGCAGTTCGAGTTCACCAGAGTGTCTGGAATCAGCCAATGACGCAACACAGATAATATTTTTGCCTTTTCTATTGCTGGTTGAAGAGAAATCCGCTCAGGGTATCATTTTGGCAAAAATAGATGAAGGTACAAAAGATGGAAGGATTTATCGTGCGAGTACGAAAGGGATTTATCGTGCGTATGTGCGTGGAAATACCGGAACCTCAGAACATACTGACCGTCTTTACCCTTCAAAAATGTTATTCTTAAGAAACAGTTTAACCGTTTCGTGTATGTGATAAGAGGGGCAGATAAACAAGTAGTGCAAGTAGTACCTTTGATTAGATGACAATTGACTGGCAAGCACGTGTCGCTTGGAAAAACTTAATTTGAACTTTATTGTGAAACTTAACTTTATTGAATAAATAAAATTCTAACAATATATCGGGTGTAAAAAGACACTTTCCGAAGCCGAAAGCCACATATTCTACCCATTATTTGCATCATTTTTTTCCTCTAGACCATACCTGGGAATCCACTGGTTCTGGAGATATTGAAGGTCAAAGTCGCATTTTTTTTTTTTACTTTTTCACGAAAATGAATTCTATGCGATAATACGAAACTTTTTTCCAAACAAACATTACCTGAATTTTAGATTTATCTTAACAGATTACGCATTTGAAGTTACAAAAACGCAATGAACAACAAGTACCTACCTACGTAGCGTAGGGGCGGAGCTTAACTAACACTGAATCCGTTCATTCAAGCGTGGGTTCGCGTTACATTGCGCGCAATAAAAACTTGTTTTTTTTTATTAAAAAAAAAAAAAAAATCGGTTCCCAGCAATAATTTTAGCGCAAAGCTACTTAGCTATACGTACAGTATGCGTAGTTTACGGCTTTGTGATGTGTCTTTTTACACCCTGTATGTATTTTTTATTTTTCGCCTTACAAAGATCTTATACCTTAGGCACCAGTCCTACCGCCGACGAGAAAGCGACGCGCTAAGTTGCTACAACGATTTTCTCGCTCACCATATTAGTAAAAGAGATACATATATTAATAGTTGATCGCTGACTGTTACTGTGTTGTCGTTTGTCGCAGCGACAAAAGCTATTAAAGAGGGGGTACAGGTACACTCTTTAATAGCTTTTGTTTAGCTACACCTTATTTTGCTGAGCCTTAATTTATTGAGGCACCCACAGGAAAGTCCGGTTAAGCAGCCGATAACCTCATAGGCTGACATACGAGATGCCATAAAAAATAAAGAATAAGCAGGCAGAACACTCACTGAGAAACTCACACTTAGTACATACTTATAGCATAATCAGCCTATAATGTTCCCACTGCTGGGACACAGGCCTCCTCTTGGTGTGAGGGAGCGGGCCGTAATCCACCACGCGGGCCCAGTGAGGGTTGATAGATGTGTCACATGTCTTCGAATTTTTGGTTTTGGGATGTGGTGATCAAATAATTTATACAAAGTAAAGCGCCTGTCAGGGCTTGAACCTACGACTTACAACTCGTAAGTCGCGGCCGTTACCACTGGGCCATCACTGTCCTCAGTGCATACTACTACTAGTCCATACTCATATCAACGAGTAATCGCTCGTCGTCGTCGCGCACTCGCTGCTCGTTGCTCTCCAACTCGATTTTAGGTGCTAGCTTTGCTCGCTTCTCGGCGGCAGTGGGGCAGGTGCCTTAGTTAGAGGAAGAGATATTACTGCCTAATAAAAGTAAAACATGACTACCTTCTCTTTCTCACGAATGAAAGGGGTTTAAAATTCGTAACTACATCTAGCAATCACTGGCAATTGCTCCTTGTAAGTCGTATATTTTAATTGTGTTTTAAAACTCACGTATAATGTCAAACAGCTTTATATGCAAGCAATTTACGTTAATAGCTTCGTATCCTGGTAGCATGTTCATTATAAAAAAAAAAGTTTAATAAACTAAAACCCAACTACGACAAAAAAGTTAACTAAAAAGGAAGGTATAAAACATCACAAACAGACAAATTAAAAATTAGCAGTTAGGGCATACATCGAACAGATTACGTGTGACTACTGAAATTTAAAATTATTTTGAGGCGAAAATATTTTTTTTTAAATGTACTAATTAAGCCCTTTCAATTGACATTCAACATGGCATCAAAGTTTTTTAGTTTTTTTAGTTCATGATTTGTCCTCTAGAGGTCGCCATATTCTTTTTATTATTTAATGTTTAAATCAATTAAATATTTAATTTGATGTCACATAGCCTATAACCAGCGGACGATCAAGACGCTTCCAAAGATACCTCATTTGCAAAATTATGATGAGTAGTTTAGAAGTTATGAGGGAACGGATGAACATACACAAAATCATGCACCCTCCTTTTTTGCTTCGCCGTAGTCAGGTAATAAAACTGCAGTGAAGAATTAAGTACAGTATTAGCTCTAAAGCTATACGGTTTCCTAGAAGGCGGTGGCTGCCATATAACGGCCGCACGTCGTAACGGCTGTCATGAAAATGATAGCAGTGGGGTTTGACTTTACGGTGTCAAAAAACGCTCTCTAGGAAAACACAACAACTTTCTTTCATAAATAACGTTTCAGTGACGTCATTCGCCGGTAAAATGCAGTTGCTATTTGGCGGCCACCGCTCTTCTAGGAAACGGTAGCTTTAGGTGTGTGTAAAAATAGGTTCACCTCACCTTATCTAGAGGGAGTCGTTAAAAGAAACTGCAGTCTTGTATCGGTTGGATGTGCAACACCATGTAGTTGCTTTTCAGGTCTTATAAATTGTATATTTTTATTCATGACAACGTAAATATAGTTGTGGAGTTCATAATTACTTATGTACGTTATTATTAATCGTACTATCTACTAATTAAACACAATATTCTTTTCCACAGCAATTTCTTTATCAATGCAACAATACAACCGTCTTGAAATAATTTGACTGTCAAAATACCCATAAATTATAACTTCTGTAACATTTATTTTTACAAATTGAGTTTCAGTTCAGATACAGTATAGTAAGAAATCAACTACAAATTACAAGTTGACACTAATGACTCATTTGTGATGATCTATAGCTACTTTGAAGTAATAAACAAGTTTAATATTATAATTCTGTGACATTATAAATAATTTCTAAATAAAAAGAGCCAGTCTCTTTCATGAACATTAATAGACATTGTTGTGGAAAAAAATGAGAATGAGCAAATAATACCTACAAGATCTGACAGCAACAGTACCCAATGTATGTAGGATGGAAGGGCCAATAATCATATTAGAATTTCATTGAGAGTTACGTTTTCGTCATTTTATTCACATAAAATCAACGCATCTATGTATGTTAAACATTATATTAAATTCGTAGCGAAGTCAAAACTAACATTGAATATATTTGAAAAAAAAGTAATTGCTACGAGGTCCTGGACCGATTCTAATGCCGAAAATATAGTTTTTAGAATTTTTGTCTGTTTGTCTGTATGTATGTTCCAGCATCACGCAAATTCTACTGGACAGATTCTGTTAAAATTTTGCTTTGATAGTCTGGTCAAACTGTAGGGTATAAACTATCACGCTATTTGCTATGGGGGATGAGCAATATTAGAATATCTTCTCCGTAATTTGTAAAAGGACGCGCCAAAATGTTAGGATATTGCAGATAGTTACCGATTTAACATTTTAAATGATTGTCGTCACGATATTTTTATGGAGCTAGCCGGTCAATCATGATAAGAACGACTATTTTAGCTAACTTTCAACAACAGCTAAAAAGTAAGCGGTTGGACTATTGCTTTACAAACACTTTTTTTTTTAATTCCATTCCCAACTACTGGTATTTTTGAAATTTTTTGCTGGTATTATTGATTGTTTTTTTTAAATTTTGTAATACTAATATGGATATACAAGTTCATAGAACGTATTAATTCAATAAAGAAGGAAAACTTCATAAGATTTGGGAAATTTCTACGACACGTCACATACACTTTACAGTCACAATACATTTAAGCTTCTGTACTGAGCATTTTAGAGCTAAAGACTAGAAGACTAAAATGTTTTTTTACAGGTCATACAATAGACCTAATGACAAAACAATATTATTAGTACTATTTACTTTAAAAAGCATATTGTATGGTAGGTCAATATCACAAAAACAAATATATGCAAGAAATACTACTAACACTAAAATATATAAATTATAAACAATAAAGGCTCATTGGGCATCAAAAAATTTGTCGGCGTCGCTGTCAGTGGGAAAAGTGCCCAAAAGGCTGGCAGCATTGCCACGTTGGATGGCAAAAATAGAAATACTTCAATCTTTTGGTATTATTTTACCATTATTAACAAGCATGAACTGGTGTAAGGGTATATCAGTCGCATACTGTTGGTACCAACCTACCCACCAACCAACCTACCCACCAACCTTCCCCCCAACAAACCTACCCACCAACCTACCCACAAACCTACCCACCAACCTACCCACAAACCTACCCACCAACCTACCAACCTACCAACTAACCTACAAACCAACATACCCAACAACCAACCTACCAGCCTACCAACTAACCTACGAACCAACATACCCACCAACCAACGTACCAACCAACCTACCTACCAACCAACCTACGAACCAACCTACCCACCAACCTTCTCACTAACCAACCTACCCACCAACCAACCTATCCACCAACCTATCCACCATCCAACCCACCAACCTAATTTCACCTTGTAAACTTACACTAATATCATAAAGAGGTAAAATGTATGAGATTATTTATGTACCTAGGATGTAATGTTCGGAATTACTGATATACCTACAGTATTTCCGTGTGTCATAGGATATATTTTATGTTTGAACAAGAAACACGCGGACGACGTCGCGGGCACAAGCTAGTCTTAATATATATATGTATAACATAATATTATAAGTTAAAGTCGCTTTTTGTCTGTATGTGTGACCGCGTTATTCTTCTAAACCACGCAACGAAGTTTGATGCAGTTTGTACCATCATTTAGAAATTTATTTTATTTCGGAAGGTTTAATGTATGTGTATACTAGATTAATATTTACATTACATATTAAACAAAAATCTCGATTCTTTGTCAAGTTGTAAAAACCGTACGAAGCTGGTCGCTAGTAATTAATATTTGGAAATGTATACGTTGTAGATAAAATTTGAGAAGCGTCAGAGTGACTAGTGTTTGTAGAGAACTTTCCCACTTATGCTGAAACTGGCCTTTTTATATACCTAATTCGTTTATGCTTGTTTAGATAAAAGTTTCCTATGTTCGTATTGGTTAATCATCCGATCCATTTCAGGCAATCTGTCTTCATCAGACAGCTGGATGTAAGCCCAATGAGGCTTTTAGGCGCTAGCTCGTGTTTTATTGCTATTGCGTGGATATTGGGGTTAAAATATTTTCTACATAATAATATATTCCAATGTATTACGGAATAGGGCCGCAAAAATATTGACGTGTGAGTTTGCAAAAAGAAAATGTATAATTAACACAAAGCAGCAGAAATAACCGTTCGTTTCATAGACAATAAATGACAAGTCACACATAGAGTAGACGAATTGTTTATTGTTTGAAAAACCGTAAAAGGAAGGAAAGCGCTAGTTGCAAAGTTTAACGATGTCATTGATACCGCACACAAACTTTTCGAAAGGAAACTTTGGCACGTGACACGTAAGTAAATGAAAAGATGTCCGTAACAAAATTACATACGGAGGCCGTAATATTCCTAAGAATTTCCAGAACGCAATATAACTGCTCACGGCTCACGCCTTCTGAGCCGAATGTTTTACCAAATTGACGTTCGACATGAGATCATGCATTCTTTTGATATGGTAATCCGTCCCAACCCTCGGGCAATAATCGATTATTAAATAGGTAGAAATCGGCAGATCAGGATCCCTTATCCACTGTAAGAGTCTTAAGAGGATTCCTTTATGACATGAAAGGTCGACTGGTCGTTGTTGAACAAGGAATAATTCTTTGGTAAATTACTTTTGTTACTGTCTGAAATATTAGGAACCAATCTGTTGGCGATGAGTTGCCGCAAGGAGCTTTCTAGGGCCCTGTACGTATTTTCTTACAAAACAATGAATTTTGGTAGGTATATTTTTTAATATTTTTTTTTGCGGATTTTCATAAATCGAAAGTGGGTTCGGTTACTCGTGTGTAAATTTTGGCCTGATTTGTCGATTACCGTACAGCCAAAGAAGGAAGAAATTTGAATAGCTCTATGAATAGCATAATTGGCAAGAACAAGTAGTGTAACAATAGGCTGTAAGTCACTTAATGTTTCATTTCGTAGAATAAATAGTAATAATGAGGAGTTACGATTACGACAGGCTCTTAATTTCTTCAGTTTAGAATCAGGTATGTATTTAGAGGTATGTTCTGTTGTTTAGTTATCGTACTTGGTCACAGGCATGATATAATCATATACTTCGCCAGGTATAGCATTCCGAGACACAGTGGTCACGTGGGTAACACAAGTATACGTCATCACATCTATGTTACCAATTGTAACGTAACATTTACCTCCGTGGAGTTAAGCGTAGGTCACAAATTAAAGTAATAAGACATGAAGCGTAGTAAAGAATGGAGGTACAAGGAATTATATAAATAAGAGTAGCAGCGTAGCGGCTTGAGACGCTCGACGCTGGTAGCGGCGACGAGGCGGTGACCCAGAGCTAAGGACGCGGAGCAGGAGCAGCAGGCCGTAGACGAGCAGCGGCCTGGAGTCATGAACACGAAGAGAAGCAATACGAAACAGGAGAGTATCGGAGGAGTTTGAGGTCCTCTCGCTCGGGAGGTCCGGGAGCAGCAGGCAGTAGCGGAGGAGCTTGAGATCCTCTCGCTCAGAAGGTCCGGCAGCAGCAAGCGGTAGCGGAGGAGCTTAAGATTCTCCCGCTCGGTAGCTCCGAGGGAGAGGCCCTCCTGTGTTGGAGGCCTCCCGGCCCAAGAGGGGCCAGAGGTTGAAGGCTACGGCGTCACACGCCGGAGCGGAGGTCAGCAACCTCCCTTAGAGGGAGTGCCCGAGGCACTCGAGGTTTGGGCTGGTAGATAGAAGATATTTTAACAAAAGATGGAATTAATAGTATAAAATACAGATTTGGACGTTATGATAGATCAAAGTCATGTTATTATAAGTAAAGGTATGTTTTGTAGTGTTCAATAGTAAGTGTCATAAGGTAATATACTAAGTGTTTGTATGGTGCGCTAACACCACAATAGTGGAATTCCACACAGTAGTGATGAATAGTGTGTAATAATAACTCCCCAACCACCTTTATTACCTGTGCGAATCCGATAAAACAATGAGGTTTTAATTAACAATTACGTTGGTATTATGTTTAAATTGAATTGTTTCGTTTGATTAGACAAACTTAACGACAACTTAAATGCTTTGTATATATTTTTTAACAGAATGGTGGCTGGAAATCTTTCCTCAATTCGTGTTTTGTTGCAAAAAAGTGGCAACTGGATGGTGACGTAAGCATGTGTCACTCCCGGAATGCCAGACGCTTGTTTTTTTAGACCATGGTCACAGGTAACTGAAGCCTCTTTACTTATCATTTACCAATAGAAGCACTTAAGTTTTTATTTAAAAAACACCTCAATTTCTTAACTCTTATATAGAAATGAGGTTTTTTTTTAAAAGAAAATTCTTACAAATCTCCCGATAGGTACCATTTAGTAAAATGAGTCCTCTTTTCAACGTCTTAAGCAAGTTTCTAGTGGAGTTATAAGGCTGGATTTTCTTTAGAATTAATAAACTTTTATTGTTGGAGCCAAGAAAGCTCTCGAGTGTTAGTTGCTAACTTCATTTCTAAACTCATAAACAATTTTGGTTTATTGTTTTTGTGTAACTTGCGTTCGTTATTCCGTAGACAGCAACGGCGCCGATGGCGGCTAAGTTTGTGGTATCTAACATAAAAAATGTAATGCTCATGTAACAAATTTAATAAGTAGTTTTCCCGTTTGAAGGCAGCGTGACGGTTTTGAAATGTATCTCGATATCTATCCACTGAAATTCGCATGAATAATTTTATAACCGAACGAAGTAAGATGCACTATAATATCCAAACTTGTGTTATACGGTTCCCTAGCCTAAAATTCTAATAGGTTAATCTTAAGAAACACTAACTTTAAGATGTAACATTAACCATTAATCCAGATTTTATAACCAGAAAATAACAAACAGAAGTCAAAAGTCAAAATATTTACCCAACTGTCGTTTGCGAACGAGAGCTCGTCATAAGCATCGTTAGATAAGATGAAGTAAGCTCAATAAGGCTCACAACAAATACTTTAAGCGCCGGCCTGGGAAACAAACAGGCTTTAATTTCCTTTTGCAAATTGAAAAAAATAAAACTTAAAACATCTTTGAACGTCTGTATCGCTTGGAAGATTAATTTTATCTTTTAATCAAAATAAAATACGAATAAGTATAAAGTCTTTTTTCGGACTAAACGTTGTCAATAGGGTGAGATAAGTCTGCAGTAATTTCAAACATTTTAAACTTATCATAAGGTAATTTATGGAAACGGTTTCTGCGCTTACTAAGTATCAAAATATGCACGGTTGCTTTTTATACGAGAATTTGACAAAGCGAATCCTGGAAAAACCGAATAAAAATCAAAACTGAAAGAGTAGAGGGAAGTGCCACGTCAACTCTTTCCTTTTTTAAAACGAAAAAACCTGTGATGAAAGAGGTGACGAAAGCATTACATCTCTTGGCGGTTTTTTTTTAAATACGAAGAGTGAATCAAGCCTTCGAGCAGTACCTACTGAGGACCATATTTACGACAAAACAAAAAGTACATCATATAAATATTTAATGCCAACATTTTAATACTATGTCCAGTATTAATTTACTGCGTTTCCTGTCGGCAACGATGAATACCTGACTACTCTTAAAATAAAACTCAAGACGACAGACGATACCCAATACATTTTAAAATTAACTTCATTAGGTACCATTGTTTCTATATTCTTTTTAATATCGTATCGGTAATCGACTTATCGATCAATGTTAATTACTTTTTACAAAGTAACTGATATGTGTGCAGGCGACAGGTCACTGGCCACTTGAGACATGCCGTCAGATCGTATCTGAAGCCTGCGCAAGGAAGATATGACGACTTTACTTTTTGCAGAAAAAAAAACTTTCGAAAGATGTCTGAAGAGCGAGAACACGCCGGGCGCCGCTCCGAGCCGCGCCGAAAAAAATGCATAACGATGCTTTGACACCATCACTTTGATGGTGCGAGTCGAAAATGGAAGGTTTTTGCTAAGAATAATTGCTATAAAAATTTTAATTAAAAGTAACGAATGCTGAGAACAAGTGGGAAAGTTCGCATAAGCAGCCGTGATGGCGATATTTTTATGCTTAAACTTAAATAGCACTAAATACTTTCATTAAAATCCGTTGAAAAAATTATAAGGGAAAATATGGAAATGCAGCACATCTGTAGGTATTGGCTATTACATACCCACTTCTGACGCTTTCCATTTAAAAGTCGCACATTTTCCAGTCAAGAAGTGATCCGCGGGTCTTGAACTGATATAATATTCGAACACTCTATCTTTTGATGTAGTTCCACAAAAAAGCACGTACTCCACTACGTTCAAACACATACTTTTCCAACTACGACTTCAAAATAAATTCGTGCCTTGTGGAATACATAAAAGAAAATAAACAAACAGTGACGAAGCGTCGGAAGAAGCGTCCTGTCTGATCGGAAATTCCGTTATTCGCAGAGGGAATCGACTAGTGGTGCATTCGGTCGGTTTGAACTCCAAGAGTTTGCAGTACGAACGCCATAGCCCAACTGCATGTGATTGGATTCCGAACGTATAAAAGTTTAGGTTTAAAGAGCATAGTTTACATGCACGGGGTAGGTTCGCCATGAGGAACGCGCGTCGTGTTACAAAGTTCTGAAATCTAAATGTCTTTGGGAGTTTGCATGCGAGATGGAAATAGATAACTATTTGTAGTGTTATGGTAGCCTGGTACCTGTTTCGACTAACTGAGTTGGCGTTGGAAATTGCGCGTGTTTAAACAACACCTAAGTAGTTAGGATGAAGAAAAAAATTCAAAAAAATTGCTCTATTAGCCTGCCAATAAACGAACGCTGAAAAACTCTACTTCAGGCGTCCCCACCGATTAATTCCCGCAAAAATAATTACAAACATAACGTCGTGTTATGTAGAGCAACGTGTTAATCATACTGCTATCGTGTGAGTTTGCTGTCGAAAAAAATTGCTCAATCAAAGGCCTGGCCAGGTCAAGCGTGACTTAACTCATAACAATGTAATAACCGGCCAACGAACAGCTTATTGACCTATTAGCTTTTCACTACTTGAATATTTATAGTCACTGATAACAGTTGAAAGTGCTCGCTTGTAATTATACAGGTTGTTAGTTTGACGTTATTTTTAGTTGCTAGTTGTACAAAATATTTTACAGGAAGTCGGCAAATATTGTGACTGAAATTGTTTAGCTTTATTTTGACCACTAGCAGCAGTTTGAAATTAGTTTTCCACAAACTGCATCATGAAACGTGAATTTATATTGTGATAGGTTGATTTACCTAAAAATACTTAACTTACTTATATTGCCAAGTACTAAAATGTACGTAAATGCAATGTTATTTACTGCTTGAGCTTTCGACCGATCACCCTAACATGAGCGTAGAGTGATACGCAGAGGTCAGGCCTATAAAGTCTCTCCGATCACTGTCTAAGGTGCCATCCATAAAATGGTCTGTCAAACTCAGTAACTTGTTTGAAAACTACAAACAATCTTGAAAACAATCGATTCATACATAGAAGTCTGATACCTATTTGAAATCAAAGATCTACGTGGACTACTGAACTTATAAAGCAATAGGTAAGTACTTACGTAAAGTCAGGGAAATCAATTGTTTAACTAATTGACTATCAACTTAAGGATCTTCACCAGGAAATCATGTTATGGGTTTTGGATAAGTTTATATGGAAAACTTAAAGTAGTAGCCCCGAAAACGTTTGACTAGCTCAAGACTTTCACCAGTCAGTGGAAAAATCGGCTTGAGTTATACCTTATATATGATTGTTAAAAAAATTGAATATCACAAAAAACGTGCAAAAAGCACTCCCATATTTTGATAACTTTAATAAGTCACCTAAACTTTTGAGTTTTTTTTCGTGGCTACTACTAAGTTTTCTATATAAAATCACAACTGTCATTCTTAGACAGTTTTATGAAATGACTATAACCAGGCAAATTGACGTAGTGCGTCAATTTGATAAACAATGAATAAACGATGAATACATTCCCAGCAAAAGTCCACAGTGAAACATAACATCTGAGTATTATTCCAGCTGGTTTCTTCGGAGGCATAATGAATAGAGGAAAGTTTACTTAGTCTCAGCTCCCCACGGCTAGGCTGGCGGTACAACAATGTTTATATGAAAGAACACCTGACTACACTGGCGCAGTGGCTACATGCAATATGAGAGTCTGTATTGTATGTATTGTTTCATATTTTTAAAGAAAACGGACTATTGTCTGAATCTAGATCTTGAGGGGAAGGAAAAATAAAGACCGATTTCTTTCACAGTTGAGTGCAACTGGGATACTTTTCTTTTGTTACTAACTATCAAGCTTGAAGCATGTTAACAGCTAGTAATTAGTAGAAGTGGATGACAGGCAAGCAGCAAGCGTAGTGTGGGACGCCCCCACCTGTAGATAGACCGAAGACCTTAAAAAGGTGGGTGGGACAGACTGGATGCGGAAGGCGGCGGAGAGGGTGTTGTGGCGCAGCCTGGGAGAGGCCTATGTCCAGCAGTGGACTACGATAGTCTGAGTTGGTTGATTGAGAATTGGATACTTGGGTTCGAGGTTGAGGTTACTGAAAACAATGGTGCAAATTAAAAAGCCTTTTTTTTTCTTGATGGTACGAAAGAAAATAGTTGGATTTACTCATCGTTGTATTTACAAAAAGAGCTAATAACTAAAGATTTTTCAGCAAAATTTAAAGCGTCAAAGGTCAGAAAGTTAAGTAAACTTAAATATCAAAGTCCACAGACTAATTCTTCTTTGTGAAGATTTCTTGTCTAACTGTACCTTTCAACGTTTTTTTCTTCCAATGTAATTTATTTATTTATTTATTTAACGGTTTATGTACACACATATAAACAGACAAGAAAAAAAGGAACAGAAAAATACGTACAAAGGTGATGCTTATTTCTAAAGAAATCTCTTCCAGCATACCTGCGATAGGAAAGTAGTTAAAGAGATGTAGACAACGTGTGTAAGAGTAGAAGAGAAAATAAAATACATAAAATAAAAACACCTAATTATTCACTAATTTAGTTATAATTTAGTTAGTTATTTAGTTGTATATATGTAAATGAAAACAAATGATCCTATCAGTGACAAGAATAACATAAGTAATGATGACTGTAGTGAGTAACAGATACTGGTCGCAGGAGTAAAACGTAATCGCACATTTACTTGCCCTGACACAGCCTAACAAAATAGATAGGATCGGTGTCTTATCTCCTAATGTTATGAGGACTTAAGACTGTTTGATTGGCCATTCTGTGCTTTTATATCTTGACGTGTGTTTAACGATAGGTTATTTCGGCTTTTGTTTGTTCGAATCTTATCATAATGTGTTTTTACTGGAAATACGCTTGAGTTTTGGTATCTACCTATAGTTCTCGTATAGTTTAGTACCAGGCATATATCGGTGTTTTTTAAAATTATTATATGTAATAAAAAGTTTTACACATTCAGTATTACAACGGGTAAAATAACGATTTCAGGAAATAAGGAGATACTTAGAGAAATTATTATTTTTACCATTGCAGAAGGTGGATTTGGTTCGCCATCACATTGCTTTTAGCATTTTAACCGTAGACGTTGGGCTCAAATTACCATGAAATCGAAACCAGAGGAAAAACAAAAACATTCAACTAGTGTGGTAGTAATGTGGTACATAAGGACAAAGTTGAGTAATAAGGGATACCAGTTCTCCATAACAATTACCCTACTCGGAAGTAATAAAAGTTCTTTTTTCTGTGTACGTGACGCAGAAATCAACCGACTCTTATGGACGTGTTCGGCATAGCTTACTTACGGTTTTTCCCTTTTATTTTCTTTTGGCTTTCTCCGGTTCTTACCTCTTTGCTCTCTATTAAGGTATGACTCATAAAGTTACGATTTGATGATTTTAGTAGCGATTTTCCTTACGGGTTTTCGCTGACTATATTTTTTTGTTGTTCCGTACTGGTTGACTCGCTTTGGAGTCGACTCCACCCGCCTGAAAGCTTTTTCCATCTAGTTCAGAGATTCTCAGTCTCTGGACTAGATGGAAAAGTCTTAATTTATGCCTAAATTGAGGTACATACTTTCGCTATAACATACTTTACATTTTATTATGCAAAATAGCTGATAAGGACATCAAGGGGATGAGTAACATGCAGTAGTTACTTAAATTTAATAGGTAATTAAATTTCAAAACGGATATTGCGTTCGCTAACATAACAGGGACCCATAAAAGTTATAAATAAATGTATCGATATTTAACAATTACCCAAGCATACTTTGCAAAGCCGTGAACGGAAATTTATCACATAGCGCTCACACTCTACGAAACTAATTTATTAACTCTACACGTGTCTCCGAGAGCTTGCAGCTATGTAGTGCTACTTTCTTGCATACAGTGCAAACATAAAACGTTATATATTTCCAATATATTAGGTACGTAAGTGCAATCTATCACTTACCTACATTGGCTTCATAGGACGACGTCGTGGAATGTAGGTAGGTTGGACATAACAATTTTTTTTAAAGAATAATATATTTAATCACGCATAGTTAAAGATCCTTGAAAACAATAGTTTTGTTAGGTACACAAATGTTTGATTACTGCCATCAGACAAGCGAATATAGTCGATTTGCACGAAATAAGTTCGCCCGAATCGGGTGAATCCACGCTTTGTAATTATAATATTTCACACGAAAATACCATCATTACAAATTAAAAAAAAAATCTTATAGTTTCTAATTATAGTTAGCTACAGAGGACCTAATGTGAGTTTCTTTAAACCATCTCGACTTTACGCATTGACCGCGTTCGGGGCTCCGATTGGCCCTTCTCCAGTGAAGGCCAGTGTAGGGCCAATCGGAGCGCCGAACGCGATGCGTAAAGTCGAGATGGTTCAAAGAAACTCACACTAGGGCCTCTGTTATTTCGATGTTCATGAAAATCTGTTTCATATCTGAACAAAAACGTTTATTAATAAACAAAATCTTAACTCAACCCTTTCACATAATTTCTCCGTCAACGATTTTGTATCAATTTTCACCGTCTTTTGTCATCAAATACAATGCGATCACCGTTCTCAGTAAACGAGTCTCGTTTCCTTTCGCACGTGAAAATCGGATTTGTTTAATTTATTACTTCGTCTCGAAACAGAGAGATGCTACGGTTACTTAGTTCTCGACACCTCACCGTTATAATAGGATCTCTAGGAGGATTTAAATTGAATCCAGTTGCAGGGTGTTCAAATATATTTAAGTCTTCGTTGCCGAAAATCGTGATGAAGCATTTTGGGGGCATTTTAACAGTTGATAAGTTATTTTCGTGGAAAGTAAAACAAGGGGTTGTGGCTTATTGAGAGTTGAAAAGTTGTAGATATCATACAATATTAAATTATTACTTATACATAATAATTAAATAGTGAAGTATGATAAGAGCTACATTTCCAACGAACCCTTTCCAATTTTAGAAATATCTTTATATTTTATCTGATTAAAATGGAAAAGAGAAAAACAACTAATGATTTAGTTAGGTATTTTGTATCCCTTAGGTATAGTTTGTACCTCACAAGTAGCTATCTTCTTCCTCTGCCCAACACTTAAGGGATTACAGGCGTGATGTTATGTTATGTAAATAGCTATCTTAGATCGAGCATGTTAAGCAATTATATATATATGTATGTAGAAGCAAAGGGTTGTCCAATCCTTCAGTTTATCCCCATCTTAGTTCATTCCCCTTTTCCTATTCAGAAAATCCACCTCAATACACCTCCCACTACGTCAGCTGTAGTTTTTAATAAAAAGCAAAAGTAGAATGTATCTCATTTACCCCTCACAATGTATCAAGACAAGACAAGGGTGCAAAAGGGCTGACTTCGGTACGAAAATAAACGTTGAACGATCACTTAGACCCCTCAGTTTGAACTGACGGCCGAAACAAAGGAGCTCGTGTGAAATACCTATGTAATTACGTAGAGAGACTAAACATCTATTACGTAAATAGCAATTTTCTACGTCCTAGATTTTTAGGCTTGTTGCCAGTTTCATTTTGTGTAGAGGAACTTCAGCTATGAGCCTCGTTAGGGATGTTACTCATCATCAGCTTAACCTTTTTCGGTTTTTTAGCTGCCAGTCTAAATAGACGGAAAAATCCAATTTTCCGTTGAGTGACATCCATCTGAACTTGCTAAGTAATAAGGGCACCAACTACTACTAAGGCTTAGTATAAAGGGTTAACTGGCTTCACATTTTAGGGGTTCCTGGCTTCAACACCTGTTATGTATTACCCATATTTGCAAAATAAATGTCAATTCTATTCTACGAACTGGCCCCGGTTCTCCAATTGTTTTGGTACTCATGTATCTCTTTTAGCTAGGGTTGGGACTTTCGTATTCTGTGAGTCACAGAGGGGTCTCGATGGGGATGTAAAAGTCACCCATGTTATACGTTACCGCTTCAAGCACTGCTTTGCTTTACAGCGCGATTAAGATAGGCTGAAGTGTCCGTCTCAGCATTTACTATGTGCATATTTGGAGGTCGAAATAAAACCTTAATATTGCCTTAATCGCCTTTAATGAAAATTAACATACCTAACATTGTATTCAAAACCCATTCAATAATAGATATATTTTTAAACAAAAGCTTTCTACTATCCGGTTTGACGATTCGCTCCAAAGAAAATAAAAGTAATTTTGTACCAAGAAATCAGATTAAATATTCATCATTTAGGTAGATTAAAAAAGATTGAACATTTTTTTGTAATAAAAATGAGAAAGACAGAAGAACAAAGGACGTTAATTACATCTCCAATAATAACACTCATTTAGATAATAATTATGTTCGGCCTAATTAAAATGAAAGTGGATATTAACGTTATTTTCAATGAAAATATTTTGCATAAATGTTTTATGAAAATTGCCTTTGCAATTTTCAATGAAGTGAACTGATGTTGAAAAAATTTCGTATTTATAAACTCTCCGTGATTTTTGGTAAACATCATGTAGCTACGTTAGATGCATATTCTAAAATTCCGCGAAATTAATGTATTTTTTTAGGTTTTATGTTTGCATATTTTATGTAAAATCTATTTTGCTAATCCTCTACATATTTATTTGCTTTATTTACTAGTGCTACTATTCTATTTAATTTAATCTATATTCAAACAACGGTTTCACTAGTATATTATAATAATATCCGTGAATTTCTAAGAATTGGTCGTTGTTACCTGCTTGATTGTGACAACATATTATTATAATCCATATGTTTAATTGTGTACTTTTGGCTATATCATAATATTGTTTAATACTAAGTTTTGTAAGTAAAGTTGAGGGGCTAAGTAATAACAGCCGCAAGGGTCGATCGATCAGGTTAAGCTACGCTTGTCGCGGTTGGTTCGTGACTTCGTGGATAGGTGACCATCTTTACATACCAAGACGTGTCTCGGAAAGCACGTTAAGCCGTTGGACCCGGCTGTCATTCGCAGATCTTTGACATCCGTTACGGGTCGTCAGAACCTCGAAAGTCTGACAACCAGTCTTACCAAGGGGTATCGTAATACCCAATAACTGGTTTGTGGAGGTCAGATAGGCAGTCGCTCCATGTAAAATACTGGTATTCAACTGCATCCAGTTAGACTGGAAGCCGAGTAACATAGTTGGGAAAAGGCTAGGCAAATTGATTGAGTAAGTTTTGTAAATGCGTTTTATTCATGAGTTGAATTTGTGCAAATTCTTTTTTTTTAAATCTCGAATTCGATTTTTTCGCTTTGTTAATATAACAAGTCAACAATTGTGATTTGAATAAATAAATAAAATTGCTGAATATAACAAAAGTCTATCTTGATTGCACATAATCTTTGAAACTAAACAATCGAGCAATTATATAATTGTACCAGTACAGGTACAAAACAATAAACGGTCGGATCAAACGACGATCGACAAAATGGAATGCAATGTGCATAATATGTCAATGGCGCAATACGTCATGTATATGCAAAACGAGCGTTTAGCATATCGACTGACGCGTAATTTGTGCATATCAGTTCAGCAAATCTGTTGAAATGTCTTACTTTAAACGTTGATAAACAATTTCATTTGTGAAATGGCTGAGAGTTTGAATTTTTCTCTACGGGTTCCTGTTTAATTCCCGGGTCAAGCAATTATCTATGTATAAGCGAATATCTGTGTATCTACATAGATATGATTGTAGACAGATATTTGATAGCTACATAGTTACCAAAATATAGCATGAATATCTACCTAATCATAACGATATTTTGGTCTTATCGCACAATGAAAAAAAAGTAATAATTGTGATTTCTTTGAGAATGGTCATACTTGGTAACGTTGCGTTAATATCTACTGTCTAACTCTCATTTCAACTATTCTTTGCCAGTGGAACACCTTGTATTTTTACCCACCACTTTTCAGGAGAATCAGGAATTCACTCTATAATATTGCAGCAAAACAGTTACAAAACTTTAACCGTAAATACATTACAGCTCCATAGTAATAATGCTATATCAAGCTCGGTTCAAAGCCATCAAATCCCGCTCTTTTCCTACTACATAAAATCGTGTCGCACAACTATAAAATAAACGTCGCATGTTTACAAAGCATATACCTTAAAACGTCAGGCGGTTATAATTTTTCCCATTCAAACCAGCCCGTTATCGCGCTTCCCCGACCTTTCATTCTCTTTTACAGTGGACCATTTCTGTGCAAATGTCTCAATTAACACAGAAAAATGTGATAAACGCGACATAATAAATTGGCAACAATTTTGTAGCTAACGACAATTCACTGGCTGAGCTGAAATCACGCTATCCAGCCAGACCTTTATCATAGACTATTAAGAAAATAATCGACGCCGAAATACCACAGTTCACCATCTGGCTAATGAAAAAAGTAAATAACGCCCCTGAGTTATGGAACGCAAATTCTGCTGAGTAGTTACGCCCAAAGAATTGTTTACATCGGTTCTGTTTTCCAAAGTTTTTTCTTGAAAGTTCGCGTTGAGTTTGCTTTGCGTATTCCTTTTACATTCTAACAAGATACTTCTTTGAAAATATTTTATGGATTGATCTTTTGAAACCCTTCACAGTTTTTAAATAGGATTCTCGAAAGGAAAAATTCTCGTCTGAAAACCGTAGCAGCTTGTTTTATCCGATAGCAGAAGTTTAACACTAGTAAAAATTTATAACCCGGTCTGACAAAGCAATTATTTTAATTTAAAGCACTTGACGGAAATTTTTGGAGACAAAAATGCGCTAGAAATGTATATTATGTTCATTGTATCTGCTCGGTTACTTTTTAGACAAAAGTTTATGGCCAAATCTTCAAACAATAGCGACTGAGGCACATGTATCATCATCATCGTCATTCCAGCCGAAAGACGTCCACTGCTGGACATAGCCCTCCGCCAAGCACCGTCACTTCGACCGGCTCTGTGCTTCTCGCATCCAGCGGATTCCTGCGGCCTTAACAAAGTCATCGTAGGCACTTGCATACTAGCCGCAAATAGAAAGAAATATGACTGTAGAGGACTCAACTATTAGCTTGATTATTTTCAGCTCGTTTCATGCAAAATAGTGTACCGTCAGTGATAAATTGCTCGTAAGCAAATGATTAACTTATAAGTATACAAATTATTTTGGCAAAAACCTTGCACTACGGTGGTTAAGTTTAATTTGCCGAAAATCAAAGCGCTCAAATACCACCAATATTAAAGCGATACGCGTATATACAAAGACAATACGTAATAGTTATTACTTACATGCATATTTAGCTAGAAATTAATTACGTGAATACGAGCTCAAACATCACTAAAACAAGTATGACATTCTTCATTTAGTCAGACAGTTCGCTGAATTTTCGGGGTAAAAGCCGTGTGCAATATATGAAAGCAGGAACACTTAAAGCGAAACAGTTGGAAACCTTCTCGAATATCTGTCTAATTACACGCATTTTACGTGTCGCCGTTTGTGCAGTCACAGTAAAACTGTTTGTTTGTTCGCCTCAAATGTATCACGGCTACAGCGATTGGGACCACTAGGAACTGCAGTTTATCCACACAGAACGACGCACACAATCTCAAGTGCCCATTCTATACGTCGTCAAGCCTTAATGGGCAACAACAAATGGTGCTATTTATCGTAAAATCGACACTAAAAACAGACTAACACATCGTTTCGGCAAAACACGTAGTAAATTTTATACGCCCTATTGTATAGGAGTCGGATGTACGTTCTGTTAGGCATTTTAGGGTTTTCAAAATTGAAAAGTTGACTCCGTGTGCTGCGGATTGATCGGCCATAAACTAGGTAAAGAGTGGCCCTAGATGTTTATTCTCTCCTTGACTTTTAGATCGTAAAAGTGGAGTCTTAATATCTCTGTGGACTTAACAGAAAGCCATATCAATCTAACCTTTACTGGCCGTCGTGAAACATCCATTCTGGGGTAGTAACATCCATTCTGGGGTAGTAAACTGTTGACTGCTGGCGTTGCACCTTACAATTCAAGTTCATCTGGGAGTGTGTTTGCTAGACCTTTTTTTTTACTTTAAAACATTTTTGTTTCTTTTGCTACATCACGTGTTCTAAAACTAATAACTTTTGGCTCAGTAAATAATTACAAGAAAATATTAGACGAAAATAAAATATTATATTATACAATTCGGTACTGTATTATCATACAAATTACAGTTATTTTGTTGGTTACTCCAATCTCACCAATTGCCATTTTGCCCATTTTACAGCAAATTTCGTGCTTTTTTACGACTATTTTGAGAGTACGGGGCGTTGTCATTAAACATACGGGTTGATCGTGGAGGAAATTGCTCAACAAAACGCTACAAAAATGGGATAAAAGCTCTAAAATTTATGTTGGGGGCTCATCGTGGCCATTAACACGTAGTAGCGTTGTGCATAAAAGATTAAAATGTCGTGACACAGCGCCTGCAGTATTAGCAATTTACAATTATTTTATCGTAGTTTTAGAGGCGCAGGTGCTCTCTGCTCTGTGAAGATCGAGGGGTGTTTGTTTTTTTTTTTGTGAAAATAGCTATAACCGTTACTTTCTGTTTCGAAATGTTTTTTCGTGAACGTGAAATGGTCATTCTAATATCGTAAGGGGTTTTATTTGCTCAAAAGTTAGTAAAAATTAAAAATCCTTCACAGAAAAATTAATAAAGAAAGGAAATAAAGAATAAAAAAACAAAAATTATGTCAAAATTGTAATTTTATGAGATCATTCGTTTCTTGTACTTTTGAAAATTATCGAATTTTACGAATAAAAATCATAATGTCGTAATTTGAATACTGCACCAAAAACGTCAATGGCACACGTGGCTCGTAAAATAAAATAATAAGTGTAGCCTTAGATTGGCGTCGAGCTCGCGGTGTTCGGGTGGTCCAGCTAAGGCTGTCGACACACTCGCGTTATGCGCGACAGACGACGCGACACGACTTTGAATAATTAGCTAATAATCTCATTGTTGTCTATTCAAGCGTTCACAACTTTCTTACATAGTCATTATGCGAGTTCGGACCAACGTGAAAGAATCCTTTGTTAACCGATATTAAAAGAAATAATATAAGATTTGTAGACTTGCTCTTAAAGAATACTTAAGTTAAGTTTTGTTCTTGCGATTTGTAGAACATAAACATTATGTCTAATGAATGCGAAGTGCTTTCCTAACATTTTAGTGTCCAATTTAAATGTTAAATTGGTACTTTGAAGTGTAACGAATAGACTGATGAATTAATGATGAACCATAAAGTCTATCTTAGGTGAAATTCCTGGTTTTATTCACTTTCTTGAGTCTTGACATCCCTGCTACTGGAGTAAAAAAAAAAGAACTTCCATTTTTAAAACCGTAGACAGGGAGTATGCAGAAAGTCGGTATTTTTCGCTTTGTCTTCGTTATGAAGCAGTCTTTAGTTGCACCTGGCAAGCAGGTCACGACCCGGCCTCGGCCCTCGGGTCTCAAGGAGCTAAGATTCATTGATATCGGAATACCATCCGAACATTCTCTCAGTTTCAAAGGTTTTTCTATAAATTGGAGACGGTATAAATTGGGAAACTATTCCAAAGGTATTAGATTCAGTTAAACTATGTGTGCTCATTATTTCCAGTGAAGACATTTCCTGGTGGAGGAATTAGTCTAAAGTTCTATTATTGTACAAAAGTTTTACTTCCCTCAAAATCTATTTTTAAATGCTCACAAAATTGCGATTTTTATTTAAATCTAATATACATGCTCGATCCTCGGCTATACAGGATAGCAGGGACATCGAAGCGCAACCTGTTACCATAGATTCAGTACATTTATTTATTTATTTATAGTTAATTAAAACGTACCGTTTTAATTAACTATACATCCAATTACATTAATTAACATAGAATTATAAAAAAATTGAGAGGTGTCAAGGGACACCCGGATGGAACGAAGTTCGAAGAGAGAGAGAGACAGACAGAGAAACATGCGCACGCCGCACAGCTTACAATAGCTTATTATAGCAAAAAGTGTCGTTACAACTTTTCGTGAGAATTTTTTCCGTCTAGCCCCCTTTCACAACGCGCGATAAGGAACTTCGTTCCAAAAATTTAGTTAAAATAAGCATTCATGATTCTGAAAGCCCGCGCGTTGACCTTTTCCTTAGTCCAAAAAAAAAAAAAAGTTTTCCATTCATTTTGACCGCGTAGGTATTGCACTTTTCTATAAAACAGCAGTTTTTTTTTTAATAACCGACGAAAAGTTTCTGTGCTAGGGGGTGTAGAACCATGTGCTGTATTAATGATTTCAGTTTGCGCGTCGATGTCCCTGCCACCCTGTATGTAGAATGGATTAGGATCGAGCTCAGCGTTTGACCAACAATCAATCAATTAATCTGTCTAGCCTTTTCCTAACTATGTTGGGGTCGGCTTCCAGTCTAACCGAATGCAGCTGAATACCAGTATTTTACATGGAGCGACTGCCCATCTGACCTCCACAACCCAGTAATTGGGTAACACGATACCCCTTGGTAAGACTGGTTGATACTTTCGGGCTTCTGACGACGACATAACTACTGTCAAAGAGCCACGCAAGACAGCCAGGACCAACGGCTTAACGTGCTTTCCGAAGCACGGAGGAGTCTTAGTATGTTAAGATGGTCACCCATCCACGGACCAACACCGGCAAGCCTAGCTTAACTTGATGGATTGACCCGTGCGGCTGTTATTACTTAGCCACGAGCGTTTGTCCAACAGTGTACTGGAAAATGGTAGAGATATTATGATGATGAAATGAAGATCAAAATATGTCTTAAAAAGTACCAGGTGCCTGTAAAGGGAACTTACCTATTACGGACACCTACCTACCTGTCTATTTATAGATTTTATCAGACAAAATCTAGTTACTATATTATATCTTAAAACAGCTCCTAAAGATAACTTACCATTAATTACCAAAATCTACAAGTATAATGCCAACCAAAACAAGTCTATTGAAACGTCCCGAAGATAGTGAAGCCTTTTATCAATCCGGTCACGCCTCATTCTAATGAAGTGAGGAGTTTGTCACGTAACTCCAGGGGTAGCATTCGGAATCGCGATAAAAGGAAAATTTACTGCCGCCCTAAATACTTGTAAGTACCTATATATTCTTAGGGGCTTAGGAATTAGGTGTTAGTGTGACTTGGTTTGATTTTGTGCTGATCGTACATTTTTATTTTTCTACCCGTCACTGTTGCGCATAGGTCTCCCCCTCGGCTTTCTACTCTTCCCTGTGTACCTTCTCCGGCAAATCTCCCATAAACGCCTCTTATTCATCACGCCAGAGTTTCCTAGGTCGCCCCCTCGGCGACGACGCCCGTCTTCTGGCTCCCACTGCGTGATGTCTCTGCCCCATCGGTCCCAATGCATCCTACATCCAAGGTCAGACCGTACCTAGAAAAAATTGCTATCACTGCCTTGCAGGTTGCTTAAACCTGATACCTTTTCCAATTTCGTCTCTGAGTGACCAGCATGTAAAGGGTTTTTTCGACGGAAGAATAGACAAAATGACAGATAAACAATCACAATCCGTAATTTTGTCTATTCTTCCGTCGACAAAACGCGTTTCTATGGTGGTCATGCTGCGCGTGGAGTACTATAAAATGATGCCTCAAGTGCGTTATAGATGGACATGTTCTACGACGGGCTGCTCTTGTACCAGAGCCATAGGCAAAAGAAAGAAAATACGTTTATTTGCAGTAAACATGACGCAAATAAAGAAAAAAAACACGAAAATAACAATTTGGGGGAAAATAAGCGTCACATCCACGCAAAACGGCCATCGCTCAGCAAAATGCTGTGACGCTATGCGTGACAGAACCCCAGCGTTGGTTTTCAGAGACAGCCGGTGTTGACGTGATGACGTCAACCGGTGCAGCATATAGTGAAATAACAAAATAAAAAATACAACACTTAGTTATACCAGACTTCAACATCAGATGATCCAGCAATACATGATGATAGGCATGCGAGAGGATCCTTTTGTATGATTGTAACAACCCTAAAGCAAAGCCAATGCATTCAAACATGGTCGTTAATGTTTTAGTAGATATGGTATGACGCGACACAACAGTTTAATGCTGCGCTAATTCTTTAGGTTTATTTCCAAGTTTAGGATCAAGGATTAGAAAAATCGTGTGGATAAAAACCTACTCGTTATAGATACTGGGCGTCAGAGTATTCGGAAACAGAAACGTAAAAGCTGTGTGCTTTTAGTTTTTATTAAACAAATTGAAAACTTCAAAATGTTAGCTGCATTTGCACAACACAAACTGAAACGCACAGGAAAAATGGAAAACCCAACAAAATCTTCTATCGCAAATTGTATTTGATATAACCAAAGCGCGAGATGGGAGCGGCCCGGTCGAATCTAGATAATGCAAATACAGGGCTGCACCGTCCGATGTACGGAACTCTTTTGACCGCGAGCCCCGAATAACATTTCGTTTGTATAGGGTTACCAGCTGTTTCAAATTCTACGGAATTTAAATCGTTTTTTTTATGAGTGTCGTTTTGATGGAAAATTGAAATTGAATTGGGTTTATTTCAGATTTTTTACCTAGCTCTGTTTTCTGTTACGATTAGACATATCTAGAGTTATTTATTTTATTACCTATTTATTGATGACAAGAGTGTCTCTAAATTAATCAGTTACATCTTCGACTACTGTCACCAACTAATGTAATTCTGTTCTTTTTGTAAAACTATCTTGTTATGGAAGACCGGAGTCTCCTAATACAGGCATTTTTTGCTTAAAAGGAGGCGCCAATCATCAACTTGTTGTCTTGATTTGGTTAAGAAATAAACAAAAATTTAAATTTAAATTTAATTTAACTGACGACGATGGACCGAAATGACAGCAAAAAGAAAAAAAATAAAAAAAATACACAATCTACCGAAATGTTGTGTGTAGTTCTTCCCCATGGCACAGTATCTAACATCACGAATTAATTTCATGTTTGCGTTTTCCAGCTTTTTGTCCTGACATGTAATTTCAATGATGGTGACCGTACTTATATCAAATACCGGGCCAAAAGCGGCGGCCGAGCGGTCACGGTGAATGTTGTTTTAATAAAATGACACTGATTTAATCTGTGCTCACTGGGAAATTAGAATTTTCGGAAGGTTTTTTTCAGGACCCATCCGAAATTGTAAGTTACGTCATATCTGCAGTAATAAAAGTGCTGGATAAAAAGTAGGTATGTTTTCATATTGTATTTTCCGTTTATTAAAAATGGAAGCAAAATGGTAGACTATACAATTATTTTTCTCCTGGGACAGACCAGGGGCCTAACTAATAAAACGTCGGTCTCAAATTGTCGGATTGTCACCGGTCACCAGTCGTCTGTCGAGACGACAGATGACCGGTGACAATCCGACAATTTGTCAAGTTTACAAGTTTCTTTCGTACATTTTCTGTTATAAAACAGCACCTGTCGGGAAATGTTGAATTTTTTGACAAATATGTCGGATTGTCAGTTATATTAAATAGGGCCCAGGATAAAATAATATAGGTTTTATTCTGTTCAGATAGAGTAAGTTTGATTAACTATAGTTTAAGAACGACTTAAATTGTAACAGCTGAACGGCTGTGGTCCGACATAAATCCTACTTTTATGTGTCTCAAGCAGATCTTCTCCATACCGATATCGCCAAACTTCAGATATTGGCAAATTCCATTATTCTATTTTCCAAAATAAAAGCATATTCCTGATGCTATAAAATTCTTCGATTTCATAAATTATATCGCAATTTCTGGCACTTTAATGTTTTATTCAGGCAGTAGGTAGGTACGTGTTAACGGCTCAGATGAATTTTTGACATCCATTCCTCGGTTTAGTTTTATATAAAATTTTGAAAGTACAGCATTGAGGCATCAGCGATTCTGAGTGCTTTCCGAGAATCTGGAAATTTTGAAATGGAATTATGAATATTTTGAAGTGCTAAGTTACTTTTGAAATAAAAGGGGAAATCGTTTTTCAGGAAGTGTTACGATTTGATTAGGTGAATGTAAAAACATTATGTAAAATGTGGGTATGTTAATAAAAAAAGAAATCTATTTATCTATACCCTTTATATAGAAATCAATCGCCGTGCGTTAGTCACGAAAAAACTCGACAATGGTTCGACCGATTTGAATTTTTTTCAGAACGGCCAAAAAATCGACAAAACTCTATATTTGATAAGTACGAGTTTGAAACGTGGTACAAAGTTCACTGGGTCATCTAGTTATAAAGAAGATTCACGACATAGGTACACAAATTAACGAACCATTTGGACAAATAGAGTTATCTATCTAATTTTATAAAGACCAAAAATGGGCTTGTAAGTGTCTCAGAAGATCTACTCACAAAAATAAACATTTCATTTCACCAAAGCTAAATAAAATCACGTTGGTACCTATCAGTATCAAAGCAGAAATACAAAATCATAATGCACAGGCACTTTCAAAATTAATACGATTGCTTTTTATCAGGCATCGTGATGAAGTATCGCTGTATCCCGTACACAATAAGAGTAATCCATTCATGTCAGTGAACAAAAAGCAATATCGCCAATGAAAACTAGTATTCGTTAAGCATCCTTTATCCTTTGTAAAGTATTGAAAATATTCAATAATATTTCACGAATCTCTTTACGCTTGCAAAGTTCGGTGCACCATAAAATACATTTTTTTTGTAATGAAATTCGATCCGATAGTTTTTTTTGTATGGATCTGTTTTTGTGTAATGTGACATGGGATGCCTGTGATATCCCAGAAATTCATGAAAAGAAATATTATAATTTGTTGATGTGTAGTAAATCATTGTTACCTACTTTTCTGAACAGAATACCTACTGCTGAATGGAGCATTCTGACTTATATAGGGTAACTAAAGCAACTACAATTTACTTTACGATATTATCGACCCATATAATAATATTATGATCGATATATTAGATTAGATAGACAATAGAGATTTATATTAAGTAGAATAATGTGTAGAAACTGTATAATCCATAAGAAATAAAAGGCTTTTTTATTTTTATTTTATTTATTATACTATCGACCCGCCACTGCGTCGCACGGGTGCAATCTACTGATGCGGCGTCATGTCAAAACGTCGCGATTTCTGTGCTTTATCTAAGTTAAATATTAATGTTATATAAATACAAACCTTCCTGAATAAATTCTCAAAATGATGGTGCAACATCAAAATCCATTGTGTAGTTCAAAAGAACTCCGTGGACAAACAGAAAGACACGGAAATCGACTTTGTTTTATACTATTTCTATTATATGTAGATTAGGGTTCGAAGTGCCAAGTGGTCTATTTAAACAGCATCTGTATAAAAGTCGGACATACAAAAGAACTGATGACCCACTAATTAATATTCCACCGCCATTAAAGCCATAATATTTTTTGGCCAACATTGGACCATATTATGTCCAAAATCCGCAGACATTGTTCATCATAAAATGCAAATTCGTGTAAGTAGGGTAGGAAAGCTCACGAGTGGCCAATAAATAACAAATCAGTCACAGGCATAATGGGACCATTCCTCAGCGCCAAGAAGTTGGGAGTTGGCTGTAGTTCAACTAAAGTTCTTGGTCCTGCGTTGTTGGGTGCGGTGAGGTAGGTAGCTGTTAGATGGGTAGTATTAACTATTGATGATTTAAATTGAATAGTTTCTAGATGGAATAGTTTTTATGGTGAAGCTACGTGCAGACTAGCGCGACGCGACATCGATAATTGTTTTACCGTGAAGTTTTCTTAGAAATAGTATTGTTAATTTACCTTATTATTGAAAAAAGCCTCCCATAAATGTATATTTGTACGCCAAATGGCAATACATAGAGAAACTATAATAATAACAATTGTAACATCTTGCACACTGTTGTAACCTATGTTTACAAATAAAGAATATTGATTTATTGATCGAGTCGCGTCGCGCTGTCGTGTCCCGCCAGTCTGCACGAGACTTAAATACGTAGGTTATTTCACAGAGTATTAAAATAATGAACTATTTTAGGAAAAAACTTTGCACAGGTAGTGCACATGATCCATATATACAAAGGCTGGTTCCGGACAGATCGGATGGTTGCAGCAGATCCCATGTGACGAAATAATATAAAATGAATTAAGTAACACATGGTAACTAATCACATCACTACCGAAAGGTCTGGCCGGCAATAGCAAAAGACAGAATTGTGGGGAAAGGGAGAGGGTGGTCTTTGCTCAGCAGTGGGACAATACAGACTGGTTAGATTAGATTGATAGATAGAACTAATCACATTATTACGGCAAAAGGCAGTCCTTAACTAGATGGCACTCGATATATATTTTTGAGGATATGATCTAATTGTTTACATATTATGACACTATATTATAATTTGCATGCTAACAAGCTGAATATGGTGAAACCGTACCAGGGTAACATCTTTGTAAGCCCATATTATGCAAATAAACTGATTGATTGATTGATACCACGAATCAAGTACAATCCCCCAAACTAAACAGTTTCAACCCAAATGCCACCCACTTACCACAAGGCGCTTTGTACACTCGTATATGAAATATTCAGTCAAATACATCGCAATCGCCGGCCGCAGCTGAATGTTCCACTCGAAACTGGACCAGGGCTGAAATTGTTTCACAGAACGACAAGGCCCAGTAAAAAAGAAGTTTGAATAAAAAACAGGAAAACGTTATGGTTTTTTGGTCATTTTTCAACTGTAAAAGCCAAATTTTTCATGAAATTGAACTTTGAGGTTTAATCTCCGAAATACGCTTTGTAAAATATCGTTTTTATTGATATGGTGCGGTGTAGGTACACGGAACAAAAGAAACAAGGATTTATTGCAGATCCTGATTGGAATATTGGAATGACACGTAATTTTCCAAAAACTGTTGCATACGGTATTTCTGTTAGGCAGTGTATAGAGTGCCGCTAGTGGCATAATAGTGGCGAAGCCTCAGCCCGGCTAAAGTGCCGTAAGCATTGGATTGTCATTGTCATTTATTATTTTGTTCGATTGTTGAGGTTAGTTTGCTGTAAAACACCACACTCCAAAACATTACATTCTTTTGTGCCTAAGCGGACCCTGGTACTCGCCAGCCGCTGCCGCGGCACCGCTCGCTCGGCTCGTGCGTTGTGTGGTCACTGTTCTAATCTAACCTAACCCACCTTTCAGCTATTTTCGTTTGCTACTTCATTTTTCGTAAATTCAGTCATTGTAGTGACTTTTGATATAATTATGTAAAACAAATACGATCAATCAATACAAAGGGCAGCGAACAAACCTCAACAATCAAACAAAATAACAAGTGACAGTGACTCAGTGACAATGACAATGCAATGCTTACGTCACTTTAGCCGGGTCGAGGCAGCGCCACTATTATGCTACAAATAGCGGCACTTCATCCGATAGGGATAGAATGCCGCTAGCGGCACTCTATATACTTCCTTTCTATTATTCAGCCCTTATAAGATCGTTACTGTAAAAGGGACTTATTGTGATGCAGATTTTTTAAATAAATTCATTTCAGTTCAGTTGATCACGAACTTTTAAAATCGCACATTGTCAAAATTAGGTAGCCTACTTTGATTTAGCTTGGTGGTCGCATTAAGTCGTTACAAGAGAACTAGGCTGCCAATATTCAACTAGTTCTATTTCAAAGATAAAAATAAAAACTTAAACTACACTTAATGCCATTTTAAACCCGCTTAATACGTTTCAAGAATTAAATTCTAATCTAGATTTACAACTCTAAATTACCTTCAACGAATCCGCTGTAATGAAATGAAATTTTCTTCATAAGAAGTTGGATGTAAGAATTAGCTGCGGCACACGACCCGGCGTTGCCTGCCTCAGTCTACAAATGCTCGCGTTGATCCTCTGAAATTGAAATTTAAGACTCTACGAAACCTTATCTGGTAAAAGTTTTACCTCGTGTCTAGAACATGTTCGTACGATATGAAGGTTAGTTATGCTGGGGCTAGATTATTTATTATATTATGAATATTTATTTGCTGCCTTGCAGTAGGTATGCCTCACTATTATGCTTAAAGTCTACGTGGTTTCATAAAATTTATCCATCAGAGGGAAAAATAGGAAATAATTTAGGAGCGATTTGCCGAGATGTCTGTTTTGCTTTTCTTTATCATAACATAACTATTTCTGGGCTCACTACAGAGGCTCTGCTCTCTAACTAGCCGCTTATAAAAACATGATTTTGATAAGTCCCAAATCTTATAGAACTACAAGTTGGCATCTTTCAATATCTGAGAGTGTGTAGTATCCATACCTACTATGTATAATCCTTTACTATTAAACGAGCAATATTTTATATATAGATATATTTGTAATCATGTTCTCGAAAACGGCTCTAAAGATTTCGATGAAAATTGCAATATAGGAGTCAAATCAATTTAGCTGGTTTCATATCTGGGAAAATTCGTTTTCTCCGTATTTTCACCCGAGCAGAGCTCGGTCGCCCAAAGTTTAGAACAAGATGGCTACCTTAGAATAATGACATGGCAGCATGGAATTAGTAAGTACCTACTATCATGGCAGCATGGAATTAGTATGTACTATACATTGAATTATTATGAATTTTCCAATACTATTACCTGAGCATTCTCTATTTTCACCAGAGCAGAGCTCGGTCGCCAAGTTACTTTATTTTAATGCTGCAATAAGACATTTGACGTTTTTCAAAGGAACAAAAAGTATATATCTATGTTACCTCTAAGTAACATTATTCTTGTCCTTTACAATGGTAATTGGAGACTCTTGAGGTGCCTTAAAGGCCCATGGTTTGTAGGGACGTACTTAACAGTGATGTATCGCCGTCATTTCATACGAACACCATATAATACTTACCCGGTGGCTATTTGTCCTGATTTGCCCAGAGATAAACTGATATGGTGGTTTGCTTTTAGTTTCTACATACCTTTTTCCGGACATTTCCTCAAAGAAAGTTGTGTGTTTTCGTGAAAAAGCTGTACCTACCTACGCATATTTTTTGTCAAAATATTATGTAGATATTTAGAGTGATAACGGGGTAGATAAACTTGAAAATATCAGATAAATACTCTGATTCTAGGACTAAAGTTATCTTATTTATTTACCTAAACCATCTAGAAAATTACCTACTTACCCAAAATAACTTGTAATAAAATAACGTGATTATAATTAATTTCTGGTAAATATTATCAGAGCAGTGGAGGCCCAGTGTGGTAACGGCCGCGACTTACGAGTTTTAGGTCGTAGGTTCGAACCCAGACAGGTGATTTAGTTTATGTAAATTATTTCATCACCATTGCTCTAAAAACGGTGAAGGAAAACATCGTGAGGGAACCGGTATGTCCTAGAATGAAAAATTCGAAGACATGTGACATCTACCAACCCGCACTGGGCCCGCGTGGTAGAGAATAGCTCACTCCCTCCCGAAGAGAGGAGGCCTGTGTCCCCCGCAGTGGGAACATTATAAGCTGATTATGAAATATTATTCTTGTGAAAATTATTCCACAAGAATAATATTTACCAGAAAGTAATTTTAGTTAAAGGCCCTACAGACTAAAGGCCATTTACTTGTGAGTCGCAAAAAACTCGATTCGTTTACTCACACGTTTGCTCAAGCCCCACCGGGGATAATAAAATATTTTTCAAACGTATACCTATTCGGCCTCATATTATATAATATTGTAGCTGTCTTTCATCATGGGTATATTTTTAGGGAGCTAAATTGGATAACTTGTACGTAAGTATGATACATTGCCGTTTGCTTTGTGTATTCGTCTGTAATAAATAGACGATCAGAATAAAAATTTCCGCGGAAAGTTATAAATTGGTTACCTATTGGAAGAAGTTTTATATTATGCTTAAATTGTAACAAAAGGTATTTACAAGGTAGATGTGAGTGGAAACGCCGGGAGGGGACGCCCTAGGAGGACATATAGTGACCTTATTAGTGATGACCTTCAGAAAGGTCAGGTGCGTAGTACTCGCAACCGGCGTGCGTGTATGACCAGAGAGTCTAGTGCGAGTTTTGTTTAACCATCTCGATTTTACGCATCGACTGCGTTCGGCGCTCTGATTGGCCCTTCACTGGCCTTCACTGCTGATGGGCCAATCGGAGCGCCGAACGCGGTCGATGCGTAACATCGAGATGGTTAAACGAAACTCACACTAGACCCTCAGATGTTTGAACGTAAACGAGGTGAAATGAGTATTTATGGATCGTAGCAGGTGGCGTTCTGTAGTTTCTACCTACCTCCGTGGGAAGAACGATGATTATGTAAGTATGTAAATTGTAAAAATGTCGGAACACATTTTTAC
The DNA here is from genome assembly GCA_914767755.1 of Agrochola circellaris. Classification (NCBI taxonomy): domain Eukaryota; kingdom Metazoa; phylum Arthropoda; class Insecta; order Lepidoptera; family Noctuidae; genus Agrochola; species Agrochola circellaris. The sequence goes on from OU611853.1 coordinate 8,305,943, forward strand.
TGCCTCTTTTGGACACTCTACAGGGTCAAATTAAATTAGCTAGCAAAACTCCACAGACGTCTAAAAAAAACACGTTGAAATAAAAATAAAACAATTTGAAGATTACCTACCTATTTTTGTACCTTTGTACTCAAATTATAATTATGTCGTATCTCTATGTATTTTACTGTGTGTACATAAATAATAAAATAAATAAATAAGATTTTTTTGGGGGTCAACGATCACAACTTGTTGTTACTTGAAGTATAGTGTGTTGGATCATTCGGTTCGCTACAAAATGTTTGAGCTGGATGGTGCTGATCCACGCGTCAGGTTCGTGAACGAGCGCCGTCAGTTGAAACTGAAGTTTCTTGCCCGTTCTTCTCCATAGAGATCTATGTTTTGGAATGGGCAACTAGCTTCAACTTTCTGACTAACTGACCGACTCTTTGACAATTCAAAAGTAACTGTAAATGGGTCACTTGAACTAATGCTTTGAATTTGAGTTTGAGCGTAAGTTGAAAAAATCTTGTTTTGGTATCGATACCAATCACGTCTGTGAAGTTTCCACAAAAAAAAAAAGATGTGAAGGGTGGGCGTTTTGGGGGACTGTCTTATGTAATTTTGACGTTCGAAAAGTGTTAATTCGCAGCCTAGTTTGAATAAATGACTTTTGAATTTTGATGAACCCACAAATTTTTGTTTTTTTTTGTTTTGTTTTATCATGTTTAGATGTTGATACCCATCACGTCTGCGGAGTTTCGTCTGATAATTTAATTTGACCCTGTATTGCAGCCCCCTGTTTGTAAGGAAAGGATACTGACCATCGTTTCGTCTCTTTACACACAATCTAAACTAATTATTATAAAGAGAAAAGATTAGATTTTTTGTATGCTTTTATGTTTGTGCTTTCACGCTAAAACGGTTGAAAGGATTTCGATGAATTTTGGCACATGAGTAGACCATAACCTGGGCTAGGATATAGGATACTTTTTATCCCGATATTCCCACGGGATCGATACATATGCGGGTGAAACCGCGGGGCGCAACTAGTGGGTATTAACGAGACCGTAAATTCTTAGCCCGCAAATGCCTACCATACATGAAACGATTACCCAGCAACATCCTTCAAACGTATTAGATAATTAAGATGGACGTTCAAATCGGACACGTTCGATTAAACGAAGTCCTCTTACCCAATACTCGGTACCGAGTGATTAAGAGATTGTGAGAAATTGCACCCCATTAATCTGTGATTACTTACTGTTGTGAGACCGTTCTTAGTAAAACAATCAGCTTGTAACTTAGATTACTGCTCTCTACGAAATATATAGTGCTCATAATCTTAAGGGAACTACAGGACCTAAACTTGCCTAAACGCAAGTTTTATAATGCCTAAAAGAATATGATCCACTGCAGTAAACAAAATCAGAAAAAAATATATGATATTCTTCAGGATATATGCTAGTATGATAGTGTGTTGAAAACATAATACAACTAATTTGATACGATAGAAAAAAATCATGAAGATACCTCTAAAAATTTCTTTTAACGATTGAAAATCATATTAATTTACATGCAATCATTCTGATTTTTTGTCAGATTATTCTAGAAGCTACATATTAGCATAATAGTGTTTTAATTGTCCAGTCCAATCAATAGATTTTCTGTAAATCGCTAACTGCTTCATATTTTGCAATAAATTACCTGCGTCGTGTCATCGCGCTTCTCTTTCATTTCTATGCAGTCCGACAGTGACCGCGCTTTAGCTGTTGTAAGTCTCTTAAGTAACAAGATTGCTGTAAATATACCTAACAATAATTTTATCGTTACTATTTTTTGACCGAGTGAGCAAAGCGTCTCTGCTTCAAGTCTGGCAAAATTTGCTTTTGTGTGTCAGTTTCTTGGAGTAACTCCTCTACAGGTCGTATTTTACAACCGATGTAGACGAAATTTCGTATACAGGTTTTATCAATTTTTTTTTTCGTCGGATATTTTGATTGGAGGATTATTTTTGAACTTCCTCTAAAAAAGGGGGCTACTGGATATTTCCGCCTTATGAGATCCGATTTAAATGTCTTTTATTTATTTGAAAGGTAGTAACTTTAAATTGGTCTCATAAAAATTTGGTGAAGATCTGATGAGGATCTTCGGCGTGATGACCAGAACAGCTGCTCAAAATATAGTAAATTGCTCACTTTTAGATTTCTACCAATGGAATCAGCCCTTAAATACTAGGAAGAGATTAGCACCTGGGACCGCCAACTCATCACAAAACTAGAGAATCAGAATTCTCTAAAATGAGGCTTTAAAACCAATATTAATCTTAGTTTTTTACAATAAGGTCACTAGATGGTGTTACTGTGCACCGATCGCGCTGTCATTGTCGCTCGTCAAATGGTAAGGTCCCGTCGAACATTTTGTGTGACTGAGTTTTGTTAGGTGTACAGTAGTTTCAAAAGTAAACTCTCTTCACTTGTGGGTTAGTTTATTTCTGTTCATTACACGGCATTTACAGAGTTTATCAATGTAAAAATAGACATTAGGAGACAATAAAAAAAAACAAATTACATTATGGTACAGCACTATTCTCGATCTGCTGTCTTGAAATTGTGACAATGGCGTGTGGGCTGCCAGCCAGAAAATGACTTCCTCGCATCTGATTTAGGGATGTTGCAGTACAGAATGTCGCTTATCGATTCTATCTAATATCAGGTATCGTAAAAAACCGATAAGTATTTATAGTAAATATCAAAATATAGGTACGATAACTAATATATATCGAAATTAGGGATCTAGCAACATAACATCAACATCTCGCTTATCGATACTTTGTGGTATGATATTAATTTGTTATAAATTAAACATTTTAAATTAGCTGTTAATCATTTTTATTTTTTATTACATAATAATATTAAAAGTCCGGTTCAAGAGTCCGGTTCAAGAGTCCGGTTCAAGAGTCCGGTCGGAGATTAGAGAATATCGAAATTAGACCTGACTAGATTTTGTTTTTGATTCTATAGCTGCTATAGGGTGGTTTTATAAGACTGAATCTTATAATTGGTTTATCCAGATACCAATTGATGCAAAAATAATATAATCACATTATTTAAAGTTAAAGTTTCACATTAATTTTAGTAAGGATTTACGATATTATCAATCATACGTCACGTCATTAGCGGTCACATATAGAAGACTGGCGTGTGAGAACACTCCTTTTTAAACGTTTAATTTCACCTTTTTTGTCATCAAATTTCTCAATAACCATGGTATAATTTAATTCGTTTCCAGTAATTAAATATGGACAAGAGCTTAAATATTTAAGGCGTACAAATAAAAACACACAAAAGTAATGATTAAATTTTTTATTTCGTGATAAAGTCACCGCATTTTTTGTCACATATATATGTGTCGTTGGCGTACAGGGCAGGCGCTTGCTTGTCACGTATATGTGACAATGGCGTTCAAAAGGTTAAATATCATCTTGCCACCATATGCTTTTTAGTAACCTACAACCGCAGTCCGGTTTTTTTTTAAATTGGATAGGTATATTAATTATAGGATTTTAAACAGAAATGGTTATTTTCACTACTAAAGTTATTTAAAACTGAATATTTACCATGTTTAAAAAAAAACATGGTAAATATCCCGTTTTAATATTAATTGTTGCAAAATAGTTTGTGCCCGCGAGTACTGTTCGCAGAACTACTAGTCGTTATTAAATAGTAACGACTAGTAGTATACGGGATATGCCCCCTGCTTGTTATGAAAGCACTTTTAACTTTTGTACATTTAAGAGGGTTTATTCTGAAAGTGGGCAACGCCGCAAATAGATGTCAAATATTTCGCTGTTTTGATTAATTTGGCAATATTACTGTATTGAAAAAAGAAGATATCGAAACACCGAATATCTAGTTTTAGATGTAAAAAAAGTCCAAGTTCCAAATGCTTTTTTACACCTAAAACGAGAATAGCATCAAATTCAATGTTATAACTGCAAATAATTATTAACAATCTAGTTCGCTAGTTAGCCACATTTCTTATTTCCATACAGTAATAATGCTAAATTAATCAAAACAGATAAATATTTGACAGCAATATGCGACGTTGCCAACTTTTAGAATGCACGCTCTTAAGTAAATATTTCTAGTAATTTTGGAATTAGGTTGTTGTTTACAAAACCCAAAACCTTTTACCAAAATGAGAAAGAAATTAATCTAGATTTTTTGGACCAAAATTCAAAACTGCTCATTGGAACACATAAACCAGTACCGCCTACCCCATTTACATCACGCAAACTTTCCCGCGAAAATTAACAATTTAAAAAGCTAAAGAACAATCATGTCGTAAACTAAGCGTAAATACTGCCTCAGCGATAAAACAGAAAAGTTATACAGCAGAATTTTAATTACGAACAAGCAAACAACGAAGGTCACAATAAAACGTAATGAATTTTCGTTGTCATTAATACACAGTGGCATTTAGTGGCCATTCGCATTCACACTCACGACTGCCATGTTTGCGAATCGCACGTGTATGTAAAAACATGGCATAAGGGTGGGAGTGACGTCATTGGTCCAACGCGCACCCCTCCACTTCGTTCGAGTACAGTATATGAGTAGTGCTAGTGCACTGACGGTTCAGCGTTTTGTTTCTATGTGCAGCGTTTGAATACGTTAGATGAGTATGTACTTAGTGACGTGTTGAGAGGACTTATAAATGCCTTGAGCTGTTTGTACTTGGGTAAATTATAAATGCGTCTAGACTTTAGAATGAAATTGCAGAAGGTTAGTAAATGTTTTATTTGTTGACTAGCTGCGCCCCGCGGTTTCATACGTGTAAGTCTCGATCCCGTGGGAATGACTAATCTGTTTCATTTTGACAGTTCAACAACATCTATTGCGTTATTTACGTTTTTGAGCAGAAATTTTTGTCGAACTTATGAAGCAACGGATTAGCAATCTGTTTCAAAACGATTCAGATTCTGATTAATCGTGTATTACGCAATAAGGGTACTGGTCATGGTCTACCCATGCGCCAAATTTCATCCAAATCCGTTAAGCCTTTTTAGCGTGAAAGCGTAACAAACAAACTCACTTTCGCATTAATAATATTACTAGCTGTTGTCCGAGACTTCGTCTGCGATCCAGGAAAAGTAGTCTATGTCCTTCTCCAGCTCATGGTCTACCCATGTGCCAAATTCAAATTTCATTCTAATCCGTTTAGCCGTTTTAGCGTGAAAGCGTAACAAACAATCTCACTTTCGTATTTATAATATTAATTAGGATTAGGATTAGTTAGGATTACTCATACTTTAAACGTGGTCTTGATTAATGATAATGCCGTAGCTAAAGGGCCCCAAATAACAAAACATACTACCCATTAATCTTTGATATTATACGTATTTATTTTGAGTTTTCGCAATTATAATAATAATATCTTGTTTGCTAATTTCCAGGTAATGTGTGAAAGAAAGAAAAGAAAGAAAGAAAGAAAAATGCGTTTATTGGCATTACAAAAAATACACCTTAAAACTATAAAAACAGAAAACAAATTATTATAATAACAAAAGGGCCTCAGCTCAGCATAATGTCAGACGACAATATAAAGTGAACCACCTGACGCTGATTTTCAGCTGCAACCCACGAGTGCCATACGCTAGAATAATAAACATAGTGAAGTGTCTGTCCGTTATAATAAATAATTTAAAGATAAAATAAAAGAGATCGAGATCGAGATTTCGAGATTTCGTGTTTTGTGTGATATTGTAAAGTTTATAACTTACTAGTGACCAAGCCGTAAAATCGAATTCAATTCCAGTACTTTGAATTTCAGCCCATACACAAAGGTTTTGTTTCTGCAGAATTAGGGGAAAAGCATGAACAAATAAGATTTGATTCCCTAATGAGCTGGTTTAGAAGCCAATTGATTCTGTCTACCAAATGATAATGATAATCACATAGTCACGTCTCATACAAGAGAGGATAATAAAAAAGAAAACACAAAGAATCAAACAACGTCTACTGATTTTATCCCTAATAACTAATGAGCGGAAATCAAATCGGGAGATATTTGTATCAGAAAGAGAACAATAATACCAGCCTGTTACTGTCCCACTGCAGGGCAAAGGCCTCTTCTCATACAGAGAAGGCACGAGCATTGATCACCACGCTTGCGCAAGGCGGGTTGGTGATTTCAGTCTTATATTAACTATATAAGTCGAGGTTTAAAGAGGACATGCCAAATGTGAGTTGGCCTAAGCAGCAATTTCTGTAATCATAAGTAATCCATAATAGTTAGGGTCACACAGTCACTTAGTCTTTGTTATTTATATCATTGGTTTTTGATAACACCCACACTTCGCCGTTATGTTTAAGTCACATGTAATAGGGGGCGAGCCTATTGCCATCAACCGGAAACAAATGTAGACTCCGTGCTGCTACTGAGAATTCTTAGTGGAAAAGTCCAATAACACTTTGGTCCACCCTGGAATCGAATCGTGGGTGTACTATGGTATCTACAGTCGAACTAACCCTTCGGGGTTGCTGTAAACTTTAATTTAAAGTCTCAAAATAAAAAAAATAACTTGGAAAACTAGCTGCGCACCGCGGTTTCACCCGCATAGGCCTCGATCCCGTGAGAATATCGGGATAAAAGGTATCCTATTTCCTATTATAGTCATGGTCTACACACTTGGAGTCGAGAGCCGACTTCCGGCCACGGTAAGCGCGGGCTTGCGGACGGTGAGCAATGGGTAGCTCGCCGTCCGATAGGGACCAGGCCCGGGTCGACGGCGCGTTGTGTTCCACGCGCGCCTCAAAGAGATGTCAGCACCAACTGACGGGGTCCGGAAGGGCCAATGCCTGCCGGGGTTGCGGGTTTGTCCGAAAGGGGTATCGCGACCCCGGCACACAGGCAACGGAAAGAACACGGGTGGGTTTTAGTCAGTAAAAGTCTGACACGCCCTCCCGTTCCACCCAGAGCGGGAGAAGTTATTTGATAATTTCCCAACCTAAAAAAAAAAAAAATGTTCTACACATTTACGACTAGTAGTTGTAGGTCATGGGTTTGAACTTAGGCAGACGCTTTACTTTATGTAAATAATTTCATAACCACTGCTCTTAAAACGGTGAAGGAACATTGGAACATCGGAACACGTGAGCAAACCGCATGTCCTAGAACCAAAAATTCGAACACATGTGACATCTACCAACCCGCACTGGACCCGCGTGGTAGATTACAGCCACAACAAACATTCCCTCTCGAGCCCTGTGTCCCAGCAGTGGTAATATAATGTCTGATTTTTTATTTAGAAGAACGTGGAGCAAAAGTGCTGGTTTTTTCATTAGGTTTTACGATAGAACCCCTAAAACAGCGCAATAGAATCAGAGCCTAGATAACAAGATCTTATTTATTCAAAGCAAACTCGTGGCTTGGCTGTACCATATTGAGTATTACGTAAGTGCCTAATACTGGCCTAGAACGCGGGTCTTAAAAAATCTAATATAAGCAATATCGTTTGGAAGTACCCTATATAATAAATCCAGTATATTATTATACGTATTGTTGTCTTTATGTAAGTATTCCGGCTACAAGGAAAAGGTTGTTCCTTTCACATATTAAGTTTAGTTTAATATTGCCGGATTCAACGATCATGATATGAAATAATATTGCTATATTATCTTTTTTTTAATGAAATAAGGTCGGAAATTATCCCATGGTAACATTTTACTGCGACAAAAAGTCCTTCGTTGTCACTAGTACCATTAACAGTTCCATGATGGAACTACTGACTGTTTTTTTTAATCACTAGTTCCATTTTAAAAGAATCTGAAAATAATGGAACTAATGTTGAATTTGTTATCACCAGTTCCGTTTAAAAAAAAAAATAATGGAACTAATGTTGAATTTGCAGATATCACTAGTTCCACATTATTACTTTATATGTATTAATCCAGGTTATAAACTATCTGTGTGCCAAATGTCAACTAAATCCTATTAGGAGCATAATACTAATGATTGGAATATTATAGTGAATTCTACGCCAGTAAAGCTCCCAGTCGGCATGATTTTTTCCGACACCTTTACACAAAACCATAATGAATTATATACTTAAACTTGCCTCATGAATCACACACTCGCATGCATTAATGAAAACCGTATGAAAATCCGTTCGGTAGTTTTTGAGTTTATCGCGTTCATACAGACAGACAGATGCGGCGGGGGGGCCTTTGTTTTATAATACGTAGTGAAATAAAATAATATATCTTTAGACAGCTTATCGAGTAAATATTGCATAGCTATGATTTGTGGAGAATGGTGGATACAGAGTATGGTGACAGCAGTAGGTATCTAAGGTCTATTCAAATCCTTGTTTCCAATTGATGTTATTTCCACTTAAACACATATCAACTTTATGCAAGTGTAAACAAAGCTGATTTTAGACTGACTAGTACTGTTGAAAAAGTCATAAAAAATATGAAGTTGTAGCGCAAACTGAACCTTATGTGTAGGTATTACAGTTCTTTTTCCTAAAACTCGTGTTTGTTTACATATTTGTCAAATAAATTGCGAACGCAGTTACGTTGATTTTAATACAGTATCCAATCACAAATCCACATATATCCCATCACATTTACCCATATCATTTACCACATCCTTTTAACGAAACCCATGGGACGATGGAATAATTCTTTGCTGAAATAAACACTTTCAGATTTTTTACCCATCATTTCAGCGAACCCCTGTATTTTGAATGCGTGAGTCAATTTATCACAATTCACGCAAATATTTGATGCATGAAAATTTAAAATTGGACGCAAGCGGCCATAACGACACGACTAAAAGTCTATGTTTAACAATGGACGCTTTTCAGAAAGTATTTACTATCTTCTGCCTGCAACTTCGTAATTCGCGTGGAAGTCGTAAGATACATGTGGCAGCATCTACATCGCCACATTCGAATTACGCGTCAAACACCTGACATCACACAAAATCCTGACGTCACATAAATCCTACATCGCGCAGTTAGAGTTTACCGCGCGAACGATATATATAAGACTAACCGACATGAATCGTTGGGCAGTTGCCCGCCAAACACGACACCCGTCTGGTCGGAGGATCCTCCCTTTTCTATGGAGTATGAGTCAACTTAACGCCCTGTTCCTCATTACCTCTAAATACACAATACACTAAAATAACAGCCACATTTTTATAAAACTCCCTCCGCCTCCAACACACCGCATCGCATCGCATCGCCCGCCCGGCTAGTACTTCGTTTCTTCCTGATTTTTTTTTCTTTTTGCGTGACTTCTTAGTGTCGTAGCGTGATGTTAAATAGCCCATAGCCTTTCTCAATAATTGGTCTACCAAATATAAAAATATTTTTTCAAATCCGCCTCGTAATTAGGGCGTTCATACAAACAAACTCTTCAAAGTTATAATATATAATAATAAGTTTAGATAAAGGTTTCTTAAACCTAACAAGGGTTACAAATAGCCCGTACTTTGTCAAGAACTAATGCCAGTTTAATTATGAGCAAATTGAAGACCTAAGCAAACACTGCGACCTCAGGTACCATATAAGTAAATTCCAAGTTATTACCCGCATAAATGTTTCACCGAACGTTTATGTTTCAGAGTTTCCAATATCACTAAATAACCAGGCATCGCCACTTGAAATTACGGAGTAAGTAATGATTTCCAAACTGAAAGCACATAATAACTAACTACAAAAGGTCCGCTCCATACAGCGCGGGGAAACACACGCGCATATTAACACGCTTCACGTACAGCGAGTGCAAGCACACTCGCGACTGGCATTCGGCCGAGATAGACCGAGATTGCCGTACATAAAGTTAACCTGAAAAAGATGTATACAGGGTGTCAGGGACATCGACGCGAAGCCGGTTACCATGGGTCAGTACATGATTCTGAACCCCCCTGCATTGAAATTTTTAGTCGGTTATTAAAAAAAAAATCTGCTGTTTCATAGAAAAGTGCAATACCTACGCGGTGAAAATGTATGGAGCAGCTGTTTTTTTTTAATAACCGACGAAAAATTTCAACGCAGGGGGGCTCAGAAGCAGTAATGCTCGCGAAGGAGGAGGCGGAGCGCGCGAGGGAGAGGCAAGAGTCGCGCCCTCGCGCCCCTAGTCGCCGCAGGAGACGCCCCGGGCGTCGGGAGTCGCGAGCCGACTTCCGGCCATCGTAGGCGCGGGCTTGCGGACGGTGAGCAATGGGTAGCTCGCCGTCCGATAGGGACCAGGCCCGGGTCGACGGCGCGTTGTGTTCCACGCGCGCCTCAAAGAGATGTCAGCACCAACTGACGGGGTCCGGAAGGGCCAATGCCTGCCGGAGTTGCAGGTTTGTCCGAAAGGGATATCGCGACTCCGGCACGCAGGCAACGGAAGGAACACGGGTGGGTTTTTTCAGTAAAAGTCTAACACGCCCGCTCAGAGCGGGAGAAGTTATTTGATAATTTCCCACCGTCAAAAAAAAAAAAAAAAGCGGGGCTCAGAATCATGTACTGAATCCATGGTAACCGGCTTCGCGTCGATGTCCCTGCCACCCTGTATATCAGAAATAATACAATTAATTGTCTACAAGTTTTGTTCGATAATATTTTAATTGACTCAAGCGTGACCTTGCGGAAATCCATTATAACATACAATAAACGACGTATATTTAGTAACACACTACGAACACTGCGTTCGGCGCTTGGCGAGGCAACACGTCGTGTCCGGGTTCACAACAAGTCAATCGTCATCCTGAGGATGCCTCGTAAGAGGTGAAACACGTGTCTGTTTCTTACAGGGTTCTTTATGACTCTTTAAGAACAGTAGATTACTAAATAAACGCCAATTGTATTCCATAATATTGTATCTGTCTATGTATAAGTATTGTGTATGTATAATGTGGTACTTAATTATTGCTACACATTGATTGATTATGGAACACAAATATCAAAGACAATCAAATAAATTCTTGAGGCTGACTGTATGTCTTTCACGTCTATGTGTGCATCTGCTTCCACTAGTTATATGGACTCGACCTTCTGTACCTTTTTATCTTGTATTCAAAGTCCGTTTAAGTTATCGACAAGTTAAGACTTGATGTGCTTATGTATTCCGGTGATACCTACGTACAGTGAGAAGGGATTTGAACAAGTTAGTTACTAGTTGGTGAGAACCCTTTGAAGTAACGTAGAAGATAGTTAACACTTGGACGGAGCCTAAAGTGGCTAACTATAGGAAATTGTGCATTTAGTTTTGATTAAATGGTTCAAAGTAGTTGGTCATAATATATAATCAGGGAGAGAAAAGTTGTGAGGAAACTTTTGAGTATGAATGTGGATGGTGTGAAAAATGATATGCTGTGACGACACTGTGATGTGATCTGATATGATAGAGAGATTAGGAAGAAGAAAGAATGCTGCCCTAATTCCAAATAACTTAATTAGAATTGAAGAAGGGGGATTGTCATGATGAATAAAATAAATTTTCATCATTATGATGTAGGTAACTTATTGGGTTGCAACACAAAAAATATACAGGATGACTTGTAATTTGACTTATTCCTTTTAAGACGTGATAGTGTGACCTATTTGTAATCGGCCCATCGGCACCTCAAATTTTTTTTTAAACTTTTGTACCTCATTAGATAGCTGATTAAATTAAAACATCTTCCCCGTAATTTATACTAATGCCATAGTAAAATTTTGAGATAACTGGTGTCAAAGTTAGTAAGTAGATGATTTTTTTAAATGGTTAATATACTTCTTCCTTTATTTTTTTACGGTTTGATGTTTAAGAAAATTTGAATACATCGAAAGGTTTATTAAAGTATTAGAGGTACCCAATGGCATCGTAGTGAAGTCCTTTCTATTTGACAGTTTAGAGAAAAGTGATATTTAGTGACAGATTCTGGGAAATTATCAATAAAATATAAAAAATTGGTTTTCTCGAATCCCATGAATTTTTGCCTAGGCTATATAGGTTGCTTAATTGTTGCAAATGGGTCACACTATTGCGTCCTAGTAGGAATACGTCAAATTACAAGTCACCCTGTATAATGTTTATATAGTTGAGTTTACAAAAGGATTTTAGATTCTTATCGACGATAACAGCTTCCCACGAAAAATTTACTGATTTCCAAGAAGAGCAGTTTAATTTTTTCCTGTCCACAAAACGCAATGAAACATTCAACATTCAAAAATATGTAGTCGTTCACAAAAAGAACAAAAATATTACTTACTGTTTTTACTTACGCATGGAAAATGCGATGCTAGTGTTATTCAAACGAGTTGTAGGAAAACCTTTTTGATATTGATTCTACTTTATGTGTGTGTGTCTGGATTGAGGAGCCATGTCTCATATCGGAACGAGGTTACTACCAATATTTAGTAGTAAATTAGCCGATTTTGTAGGCCGGATCCTGGAATTTGTAGTAAAACCCTTAAAAAGTTATACGACGTTAAAGGTGGCTCCTCAATCCTGACGTCTGGATTGAGGAGCCACCTCAGAACCCGAAAACTAGCCAACGGAAATTTTTGAAAATTTTGTAGGATTTAGTAGTACTTATGCGTAATCTATACAAAAAAAATGGGGTTTGTACGGTCGAATTTGAGATAGCTACAACGTTTTGATTTTTCATAAGAAACCATAAATTTCACCGCGCTGTATCTCGGAAAGTTATCAACCAATTGCAACATATTTTTAGTATGATTTAGCAGTAAATGTGCTCGAATTTGAACAATAAAAATAAAACGGAAAAGCTATATAATTTCAGTCTATAGAAATGATATGTACGTAGCTACTAAAGTAGTTGATCAAATCGGATAACAATAACACCAATATTTAGTAGAAATTTCTACAATATTTAGTAGAAATTTCTACTAAATATTGGCCTAATCCAACATCCTGCGCAATCAGTATTTCAAAAGATATTAATAAAATAAACATTCCTTAACAAATTAGTGAATAGGGTGACCATAAATAATTCAAAGAAGACCTTTGTTTGAAATAAGTACTTTTATTTGCTTATAAATCATTCTACGAGTACGATTACCTACGTGTAACTTATGTAATTGTGATTTTAGATTATTTGAAATACTAGCTGCGAACCGTGGACCCACCTTCATAAGTCTCGATCCCGTGGGAATAGCGGGATGAAAATTATTCTATGTCCTTACTCAGGTTATGTTCTACCCATGTGCCAAATTTCATTCAAATCCGCTCGGCCGATATAGCGTAACAAACAAACAAACTCACTTTCGCATTTATAATATTATATAGTTAGGATATTTATGTAATGAACCTAATGAAGTGAAATTCAGTAACCGGTGATGAATTTAATGATACTTATTTTATACAAACTTATGTTTAGTTTGATTATTTAAACAATATCCTAGTTCCTGATGTATCGATAGATGGCGTTGTGCATTGAGCACTCTCCGCTGAATCGCGGTGATAGGAATCTCCGCAAAAACATGACCTCTTCGTGTATAGTAAAATAAATTGTCTTCGTCAAAGTTTTTATTCATACGTTATGATTTTAAATTCATTATTGTTTCGCTGTTATTTTTCGCAACATTATTGCTATAGTAACGTAAAGAAAGTAATAGACAAGCATTAGATTAGAAAATAAATCGGTTAGACATAAATGATACAAACTCCATTAAAATAGTATTATTAGTAGTATTTTAATAGAAAATTTACAATTCATTGTAACCGCACAAAGGATCGCAAAGGAAATGAAGGCACAAAAGCCGGGGGTACGTGCCGCGCGGGGAAATCCGGCGGTCATGCCGCCGGCATAGTGTGTAGGAACCATAACAGGCGCCTGTAACTTTTTTAGTACCTACTATACAAACGGGTTATAAACAAAATCAATCAATCTGCCTAGCCTCTTCCCAACTATGTTGGGGTTGGCTTCCAGTCTAACCGGATGCAGCTGAATACCTGTATGGAACGGCGTGGAGTATTTTACAACCGGGTTGTATACCTAATTAATAAATAATATAACAATACATATATCCCGCCTATAACACCGACGCCTTACGCCTACGCCTATAACACCGACGCCTTACGCCGACGCCTAACCCCGACTCCTTGCGCCGACGCCTATAACACCGACGCCTTACGCCGACGCCTATAACACCGACGCCTATAACACCGACGCCTATTACACCGACGCCTAACGCCGACGCCTATAACACCGACGCCTTACGCCGACGCCTTACGCCGACGCCTATAAAACCGACGCCTTACGCCGACGCCGAACGCTGACGCCTTACGCCGACGCCTATAACACCGACGCCTAACGCCGACGCCTTACGCCGACGCCTATAAAACCGATGCCTTACGCCGACGCCAAACGCCGACGCCTTACGCCGACGCCTATAACACCGACGCCTAACGCCGACGCCTAACGTCGACGCCTATAACACCGACGCGTTACGCAGACGCCTAACGCCGACGCCTATAACACCAACGCCTATAACACCAACGCCTTACGCCGACGCCTTACTCCGACGCCTATAACACCGACGCCTATAACACCGACGCCTTACGCCGACGCCTATAACACCGACGCCTTACGCCGACGCCTATAACACCGACGCCTATAACACCGACGCCTATAACACCGACGCCTAACGCCGACGCCTAACTCCGACGCCTTACGCTGACGCCTAACACCGACGCCTATAACACCGACGCCTATAACACCGACGCCTATAACACCGGCGCCTATAACACCGACGCCTATAACACCGACGTCTTACGCCGACGCCTATAACACCGACGCCTATAACACCGACGCCTAAAGTCGACGCCTTACGCCGACGCCTTTAACGCTGACGCCTTACGCCGACGCCTAACGCCGACGCCTAACACCGACGCCTTACGCCGACACCTAACGCCGACGCCTAACGCCGACGCCTATAACACTGACGCCTTACGCCGACGCCTATAACACTGACGCCTTACGCCGACGCCTATAACACCGACGCCTTACGCCGACGCCTATAACACCGATGCCTATAACGCCGACGCCTATAACACCGACGCCTTACGCCGACGCCTTACGCCGACGCCTATAACACCGACGCCTATAACACCGACGCCTATAACACCGACGCCTAACGCTGACGCCTATAACACCGACGCCGATAACACCAACGCCGATAACACCGACGCCTTACGCCGACGCCTATAACACCGACGCCTTACGCCGACGCCTATAACACCGACGCCTTACGCCGACGCCTAACGCCGACGCATTACGCCGACGCCTATAACACCGACGCCTTACGCCGACGCCTAACGCCGACGCCTTACGCCGACGCCTATAACGCTGACGCCTTACGCCGACGCCTAACGCCGACGCCTAACACCGACGCCTTACGTCGACGCCTATAACACTGACGCCTTACGCCGACGCCTATAACACCGACGCCTATAACACCGACGCCTTACGCCGACGCCTATAACACCGACGCCTATAACACCGACGCCTAAAGTCGACGCCTATAAACCGACGCCTTACGCCGACGCCTTACGCCGACGCCTATAACGCTGACGCCTTACGCCGACGCCTAACGCTGACGCCTAACACCGACGCCTTACGCCGACACCTAACGCCGACGCCTAACGTTGACGCCTATAACACTGACGCCTTACGCCGACGCCTATAACACCGACGCCTATAACACCGACGCCTTACGCCGACGCCTATAACACCGACGCCGATAACACCGACGCTTTACGCCGACGCCTGTCGCCGACGCCTATAACACCGACGCCTATAACACCGACGCCTATAACACCGACGCCTATAACACCGACGCCTATAACACAGACGCCTATAACACCGACGCCTATAACACCGACGCCTATAACACCGACGCCTATAACACCGACGCCGATAACACTGACGCCTTACGCCGACGCCTATCGCCGACGCCTATAACACCGACGCCTATAACACCGACGCCTATAACACCGACGCCTATAACACCGACGCCTATAACACCGACGCCTTACGCCGACGCCCTACGCCGACGCCTATAACACCGACGAATTTACGCCGACGCCTATAACACCGATGCCTTACGCCGACGCCTATAACACCGACGACTTACGCCGACGCCTAACACCGACGCCCATAACACCAACGCCTATAACACCGACGCCTAACGCCGAAGTATAATCACCAGAGTCAACAATTCAACTCACTAAGTTAGAATTGGCCTCAAATGGCATGATTTCGTTGAAGTATTCGGACAATTTAAACTGAGTCGTAGGAATGATTGTAATGAGTTTATTTTTTTGTCAAACTCAAACTCAAACTCAAAGCATTTATTTCAAATAAACCAATTACAGGCACTTTTGAATTGTCAAGGGGTTGGTCAGTCAGAAAGATGAAGCTAGTTGCCCATTCCAAAGCGTAGTAGGTACCTATGGAGAAGAACGGGCAAGAAACTCCACGGACACTTGTATAACCTGTATAAACTGTGGCGAAGCCAAAAAAGGAGTGTTATGTGTTTGACCTGAATGTTTATCTATGTATGTCCGTCCCTGTGTTCCCTCGTAACTACTAAACGGCTGAACCGATTTACATGAATGATATTTCGTTAGATTCTTCTTTATTGCGTGAGTAACACTGAATGTTTGTCAATGTAAAAAAAAATTGTAACGAGCCGACTCCTTCAAGCTAATAGACCCGCAAATGGTCCAAAATGTTAAGGGAATATCGGGTAGCAAGATTACGTTACGCCCGCGAACACGCACAATGGGGAGACGAAGAATGGGCAAGAGTAATGTTTTCTGACGAATCCAGATTTATGCTGTGTGCAAGTGACGGGCGGCGAAGAGCCTACAGACGGCCAGGGGTAGATTTTATTCCAGCTTGTTTTGAGGAAAAAGTGCTGGTTGGCAGTGGATATGTTATAGTTTGGGCTGGAATCTCTTTAGAGCGTCGCTCGGAGTTAGTGCTGATGCTGAAAATTCTTTGTGATTTCTTTTTTTATTCTTGGTGTTTGTTTATATATTATATGGGATATTGCTCTTTTAGTTTTTTTTTCTTTTCTTTTATTTTTTGTGTTAATATTGTGTTCATAATTTAAGTACTGATTGGTGAAGTATTATTCATGTGTAAGTAAAACTCTCTTTATGATCATAGTTTAAATTATTTGTGGCCACCCTATTCACTAATTGGTTAAGGAATGTTTATTTTATTAATATCTTTTGAAATACTGATTGCGCAGGATGTTGGATTACGCCAATATTTAGTAGAAATTTCTACTAAATATTGGTGTTATTGTTATCCGATTTGATCAACTACTTTAGTAGCTACGTACATATCATTTCTATAGACCGAAATTATATAGGTTTTCCGTTTTATTTTTATTGTACAAATTCGAACACATTTACTACTAAATCATACTAAAAATATGTTGTAATTGGTTGATAACTTTCCGAGATACAGCGCGGTGAAATTTATGTTTTTTTATGAAAAATCAAAACGTTGTAGCTTTCTCAAATTCGACCGTACAAACCCCATTTTTTTTGTAGAGATTACGCATAAGTACTACTAAATCCTACAAAATTTTCAAAAATATCCGTTGGCTAGTTTTCGGGTTCTAAGGTGGCTCCTCAATCCAGACGTCAGGATTGAGGAGCCACCTTTAACGTCGTATAACTTTTTAAGGGTTTTACTACAAATTCCAGGATCCGGCCTACAAAATCGGCTAATTTACTACTAAATATTGGTAGTAACCTCGTTCCGATATGAGACATGGCTCCTCAATCCAGACACACACCTTTATGTTTATCATTTCAGCAGGCAACATTGCTTTAGAAGATAATTTTACTAAAAAAATATCCTTTTTTTGTCCCGAATCTAATAAGCACCAGTAATTCTTAAATTAGAATACAGTCATGGCAGCAGAAAGGAGCATGGTGCAAGCTATAAAAATGCTTATGAAAGATCAAAAAGAGTAAAGTGCTACAAAAACATTCCGTTTCTCCTAAGAAAGTAATAAATAGATATCCATAAATACTATGAAACGTACTACTCTTTGGAAGCATACGAAACTGTTAGAGCTAACAAAACATTCCACTCAATTAATGCTCATACCATGACATCGAAAATTACAGGCCACGTAAGGTAGACGAGACACAAAGAACAAGCGACAAAAAACAAGTCAATTCAAGCAGGAGACAGCCCTCGAGACTATGAAGCGAACCTAAAGAGGTTGGAGTAGTTACCAACGAAAATGATGCTGGACAATTTTTGATGATGGCAATCAACAAATGTAGACTTGAATAGTTCGAAATTGTGGTGAACATGATGAAATATAACCAACAATACAGACCATTAAGCGAATTTATTTAAGACCAGCTTCTGACCACGTCTATGCCCGCGTGAAATTTCTTATTCAACTTAAAATATATCTTATGATACTCGGCGATACTGTAGCTTCCTATTAGTGAAATAATTTTTGAAGATGATCCCTTACATACAAAATCACAGATTTTACCTCTTTATTATATTATTACTAGCTGCCCACCCCGGCTACGCACAGGTAGCACTAAGTACTTATTTACGGTGCACCTCCCTACCTACCTTACCTACCTACCTACATAATCTACCTACCTATCTACATACCTACCTACCTACCTACACCCTACATACCACACAGTAATTAAATAATTTTTCTTTTTTTTTCTAACTATTAAATTTATATTTATCCAAAAATAAAAATAAACAGCTGTCTGCTAAAATCGCATTCATCAAACGCGTGAACTGTCAATCGTGCGAAGTTAAAATGGACGTTAAATTATCTGAAATTTTCCAATTTTCTGAGCAATTTTCTTAATTATTCTTTACGTAAGAACCTTCTACAATATATTTTTTTAAGTTTTCTAAACTTAAAAAAATTATGGATGAAATCGGTAAAGTCGTTCTCAAGTTATGGCGTGACCAAGGGAAATAGGGATTCATTTTTATATATATAGACTGGCTGCCCGCCCCGGCTTCGCTCGGGTAGCACTATGTACTTATGTACGGCGCACCTACCTACCCTACCTACTCCACTTACCCTATCTACTTATCCTACCTACCCTACCCTACCCACTTACCCTACCTACCCTAAACTACTCACTTACCCTACCTACCTACACTACCAACGTACCCTATCTACCTAACCTACCTATCTACCTACCAACCTACCCTACTCTGCTATTCACATTCATTAAACACGCTAACTGTCCAACGCGCGTCGTTAAGTTTTCTGAAAGTTTCCAATTTTATGCGCAATTTTCTTATTTTTTCTTTCCATAAGAACCTTCTCCATACAATAACACACACAACAAAAAAAGAACACACAAGACACAAAGAATAAACGAATAAAACGACTTCACTTGAGGCAAGAAATAGCCTTTCAAACAATGTAGAAAACTTAGAAAAAAGATTAACAAGAAAGAGGCAGAAGCCATCGAAACGGTTATGATGAATTGATGGTTGACTATCACAATTGGTTCCCGATGGCACCAATAAAACCTTCAAATAGAGACAAACATTGTTGACTTACACAAGTGAAAGTCATAAAACGTACGAATATAGCAACAAAACATGACAATCTCAACAAAAACAAAAATCCTTCACATACCAAAACATGAATCCACAGCACAACTTACTGCCTATAATAAGGAAGACGCGACACAAAGAATAAGTGATAAAAAACAAGTCATTTGATGCACGAGACAACCCTTCAGACAATGGGGCGCACTTAATGCCCGTATCATGTAGAAGCGTGTGATACAGATGTTCCCGTAATTAGCGGAGCTGCGATGACTGAGTTAAGACCTAGTTAATTAGCGGACAGTTTGAAATTTTTATATTTAATTTCAATGTAGCTCGTTAGGCTTTTTAGGGCAGGTCAGTGTGTCTATGAGGTGGTGTGAATGAAGGCTTGAATGAGAGCGAGGGTTGACCGCTTTTTTGGTTGTTTAGGTGACTTTTAGAGCTATATTTTGGATGAGGTCAGCTTTTAATATGCTAGTGTACCTTTAGAACACTATAAAGGTGTAATAAAATAAGTACACTAGCATACCGAAAAAACATTAAAACTAGCACAAAAATCTGTTTTTTTTTGTTTAATTGTAAAGAAAAACATCATTGTGAAATGGGAAGAACCGTTTTTTTTTTTTTTAGGCTGGGAAATTTTCAAATAACTTCTCCCGCTTTGGGCGGAGCGGGAGGGCGTGTCAGACTTTTACTGACTAAAACCCACCCGTGTTCCTTCCGTTGCCTGTGTGCCGGGATCGCGATATCCCTTTCGGACAAACTCGCATTGCCAGCCCACAGCCCCAGCCCTCTCCAGTTTGGGAGCCAAATGTCGGAAGTGCTCCACGAAGTTCCACCGGCTGTCGAGGACGAGTCCCAAGTACTTCATCGTCGACTGGACACCGATGTGAACCCCTCTTGCCGTTATCCGGGAACCCGACAGTGGCGCGTTCCGAGGACCATAAAAACACGTGGCCTCGGCCTTGTGCAAGGCCACCTCGAGTCCCAATTGCCGGATCCTATTGACGATTGTCGCAACCCCGCGTGTCGCCAGTTCGGCCGCCGCCTCATTCGACCTCCCCTGCGCCAGGACCAGCGTGTCGTCAGCGTAGCAGACTACGCTGACGCCGCTAGGGAGAGGTCGGCGCGCAGCACCCAGTCGTAGCCGATGTCCCACAGATGCGGCCCCAGGACCGATCCCTGTGGGACACCGCACGACATCTCTCGCCGGTTCCACTCTCCGTGGTGATCGGGGTAGATGACGGTCCTGTCCGTCAAATAGGCCTCGACCAGTCGACAGAGGAAATGGGAAGTACCTAAGTATATATTTTTGCTTTGCAACTTGCCAGTGGAACTTGTACTCCTTCAATGACAGTTATGAAAACTTTGTGGTCTGCTATCCGAAGAAGATTCAAGATCCAACCTATTCAGGTCTTGATAATACATTTATGAAGATATTCTATTCACCCACGCATCCACGAGGCTATCGACGTACGCCTAACAAATAAAGAAGAAAAAATACAATCTAATCCTTTAATCCTCAAGGCGGCACTAGAAGTGTTCCTCGGTACTTATTTATGAAATAAAATATAGAATTATTTATGTTGGCAACTTTAGCTCACACTTCGCTACAATAGCGTGTTTGTTTATGATTTCCCTTGAGTACCCCTACACCTATTTGTAGAAGCCTTGAAGAGCGATAGAACGTTTTCATTACCCACGTTATGGGTTATTGTCGAGGAAATTATGTCGCAACATATCAAAGTTTGTGCTAGGAGTATTACTGTTAGCGCTATTGCCGTAATCCCCTAAAGTGAGGCTTATAACATTAATTTTGTTTGTACTTGTTAGGTCTAGAGATGAGAAAATCATTAACTAAGCAATTGACGATACATGATGTAAGCATATTTAGAGGTATGAGGAACAGGATGTAAAGTTCACTCATCCTCAATTGAACAGGGAGGATCCTCCGACTAGATGGGTGTCGTGTCTGGCGGGCAGCTGCCCAAAAGTTGATGTCGGATAGTCTTATGTATGTTGTTCGCGCGGTAAACTCTAAGTGCGCGATGCAGTATTTGTGTGACGTCATGTCTTTGATGCGTAGTTCGTATGTGGCGGTGTAACCACTACACATACATTACTAACGCCTGTTCTCTTGCGGGTAGTGAAATGCACCGATCCCAGCGTGGTTTAACCAGACTCGATAAATCGAATGAACCCCAAGATTTGCACTAGCCCATGAAGCCTCATGTTTCATGGGACTTCAAAGGCAGGCATTAAGTCCGCCTTTGTACTTTTTTGAGTGTGAAAAGTTTTAATAAATAAAGGCTATTGCAAATCGAGGAGTAGACCAGGGGGCGCGGGTAATGGTAAGGAAGAATGTGCCCTTAGGATAAGGAAGGATTTGAGAGCCATACCGGATATGCATCCTAGAGTAAGCCTTGGAATAGTGGAGAGCCGGGTTTTAATTATCTATGGATGGGCATCTTTTGCGACGTCGTCGTTATCTTCACCGGTGAAATTTGAGACGGAGTTTACGCTGGACGCTGCTTTCTCGGCTTTTTCCTATATTGCTGCTGATCTGTGTTACATTTTGCTGTGTCTGTGTCTTCGTCAGAAGGCTCGCTGCTATCCGTTTCAGGTTTCTTGTAGATCTCGCTGGCGGCTTTCATGATCTTGTATCGGTCTCTAGCCTTGTCCATTCAAAAATTGACCTGCTCTCTCTCGCCTGTTCTCTTGCGGGTAGGTAGAAACTAAATTTAAGGATC
Organism: Agrochola circellaris; assembly: GCA_914767755.1. NCBI lineage: Eukaryota > Metazoa > Arthropoda > Insecta > Lepidoptera > Noctuidae > Agrochola > Agrochola circellaris. Next base: position 8,328,262 of record OU611853.1, read on the forward strand.
GTAGCAGGTGCCGTTCTGTAGTTTCTGCCCACCCCTTGCGTAATGATCTTAAAAGAAATAAAGCTTTATTTTCAGCAGATTCGTTTTTCAAAAGTTACTGAAATTGTGGAATAATTTTGAAATAGTCTTACGAAGCTACCGAGGCTTAAACTGCCTACGTTTTAAATATGAATTTAAAAAATAAAACTTTTTTTTAAATACAATACGGGTAATTATTATTATTATTATTCATTTATTAAACAAGTTACAATGACTCATAGATACAATACATTACACATACAACAAACAATACTTACATTAACAATACAATACACAAAGCCCAATATGGTTGATTGTTATTATATAATACTTAAAACTATGTTAGTGATACAATTACACAAATACAAACAACAAAATAAATAACTGCTACAGCATTCCAGCTGAGATACGGGAGCAACGACTCACTATACAGCAGTCTAGCCTGTCAGCAATAACTCCCAGGATGCTGTTGGAACTGGCTCGCACCCTGCGCACCAAGGACGCACATCTTTTACGCATTAATGCATAAAAGCAATCAACACGCAAATCCGCAAACATCCCTGATGCGCTACAGAAGCGAGGCAACCCCATCAACACCCTGAAAGCATTATTGTACTGCACGCGAAGGGCACTGTACGACCTTTGCGTAAAATGTACCCACAGGCCACAGGTGTAAAACGAGGAACAGAAGGCTCTAAAAAGTGTTTTTTTAACCTCCGTAGAAGCACGCTTAAACCTGTGGGCAATCATATTCGCTCTGACCGACAGCGCCCTCCGCTCTCTCTCAATATCGTCATCATCCTTAAGGCTAGTGGTCAAAACATGTCCAAGGTACTTGAATGAGTGCACTCTCGATAACGGTACACCATTCACCATTACTGAAGGCACCGTTTCCGGACATTTTCCACCAGCCCCAAACACCATCACGACACTCTTTTGCACATTATACAACAGGCCATGAGCACTGGCGTACCTCTCACACACACTCACCAGTTTCCTCAGGCCACAGACTGAAGCACTGAGCAGCACCATGTCATCTGCATAGCTAATGTTGTTGACACATATGCCATCTATATAACATCCGACTCTGGTGCTACTCAGCTCCCCAATCAACTGGTCCATGTACAGGTTGAAGAGTGTAGGAGAACTCAGACCCCCCTGCCTCACACCTGACTCAAGACCATATGAAAATGTAACCACCATATGACAATGTGACCATATGAAGTGTAATCTCACCTGATGGTAAGTGATGATCAGGCCGAAGGTGAAAGGAGCCTTACCCGGAATCCTCAACCATAGAGGAACTGGCTACCTTACCTGTTAACATTCTTGTTATGGCGCCATATTTAGATAAGATGGTAGTAGCTAGCCAGGCGGACTTGAACAAGCCCTACCACCAACCAAACTGAGCAGAAAATATTACCCCCACTGGGAATCGAACCCGGGACCTCTGGGTCTGACACAGATGGTCTAACCACAAAACCACAGAGGCGGTATAATTAAATGGGTAAAATTACATTTTTCAATGTAAAACCAGATTTATTTTAGGTATTCTAAGAAAGATGCCTACTCAGTAAAATAAGTAACTGCTGCAGAAGATATGAAAAGATTACAACAATAAAAAATATTTTAAAGTGAAAAATGCAGAAATGTCTTCCTCTTAACAACTCGTTGTTAATTGTAGAAGGTAAGAGCTCTTTTGTAGCTACCTGATGCCTTCGTTTTTGTAAGCAAACAAAATAAAGTGCTGTAGGCTTCCGCCTCTGATATTCCTGAAAGTTTCATTCTTATGTAATCTCTTGTGGGATGAGTAGCGCTTCAACTGTACTAAACCACTTTTGAAATAGATTATTTTTATGAATGTTCATGTTGACTTGAAAGTTCTACGAGGTGATTCATTCCAAAGTCCTTCCTTTTATGTAGTTGCACCCATGGGCCCGCCCATGGGCCTCTGACTTGGCTTCTCATGCCGTCGAGAAATATTTCTCAGGCATGCCGGTTTCCTCACGATGTTTTCCTTCACCGTTTTTGAATCAAATGATAATATTAGGTTGGGCGTTTTTTTTCTAACAAATAGAGAATCTCGTCACTTCTATAATTTAAAATATTCATCAATTGCTTGGTATTATATCGAATAATGACCATCATAGACAACTACCAATAGTAAAAACAACCTTATTACTTATAGTTTTCTAAACATAAAAAATACCTTAAAAATTACTCCTCATTTTGTTAACATAAATTACCACTATTTGTTTTAACTTAGCCAAAACTTATTTTTGTCGCTTAATCTAAGTGGCATATTACGCTATCTTAGTTTTTAAACATTAGTGCATAAATTTTTTTAAACATTAGTGTTCATGGTTGTTATATAAATTAAGAAAATTTTAGTATGAAAAATGCAACTTCTTTAAAATTCTCCATACAAAACGCTGATTTCATAGGTGGGGACCTAATAATATCCAAAGTAACTTTATGTTATTGCGAATATTGGGAGCACAAAATAAATCGACCAATTAATGGTTTTGCAGACCGAATTTCGTGATGGCCCAGTGGTTAAGGCCTCGCCTCTCATGCAGGAGGTTGTGGGTTCAAATCCGGGCAAGTACCAATGTAACATATATACTTTCTGAGTTTATCTTGGACATTACTGACATCGGTGAAGGAAAACACCGTGGGGAAACCTGGACTTATAGATAATGTAACTCTGAAACCGCCAACCCGTCTTCAGCAAGCGTGGTGATCAATGCTCGTGCCTTCTCTGTATGAGAAGAGGCCCTTGCCCTGCAATGGGACAGTAACAGGCTGGTATCATTATTATTATATAGACCGAATTTCGGCCATCGCGGCCGATCTCAACGACGACTAACCATACACGAGGTGCACTGTCTGGTGGTCTCTCTCTGGTGGTTTCTGGTGAAATCGGCCAATTATTATGATTTTGAATGACTTTTTTGTTTTTTTAATTTATTCTTCACCATAAGTTATGACGAAGAACTACCTATTAAATGAAATAAAAGTAAACACATTTTTAGGAGAGACACGAACCTAAACAATATTACGTTAAAGTAAAGGGTTTTTCATTAAAATATAACAGGCATTTAATTTATAAAAGCACATTTGGTTTTTGAATAAAACCCTGCAAAGCCGGATATTAATTTGCAAACCATAATTTTCATATCACAAGCCACACAATAGTGTCAATCTGTCCGCCACAATTTCTAATCATATTATCGGTAAATTACAATACTAATTAACAGAGGATTACATAATTATAGGTAAATTAGCGGGGCTACATGCTGGCCACACTTGGAATCCAAACATAATTACCGAAAACTGTTATTGTTGTGATCCCAACATTAATTGAATTTAGGTACTCTGAAGTTTATACAGATGAGGTTAGTGAAGGCAATCGCTGGCTCTTTGATTAAACTAAACAATGTTTGTTGCCTTACAATTATTCATGATACGGTCCCTCTGTTTAATTTAGTAGATACATACATACCTACTTTAAGTTGGGTCCGATAGGACCCGACTTAAAGTAGGTACCTACTAAATTGTGGCTAGTTTTAACCGTAACTTTCTACCTAATAAAATATGCATAGCCTGAGTACTTACCCCAGTATTTTGAAATAAATAGGCCTCATTTTAATTTCAAGTGCGGAGAAACCGAAGAGTTATTACTTGGTCTTGTATCATTTTGCGAATTCAATGAGCAAGTAATATTCTTATTAGATAAGTAGGTATATTTCACCCGGGAAATGGTAATGTCGTAAAATATAGGCCTGTCTTTATAATTTTCTTTGGGGAAACTGTTTATGTTAAAGTTGATTGTTTGTAAAACCGTCTGCCTTCAAAGCAAGAATGAACAGGCATCTTCTGGGCACGCTCGATGCATCATAGACCTCATCCATCTCTTTCCATCAGACGTGATCGAGGTCAAGAGCAGGCCCATTCAGCAATAAAAAAGTATATAGGTATGTAGCTAAAAAGCCAGATGAAACACACAGGAATCCGTGGAGAAAATGACTTTTTTAAATCACATTGATGCCATGAAAAGGATCTCGTGGCTAAGTAATAACAGCCGCACGGTTCGATCCATCGAGTTAAGCTACGTTTTCTGGGGTTGGTCTGTGGATGGGTGACCATCTTAACATACCGAGACTTCTCCGTGCCACGGAAAGCACGTTAAGCCGTTGGTCTCGGCTGTCATTCGTGGATCTTTGACAGTTGTTACGGGTCGTCAGAAGCCCGAAAGTCTGACTACCAGTCTTACCAAGGGGTATCGTATTACTCAGTTACTGGGTTATAGAGGACACATAGGCAGCCGCTACATGTAAAATACGGTATTCAGCTGCGTTCGGTTAGACTAGAACATAGGAGAAAAGGGATTGGGAAAAGACATTGGGAAAAGGCTAGGCAGATTGATTGATGCTATGTTTTTTTTATTAACGAAGCTTATTGTCATGCAAATCTCACACTGTTCAGTACCTTCATATTAATAAATCCCGAAATAACCTGAATAAAAGAATGAATTTATATAAAAAATCCATCAACATTTCAGACTTTTTAAGAAGAATTTTGCGCACGGCTTGCGCTGCAAGAAACGAAATTAACCAAGATTTATAATTAAAAGCATAATTAAATATTGAAACAATGTTGAGTCAAGCCAACCTTCAGCGAGATAAAAATTAAATATTTGCACATGTAGGTACGCGAATCATAAAATAAATCATAGTTACGTACTTGAATTAATTTAACAAATATTAATTTGCCGACACACCATGTAAGTAGGCACGTTGTTAATTTACGAAATAAGGTTAAACAAGAACGTATCTCTCCAAATATTTATACATAATGGAAAAGATGAAACGTGGGCTCATTGCCTTTGTTGAATAATTTATATTTTATTTCTCATACAGTCCCGTTCTGACGTCCTTAAATGCGAGTCTATGAGCCCCGGGCAGTATTCATTTTTTAGACATATATAAGAGTTTCAAGCGAATAATGAACAAAGAAAAATTGAGGGAAAATTATTATTTTTATGATTAAAAAATGTATTATTTCGACGTTTGTCATTTGTTAAGATGTTAGAAAATTAGACGGGCTACCTACTTACTACTTAGATAGTTTAATTAGTATTCTTTTTTTGATTATTTTCAAAGCTTAACTTTAGGTTTCTTTATGGTTGGTATTTTTGGGAGGTCAAGAGCGTATATTCTGAAAGTGGGCACATCGCAAATAGAGGTCAAATATTTCGCTGTTTTAATTAATTTGGAAATATTACTGTATGGAAATAAGAAATGTGGCTAATAACCAGCGAACTAGAATATTAATAATGAATTGCAATTATAACACTGAATTTGATGTTGTAACCATGTTAGTCTAAAAAAGGCATTTGGAAAGTTTTCAAATACTTTTTACATCTAAAACTAAATATTCGGTGTTACGATATTAGTTATTGCATTTGATATTCAATATTTTAGTTCACTAGTTAGCCACATTTCTTAATTCCACACAGTAATATTGACAAATTTATCATTGATAGCTTTTTGCGACGTTGCCAACTTTTAGGATAAGCCCTCTTAAGGTTACGCTAGTCGGTCATTCTTCCATACAAACGCAGTATGGTGATTATTCGTCTGCTTGTCGGTGTTCATTAAAACTAAAAATTATATCAATTTGTCTTGTCATTATCTAGACCTGTACGGAAGCGAATTGGAAAAAAAAATTGGTTTGGAAGTTATGAGCGTGAAAAGTTTCATATTTCAACACTTATTTTAACTCGTCTTTGGGCGTAAATAAATAACTTATGTATAAAAAAATGGCAAAAAAGAAACCGTAGATAATTAATTCAAACATTTTAATAATTTTATTTTGATTAAATACATCCAGTAGTTTTTCCATAATATTTATACGCCCAAAGGTCTCTTCATGAAATTTTACGCGCTCGTTTTCGTTATAAATCGTCGTCTATATCACTAAATAAATGAATAAATACATAAATAGAAACTAGATAAATAAATACTTAATAAATAGGACTGATTAAATAATTAAAAAATTAGACTAATTAGCATGTATATTAGTCATGCCTGCCAACGAAATCAAGCCGTCCGTCGACTAGTGCACCCTTAAGGTTGCGTGAAATTTTAAACATTGCCGTTTTGAAAGTGTAAAAATGCTTACTGTTGAATATTTTATGGTTTTATAATTGCTAAAAAAGTCTTTCATTTACAAAAATCAACCACAATTTATAAAGCTTCTTTCGTGTAATTTTTCAGTGAAGAATACACAAGATTCGCATCATTTGTGCTCCTACATCTATCTAGCAACTTTCAAGATTACTAACTATTTATTTTAGTTCAACTTAGTACTTAAACCTTAAACCTTAGTGTCATGAGACTCTAATAAGCAACAAGAATACCAGGCAAGTAGCGAACAAAAAAGCATTTCTTAAATTTTCAATTTGGAGTCTGAACGAGGGTGGGGCATAGCAGACGCTCATAATGCCGCACTCGACACGAGGACTGACCGCGGCTACTACGACAGATTCACATTTAAGTGGTTGGTGGAATTTAGTAACTTTTAGTGATATGTCTTTGTTTTATAGTAAGAATAAATTACGCACAATAGTTAGAAATTGTAAAATTACTTTTTCAACATACTTGCTTGAAAGTGGCGCTTATTGAACCGATTTTAGGTTCATAATGCAGTGTATTAAACACGCATGCTTTTTACTTTATACTATCGCACTAGTGCGGTAATGTGCCAAAAACAGATAACTAATCTGGATTTGGTCGCGACTCGCCAAAAGCAATAACATTGCCTGGGAATTGAACGCGATAACTACGTGTCACTGATTAAATAGTGCGCTAAATAGGATACACGTATTATCACATCCACTTTTAAATCCTATGCGTGTTTCTTAACTTTTGTTTAAACTATTAAATTTAACAATAAAAGCGAGATGGATTAAAAAAAAAATACAAACTTCAAACGAGATTCCAAAGCGTAGTAGGTACCTATGGAGAAAAACAGGCAAGAAACTCTAACTAAATGTATCATCTCTATAGTTACGTTATTATAGCATAAGTTCTTACAAACAGTCTGTTTTTTTCTTCGCAAGTGTGTTGAAAAACGTCGTATGAAACACGTGTGCATTAATCATTGATTGATCATTACACAGCACACTTCTATCATAATGTACTATTTCGAACGTCCGACTGTTTACAGTATTCTCAAAGAAAAAAAACACAAATATTTTAATGACCGCCTTTTTATAAATTTTCCAGTCCAAGCCAAGTATTTACTAGGTATTACTGGTAGACGGCAAAATTAATTCAGATATTTTTTATTATCTAATATAAGCTCCTAATGTATACTGAAGATTTAAGTAGTATTTAACAGTCTTCCCAAAGACAGAATCAGTATAATCCCTGTATCTTGTAACTTACACCACTCACTAGGTTTACTCATTCAACCTCTTACAAATGGCCACTGAACGAAACGTCAATTTTAAGCCTCAAAATAGCCTTTTTAAAACTTCTAGTGCGTTTTAAAGTATGTTCATTTCGGTTTAACTTGAATATAACAAGAAAAGTTGCAGTTTCTATTATGATCTGTTCTTTTTTGCATTGAGTTAGAAAAGTTTTTTGTAATGTTAAATATTTAAAAATATTTTTTAATCTATGAGTATAGAGCTGCGTATAAGTTGTAGCTAGTGGTTTTGTCGAGTGCATGTTTCACAGACGGGTGTAGTGGACGGGATTTTTTTACGTTCGACTTTTTATGAAAAACTTCGGAAAAAGCTTTGTTCAAAGCGATGCTAGGTGGTCTCATATAAATTTAAACTTTACTTTGAACAACCTCAGTTAAAATATTCAGTCTTACGAATTACATGAAAATGTGATACATGATATGAAAACCTTTAAAGAATAGGTATGCGTTTCAAGGTGACTCTTAGTAATAATGTATTTATAGTAGATTCATTGTTTACTCGTGCGCTAAAATCTATAGCAATTTCAGATATGTAGGAATGTATATTGGATATAGCAAATACAACGACAATCACCACTTCAAATAATCTTCTATATTAATCCCAACGTTCAAGATATCAGAAAACAATAGCACTCCGCCTTAAGCAACAGATTGGCCCAAAATTCAAAGCGACCCACCCTTAGACCCAGGTCTTATTCACTATCTCAATATCCTAGTATCCAGGGACCTCGTTAAATTGGGAACCCGTACGTTTACCGCCATTGTATCGGTGTAGACGGCATTCTTCACACCCTTGCCTGGGCTCGTAAAAGGGAATGCCGAGATATAGGCGAGTCTGTGAAGGGTCATCGGCGCCCTTATTAGGAACGTCTTTAGTGTCGTATTTCTTAAGGGAAGGTCAGGTTTGGCGAGCAGTATAAATTATTCGGAGCATATGGAGCGGCTGTGGTTTGAGGGCAGAGTTCAGAGCTCAGATATATGTATAGAACATATCTTTGTTAAGTTTTGTTTGCAGAGATTTTAGTGTTGTGTGTTCATTATCTCTGTAGTTCTCTGTTCGTTATGTTGGAATTATAGTGATGTTATATGGAGTGTAGTTTTGTTTGTTTTATCAAGAAATTGTTGAGCGTAATTTAGGTACCTACCTTTCTTAATTTCTTCTGTCTTGGAATTTAGAACTGAAAATCATTACTCTTATAATGTGATTCTCGATACATCTGAACCATCTTTTTACGTAACATTTTTTAGGCGGCGTGAAAACTTGATTTCGCCTGACTCATTTACCTGAAACGTTTCAGAGTACAGTGGCATGTTAACCGTAGATTTTCCACGTCATGTAAAAGTTATGTTTTCATCTCGTATAAACCACAACACCCAATATTCATATCTTCACGCTCCTACATCGTAAAAATATACGACAATGTTATATGTTAAAAGAATCGTAACTTTGCGGCGTTGATGTTTCAATATTTCTTTCAAAATTTACAAGGAACGCTCTGTGTTTTACGATAAGAAAATATGAAATTATTAATGCTTGTGTGTGCTTTTATGGCTCGCACATGTTCCATATCAACAATCAAGGTATGGAAGTAAATAAGGAATCAGGCAGACTTTATGTTATCCTAGCAAGTTATGTTTATAATATTTAGGTAAACAAAACCGGTAACAACCTCAGTAAAAAAAATGCGTCATATTTTTTATTTAGCGTACCAAAAATATGACACCTAAAAAGTTAGTTAAAAACATGGCACGGGAATAAGTGAGCTAGATAATGGAAGCACATGGCGATCATCATGATCTTCAACTTATTTACATTGACAGTTTATGTATTCGATAATTTAATTCGATTAATCGGGCCACTTCAGACTTCATCAGAATTTACCCATTTAGTTTCCGAATAAGTAATTTAAAAACCAACAGCAACGGCTTTTTTGACATTATATCTATAATAAGACAAAGGCAAAGACGAACAATTTATTTAAATTAGGCACATAAAAAGGCACTTTTGTTCGTAAATTTTACAAAAATAAAATTGATTCTAGTCGCCCCTTACAAAAGGTAGTTTTCGTATGGAGAAGAATGGGCAAGAAACTTCACCGTTAAAACCTCTAGTTAAAAACTCTTTTAAAATGTTTTTAGAATATTTTGTATACATTAATTATATAATTATATGTGAAGACGATCCATCTAGAATAAAATTACTATACCACGATAGGTAAAAAGAATGGAAAATGAAGTAATGACAGATAAATTAATTATGTGATAGATACATGGTGCTCACATATTTTCAAATATTGTAAAATTATACTATATTCCTAACATTTTAACAAGTAATACTTAAGATTGCTACTAAGCCCACAGCTGGGCAAATACATTTCTTATTGAACTTTTGCGAACAATAAAAGGTAATTGGATTAACTTTTTATTCACTTTTATTTTTTCATAATCAATATTCCAATCTCGTTTTGAATTTTAATAGTATGGTTTCCAATTTAAATGTAATCGAATAGGTAGCTTATGTAAACATAGTTTCAAAAGTTTTCGTTTTTTTTATTAAACGCTGACATTTATGTAGCAGACGATATTAATTAAATGGAAAATGTAATTGTGTGGTGCGAACATTATCTACAGAGGTCGTTGAAGGATAATTGAAGAGTTACTTTATGAAATTAAAGTAATTCTTTCAACATTAAAATGTTTCTAGTTAAAAACAAGAGAAAAAGAGAGTTCGTTGTTTTTAGTTAAAATACTAGTAGTATTAAAATAAAAGCGATTTTCTTTGATTTGGTTTGAGTGAAGCTGTATCTAATCGTAAAAGTATGGATTGTAAGAACCATCAAGCAGTTAAATTGCACTTTGTCACTGTGTTTTTATTCAACTTGCTTCTGGTCTTACTAAACTTGTTTTAATCGATATGACTAATTCTATAAAAAAATATTTAGTGGTAAAAAGTAACGTACAGTACAACTATTTTCTTTATGTCCCTCGGAAAACTTCGTGTTTCGTCAGTCGTCGGATTTCTATCAGTTGCTCTTTGCACTTGGGGATTATGGTTGACGGCAACGCGGGCACAGCAGTAGGGTCAATACGTACAAGCACGACGATCTATGATCGAATCTGAACAAACTGTTTTCAGGTTTTGATATTTTTAAACACACCTTGTATTTTTATTTTTCCAGAAGGTAATTCATTGTATTCAATAATTATGTAACTTTGAAGTTCTGAATAAACAATATTATTGTATTATAAAAGCTTCCCAACTCAGATAATAGCAACATCAAAAGCTGTTTCCTGCAAGTCTTGTTACGTATCGTCGGCTGTCACGTCGAGCGCAACGCCACTGTACGCCGCTGTACGCGATTTCCGCGCGTTCATTACAATGATTGACATTCGATTATGCATTTCTGATTACCCCCAGGATATGTGGAAGCGTGATGACGCCTCCGTCAATAAAGAAGTGCTTAGATGTGTAAGAATTGTTTACAGTATTCTGTAGTAGTAGAAATACTTTTTGTATTTTAGAAGTACGTTAAGTAGTTGGTCCCGGCTGTAATTCGTAGATCTTTGACAATCGTTACGGGTAGTGTAACAACCAGTCTTACTAAGGGATGTCGTGTTACTCAGTAACTGGGTTATGTAGGTCAAGTAGGCAGTTGCTTCATGTAAAATACTGGTATGCAGCTTCATCCGGTTAGACTGGAAGCCGATCGACGAAGATGATTTTAGAAGCTAGACATTAATATATTGTATTCTGCGAGAAAAATAGGAAAGATACAATATTTACAATAAATTCTTCGTTTTGAAGATATACACCACAACATACAACGACATTGTGTAATCCGATGATCATAATTTTGTTTTCATATAAAGTTCATGATATTCTTTTTCGGCAGTCGAATAAAGCTTCGTGCAGACCAGTGCGACGCGACACCGGTTATTGTTATACCGTCAAGTTTTCTTAGAAATTGTATTGTTCGAGTCGCGTCCCGGCGTCGCGTCGCGCTGGTCTGCACGAAGCTTTAGGAAGGACGGTACCTGTCTACTTATTTCTTGAGAAATTTAGGATATTGTTCATTAATTGTTGTTGGGCAGGTTTTTATCAGCTCTTTGTATATGACTTAGCACTTTTCAGCCTTCTTTCAGTATTTAGTACCAGAGGGGCAAAACCCGCATTTTTTGATAACATAAGATATTTATTTTGCAAATATGTGTACAAAACACGTGACATAAAAAATATAATTAGCAAGCAATTTAACCAGAAGGCATGAAGTACAAAATATACTAGAGATGCTAAGTAAATAATATAAATATAGATTAACTACAATTACAATTTAATTATGTAGTACTATAATAATTTAGTTATTAATTATTATAATTATTATTAATTAGTAAATAAAATAAAAATTAAATATCATATTTTTTTCTAATTTCTAATCATTTTAAAAAGTAATCAAGAAATCCCTTTCTCCATTACAAATTCCGACACACTTTATACGCTTTGTCTGCTAAAAATATTCGAAGTTTTTTTTTAAATAACGTCAATTTTAATTCTTTACAACTCCTCGGTAATTTACAATAACTTTTACGCGGAAATGTGCATTAGTCTCAATCTGTCAAAAATATCTCTAATTTACATTGATCGTTGCTGATATGATATTGCGAATGTGCAAGAAACGTGTTTTTAGGGTTCCGTACCTCAAAAGGAAAAAACGGAACCCTTATAGGATCACTCGTGTGTCTGTCTGTCTGTCCGTCTGTCACAGCCAATTTGCTCCGAATCTAATTGACCGATTAAGTTGAAATTTGGTACACATAATATGTCTTTCTGTGACCCAAACACGGACGTGTAACATAAATAAATGATTTTTTAATATGGGGGTCACTTTTGGGGGGCAAATAAGAAAAAAAAAAGAAGAAGGTTTTGCTAAATGTACCGTGTGACATATCAAATGAAAGGACTTATTGCGAGGATCTCAAATACATTTTTTTGTTATTTTAAAATGAATACTTTTAAAGATATTTAAGAAAATTGTTGAAAATTGACCCCTTATCCTAAAATTTAGAAAAAAATACAGAGGATAGTTCTATGCTTATAGATTACAGGAAAACCTATAAGCAGTCTATGGTATTAAAATAACATGGTAAATCACTCAATATTGTGCGTACAAACTTACATTTGCAGTTGGAAAGTATGGGAGAAACATGTTTTTCGACTACAATGTTAAGTTTGTTCTTGGGATACATTTTATTAATCCCAAACACGGAACCCTTCATTGTGCGTGGTCCGACACGCACTTGGCCGGTTTTTTAACTAAAATATCTAAATAAAAAATGTAGTGTTATATATCGTTCGGTGGTACGGAAGCCTTCATGTGCGAGTCCAACTCGTACTTCACCGTTTTTAATTATAAACGAAGCCCAACGATATTTAACTTTTATTTTACTACGGGACTTGACTCTCTGTTCATCTTTATATAAACCTTTATGAACTCCAACACTATATTTAAACAATTCCCAAGAGCAATTTTCCTTACATTAAAAACCGTTTTTCTTAACCATATGGCTAGAACCTTCAGTAAGATTAACCAGACGTGACCCCAACATAATAAAACTAGTTATTAACAAGGTTCGTTGGCTTTGTCTTTACTTTCTTCTTAACTATATTAGAATTCTTTCTCCGTCTTCCATTGGATAAATGACGTGGAATTAAACTGAATATTCTGGATTTATAAAAGTGCAATGTCGCGTGACTTTACTCGACATTGTCTTTTCACTGGAGTGTGTTTTTTAATATGGCTGTCTTGTTTTATTCAGTTTAAATTCTCTGAAACGTCCTTTGATATGTAGACAGCCCGTGGCATGATATCTCTAGATATCTCGGCATGGTAATGTTATTTCTATCTCCAAACCTTACTCAAAAAACAATGACAAAGGATTTCTATTAAAAAAAACATAGATACCTAACTGCTGACAGCAGTGAAAACTTAAAACTAAAACATGCTTCCACTGTTGAGCAAGCGCAACACGTCATACTCATAGCTACAGATATACTATTAACATTAGCATGTCGATGACGCGAACCCATAATATTTTACCGTACCAAAAATCGCTCAAAGCAACTAAAGAAGTTTTCACTTAAAAAAAAAAAAAGCTAATCAGTATGTAATGTTCCCACTGCTAGGACAGGTCTCCTCTCTTCGAGAGAGAGTGGGTGTAATCAACTACGCGGGCCCGGTGCGGGTTGGTAGATGTCACATGTCTTCGAATTTTTGCTTATAAGACATGCCTTGTTTGCCATGCATGTTTCCTGTTTTCCTTTAGCGTTTTGAGAGCAGTGGTGTAAACAGGCTGCCTGGGTTCGAATCCACGACACTCGTAAGTCTGAGCTGTTACCACTTTGCCACCCATTTTTTTTGACTCTTTAGGGGTATGAGGAATAGGTTGTAAAGTTCAGTCATCCACCATAGAAAAGGGAGGATCCTCCGACCAGACGGGTGTCATGTCTGGCGGGAAATTGCCCAGAGGTTGAAGTCGGGAGCTTGTATATATGTCCACCGCGCGGTAAACTCTAATTGCGCGATGCAGGATTTGAGTGACGTCAGGATGTTGTGTGACGTCAGGTCTTTGATGCGTAGTTCGCATGTGGCGGTGCAGACACCGCCACAACTCCTTCAAAAGAAATGCATTGTCTTGGAATTACAGATGTGTCATCCAAATATGCTAATGCCTGTTGCATTTGATTTCCATAATACTGTAATGAATCACGTTTAGTCGATTACTTACAGCTGTTTCATAACTAAATAGGCATTTAAGTTATGCCTGTAGCCCACACCCATTGCTTTGGCGCTATCTCCCGACATACCTTTAGTACCTATTTTATTTTAATTTAAATCACCGCCGCATATGAAGACGCATAATTGTCCCGGATATTACAGCGCCATACATTTTGCCAGTATTCCATCCATATGTACTAATATTAAAAATGCGAAAGTAACTCTGTCTGCCCGTCTGTCACCTTTTCATTCACGCCTTAACGGCAGGACGGATTTCTATGAATTTTGGCACACAGGTAGACCATAACTTGGGTATGGACAAACTGGATTGGCACATAGAATTCTTTATATCCTGGTAGTACGTTCTCGTGGGATAATATCCGAATTCCACGCGGGCCAAGCCTCGGGTAAAACCAAGCTCGTCTATAACACTGGGACTAATATCGTAACTTCAAATCCGACCATCAAAGCACAATTAGAACGTGCCCGAAGACCGTTTTGTCCCTCAGCTATGGCGTCTTGAATAATATCCATTACCGACACATAAGCTTAACCCTTCATAAGATATTAACATCTAAGGCATTATTAACACGTAATCCTTCAGAGGAGAGGTGACCCAAGCTTTCATATGTTAATTCTGACCTATTAAAACGCCGCATAATCTTGACTCAGTTGATGTTGTGAATGGATGTGAGTGTGCGACGAAATTGCTTTATAAGTGCGTCGCTTGGTATGTAGTTCTATGGAGATTTGACTTGTCAGAGTGGTTTGGGAATGTGTAGTCTTTTTGTATTGAAGAAGAAAAGGAGAGCTGTTGTAGACTAGTTGGGGATGACTGATGTTATTCTTTTCAAAGGCCAGTAATGTTCCATTGCAGAGAAAACGGGTTCTAATGCTCTCTTTCTACTTAATTCTCTGTAATAACATAGGTACATGTTAAGTCTGCACGGGTCGATCCATCAGGTTAAGCTACTCTTGTCGGGTGGATTGGTGACAACCTTTACATACCGAGACTCCTCCGTGCCTCGGAAAGCACGTTAAGCCGTTGGTCCCGGCTGTCATTTGTGGATCTTTGATAGTCGTTACAGGTCATCCGAAAGTCTGACAACCAGTCTTACCAAGGGGTATCGTATTACCCAGTTACTGGGTTGTGGAGGTCAGATAAGAGGGCTCCATGTAAAATACTGGTATTCAGCTGGATCCGGTTAGACTGGACGCCGACCCCAACATAATTGGGAAAAAGATAAGCATATTTGATTGATTCTTGTCTTGTTATTTAATGTCTTTATAATACACTATATACTACGGGCTCGTTCGTCTAGTGGTCACCAATTCCCGAGTCGAGCAACGTGTAATGCTGGAATGGGTTTTTTCATTTGAATTTTCTCAGTACTAGTCCGTAGTCTGAATTTGTCCCCGGTTGACGGCAATAACCAGCCTATTGCCATCAACCGGGGACAAAACCGGGGACCCTCTATTACATGGGACTTTAACATAACTGGCAAAATTGGGTGCTATAACCTACACCTCTGCCTAACGTTTTAGCGAATACAGGCGTGATGCCACGTTATGAAATAGGCTCGAGAATGTGATGTTAAAATGCTTCCCTCGAGGTATTAACTTCAGTAATACATACTAAATACTCACTACTATGGATATTTTAGATAAGTTTACATTCAAAATCCAGGCGCATGGATTAAAGTGTTATTTCGTGCTGTAGTACCGATTACAATCCAGCACTTGATACGTTCCAGCTCAATTTTTTTTCAGTGTAATTTCAATATTTATTGGATGACATTTGATCTGACCAGGTCCGGGTTGACGGCGCGTTGTGTTCCACGCGCGCCTCAAAGAGATGTCAGCACAATTGACGGGGTCCGTTAAGGCCGATGCCTGCTGGGGTCGCGTGAAAGGCCGAAAGGGATACCGTGGCCCCTGGCAACACACAGGCAACTGAAGGAACACGGGTGAGTTTTAGTCAGTAAGAGTCTGACACGACCTCCGGAGAAGTTATTTGACAATTAACCAAACAAAAAAAAAGGATGACATTTTATGAGTTGTTGATTTGCGGATATGCTCTTGGGTTATTTTTATAATTCTGATTTATAAAAGTGGTTTAAGTGGTGAATGTACTCAAAGAAGTTACATTGATCTTCTAGGTTTATTTTATCCAAGTAGGTAACTGAAAAGAAGACGAGACTATTTTTAGTTTTTCAACACATAATATTAAAAACTAAAACATAGGCAAAAACCTAGTCGCAGATACAGCTTGTTCAAAATAAGATTCATAGAAAAGAATACAAAGTTGGGAAACAAGGCTGTTACCCCGAACGTGACAAAATGTCGATTATTAGGCGACCTTAGTTACTAACTAAACTAGTTTGTCCTTCCGAAAATAATATCACAGAAAATCGGGGTTTCTCTGAAACAGGCTGATAGAAAATACCTGGATTGGGACATTCCATTAATATTGGGACTTCTTTGGTAAGTTTGGGACATGCTATGTATTTCTTTGTAGAAGAAAGGTTCACTGAAATAGAAACTAGATTTTCTCTGTGAATTATTTATTTAGCGACAAGGCGTAATTGATAGAAACAGGACGAAGAACTTTATAAAAGTTGCAACATTACATATCGACCGTAGCATTTAACATTGTCGGATCTACATTTCTGCGATTTTTATTTTATTGCATTAAAGGTCTTAGAATAACTCATAATATTTTTTTATAAGTTATCTAAGACCCTTATGGTCCATACGGTCGATATATGACACATGACGGTAAATTAGGGTAATATTATAATTGTTATGTAATTGGTTAAAATTAACAAGTGTGGTTTTCATATCCTGACTGTTCCTAGGTATTATCAATCAATACAGCAGCCCATTTTAGAATTTTCTCTCTGCAAAATTTTCATCTTTTGAGTTTTTTCGATGTACCTGTATTGTTTTTTCGATGTAGGTATTTATCTACCATCAGTAGGTACGCAGGAATACAATACTTGCGACGCGCTAGTCTGCACGAAGCTTTAGATGTTAAACAAAACAACTTACTTAAAATTATTTACAAAAACGTATTTTCTTCCCAAACTCAACCACGCAAATAACCATTCAAAGATAATTTCGCAAAATACCACCATAAACATAACGGACATAACATTGCATAGCAGGTGGTATAGCCCTTAGCCGACGAGGGCCATGTTAGCCCACTTCCGTTAATTAATTATATACGACTTTTAGACACTAGTACGAGTAGTTAGCTTATTGGAGCAATAGCAGCATAAGGTAGGAGGTTCGAACCGCTTCCGTACACAAGCAAGCAATTATTATAATTATTGACTTCTTTTATTTACACAGTCAGAAATATTGTAATACATATTATTGGGTTTAAGGGTATTTCGGGCCAAATGGGGTTAGCTTTTTCCACGCCTGGGACACCCAGACAAAATTATATGCCTAATTGCCCTTGTGCTTGAGAGGTTTGTGCGTCTGCTTATATGTATTTAAAAAAAAGAAAAAAAAAATTAAAAAAAAATCGAACGACAAAAACGACGACGACGAATGAATGTGTTATTTACTTTATAAACTTTAAGAAGTAGTTTAGAGAAAAAAAGCATATTAAACTTTAGTATGCTGTACAGCTGATTTTTTCCGCGATTTCACAATTAGTCCCATTGTAAAAGTTATCCAGTTCGATGGTCTTAAAGCTCCTCTTAAAGGTTATAAAGTAATTTTTTTAACACCTAAATGCAGCGTGAACAGCTAAACCTAGCGTGTAGCAAAAACCCTGTCCGATCCGTGAGGACGGATCGGACAGGGTTTTTGCTACACGCTGTATAGTTTCTTTTTATTGGAAATAGTCCAGACACCAGTATAATGATGGCTCCCAAAGGTATATCATATGGAAAAGAACAGGTAAACTCAACACCATCTAAATACTAACCATCATTAAAAAACCCAACATGTTTTACCCAAAACATTCACCGTACATTTAAATTACAATTTGCGAGCAGTCGCAAGTAATTTATAATGCATAATCAAGCTAAAAGCTTGCAGCTGGGTCGACAACAACTGGACATACGTTTACGAAGCTAAAAGCCAGTTGCTTAGCAATTTAGACACAGTTTCGGATGTAACGGCAGCTACTTAGTATAGGAACGGTTAATATGATTAGTACGGTCTTGCTGGCTAGTTGTTAAACATTCTCTTTGTGAAACTTGTGTGAATAATGCATGCTACTGTTACTGTCCTTAGTTTAGCAGTTTGAAGTTTAGAGGTGTGAATGGCGGTGTGTGGCGGTATGATGTGGTATTAGTTTGAAATAGTGTTGTGTGTTGCACAAATTAATTATAGCGTTCAATTATATTTGCTTAAACTGTAAGGCGTCACAGCTTATTATCATAATCAAACTCGAAACTCAAAACATTGAATTGTCAAGGGGTTGGTCAGTCAGAAAGATGAGGCTAGTTGCCCATTCCAAAGCGCAGTAGGTTCCTATGGAAAAAAACGGGCCAGAAACCGACAGTCTTTTACCGAATCTTGTGTCGTTTTTTACCGTGCATCGTCCTCATAGCTTTATATTGTTTTGATAGTGTATGATTGACATAGTAAAGCTTAGTCAACATAGTCTGATATTCCTATCTTTAATGTAAAGCGTATTGTTCAAAACATAATATAGTCTACATCGCGTAACATAGTTCTCATGGCTCAATATAGTGTTTATAGCGTAACACAGTCTTCACAGCGAAATAGAGTCCTGAATCTTCATATAGTGCTGAGAACCGAAATGCCAATGGAACAACGTTTTTGATAACAAGGGAGTGCAAATAAAACGCAACAGTATCAAAATAAGCTTTCCCGATCCAATCAGGACAAACGAGCATAAAGCTATTAAGTAAATGAATATTAATTATCACATTATGTTTTTGGCACACAAACGGCCATAATCTGGCACATAAAATATTGGCGTTTCGTCAATACCAGAGTAGCCATCGGACATGTTAACCATATAATCCTACTTACCAGCATCAACTCATTCCCACAAACGCATTGCGGGGCTTACGTTGTACGAAAAGCACATCGGAACGCGTCATCACAATTGATGAAATAGTACACAGAGCTACGAAAACGCGGTTTATAGAGAACAGTTTTTGAATCATTTTTGGGGGCAATAAATACGCTGCGAGCATTTCTTCTTCTTCTTGCTCACTTGATGTAAGATTTTGCGTTACGATAAACATGTCTAACTCGAGGTAAGTATCGCCAAGATTCTAAGCGAACGGACTGTCTCTGTATTTTTTTTATAGTTTCGCGATGCCATTCGTTGTTAGACAGCAAAAGACAAAATGCCATTCCATGATTGTTTGCTGTTAAATTACCTTTGGCCATAATGCACTGCGGTATGTATGATGCCCACACTGTTCTGACCTAATTACCTACAGAAACGCAATCAGAACACATAACAGTCTTAATCCAGGTGCAGTTTATGTAATTATGCCACCAGATCAAACTATGAAGCCGAGACGATAATCAACAAAGCCTTGTATACCTATCTATAGGCGTAGGCTTAATTACTTGATGTTTATAGGCCTACTTCTGACCATCGCAGAATTATCTCTAATGAGATAACTAGGCTCTGCAGAAATTCCTCAACAATAAGTACACTTTATGGTTTTATTTACTGAAATATTCTGCATTGTATATTTAACGAGGGTAATTCTACAATTCCGATGGGTTAATTACTTTATGGTTATTAGAATGATTCTTAATTTCATTCCAGACCTACTATTAATTCTAGATGTGTGATAGGCGTTTTTATTCGTGCTATTAAGAGTGTTTATTCTGAATGTGGGCACCGTCGCAAATATATCTCAAATATCTCGCTGTTTTCTTAACTGAAATATTGATTATGAAATGCAATAATTAATACCGTAACACCGAATGTTTCGTATTTGGAAACTTTCCAAATGACTTTTTTTACACCTAAAACGGTTACAACATTAAGACCGATCTGTCAGATACAAAAATATGTTAATGTTACCTTCTTCGCGCATGAAACTACATTCAAATAGCCCCTACGTAATGTCCATAAAAATATTTAATAAACTACCAGATGCAATAAAAGATGAAACCAGCGATACGAAATTTATAAATAAGATCAAGCAAATATTAATTACAAAAGCATACTACACAATAAATGAATACATACATGACAAAAAAATTGATTTAACACTAACAGACACCGTATACAGCTAGTCATATAGATACAATTTATACATACATAGACAAATATTATAATATTATATACTTATGTTTAATTAAATTGACCTTATTAAATTATTATTATGCACCACACTTACACTTATATCTGATCTCAAATAATGTTAAGAATTATTTAAAAATTGTTGATTGTTACTTAATGTTTAATTTTAATTTTATTTCTTTTAATTTAATTTAATTTTTGATTATTATTTTATTATTAAGAATTTATTTAATACTTTTTGCTGTGCCCTACAGGGTCCGTAATTGTACCTTAGCTCTAAGCCATTATTACACCTGTATTATAACATTATGGAATGCAAATAAATATATGAATATGAATATGAACATCAAATTCAGCGAAATAGTTGCAATTCATATTTCCATACAGGAATATTTGGGCACGCCACAATTGTGGCGATAAGTCCCCTCTTTGAGGAGTGGCTAGAGAGGCGCCACGGCGTCCTCACCTTCCGCCTGACACAGGTCCTCACCGGACATGGTTATTTCGGGAGGTTCCTGTTCAGGATAAAGCGGGAGGAAACGCCCGGGTGTCACCACTGTGTGGATCGCCCGGAGGACACGGTGGAGCATACGGTGGAGGTCTGCCCAGCTTGGGCGGAGCACCGCCGTGTCCTCACGGAGGCGATCGGCGGCGGCGATCTCTCGCGTCCGGCCCTGGTTCAGGCCATGGTCCGGAGCGAGAGTGCATGGGAGGCCGTCACCTCCTTCTGCGAAGCAGTAATGCTCGCGAAGGAGGAGGCGGAGCGCGCGAGGGAGAGGCAAAATGCGCGCCCTCGCGCCCCTAGTCGCCGCAGGAGACGCCCCGGGCGTCGGGAGTCGAGAGCCGACTTCCGGCCACCGTAGGCGCGGGCTTGCGGACGGTGAGCAATGGGTAGCTCGCCGTCCGATAGGGACCAGGCCCGGGTCGACGGCGCGTTGTGTTCCACGCGCGCCTCAAAGAGATGTCAGCACCAACTGACGGGGTCCGGAAGGGCCAATGCCTGCCGGGGTTGCGGGTTTGTCTGAAAGGGATATCGCGACCTCGGCACACAGGCAACGGAAGGAACACGGGTGGGTTTTAGTCAGTAAAAGTCTGACACGCCCTCCCGCTCCACCCAGAGCGGGAGAAGTTATTTGATAATTTCCCATCCTCAAAAAAAAAAAAAAAAAAAAAATACAGGAATATTGCCAAAGTAATCAAAACAGGTAAATATTTAACAGCTATTTGCGACTTTGCCAACTTTTAGAATGAACGTTATTAAGTCAGTCCTTCGTAGATCCACGTTTGTGTCCATTATACAAAATGGAAGCGCAGGATTTCAAGTTCATTAGACTTCGCATCTCGTTAGCTTATAGTCGAGTGCTTTTCCAATATTGGTCTTCTGGACAATACGTACGTAAGTTCATGATTTACATTCAAGCATTAGCTATTTATGTTGGCTTTATAACAAGAGTAAATCAACTGGTTGAACGACTAAATAAACGCAGCCACTGGATGTAAGAATGAAGTTTAACATGTTTATTTTGTCGAAGAAAGTTTTGTTTGCTAAGGATTTGCGTAGTACGACTACTTTAGTTGATTATATTACTCTAGCTTTTGCCAGCGGCTTTGCCTGCGTGGATGTCTGAATATATCCCACAGGAGCGTACTGCCGGAATTAAAAGGAAGGGAAGCGATGTTCGCATACCTAATAGCCGTGGAAAAGGTCGTTGACTCTTGTCCTAGCGCTGCGCCACCGCGCCGTCAACCATAATTGTTTTATTACGCGTATATTTTTGATAATATCTTTTAAGTACTCATTTAAATATTTAAACTAAATTAAAAGCCTAATTTAAATAAGGATAAATATAATACCGGTCAAAATAGCTTCGAAAATAACAATGAAATTTTTGTCAAATTCTAAAAGATAAAAATGGTTACTGACTTACTGTGGGTCATCCTTATAAGATAGATATATGATATTGCGGACGTTTTTGTAGAACTTCTTAAGATGTACAATCTTGTACAACTTTAATTTTATGTATATTTTACGGCTTATGCGGCGCATGCCAGTAAAGCTCCCAGTCGGTATGATTTTTTCCAACATTTTCAACAATAATCGTCATATTTCAGCCAATTTACACAAAACCTTAATGAATTATACACTTAAACCTTCCTCATGAATCACTCCGTATATTGATGAAACCCGTTTAAAAATCCGTTCGGTAATTTTTGAGTTTATCGCGTTCAGACAGACCGACAGATTTGGCGAGAGTCTTCATTTTATATTATATAAGGATGGAAGAATTACTTGTTAAAGAACCTGTTAAAAAATATGAAAATATTGAATTTGAGCCTAGAAAAATTGCCAAATTGGAACTTTGATTTAAAAATGAAAAACTTCAAACATTAAAACATGTCGAAGCAAAAAAAGTCATCTGGTATAGACTTATTTGCTAGTGTAAACTCGGATTTAATAGAAAAGAAAAAAGCTGAAACTTTATTTATATAATACCTAAATAGGAAACGGATATCATTCGCGAAAGCAACATAGCTCTGAACATGTCCAATGCTGCAACCGAAGCTAGTTTTGCTTTGGAAAAATAGCAACAGTGAACTGAAAACTCTTTTCAGAATAAAAAGCTATATCCTGGCAACTTTTTCTCTGTGCTCTTATTATTTAGTAAAAATATACTGCGCTCTATGTTTATGGCTCTGATATTACGTACATAATTTACTTGGTGCTTAAAAAGATTACGAGTTAAACTGTTTTTATTTATCCATGTGTATAATATCTTTCTAAAATAGCCAGACCTGTTGTTTTGGTTTCCAAAGATTAGGATGACCTCTTAACCCTCAATAATTGAGTTAGAATAATGAGTTGGTAATAAAGCACTGACTGTATGTATGAATAAGAAAATTATTTAATAGCTTCTGCCAGCGGCTTCACCCGCGTGATTATCTTTCTAAATGATGGCCTATGTTACTCAGATTAATTACAGATTAATACTCATTTTCATAATATAGCATACAATTGGTGAAAGATATTTAAAATCGGTCCAGTAGTTTATTTATTACAAACAAAAATCTCTTCTCTTTATGATATTTGTGTAGATTTGCAAGAGTACTAGTACAATAAGTTGACAAGAAGATATACATAGTATGTTTCCGTCATATTCTACCTGGGATCTGGTTTGCAAATCTTAATAGCGGGTTTATAGTAAATAGAATAGTACATAAACACTAGTACTTTAAAGAGAACTGAATAAGAGAGTGTACTTGTAAGTAGCTATCTCGGAGTACTCCGAGGAGCTTGTGGCTATAACAGCCGCACGGGTCGATCAACGCTTGTCGCGGTTGGTCCGTGACCATCTTTTACCTCTCCGTGCCTCGGAAAGCTTGTTAAGCCGTTGTTCCCGGCTGTTGTTTGTACATCTTTGATAGTTGTTACTGGTCGCCAGAAGCCCGAAAGTCTGACAACTTGTCTTACCAAGGGGTATCATGTTACCCAGTAACTGGGTTGTGGACCTGTATTCGGTTAGACTGGAAGCCAACCCCAACATAGTTGGGAAAGAGCCTGTAGATAATGACCTATATGTAACTATCGCATTGTACCCTTAGATTTTGACCACCTCAACAGAAACCATCTCTGTGTGTCTGTCAGTTATTGCGTTTATTACTCGAAAACCAATAATCTGATGAGTGTTTTAGGTACGTGAATTTTATTACACATCATTCAATCTGCCTAGCCTTTTCCCAACTATGTTGGGGTCGGCTTCCAGTCTAACCGGATGCAGCTGAATACCAGTATTGTACATGAAGCAAATGCCTATCTGACCTCCACAACCCAGTAACTGGGTATTACGATACCCCTTGGTAAGACTCGTTGTCAGACTTTCGGGCTTCTGACGACCCATAACGACTGTCAAAGATCCACGAATGACAACCGAGACCAACGGCTTAACGTGCCTTCCGAGGCATGGAGGAGTCTCGGTTTGTAAAGATGGTCACCCATCCACGGATCAACCCAACAAACGTAGCTTAACCTGATGGATCGACCACTTGCGGCTGTTATTACTTAGCCACGAGCTGCTTTGTTCCCGTGAATTTTATTTCACATCAAAATATTTATATTAAGTAGGTACCTGTTTTCTGGTTTGGTTTTGGTAAAACAATGGTCCACACAAGCAGAGTTGTGGGCATAAACTAGTAGGTATATAATGAATTCTGTTTCCTAATCACAACATAGTTCGCAAGCCAATAACTCCATATCACGTCACGGTCAAATAGTCCTCTTGTAACTTTAAGCTATTTCTGCGGTCAAAGCAATTTGTGTGGACAATGATTTAACACCAATCGTAATTAGTGTGCCGAGGAATTAATGCAATTATAATGGAACGGCATGGAATTCCGGCCGGCCGTGTTTGTGCTAATGTGTACGTACCGTAGGCATTACATATTTAGTGTATGTGGGTATGTAGACGTATGTGCTGAGATTATTATATTTTGAGGCTCAAATTAGGGAAGCTTTGTGGTATTACGTTGCAGGAATAGCTAGGTATATTCCTATAAAAACATAAAACAATAGATATCATCATTGCTTGAATTACTAAAAACAGGACGACGAATATATTTTCAGGAAATTAATAATAAAAAAAAAAAGTTCAAAAACTAAAACCCGAGTAGTGAAAAATCACGCTCTAAAAAGTATGAAACAAGAAAATCTTTCAGACAGAAATCAAGACATAGGTACAAAAATGGTCAAGGAAAGCCGTGGCTGGTCGCATGCCTGTATACCTTCAAAATTATAATGTCACATAGCCTATAACCAGCGGACAATCAAGACGCTTCCTAGAACGTGCCCAAAGAGCAGTTTTAAAGGTTGCTACTTTTCGCCCATTTAGATTTCCTACACACCAGCTTTATATGGCATGTAAGGTGCAAACAGTACGTCAATTATTCGTTTTGAATGTAGTTTTATTCCAACACACTGAACTCTATTTTAACCCAGTACCTTCAGATAAGAGAAGAAAAGATTTGGTTTGTGCTAACTCTCAGACTAAACATGCTTTTGCTAATCGTTTTTATTTATTTTTAGGGCCCTACTTGTATAACCAGTTTAACAGAGTGCTAAAGATTTATAGTTTAAGTTATAATAGGTGTAACTTATTAGTACAGGAATATTTGTCAAAACTCAATTACGCAGAAACTACTAGAAATTTTAAAATAATAGCTCTATCTATCTACTGTATATTAAGTCTCTTCCTTTACCTAATTAATAACAGTGTCCACTTTAACTTCTTTAATATTATTTGTTAATTTATTTAAACATAATATATCTTAAGTAATCTAGTTTTAAAATAATATACCCTAATTAATGTTGACTCTTTAAGTCATTGAAAATATCATGTCTTCTTTTTAATTTAGCTTATTAAAAAACCTATTGTTGTCTTCTTTTTAAATGTTTGATGTAAATTGATGGCCTGAAACACAGGTTTTTCATAAACCTAGATCAGGCAGGTCTACATTACAGTTAGAATTAAATTTTCCTCGATTGTAATTAATCTAAATCATAATTTTACTTTAAACTTGAATAAAATTTATTTATAATTTATAATGATTATGATACCTCATTTGTCAAATTATGATCAGTAGCTTAGAAGTTATGAGGTAACAGATGAACATACATACATACATACCGGTCAAAATCATACCCCCCTTTTTGCTTCGCTGTAGTCGGGTAAATATGACCTTTTTATCTCACTTACAGTAGCTTTTAGCTGAAAGTCTATTGACCATGTCAGGGGAAGTACCTAAAGCCATAAGATGTGTTAAATTAAAGTATATTTGCTTAACAAAAAAAGCTACATAATAAACGTAAAAAACCAGTAATTGATTGACAAGGCAAGCACTTTCCCAAACCTGTTTTCCAGAAGAAATCATTTTAAAATTACGAATAGAATCCAAAAGAGCCACCGCTGCCGCAAATAAAAACCTGTACCTAAGTAGGCACAAAACGTTTTTAATCTGAACCATTTAAATATTCACTTGTTTTTATTTCTTTTTTAAACAGAACAGTATTCTTTTGTGGACGTTTAATGAGAATGTTGGCGATGTTCACGGGCCAGGGGTCAAAGTGGCCTCAACTTAGAAACTTGAAACAATCTCAGCAACGTTCGTTATCTCGCAAGAAAATTGAACTTGCCAACATTGTCATCGTAATGAAATTCCTCTCGGATAATGCCACATTGCTGCCCTTCCCAGTTTGCATTTTGTTTTGTGGAAAAAATCTAGTTATTTCTTGGTATTCTTGAAAATGTTATTAAGATTTTTTTCCAGATAAAAGATGATAATATAACGAGATAGTCTTACGAACGCTGGAAGGTACGGAGCTAGAAACAGGTGCTCTTGAGCTGAATTTCAACCCTTAACTCTAACTAAAATAAAATACTGAAAAGACGAACCTTATTTTTGTCTGACCTGAGATACCACCCCGAGTTATTTTCGTACTCTTCTTAGATGAAAATGATAATTTGATCTCATTCGTGGATTAGATCCATAAACTGAATTTCCAAAATTTATTTAGCCCTCATAAATCAACTTGACAAAATATAAAGATGCATTTTCGCCCTCAATATTGTATGCTATTAATCGCTTCCCTCTCTTTGTTGAATGGCTACCAATTGGAGCAAAGTGTGTCAGTACACCTACACACTACGGAAAGGTCTGGCCGGTAATAGTAAATATAAAGCAATTACAGAGGATTAGAAATGTGCGAACAAGCAGTGAGTCAAAGATTTTGTATTGAGAGTTGCTACTCTGTGACTCATTCTTACGCAAGTGCCGGCGTAATGTGTACAGCCCTAGGTAATAGGTTATGATTGATGACCGATCCGACTGCTGAGGGGACGCTAAATTCATTTGCAAATCGATTCGTCATTTATTATTTGTTGAAATGATAATCATTTTGTTCATATTTAATGAACAAAATGACAATCGGGATTATCATAATTGACTTGTATAGGCTGTACCACAGCGTTGAAGTTAATCCGATACTTTTATAGCTCTGCCCGACACTTTAGATTCGAAATCGAAAAATATCTATATTATTACTGTATTAATATACTAAGAAGCTTATGTCGTAATAGTAATATACGTTATCCGAACTTTTGAATATTAACACCAGTTATTAGGGTTCAAAGCCTCGCGCAAGATGGCGGGTCGACGCGGATTAAAATTAAAATAAATTGCTTTACACTTTAATTGTATTTAAGGATAATTTTCCGTGCTCCTGAATTCTAGAGTTGCTAGCTGATGGTATGAAGATGTGGAGACTTTGAATGGTGTGGAGGTGATATAGATTGAATAAATGCATGTTTAATTTAGAACTTCGAAATAACTAGATTTACTTCTGTTGAATACAACGTGATAGATGCAAAACTATGATGAAAGGAGAAATGCAAACGAAAAAAAAAAAAAACAGTTTTTAATTCGTGAATAAATCAAGATGTCATCAAACACCAAAACTGTAATTCAGTCTAATGACACACGAATGATTTTTCATATTCAAAGTAAACGTTTTTACAAGAGAAAGTTGCACTGCTCTTCCTCAGAAACAGATGAAGAAATTGTGCCCATTTTAAATTTGTTACGGAAAATATAGGTCTAAAGTCATTCAAAAATCTTTACACCAAAACTCCGCTCCACGGCAGTCGGTTTCCATTCGGCATACTCTAAATTTCATTAGGCGTTTAAATCGAGCCACCGCCGTCGTGTAATTGCTCATTTTCCTCGTCATCTCCTGGAAAAAACCTTACAGGCTAATAGTATTTTGGTTTTAAATTGTACTCGTAAAATAATTGTTGTGATGGCTAAGTGTTTTGATGGAGCAGCTCTGGTATTACATATTTAATTTTAGTTTGGCGAACAAATAAGTAATGAAATGTAAAGATTAATTAATTATTTATTATATATTTATGTCTGTTAAAGAGAGTGCTGTGCTTGGAGTTTCATTACTTGATCGAATCAGAAATGAAGGGATCCGTATGAAAACCAAGGTAACCGACATAGCCCGAAGAACCATACTTAAGTGGCAGTGGACATTGCTCGTAGAATAGAGCTGTGAGAACCATGCATCTATTAATTAATTTATCTTTCGTTGCTTCATTTTTATTAATTCTTCTTTTTACCTATTGTGGTAACGTATTTTTTTTTTTTAGGTGCGTCGTCTTCTCCCATAATTATGTAACTAATGTACCTACATATACAAAATATTGTAACACTTTTTAAAAGAGTAACGGTGGAGTTTCTTGCCCATTCTTCTCCATACGAAAACTACCTTTTGGAAGGGGCGACTAGAATCAATTCAATCTTTTGTAAACTTTGACTTTTCTAAAGTGCCTTACAAGGGCCTATTTGAAATAAATGATTTGACTTTGACTGTGACTTTGACAGAAGGCCGATGGGGCCAAAACGAATCTGGATTGGCGACCGCGTACCGGAAGACGTCTCGTTGGAAGGCCTCCCATAAGTTGGACCGAGGACCTGGTGAAGGCCGCAGGAATCCGCTGGATGCGAGAAACATAGAACCGGTTGAAGTGGCGGTGCTCGGAGGAGCCCTTTGTCCAGCAGGGGACGTCTTTCAGCTGAAATGATGATGAGTTATTATTATTTAATTTTAAGTAGATACTCTTAGGGCTGATTTGACCAAAGTCAGATATCTTTTATCCGTGGAATAAAATTAACGTCAGACAGTTTTTGTATGGAAAAATTGGATACGACTTATACTAGTTTTAAAGGTTGGTCGAATTTTCCCATAGTTAGTAGATTACATTAATATGTAAAAAGCTGCACCCCGCGGTTACACCCGCATAAGTCTCGATCCCGTGGGAACATAGGGATAAAAAGTATCCTTTGTCCCAATCCAGGTTATGGTCCCCGCGTGCCAAATTTCATTCAAATCCGTTCAGCCGTTATGGCGTGCAAGCGTAACTAACAAACAAATAAACTCATTTTCGCATTTATAATATTAGTTAGGATTAAATAGGTAGGTACGAAGAAGATTATATAATATCTAACTATATATAGGGCTGAATATTAAGAAAGCTTTTTCTTTCGAATTTCAGAACTTTCCTTTACATAGATTCATCATCATTATCATCCGACTCCACCCACTGCTGAGCAAAGGCCTCTCTTTTACGTCGTCCTCTCTTTTTTATAAAGCTATCGGTACACAGACTACCACCCACCACCCCCCCCACCCCCACCCCCTCACCTATTTATCATTCAACGCAATAAAAATAATCTTCAGCCAATTCAAAAACCTCGGT
This sequence comes from Agrochola circellaris, assembly GCA_914767755.1. Classification (NCBI taxonomy): domain Eukaryota; kingdom Metazoa; phylum Arthropoda; class Insecta; order Lepidoptera; family Noctuidae; genus Agrochola; species Agrochola circellaris. Next base: position 8,358,117 of record OU611853.1, read on the forward strand.
GGCGGTACTTACAAACTAAGCTTTAGTTAAATGCGTACTAAACCATTATGAAAGTTACGATACGACAAAAAAGGTTTAAATCCAAAGCCGAACACATTTTTATACGATCCCATAAAAATCGGTAATCCGGTCCCGAGTGCCGCGCGCACAAAACGCGAAAAGCGAAAACAATTTGTCCCGATATAAACAAAAGCGAATGAAATTAAAACAGAAGGCAAATGGTAAATTTTAAACTAAATTATTGAACGTGATTCTTTCTTCCTACAAAAATATTATTAATAGTTTTTAATCTAAAAATTCGTAAATTTTTAATATACTGTGGTACAAAAATATCGCACGTACCTACCATACAGCTTTTGGGAAAATCATGTCAACGGACCTGTACCCTTGACATGATTTTCCCAAAAGCAGTACTTCTATGGAAGACTTTAAAAAACACAGTTTCATCGAAAATACCTACATTCACAGCTAAATACATTTTAATGCGTTCCCATAAAATTCTCAGATCCGGTTGCGCAAAATCGAACGCAAATCGTCCCGAAACCAACAAAAGGGGGACCGAATTATGAAAAAAGCTCATTACTTTAAAGCGATATCAATGAAGTGCATTCCACCTTTACCGAGGCCGCCAGGAATTGAATTAAAAAAAAAGTGCACTTGCAATTACGCCATTCAAATGCCCCTCTCGCGTTTCAATCTTTTATAGCAGCCTCTATGAATCCGAATGGAGTGCAATATGAGATGAGAGGGCCAATAATGAAATATAAAAACAAAAATAAGCACTCCTTTCCCCGGCTATGGGCCGTCGAGTATTCTCCATTATTCCTATTCAGTAGATTTGCTTTGACGAGTGTCCTTACGGAGCGTTTAAATTATTTCACTTATTTTTTGGTTGAGAAAGGTAACGCTGAGAAACATGAGTGGATTCGATCTCGTGTCGTCAACAATTTACATAGAAAAAAATCGTGATGTTGTGAAAAAGTCGACAACTTATAAAAAAAAAAAAAAAAAAGTATTACAGAATTTAATTTTAAAAATTCAATTTTGTACCCGAATATTTTTCTTGTTGTTGAAGTAATTACAGGCACAGATTCGTATGGGGTATAAAAATAGACCAAACAAATACCGAATCTGTAGGTATTATAACGATGCAGCAATTGAAATCGAGAAGTATCTATCAGATTCCCTTCCAATACTTCCGGGTTTTCGAGGAGCACTTCACCTCAACGAAATTCGAGCCAGGAAACAATGTTCAGCTGTTGTTTAAAATTACCAGAATATGCACCAAAAATGCATTGAAAATTCCACTTTTTTTATCGACTGGACTTTTTTGCTCAATGTGTTATAATACAAATAGGCAAGCGAAATTATGACTATACGAAGTTTAGAAATCAGAGAGTTAAGTTTCCTTGCGTACCAAAAATTAATAGAAAATATAAGGACCGGTAAAATTAAAGTAAATAGCTGTTTTCTTTGCGAATTCATATTTTAGTTTCTTTATAAAAGAGGTCCATTTATTTATTTTCTTATCGCGCCACCCTCTTCAAAATAAGTTATCTCTACTCCACTATTATTCAGAAATCACGGCGACCTCTTCGCATCACCCACCATATATCACTTCAACATCTCTCGCCATTGTACCTAGATCCAAGATACATTAATCTAAACTGTACCAAAATGAACTAAAAGACGTATTCATTCAATGTCGTCGACGAAACACGCAACGCACGCGAAACGCACAAAATGGAAAAAGAAAAATGTCACCACATCGCTAGTTGGAGCAAATAAAATTGTTTCCTGTACCCAGGACATCCACAGTGGTGACAAAAGGTGTCCAGACAATGTAATTGTTCATTTTATTTTGGGATTTTTGTAGAAATGTGTTTCTTACTGCTGAAGTGCTGATGTTGTAGAAAGTTTTATTATTGTCAGTTTTTACAGTAGAGAAAAGTCTATTTGAGAATCGTTTCATTTGACTTAAAAACTCGCTGCGTTTTACAACGACACTTTATTTACCTATTTGATTGGCTTGAAATATTTTAAGAACTGTGTTATGTTTAACTACGAATATTTTCATTTTTAATTAGAAGTAATCTTTTTATGGGAGCTTGGACCTTCTTTTCCGTTTTGGGAACAACAATTTCACGGAACCTAAGCTTCAATTCAGTTTTAATTCTTCGCAAGAGATATGATTTCAGTGAATACCAAGCAAATAACTCACTCAAGCCTAGTTCGCGTTATGCAACCACTGAGGAGGCGACAAATCACTGAGCGACCTAGCTGCAAGTGATTGTTAGGCGCACATTAAACGACGCGTGCGAAATAGAACAAAACGCCACGTCTGTAGCCGGCCTATGTGCACATTGAGATTCTGGACCTGTAGGGCGAGCACAGACGATCGACGTTATTAGTCTTCAGAACAATCGGTTGAATAATGATAGGTCGTTTCTTTCTCCTCACAATAATAAAGACTGTAATTGCAGTATAAAAAATCTATACAACATTTTTTACTTTATCTTGGCATTGGTTGACTATACAGGGTGGATTTTTGAGATGGGGCAGTAAGGGCAGCTGCCCTAGACTGGTTGCCAGACTTTCGGGCTTTTGACGAACCATAACGACTGTCAAAGATCCATGAATGACAGCCGGGACCAACGGCTTAACGCGCTTTCCGAGGCACAGAGGAGTCTCCGTATGTAAATATGGTCACCCATCCACAGACCAACCCCGGCAAGCGCAGCTTAACCTGACGGATCAACCCGTGTAGCAGTTATTACTTAGCCACGAGCTCCTCCTCATTGTAATAATATCAATGCAGATCAAAATATCTTTAAAAGTTAAGGACAGTCTCCTAAGACCGTTTTCCTGTAGCTACAACGGTTAAGGTAGCGGCCCTTACTGCCCCAGCTCAAAAATCCACCCTGTATAGTTGATGTTAGTATGACAAAATATGGTTAAAAAATTCAGCCAAAAAAACCTGTGAAAACCTAACGGCTAACACTATTCGATTTGAAACTACAACCGTAAGCGTGAATTGGATAAAAGGATAAAACATACGAGTGAACACGTATTAATGCAGGACGAGTGCGATGAGTCGGTAGAAATCGGACTATGTTACCGCCAGGAATCGGCTGTGTCGGACACGATTCGATGACCGATAAAAATCGCCCGACTGTGCTAGGCCTAAAGGAGACAGTTTCCAATTTAGATGACAATTTCTTTTCACTTTAGAATGTAATCTATTCCATGTAGTTCTGCAATGTAAAATGACATTAACGTTTAACGAGACACTAAATGTGGAGAACAAGACATTTAATTGAATAATCGGTTCTCTATTTTGTGTTGAGTGTTAAGCTGGGACTATTTTCTGGAATTAATTTAAGATGTGATTTTATTTATACCTAGAAAATGTCATTAGATTAGAGGAGACGTTTATCGTTTCCCGGATCTTCCTCGTGCTCTTGACTATTAGGTGGGAAAGGACAATTTTTTTTTTGTGCATCCGCTAATCCGCACTGGGCCCGCGTGGTCGATGTCCCAGTAGTGGGAACATTATAGGCTGATTATACTGTTATGCTGGACAACATTTATAGATATATCTAAGTTTGTGAACTGTTAGGGCTCGCAAACAGGCGCGACGCGACACCGGTAGTTGTTCTATCGTGAAGTTTACTAAGAAATTGTTTCATTAGAGTCGCGTCGCGCCTGTTTGCAAGCGCCTTTACTTTACATTTGTTTTTCGGTATATTCTTCTTGTGCCGCAGACGATTTTTTTATTTTATTTTGTAGAGCATTTCATCAAATCGTAATTATAAACCAAGTAACTCAAAATTATTTCATAACTTCATCAACGCTAAAACAGCTTTGAGTTTGTTAAAATATTCATTCTATTCTACGAGTAGTCCTGCCCTAAAGGAACTTGGGTATATAGTTGTGGCTTTACCAAGCCGGGGCTGAATTAATTGTGAAATTAGTCAAGTTACATAATGCCCCGATGATGGGGCTCAAGCTCCTTTACTTAAGGTTTAGTACTTAATAACCTGTTCTTAGCCGGCTGGGATTAAACGTTTCATGTCAACAAAGCCTAAATTGATGAATCACAAGGATTTTGGTACAAAGTGCTCTTATTAAAGTTAATACTTACTTTATAAGTCTTACTTTGGGATATTGGGTACTTGAAAAGTTATATATTGGAGATTGGTACAGCTGTTAAGGCACCCGTAACAACTGAACCAATCTCCAATATATGTATATGGCGAAAGATATAATATCGCGAAAGGTTTTCGGGGGTCCCACAAAGTGGCTAAAAGATTCGATGATCAAGACAGTCAGGTAGCATCCTGCCGTATCTACTCAAACAATGCATGCTGGGGAAACAAATCTGGGATTGCAACCGTCCAATGTTATGCTCTAACTTCTGCATATTCATTTGTTTATTACAAAACAGCCCAACATAGGAGGTTTTGAACATAAATTAATCACAATACGAACAGTTGTTGCCAGCCACAATGTTTAAAAATGCAAATTACACGGAAACATAGACCACAGCATGTTGTGGTATGAACAAAATATCGTAAAGCCAAATACGTGTTGTGGTTCTATTGATAAATCAACCACATCGTGGTCTGCCAATGAATACTGTACCGTTATATTCTCGATCAATCTAGCCTAAGGCAGTAGCCTAGTTAGGTTCCTGGGTACATGGCGTCCAGAAGTGGACACGCTAGCTTAAAGTTCATCAGTGTAGTAGGATGTTGTTCGTGTATCTATCGTGTCTTTACCTTTGGGGATTACTTCCGCAAAGCCTTGGCAACAAGATTGTGAATCATTATTGGCATATTGTAATGTGTTTCTGATGCCAGAATAGGGGACAAGTCAGTAATTGCTTCAGTTAGACGGCGGACGAATTTCAATTTGAGCAATTTATCCTTTTGAATCTTTTATATTCTAGACTTTTTGAAGTCACAGGAGTTGACAAACTGAGAGTAAATAAAATTATCGCTAAAAATAAACATTCAGAAATAACCATTAATAACTTTACCATGTTAATAGTATCTGGCAATCGTCATTGAGTTTCAAAGAAGCCCGCTTCGACACCCAAGCACCTGTCGGTCCCAATTTTATTAGATTGATGGGGATTAATACGATGTGGCGCTTCTCCTTTGACAGAGCCCGTGGTGGTCATCCGCATGAAACCACAAAGAGCTTCGACGCACTTTCCGTTCACTCCCTAGCCTTATAGCCTGTGGACGACTTTTTGTACAGCCAACAAGGTTAAATTAAACGGCACATTCAAAAGAATCTTTTTAATTTCCATTCTGGAACAAGTTTCTTCGACTCAAAGAAAGGCATTAATTAATCCGAGATATAGATGCTATTCAAATAGCGTTAGATCTTAATATTAAATCAGAATTTCTACGTCCTTTGTCCTCAATGCTCAAAGCGGTTCCTATCGACATACCAATCATTCATCTAGGATATAAATCTTTTGCTAGCGTCTGCCAACAGAAGGTCGATTTGGGATTCCTGTTTTTGCTCAAGGCTCGAGTGAAACGCTACAAAAAAGACGTTCTGTCATCAGGACCTCATGAGATGGACAACATTGGGAAATAGTTGGGCCATTTCCTAACCAATTCTGTTTCGTATTGAGGTTTTTTTCTTCAGTTTTCCTAGTTATAAAGGATAACTTTATTCCTTTTATTAAACAAATAACGGCAACATAATGACAGTTATTGTGATATAATGTTGAAATTACTGCACTTTAGAGTTGTTTTTTAAGTGAGTAACAGTAAATCGACATTACTTTGTATTTATCGTGAAATAACGGAGTTTATTAGACGTTTATATCGAAATAACGATAGGGTGATTCCGTTGTTATAATAAATGGAGTATAGGTAGTTACAAATTCTAGACCAATTAAACAACAGCTACAATTAATCAAAAAGTTGTTTAGAAACATATTAAATTAACGTGTTCGTATAACAATAGCCTTGACATAATGGTAGGGAGTTTCCGTGAGAGCAACGAATTTGTAACTCAATCACCTAATTAGACTTTGTTTGGAACAACTCCAGACTGTAGGCGAGTAATTAATAGGCTTTGTAATCTGAAATGTAATAAGAAGAAAACAATACAAACACTGAACAAAAATTATTACAATGAATGGCTGTAAATTCAGATTCTCAACAGCTTCGAGCTTGCCTTTATTATTATACTAGAAGTAGATGAAAAAAAAAAGAAGATAATTATTGATGTTCTGGTTAGTGTGCCTTAATTGTCTTAGGGTTCACAATATTAAAATGGCGTATTTTTACCCGACAGCCCTTGAAGGAGGGTAATGTTTTTACAGAATATGTATGTATGTCTATTTCTTTGGCATGCTCTGTCGCCTACACGCCTTGATGGATATGAGGTGTCGTTAGATTCGTCTTAATTGGGGAGTGACATCCTAAATAATATTTATGTATTGCATCTACGAATACAAAATAAATATAATAATTACAAAATAAAGGGACGAAAAGGTATTTTTAAAATAAATTAAATACGAAATAGATATAAATGAATGCTTGATTTTCTCTTTTCAGTTATGTGTTTTTGCAGTCGGGATTTTCGTTTTTTTTATTTCAATAGAAATTTACAAATTGTTTCATCATTGAACTTGAATATCGGTTCAGCAACTGTATAAATAACAAGATAAATTCACAACCTTTCCTTTAAAATGAAAATATTATTACTCTGCTCCCAGCCTAATGAATAATGAACAGCGAGCGGCAGGACCGCACGAAATCAACTTATTATCGCTTATTAGGTTCCCTCGATACATTGCTTTTCTGTTGTCTAGTCAATTTATCGTCGGCAAGTTAGTCGAGGGGACGCCGTGGTGGTACGCTCACTCAATTAGTTAATTTTGTTAAATATCCTTGATTGAGCAACGGACGGCAATCAGCCATGCAAATTCTCCCCGTCATTTCCGAGACTGCCGAAATAGGATTTCGCTAAACGCAGTGTATTTGCGTTGTAATAAATTGTCCGTGCAGAACGAACGGTATAATGAATGAGGAGAATAATTTTGTAACATTTGAATAGAGAAGCCTTTTATATTTTTGACAGTTGGATAATTTTTTGTCGGGAAGTTTGAGGGTAGGTTTTTTTTTGTTATTTTTATTCGCAATGTTAAGTAAATTGGGCAGGCGGGTGCCTAGTTTATTTAAAATACTTTTTTATGTATTACAACAGGTTGCTTATATCTAATGGAGACAAGCCGCCAAAAGCAAATGCTCGTTAGGTAAATCCATGGGACCTGGTTCGACTGTGGACGTTCTATGGCTAATATTCGGTGTCACTACGATGGTTTCTTGGTCCCTAATACAAATGTGTTGGTAATGATTATTTTAAAATAATGATTGTAAAAATTAACACAAATACTAATTTACATTTTTTTCTATTCACTTCCTAATGATGTCTAAACCACCATACACTCTTACTAATTAAAACAATTTAATTACTTTATATCACTATACTATACTACCACATAAACACATGCTTTTACCCACTAATCTCGCGTCATAACAAATGCCATGAGAACCATGACACACCACATTGTTTTCGCATCACTGAATTTTAATTTGATGCGTATGTAAAGGCTTGTTCACATATTCAGAGAGTAGATACCTACCTTTATATTTAAAGAGAATATATATATTATATATATATTATATTATTATTATTTCGTTTGTTTCAATTTCGGACATATAAAAAACATTTTAATTTTTTTTTATTTTTTTATTATATTATTATTTATTTTATTTATAAATTTATTTTATATTTGAAGAGAATTATATAGAAAAAGAATTACTTAGTGCTAACATTTCTAGATAGCGCAGCGCTCAGTAGAAGAAGAAGATCGGTCTTTTATTCCTCTCATAACGTAAAGTTCATATGAAATCAAAAATTGTACGTTAATGACAGACTAAATTCATGTGTAACTATAGAAAAGTTATTTTGTTACACTTTCCATAACAAATAGGTACGTAATATAACACCACGCCTGTATTCCCCGAAGGTTTAGGCAGAGATGTACCTATAGTACGCCCTCATTTTCCCGGTTATGTTTAAGTCCCATGTAATAGGGGCCTTAGTATCTCAAACCGAGACTTAGATATCTTTGGTTAGACGCACTGAACGCCGTTTTAAAACGCGAGCACCTATTTTAATGAGTCCTCACTGTATTTTGCTACTGGCTACTGCGATGAAAATTCCCGAGGGAATATTAACAGTCCTTTCCTGTTTCTTGAAAATGATCCCTAAGTGACGCTCAAAATTACGATTGGATAAGGTCAAGAGCATGTTATGGTTTGGCGTTCACTTTATAATAAAAACAACATGAGTCGATTTCAGAAATTTTGGAAATTTCAGTCCTGCCTTCCTTGCTTAAATTTCAATTCAATTATTCTAGATTCTATGTTTCTCTATGCTATGGCAATGATGCCGATGTCGATAAATCTGTCAATGTCAAAGAAGTTATAAAAATCAGGTAATAATCACCTGATTATAATTAATCATTATAATTAAGTATATATATTTTAGTGATATTTATTTTAGAAGTATGTATGTTAGTTTATTCTCATAATGTATGTTTATAGTTAATATTATAATTAAATTAGTGAATAATTAGGTGTTTTTATTTTATGTATTTTATTTTCTCTTCTACACGTTGTCTACATCTACTACTTTCCTATCCCAGGTATGCTGGAAGAGATTTCCTTAGAAATAAGCATCACCTTAGTACGTATTTTTCTGTTCCTTTCTTCTTGTCTGTTTATATGGGTTTACATAAACCGTTAAATAAATAAAATAACTTCCTAATACACTTGACCCTGTGTAGAATTATAATAATTTAAGCAAATTTTTTTTTGCACGAGTTCTAAGTTATAGGCTTCTCAAAAAGTTGCGCGTGCAACACCGTTAACGTGATAGAAATGAAACTTCTTAAAAGATAAAGAATAAAAGACATTTAATGTCAGAGACAGGGACAGTATATCTTTGCTCTCTCTCATGTAACGCGACGAGTGCCTTGAAATGTCACTCTCAATTCGCGTCCAATTATCGAATCGCCGCTGCCAGAGAAGTTTCACTTAAAAAAGTAAAGACAGTTTGTGAATAAAACATTTTAATGAATGTCAAACTTATTGACGGTTTATGGTATTTACCTTACGACCGTAAACTGCACAAAGAGAAAATCTATCATTGATTCACACAAATTCACTAGTAAATATGCCAACAGTCACATATCTTGGAATCCGAATTTGGTGATTGCAATAAGTTATAATTTTATTACCGAACAGGAGGACGTTGCACCCCAGATATTATTATTATTATCCCTTACTCGCCGATTTTACGATACCCGTGGGTAGAGGGTTGATTCCTGGAGGTACAGAATACCGCTTATATTATATCTGAACCCACCATTACATGTAAGGTAGAAACAAACGTAGTTTTGGCACATAACCTGTAATGGTGCGGTGTTTTAATGACTCGGTGGTGTGTATTAGGGTTAATTTTGTTGAAAATTCTCTCTGCGCTGTTGTGTAAGCAGCCGAAATTCTTGGAAACTTCTGGTTTGAACTGTGTTGAGTTTTCCTTGACTACATTGCAACGAGCTTCTGTGAACAAAATGTTATAATTGTATGTCAATTATAACATTTTATCCGCAGAAGCCATAGGTAAGATTTTGGAACCGATTTTAGTAATTTATTTAAACCTATGATTTGATTTAAACTATGCTTTTGCAGTTTATGTATGTATGTACCAAAATCAATCTATCTAACTTTTTCCCAACTATTTTGGGGACGGCTTCCAATCTAACCGGATGCAGCTGAGTACCAGTATTTTACATGGAGTGACTGCCTATCTGACCTCCAAAACCCAGTTACTGGGTAACACAATATCCGTTGGTAAGACTGGTTGTCAGACTTTCGGGCTTCTGACGACCTGTAACGACTGTCCAGATCGTAAGATCCACGAATGACAGCCGGGACCAACGGCTTAACTTGCTTTCCGAGGCACGGAAGAGTCTCGGTATGTAAAGATGGTCACCCATGGACCAACCCCGGCAAGCGTAGCTTAACCTGATGGATTGACCCGTGCGGCTGTTATTATTTTGAACAAACACGAGGTCGTATAAAGCCAGTAGGCTTAATAGACCGCGCGGTTGCTTTTGTCGATATGTATTAAGCTTCGTGCAGACCAGCGCGACGCGACGCCGCGACGCGACTCGAACAATACAATTTCTAAGAAAACTTGACGGTATAACAATAACCGGTGTCGCGTCGCGCGACAAGTCGCGCTGGTCTGCACAAAGCTTAAAGCTTCGTGCAGACCAGCGCGACGCGACAGCGCAACGCGATACCGGTTATTGTTATACCGTCAAGTTTTCTTAGAAATTGTATTGTTCGTGTCGCGGCGCGACGTCGCGTCGCCCTGGTCTGTACGAGCTTTAAAGCAGTAAATCCTGCAAATTAAGGAAGTGGTTTTTGTAAAAATACCATAAATAGTGGTTTTTGTACCTAATAATGTTTTAACGGAAAAAAACAAAACAATAAGTACATTATTGTATTGTGTATTTCATTGCGATGCTTTGATGTTTATTTTGAAATGTCCCCAAATGTAGCTTCTGTGCCTACACATACATATATTATACATATTTATGTACAAACGGGTTGCACTGGTATACGTCGGTGTATGTTTTAATCATAATAATGATGCCATTTTCAGCATAATACTTCCGGGTCACCAGTTTAATTATACAATAACACTATCAATATTTGCAACAAAATTATATGAACGTCACTAGGTTTTGTGTGTGCAATAATTTTATAAGTTTATAAAACTGTTTTGAATTCAGATTGGTTTTTATAGTGCTTTTTCAATGGATCGTTCTTTCCTCATTACATCCCTTTTTCATATCTATTTGTCTATGTGACAGATAGATCAATTGTTGTCAAAATTGTTAAAGCATACACGAAGTCGACTATACCTGTTTATGTTTGCGCACTACAAATGAAAAACAACATGATAGCTGTGTAAGCAGATGTGTATCGACCGCACAACCCACCTAATAAAGGTAAGAAGATAATCCAAACAAGAATTTAAAATTACATTAGTTGGGAATCCTTATTAGACCAACAACGTGCTCTTGTTAATGTTGCTGAACAAAACCCACCCCATATAGAGGGTTGTTTACATGCGGTCGACGATTGCGGCGAGTCGAGTAAGAGAGTCGACAGTAGTAAATGCATATACTCGTATGTATTATAATTTAGGAGACAGTGCTGTTTGCCTGGAATTAGAGACCTTGTATTTGGGAGCCTCATTTAGACGGAGCTTTTTGGCATATGCGAAGGCAGCATGATATGAAGTCGTTGTACCTACGACACGGTCGAATCATAGATACATTTATAATTTTATATACTTAAGTCTACCAAACGCTGTTGAGAATGAATAAAGGTTAAGAAAGTTAAAGAAAAAATAAATGATGTAGAAAGTAATAAATTCTGTATAAGTCAAATGTTCATTTATTAAATGTTCTTTCGGGAAAACGTTCTTCGGGCAAACGTTCTTTCGACAAACAGTTCTTCGGTCAAATAATCATTCGGGAAAACGTTCTTCGGACAGGTGAACTTTGGGGCAAGCGGGACGCACTCGTCCATGACATATAGGGGTTTTTCTGTGGTCGAAATATTTTTTGAGGAGACAAGAATATTAGCATAGCTTGCAGACCTCAAAAAAAGGTTACCAATGCCTATTGAAAGTAACGAAACTAAAAATGGGAGCTATTTTAATGCGCTGTCGACTTTAGAGACAAAATTAAAAACTGTCAAGCGTATTGTTATACTTGATAATAAATGCTCAAATTAAATTAATTAATTCATGAACATTAATATATTTTAATATCCTCGACTTTAATAGCATTAGATACGTCACTAAAAAAGATTTACTGTGTTCTTTAAATTGAAAGTAGCCCGAAATAATTATTTTAATTAAGCAAATCAAAATAGAATTGATTTATTCATAACTCAGTTGTATAATGAAGTAATATTAATAGGTATGTCGACTGAGGTTAGTCCGTCCACCCACGTAATTTTAAAGAGATTTGCATGAGATTCAATTGAGTATCTACACCTACATTAAGTTGACTGACTGAGTAAATTAATGTTACACTAGATCTGTAATAATAACTTACTCTCTGCCTAGCCTTTTCCCAACTATGTTGGGGGCGGCTTCTAGTCTAACCGGATGCAGCTGACTACCAGTATTTTACACGGAGCGACTGCCTATCTGACCTCCACAAACCAGTAACTGGGTAATACGATACCCCTTGGTAAGACTGGTTGTCAGACTTTCGGGCTTCTGACGACCCGTAACGACTGTCAAAGATACACGAATGATACACATACACGGGATTAGTTTAGTATTCTCAGGGTAGCACTTGGCGTGCACGTGTTAGTCTAAAAAACGGGCAGACAAGTGCCGTGATACAAAAATTTGCAACAAATGATAATAATATTATATTATAGTACTTATTTACTTTAATAGCATTTATCAGTTAATACATGGGCCTTGAACATAGCTGGCGAAATGTGTGTGTATTAATAATGGTACACCTCTGCTTAACTCTTCAAGTAACAACAGGCGTGATGTCATGTTTATAATTCGCTATAGGTATAATTATAATGAATAACTACTATCATTTCTACACCCACATTGTCTGTGATTAGGTCACAAGGTAAAAGGGGAGTACCTCTTTCACATATCACTGAACTGATATTATTTCCAAACTTTTTTTTTATGACCTAAAAATTATACCTCGTGATACCAGTTCTGAGAACGAGAAAAAAAAATAAGTTTTTATTTTTTATTTGATAAAACGTTGCACCTTTCATTGCCTAACATTGCCACGTGGGGGCGCTGACCAATTCACTCGGTATTGAATCACTCAGTTATATTATTCATTCACTGAGGGCGCCCGTTCTCATTAATTAGAAAGTAAAGTGAGTCCGCAGAATTTGTTCATAAAGCAACATAATACAGTATACCATAAATTCGCTTATCTGCATTTTATCAAAGACATTTCACTGACAAAGTTCGGTTTAATGTTACAGTTTATTTGCCTTGTTTGAGTAAAAAGTTTGGTAATTATAACGTCGTTGGCTATTTTGTTTACGAACTTATGTTTAGTGTTGTCTCGATTTGTTTTACGGTAATAATGTCATACCTGCTTTTAAACTTTGTTAGTAGTTTTAGTAGTCGGAATAAAATTTATTATTAAATAATAAATTTTATGTATAGCGTTGAAATGTTACAGTCAATTCTAGATATAATTTAAACCTCTATCTGCATAATAATATTATGATCTAAAAAACTCTCCCTAGCCCTTTCCCAACATCAAAACACACGACAACAACATCGTTGGTTTCGAGTCTAACCGGATGCAGCTGAATACCAGTATTTTACATGGAGTGACTGCCTATCTGACCTCCACAACCCAATAAATGGGTAATACGATACCCCTTGGTGAGACTGGTTGTCAGACTTTCGGGCTTCTGACGACCCGTAACGACTGTCAAAGATCCACGAATGACGGCAGGGACCAAAGGCTTACCGTGCTTTCCGAGGTCCGGAGGAGTCTCGGTACGTAAAGATCCCATACAACCCATCCATGGACCAACCCCGGTAAGCGTAGCTTAACCTGATGGATCGACGTTATTACTTAGCCACGAGCTCCTAATGTAATAAGTCAATTCATAATATATGTATCTACTTTCTGATTTTATCTTGGATATTAACTGATATCGGTGAAGGAAAACATCGAGAGAAAAACTTGTGTAGTTAGTATAAGTCTAAAACCGCCAACTCGTCTTGAGCAAGCGTGGTGATCAATGCTTGTGCCTTCTGTGTATGAGAAGGCCTTTGCCCTGCAGCGGGACAGTAAATAGGCTGGTATTATTATTAAAAAGTTTCTAAACTGTGGAGTTAATTGTACATAACTATAGTTACGTTAAACATCAGAGGAGACAATGACCCTGGGAAGTTGAGTATCTATCAACACTCTATCTGCTGACAGATCCATATTATTTATTCCCATAACGGCGTAATGGATTACAATGCCGTAAAACCGCTCTGAGACAATCGCTCCAACAGCTGAAACCCTCGGACGCTCACAAAACTCGGCTAGTTATAACAAAGCTCGGCTAGTTATAACAAAGCTCGGCTAGTTATAACTCGCTCGTTATCGTCTCGGTGTTTCCGCAATTAATCCTATCTCGGCGATAAGGCTGTTTCAAGTTAAGGGCCAGTCACTAGGGATCTAAGCAATCTTTACGGGTGACTTGTCAAAGTGAGAAAAGGGTCGGAAGCTCGAGAGACTTTCAACAATGCTTGTTATCTTAGAAGTAAGCCAAGAACGCATCTAATGATACCAATTTTAAAATAAATACAAGGTTCCGGTGATGGTATTCAGCTCTTGGGAAAGATTTCGTCTTTGTCATGATAAAAGAACGCTCGGATGAATTTGATAAGGAAGCGAGAACTTTTCTAAAGTACTGAGAACGTTAGGAAAATATTTTTACCGAAGTAAAATAATAAAATACACACTAAAAGGAAACGATTTCGCAAATAAAACCACGTTTTATAAACTCTGAACGTGGAAACGAAAATGTTATTTAGCGACATTAAAACTTTCTCATTCCGTTTCATATATTTAGGTGTAGAACAGAGGAATCGTTTGAGGCAAATAAACACAACGTAACCAAAAGTTAATATGGTCGGTAGTGGAGTTCAATAAAACGATCCGTGTCCGTGACGGATGTCGACAGGGGTTGCGAACATTTGCTTTTATTTCGTCGTGCAACTCGTTTAGCACATGCCGACTGACAATCAATCTCAGTCAATATATGGGACAAAGGATCGTTGTTTCTGTGTTGTCGCGGCCTAATGAAATTTTTCTGGTGCGCTTTTTTGCAACTGAACACTCTCTCTCTATTGCCGAATGGCCATAAAAACCTGCTTAATACGGACATTATTGCGAGAATTTTACATTATTTCGCGAAAATGGTATTTCAAATATGCGCGTGTTTTTCTCAAAAGTTTGTGCCACAAATATGGCATCGCCATTGGAACAAAGAATTAAAATTATTTGTGGAAATGGTGTCATAAATGGCTGATAATTTCCACCTATACATCGGGCTAAAGTGCCTATGTTGCTCTCTGCACTTCGCTAATAATGAGCAAAATCGGTAATTCGTTTAACTGTGCGACATTCCGAACACTGCCAGATTTTCCAACTTTTCATAATCCGCTACCCAAAAACGACAATCAGCGTAACATCTGTTGCTGAGTCATCGGCTACTTCCCAAGTTTTAATATTCACAAATGGGCTATCTTCATTTGTGGCCTACCCTTATCACGAGTGACATAAACCAGCACCCTATTAATTTATGCCCACTGTTAACTAATAAAGAAAAACGAGTGAGCGGATCCCCCTAGGAGCTACATTGAAAATCACCTCTGTCTGGCCGACAAATTAAATTTCCTACACATTGATTTTCACCGAGCACAGTAATTACTTAATTTACCGATTAGTTTACAGAGTCGTGAGCGCAGCCAATGGGGGGAAGATTTATGGACTAATTTTATAAGGGAGCTCCTCAGGTATCGAGATATTCAATTACGGAGATTGTGCTGTGAAAAATTCTCTTGTGAAATAATTTGGGGAGGAAATTTTTCTACGTTGTCGTTATTATGATAAAAGTACAGTTTTTGCGGTTTATGACCCATTCTTTGACGAGGTCTTGGAGCTACTTGGGTATTAAATGCATCAATTAGGTTACCCAAAATTAACTTATTTCCAAATTATTATAAAAGGCAAAACCTCCACCAAAATCGTAATTTTTGAGTGCATTAAACTCGAGTTCGGATTAAAATAAATAAAGGTCATTACTTCCTTAAAACCTTGATATAAAAAGCATCAAGTACTTATCCGTTAGGTATTTATGTCACTTAAATACAACTTTATTTTATTGAAGAGGTCCCGCGGCGTTCATCAGAGGTATTAACGCGATACTTTGCATTACAGATCTGTCAAATTGTCGTCGAAGAGTTATTAATTGCAGATTATTTTGATCGGATAAAAGTCCTATAATAGTACTTTAATACGAGTACCTACTTTTCATTTGCAATAAGTATTGGGTCTACGTACTTGAATAATTGAAATAGCTTGGTTCCGATTCAGTTGTTTCTTGTTTGAGGATGCGTTCTGACTGAGTTGGTTTCAAGACTTTACCTCCTCATTATGAACCATGCTAAAAATCTACTTAGGATAGAAACACTGGTTAGCTGAAAAAATTTAACATGCATGTAAGTACAAGTAGGCACACGCGCGGTCACTAGTTTAAGTACTAAGTGCTCAACAAAGAGGGGGTTGGTCGAGGCTTAGTGCCACTTACTTCTAATTATACATTCATGTTGATCAAAAGAATGGGTGCTTTCAAAAGCCTACAAATGGAAGCCAATTTTTTATGAATTAGTACATTAAAAGGAACCACTAGAGGTTCACAACGGTCAGTGCTTTTGATGACCAAATGACCGGCCCTCGGTTTGAGAGCACTCCGAGCGACCCCTGTGATCAATATTACGCGTGGTTCTACACAGCCATGTACGTAAAAGCTAATGCAAACGGTTCTTTTGCATTTGAATATGGAAATCATTTTTTATTTATATCGGAAATCTTATGTCTTGTATAAGTGCTTCGAAGCTGACCAATAGGCGTCCTTAATTTGTGAAATATATGAGTCACATCAACTGGGTTTTGGAAAGTCAAATGACGACGTGGTTTTTCAACCTGCATATTATTATGTGTCGTCACCCAAATATGTCAGGCCTACTAAACATGGGATTGAAAAAGTCCCACTACGATTAAATAATGTTTATGGTTATTCGAATGAAAAACCTTGAAAACTTCTTTAGTGAACATTTACAGCCCAATGAGCTAAGAAATATGGTGACATCTTCATCATATACGACATTATTTGTTTCTGCATTTACATAAACATCGCAACTCTCAATACCTCCAACAATCCACCTATATCTACTAACAGAGGAGGAAGTTTATCAGTTCTCGGCACGTTTTGCCTGTTACAGGGAACTTCATTAACGCACACTATCCTACCGGGAATTTATGCTTAGCGACATATAATGACGTTAACTAGTGAATTATTACGTGACTGTATTAGAATGTATAACTCTTGCCTGACTGCTTAAGTACTTTGATTGATATTAGTGTTGGTTGGTTGTTTATTAGTTTGTTGAAGTTCTTTTTGATGATCTTTTTTGTCATTGATTTTGTCTTTTGTAATTCGTACTGTATTGAGAGAATCACACTTGTCTGTGTCAGTGACATCATTTGCTTTGCATTCATTTTCTACTGCAGACCGCTTATTAGAAAAATGACGATTGCAATCACCTACCATGACAAAAGGATCAGTGATTCCCAGTATTTCATCAGCGCATATATTGCTGTTGTTCATCATGGCTACATAATCCCTATAACTACATACATACATAACATTACGCCTTGTTACCCCAAAAGGTTCGGCAGACTAGTGCGCGAGTCTCTTGATTGCCTCGTTGGTCTAGTGGCCAGTGAATAAGAGGTTTTTTTTTTTTTTGAGCGTGGGAAATTAATAAAACCCACCCGTGTTCCTTCCGTTGCCTGTGTGCCGGGGACGCGATATCCCTTTCGGACAAACCCGCAACCCCGGCAGGCATTGGCCCTTCCGGACCCCGTCAGTTGGTGCTGACATCGTTGGTCCTGGGTCCGATTCCCAGGTTGTTTCTATAAGGAATTTCTCGGTAGCAGTCCGTAGTCTGGAATTTGTCCCCGGTTGATCCCTATAACTATCGTTTCCAAAACCTGCGTCGACTGTTTGAATTTGTAGCCACAATTTGGATAATCGTATAAGCATATTATGTACGTAGCACTATACGATTACCAACTCCATTATTCGAGCCTAAATCCACAAAATCTAGACTTAAAACGAGCACACAGAGAAAACATACGAAGCGTTTTGGAAGCCAAAAAAATTTAAAATTACCGTACAATATTTCACTTGCTATATAAGAAACGTGCTAACATTGAACGGAGAATAGCGTGTTTTAAAGCTAAAATGCAGCCGACCTATATCAAACACAATGGCCTATGTTTTCGGGAACAATGCGATCCCATCGTTCACTCCCGTTGCAGTTTGTACAGGTGCTCGCGATTTTTGCTCACAACGCTATTTTTGTTTAAAATTCTTGTTTGAAAATAGAGATATAATTTTGCTCTATGGCTTTGAGCGTCTTTAAAGTATACTTCTAAGTTGAAATTTGAACATATAATAGGGAACTGAGTTTGTCTTCCTCCGGTTTTCTATTCTTTACCTCTTGTTTATTTCAAA
This sequence comes from Agrochola circellaris, assembly GCA_914767755.1. Lineage (NCBI taxonomy): Eukaryota > Metazoa > Arthropoda > Insecta > Lepidoptera > Noctuidae > Agrochola > Agrochola circellaris. The sequence goes on from OU611853.1 coordinate 8,376,611, forward strand.
AAGACTAGCTAGCGTATCTTTTGTCTGTTCTTAAGTTTAGATCCAAAACCACAAATGCGTGAAGTCGCCATTTCATAATATTTTCGAAACGTTGATTTTGCTGACAAGGAAATATCAATTTAAATTTATGTACATTCTTGAGATGTCTGGGCATCTCAAAAATGTACATAAATATAAACTGTGAATAATAAATCAGCAGATACTATTTAAATGGCTCTTATTACCTACTTTGGCATGTGCCGATGGACACACAATACACATCGAATGCTTAATTTGTATTCATCCGATTCAAGAACGTCACTTAACTTCGAAGACAGCAACTTAGCATAATTAATAGGATGCTTGCTTTCCTAGTTCAAAAACCCTTAGTCTCAGACAACTCTTAACATCAATTCATCATAACCTTGAATAGGTTCTTCAGTCAATGAATACTTACTAGACAGTCCTCTAGTGGGGTAATTTAACACACATCAAAAGAAGAAAAAAGTCATCTCGTAAAAGCCTACCAGTGCATTTTTATGTTTCATAACCGTTCTTGAAACCCTGCTTTTACATGTTTACACTAAGGAATCAAGTTTACAATAGCCGCAAAGACAATAAAGATACTATACTACTCCTACAGATTAGATCATTGGCTTTTACAAACCACCACCAATTACAAAACCTATCTAATACCAACTTAGTATAACTTCCTTCTTCTCCGCACAACACATTACATAACAATCTGTATCATCGTAAAAGTACAGTTCGTATCGGAAATTCCCAGTGGGAACTTGAACAATAAGAACACTGCATCTTGTACAGTCGACCAATCTTAAGTGCATAGCGTCGTCATGTTCTGCATTTAGACATTCGTATTCAGTCTCCTTGCCATTGTTGAAGCTTTCGATAAGGAATTTAACTGAATTTCGTGTAATAGATTGTTGCATGATTGTTCTGTTTCAGAAATGTTTAGTAATGAAGACAATTCTAATTCGAACTTATATGTGTAATATTATAAATGGAAAAGGGAGTTTGTTTATTTGATTCTTTGTTACGCTTTCACGCTAAAATGGCTGAACGGATTTGGATCGCCAGTTATATCCCATGTAATAAGGGCGAGCCTATTGCCGGGCACGAATACAGACTCCTGGCTACTATTGAGAAATTCCAAATGTAAAAACCCAATAATTTAGGGGTATGAGGAACAGGGTGTAAAGTTCACTCATCCACTATAGAAAAGGGAGGATCCTCCGACCACACGGGTGTCATATCTGGCGGGCAACTGCCCAGAGGTTGAAGTCGGGAGCTTGTATTTATGTACCGCGCGGTAAACTCTAATTGCGCAATGCAGGATTTGAGTGACGTCAGGATGTTGTGTGACGTCAGGTCTTTGAGGCGTAGTTCGCATGTGGTGATGTAGATGCCGCCACAATAACACTTAGCCCGACCCGGGAATCGAAACCAGGACCTCATGCTCAGCAGTAACGCCTGCGACTACTAAACTAACGACGCAGAACTTTAATTACTTAATAAATACTTTTTCTTTTTTCCTTTTACTTATTTATTTATATAAAAATTGCTTGCTGCACTTACAGTACACACCAAAGCGCTTCATGCAAACATTAAACATAGATTTACTGCTATACATAAATATGTCAAAATCCAGCTCCTGACGTTCAGCAGATAAATCAGACGAACATAATAGAATAGAATAGAATAAGATGAAGAAAACGATGCATGAATTATTGTGTAAAGAATCCTCTTTAAAAGCAGATGGGTAGAAAGGATGTGAACAGAGATGTTGACAGCTACATATGTACTTATAGAAAAACCCAATTAGGACAAAAAAATGAACTAAAAAGGTATAAACAAGACATCACAGATAGACAGATTAAAGATCCGGAGTCACACGTGTTAGGCCATAAGTCGAACGGATTACGTGCGATTCCAGTTTTTTTTTGTTCCTGATTGTTGTCCTGTAGAGGGCGCTATATTCATTTAACGTGACATACCCTGTAACCAGCGGACGATCAAGACGCTTCCAATGATACCTCATTTGTCAAATTATGATTAGTACTTTAGAAGTTATGAGGGAACAAATAAACTTATATACATACATACTCCACAGTAGTAGGGTAATAAAAAGAAGACATTATTTGTGCACTAATCTCTAATGAATGGAGATACGAACAGAAGAATGATGATGGCTGTACGATAGGTGAGTAATGTATGCAGAAGCTGAGCTGCAGATGAAAAAAATCTATTCTGAGCAGTTCTGAGGCAAAACGGGTTAAAAACTTTTTTGTTTCGGCTTACAATTTAACCGTTTTGACGTAGTAGTTTTTCAAACAGAGCTTTGCGACATGTTTCATAGAAAATCCGAGGATAGGAGTTCCTGTTATGCGGACTGTACCGGGTGTTTTGATTTTTTCCTAGCCCTGACTTTTTGCGAGCCAGGTAGGCATACTCGTAAAGTTATTATTTAACCATTTTCACACCTATAAACTTTTTAATAAGCAGTCGTGGTGAGGATCTTGACACGTCTTCTCATTTAGCGAATGTATTGTTCTTGTTTTAACATAAAACAGGTATATCCTATGGCACTTGGCAATACCGTAGCTTCCCATTTGTGAGAGAATTATTAGAATCAGATCAGTAGTTCCGAAGCTTACCCCCTACATTAAAACTCACAAATGATACCTCTTTATAATTTTATTATAAAGTACCAATAGATAGTGTTTCTGAACACGTTATTGTCTTAATCAGATCTTTTTACTGCTCACTGCTCCTTTGCTTCAGCAGTGCTATTCTGTAACCATATCACCGTGAAAACTTAGGTGAAGTGAGCGTGGAGTGAGCTGTCATTCCACAGGGATTGACACTATTGACAGCTCACTTCACCCAAGTTTTCACGGTGAGATGTTTACAGAATGGCATGGCTGGTGTCATACTTACTATTTTCTGCAGATCTTAATAATTTTATTCTACATCAAAGTTCACAATCGGAACGTGAATGTTAAGCGTATCAGTTATTCATCTTCCCACGCAATCTGTAAGTGAATATTGATATAGAATCTCAAAGGGCAAAGTTAAAATGGTGCACAATATTGGAAGCCAGTAAGCGATAAGTTTTCAACTGGTTCCGATAAACCGTATTTTTTTTGTGTTTTGTCAATGTTTTCAATTACAGCAGTAAATAATTTTGTGTATTTTGTGTTACTGCTTTACGCTTCTAACTTCCGAAAAACTCTGTGTTTGTTTTTTTTCTGCTTCAAGCGATCAGCTTCGTGTCGTGTTTTTCGGCTTGTGCCTCCATAGTTCATAATACACACACAACACTAAAATCACGCCTATTTTCCCCGAAGAGATGGGCAGAGGTGTAACTATCTGCCAGGGTTGCGGGTTTGTCTGAAAGGGATATCGCGACCCCGGCACACAGGCAACGGAAGGAACACGGGTGGGTTTTAGTCAGTAAAAGTCTGACACGCCCTCCCGCTCCGCCCAGAGCGGGAGAAGTTATTTGATAATTTCCCACCCTCAAAAAAAAAAAAACATAAAAAGAGGTTTAACTATAGTACAGCCACATTTCGCCAATTATGTTTAAGTCCCATGTAAAAAATGGCGGCCATAATAGTTCATAGTATAAACTATCATGGCTGCCTTTTGGTACATAAGTAGGTCTTCTTCCCTTGTAGAAAAAAAAAAAATGTGATCTATGATCTACTATAACACCACAAATCATATTTGTTTTTAATAAATTGTTCGCTGTGATTAACTCAAGACAATGTTTATGGTCTTTCTCCACAATTAACTTACCTACTGACAGGTTGTATGAGTTACATAATTGTTTATTTTAGTTGTATTAGTCTTAATTATTGACATAATCTACTCATTACAATGTTTTTTTATGAGTTGTATTGCAATAAGTGGTTAGCTAGCGACCTCGACAATTGATCATATATTATTCTTGCCTAGTAACCGGCAGCAAGTTCTTCATGCTCCCTTAGATGTCACTGCTTGCGGTCGCGTCGGGGGTCGGGTTGCCTCTTTCCCTCAATGATCTTTGCGTTATGCTCGTGAACAGGTGCTGCTTGTGGTGACTGGTCGTCTTGCTGTTCATGATTTTGCTATTGTTATTAGTAATTAACAATTTTACCTCGATAATCCTAGTTTATCATTTATAACTTTCAGTAACAGTTATATAGCTATGTGTAAGCGGGCACGCCCTTTTATTCGGGTATTATGTTCTGTTTACGTTTTTTTAGTTCTTATTTTCGCTTGATTATAGATTTTGATGTTTTTGTTGGTATGTTGGCGTGAGCTGACATTATGGCAAATAATTTTATTTAATGTTTTGTATCGAGTAAAAGCTCGTACAGACCAGCGCGACGCGACGCCGCGCCGCGACACGAACAATACAATTTCTAAGAAAACTTGACGGTATAACAATAACCGGTGTCGCGTCGCGCTGGTCTGCACGAAGCTTTACGTAAATTATTTTGCATACTATTTGTATAGAATCATGTTTTTTTTTTCTGTAACTGAACAGACAGCAGTGCTGCTGGGGAGATTGTTGCGCTACCTCTTCTTCCCAGCTAAGTGGTGAAGGGCGGGCGTTTTTGGGGGGCTGTCTTATATAATTTTGACGTTCGAAAAGTGCTTATTGTCAGCCTAGTTTGAATAAATGTCTTTTGAATTTGCAGTATCCAGACCAGACTATTTTATTTTCACAAATTTAGAATTACATGTTATTTCAACAAAGAATTAAAAAATAACAAAATTGCTTTGTACAACTGCATGTATACGGACTTAAACAGTAAAATAACAGACAATCGCAATAAAGGTAACTCGCTCGAAATAAAATACGAGAAGCTTACGTTAATTTAAATGGTTTTAACCTTCGGGATTATAAACTAAGAGTTTTCCACCTACACATTCTTGCTACTAAAATACAGAGAGTCGTTAGTCGTTTTGTGTGAACAGACTTATCCCGAGGGCGGGCACTATCGTCTAGATCTATGTTTTTAATCTAGTAATTAGCTTCTCGGGACGCAGGAGTTATATTACCATGTTGTGTTGGTGTTGCTACTATGTTGTTCTCAAAGAGAGGGTTTAAATGTGGCTTTTTCAGACTAAACAAAGGGATTATGTTTTGGGTAGCAAACATAATTTGCGGTGCGGCGCACTTGTGACTATGACAGATAAACTTTTGAATAAAGAAACATGATGAGTCTTATTTCAATCAGTATTTGACTTGCTCTGCAATTTTGTGACAATTGAAGTTCAAATCTATGAAAACTGAAGGACTGGACAAGTCTAAAGCAAAAAACTGATTGGAAGATTTGGTTTAATTCGATTAGACAGCACAATTTTATCCCATCGTTATCTTGTTTTATATATCGAAATAATAATATTGCAAATTATACATTTAAAAAAAATCTAAGGTTAGGTACTGCACTACTTTTAGGCAAATGTTATGACTCATTGAAAGACTTTCTAAATTATATGAATTTGACCATGTAAGACGTATGTACCTACCAGACTAATTATTAATTGACTTCACTTTAATTTCTGTTTTGTTTTGTTGAGATTATTTTGTTTGTATTAATTTTTTAATTTATGTAATAATTTGCACGCCTAAAGGTAGACTGTAGCCGATCTCATTAATTTATATACAACATCTTATACATGTACCTACATTCATAGCAAATAAAGTTCTGATTCTGTTAATCAGATTACAAAAAAAAAGAATGGTGCCATTGTTAATTTAGTTTCCTGAAAAGCTCGTAACAAAACATTTAAAAAATCAGCGTCTATTTTATAATAGGACTAGATTAGCTCTGTAGCTAATAAAGGCAGTGCGTACTTGTAGTTTTGGTTTCTAATTGGCCGCCTGTTCAGCTTGCTCTCAGATAATTGGATTATCTTGCGAGTGTTTCCGACGCCCGTATCCTCGTTCGGTGGTTAACTGATTGTAAGGCTCGCGCCTGATGCCACAATTTTAGAATTTTGTCACAGATATGTAATTGGGCATTTAATTTGCTTGTTTGGTGGATTTTGAACGCAAATAGGTACCTAAATTTGTTGGTGTAATTACTTACCTGTCAAAGAAACCACATGTGTGTTTTGATTGAGGTTGAGAACCGTTTTGGTGTAGTTGTTTATTCCTATTGTGGTGTCATAGGACTGAAGTTTTAAGAACTGTTTGAGTTGTTTCTTGTTATACTCTAACATAAAATAAAGATTCAGTTCCTAATACAGGGTGGCCAATTAGTAAGTTTAAATTAAAATAATTTTTATCACTTTAAATTAAAATTATTTTGATTACAAACGAAAATGTCTCGAAGTTTTTCTATAAGTATATTATTCAGGCTTGGCAATTTTATATGGTGAATAATATCTACCTAATCTGCTCCTATTTTATTCTTGAAAATGCGATCGCTTTTCATCGTGTTTTTCATTAAATTTCATCATTTTCGCATACTTTATCAGTTATCCCACTAACAATTCACAAATATTCTGCTTTTCGTATTCAAGCTTGACCACGACACGTCTCTTTAGATAACCCCACACAAAAAAAGCCAGGACATGTCTCGTAATCCTCAGTGATCAAAATGGTATTCGTTACTCATTCGTGTTTAAATTCGTTTAAGAATTTCAGGATATAATTAATGAAAGTATTGCGGTGGTCATGGCCTTATAGACTATGGATAGCAAATTTGCCGCATTTTAACTAAATAATAGACACTTAACAACTGAAAAAATGGCGTCAAATCAGAATGGGAGCTAAAAAAAGATGTATACTTGGCCAGCCTGTAGTTACTTGACATAATTATATTATTCTCTGTAATCAAATAACAAAGTTATTATAACATGCAATGTTATAGCTGTTTTCTTGCCGCTCACTGCAGACTTGATTCCGACGAAACAAATTCCAAGAAAATTGTCTTCAAAGCGTTCTTCACTGTTGACATTCTTTACTTACTCTCTGAAAACTGGAGCACTTACATACTTATAACATAACTTGATCTAGGTACCTATACCAATGCCATCTACGCCTACCAAGATGTTCAGAGCCCCACAAAGTTACAGATTGTTTACTTAAGTAAATTGCTTTGTAAAGCTTCGGGCGGTAAAAAAATGTTCTATATCTGTCATGAGAGCTTCAACCATAATCACCTTATGTCTGCAACGTTATTTATATACGGAACCCTGGTATTAAATGTCAACGGGAAAATTTATTTCCAGATGCCAAAGATTTTTCCCCGGTGTTGCCTGTTCAAATATTATGTTAACCTTGGTTGGGGAAGATCACTTTTGAATGACGCTTGGAAAAATAGGTCCTGGTTTTTCATGGAAAATATTAGATAACTTCTTAATGGTGGTTAAGCAATAATAAAGGGCAAAACAAGAATAATGGCATGGGCAATCTTTTTAGCGTCTCGATTGTAATCTAAATTGAATCAGCCCAGAATTTGGCTACAAGTTTGGCACCTTCCTTGGCAGTGTCCATCAGTTCCTGTAACGTGCAGCCAACAGGACACGCCGGAAGCAATATTAAATGACACATTATGATAATTTGTTTTATAAAAAAATGATAGACTGCCTCGTTGGTCTAGTGGTCGCAAGCGCTACTGGTGAGCCTGAGGTCCTGAGTTCGATTCCCAGGTTGGTCAAAGTGTTAGGTTTTCTAATCTAAAATTTCTCAGTAGCAGTCCGGAGTTTGGATTTGTGCCCGGTTGATGGCAAAAGGCTCGCCCCCTATTACGTGGGACTTAAAAATAACTCAGTGAGCTATGGAGCGGGCTATGCTTGGAGTCTCTCTGAGGGAATCCGGAACGAGGTGATCCGGCAGAGAGCCAAAGTTGTTGACAGTTGTGAGCTATCACAGAATAAGCAAGCTGAAGTGGCAGTGGGCCGGCCATATTAGCCGTAGAACCGATAACCGTTGGGGTAGACGTGTTCTTGAGTGGAGACCGCGAATCGGCAAACGTAAGGTAGGACGCCCTCGGGCTCGGTGGAGCGACGATCTTCGCAAGGTGGCTGGTAGCAGCTAGATGAGAGTTGCCGAGAATCGAGCTGAATGGCGTGCGATTGGAGAGGCCTATGTCCAGCAGTGGACTGCTATAGGCTGATGATGATGATGATGATAAACGTAACTGGCGAAATGTGATAGTTAAACACTAAAGGTACACCTTAAGGACACCTCTCCTAATCCCAACCATAAACCGGAAAAGGCGTGATTACATTAAATAAAAATTAAGTAAAATACATAAGCATAACTGTTTATGTATTTAAAAAATTATACGTATTATTTAAAATTATAATTGCGTACTCGAAAATGAATAAACTAATGTAATCATAGTAATTTAAATCATAAAGCTTAAAATGTATTAATTATCCGGCAGACTTGTTAATCTGCGTTTCAAATGAGGGCAGGTACCTACTGACTTTGTTTTTACCAATAATGTTATTAATTTCCTTTGTTTGTCAAATTTTCAATAATGGGAATATTACTCGGCAATATTACCAACAATAATGTGGGTTATCATTATAATTCGCAAAACGATATGGAAATGGTCGAGCGAAATTATAATAATTTCAATACAATTAACGAATCATATCAATCAAATTATTTTAATTAATTGTTATATCTGTTTACTATGACGTTTAATTTAGTATATTGACGACTTTCAATCAAATTAAAAATGTTGTGATGAAGTTCGTAATTGGCTGCAGAATTCCTGTTATTCCGTAATTGTATCCAGGAAATAAAAGCACAATACAATTAGTTTGCGTGTATTCACTGAATGATTTTATTCAGTTCCTTAATTGATGGATAAATTGAAGCAATGCTGAAGATAGAGTCTTAAAGATCAATGTTTTCTGAGAGAAGGCTCATGAAAACAGATTCGGCCAAGTGCGTGTCGGACCACGCACATTGAAGGGTTCCGTAGTTGGGATGAATTTATCCCAAAAACAAACTAAACATGGTAATTGCAACACAACAACACAAACAATTGACCGTGATGAATATCGGTGGATGGGAGATACATCGATATTCGTCATCTCCAACTGCAAATATCAGTTCGTAAACGCAAAAAAAGTGTGATATAACTATAAATTAACGATTTTCGGACGTTTTGCTTTACATGTGCTGTGAGACTTTGCTTCCTGGCAAATTTCATGATTCTAGGTCAACGGGAAGGACCCTATACCCCTGGACCCCTGTTTTGATTTATTTGCGAGTGTCAAAATATATCGCATAAATGGCCGTATTTTTTATTGCGTTGACCTCCAAGGGACTATAGACCTACGTCTTTGATATTAATTTCAAGTTGATACCTCCAAAAAGTTTCTGTGAAAAAGGGTCTTTACAGACTGACACACAGACAGACAGACGAACAACAAAGTGATCCTATCAGGGTTCCGTTTTTTCCTTTTGAGGTTACGGAACCCTAAAAATTCAAGGAAAAATATCTTCTCTTAACCACCCTAAAGTTAAAACCCTCCCCTTAATAAAGTACCATTAAATAACCTTAATGTATCGGAGAAAGCACTTATTTCGATACCGGCAGCATGATCTAAGTTCGTGATTGTTCTCACAACTTGTTCATTCAGTTTATAATTAAACTCGGGTCAAGTCCTAGTTGACTTTGCTGTAGTTGCCCGGCTCTCGGGAACTTTCTTCGTTTGTTTACTACTACTGCTTTGATTATCCTTTAAGTGCCTCCCAGATTGATAAATATTCAATTAGTAGATAGCATTGTATTCGCGGTTGACACTCGGAGGCTTAGTCTAAGTCTAAGCTAATATTCCAAAGAGGAAAAGTTGTTTGTGTGCTTGTTAGAGTAGTCAGAGTAATCTCTAGAAAAACTAATCCGGTTATTAAAGTTTTTCACTGATAAGAAGCTGCACTATTCTCAAAAGGTACCTTTTATGTCTGAAATATGCATGGTTTCTATGAGAATTTCCATGCGCGTAAAATTTCGGGGCGCTGGTAGTGTATACTTAATATACTAGCCAATAGGTCCATCCATCCATCCATGTGGTGTCTTAGCCAATAGTCATCACAATGTCTCTATTTTCTTCTTTATTTAATTTTTTTGTATATTGGCACCTTATAGCTATATTCATGTATTTAGTTATTAAATAATAACTAAATACATGAATATAGCTATAAAAAGACAGCACAAAATACAAAAAAATACAAAAATATTTTTTTTTGTATTTTGTGCTGTCTTTTGTGTGCACCAAATAAACGATTTATCTATCTATCTGTCTATATTTATATAATAATAATATCATCATTATAAAGAAGGTAAAATCTGTTTGTTAGTAAGTTTGTATGTAGGGGTGTAATGTCCGGAACTACCAGCCGGATATTTTTGTGTTGGATAGGCCAATTCTCGAGGAAGGTTATTGGCTATGTAACATCACGCTACGGCCCTTAGGAGCCGAGCAAAAAGAAATAAGGCCAGAAAGAAAGGTAAGCGAAAACGATGTAATAGCGCGGGCGGGCGATGGAATGCGACGCGGTGGGTCGGGGGGGCGAAATTTCACGCGAACGAATCCGGACAGAAGCTAGTATTAAAATTTTTGCGTAGGCTTGCTTTAATTGATCCCTTTTATACTAAGAGATAGTAAGGTTTTATGATTCGATTGCTTCGTTTTATTACTGGGTTCAAGAGGCTTTTAAAAGAATATATTCGGAAGCGTAACCTAGAATGTTAATGAGTTGAGAATAAAGGTTCCGTCTTTTGTTTTTTTTTCAATTAATTAGCAAAATCAACACATTCAATAATGAGCTCTATATCTTTGAGAATAGCAGTTAAAATGGTTGCTTCGTTATAAAAGAAATATAAAATCCTTATGATTCTCCAAATCAGCAGGAGTATTTCACAGGGGAGTATACTTATATTAAAAAAATATAACTGAACTACAATTCAACATTACTAGAATATGTACGCTATTTCATGTGGGGGAATCAAAGCAATCCCTTTTATAAAAAACATACAGAGTACTACGAGTATTCTAACATTGGTGAGCGAGCCTCGGAAACAGGGAAGTGAGATAGATTTTAATTTTAGATTTAGCTCATATGTCGTATGAAATTGAAACGACGAAAATATCATATTTTGTTTTAGACGGTGCTCTTTTGAATTGTTTTAATCTGTACCTTTTTTATTGTTAAATTAATATTGCTTTAGGTACCATCGAAGAAGTTCATATCTAACCACCGTAAGGACTATTCTTGCTTGCAGCGCTCGGCGGCTATAGCACCGGGCCGGTAACAGATGTGGTCATCGTGTTCACGGGATTTTGTTTTGAAACTGGTTAGATATGAACTTCTTTGATGGTACCTATATATATAAAATGACGACCAAAATGATCATCATCACCATTTCAGCTAAAAGATGTCCCATTTCGACCGGGTCTGTGCTTCTCACATCCACTGGATTCCTGATTTTTTGACAGTAAAATAATCCGTCTGATTTGAAATCGAATAAACAACAATTAAACCAAAGACACAACCTATAGTATTTCATTTATACGTGCTTAAGAGCATGCATTTTAAATGTTGGCAACGTCGCAAAATAGATGTCAAATAATTACCTGTTTTTATTAATATGATAGTATTACTGTATGGAAATATTATGATATCGCTATTAATTATTATTAATATTTTAGATCACTAGTTAAGTGAACTAAAACATTACTAATGAATAGGAATAATTATAACACTGAATTTGATTTTGTAACCGTTTTAGATGTAAAAAGAGAATTTGGAAAGTTTCCAAATACTTTTTGGAAAGTTTACTTTTTTACATCTAAAACTAAGTAGGTATTCGTTGTTGAGGCATTAATTATTTCATTTTATAATCAATATTTAAGTTAATTAATTAGCGATATTTCTTATTTCCATTCAGTAATATTACCAAATTAATTAAAGCAGCCAAATATTTGACAGCTATTTGCGACATTTCCGACTTTCAGAATGCACGCTCTTAATACAACAAAAGCAACAAAACAAACTTATTTGCAAAGCAACACATGGAACAGTTATATTGTGGAGTTAGTAGCATGTCAGACAACAGGCCGATAACCTAGGGAGCCCGTCGAACTATAAAGTGGGCTCGGACTTCCCCCAAGGGGGTATGCCGAACCGTTGGGCATGTACTGCCGGAGCCATCCGGTTGTACGTACTGTTGTTGAGAAAATGCTGAATTAAATATCTGCAGGAGATAGAAAATTCAAGACATGTTGAATTTTACCAGGCTACTTACGTCAAATAAATACGATAAAAGAAGTATCATTCCCAGCTCTAATGGAATAATATAAAAATATCAATGGTATTTAGGTATAAGGTGGAAATTACGAAATAATATTTTGGCTGCAACTAATTTTGCCTTAATGAACAAACTCATTTAGCACTTACTTTCATGTTTAAAACAGTAAAACTAATGCTCAATGAAACGTACGAAGTCGCAAAACGCTAAACCAAAAAAAAGCCGCCATGTAAGCTACGCACGAATTGAACCCCCTCAGACAGGATGTATTAAAATTTCCACAGTTTAACTTTGGGGTGCGCGAGGCGATGCGTTTTGGTATTCACGTATATACACACCTACCAACTTAAACATCCTTACATCGGATTTTCTCTATAGGCCTACCACTCCCCCAAAAGTACACCCTATCCCTACAGAATAAAGTCGAAATTACAACAACGTATTTAACACTGTTGATCGCCAGGAAATTGTTGAAATATTAATGGGTACGTTATGCTCAATTTCCTGGCTTTCAACGAGTAGCTATCGGTAACTTTGTCCTCTAAAATGTTAATAGGAATACTTGGATGAATTAGTTGATAGATAATTAGCAGTTTAAATAAGGCGCGTCATTGTTTCAGTTTACCGGGAAGGATATTAATTAGTGGTTTATGTGACCGTAAAACTACGTTTTATGAGGCATTGAACGAAAGATTTACAAACGTAATTAAAATGTATATAATCATGACTTATAAAAGAACTTTGTTATAAAACTGTAAAATATTAAGGGAGTTTTTGATATTTTAGACAAAGAGCGATTTATGGACAATTTAATTGGTACCTTCGTTCTTTTGCTCGTAACTACTAAACGCCAATGTTTTTTTGCTTGTGGTTGACATAGATATAAAGCTCCAGTGTTTCCTAACGCCAGCTTTCATGAATCCAACATTTAGAGTAGGATTAAAAATAATTTCACCAAACATCAAACAAAAACCATGTCAGGCCTCAGACCGTGGTTTCGTTTTTTAAACATGTTAGTCGGTCAGCAGCACTTCGTAGCGGCTGTGAGAGATCGACGACGCTTTTGAAAAATTACATTTATTAAATTTGCAAACGTTATTCAACACGGCATCCGTTGATTATTCCAATTTTTCGCATCGGCCGTTCTCGTTAATTGTTTTCCCAGTCGATCCAATTCGCTCTTCAGTTAGCTTTACAATTTCAAAGTGTCATTTGATTCGTGATGGATTTCGGAAGTTTTTTGGCAATTTCACGGTTCACGGCTATCCCCCGATGGATTCTGTTTTGTTTCAACATACATCTGAATCGACGGATCAACACCGATAACGTAGTTCCACGCAATTGTCCCAAAAAGTGGGTGTAGCGAATGAAACAGGATTTTTTATTTTTTTAGACGGGAAATATTTTAATTTGCTTTTGTGAATGGGTGCTTTAGTTTTGTCGGGTTTCCCTTACAAAATTAATACGATTTCGAATGGTGTAGCCATTAAGTTGGATTGACACCGAAGCCATAAATAAAACCAATGAAGTAATAATGTGTGTAGCCTAATTAAATTAAATGAAACCCTATGAACTTTACATTGAAGAACAGGTTGAACTAGGACTTTGCTTTTGAAGACTACACAACAAAAACACGATAATAAATTCTTATCACACAAAACAGCACCGGCTAATGATAGCAGAAACACCACAAAACAAACATTACATTAAAAACAGTAATGATCGTAAAAGTGTCACAATAAATAATAAAGTTTAATTTAAAATATCGCACATAACGTTGGCGAAATGTCTCAATTTATTTTATGTAAGCGTGACAAAAGCTGTAAATGTGAAATGGTCACTTAAATCACAGCAATTGCCACGCCTATGCTGACCAAAACTGTGTTCATGTAAAATTGCGTTAATGTTAAGTTATTCATTCCACTACACAACCAATTACGATAAGAGTTCGCTGATGACTTATTTTCTATGAGCGCTTTCTTTTCAAGAGTAAAACGCTGTAAAGAGATTTAGTATTCAATTTAGTCGGTGACATGCAGAATAAATTTCATTATCTACACAAATTGAGTCTTTTGTAACACGAAAGACGTGCGATTTACGAAAATAAATATTATAAATAAATCGCCAAAGTGCTTTTGAAGTCTGTGGGCACCTCTAAAACTTGGCTTTCTCTAGAGATTCCATCGTAATCGTGTAGTTGAGAACAATGCCACAGTTTCCTATCGATAACTGCAGTAGTATCGATTCCGCATTCGGTGTGCTAGGTATCGATATCACCGTTTCCCTAAATGTCACAGTTTGCATATGAATGAGTTATCAATAAACATAGAATAGAATTTATAGTGTCTCTGTGACAACAGATTTGGAAATGGAATATATTGCTGAAGTTGAATTGGCTTATTGGCGATTCGCCCGAAAAGGGCGAATCGAGACTTTTAAATAATTTTGGAAATAAGCATAATATTTGGTATAGCTTTATGCTTGTTTTTCAGAGGTCCACGTCTAACGCCAGATGCAAAAGCACCCTAATCATTGCCAGCAAAATTTGGGAGCTGAAGCTTTGTTCTTTGGATCTTCCAAAAATGAAAGCTAAGACAGAACTTTGCTCATAATACCACACATCTTCAAGTGAAGCATGGCATTAGATTGGCAATCAAGCGTCCATCCGAAAGCAATTACCATATGTAATATGTACGTGCCTTCATCGTTTCATTGTGTTTAATTCTACACTAATAAGTTCCGATACTGTAAACCACATCAAAGGTCCGAATTAGCATGAGCGGGCACGTTTGAGGGATAATAAAGCGGTAGTGGTAGTCAGCTAGAGCACCTTAGGGGCTAATTTCGCTTGGCAAGTAATGATTATGAGTCTGGCGCGAGGCCTGCAAAGGACCGCAATATGCAAATGATTTTAGCCTTTAGCGTTCAACTGTCCGACGCTCCTGGAAAATAATTATATTAAAATTAACTTCAAATATTATTTTGTTAGAATTTTGTCATAGCCACAAAGTAAATCTACTTAAGGTTGGTGACGTAATTAAAATTAAATTAAATACGATGAAAAGTGAGCATTATGTTAGAATTAAATTTATTTATTGCAAAATCATCACGTAAAGGGGACCATAATCTACGCCCTATTCAAATTTCCATGTAAACCCTCTCTTAATCATCTCTCCTGTAGGTACTTAGAGGGTCTTTAATTATTCCTTTTCAATTTAATTACAAAATGAGTGTTACACTATTAGTAGGCAGTGATGCCTAGACAGCGTCTCAAACTTAAAGTAAGTACCTACTTTCATAAATCTTCAATAACTGTTACTAAGAATCACAAAAGAATAGATTTATTTTCAACGCTAAAATATTCCTCTTACAAAGATTAACAACAAGGAGAATGCTCCATTTAGACGATTAAGCTTTTGTTAATAAACGCTTCAGAGTAACAACAAAAGGGGTGACAAATAATTCGTTTATTTACCCTCTAAAGATAGGATAATCATTCAAGACGACGGTAATCGGGCAGCCCTGAAATATTGGACACTTTTGTTGGCTTTAATCACGCGATAACGTGGAGATATTACTGGCTGTTGCTACTAAATCCAACTTCTATACATAAACCATTAGGACAAGACATATTATGTTATAACTGTAATTCATGATAGTACCTTCTATAGGGATTTCATGTTTCACTTTTCTTACATTTCAGCACTAGTTTTACAAAGTTATAATTGAATAAGATTTCTTTGAACCAGGTTGTGGCTTTTTATTTACCAACTTTTGATGAACTTTTTACCAAAATAAAAACTTTATTTATAAAACGCTATCCATATACATATTCCACCTTATGTGACGCGTCGCGCCGTGCAACAAGCAACTATAAGTACATAATAGAAGTTTTCAACTTTAAAATGCACCATTTGCTCGAAGCTCTCGTCGACTTTTTAATCTGTTGATCAAACAGGCGGACGGCCGACGACAAATTTATTCTTGTACACAAAGATTTTAATCGCGATGTTTGCTTTTGAGCTTCAGCTCTTTTTAAACTGAAGATATATTTTGCTAAACTACAAGAAAAATTAAAACACAAAACGTTTGAAGTCGAGCTGTGAAAACTTGGCGGAATATTTTAGCGTTCGTTATGATTTGTTCTGTTGTGAAGGAAAGTTCTTTTAATTTAGGATTAAAATTAAAAATAATCTTTCGCATAGGTACGTACTATAAATAAAAATTCATACTACAATTATTCATGATGAAAATTCTCTGCACCGTTTCAAATAATCTACACTGACGAGCAATGTAAAAAAGCCATTTGCAAAGTGCCAAAAATATCTAAATATTTCCTAAACTATAACTTGTGTAGTTTAGGAGATATTTAGATTTTTAGCTAGCTAAAAATGTTGAAAACAGTATTTGATGTGTTTTTATCCGCTATTAAATACACTTGAATATTGCTTTGTACTTCAAGAAGCTATCTTGCGTGGTTTCAGGAATATTTGATAAGTAAGTTCATCATGATAAGTCGATGGCTTTTTTATATTGCTCGTCAGTGTATTATTTCGTAAACCTACCTAATGGTTTTGCCACTGAAGTGACATGCTGCAAGAACAAAAAAGCGTAATCTTATTCTGTCACTAATTACTCCACAACATGTTATCGCTGTCATAAAGTTAGTGTCAAAATATTTAAAAAAAAACGACATAAGGTGCCAAATTATGATTTGTTTGAGAATCTTTGCTACACCGTCTGTCAGGTGTGTCGTGTATTTTTGCTTTGGCATCCGGCCAAGGCATTGTTATTTAAAAAATCTTTAAAACCACAAACACATGCTTTCCAAAAAAGTGCCCGCATGAAATTAAATCGCGTACAATAAATAGTACATTGTGTAAATTGCAACTGACACGTCATGTTTAATTATGTCGGGAATGATGTGACATTTTTGGTAAATTATTGTCATACATGTTACAACGAATTTCGGTCCAGTAGCCGTTTTTCTTGCGAGTTAAATATTTTGAATCAGAAAACTGCGTTTAATATCCAGTAAAAACCCACCAAAGAAGCTTTTTGATTCCAAGAAAACATATCGTGTCGGAATATCAATATACTTTTTTTTTTTTTTTGATGTTGTGAAATTATCAAATAACTTCTCCCGCTCTGGGTGGAGCGGGAGGGCGTGTCAGACTTTTACTGACTAAAACCCACCCGTGTTCCTTCCGTTGCCTGTGTGCCGGGGTCGCGACATCCCTTTCGGACAAACTCGCAACCCCGGCAGGCATTGGCCCTTCCGGACCCCGTCAGTTGGTGCTGACATCTTTTTGAGGCGCGCGTGGGACACAACGCGCCGTCGACCCGGGCCTGGTCCCTATCGGACGGCGAGCTACCCATTGCTCACCATCCGCAAGCCCGCGCCTACGGTGGCCGGAAGTCGGTTCGCGACTCCCGACGCCCGGGGCGTCTCCTGCGGCGACTAAGGGCGCGAGGGCGCGACTCTTGCCTCTCCCTCGCGCGATCCGCTTCCTCCTTTGCGAGCATTACTGCTTCGCAGAAGGAGGGGACGGCCTCCTATGCACTCTCGCTCAGGACCATGGCCTGAACCAGGGCCGGACGCGAGAGATCGCCGCCGCCGATCGCCTCCGTGAGGACACGGCGGTGCTCCGCCCAAGCTGGGCAGACCTCCACCGTATGCTCCACCGTGTCCTCCGGGCGATCCACACAGTGGTGACACCCGGGTGTTTCCTCCCGCTTTATCCTGAACAGGAACCTCCCGAAACAACCATGTCTGGTGAGGACCTGCGTCAGGCGGAAGGCGAGGACGCCGTGGCGCCTCTCTAGCCACTCCTCAAAGTGGGGACTTATCGCCACAATTGTGGCGTGCCCAAAATCATTGTACTGGAATGTCAAATTTGCCAACAATCAAAGATTTACAGTAACTTAACAAAACAACAAATTATTTACCGCAGACAATATCGATTCTTCCAAAATTAACCCATAGAATCTCAAGCTGCAACTGGTTGCTAAATTATTATAATAAGCGGTGGGGTCAGCGTGCAAATTGTGGGGCATTAAGCAAATTCGGTCAAATTAGCGCCGGTGCGGCCAATAATAACTGCAGAGCTTCCAGTCCTGCCAACAGTTGCACAACTAAAAACATTATTTACATTATTTTGCATCTTAAACTTGGAATATTTTCTACAATGTTGTAATCTTCTTTCACTGATTGGCTGTTGTTGTGAACTTTAAAGGAAACTTATGGTTGGTAGCTGTAATTGCATTTAATAAATTTTATGTTCAGAAACATTTGTACAGCGCTTCCGTTGTTTCAAGAACATGATTGTGAAATTGTGTTATCGTTAATTTTATATTGTTTGATTTTCAGTGTACTTTAAAATATAACTTTTTCCGCCTGTACTGGATTTTCTATTGTTTTAGGTATATTTATGTTTTTAAATATGTATTACTTGTTGGTTTCATCTATGATTTAAACATAATCCTTTAAGTCAAATAAAAAAATATGTAAAAAATATGAAAGTCATTAGTAAGTAATTAAAACTGATTGAGTTTTAATTACTTATTGATTGAGTTTAAATTAAAACTGATTGAGTTTTAATTACTTATTGATTGAGTTTAAATTAAAACTGATTGAGCTTTAATTACTTACGTAATAATGTTTCATTATTGAAAGAATTTTATAGCTGTAAAATTGAATTTTATTAATAATTCGTTTGCAATATTAATACAATTCATATTGCGTTCCCTCAAAGCATAATACATACCTATTAGTAAGTTTTGTTAAACTCCAATTCGGAAGGTTTTTTCTTCCTCCATTGGTAGGTAAATACCAACAATACAATACAATACATTGGTTGGTATTCGAAGTTCAATAAATTGGCGGAGACCTATAAACAATTTGAGATTGTTCGATTTATTTAATCATTTTAATTTCAACACATTATTTAACAGGTGCTATTTATAACACTAAAAGAACAAAAGTTCCAACACTTGCACCGTAAATAAAATATGTCAGGCCACATATAATTTATGCGGTCCACATTTTGTGGCAAATTCGTAAAGGGGCCGGCGTTAAATGAAACGAAACAACTGTTGTCTCTGGTGTTGCACTGACGTTGGCAATTTTAACTAATGACGTCTGACGTCTGACGTTTGACTTTTGACGCCAGATGCGACGCACCGGTTGGAGGGAAGTATTTATTGATTTTCACGTTTGGCCAGACAGGTATCATCTGCTTGTCATTACTTGTCGTCTTTTGTCAGTTCTAAGAATGAGATGGATGCGTTTTTGTGGCGTTGAGTTAGCTAATTGTTTGTTTTTCAGAATGATGAATTATTAGTAGTCATAACATTTGGGAACTGAATTTGCTACGGATTTTTGAGCATGACATTTTTTGACGTTTTGTACCCGTTTTTGTTTCATCGATTTTGCGTATTTACATATCTTTCTCTATTTATCTAGATTTAGATTCCTCAAGGATCACATTTAAAAAATAACTCAAATCTGTGTTATTGCAAAGTCTCGCTGGGTTCAATGGTATCATTTCACAAAGAACTATGTTGTGGAATAATTCTGCTTCAACTGCGGTAGGTGTAGATAAGACAAGTTCGCTTATCTCGAAAGGGATAAGGAGGTGCTAAACATAGAAACCAGCCAGATGGTTCGATGATATAGGTACCTACACAGTGGGGGCCACAGGGCGACATTCGATACTAAGATACGAAGATTAGAATTGCAAAAAAATGAAAACGCAAAAAAATGCAAATTTGAACCGGACAGAAAACATTACTTACCTGCCAGGTGAACTACTTTTCAGTACGATGCCACAGCAAAACCAATTAATTTCCAATTAAAACCGAGGACTTATCGGTTTTTCCTTGACGTAATTCATAATAATACTGCTTTAATTTCGCCGAAACTGACGTATAAACGAGAAAATTTAAAATTACGAGTTGATGGCAGACAGCGTTTTATAAAGGGATTTAAATCCCTTAAAATCCTCATGCGGTTGCCAGTAAAGCCTTGTACCTCGCCAGTTTTGTTCGCACAGGCTAACATAATCCCTAGATTACGTGAATTAAAAAAATGTAAAAAGGACGTATGTATTAATCTTTTATTCGCTTTGTGGAACATTCGTGAAGCGTTTTGTGGTGTGTAGTGTTTAAATTATTATTGCGTATGCTGAAGTTTTAATTTTTATTGTACTAATAACTAGATTCTGTTCATACACAACACATTTAAGTACTTACCTATTTATTTAAAGTGTTATGATGTAGCTCTGGTACAAATATTATGATAATCTCTTGCAAACATATTCAAAAAAGACCATTTACTTTAAATTCTCAATTAATTTAGACTGTGTAGAAATTAGAGCTCGTGTTTTTTTTTGGGATCCTTTTGTCTCTTAGTAAGTTCAAAATAATAAGAACACTTTTTTCGTTACAGTTTTTATGTTTAATAATTTATATCTTGTAAACCAGAAAAAAATACATAACAGAGGCAAATAAATAACTTCAGTACGTAACCCCCATCAAAACACCTCATACGCGTATAAGTTACCTCGAACCCAACATGGCGGCATGATGGTTCCCCCACAGACATGCGGGAAGCATTGTTTAGAGCGTACTTAAAAACTAATCCAGCCTAGTGCTATTAAAACAAAGTACACTCTCGACCGTGACAGCCTCTGATTGGTCGTCCAACGTCCCTTTACAGACATTGCTCATTGTTCTACAAGTCTAGTTCTCCCCACTCTATGTCAGTTTCCCCCTTTATTTTAAAACTACTCTTGTATTAATAAAACTACGAACATTTTGTTGAGTTTACTTTGAAAAGGCTTGATGACAAATGGCTTGTGTTTTAGAAAAATATGTTCCGTTCTCGTTTTTTTTTATTGCAGAATATCGCGTTTAAAAACCATTTGATATGTTCTGGTAAAATAATAAAGGCTTATTTACTTATAATTAGCCGATTTTAATTGTATCATCGTGGAAACCTCTCTTGAAACTGAGAACCCTTTCGAAGGAACATAAATTTTATATTTATATAATTTATATCTAAGTCATCTTAACAAACGAGCTTTAAAATATACTATGCCGTGAATTTATTATCTCTTATAAGTGCCAAGTTCTGATCACAACTAATTGTATCTTATGATTTACATCGTACCATCCGTTTGAAGGCTAATTCAGTACAATCCTATTTTAGTACCACCTATTGAAATCCAATATAGGTAGGTAGGTAGGTAGGTACTCGGTTATTATAGGTAGGTATGTAATACGTACATTATAAACAGATGTGTCTATTTACAAAAAGAACAAAGACCAGTACATATTATAGTGTTGGACAAAGTGAAGCGTTCTGATTGGTTAAAAATTCAAGAATAGCGGCAGTCAACCCCCTCGCTGCAGTATCAAATTGCAGTTATGGAGCCTGAGTATCAATTAACCAAAATGGCCGCCCTGTATGAACTTAGGGCAAGTAAACGCCAACATATGTATTAAAAATAAAAATTTGTTGAGAATTTCATTCAAAATTTTTCCCAATTTTATGCCTCAGTAAATATGAAAGTGTCTTAAAATTTCTTTTTCAGTTAGTAGGTAGGTACTTAGAGAATTTTCACCGTAACAAAATTAAATTAAAATAAAGAAATTATCTATCTAGTGAAATAATGCAGCTCTTTCAGAAAATTATTGCTGAAAATGTTCAATTAACTTTTAAAACTAGCATTCATTTTTCAGACTTTTGAAAGGATTTTTAGAAGTAAGCAAAAAATTGTCTTATTCTGGATTTAAATAACTAAGAAAAACGTCTACTTATTCAAAATGTTGATTTATGGAAGACATTGCTAATCTTCTGTCAAACTTAATATAGAGTTTTTTTTATATTCAGAGGTAGATAAAATTTACATAATTTGTGGAGTCAGGCAGTCTGCTAATTGAACAAACGAAAACAAGAATCATAGGAATACTTAGGGTATTTTTTACCACCTGGAAACGTTCCTACCAAAAGATAATGCAACAAGCCCCTAAGTATCAACCAACATTAATGACCACACACCATCAACTTGTACCCACGTGTGAATCACACATTTATAATTGTGAACACATAAATCTTCGGCGACATTATCAGTTTATTGAATATTATAAATATTGATAAACGACAACCGAATGTTGTAAACAATAGGTTTATTGCTTCCCGTTTCAGATCATTTAACTTGCACGTGACTTCGGTAGGGTTGCCAAATGTTTAGTATCTGTGAATTTATTTATTGATCCTGATGTACCGATATAAACAGGGGTGGCGAGTGGGAGATTTTTATTGACGATTATAATATAATTTATGACTTTAAGTAGAATTCGATAATCAATACTTTAGTGGTTAGGATTTGAAAATATTTCTTGTTAACTACCTCTTCGATATTTTTGCTGCAGGAAAACATTAATAAAATGAATAGACGACAATTTATTTACCAAAAAAAAAATGACTAAAGCGTGCACTAGCCGAAAAGCTTCAGGATTTGATTTTTAATAAGCTTAGCCAGAACTCCTAAAAAGTCTTATCAAATTCGAAAACTAGTGTGCATTATTTTATCTTAAAGCGTAGGCATACTTTTTCAGTGTTGAAAACAAAAGACGAATCAAAATAAACAGCTATTTTACCCTTCACTCGAACACACAGTACCTTTCCCAAAATCTACCTCGAAATGGTTTGCCAAATCAAACCAAAACGAGATTATATATATAATCCATAACCGCTTATAACATCGTTATGTAACTAAAATTATGGCGGGTCATCGAAAATTTTGTTTATTTAGTTTGTGGCTAGTTCACAACAAGCCTGTTTGCTATACTTACCGAGCATTGAATAAATAATTATTGGTCCCTTGTTAAATATTAAAATGGGGCTTGATGTTGTACACGGGCGATTGTTCAATGTTATTAAGGTAGATATGTGGGATGATAATAATTAGTTGTATTTTATTGGTGTTTTTGGATGTTAGTTTGGTTAGATGACAATCCCAGAACATACGCGCTTCTGTGAGTTCGTTAGCTTGAAATTATGCATTTATAAAACACTAGGTTCCGCCAGCGGATTCGCCCGCGTGATATCTTTATAAATTATAGCCTATGTTACTCAGTGATAATATACTTAGTATTCTACTGGTTAAAGAATTTTTTAAATCGGTCCCGTAGTTTTTGAGTTTATTCATTACAAACAAACATAAAAAAAAAAACAAATCTTTTCTTTTTATAAAATTAGTTTAGACTTTATATGACCACAGATACGACAACTTTTTAATAATATATTTTATAATTTTTTTAGTTTTATTAATATGAATTAATTAGTAAATGTGGAGGCACAATATTATTCTCGTTATCTTATTTAAGCGCTCATAAATATAAAATTACTTCGAAATAAAATTTGGTTATAAAAGCCTTTAAAGTTTGGTTTGGTTTGGCTATAACTTGATAATTTGAAAAAAAATATCTTGTCTAATAATAAAATAACGATCGTGCTTTTAAGAAATTTTATTAAAAAGATGAAAATCCCAAGAGAGGTAAGTGTAAGAATTTGCGTTTTCAGTATCTCGTCTGCAATGTAACTGATTGAACTCCTTATAAAGTGGTACATTTGAACTTTGTTATAGATTCCCTAGACTATTGAATATTGCAAGCATACAAGGGTTTTGAAATTTTATAAGTACATAAATTAATATTTTTATTACGGAACTAGCTTCTGCCCGCGAATTCATTCACGTGAGATTTATTGTTCTAACATAAAATATACTATGCCATTCAGAAATACTGTAATTTTCCATTAGTGAAAGAATGTTTAGAATCGGATCAATAGTTCCTAAGAAAACATACTCACAAATTTTACCTATTAAAGCTTCGTGCAGACCAGCGCGACGTGACAGCGGTTATTGTTATACCGTCAAGTTTTCTTAGAAATTGTATTGTAGGTACTAGTCACGTCGGCGGCGTCGCGTCGCGCTGGTCTGCACGAAGCTTTATAATATTTGTATCGGTTTGGCCGACCAGACCATGGCCAACCATGCATAGGATGCTAGTTAATTGTATCCTCCCCATTACTTTTTCTCTCTTTCATCGAAGCCTGTATTCCCACATAGTATCAGGGCCAGCTTTCCTGGTTTTATCACTCCACTTCACTTTAAAATAATTAATTAAGGTATTTGGTCCATTTATAAGAAAAATATAACAAGTACCTAAAAGCTCGTCAAAGAGGCTTTACAGTGAAAGCTTCTTGCTTTACATTTACTTAATTCGTAGAACATCTGTAAATACTTCGTAGGAATTATTAATAAAATATTTAATACCTGCCTGCTTACAAGTTCCATTGCTTCTACAGAATAGTTCTACGAAATTGAACAGGCTTACCCTGTAACATGTCTATTATTTTTCCCAAGTCGGTGGTAGGGTGAGCACACCGAATTTTGGCCGTGATCCTCCCCTATTTACATATGCGAATGTGTGCGGTTTTGTTTCTATTTGCGCTAGTAGGGTGTGTACTCGTAATTACGGCATTGGGACAAGTCCCGAGGCGAGGCGGCCGCAGACAAGGACTTAGGTTTTTGGATGCTAGAAGAGGATTTAGATTTTTTTTATTGAGAATTTTTGATTTCAAATACATTGGTCTACATTATTACGGCTTGATAACCGAAAAGTTTATTTATATATTTTGTTTTAACTTTATTTCTACAGTCACATAGATGGGTAAGTGCCGAAGTAAACAAAGCTATTTCTAATTACATTTCTAGTGTAAACCCATGCTGAAAATTTGTTTTCTTTGGCCAACTTTTTCGAGCTACATATAATATTTTTTATATGCCAATTAATTGTTTCATTCGTTTTAATTTATTTTATTTCGGGTATGTACCTACCTATAATATCCCCGTTGGCTGTCTGTTCCAGTAATTCCTACATCGCTGCCCACCCCTGTCTTCTCTAAATGAACTGGGCCCGTGTTCATGGTAATTCTGAGCCTCACCTGAATGTCGATGCCTTACAAAAGGGAATAGAGAAATAAATATTGTATCCGAAGACCTACAATCCGGACCTGTGGCTTGTTGCTCTAATATTAATCTTTGCCCACTTTTCCAAAGGGAGATAGTGTTGGAATTAAATTTTTGGTACAAACAGACTAATGAAGTGAACGTTGGTTGAATTTTGGTGAGCACGTGCAAAGCTTAGTGATAATGAAAATGTTTTCTAGTATTTTTTTACAGTAGCAACTTAGGCATTGTTCGTGAAAACGTTAAACTTCTTAGGGATTATATGTATTATAGGTAGCCTGTATAAGAAATGTTTATTGTAACTTCATTAAATAAGACATTAAGCTAACGAAACTACGTAAACTAAAACATTAAAATATATTAACATGTATGAATTATTGTATATGAGTATTTTCCGACGGTGGTGGCCAGAAAAGCCAATCAGTTGAAAATATTTTTAAATATGCTGCTAGTCCGTAGTTGTAATGCACGTACTCGTAGAACATTAGTAAATAAAAATGTCTGAGTAAACACATGAACTACTCGAAGAGGCACACCACAGTAATGTTTGTTTAATTCTGTATTATCAAGACATGAAATTCTAATTTCTACGGAGTGTTCATTAAAAATACATTTCGCAAAGTAAATAAACACAAACCGAAAATGTTATGATGATTAAATTAAGTAAAACGAAGACGTTTTACAAAATTAATCGAAAATGATAATACGTAAGCAGAGAAAATCCCGTAATCGTATTTTTCTGTCAAATCCCTGTAAATAGAATTTCATCCCCTTGTGTCTTTGTATCGAATATTGGACGATTTATTAAAGCTTTTTCTTACTTAAGTCTACTTAAAAGTCAATTCGGTCCCACAGTAGTCGTTTCAATCAATCAAAGTCCGATTGAAAATTCGATCGCAATAAGAGATGACGAGGGAAGGATTACGTGACTACGTTACAGGATATCGCTGAAATATTTTCAGGATTTTTCCTTTTGAGTCTCGCCCAAAGATTTAAATCGCTAGAATTGCCCTCACTGTACTTACTTAGTCACGCGAAAAAGTGTCCATACTGAGAAGAGTGAGCTTACACATTATTAATAGTGTTTCCATGACAATCAAGTCAAGTCATTGCGTCATTACGTTTACATCTCAGAGGTTTCAAAACGAAACAGAAACGCGACTATGTCTTGACGTGGTAGGGCAAATCTCACGATTTAATTCTTTGGACTCACCTAATAATTTTTTCGCAAGGCTGTATTTTTTATTTAAATTATTTCGGATTTTGAATCCATTGGTTTACTGTAGATACATAAATTATACGCTAATGGATAGAGAGCCTTTCTCGTTATGACTAGCTAGGGAAGCGCAATGTGCTAATAGGTACCTGAAAAATTAATGACGATTATGGCCTGACCTACTGCTGGCATTCCCCACTGAATCGCAAGCGTAGAAGACCCTTAACTTTAAAGGCGAGCCATTTCACACAGTTGTGGAAACATAAATCTGTAAAACATAAATATCGCTGAAAGGATCTAATAAAAGTTTTGTACGTATTAAAATAATGGAAAAGATGAAATCAATATTTTTAAGTGTAATTGCTAAGACAAAAGAATTATGTGCGCGCACAGTTCAAAACACGTGTGTTTCCATTACCCTGTTATTGACGTCTTGTTTATAAAACTGTTCTGCGGATGTTTCTCGGGGTTTGTGACAATATTGATAAGGACTTGAAAATACATTTCCTGTGATTGGGTTTGTGGCTTTTCGGACAGTCTTTCATTTATTGTCTTAGTTCAATGATTGTCTTTGGTTTAAACATTTCTGTACTAATATTATAATTCGAAAGTAACTCTGTATGTTTGTCTGTTACCTTTTCACGCATAAACCATTGAACCGATCGTTATGAAATTTAACAGAATGGTAGTCTGGGCCCTAGAGAAGGACATAGGCTTATAACTTTTTATCCTGGATATTTGTATTAAAATGATAAAATACAAAATATACGTCGACGAAGTGAAAACTTCTATAAGCGCAGTGAGCGATTTCTAATAGGGGGTAAACTTATGGCTTCGCGTAGTGCTGGGCTATAGAGTATAGATGGCGCTATTACCAGTTTTCAGTTTTCTTAATTATTACAAATAAACTAGCTTTTGCTCGCGGCTTCGTCCACGTGGAGCTCTCAAATTATACCACGGAATCGTACTACCGGTATGAAAACTATCCTATGTCCTAACTCAGGTCATGGTCTACCCATGTGCCAATTTACAGCCAGATCTGTTCAGCCGATTAAGGATGAAAGCGTAACAACCAAACAAATAAACAAACAAATTTTCGCATTTATACTGTTAGTTAGGATGTGATTATTTCTTTGCACTAGATAAAGATCGAAATCTTGAGCCTAGCGTTTTTGGTTAGTTTCAGTGTCAGTAGTCAAATAAACAGCATTTAAAATTTCTCCATTCTGTTAGCTTCTTAGCCCCAAATGCTTACGCTTTCGCTTACGCTTTCGCTTACGCTTTCGCTTACGCTTTCGCTTACGCTTTCGCTTACGCTTTCGCTTACGCTTTCGCTTACGCTTTCGCTTACGCTTTCGCTTACGCTTTCGCTTACGCTTTCGCTTACGCTTTCGCTTACGCTTTCGCTTACGCTTTCGCTTACGCTTTCGCTTACGCTTGCGCTTACGCTTTCGCTTTCGATTACGCTTTTGTTTTCGCTTTCGCTTACGCTGTCGCTTACGCTTTCGCTTTCGCTTACGCCTTCGCTTACGCTTTCGCTGTCGCTGACGCTTACTCTGACGCTAACGCTGACACTTACACTGACGCTTACGCTGACACTTACACTGAAGCTTACGATTACGCTTACGCTTACACTTACGCTTACGCTTAATAACTAATAATAAAAATAGTGATGGTCATTTATATTTAAATATTTTAAAAAAAACACCAGAATCTAGCCACAATATCGTCCCTCACAATGGACACACACCCCGCGATCCATATCTCGCTCTCAGTGGAAAGCGCGTGCGCCTCGACCGAGCGTGTAGTGCACACGATAGTCATCTACCTCTGATATGCAGTTAATAATGTTACGCGATAAATAATGCAGGTGGAATAGGTACCTCTCAACTCCTGCGTCCTTGTTCGCCGCCATTCAATGCAATGCACTTCCTACCGATAAGCCATGTCTCGTATTAGAAATTGATTTCAGATAATTTATTGTACGCCCGGGGTTGTGTTCTTTAGGGTGCAATACGTTTCAATAACATTGGCTGTTCAATGGTTATTAATAGAATGCGATATGTGTTTGGCTTCTATTTTGTGGAGTGAACGGTGAATTATTGAAGGTATTTTTTATCATGGCTGTGAAAAGGTCTTTATTATTGAAGGATCGCATCTTTTTCCGCTAGTAAAAGGACCAATAACTAATCATTTCTCGAGGTCATTGTCAAAATCGAAGTCAAATAATTTATTTCAAATAGAAAATTGAATGGCTTTAGCGGCCCCTTCCAAATAGTTTCGTTTGGAGAAGAATGGGCAAGAAACTCCATCCATTACTCTTTAAAATGTTTTACAATATTTTATATACATTAATTATATAATTATTTGTGAAGACGATGTACCTAGAATAAAATTATTACAGGTAAATTAATTAAAAATGAAGCACTGACAGATAAATAAGTGATGACAAAAATTGTAGTAGAGGATTTTCAACTCCGTCCCTAAGACGACCCACTGCTCACCCGATTTTGCTTGCATTTTGGAACAACGTAAAATTATTCACCTACTTTTATTTGTCTCACTACGTACTATATATTATTTAGTGCAAGGCACATACCCAGTATGAATTGATAAACTTTTATATAACTCCAAAACAATAAGAACCTATTAGTTTAGCTTTATATGACCCCAATTACAGTTTCATATGCAGTAAACAAAACCGTATTCAACCAAAACCGCATCAAAATCATAGTAAGCTATTTACGACGCGCATATTATCATGAATTTTTAAGTGTCCTCGTTTCAAGCGAGCGCATTCACCGTGGAGAGATGAAGCAGTAAATTATTTGTTTATTCCCGCCACCCGTATTTAAAAATGGATAATTTAATATTTGTTGAGTGCCAGACGTAATTTTTCTTGTACTATATGACCCCCATTATAGGTGATTCACGTTTATGCATCATAATAAAAATGCCATAAAATCGCCTTTATTGGCCATCCTCCATGCACGAGTGGTAACACTAAATTAAATTATTCACTGTTTATTAATTTTTAGTTGGCTCTGCGAGCATATTTTAAAACTGTTACAAGAGCAAATTAAATTCATATACGCCAAAATGGTCTAGTTTGTACGCAAACTTCGTATATTGGATTACTCGTATTCCTGCATGTTTTTATTGTATCGAACTGTTCTGATTTAAAAGTATCTGCTAAATATTTATTGGCAAGCTTCACTGAATCGGGTACAGTAATAAATGAATCTAATTAAATCCATGCAAGTGTAATGAATACTGAAGCAAAATACTTTCAATTATTTCATGCACTGATTTAATTTTGCAATTTGAGTCAAGTAAAGAGTACAAATACAATAGTAGGGTAACCAATTTTTACGCGACTTAGGTACTGACAGGTGTTGCATCAGCTATGTAGCCTGCCCGTCGAGGAAACAGGTCGGGTTTTCAAGCTAATATTACCATTAGAAATGCAGTCGCCTGTCAAATTAAGGCAAACCAGCGTTCCAGACCTGTCTGTGTATTTGGGTTAATGCCCAACCAGGTGAAAAAAGTTACGGGTTTTTCATTACCCAAATACTTTTCGCGAAAGATGTTTATGCATATTCTACGACGCGTGTTGGCAGGCCAATTTTTAATTACTCCAGTTTGATATCGTACAGAATTTATGTCACTGAAGTGGACTGTATTGATTTTTCTTTCTTTTCAGGATTTCCCCAATAAAAGATGTCTTGGTTTGATTCGTTCTTGTTTATTTATACGTTATACACTGAGAGAGCTTAACTGGATTTGATCGACTTCGATCCACACTGTTTTATTTCGAACTACGACACTGTTTTACTTTGATCTACAAACTACTAATGACGACAAACGACCATGATCGACTACGAATGACTACTAAATGACTATCCTTGGACGTCCTGCACATATGTATATTACATGCTCGGCGTCCGTTACACATATGTGCAGGTACATGCTCGGCGTCCGTTACATTCCTCCCCCCGGCGCAGCCCGCGTAGCCTCTTCATTCTTCATCACGACGACGAGCTTGCTCACGGGACGCCGGAAGGTGCCGGTTCTGGTGCGCACCTCGACGACTCGGATGCCGCCGTCTGGTCCGCGGTGTGTGCGCTCGACGACTCCCATCGGCCAGGTGTTCCGGGGCAGCGTGTTGTCGACCACGAGGACCACGTCGCCAGCCTGCATCGGTCGCACGTCGTTCTGTGGCTCGCCGCGAGGTACCAGGGTGGGAAGGTACTCGCGTAGCCAGCGTCGCCAGAAGTGGTCAGCGAGTGCTTGACTAACTCGCCATGTTCTTCTGTCGGCCTTGTCGCAGGGTCCCGTCGTCGGTAGCCCGTCTGATGACCCCAACAAGAAGTGGTTTGGGGTCAGGGCCTCCGGGTCGCTGGGGTTCACGCTGACGTGGGTCAGCGGTCTTGCATTGATGGAGAACTCGGCTTCTGTTAGTAGAGTTCTCAGGACTTCTTCTGCCGGTGCCTTCTCTCGCAGAGTGACGCTGAGAGCTGTCTTCACGGAGCGAACCATTCGCTCCCACGCGCCGCCTTGGTTGGGCGCGCCAGGAGGTATGAAGCGCCACTCCATTCGATGCAGTAGCCCCTCGTCTTGCAGGGCAGGCATCCACTCGGTGTAGGCGTTGCGAAGCTCTTGGTCTGCCCCGCGGAAGTTGGTCGCGTTGTCGGAGTACATCAGCCTTGGCCAGCCTCTGCGCGCAGCCATACGTCTCAGCGCCATGATTGCTGAGTCGGTGGAGAGTGATGTGACGAGCTCGATGTGCACGGCGCGGGAAGTGAGGCACGTGTAAAGTGCGCCCCACCTCTTCTCTCGGCGGCGCCCCACCTTGACCATCATTGGCCCAAAGTAGTCCACCCCGCAGTTAGTAAACGGGCGGTGGAACGGGTCAAGGCGGGCGTGTGGCAGGTCCCCTGTAGCTGGTGGCTGCGGCGTTGCTCGGCGTCTCCGGCAGAAGGCGCAGTTTTTCTCTACGGCGCGTACCGTGGGTCGCAAATGGATGACCCAGTACCGCTGCCGTAGGTCGTTCGTCACGCGCTCCCTGTTGGCGTGACCCGCAGCGCAGTGCTCCCGCAGAACGAGGAGCTTGGTTAACTGATGGCGGCCATCCAGTATGATTGGTCGCTTTGTTTCGGTCGGCGCGGAAGAGGCCTCGATACGGCCTCGCACCTTCAGGACACCATCTTCCAGCACTGGATCCAGTCGATACAATCGACTCGTCTTCATCAGTGGACGAGCAGACCGGATTTTCTTTAATTCATCCCCGAAGCTGTCTTCTTGAGCTTGCTTTATCAGCTCGGCCTCGGCGCGCTGGATATGACGATGTTCCATCGCTGTTGCTTTCTTCCTGCAGATGTCGGTGAAGGCGATTGCTCGCGCGGTAGCCCTTACCAAAATCTCGTATTTGGAAAAACGGGCTGGGGTTGGCAGCCAGCTGTCTTGTTCCGCCTTCTCGGTGATGTGGAGGACCTCTTCATCCTCTTGTTCGTTCGCCGTCGCCGTGGGCCACTGTTCTTCAGGTAGGAACAGGAAGTCCGGCCCCTGGAACCAACGGTCTGTTTCATTAATGGCTGTGTCGACAAGCCGGGTGGCATCGTCGGCAATGTTGCTAGCTGTGGGCAGCCAGCGCCATTCTTCTTTCTTGGTCAGCTCGGCGATCTCTCCTAGCCGGTGCGCGACGAATGGCGTGTATCGTCGCACGTCGTGGTGAATCCAGTGCACCACGGTCGTAGAGTCCGTCCAGTAGGTCGTCTGGCCGATGTCGATGCGATGCTCCTTCCTGATGGTATCGGCCAGTCTCGCTCCGATGACTGCTGCTTGCAGCTCCAGACGGGGTATCGTCTGGACCCGACGAGGCGCTACCTTGGCCTTGGCGGCCACCAATGTGACGTTCACGCTTCCATCGACGTTCTTCACTCTCCAATAGGCCACGGTCGCGTAGGCCTGTTCACTGGCGTCGCACAGGATGTGTAGGTCGATGCGCTCATATTTCTTCGTCAGGTAACATCTCGGCAGTCGAAGCTGGGTGAGCTCGTTCAGGTGGGCGAGCCAAGACGCGAACAGCTCGTTTTCTTCCTCCGGTACCTGCTCATCCCACGTTATTTGGAGTCGCCACAAGCTCTGCAGTATTATCTTCGATCGTATGGTGTAGTGGCTCAGCAATCCCAGCGGGTCGTAGATGGACATTACAGCGCTGAGGGCTTCACGCTTGGTCGGCGCGCGGGCTCTTGATCGTACTTCGGCTGGAACTCGATTCATCGATGTGTTGAATCCCAGCTCATCTCGTTCCGCGTTCCAATACAGCCCCAGGATCTTGCTCTCGGGCTGTTCTCCCCCCAGTTGTGTGGGAGAGGTGGCGTGTAGCTCCGTAGGCACGTCGCGTAGCACCGTCTTGTCGTTGGAGCTCCATCCTCGTAGCGTGAATCCCGCGTGTGCGTGTACCACTCTTGTCTCTTCGACCGTCTTCCAAGCTTCCTCGGTATTTTCGTAGCTGGCCACTAGGTCATCCATATAATGACTCCTCTTGATGGCTTCCAGCGCACGTGGACACTCCTGCCCGTATACATCCGCGTTGTGGTTGCGAACGTAGTGGGCCATGTACGGGGAGCTTGCGGCGCCGAAGATCATGCTGATCATCTTGTATTTCTTCGGAGGCTGTTCTCGTTCGTTGCCCCTCCACAGGAACTGCTGTGCTGGTTGATCTTCCGGCCTGATCTTGATCCTTAGGAACATCTCCTGTATGTCCGCTGTGATCGCCACCGCCTTCTCTCGGAATCGGAAGAGGATTCCTGGCAGCGACAGTAGTAGATCGGGTCCTTCCAGCAGTTCGTCGTTCAGACACACGCCGTTGCTCTTCGCTGCTGCGTCGAACACCAGCCTGTGCTTGCCGGGCTTGTTCGGATTTTGCACGGCAAAGTGTGGCAGGTACCAGCAGATGGCGCTGCTCTCTTCAGATCCGTCGCACAGCGTCGCGTACCCCTTGTCCAACAGGTTGGCGATCTGCTTGGAGTACTCGACCGCGAACTCTGCATCTGCGTCCATCTTCTGCTCGATTCTTCTCAGCCGTCGGAATGCTTGCCCGTAGCTCGGCGGCATGGTGACGTCGTCCCGTCGCCATGGCAGTCCTATCTCATACCCGGCGTTAGTCTTCTTTGTGGTTGTCCCGACTATCTCGATGGCCCGTAGATCCGCCTCCTTGATTCTCGGCTTCCCCTGTATGCAGAGTGAGTCAATCTTGAAATGGCCTTCGACTAAGTCATGGAGCTCCTGGCTGCACGCTCCCGTCGTTCGGTCGGGTTCGTAGATGTGCAGCACGTTCCCTTCTTGGTAGATGGCGTTGCGTGGTGCTGTTCCGTGCACCACCCATCCTAGCAGTGTTCTTGATGCGGCTGGTTGGTTAGGGCCGCCGACTCGGAGCTCGCGGGACACGATGCACTCCCAGTGGTCTGTCCCCACTAGAAGCCCGGGGCGCGCCTTCTCATAACACACCTCTTCTGGTGTCAGGTCCCTTAGATGCTCGTAGTCCAATAGCGTGTCTGGAATAGACTGCTGGTGCAGTCGAAGGTCCTTCATGGTCCTCGCTCTGACCTTGTAGCTGTCATTGTTCTTCAGCCCTCTGACTTGCACGTTCACCAGCTGACTCTCCATTTCTTGCTGCGACATGTTGACCCCGTTTAGGTGAAGTGGTTGCGACGGTCCTACTGCTCCGATGCTCTCCGCCAGGTCCTTGTCGACGAGGGTGATGGTGGCTCCTTCGTCCAGGAGAGCATATGTCCTCGCCTCCCCTCGTGGTCCGGCCATGACGATAGGGCACATCTTAAGCAGGACTGTTTTTGATCCAGCAGCCAGGCGCGGCGCTATTGACATGACCGCTTCCTCTTTTGGTGGTTCCGCTGGCTTTGGATCTTCCTTCTTCACTTGATGGAGGGTCGCATGATGTGGTCGGCTGCACTGATCCACTCCGCATAGTTTGGCTTTGCAGCTTATGCGCCTGTGTCGCCTCTGGATGCACTTGAAGCATATCCCTTTTTCTTTTAAGAACCTCCAACGTTCTTCTATCGCTAGCGCCTTATACTTGGGGCACTGCGTCAGGATGTGAGCTTGTTCACATTTGGGGCACTTATCACTTTGTTCTTCCGCTCCTGCAGTAGTGTTGAACACGCTCGCCTTTTTCTTCAGCATTATGGTTGGCCTGGTTTCTTTCTTCTGTGGCGCAGCGCACGTAGCCGGAGCGTACGTGTACCGTAATGCTCTGTCCGCTTCGCGTATCAGGAAGCGAGACATGACGACAATCTCTGGGTCCGTTGTCCCTTCATGATCGTAGGCGTAGTCGCACCATCGGGATCGGATATGCGGGCTCAGCTTGTCCAACACTTCTCTTGTCATCAGGGGGTTGAATAAGTATCCTCTTCGGTCGATCGTTGTCAGCACGCAGATGATGTTCTGCAGCTTGATCGCGAAGCTA
Organism: Agrochola circellaris; assembly: GCA_914767755.1. Taxonomy (NCBI): domain Eukaryota; kingdom Metazoa; phylum Arthropoda; class Insecta; order Lepidoptera; family Noctuidae; genus Agrochola; species Agrochola circellaris. Next base: position 8,411,627 of record OU611853.1, read on the forward strand.
TTGAGTTCGGCCGCTGATGCACCCGGTTTCGGCAGCTTCTTGAGGTCTTCCAGCGCTTTGTCGATGATTACTTCGGGTCTTCCGAAGCACTGCTCAAGGGTCTTCATTATGATATCTGGATCTGTGGCCGTATGCAGAAGGGCTGCCACGGCGTCTCTTGCGTCTCCCCTGAGGCAGCTCCTCAGTCGCTGGATGTTTTCTGCTGCTGATATCTGGTACATACCGGTCGTGTCTCGTACTGCTGCCTTGAACGGCAACCACTCGTTGGCCGCTCCGGAAAACGTTGGCAGGTCCATGTGTCGAGGCCTGGGCCTCGCCATCTTCTCTAACGTGGCTGCCAGGTGCTCGATGCTGTTCCTGTTCCTTGTCGGAGTCAGCGATCTCGCACGTTGAACTTCGAATCGCAGCTGTTTCTGTTCTTCGTGAGTTCCTTCTTCAACCCGTGCCTCCTCCCCCCGTGTGCTGAGGGGGTTTGTCCTCAGCCATTCATCCACCTTCTGATGTGGTTCTTCACGAGGAGGGGCGGGTCCCGGCTCATGCACGCTCTCATCGTCGTTGATAGCTGACACTTCAACGGCTAGTCGTTTCTTGACTAGGTCCGCTTCCAGCTCCAACTCCCTTCTTGTTATGGTGGCTAGTTTCTCGGCTGCCTCCAGTTCCACTATCCGTAGCCGCGTGGTTACACTAGTGGTCGACCGTTGTGACCTGACTGACCTGGTTGGTGATCCCAATCGTTGAACTGCAGTTGTTGTTACTTGAATCCCAGAAGGTCCTGCTGTGCTGGTGGCTGCTGGCTTGGAGAATGGTGACGCCGGCGGGTCCAGTGAGAGTCTTCTTTGGCGCTCTCGTTCAATTAGCTCCTGGTCCCTGCGTCGCGTTTCTTGCTGCAACTGGATGCGGCGCTGTTCCTCCATCTCTGCTGTGTCCCCTTGGCTCCTTGTTACCACCATCTTCTAAGTCCCTTTTTATAAATTTTCGTTCAATTCGGGTCGGCACGATCGGGTCGGCACGTACGGGTCGGCACGTTCGGGTCGGTTCGGCTACCAGTCGGCGACACTTCGGCTCGGCTCGGTCGATCCTGTACTAGTTCGGATCGGCACGTCCGGCACGGCTTCAGTCGGCGACTCTTCGGCTTCGGTGACGTCGGTTCGGTGACGTCGGTTCGGTGACGTCGGGTTTAAGCCTGCGATACTGACGGGCAGGTTTAATCTTGTTACTGACGGATCGGTGACGTCGGTTTGGTGACGTCGGTTTGGTGACGTCGGTTCAGTGACGTCGGTTCGTCTACCAGTCGGCGACACTTCGGCTCGGCTCGGTCGATCCCGTACTGGTTCGGATCGGCACGTCCGGCACGGCTTCAGTCGGCGACTCTTCGGCTTCGGTGACGTCGGTTCGGTGACGTCGGTTCAGTGACGTCGGTTCGGTGACGTCGGGTTTAAGCCTGCGATACTGACGGGCAGGTTTAATCCTGTTACTGACGGATCGATGACGTCGGTTCGGTGACGTCGGTTCAGTGACGTCGGTTCGGTGACGTCGGGTTTAAGCCTGCAATACTGACGGGCAGGTTTAATCCTGTTACTGACAGATCCTTAACGTCGGTTCGGAGACGTCGGGTTTAAGCCTGCAATACTGACGGGCAGGTTTAATCCTGTTGATGGATCGTTGACGTCGGTTCGGTGACGTCTGTTCAGTGTCGTCGGGTTTAAGCCTGCAATACTGACGGGCAGGTTTAATCCTGTTGACGGATCGTTGACGTCGGCTCGGTGACGTCTGTTCAGTGTCGTCGGGTTTAAGCCTGCAATACTGACGGGCAGGTTTAATCCTGTTGACGGATCGTTGACGTCGGCTCGGTGACGTCTGTTCAGTGTCGTCGGGTTTAAGCCTGCAATACTGACGGGCAGGTTTAATCCTGTTGACGGATCGTTGACGTCGGTTCGGTGACGTCTGTTCAGTGACGTCGGTTCGGTGACGTCGGGTTTAAGCCTGCAATACTGACGGGCAGGTTTAATCCTGTTACTGACGGATCCTTGACTCTCGCAGCTTGGTGGACCAGGTGAAGGCGGGTTCTTTCTTCTTAATATTATCCGCCGCTCGAAGGACCAGACTGAAGTGGACTGTATTGATTTTTCTTTCTTTTCAGGATTTCCCCAATAAAAGATGTCTTGGTTTGATTCGTTCTTGTTTATTTATACGTTATACACTGAGAGAGCTTAACTGGATTTGATCGACTTCGATCCACACTGTTTTATTTCGAACTACGACACTGTTTTACTTTGATCTACAAACTACTAATGACGACAAACGACTATGATCGACTACGAATGACTACTAAATGACTATCCTTGGACGTCCTGCACATATGTATATTACATGCTCGGCGTCCGTTACACATATGTGCAGGTACATGCTCGGCGTCCGTTACAGTCACCAAGTTCAGATTCAGATTCATGAATTTCAAATTTGGGAAAACTTGAAATTCAGACCAGCGCGGCAGCGTCCGATATCTCAGGGGACTAGCTACCTAAGCCAGATAAAAATCTCCTATTTTTTCCGTGACACAGGTTACCACGTAACGTAAATTTACAAGTTTTTCGTCGTGATAAGTCATTGAATAATTTAATAGCTAACTTTGTACCTACAGACTTTAACATTTTTAATAGAATATAAGATGTTTTAAATATAAAAGCTTCAGTTTCTGAGATAGTTTTTGTAGTATGAGTATTAAACAGCCCGACAGTAAATAAAAGTTATGGGTTTTGACCATGACTCAGACCTACTCAACAGAAACAGAACTTTTATGACAAAATTGGCAATAAATGGAAACCCTAGCTAGTCGGGAGGTTCTGAACACGCTTCATTTAATATCTATCGATTTTTGAGGTTCGTTACAAATGCAAAAACTTCTATTAGGCATTCCGTCGCGAGCTTTGGTATGTAAATTGAGCTCTTAAGTGAAACAATAGATTTCGGTTTACCCCTGTATTGTCCCACGATAAAACTTTACAGAATTAATTATAAATTAGACACTCCACTGAATTTGTGATTCTGTGGAAGCAGCCTTCCTTCCGTCTTAGAAAGTTCTGCTGTAGTTCACTTTGCTCACAATGGATGTCGCTGTATTAAACCTTAAAGGTGAATAAGTTTTTGCAAATTCTGTTCTTAATTTATGTTTTTGTAAATGGAATCTTCACGATAGGTACGTTAGAATGCTCATTTGGAAACAGTTTAGACTAAACGTTATTGTGGTTACCTACTTTAAATTTTGTATTGGCTTTGTCATTTATCGCTGCAGGTAATGATTATTATAACTGACGTGACATAACCATAAAAATAATTATGACCAATTTCCTTTATTGAAAAACCGGCCAAGTGCGTGACGGACCACGCACAATTCTGTAGTTGAAAAACATGTTCTCCCATAAACCGATATACGTCGCGGACAATTCTCCAACTACAAATGTAAGCATGCAACCGCAAAAAAAAAGTGTTAAAACTACAAATTAAAGATTTTTGGACATTTTCCTTTACTTGTGCTGTGAGACCTTGCTTATTGCCAAATTTCATGATGGTCAAATGGAAGTACCTATTGGTTTTAATTTGTTTGCGAGTACTTATCAAAATATATGTCGCATCAATGGTCGTATTTTTTTATTGTATTGACTTGGAAGCTTGATTTATTAGAGCTCCAAGGGATCGTAGGCCTACGTATTTAATATTAATTTCAATTTGATACCTCCACGCGTTCTTGAGAAAAAGGGGCCTTGACAGACTGACAGACAAACAGACTGACAGACAGACATACAGACCGACAGACAGACGGATAACAAAGTGATCCTACAAGAGTTCCGTTTTTTCTTTTGAGGTAAGGAACCCCAAAAAGTAAATAACAACAACCTACGAAATGCTTTCATAATCAAAACCGAACTTGCACGTGGTCGGTAACACAAGGTTAAAATAAATTAATCAACTCTGGTCCTTTTGCCGGAGACGTTAAGGACCATTATTGTGGCCTAATTAACAATTTTACGACTGTTATACTTTTATTAGGTGCTTATAAAGCGCGTGGCATTAGAACAAAGGTAAATGTTTCCTGTGTTTGAGTAACGGGTACAAATATTTCTACTTAGTGGCTTGGTCACCTTTCGGTCACAATTTTAATCCGTTAGGCGGCAACTTTGTACTGCGTGACTTGTTGTAGGACGAAATAATATAAACTTTACTGTATATTATGAGTGCTTATTCTAAAAGTTGGCAACGTCGCAAATAGCTGTCAAATATTTACAGTACGACACAACTTAGACAAAGCATAAATTTGAAAATATTCATTCATTCATTTCAGTTTTACGAATGTATTTGGTTATATGACTTTACAAGTTATTGCGTTTTCGTAAAGATCATTTTCACCTAAAGCAGTAATAAAGATTGGTGATTTTGAAGACGCACTCAGTTCGCATGGTGATCGGTTTTACGAATTTTGCCGATGCTACGAGTACATCTAAGTTGTGTCGTACTGTACCTGCTTTGATTAATTTGGCAATTTTACTGTATAGAAATATAAATTGTGACTAAATAACTAAAATATTGACTATGAAATGCAATAATTAATATCGTAACACTTAATATTTCGTTTTAGATGTAAAAAAAGTATTTGGAAACCTTCCAAATGCCTTATATACACCTAAAACGGTTACAACATCAAATTCAGTATTATAATTGCAATTCATTATTAATATTCTAGTTCGCTAGTTAGCCACATTTCATATTTCCATACAGTATAGATATTGCCAAATTAAGCTTCGTGCAGACTAGCGCGACGCGACGCCGCGACGCGACTCGAAGAATACAATTTCTAAGAAAACTTGACGGTATAACAATAACCGGTGTCGCGTCGCGCGCCAAGTCGCGCTGGTCTGCACAAAGCTTTAATCAAAACAGCGAAATATTTGACATCTATTTGTGACGTTGCCCACTTTCAGAATAAACGCACTTAATGAAGAGTCAGTAGGACGAAGAATACAAACTAATCTGCTTTGAACAGCACATATGATAATGCTTATGTGAGTTTATATTATGCGTATCATTAGGTCTTTAATTATACGTCTATCAATCAACGCAGCCAATTGCTGTCCACTGGTGGACAAAGGCCTCTCGCAAGCTGCGCCACAACACTGTCAGCGGTGTCCAGTCGGTCCTATGGGACAGACTCGATGCGGACCGCGCAGGACAGGCAGCCACCGTTTTAAGGTCGTCGATCCACCTAGCTGGGAAGCGTCCCACACTACGCTTATCGGTTTAAAGAACTTGATTTCTAATAAGAACTTAAAACTAGGGGTTCGCTTATAATGAGATATACAACTAGTACTATTAACATTAGTTAGTTAGTAACCTCTAGGGAGTTGGAGACATTATATTAGCATAGTCTGTTTTATGTTATTTCAAATGTTGTGATGTATTGCATTAATCTGCGCTTGAATGTGTTTATACGTCTTGAATCCATGAAGATACAGGGCCAAATTAAATAACCTAGCGAAACTTCGCAGACGTGATGGGTATCGATATCTAAACATAATAAAGCAAAAAATAAATTAAATTGGCGATTTTTTTTGGGGCCATCAGCCGCAGTGTGGTTAATTGAAATATCAGTAAAAATAAACAGTTCTTTTTGTGTAAACTTCACAGACGTGATGGGTATCGATATCTAAACACGATAAAACAAAAAAAAAAAACTGATTTCTCAACCCATACTTCAAGTAGTAATACTACAAGAGGTCGTAACTTAAAAAAAAAACATCGGGTCTTTTTTTATGGTGTTTTGATATCGATGCCCATCAGGTCTAGGGAGTTTTGCTAGCTAATTTAATATGTCCCTGTATTAATTGATTTTAATTGTAATTCTATTGGTCGGATTTAACATCATCAAGTTTTCTAAATAATTTTTACGCAACCATTATGTAAAAGTCTGCGTCGAATAAAATGACTTCCACAAACAGTAAGGAAGCCATCAATACCAATACAGTTCAGCAAATAGATACAGAAAAGTAACGAGCAATAAATATAATGTTAATATCACTACATTTCGATAGAAACCTGGACCACACGCGATCAAAGCGACATGAGCAATAAAAGATCTTTTTTTGGAAATAGCCCGTTCGATTTCTCTCTGTTTGAAACTCTAGCAATAATAAACATATCAGCATCAGCAGTCAACAATTTACGGTTCACAGGAATTTTAAATTTAGCCCCGAAATGCTTAGTTTTATTTTTAGATTTTTTTTGTTGGAAAAGTATTGCTCTAGATAAAACTGTTGGAAATTTTAAAATGATTCATATCAATTTGCAAATAACTTGTTTTGATTACTTTGTGCACGGTTATTGAATTGCTGTGGATTTCAGTAAAAACATTTAAAATTGTTTTTTGTGAATGTCGGACTAGTTTTGTTTTCATTCAGAACGTTCAACGGTTTTTCCTAGCTATGGATGCGTAATTGCTCCCCATGTCATGTGTGCCCATGGGAATGTGCCCGTCCGTATTTTTCTAAATATTCATGACAAATTATCAAAAATTAACTTTAAAAGGGGCTGTATTTTTTTTTAACCGACTTCCAACAATGAGCATGCTCTATGTTCGTATGTATGTTTTTTTTTTTGTTTTATGGACCGATTTTGAAAATTATTTTCTTGTATGAAAAATTATGCTCAGTTGGTGGCATATAAATTTTGTTAGCTTTGCTTTTTTTGAGTTAGCTTCAATAATACGTATTTTTCCCACTTAGTATATGTGGATGATATGATGATAACTTTCTGTCACCATTATTTACGTAGCAGGTTGTGATATTCGAATTTGTGTGGGGTAAGTACAACAACAAAAAAGAGAAATATATTAATTTTACGAAAAAAAATTAGTTCATCCAATAAAATAACTTATAAGCTTTTAGAAATAATAAACAGAATCAAAATCGAGCCAATAACCCCGGAGATTTTTAAAGTTAATTTTCGATAATTTTTCATAAATATTCATAAAAATACGGGCGATCACATGCCCATGGGCGACATTGTAGAGTGATTACTAACTTAAGTAAATATTTTGTGGGTAATTATTGTTTGTATATTATTATGACTTTCGAATAATAATAATAATCAGGGTTTAAACACTTTTCTAACCACGTTATTATCATAGACTGGTAAACTTTTCCAATACACTCCGCTAAAGCTTAAAGCGTAGTTAACCTTTAGCACAGGTTTAAAATAAACCTGATGTAATTTTTTATAAGTAAGTTCTACGGTCGTCAATTTTTAGAGTAGGTACAAGGATAAATAAGGTCAAGTGCGAGTCGGACTCGTACACGAAGGACTGTAGGTACTGTATTAATAAAGAGCAAAAACGCCGTAAAAACAAATTTCTTTTAAAGTTTTAAAGCAATTATAAACTTTTTTTAATTTTTATTATTTGTGGTTATAGTGGAAATGGAAATACACAATCTGAATAGCGAATTTCAACTGTCTACTTATTATGGTTCATGAGTTACAGCCCGCTGACAGACAGATGGACCGACAGATGGACGGACGGACAGCGGAGGCTTAGTAATAGGGTTCCGTCTGGCAAACTACGGGCACGGAACCCGAAAAATATGTAATAGATATCAACTAAAAATATCGGGTCTCTGAAACAGGGTATTTATATCAGTAACTTTATAATCTGCGGGAATAATTACGGTCTACCGATACACCCACGTTTTTTCCGAAGATAGAATTTACGTAGGCAGAACCAAAACTATTAATATGGATAAAATTGTGCAGAGAAACACTCAAACAAGAAATTAGCTAAGCCTATGATCTGTTTCAAAAGTATCTGATGAATGTGTAAACAAACCCTGTTCAGGCAAAATTTTCCATTCATAATCTTAGAAATTTGCATCACATTCATCTGTATTTAGAAGGTTACAACTTTATATCTCACCATTTTTTCCAACAATTATTGTTTTATTAACAAAATTATAATGTAATTGAAATCATCAACGAAAATTGAGATTAATATAAAATTAACCATAATTTGTCAAATGAAAAACATCTTTAAGGTGGTTTAAGTGATTAAAAATTATTATTGTTTGTTTAAATATTCTAATAATAAAATTAAAGCACTCAATTTGTAAGTGGCACTACAAATTGACGTCCACAAGTACCTACGTTTTCTGATTCAGTTGTTTACATTTTTATCAAATACTTTTGGAATAGACTATACTAACTTATTTCTTGTAGTGTTTTCTGCCCAATTTTCACAAGTGCTGCTTAAGCGTTTGGAGAAAACATTTCCACTATCACAGCCTGAAATCTTCCTCCTGTTTGTGTTTAAACGTTAATTTGCCTGAAGGCCGACTCAAAGTCTACAGAAACATAATTGAAACAAATTAACAACAATTTGACGTAACTAAGTGTAACTGAACCTTATCTAAATATCCTTTACTGTATCTTAATAGTTTTGACCTGGGTTTGATGGGCTGTGGCAGGAAAACAAGTAGGTATTAAAGCATACTTTATTGGTATTTTTATTTCGAGTCCTAGAAATGCGACTTTCAAAGGTACGATTATGTAGACATTAAATTGCGTTAAAATTTTGTTTTTGAATACTTAAATAGGTATTATGTTTAAGTCTGCACCTCGATGACCATGTGAAGGCTGCAGGAATCCACTGAATGCGAGAAGCACTGAACCGGTCCATGTGGCGATGCTATGGGGAGGTCCAGCAGAGGACATCTTTCGTCTGATATAATGAGTCTGCAACTCTGCACATTTTGTATGTCTGAGGATATAACCACCAATACTACAAAATAATCTACAAATACAGTTCCTCTTAGAGCAGAACCCTCAACAAATGCTTAAATAATGAAGCCATCTTTCCATCCTCTACTTTAGGAACGTGCCCTCAATTGTAATCATTGCCATTTCCAACAAAATCTATAGCTACTTTCGTACTAAGTTAAAAATGGAGTGTGGCGTGAATAAAGAATGGAATTCCAATCCGCTAAGCCCACGTAATCGTGTTGCTTCTATTTTGCTTTTTAGCGTTCTGAAGCTAAATGCGATTGTTGTGAGTCGTACAAGCTTACCATGAACTTGGAACTCGTCATAATTGACACAAATAAAGTGTTGTTTTGTCGTATTTGTTTTTTGTGAATAAAGTCAAGAAGATTTGTGTCATTTTCTTCTTCAGTCTTTCTTATTTTTGTCAACTTTTCTGTTCTCTCTCTCTCTCTCCTTTAATTCTCCCATGCTTTTGTTTATTATTATCATGTATGTAAGTACCATCTTTCTTTATTTACTTTTTTTTAACTTGACGCAGAATCCTCGAAATTTCCGTTTCACCCACGTCAGTGGGTCGATCCCGTGGGAATATTGGGGTAAAAGGTATCTTACGTTCAGGTCATGGACTACCCATGTGCAAATTTTTATCCAAATCTGTTTAGCCGTTTTAGCGTGAAAACGTAACAAACAAACAAACAAACTCACTTTCGTATTTATAATATTAAGTTAGGATTCCATAATTAGCAATTTCCAGTTACGAAAAGCAAGATAAACCCTCAAACAGAATCACAGAAGACAGAATAAAGAGACAGTTTCACTAAGGAATGAGAAGTTTGTTAAATCTGTGTGTTTGAGTCAGTAGAGCACTGAGCAGTGTAAGTTGTTAGTTGTAGAAGTGTACGATCTAGCTTGGCGCGAGTGGTTTGACTTGACTTGTTGATATGGAAGTAACTTATTACGTGGTCTTTGATTAAAACTGGTGAAATTGTTTCTGAGTTTGGTAAGATATTCACGTACTTAACACTTGATAATAATTGTAATTGCATTATAAAGTGTCAATTATCTTAACGCAATGAAAGTAAAACTGTATTTTGTCATGCTGTTTTTTTTTTAGTGTCGAAATTTTCAAATAACTTCCCGCTCTGGGTGGAGCGGGAGGGCATGTCAGACTCTTAGTGACTAAAATCCACCCGTGTTCCTTCGCCTGTACGTTGCCAGGGGCCACGGTTTCCCTTTCGGATTTTCCCGTGACCCCGGCAGGCATCGGTCCTAGCAGACCCCTTCTGATGTGCTGACATCTCTTTGAGGCGCGCGTGGAACATAACGCGCCGTCGACCCGGGCCCCTGGTTCTTATCGGACGGCGAGCTGCCCATTGCTCACGGTCCGCAAGCCTGTGCCTACAGAGGTCGGGAATCGGCCTGCGATTCCAGACGCTCAGGATGCGGCAGCTAGGGGCGTTTGGGTGCGAAGTTTGCCTCTCCCTCACGCGTTCCGCCTCCTCCTTCGCGAACATTACTGCTTCGCAGAAGGACGGCTTCCCACTCCCTCTCGCTCTGTACCATGGTGGACGCGAGAGAATCAATTTATTCATGCATGTTGCATTTTGTAAGTTTAATAAACAGAGTTTTGTTGCTCACAACAGCGTTCTAAACTTTGTAGATTTATTATGCACCGTAACTTCGTTAAATGTTTACGCAAACGATACTTTACGTAAGAACATTTATAATTCATTCAATTTCAACCAATTTCTTTCTCTCTTTTCGTAGATGCCTCAAAAATATTATTTTATTATTTTGTGAAACATCACGTCATGGAGCTTAGTGAAGCACTGGACAGCTGCGATACTTGGCACACCTATAAATCGTACTTGTCAAGGGACAGAGACTAAAGTTTTATCACTGTATGCAGTCGAGAAACCGTGGTATCGCTGCCAGGCGACAGGAAATAAGGGCCAATGTCCCCACCCCCGGCCAGGGCGAGATTAATTCACTGAATAAATAAAAGTCAGCGGATTAGGCCAACGTCGTTTCCTCCCTCTTAAGCTGACCTCGCGTGCTATTGTGGAAAAATGCCCACCACATAAATAAAATTCGGACGACACCGAATCAAAGTGAAACACACGGATTTGTTGTTTCGGCGAATAATTACGAACGATAAATTACCCGAGGAAAATATTTTGTGGAAATGCTGAAACATAATGAGGGGGAATGTTTTTCTCTCATCTAAAACTTACATCGATTTTCGTATGGGTAAGCATAGCAGGTAATACTAATGCGGTTCTCAGATGATAAATCTGACATTGAAGGTTCCTTTTTTATAAGTTTGCATATCCTAAACCAGCGAACAAATCTCGGACAATGTTTGCAAAGAACAAATGTTAAATGTTTAATGTGGCGAGGTTAAACAAAGATACGCGTATGATGGTACCCAGTCACCGGGGAATGGAAAGATGAATCACGAAAATTTGAAAAACCTTTTTAAAAATTTCCCACGTAGCCAGACGTTGGGAGTCATAAAAATTTCAGCTTACAGCTTTCGCGCTAACAAAATGAAATAGTGGTTTGTTTTCATGGTGGAAAGAATATTGCATTATTAACTTTAATGGATTTTAACTTATTACCGGAATGGATATTTGGGGTGAACTCGTGGGCTGTGAAGATGTCATCTCATATTTGGGCATTAATATTATATTGCGATGGCAATAACGCATTTCAGGAAGAGTGGTACTTTAATTTAAGTGAGTACCAAAATAAAGTCGCCCCTTCTACGAGGAACATTTTTCCTGAAACAGATAAAAAGGCTGAATTGGGTAATGAACTAAAAGCTTATCTCGATTCAATCTCCACATTTTTTACGTATCTAGCCTAAGTAGGGATAGTCCTTATTCGCAAGGACTTCAATCGGGTTCGTAAATTACCTTCAGATTACAAAGTATCAATGTGATCTTCAATCTGTCTACATGATTAGATAAGCGTGACTGTAATCCTGGATCGGTGGTATTTTAGTGAAGCAGTGACGTAGAGCCGGTAAGTTCGGAATCGTACCGCGCTCGGCGACGGTTCGTACACGGCTCCATGTTACATTACCGCAAATTGCATTAAGGCTTGTGTGGATATTCCATAGTATATCGAAAATGTAGACAAAGTTTCATTGTTGGAAGTTTTCAAGGAAATAATTTCGAGTAAATACAAAGGCTTCTGTTGCTGATCCCGGTATGGGAGAATAGTTTACTGTACTTTTATTGAAAATGAGTCTGCAGCTGCAGGAATCATGCAAGAAGTTCGATGCATTTCGTGATAGGTGTTTTTCAATTTCACGTGTTTGTTATTTACCTCCTGAGTTACTTCGGTGGATGGTTCTTGTATCAAGTTGTATTCATAGATGAATTTTATCGAAGTTTTTGCACCTACCTGATGCAAAAACTTCGATAAAATTCAAGATCTAAAGATTAAAGGCGCTCAAGTTCCTCTTAACACATAATACGGCATAAAGTAAAGCAAAAAAAGTATATATTTTAACTGAGAAAACTCCTAGAATATCGGATAAAACAGTATACGGAAGTTTGCTTGGAGTAGCGCAGAAACTTACAGGATTTGCAGCAAAATCTACTTTTATCTTGAAAAAGCAAATGTAGCATCCTCATTTTGCCGTTTACTATAAAGGGGACTGATCGAAGAAGTAGAACGGATCATAAAATGCACGTCGCTCGAAGAGAAGTTGGTTCAATCAATCACAGACTAATCGAAAATTCCAACTCAATAAGTGCGGAGAGGCGATCGAGGACGGATTATGTGTCTCATCATTAGATATTACTCGGATCTCTCTAAGAAATTCTCTCTCGTTGAAGTCTTTTCATTCATTCGTTTATTTCTTTACGATGAAAGACAGATACGAATAAATTAATTCCGAATTGTAAGATCACTAAAGTTTGAGACGGTAATTGGAAAGTTTCTTAAGATATTCCTTAAATCTGGAGTATTTCTGCCTGTTTAGATTTACATAATATAAACGGTAGGCAACAGAATTCGTAGCGAAATTACCATTCGTAATTAAAATCTATTTTGAAATATACCTATGGCTGGCATTAATCAAAACATTAATATTGATCATACTAAAGTTTGTCGTGATATAGAAAATATATCACGACAAACTTTAGTATAGAAACTAATGTTAATCATGTGAATATTTTTGCTTGTTTTTAGCAGGACATACTTACGCCATAGAAATGGTGTGTTTTATAAAAAAAATCTGTCGACAGCGAAACTTTTAAGCGTACCTATATGTCACCTTGTAACACCTATAATAAGTATCATGCCATGTATATTATCTACACGTGATTTGCTAATAAATGAGTCTGAATTTATCAAAATTATATAAACGTCACTAGGTTTTGTGTGTGCAATAATATTTATTTATTTATTATTGTTTATGGGGATGTAGGAGGAAACACAGGGTTATTGGTTATATGTCGGCAATCCATTAAGGGGATGTAGGAGAGGTCATTTACAACCAAATGACCCCTTTTGAATCCTATGCTAATGTCAACCATGTTCGAGTAATTTTAAAATTAATGAAATAGAAATATAAAATGTCAAATGACTTGAAAATTGTTGACTTTTGTATAGGAGTCAAAAGGGGTCATTTGGTTGTAAATGACCTCTCCTACATCCCCTTAATAGATTGCCGACATATAACCAATAACCCTGTATATTGCTGTATAAGTACCACTAGATAAGTTTAACAGTATTCCAACAAAACGTGTATTCTTTTCTCATCTTTGGTGAAAACAATAGTTATCAATAGTTATTTGAAGTTAAAAACTATTCACACACCCTAACACACACCATTTCTAACATTTGCATCACTTTTAACACTCACATTAATTTAATTTATCTCGTTCTGTGGAAACAGACAGTTTTGGAGAGACTTAGCCCAAGTTGAGGCGATGAAGTTTCACTATTCGAATAGGAGTGGAGTAGGAAATTAATATAACTACCTTAAATATTTATTACATCCCCCTTCTCACTGAAATTGAGCTGGATTCAATCAGAAACTATGATGGAGTGGATGTTTTCATACATTGTTTAAGGGAGAAATGGTCATAAGGTAGAAAATTATGTTTCTTTTTTCACGTAAAATCAGTGCACACGTTTTTGTTACAATCACCGAGAATAGCAAGAAAAATAAAGCAGAAGGCACAACAATAGAACGAACTGAAAAGATGTATACCAAATAACAACCCACACTATTTGCCTCCAGCGAAAAATCTGAAATAGAAATCCTCATATTTATGACGAGCATAAGAGCAGATTGTGGTGTTGATGGCAATAATAACTCCATGGTTTTTTGTCCCGTTGGTAGTGAAAGATATTGCGACTAATGCTCAAAAGGGCGCGTACGACTGCGACGTTTTATTGAATAACGACCGCTGACGCCGCGTCGAGGTAGATAAGCGAACCAGAATGTTGTGACCCCTGCTATACTTTACTTTCTGTTTGGGCTGAATTTTTGGGAAAGGCAGTTTTTTTCTAAGGGTTTCTGTACTGTTATAGAAGGATTTGTTGGTGTGTTTGAGGGTGAAATTTTGACAATTAGTTAGGGCCGGATTCTTGTGTGAAGATTTTATTTGTTTTGCGAAGCTGTAGTTTTTGTCTTTGATTATGTTAATTGTTGTGGTGGTGTAAGCTTATGAATTGTTGGAAATGTTGGAATAGTCTTTAGAAATAGGACAATTTTAAAGTAAAGATTCTCTCTATCATCTAGGATCTATTCATCGGTTTGACACGGTATCAGTATTTTGATGTTTGGTTCGTTTGTTATCTGAAAACAATCATTTTCGTCTTTTACGGTTTTCTAGTTCGAATTAATTCGAATTAAATCTGTATCCGACTCTTTATAATTCATGTAAGTTATATGCACAAAACGTCAGAGCTCCAGGTAAATTGGACGTTTGTAAAAGTTAAAAGCTGTTTGACTCGCACCTGACCCTCGTTGGCAATATCAACACATGTGCACGGTTCACCACTGTCACTTTAATTAAAAGGACATCACTTTTTACGATAGACGAGGAAGTAGCGGCAACAGAAAAAATACGACTTGCTCGTGACAAAGGGCAGAGAACAACTAAATTGAACGCTTTTTTCCCCAACACAAAGGCTTGTACCACCAAAAATAATATTCTGAACTAAAATAATATCGAAAAACAAAATTTTGTTACAAAATTGTTTCCCAGAAATCAGAATACTCGTACATTTAAGCTCTAGACTAGTTTCCGAGAGTATAAACAAAAACATTTTTATAACTTGACTTTCTTAGTCCAATCCGAATAAGAAATAAAATGGACGCAAAAACGAAAGCCCAATATAAAATAAAACATTGAGTGACGTTATTGTTTCGTGTTCTACTTTTCTCTTTATTTTGAACGGCTGTTCTCGAACAAGGAAAACGATAGCGTACTCTCGACTTGAAAAAGATTTAGTAAAAAGATCCATTAACCACCCATCCAGCTGGATGAGTCCAATAACAAAGCAAGGTGGTTTTTAACAATTTCCTAATAATTATAATCTTCCGCTCTGACGGGCCGGGACAAAGATAGGAATTAACATATTTCTTTAATTTTCAAGTCGACTATTGTCCCAGAAAATTAGACATCGGTTGAACTTAATCGTTAGTCCAGCAATTTGCTGTAAAAATTATGTGGCGTGGGAGCCAATTAGAAGGAATAAAGGTTACAGCGTAGGGCAGCACGGAACGCGGCTTTGTGATCGTTATTTCATCTTAATTACCTTTTTTGATGGACTTTCCGAAGGTTGAAATCCTCCGTTACGAATTCAAAGGGATGGACTTAGTTAATATTCCGGCGAAGTATAAAAGCGTCGAGGGGACAGTGTATTAGGAGCACAGTGGTCGTACTACGTCATCGGGTGTTGATGAATTAAGTGAGGTGAGGTGAAATAAACATCAATCGTAGTTCTAATGTTTATGTTCAACTTGTTTCTCGACAAAATGCAACAGACGTTATTTTAAGCTACCAATATTGTTAGTTTTACTCTCAATTTCCACTAACTGGTTAGTTTAGGCCCTAAGAAGCAGCTGTAACAACTAACTCAATACATTTCTCTGACGCATTCTCCTCCTAATTATTCTTAATAAAATTAAGCGATACCTACTCATTTATCAACAATACTACATTTGCGCACACCACAAATTACATCGCGTTGGCTACGCCTTGCGGTCCTACAACACATTACCGGGATAATGAGTAATAAATCTAAGGAGACTAGGGCAAAACAACGACAACAGCGATATTAAAAGTTTCACAGGACGCGTAGGCTCTTTAAAATAATGGGCTTGTACTACAAACGCGTAAACGAGAGCGTAAAACCCGGGGTGTTATTATAAAATCTGAATTTCATTAACCATAAATAAGTGGACCAATTTGTCGAGGGAGAGCGTAATTGCGCCCATGTCCACTCTCCGGGCATCGACATCAATATTACTCTTTTTTTACTCGGATCTGGACGCTGGAACTACTCCAATTTAAACATAATTTGACTCCAAATTATTGCTTAATTATATTCTCTTGTGATAAATATTATTGTAATTGATTCCGATAATGACAGGATACTGATAAAAAGGTTGATATTAATCCTCTGTTATATTTCTCTCCATAATTAGCTGCATTTAGAAGGGAAAATGAACGGTCAGATTATTAAAATTCATTTCAAAAGTCCAGTATTAGCTTAACGTTCCCAATTTCGTGGTCGCAAAATATGAAGCGTGTCTTGTAAATTCCGCAATGCTAAACTACAGTCATAAACATATAAATGCTGCCACTTTCAAGCGAGTAAAATTTAACTTATCCTTGGGGACAATTTCCTCTTGTCAAACGACGGCCACCCGGCATTCGCTATAATGAGAAAACGACGAAATCAACTTGGTCCAAATTAGACGCGTACTGGCGCGGTTTACATGGCGCTTATAATATTTAACTTGTTGATATTATGGTAATTCCGCTTATTTCCATAGACCCAAGCAGTCCCATCTTTCGAGTTGTAGGTCGTGGGTTCGAACCCAAGCAGGCGCTTTACTTTGTGTAAATAATTCCATCACCACTGCTCTCAAAACGGTGAAGGAAAACATCGTGAGGAAACCGACATGTCCTAGAACCAAAAATTCGAAGATATGTGACATCTACCAACCCGCACTGGGCCCACGTGGTAGATTACGGCCCACTCCCTCTCACAGAGAGGAGGTCTGTGTCCCAGCAGTGGGAACGTTATAGGCTGATTATGCTTATGCCATAGACCCAACCCAAATAGACTTTATCAGTAGGTACCTAGCCTCAAATGGGTTATGGGTGTCAAATGGAGTGATTAAACCATAATGTCTTGATGATACGTAGTAGCACCTACGCCTACATATTAATTCGTGTAGAATTTCGAAAACATCTAAAAACTCGAGATAAAAAATATTTTTATTTAAACGATACAGCCTTATTATTAATAGTCGCTATTCGTTAATTCCATGTCATTTTCTAGTAACTTTGATTATCACCATAATTTTTAACAAATTGTTTTTACAAAACAACTCAATTTATTTACAAAGTTTCACGCTGAGCGTGAAGATAACAGTTTTACAATTAATAATTTAAATTGTGTAATTTATTTTGTTAATCATAAACCAAACAGGTTTGAGATCCACATGAATGATTACCGATATTAATATTTCTATGTTTATTTAAATCATAATAACGTCTATTTTCCTACTTAGCTGTTGTTTATTCAGTGTAGTTAACACTTGATGTATGTTCGTCGATACTATAACTCGATAACGATGTGAAAGGGCGAGCCCTTTCCAAATTTTTCGTCAGTTAAATCACCCGTGACGTTGAGCAGTAAAACTGTAGTTACGTATACTTGGTTCACATTTAGGGTTATTTCCCTTCATTAATAAATAGGAGCCACTTTACTGTCACTAATAGAGGCATCTATTACTTTATTGTAGGCGATGTAAGGTATGCATGAATTTATATGGGAAATAGAATACGGGTAATGCGGTCCTTAATTTTTTTACTGCAGTTTTATCGCCTTTATTCTGACTTTGTAACAGATAAACTTGTTACATTATTATGAGCAATCATTAAAATGACGACCATTTTAATAATCTTAATAACATTCATGAATAACTGTTTCACCTGCTTGGTGTCTGCATACCTTGCGGTCACTATAGCTATCCACATTTAATTAAATTATTCAAATCCACAAAATCAAAATTTTACATCGTATATTGTTATTTCATAACACATAGCATAACATCACGCCTGTATTTCTCGAAGGGTTAGGCAGAGCTGTAATACCTACTTTACACCCTCATTTCGCCAGTTATGTTTAAGTCCCATCAACCAGGTACAATTTCAGACTCCCGGGCTGCTACTGAGAAGTTCCTGATGAAAAAAACCAACGAGCTTTACAGTAGTCGTAAAAAGCAACGTTATAGGGGGTCGTTTCTGACGGCCAACTCTATCACCGCGCGCGCTCATTGGTCAAATCAAATAGCGCGCGCTTCCCCGGCTTCCTGTTACACATTCCCGTCGCTTTTCATGAAATCATTCCCACAGGTTGCAGGAAAGAGAGAGGAAACATGATACTTATTAAAAAAAAAACACACATACAACATATTATTATTCAAATCTCCGTCACAACCAAAACACGGATCTAAATTAATATACCACATAATATAATCGCCCATCAAATAATGTATGCAGCTTGCAGCATGTAAACCGAGTCTGTCATCACTTGTAGCTGAAACGTTACGTTAGCGCCACGTACAATTAAAGTCATGATCAGTATCTGTTCGCCGAAGAGTTCACCCTAACTTCGGTAATGTCATCCGACGAAAATAATTGTAGACTAAACTGTATTAAGGCAGACGGGAGGCAGAACATGTGCGCTTTAACAGTAACGACAGCCGACAATGTGGTAGGTAAGCTCAGAAGTAAGACAGCAGAAGTTTAATTGATGTTCTGAGATTTGTGTACAAAATTACCTAAGTAGTATTTATGGATCGTAGTTGGTGGCATTCTGTAGTTTCTGCCACCCCATGGGAAAACGGCATGAGTATGTCGTCGGTCGGAGTCATTACTGGAACATCTCTAAAATTTTGTGTTTTGGAGTAAGTATGTAGAATGATAAAGCATTTGATTTTTTATCATTCTGCATACTTAGTCCAAAACACAAAATTTTAGAGATGTTCCAGTAATGACTCCGACCGACGATGTATACAATGTGAAATTTAATTCGTTTGCATCCTCTTAAGGGGTCTTTGTACTCATCAATATTCACTATGAGGCCAACCCTAAAATTGCGAAAAAAAATCTGCTGTTCCATAGATTTATGTTCGCAAAGCTCGTTATAATGTAGGGAACAGCTGATTTTTTTTCGCGATTTCAGCTTTGGCCCCATAGTGAAAGTTGTTCATAATGATGAGTACAATGACCCCCTAAGAGGATGGAAAAGAAAAAAATAAAGCATGGTTATCGTCTATCTACTATTCTAAATGGACAGAAATTATAACAGAATGGAAACCACGCGATGGTAAAAGGAAACGAGGCAGACAGAAAAAAAAGATGGACAGATGACATTAAAAATGTTGGAGAAGCTATCTGGTCAAGGAAACCTAAAAATATAAAAGAATGGAAACAGCTGGAAGAAGCCTATGTGTCACAAGACATGCGGATCACTAAACCGGGAAACCAGATGTGTTAGTATATAAGTTAGTTATTATAATACATTGCACGCAATAAAGGCTTAATAATAATATAGGCTATTGTTGTGTCGCCATGTAATCATGATTAAGAGGTTTTATTTAGCCACAAGTCTCCAAAGCAATATGGCAACAGGCTAACAAAGCTGATATTAACAAAAGGTCCAAACCTTGTAACAATTTGTCGCATAATTTGTAGTACCTATCAATCAATTTATTTTCCAAAAAATACATTATGCTTATGTATTGTTTGTATTAATCGCTTTTCAGAGATTATTCTTTAAATTATAAATAAGACAGTATAAAATTTATCTGCTGATAATCCTGCACAGTGACAAATAACTTCGACTTTCAAGATAACATTTTAAGTATGCTCAAACTTTTATGGCGAAATATTTTATGCTTTGGTGCCATAACTGGCCGAGCGGTAGCAACGATCTTTGATAAAATAAATGACGCGAATTATGCAACTTAGCGCGAAGTGCTTTCATATGTGCGTCTGACTTGCCGTAAGTGGCCGCAAGTCACTTGCAGGACGTTTACGACTTGCAAGTTGCCTTTGGGTGGGTTATTTTAAAACTGCACGACGGGGTTATCAGTTCTATCGCAATTTATGACTCTTTCTTAAAACGCGGAAAATTTATATTGGGATTCTTGAGTTCGCTATCCGATTGGCATTCCAATTCGGAATGGTTAATAGTTGTATGGATGGCTATTTTGCGAAAGATAAGCAAATTGGTGAAGATAATTTGTCAGTTATGAGCAAGGTTATGTAAAGTGTTAGGATTCTGAAGACTAACAACACAGTAGCAGGCGATTTGTTCCTAAAGCTGCGTGCAGACCAGCGCGACGCGACAGCGCAACGCGACACCGGTTATTGTTATACCGTCAAGTTTTCTTAGAAATTGTATTGTTCGAGTCGCGTCGCGGCGTCGCGTCGCGCTGGTCTGCACGAAGCTTAAAGCTAAATAGCTTGACGAAATGCTGGCAAGACACGTAATATTAAATAAAATGGCTTATTGGTGATTCACACGAATTTACTCGCCCGAATCGACCATTTTAATTAATATTAGTTTTTCTTGAAGCGATTCGCACGAATTCAATTTATTTGTGGATGATCGACAACTCTAGCAATACGTAGTAGTAAAGTACACTGGCGCACGGAAGTGATAAGGGTAAAACGTTTCTTGCCAGCATATGTATGCAAAGGTTTTCACAGCAGTTTTTTAACAGTTAGTTATCACTACAGTAAATACTGTAAAAAAAAAAAGTAAGTACAAAAGAATATAAAACCTCCTCATTTTTTGAAGTCGGTTAAAAACAGATATTGTGTCTTTCACATTTATTTATCGCCCAATACTCGTACATAAAAAATCCTAGTAACAAACTCACACTATTTTATCGGATAAAAATCCGCATTAAAAATATTCCATTACAAAAGGGCGGTAGTCCCGTATTTTTCTAGGGACAACAGGAAATTATTCAGAACGGTGAAGC
The DNA here is from genome assembly GCA_914767755.1 of Agrochola circellaris. Taxonomy (NCBI): domain Eukaryota; kingdom Metazoa; phylum Arthropoda; class Insecta; order Lepidoptera; family Noctuidae; genus Agrochola; species Agrochola circellaris. Next base: position 8,432,688 of record OU611853.1, read on the forward strand.
ATCAGGCCGGCACTAAACTGATTAATATGCATTTAATATCCTTCTGTGTTCACGAGATCCCAGGAGTAATCTCTCTCAAATTACCAATGCATTAGTTATATGTAAATGAAAATGTATGAATTCCTTTGAGATGTACTGTTTTAATGGTTGTAACGTTTTCATCGTTTCGTCTTTTTAACTTTGATCTAAAAATGAGAATGAGATTTTGTTTTTTTGTTTGTAGCTTTTGGGATCGATGGTGGTTATATAAATGATCTACTAAACAATTTTATCTATTATCGGCGGTTGTATAACAATGGTATTTTTGCTTGAACCCTTCCTTATGTCATGACCAGATGTATGAACGTAAACGAAGCAAAAAAAGTAGGTAAGTAAGGATTGTAGCATTGGCGCATTTATGTATAACGATGATGTTCTTATCCCAGAATTAAAACCTTTGATTTTTCCCAAAACTGGCATAAAAACGGTGGCAAAAAGCCAAAAAGTAGTTAGGTAAAAGCCAAAATGGCCAAAAAGCCAAAGCCAAGTACAACTCGGCGACTGGCGAGTGAGTTTGTGATTGTGACTGCAGAGCATACGGAACTTGCGTATCGGTTTTGGAAATTTGGTTCTCCAAGCCTATTCGCTAAGGTTAATTTTCCCTGCCATCTGTTGATTGTCAATGCAAAGGGTCCTTTTTAAGGTTCCGTACCTCAAAAGGTAAAACAGAACCCTTATTGGATCACTTCGTTGTCCGACCGTCCGTCTGTCTGTCTGTCTGTCAAGACCCTTTTTCTCAGGAAAGCGTCCTGTATCAAGTTGAAATTAATATCAAATACGTCTGCGGTCCCTTGGACCTCTAAAAAAATCAAGCTTCTAAGTCAACGCAATAAAGAAATACGGCCATTTATGCGATATATTTTGATACTCGCAAATAAATCAAAACCTAAAGGGGACTTCCCGTTGGCCTAAAACCATGAAGATTGGCAAGAGACAAGGTCTCACAGCACTGGTAAAAGAAAACGTCCGAAAAACTCTCTTAATTTGTAGTTTTATCACATTAAAAAAATAAAAAAGCCATTACAAACTTACATTTGCAGTTGAAGAATTGACCGTGACGTATATCGATGTATGGGAAAACATTTTGTCAACTACAAAGTCAAGTTTGTTTTTGGGATAAATTCATCCCACCATTAGTCAGGACCCTTCATTGTACGCGGTCCGACAGACAGTTGGACGATTTTTTTGTTTACGAAGCAACTGCATATACGGTTATGGTTTTCGGTTATCAAAGGCAAGGTGCTTTAAAAGCGACGAAGTTTACGTTTAGCTAATTGAAAATATATTGAAAATGCTTCTACCCAAAATTCGAGAAACCTTCACGTTCTAAGAGAACTTTTTAACTAAATGGAGCAAAAAGCTGTCTGTGTCTAAAACGCTTGATGTCTATTTAACCCGAAAGCTGTCCCTAACTTTTTGTGGTTGTGTTGTTAATTTCGCAAGTTGATGTCAAAGCATGGTAATGAAATAAAAACTAGGGTCTTATGCCCTCGGGCGAGGAAACTTCATTGAAAAGTGTTCTGAAGAACGAAAATGTTGTGGTGCAAGCTTGTGTTAACTCTGTAAATTATTGTTTATAATGCCAATTTACAAAGAACGTAAATATATACTTCAAAGTCCTTTTGATAATGGTATCATTATTATTTAAATAGCAAGATTGACATAAAACTACTTTTTTAGGGTTCCGTACCTCAAAATGAAAAACGGAACCCTTATAGGATCACTCGTGTGTCTGTCTGTTTGTCTGGCTGTCCTTCTGTCACAGCCAATTTGCTCCGAATCTAATGGACCGATTAAGTTGAAATTTGGTACATATATGTATTTCTGTGACCCAAACACGGACGGTTAACGTAAATAAATGAATTTTGAATATGGGGGTTACTTTTGGGGGCAAATAACAAAATAAAAATAAAACGTTTTGCATACTGAACCGTGTGACATATCAAATGAAAGGGGTTGTTGCGAGGATCTCAAATATATTTTTTTAATAATTTTTAACTAAATATTTTTAAAGATATTTAAGAAAATTTATGAAAATTGACCTTATCTCCGAAACTACTGAGCCTAAAATTTTGAAAAAAATACAAAAAATGGTTCTGTACTCATAGATTACAGGAAAACCTATAAGAAATCTATGGTCTTAAAATAACATGGTAAATCTCTCAATATTGTGCGTACAAACTTACTTTTGCAGTTGGAATGTATCGGCCAACATGTTTTTCAACTAAAATGATAAATTTGTTCTTGGGATTAATTCATCCCAACTACGGAACCCTTCATTGTGCGTGGTCCGACACGCACTTGGCCAATTTTTTTTAAATAAAATTGTATCTTTGGTACAAGTTATCTTTATTATTGTTTTATAGCTCTATTCTAAACGACATTTAAATTATAAACAGTATTCTAAGTACAAACTTTATCAATAAAACACTAATAAATTATCCTCCTATAAAAACTCACAAACCATATTAAAAACAAAACAACATCTACTCAAATACCAAAGGTTATTGATCAAACTATGTGTTATCTCCTGTTGACTTTGTCCGATTTGTCACCAGCATCGCCCTCACAGGGCAATTAGTGGGACCACCCAGGACTCGTCAATACGGTGACGCCGTCAGCTAGGGCCGGCTAAAACAATTTGTTACCACACAAAAAGGAAGGTAAGCTGATAATTGTAGACGGTGGGCGTTTTGCTTTTGTTTGGGCCCAAATAATGGTGTCATTCTTAGTATTGTATGTGAATGACATAATGATTGTCTTAAAACGATTCAAGATGGTTGACTTCTGCAACGTTCTTTTTTCAAATATGGGAGATATTGCGGCCTAGAATCTCTTTTATAGTTGGCAATATAAAAGGGATTCTAGTGAAGAAACAAATGAATGATAAACCAATAAAATACTGAATAAATTATATTGAAATAGAATAAAGAGTATTCAGATGGGTATGGGTATATTTTATTGAATATAATGTTATGGCTGCAGTAGCCAACTACCATTACTGCAAATTGAAACGATGCAATAGTTTATTATTTTATATGGTAGGTAGGTACTCAAAATCTAGATAAAGGTTAATTTAATCTAGGCGATTAAACAAAGTAATCAAGATCTTAACAGATTCATATTAATTCCTATCTTTGAAAGGCCGTAACGTTTTATTGGGTCGTCAATTCGAAGCTTCTAGATTTAGGTATACTTATTTAAAATTTAATTATTTTCACAAATTACTGCTGCTCTACTAAATACAAATCTTTATTCCCTAACTTTTTGGTTTTCTTAGATTAATTCTATAAGTTTCATTCGCGTGATGTTTCCTACGTTGTAGCTTTTCCTATTGGCAGAGATTCATCAACAGATAAGAGCCACATCATCGACAAAAACTTGTGCGAACGCCGAAAAATCTCGTGATAGTACAGCGCAAATCTTCTTCATCCAGAGCAGATGGTATCTCACACCGAGAATAATATCCCCATGAGCGATTTCCTTAATTTCGTGAGCGAATCAAGGGGATCGATCCGCCCTGATCGCTAGTTAGTGATAACGTTTATGGACGAATGCCGCTCGCAAATAACGAGTATCTTTCTTTCTTTCGATCACGACCAAAAGCGGTGTTCGTGTCTGGATGTCAATTGGCAATGAGGCTGCGAACTTTTCCGAAGATACCGCGAGGTCGTTCGGTCTTGTTTTCGGTTTTTGTTAGGTGGTTATGAATGTGTTGCTGACGAGAGATAAATATGTTTGTGGAAATCGCTTCTTTGTAATATTTTCTGTTCTGTCGCGACCCCTCACTATATACTCGTATTTATCCATAGCGGTTGTTAACGTTGATACTTGATCTGTGTTTCATTTCAATTGCATCTAAGCGCAATTTTCCTTATCATTAAATTCAGCATAAATTGTTGCTAAATATCATACCTACCTATCTGACACCATCCTCCTCTTCAATCCTCGCAAAAGTTAAACTAAATGGTTATTAAGAGAAAATGCACATGAAGTAGTTGCATTTTTTAAATAACTTTTTTTAAGTTTTGTCCACATTAATTTTAAGAATATAAAAGGTTCTTAAAATTAACGTGCACCCAACAACGCGTAACATATCCCGGATTAAGAAAAAACTTCACACTTTTACGTCACCAAGAAGCCACCACAAAAATCCCTTTTAAAAACAGCTTAAATTTTTTATCGGAGTGACGTGGCATTACCAGTGTGATCCATGTGGTGCTGAAACCCTATACAGTGGGTAAGCCATGGTTCGTCGACCAATCGGCGGCGAGGAAGCGGGCTTACCTCGCCGGGGCGAGGCTTTGTGGATGATGTGTTCGGTTCTTTGGTTACATATCACATATTTATGGGAAGTCCATGGTTTAGTGGAAAGTTCTGATGTTATGTTACTCTTGTAGGTGGTGTTTTGAGTTTAGTAGTGAGTTAGAAGCAATGTTAAATTTTGCTACGTAACCTTAGGAAAAATCTAGAAGACCTTACTAAATAGATTCATGATGTTAACTATTATATTGGTAAAATTATTAATTTAATACTTTATTGCAATCAAAATATCATCTTGTAAAGTTCCAGGATTAATAAAACACATTATAAGAAGTCGTTTAGGGATATCGTTTTACCGATCGATTGGTCCTTTCCTTTTTCAAAACCAAATAAATATCGTCCCAAAATAATCACAATCAATCGACTCCAAATAAGACAAAGGACCCTTTACACATCATTGAACAATGAACATATTCCACGAAGTCGAAATTACTCATACACATTGTTTCAAACACAACCAAGTCGGCGCGGGAGCAATTAAGGCCCTTTAAACGTCATCCGTGGATGACAGTCGCGGGCTGACAACGGCGAGGCGTAATTGTCGATAATTCTGTCGTCATTGGGCCTAGAACGGCCCACCCAGGCCACATCGCGTGTAATAAGGCCACACAGTGCAGTGCTCGGAATAGAGAGGACTATACTATCGTGCGAAATTTTGTTTTACTGAATGACTGTTATTTTGTTGGAAGGAAATTATAGAATTCAAGTTTATTTTAAGTTATGGTTTACTTTGATATTACTGACTGGTTTTGACACGTAACGAAGACCAAAGCTAAAGCAATTCAGCAGATGTTTTACATAAACGCGTTTGCCAAAAAAAACCTTTTAATCGTCCAACATATTTCAAGAGTATCGGTCAAGTTAAGGGGACTACAGGACCTAAACGTGTCTAAACGCAAGTTTTATAATGCCTAAAAGAATATGATCCACTGCAGTAAACAAAATCAGAAAAATATATGATATTCTTCAGGATATATGCTAGTATGATAGTGTGTTGAAAACATAATACAACTAATTTGATACGATAGAAAAAAATCATGAAGATACCTCTAAAAATTTCTTTTAACGATTAAAAATCATATTAATTTACATGCAATCATTCTGATTTTTTTTCAGATTATTATACAAGCTACATATTAGCATAATAGTGTTTTAATTTTCCAGTCCAATCAATAGATTTTCTGTAAATCGCTAACTGCTTCATATTTTGCAATAAATTACCTGCGTCGTGTCATCGCGCTTCTCTTTCATTTCTATGCAGTCCGACAGTGACTGCGCTTTAGCTGTTGTAAGCCTCTTAAAGACATTATATAGTATCCATTACTTTCCTTTTATTTAGATTCAGAATCAGATGTCGAATCACCCGATACAAACTTACTTAGCTTCAAATATATATAACACATTTCTTATCTTAAGGCTTAACAATAAAACCCCAATGTGTTGCTGAAATTAAAGTTATTTAATGAATATCTAAGTTTTACTAAATGAAATATAAGTAAAAAAATATATATATGTAGGTATTTGTATACAAAAACATACCTGAAATTAAAGAAACGACATTTAAAGTCTTATAATGCGCCTAAGTCGATTCTCCTTCTGTTATAATAATCTAATAAAAATAATTAACAACTAAAACATATTAATGTGTTTTCTATGTCATTTTGTCATCTCTACCAATTGACATCCGTGGTAACTATCACTGTCTTACAACAACTCTTTAGTGCTGCAATGCAAAAAGTATTAATAATAAATACAATAAGAAATATTTTTTTTTTACATATATTATATTACTTTCTTTTATTTATTTTTTTGTTATGTATTTTTGTGGTGTACAATAAAGTATATATAAATAAATAAATTATATTATTAGTACCAAAGTAAGACTATAAAATGCCAAAGTTTTCGTAATTTTACGAGTGTACTTGCAAAAGTTAGTACTTTTTCTTAGTACGCACGGTGTCATAGAAACTTGGAATTATTGCAGCATCACGAAGTTTGCTCTTAATTTGACGTATCAATTCATCGTAAAATTTTGTAGCTCTCTTTACTATGTAAGCGTTACTTTTAAGATCTCAGGGTTCCTCACATAAAAAGTTTTTCTACGAGTTTTCGTCTTTTTGATTAAGCTTGTATACTTTTGTAGCTTTTAAGTCTGCTCTTAGATCTTACAAAGGAACATAAATACACACATACCTTTCTAAGCTTGCAGTTTGTGGTACAGAGCAGTCTGGGCCGTTACCACTGGGCTAGCCAGTGGTAACGGCCCTGACTTACGAGTTATAGGTCGTGGGTTTGAACAAAGGCAGGCGCTTTACTTTGTGTAAATAATTTCATCACCACTGCTCTCAAAACGGTGAAGGAAAACATCGTGAGTAAACCGGCATGTCCTAGAACCAATAATTCGAAGACATGTGACATCTACCAACCCGCACTGGGCCCGCGTGGTGGATTACGGTCCACTCCCACTCACTGAGAGGAGGCCTGTGCCCCAGCAGTGGGAACATTATAGGCTGATTATTAAACTGCTGAAATCTTCGACAAAACGGTATTACTTTACATGTCCACATTCAATAAAGTAGTAGCTAAGTACCTATATCTATATAAATATATTTACTTCCAAGCAATAGGTAAGTAATAACTGTAATACATTGAAAAAAAAATACGCATTTTTTATTGGCCTCTTTAATCGGGAATGTTATACCTTTTGTAGTTTTGCACAACATTTTTTATCATAAATAGAATAACAAAATAAAAACAAAGCCGGTTGAAGTATGACTTAAATAGCCTATTGTTTACAAGAGCTATCTTCGTTTTAACGATTTTATGGCATCTTAAAACTCTTTACAGCCAGTAGCGTCTTTGCCATCTCCTGATACTACAATAATATTTAATTTGCTCATTAAACTTTAGACTAATCAAATTGATATCCATTTTATTACAGAAAACGAGGATGGTTTTAAATTAAAGCTTCAGAAAACACCATTAATTTTAGATTAACTCGGTTTTAATATTGGTATTAGCTACGCAATTTGAGCGTTCTGTTAGTTTCTTGTATCCAATCAGTTTAAATATAACTTTCTACGATTTAGAATTAATATTCAAGTCGCATTTTTTTACGTTATTATCTACCCTAGCTACAGTAATAATATTATTAAGAGAAAACATTTGTATTTTTGTTTGTAATTAATAAACTCAAAAACTACTGGACCGATTTAAAAAATTCTTTCACAAGTAGAATGCTATATTATCATTGAGTAGCATAGGCTATAACTTATAAAGGTATTCATAAAACGGTTGCTTGGTATAAAATTCTGCGTCTCCGTTGTCTTTGTTAATAGATGACTTAGATGTAACTCGATTTGTATACGAATCGAAAATACGAACAAGTTACTTTTAGAAGACCATGCTGTGTAGCTAAAGTACTGTGAAAAAAAGTAGTTAATCTGCGTTCGCAATTTATTTGCCAAACATGTAAACAACACGAGTTTTAGGAAAAACAGCTGTAATGCTTACACGTAAGGTTCAGTTTGCGCTACAATTTCATATTTTTATTACTTTTTCAACAGTAATAGTCAGTCTAAAACACTTACATAAAATTTAGGTAACTTATTTTATGTAGTTATACTCGTACCAAGGGCGTTGTTCTTTTATTAGATGCTATTGAAGTGTAGTGTGTTTTTTTCAGTTATCTTTCAATTTAAACCCTAATTTAAAAAAAAAACATCATCTCTTTTCACCAGCGGATCCGACTGAAAAACTCGTTAAGTAGGTATTTCAACTGGGACCACGTCACCTTACAACAATACTTCTATAGTCAAGATACAAGATACAAGATATTTATTTTGTAAAACATGAGTGTAGAATTATACAGGTCTTAAAAATAATAAGAGGTAGCTACATGTCCTCAAAGTTATTCATACGAGCAACCATGTCCATACGATAGCAGAGCAGAGTTGAATGGAACAACATCTCTATGTCTTCAAGTATCGATGCGCAGATAGTCTGACCCGACCAGTCAAAGGGCTTCTACTTGAATTTTATCAATGGTACTGACATGCTTCTTCGTTGGGAACGATCCTAACGCAAGATGTCTGGGAGCTCCTAAATCTACATAAACCTTGGGTCGTTTCGCAAAATCGAACTAGCTATTTCGGCTCGTCTGTTTTGACGTTTTCTATTGAAACGTTTATTTGCATGATATGAACCATGAACACAAACTATATAGACATCCTGTAAATTCCCAAAATATTTGGCGATCTGCAAAGAGTGCAAATATTGTGATCTGCCGTAAACTGATGCTAAGATGCAAGAAGTACGATTTAAAAAAACGAAACCAATCGACAAAAGCATGGTATAAAACAATAAATTAGGAATCGATACATTGATTTACACTCGTATTTTGTTATTCCAACCAAATAAAGAAACCATGTCGAATCATTGTTAAAATACGCCACGAAAGCGAAACAAAATTTAAATCGCTATCGAGTTTGCTTCGCTACACGCCGATAATATACGCAGAAGTAAGACACACCGATAAAATTGAACGTTTCAAATTTAAGTCCTGTTCGACAACCGATAAACACATGTTTGGTTACGGTCTTGTGTATGAACTAAATAAAAGAAACATGTAAGTAATGATAATTGTTCTTCTCGCCCCATATCAAGAACACTGTTGCAAACCTGTAGTCTTAAAACACATATTTTACTGCATTAAGGTAATTCCATGTCAGTATTACAAGCTAGAGCTGTTCCAAAAGTATACTTATTATGTTAATTTAAATTGGATAATGTATGAATTTGACCTTAATAAAGATTATTACTGTGCTACGTAATTATGTGTGAAATTAACTTTTCGATAATAACACTTGGAAGATAGGATTAACGTGGAATTTCCTATAAAAGCGACTCCAGCAAGATTTAAATCGCTTACAATATTCGTTATGGATATGAAAAATAGATAACATCAGAGTGGCAATTCCCGTAATTTTTATGAACGTTCACATTAGCATCTCATTCGCAATCTGTCAAAAATACAATCAATTTAATAACATTTTTGACAAGTTTGACAGATTGCGACTTGAATGTAAACGTTTTATAAGTACGAGAATTGGCCTTCTTATCTTAATTTTATGTATAGTTTTGTATTGAACACTGAATAGGTAAAAGAGCATAGATAGAAGCAAAGGTCATGATTCTCGTTTAGAAAAAAATTAGTGAGATAAAAATACTATTAATTCTCCACCTAGACAATATTTTCTGCATCAATGTAGAAATTTCTTAAATCGACTGCCCCTTTTGTTGGTCAAAGGTCCCTTTTATAGCGTCTCACAACTCCCAGAAAGAAAGTAAAACAGTCGAATACAGTAGACATTTTCTTTTAAATAAATTCCGCGTAACTATCACCTTTACAACATTTTACAGCCGATAAAAGCCGTTTACTCGTCTACGTTCTCATTTATTTTTACAATATTCCCATTTTACTCGACGAGTCTGTATTCGACTGAAATGTTCTGGGAAACAGGGCGCGTTGTCTGTCACATCCAATTGTACACTGCCACCGTTTCGCAACCCCAACACATAAATTTCGATGCTATCTCCACAATGCTACAGAGTTATTTAAATGTACAACATCACAAAAGATTATTAACGTAAAGTGTCCGATGCGAACAATGACAATGACAACCCTACCCACTTTAATTTAGATTTTGACTTCAACTGAAACTCCTATAGGCCGACGACTCTAATACGAGCTTGTTTCAGTCATCCAGTCAAGTTACGAGTCTAATGTTTTTCGATAAATTGGATTTGGATAGCACTCGCGTACCAAATTCGAATCGGCGTTTAAACGCTCTGGTAATACGCGTGCTCCGAGTTGAGACGTCGGCTTATATAGGTGTACAGAGTGGAATAGATTTCGAGCTGAGCCCTGCTTCACGCGTTGTCAGCCTGAATAAACTTCCAAATCGATTCCACAGCTGAGAGTGACACCCTTGGATAAGGTTGGCCCGCGTCTCGGCGTTTCTACATTTGCATAAAGAATAGAAACTCGAATATTGGATATGGGAGTATCTGCGACAGGGGTTTGCAATTTGCCGTTTTCTTTTTAAAGTATTCTTATTCAAAGTCATAAAAATGCATGTAGTGCAATTCCGTAGATTGTTCGCGCGTTTCAACGAGTACATTTACATAGTATCTTACCTTGGTACTTTGAATTTCCGCTGACAGACTTCTGAAAACTCTTAAGATCGAGTACACAACAGAATGAGTATGAATAAGTCATAATAATCGAATAGGAGGAAGCAACAAAGTTTTATTTGCGTGAAATGAACATAAAAATGTCAAATGTTAACATTAAGCCGCCCGCAACAGTTTTATTGCAGCCGGCTCGAGTCATTTAACACATCAACCTATTGGGGGTCTGAACAGTATTATATTGAAGAGATTTGAGGCATCATATTTGCTAAGTGAGGATAAAAGATATTTTCTTGATCTATTTTCTCATCAATTTTATTTGAGTTTTGTTTTTATACCTTTCGAATATCAAGAGCAGCTGGATCTATCAAAGTTTGACTGTTTGGATGGAATATTTTGGCATGAGAATTCAATTTTAGGTTTTTTGTAATTTATAACTTATTGGTTGAGTAATTCAATCATGAACAAAATCAATTACACTGTTTCAAGTATTTTTAGTCGAAACGGAAATCTGTAACAGTAATGGCTACTAATCCACATTATTACTAGACTAATATGGATGTTGCCTGGGTAAAAAAAAAAAAAAAATTGTCCGACGGTCAGAGTATAAAAAAGTATTAAACCCGAATTTTTTGCTTTATCATATTAATAAAAAATTATATCTTTAAAACGCATTAAAGTTGGGGAGTGGGGGCTCGGTACGTCACGATTCAGAATAAAATCTACCGAAGAGTGACGTCATGCCACATTTTAACTCAATGTATTGCCGTAATCTTTTGATTACGTAAAAAAAGAAAAAATACGGGTCCAGTATTTTTTAATAATGTATCTATCGGACAAAAAAATATTTTTTGGCGCTTTCCGTATTGTTCAACCTCAACAATTTTCCTCACCTGCCTTCAACATACAACTTAACAGAAATTCCTTGAGGCTATACCTTCAGAGATGACTAGATCAAAGCTCATTTTCTCTTGAGACTTTACCTTAAGTAATAACCCTTAAACCCAACATGTTACATCCCGGGGCGGTGCCGACACAACTAATGTTGTTGAGCGCAACCATGCCTGATAACTGTGCACAAATGAATAGGTCTGTGTTAGACATGACGCAACCAACCCAGTGAAGTTGTCCAATATCGTACGTATAATTTCCATTCCGCTATGCTGCACTGCTTCGGTTTAGAATTTAGACATCCTTAGTTTAACGTATAAAGCTACATTATATTGATAAAGGGATACAACGATCGATAAATCAGGAGAAGACGTTGTAGGAACGGGACCATTTCAAATTCGACTGTAGGTATAATTATCTTGCAAACTAATATTAAGTTTTGTTTGTAAGCAGCCAGACAGAAAACATACATAAAGAACAATACTCGTGTTAATTAAATGGTAAAGTAGACAAACAAATCCTCACATATACTCAAAGCGCGGCCACCAAGCACAATCAGTCACACTCACTCACACACACCCATACACACTCACACACATACACAAAAACACAACAAACACACACACACACCTAAAAAACTCAAGACCATGCATGCACAAATTGGTTACTTACATTTTAAGTTATTTAATTTTTAATTTTATTGCATAAATTGTTAATGTTCAAAAAACGGGTGAAGACACTGACTTCTGTAACACGGGTACCATCTAGCTCAGAAGTCAGGGCTTCAAATGAAAATGTAAAACCTTTTTTATGACAATAAAACATTTTTAATATTTTATTTTATTATTAATATCTGGATAACTCTCTTTCTCTATAGAGATAACAAATATAGGTAGGTAATACATAATAATATAATGGTAAGTAACTGGTGCATGAACTATAAGCTTCTTAGCTCTAACAAAAACTTTTCCATTAGGTAGTCAGAAAGTTGTATCTTTATCTATTTTTTTACGGTGTGTACATAAATAATAAAATAAATAAATGATTTCAACCAAGAAACAAAACGTGATTCCAACTTACGTTCCCAACATTTCTAAGCCAAAACAAATACTTGTACGACCCATGTAAGGCCTACAGATAAATTCATACCCCATAGTTTCCTCGAGATAATTATTTGAGTCAATATAGTGCTTTTAGCAAGGCGGTAGACAATCGATCAAGCAGCTGGTCGCAGAGCCGCGTAATTTGATACACATTGGAATGTGGACACAAATAAAATCACTTAGCTGAAGAGTGGCGTCCTGCAGAGCACATCTACCGCTCACTGCGGTGTACAAGGAAACTAAATACTACTAGATAGGTTAGACAACTTTCGAATGCAGATTTTGCAATATACAAAACTTGTAAAAGTAAACAAAGAGATGACATGCAGATAAATTGAGAGTATTGAGCAGCATAAAAGATTTTTACAGTTTTATTAACTTCATTCACTTGTGCTGCGTTTTGATAAAAACTTTAAATTGGAATACTACTCGTATTTTCATAAACAAAACAATATTTTGTTCCGAATTTGTAACGCTACACTTTAAATGTTTTTTTACTACTACGCTCAATTGTCAAATACGAGTTCCACAGCCGAGCACGTGAACTCACTAAAAATATATATGTGAGTACATCTGAAAATATCAAAAATCGCATACCATTTCCAAAGCTCTAGAGTATCCTTTACGTCTTGTATTTCAACAATAAATAAAACAGGATCGGATGCTATTACGAAAGAAATGAAGTCTCTAAAGAAACTTCAATTCTCACAGTTGGATTTCGCCACATCTGTCCGATGAAAACATCAGAGTATATATATATACATATACACATATATATTGGTATAGGTATTGACGGGGAGAAGGCCTTTAGAATTCAATTGATTGAAGTATAAAAATACCTGTATCTATATGAAAAAAAATCTATAATATACATATGTCAGCTCAATTGCTTTTTTTTTACCTGACTACGGCAAAGCCAAAAGGAAGGATTATGATTTTAGCAGTCTATGTATGTTTGCTTTTACGTGTGTTCCACCATAGCGCCCAAACTACTGAACCGATTTTGATGAATGAGGTATTAATAGGTTCGTAATAATGGTCCGGGTGACATAGGTTATTTAAATTCTTCCTAAATTTAGTATGGTGGAGTTTACACGTAAATTTCTGACCTCGAAAAAAAAAATTGAGATAATCATGCCATAATTGGTATCAAATATAATTTTGTAGGTATACTGGCATGCGACCACGGCTTTACCTTGACCATTTTTGTACCTATGTCTAGATTTCTGTCTTTAATATTTTCTTGTTTCATATTTTTTAGAGCGTGATTTTTCAGTAGTCGGGTTTTAGTTTTTGAACTTATTTTTTATTATAACAAAGACTGTTTGTTTCATTTTTATTTTCGTGTTTGCTTTTGTTTCAATCTAATACGATTGCGTGGGAGTGTGAGTCGAACAGTTCAACACAGTTTTCACGCTGTAGTTTTATTGAAAATTCAATTTTCCCTTTCCGCATCTACTTAGTCTAGCTTCACCACTTTCTTTAAGTTGGCTGAGCTTAGAGCGAGTGGAGAACTCCGGAAAGATCTGTGTATTGCAATACTACCATAAGTTCACACAATAATTTCTATGGTCGAACTTTTCTGACTCTGTAGAACGATCAAATTTTAGATGATCTAATAAACTAAAACAGTTTCTAGAGAAGAGCTATCTACCAAAACAATAACTGATTCTATTTATGTTCCACTTAATTTTAAACTCTAAAGTTATTATTGATACCAATTAATTTACAAGGGTTTAGGGTTTCAATGGACGATAACAACAATAAGTTTAAAGTTCAATACGTAGGTAAGTACGTAATGTTTATTATAACATCAACCAAGTCTTCTCATTGGAAGCCATGAATATTAAAAGGTGCTGATAGACTTGAGCATTCACTTGTAACAGAACATCGAGCATTCGCCGTTTTTAAGTTTGTCGAACTGAACAACGAACAGAGCCAAGCATAGAGCCAAACATCGCTACGAACATTTTGACGATCATTCTAGCAAACAAGTCATGCTCGTCAAAAAAATATTCTTCACGAAGATGGCAACGGAAAAATGACAATGGCTCAGCTCGGCAAAAAGCTCGAAGCAAATTTACTGTTCTTTCGCTAGAATGCTCGCTAGAACGCTCCCGTTTATTTTTCTGTAATGTAAGATTCGCTAGAATGCTCAATTACAAGTGAATGCTCAAGTTTATCAGGTTCTATAAGCTACTCATATAAAGTGCATTTTAAAGCCAAGCCGACTTATTGCTTTCGAATCTTCATTATTTACAGTAGCCACAGTGAATAATTGTGTATTATAAGCATTCCAAAAATAAATTAAGTAATTTATTTCAACATTTCACGACTTGAAAATTAAGTTGAATAAAGCATGGAGGTCATTTATTCAGAGAAACTAAAATGGCGTGTAATAAAAAAGCTGTGCTGAGTCTCAATGTGAAATTTTCAACTGCCGTACTAGAAAATTTCGTAGGGGTAAAATAGGGCGTGAAATTGCTCCCCGAATAGGTGGTATTTGTTTATGGGAGCTTTTGGCTGTGAAATTTAGATGTAATGGTCCTGATGTGTTCCGTGTGCTGGTGATGGTGTCACATTTGTCACACGACGGTGTACTTGACATGTGTAGGTCCCGGAATATATTCATCTTTAGGAATTTTTGAGGTGGTGTGTAAGAATTGTGGAAGGGAAATAGGAATATTTCGGGGTAAGAAAATTTGCTTATTCATAGATAACTTGAAATTGAAGATCTATGGTTTAATTAAACGCATGGATCTCCATTCGTTACCACCATTTACTATTTTGTAGCTTCATCGTTTCCACTTCCCGATTCTGTTAGGTATTATGGGACATGAGAGACGTTGGTCAAAAAAAAAAAAACACTAGCTTCCGCCAGTGGCTTCGCCCGCGTGATGTCTTTACAAATTATAGCCTTTGTTACTCAGTGAAAAATTTGCATTCTATTGGTGATTTTTTTTTTTAAATCAGTCCAATAGTTTTTGAGTTTATTCATCACAAACAAACATGCAAAAAATCGAATCTTTTCTCTTTATAATATTCGTTTATAATTACATAATTATGTAACAAGACCATTAAGCTCACATAAGTATCACTTCTTAATAACGTGAAAAGGGGTACTTAATAAAATCTAAATTAGCATGCTGGGCTACTCGTAAACAGATAACATGTAACGCATGTAAACTGCTTCAACATACCCAAAGAAGTAAATAAAAGTCGTACACGCATAAAATTCAAACTAAATTCCCAGAATACGGATGCACGTTGACAAATTGCTGTAGTTTCTTCCGAACAAAGTGGGTTATATTTTGTTCCCACACTGTAAACGTTTATTGAATAAGTAAGCAGTGAATTTCATAAAGGGAGGTAAGGTTAAGACTTGATGCTGCATTTTTATCCTCGCTATATCCATTTGCTAGTTTATTTGTTCAAGTTGAAATATGAGGCTATGGAGTCCAGATTGTTTTTTGTTTTGAGTTAAAATTGACTGAAAAGTTTTCATATTTTTCGTCTAGCAATTTGGTTTGAATAATGTTTTGGATGGAATATGAATTAGGGCAATTTTTATTCTTACGGGTAATCTCAGCAGTGGCTCAGAGTCTTATAAGAAATTTGTACCAACAATTTTCTATTATGGGTCACGAATTTTCTTAATGGCATTATTTTTTCGAAAAGTTAAACGAACCACCATGTTTATGTTAAAACCAAGCGTTTAAATTCAATTTCATTTGCATCTAGTCGTAGGTTCGAAACTTTAAATTCATATGTAAATGTATACTAAGAATATATTGGACATAATTAGGACATTACGTTGGCAAATGACATCATCACAATGTTCCCTGTCACACATAACGGGCTTTCAAATGTATTCCCTCCGTGTCCCGACTTAGTTCCAGCCATGTTGCGACAGTTTTTATCAACATAATAACCGAATATGTATTCAAGTGCGGTGCTTAGTGTTACTTTGCCTTACAACATTTTCATACATACTCCAACAAATTTTCAACCTTATTTCGTTTTAATAGAGCTTAGAAATAAATTTAAAATGTCACTGTCCAAGTAATAGAATGGTCTCACACTTGTGGCGCTGCGTGGTGGCGTTTTGTTGCAACTAAAAGTTCCTTGCCCATTAGATAGCATAGCTCATAAATGATGCATGGTGCCCATGGTGGTATGAAAACATTAGATATTTATGACGCCATTAAAATATAATCAGAACTTCAGTATATAAGAAAGCGCTTAAAAATTATAATTCAAGCTATAAAACTGATCAAAGTGATCTAGGCGAAGGATAAAAGACGTGCTTTGCTGAATATTATCCGCTGTAATTACTGTGAAGCACCTATGAAGATTTATATAGCTTACATGAGGCTGAACCGAAGGCATTTTTTACCGCACGTTTTTAATATACTGCAAAAAATGTTCGTTCCAGTCGTTAAAAAAGTTATAAAGAAGAAGTACAAATATTAATTATGACCCTGTGATATTCCCTCGCATTCAAATCGACAACCATTAACTGAGTCGTCGCTCCGGGTTCGGTCATTCCGATTATCAGTTGGCATATCTTCGTCGGACAACAATGAGAGACAACCCGCTAAATGCGCACTGCACTTGAACATCTTAATAATCCGCTGAAGGGCCGTGTCGGCGCAGCATGACGCGAACCCAACACAACCGTAATTATTTTTCAACGGAGTGACATTTTACGCAGAAATAAATAATTCCGATGCGTCCAGAAATTACGACTACATTAATTCAAATGTGCGAATAAATAATTTAGTGCCAACACGAAATTTAATTATTTCAACACAAAATGAACCGATCCAATTTAACATCAATTTTTATCGCTCGAATTGGTTTAATGCGTGTTCGATTTCGAATAACGTGATCATAATTATGACTAGTTTTCTGATACAACACGAAGTTTACTGTTCACAGCCTCGTAACGGGGCAACAGTGCTTCGACGTGACATTTGACAAGCGTCTCCTATAAAGTTTAAAGTAATCCAAGCGGCGGGGACGTCACGTCGATGCGCGTAGAAAGTCAACCTTTACGATGGTCGAGTGAACAAAACAAAACAAGTTGGACATGTCAATGCCCACGCCTTTGGTACGGTAACCTGATACAAGCAGGCGGATACATTTAACACCACTGAGAGGTTTGCAAGCGGTTGCGTCGCGTGAGCGCAGCGCATTAAGCGGAGCGATGAGCGATGCGTCGAGCGTAGGTCGAAGGACGCCGTCGATAGTTCAGCGCAGCTAAGTTATTCCACAACGACTGTAATCTTGCTGGAGACTACTAGATGTCACGCACGTTTGGGACGTGCTTTGTACTACTTTGGCAAAGCTTTAAAGGTACACGACAAGGTAAATTCAGCTCTTAGATAAAGGTCTACAGGCAGTAAACCATTATCTTTAAAGTCTATCGAAACTAATAAAAGAGGCAGTACTTTCTGTGTATTTGCAAGGATTGTTTACTGTAAGAATTGTAAATTGTACTTCAGCATGCTATGCATGGGTTTCATTGGCATTATTGAATATATTTTCGTCTCTCGTGCCACTGTGACCGCAGCCTAACCTACCCATCCGCTCGCCCGTGTCATGAAAGAGGATACTTTAATATCCGATTCATTGTTCTGTTACAAATTTGTCAGTGATCTTTACATTAAACTTTTTCTCTTTTAAAATTTGAGATGGGTCCATAATCCTCGTGCGGCCGGCACGTTGTAAGTAAATCTTCGTCACATAATGACGTTTAGACCACACAAATAAAAATATTAGATATCGTATTAAAGAGCTAAGCGTCTATCGTAAGCATTATACGGGTGTCGATATTCATTACACTTTATTTTGATTTCTTTGGAAGTTTCCTGTTTCAACTCGTTGCGTTTCTAGATATTATTTTTATGGGAATGTTCATTTTGTATACTATTACGCCAGTATTGTTAAAGTTCAACGAATGTAATAGAATATGAACGTATGATATGGAAATTAATACCGTGTATTGCTGATATAATTTATGCGTAAGTCAGTGTGAAAACTATTCCAACAATTTGTATACTTATTGATGTCTCCTCTGCAGTAGTTATGTATGTAAGTAGGTAGGTGTAGGAACAATAAAAACATGTTATTAAGGAAGCCTGCGCTTCCCAACATTTCCAATTTCCTCTTTGTTTGTAAACATTCTCCCAACAAATAACAATTTCAGCACAAAATTCATAGCGCAATTTAAAATCGCTTAACAATTCTCCGTAATATAAAAAGGCGATTTAAATTTTTGGCAAATTAAACCTTATTTGCATAAAATAAGAATCGTGCGCCCGTAAGGTTCTGATCGACCGTAATTACTTATCATAATTATTAATATTTCGCTGCTGTCACGCGACGGGTTGCCTCAAGGCAAAGGCCTTAATGCTTCCCCCTGATGATGGGTAGCGTCCACAGTAACCGAGTCAGACGATAATTTGAGATAATTTACGTAATTCGGCACAATTTCCATTCGAAGAGCATGTTATGCTCAGCTGAACATCATTATGTAAAAGTCAGTTTAAAATCGTTAGAATCCTAATTCTGACTGCCTTCGAGCAGTTTACACAAATTAGAATTTGCAGGACCTTCATTATTTGAACGCAAGCTTTAAAAATACATGGAAAATGGGTTGAAACAGTTGTTATTAAAATTGCTAGAAATTATTCCCCTGTTAACAAAACGCAAACTTCTGCTTTTATTAAGTCTAAGCAATTTACTGGAGCAAATTACGTTAATACTTATAGAATAGACTATTAAATACGTCTAGAGCCACAATTAGAAACGTTCACATCCCACACTTCATCTTCACCTTATAATTTTTTTTCCCGAATCCACAAACCGTAGGTAATTATTGCAGAGGTATAATTAAGTTTGATTGCACAACACAATCTCCCGTTGTGCATTAATGATATCAGAGGGAGAGCCACAGAGCATCGAAGCTCCCATATACGATGTGATCGGGATCGAACAGTCGAACCACGACGACACGCAGGGGACACAGAGTAACAATGCCCAGAGGTGAACAACGATTTACGAGCGTTATGTATGGACGTTTTTGTTGCGTCCTTTATTGACTTTGTTGTTGGGTTTATATGGAGATTGTGGGTTAGGTTTAGCTGTGATTTATTTGTGAACCGTCGTTTTTTGTTGATGAGGTGAGGAGAGGGTGTGGTGACGGCGATGGTAAGGCTCATCATATCAATCATCGATCGATTCCATGATTTTATAGAGTAAAATAATTGCTAAAGAAGATTCCAGTTACAGAAAATTTTAGACATAATCGTTTTTCTTGGTATGGGCATGTGGCGAGGATAGATGAAACCCATGTGAGTAAGAGAGTGATGAATACAATGTGAAATTTAATTCGTTTGCATCCTTTTAAGGGGTCATTGTACTCATCATTATGAACAACTTTTACTATGGGGCCAAACAAGAAATAGCGAAAAAAAAATCTGCATTTATGTTCGCATAGCTCGTTTTAATGAAGGGAACAGCAGATGTTTTGATATATGATAAATGAAAAATGAAAGAAAAAAGAGTAAATGATAGACGCCGGCTGACAGAAAAGAACATGATGCGCTGACCCCAAGTTACATTAGACAAGGGCAGCAAGATGATGATGAAGAAGCTCTAAAAAAATATCAGAAAAGTTCAATCAACAAGTCCGATGAAGAGAAAACGAAATAAATCTCACACATAAAGATTTATATTTCTGTTACCAACCCAGACTTCATTAACTGTATAAAACTAAAAGAACGCTAACAATATAATTGTATTGGAAAGTTAAGCGAATAAACCATTACAATAGTCATATTGGGCACTAAAGCCAATCTAAAGAAGAAATGCTTTAATGAAATGTTATGACGGAATGCTTTATCTCATTATGTCAGAGATATCTGATCCAGAAATAAATTTGTTATGCTGTCTTCTTTCTAAATCCACCAACAGATGAAAAGTTCCATCGTCATTATTCGTTTTAGAGACTCTGTCATCATAACTTATCCCGTTGGAGTTGGTCGCAAATCTAACTAGAACGTCATTGTATCTTAGAATGTCATCATTTTCCGGTATAGGTACTTATTTTCTCAGAACTGCAGTGGTCTAGAACCCAGTGGATCGGAGTATCTGTCTGTTTACGATTTTTCACTGCTTTCACCTAGTCACTAGATGAACTCTATGACATAAAGTAACTTTGCCAACCCTCACAGACACGTCCAAGAAATTGGGCCTAATCCAAGGCACGCCCAGGGGGCAAAATCTTGCAATCAAACTTTGCACTTCTGCCTTTTTTTCGTATCTTTATTTCTGGGTTCAAATCCAGGCAAGTACCAATATAACTTTTTGAATTCATATGTAATTTCTGAGTTTATCTTCGCCTTAACTAACATCGGTGAAGGAAAACACCGTGGAGGAGCTCGTGGCTAAGTAATAACAGCCACACGGGTCTCGTTACGGGTCGTCAGAAGCCCGAAAGTCTGACAACCAGCCTTACCAAGGGGTATCGTGTTATCCAGTAACTGGGTTGTGGAGGTCAGATAGGCAGTCGCTCCATGTAAAATACTGGTATTCAGCTACATCTGGAAGCAGACCCCAACATAGTTGGGAAAAGGCTAGGCAGATTGATTGGTGAAGGAAAACACCGTGAGGAAGCCTGGACTTATAGTTAATATAAGTCTGAAATCACCAACCCATCCAAGAGCAAGCGTGGTGATCAATGCTCGTGCCTTCTCTGTACGAGAAGAGGCCCTTGCCCTGCAGTGGGACAGTAATCGGCTGGTATTATTATTAATTTCTTATTCGATTCTTTTAAGACTTTTATCTTTCTGGTTATGATTTAACCTGCCTACCCTTTTCCCAACTATGTTGGGGTCGGCTTCCAGTCTAACTGGAAGCAGCTGAATTGATGGTTATGATTATTGATATTAATTTCCATGTCTGCCATACTGACTAGTCTACGCGTCGAACGCGCCGCTTCGCAAAGTTCATCAGATAATGAGCACATTTGTTGCGTGTGAAACTAGAATACCATTTTGCACGAAGCTACATTTCGCGTAAGCATCAAAGCGAATGCTTGCTCTTAAACCACGGGCCGCCTCGATAAATCATGTTTCGTTTAAAACATTCTAACGCTTCATTTTGCTGATCCAAAGGTCCGATGCCGTCTTCAGTGGAAAACGTTCTTAACAGCTCTTTTGTAATAAATCCAGGGGAATGTTGCGTTACGACTGCAATAATACGAATCAGATTAAGTGCGGAGTGTATTACCTTTTGTTTAACGTTTGTGGTCTGCCTTTCGTTCGTAATTAATGTGTAGAATGTCAGTAGTGCCCTGCCTGGACATAACATCGAAGGCACGACTTCGACTGCGCTTCTTTTTTCACTTTCTGCTGTCTTTGTTGTTGTTTTCTTAAAATAACGTATTGCTTAAGAAAAGAACGCCATCGTAAAAAGTACAGTATCTCGGCCTTTGATATTTAAATAAAAAATATTTTCTATTAAGCAGATAGGCTATCTTGAGCTATTGTTTCCAGTCAGTCAAAAGAGATGAGAATTGAATATTTCTATTGTTTTATTTTAGCTTAAAGCTCTATAGAGAGGGGTTAGGCTCGACAGAATAATTCGGTTACGTTTGTGTTGTAATTATTTTATAAAAATAAATGCTCACCTTTAAGGAACTTTGTCTTTGCTTTGTTTGAATATTCAGTGGTATGTAAAATGATAAATGATCTTATATAGAACGTACTTATCCTTTACGTGAGATAAGGCTGAAATTCTACATTCAAGTTTTCGCTTTTATTCTGAGCACACCTATTCAAACATTTTTCATCTATTTATGTGGAGCAAATGAATAACTTAAAAACTATTATCCAAGTTGTAGAATAACAATAAAATTCTCAATGGGATTCCCCGCTTTGTAAACTAATAAACATGACCATTGAATCGCATTCAATATGTCTAAAGCGTTTCGTAGTTAAGTGTCTACAAATAGCCACCATATTAAAATGCTTGCTTCAAATCATCAAAATTAATATGTGTAATAAATAACTTAGACCATTGGCGTTCCAGTGGATTTAACGTAAGCATACACCACGTAACGTTAAAAATTTATATTCGTCTCATAACTGTCGAATTCTTGTAGTAACAAATTACTGTGACGCGTTGACTTACTGAATGGACGATGGTAACAAATAGTCGAGTAATTCCAAAGAGTTTTGAATAGAGTCCAATACTATTTTGGTCGGCGAACGGTGATCTTTAAGCTTTTATTTCGTTTTGCTCGGAGATCGCTTGCCGATAGAATGACGTTCCTTGGTTCCACTATTGCGAGATATAAAGAAATGTTTCGGATATTGTAGAGTTATATTTAGTTGGTTATTTTTGTTGGAGAAATTATTTGAAGTTATTGATGCTTGAGATTAGGCTATTTACTGTCTTCATTGAATATTATTGTTTACTTTTTTATATTTACTTGAGGTTTTTTTCTTCTTTATGTTATTAACAAGTAGTATGATATATTTTCAGATTTTTACTTTGTCTAGGCCCATTTATATGTCGTAGGACGATTTGATAATTAGAATTTTCGCGAATATTGGAAACATTTCTGCGAGCAAATTGGTTGAAATAGGTTAGGTTGTAACCAATCGCGCGCGAGCCGAGCGAGCGAAGCGAGCATTGCCGCGGCAGGGGCCGGCGGACGCTACTTCCAAGTTGCTCACAGAAATGTTTTCACCATTTTCTAATTATCCCTGTTTTCGCAATATCCCTAGGGTTCTCGCAAAAATCGAATTATTAAATCATCCATCTTTCATAAATAAGCATATACGGTACTTATAACAAAACAACATTTTTTTTAAATTTTTGTCTGTATGTCTATCTGTTTGTTCGGGCTAATCTCTGAAACGGTTGAACCGATTTATAAGGAGTAACTTAGATTAATGACTAATGACTTACTTTTTTTTAGAAAATAATTATGGTGCACTTGGTTGAAGCCCCGGGCACCAGCTATTTTATTTACATTGATATCGCTGCCGACTACTCTCTTTACAAGAAGCCGTTTTCCTAATACTTGTGCCAGAGCAGGCTGTCATAAATATTAAGAAAACGGAAAATAAACCAACGGTAACTTCTGTTACGATTAATAATGTTTAGGTACCCCTGTCGGCACATTTGTAATTTACACTACAAAACGAGTTGTGTAAATTATTAATGTGATTTTGTAGTACCTATTTAGGGGCATGAGGAACAGGGTGTAAAGTTCACTCATCCACCATATGATAGAAAAGGGAGGATCCTCCGACCAGACGGGTGTCATGTCTGGCGGGCAATTGCCCAGAGGTTGAAGTCGGGAGCTTGTAAACTCTAATCGCGCGATGCAGGATTTTGAGTGACGTCAGGATGTTGTGTGACGTCAGGTCTTTGATGCGTAGTTCGCATGTGGCGATGTAGATGCCGCCACACCTACACGTGTAAGCAATATTTACGTTACACAAGCAAAATTAACCACCACACAAACTAATACAATGTGAAATTTAATTAAGTGCAATGACCCCCTAAGAGGATGCAAACGAATTAAATTTCATATTGTATAACCAAACTAACTCAATAACCACAACAAAGTACTTATAAGGTTTCGTCGTATGAAGTTTAATATCCTAGCTTTTTGAGCCGCGTGTCCATGTCCGTAGTAGTGACTAGGGCAGCTGTGCCAACTCGCATCTCAATAATGAATGTATTGTCCCGCGGTACGTTTGATCTGTTCCAAAAGTATGTGATGAAAATGTAAACAAAATGAATCAGAAAACCTCGTCGAACTCTCTCGAAAATACTTAAACCCATAATTCTAATTTTAAATCACCCTAAATATGTTTATCATTTCAACCTCAATTTTCTTCGATGATTTTTCAATTACTTACAATTTAATAATGTTATTCAAACAATAATTGTTGAAAACAGTCGTGAGATATAAAGTATATACAGATGACTGTGTTAATAATTCCCTTTAGTGAGTGATTGTATAAGAATTTAACCTGAACAGGGTTTGTTTACACTTTCATCAGATACTTTTGTTACAGACTATAGGTACCCGATCACAGTCCAGACTATTTTTGCTCGAACCTGTCCGTGTCCATCATGGAAAAAATGTCCGTGGAGTTGTTACAATGACTGGAAACTTTAGAAAAGAGACGACGCGATGTATTTTTCATGACTTGGATTAAGGATTGATGTTATAGATACGCGGACAAAAAGTTGGAGCTAGTTTTTTGAGATATATAGGCTTGAATTCATGACATCATTTTGTAGTTAATATTTTTTTCTAAGAAATCGGCTTTCCTTTTGTCCTTTGTGTAATTTTATTCTTTCATAATCTCTTCAATTCTTTGATAAACTTAGTTTCTTCTATATCAAATAATTCTTCTTATGTTGTTAGAAAGATCTTTGGCTTAGCAGTACTTTCCTTCTCTACTTTACCTTCTTAACATAACAGGACACCTGAATGACTTAAAATCTTCGCCACCCTTTTCATCTCCATACCATTCTAATCCCTCGTCCTACCGTCATGAATGAAGACACATTTGCCAACGACAGCGAATCCAACGGAGTTATTTGATTTATTCCAAGCCGGGACTATTGAAAACTTCCATCAGAAGTCATTATTTAGCCGCTGTAATGAAGCTGTGGCTGGAATCTTGAGCGGTAGACAAGTGCAAGCATCAGTCCTGGATCTTTTTGTTGTTTATTGCAAGCTGTATTTGTGTATCGCATATGAGAGATTATGTTAGGATCTCGTTTGGTTCAAACTATTTTTGGTTGCGTAATGTGCGTAATATGTTTTGGTATAATGTTTTCCTTTATTAGCGTCTGAGATCAAAATCACCTTTATATTATACTAGTGACCCACCCCACCTTTGTACGGGTGCAATTTACTTGTGAAGACGGTATTCCGATCACGGCACGTTGTGCACAAGTTTTGAGTAGTCACCTAACAAAAAGTACAGTAGGCTTGCGGAAATATTAATATAATTATGAATACAGAATAGTATTTAATTAGTATTATTAAGTAATTATTTTTGTATACATAGTGGACAGTCCGCTACAAAAGTCAGAAACCGCATAAAACCTTTGCATAGATTTTTTTTTTCAAGAACAACGTACTGTCTCAATTTTGTGCTCAAATCAAATAAAATTATAACGCGTATTTTCTAAATTTGAAATTCAATTTTCTTTGTTTATTTTCGGCCAGTCTTTCCACCGTTGGAAGAGGGTTGGAGTCTCACTTCCTACGAAATGTAAGGGAAAAGATTTTTGCGTTTTCTGACTTTTTTAGTACTCAAACCTCAGTTGGTCTAATAGAGGTTTTTGATCCTTATAAAAAACAGGATCGATTGGCATCTCAAAAAGTTTTTGTGAAAACTGCCCATTTATTGGCTGGGTGTACATTATTTTTTATATATTTTTTATCTGTGAATACAGATCAAAAATTCTCAAAAAGTTAAGGACTCTTAAGACCGTTCTCTTGTAGCTACAACGTTAAAAGTAGCTGCCCTTACTGCCCCATCTCAAAAATCCACCCTGTATATTTACTTACAGCCTATGTTCACCTGGAATAATGTACCTACCTACCTTTCAAATGGTGAAAGATTTTTTCAAATAGGAGCTGTGAAAAACTCACAAAATTCGCACTCTCTCTTTATAATATAAGAATAGATTTTATTGTAGAATCCTTGTTTTATGATCATGAAATAACATTTTCTTATTCATGAAACTGGACAAACGGATTAGTGATTGCACTAGTCGATACCTAGTAATGCTTAGCTATTTATTTGTATTGTTTAGTACAACTTATTCTAAAAGCAGTATTTCGTTTTAAAATCATAAAAGAACCTACCTGAGTGTCGTCGATTTTCAAAGCACAGTAAGTTACGTATGCATGTCAAGGTTGCTTGCATTTTACATTTTCCTTGAAAGAATTGTTCAGCTCAGTGTTAATTCTCTTACTCATAAAGCAGAGAAACAAAACTATTAATTCGAGTTTTTGTTCCCGTGCCTTTAACGAAACGTTTGAACACAGTTTCCAAGGAAATTCATTAATTATGTTCTCAGAAAGTTTAGAGAGGACTCCACTTGCAAGGTGAAATAAGTTATTTAATTTTCGACAAAAACCGGTTGTTCTAATGAAAACGGGTCCAAATCTTCATTATATAAATTTTTTAAAGAAATTGGACCACCTAAATTAAAAGTTTCTGGCTGGAAATTTCACTGTGTTATTTGGAAATATTGTAAAAGCCAATTTATTATTTTTAAAAGTGTAACCGTGGAGCTTCTTGCCGGCTCTTCTCCATGGGAAACGACCAATTGGAACCGTGCACCGAGCTTCTGACGTCACATAAGTGCCCATGTACCATGTAGCTATAAGTGAAATAAAATATTTGGTTTTGATTTTCGACCTTCTTGTGGAAAAAATATTGCAATTATGAAAATGAAAGGCTACGATGTTCTATCGGAATACAAAAACTCATCGTATCGCTAAACGATCGATCTTTGACATTTCCATGGTTCGTCGCCGTATCGCGTCGTGATGTCGTGGAGCTTCGAACAATCTTGCAATTTGTGAAATATTTGGAATAGTCCCGGCGGCGGCCACCAACGAACATAGCAGAGGCTCACTGTATGTGCGGCCCGCGAGCATTAGATACTTCGAATTGGTTTTTAACTAATTGTTAGCAGAATTGGTCGACCACCGACTAGATCGATCGCGGACACACAAGATGGACCTCACGATCAAATAATTAAGGGAATTCAAAGGAAATGTTTCTTTTGTGTAGGCTTAAAATTAGGATCACGTAGTAAGGACCCGAGTTTACTATTTTTGGGCATAGTGAGCACAATTCGAACCGTGCCAAAACAAATGACAGTGGGGCTATTGTTGTCTTTTGTTTTGCTCTTCATAAAACACAAAGTGCCGTTAGCTGAGGTGTCTGCTGATACACCATTAGTAACAAGGATAAAATAGGACCAATATTCAATTTAAAAGACCACACATTTCATATTGTCAAGGAACATCATCAATATCTAATAGCACCGACACCACACAGACCTTTTAACCTATTTCTGCCAATCCTGTCGCATTTTTTTTACAAAATTCTCGCAACATCTTAGGGGGACCTGACACACAAGTGCTTCCAAGTGCATGGCCGTGTGTCCCACGCGGGTGGTCGCTACGTAGACGATTCAATAATGATGGCCCCCTGACGTAATATGGCGGCTTTAACCACGCAAAAACCGACTTGCCGGAATCATGGGCAATACAATAAAATGCACAAACAAAACTTATGCCGCGGTATCTTTAACTTCCTTGAATTTTATCACGTCATCTTATTCAAACAACCCTGAGGAACATAAACTATTGTTGTACTAGTCTAATAAAATTGCCGGTACCTTCTGTTGCCGTAATAAAATTGGTTCCATAATATAAACGGTCGGTTGAAAAAGTGACCGGTGATTTTAGCCGACTCTAAAAAATGATGTTTCTGTATTTTCCCATAGGTGTTTACTTACTTTGTAGTAAAACCGACAAAACAAATTTTGATGATTCTTGCTCTTATTTATTTATTTCGGCTTATTACTTATTGTCAATTGAACTAAATGTTTTGTTGCATGGTAGTAGTTCAACATAAGAAGGTGGTGAAATATCTAGAATTAATCACAAGAAAAAATAAAAGTTGTTTCTGCAAAAACCAATTTATAGCAGAGCGTGGTTTCGATCCACGGACCTCTGGGTTATGGGCCCAGCACGCTTCCACTGCGCCACTCTGCTTGCAAGATACCTTGGCGAAATCTTGCCGCTGTACAAGCGGCTGATGCAATAGTAAAAAAATATTTTAAAAAATTGCATTAGAACTGTGTGTGTAATATGGAAGTATCCAAAAAGTTATATTAGCAGAGCATGGTTTCGATCCACGGACCTCTGGGTTATGGGCCCAGCACGCTTCCACTGCGCCACTCTGCTTACAAGATATCTTGGCGAAATCTTGCCGCTGTATAAGCGGCTGATGCAATAGTAAAAATTTTAAAAAAAAAATTGCATTAGAACTGTGTGTGTAATATGGAAGTATCCAAAAAGTTATATTAGCAGAGCATGGTTTCGATCCACGGACCTCTGGGTTATGGGCCCAGCACGCTTCCACTGCGCCACTCTGCTTACAAGATATCTTGGCGAAATCTTGCCGCTGTATAAGCGGCTGATGCAATAGTAAAAAAATATTTAAAAAAATTGCATTAGAGGTGTGTGTGTAATATGGAAGTATCCAAAAAGTTATATTAGCAGAGCATGGTTTCGATCCACGGACCTCTGGGTTATGGGCCCAGCACGCTTCCACTGCGCCACTCTGCTTGCAAGATACCTTGGCGAAATCTTGCCGCTGTATAAGCGGCTGATGCAATAGTAACAAAATATTTAAAAAAAATTGCATTAGAACCGTGTGTGTAATATGGAAGTATCCAAAAAGTTATATTAGCAGAGTATGGTTTCGATCCACGGACCTCTGGGTTATGGGCCCGGCACGCTTCCACTGCGCCACTCTGCTTACAATATAGCCCGGTGAAATGTTACTTCTGTATGCATAATTGATGCAATAGCAGGAAAATATTGCACAAATGTAAAGTACCTACGTATATAGTGCAGGTTTTTAAATGTGCCTAAGAAGTAAACAACAATGGCCGCTTGAAATTACCTATGGTTTAGTATTTACGGTAGTGTGAATTTTATGTTCTGGTACTATCGATGTTATAAACAATTTCTACGCATAGCATAAAAAAACAGACGGAGAGTGTCGAAATTTTTCGTCTGTTTTTTTAAATTAATATACCACAGTAAATAAACAAAAAGTAATGTTAACAGACCGTGGTTTCGATCTACGGACCTCTAGGTTATGGGCCTAGCATGCTTCCACTACGCCATTTGCTTATGAGATATCACGGCGAAATGATCCTGCTGTACACACATAATTGATGCAATATCAGGAAAATATTGAACAAAATATGTCAAGTACTATAACTTTTTGTTTATTTCCAATAGTTTCTACTGCTATTGGAAATATACAAAAAGTTATATTAGCAGAGCATGGTTTCGATCTACGGTCCTCTGGGTTATGGACCAGCACGCTTCCATTGCGCCACTGCTTACAGAATTACGTTGCCAAATTAGTATTTTTTAATCCTTCTTAAATAGGATTGCACTAAAACGACATGTTCACAGAATATGACTTTGACATAAATGACAAACTTAATAAAAATAAATAAAACAATCACAAATCAAGAGATAACTGCAGTAACATTAGCATCCCTTTCCTTTGACCAATATTACCTTTTGCATCGAATACCTATCTTATTATGTATTATTTTTTGGAAACGTACAATATCCAATATTAATATTAGTAGTACGTGATTTCGATACACTTACCTCTGTGTTACGGGCTCAGCATGTTCCAGCATTTCATTACTAAAAACTTCCAAGTTTCGGAATCTTGGAACAACTTAGTTACTTTGGAACTTTGCCATATTACAAGCCTAGGCCAGAAAATAGCTTATCTTATTTATTGTATACTTCAGACCTCCGAAGATATTTTAATTGTTTCTTTCGCACAGATCTGCAAGTTTAAGAGTTGAATGAATGTAACAGGGAAAATAGTTATACTGTGTGGAAAAACTACACCTTTTATAGAAGGATTGCTATTGTAGAGACAGAAGCTCGATGAAAATATATAAGCACAGTGGCGCAGTGGAAACATGCTAGGCCCATAAACCCAGAGGTCTGTAGATCGAAACCATGCACTGGTAGTATTACTTTTTGTTTATTCCCAAAAGCAGTTTATACAACGTAGATACTAGATATTTGTTCAATATTTTCCTGCTATTACATCAGCTATTATATACAGGAGTAACAATTCGCCGTGCCATCTTATAAGCAGAGTGGCGCAGTGGAAGCGTGCTGGGCCCATAACCCAGAGGTCCGTGGATCGAAACCATGTTCTGCTAAAAATCTACTTTTTGTGGTTTTTTTTTTGCTACAAAAGCTATTAAAGTCTGGGCAGTAGAAAAATCAACTTTTGTCGATTTGTAATCGAGTTCAAACTTAGAAATTGATAGATGAAACAACATTGTAGAGGTGTGGCATAATTCTGTTATTTTCCAATCACCGAATTTCAATGTTCGTATTTTAAACTTTTGTTCGTTGATTTTTGTTATTTCAAAATTGATTTGAGGCCATTGGCAACCCAATTACGTTCAGCCGTACCCGTTGGACTGTAACTTTCTGTTATTATTTTGAACATCTGTCAATTTCACGGGACAACGCTTCGGGTCGAAAAAACAGTGCCCACCTTGTCAGATTGTCTTTGTTCAACTCTAGTTAAGCGGAAGAAAATAATTATATAGACGAATCGAAGACGACAGGCATTGGATTGGATGAAAAATAATTATCGTTTCTACAATTTATTTGAATCTTTTATTAGGTCTAACTTGCCCCTTTTAGTTCATTGCTTTGGTTAAATATAATGATGTTGTTACTTGAAAACGAAAATGTTGTAAAGGATCATCCATTGGTTCACTGATTATTAAGTAGCCTAGGTACCTAACAGTGTTCAATAAGTAGGTAGATTAATATAATTGATGCAGTATTTCCAAAATAATAGAAGGCTTTTTACGGATGTCTCATCGTGAATGGCTAATACGACTGCAGCTTTGAAAAATACAAAAAAAAATAGAGGAAGGAAAATTATGACAAAACCTAAATAACCATTACAACTTTTGTTTTTATAAACAAAAGTTGTTGTAGGTATTACAAAAAAGTAAAAAACTCATTAAAATAATAATATGTTTTTATTTTAAGGTCTGCTCCTTCTTTTTGTGTGATTAGTGACTAACCTGGTGTCAGAGATTTTTACAGCCGCCCATGGGCCTCTGACTTGGCTTCACATGCCAAATCATATTCATATTCTTCATATTTTATGGTAAACAATTTAAAAAGCTAAATTGTTATTAAACAGGCATGGTATGTGTTTTGTAAGAGCCTAATTACATGTTCACAATATAGGAAACCTGTAACTTTTAACATCACAGTAATTTACATTTTACAGGACATGAAGTCAATAAAATTACTCATTTTACATTAAAATATTAATAGTAATGGCCCCTATAATTATACGGTATTATTTTAGTCCTTAAAATGGACTTTTCATAGCTATGCATGTAATAACATGTGATTAGTTCTACTTCCCATAATAATAATAAAGTAGTTATTCATATTTTAACTACCTATGCGTAATTATTGCAATGTGCAATGGTGTAATTGAAATTATTCTCGACCCCACATTATATCGTCGATATATTTTATTGTTTAATAATTTTAAAAGATTAACTGTTTCTGGTAAAAACGTCTTTTTACTGGTCTATTTATCGCAAGGATGTAATAAATCCAGTTTCCAATTTAATAACTCATAAGTAGGGATAGGCGTTTTTCATAAGAACTGGCCACAAGCAGCAGAAGATAAGTGGACGGAGGGAGAGAGGGCCTTGCAGTGGACCACAAAAGGCTGAAAATAAATAATAAAAATAAATAGCTAGGTATACGGTGACTAGCAATTTTTTTTGAGTAAACGAGACTTTGAACACGTAATTGCAGTTACTCATGGTAACAAACAACTTTCCCGAAAAAACGATGATATTTTTATTTTTTTACAAAAAAATTAAAAATGTAAATCTTAAATTTCGGGAAAAGCTGAATGTCCTTTTTTATATGGGATTTTAATATGAATTATTTTAAGGACAGGACAAGGTCTGTTGGGTTGGCTAGTTTACAGCTTCATAAACTTACAGGATAAAATTATAAATGTTTATTAACAATTCTATATTCATAAAACAACTCATTCATAACTTAAAGTAAGAAAAATGTGCGAAAAATCTTGAATTCATACCGTTTTTATAAAATCTATACATATTATATACAACAAATTCGCTTTTTGCATTTGTCTGTATGCCCGCGTTGTTCTTCTAAACCACGCAACAGATTTTGATGAGGTTTTCATCATCGTTTATAGAATTTATTCCGGAAGGTTTATGTGTATAATACGTTAATATTAAAGTTAAGTTTACCTAAGAAATCTCGATGTTTTGCCAAGTAGTAAAAACCGTGCGAAGCAGGAGTGGGTCGCTAGAACTTAAATAAATAAAAATTAAATGCCGTTCCTTGGTAAGCGCATATCTAGAGAACAATTTGACCGATTTTTCTTTAAAAATGTTCGTAACAGTCCGAATTAGGTTTAGATACTAAGGAAATTTGGAAAAAAATCAAATTCGGGAAGAACTAAACGTCATTTTTTGTACGAATTAAAATTTGTACAGGACAACGTCTGTCGGTTCAGTTCAGACATAATAGCAAAATAAATGCACTGTTGGTACCTTGCAATGTTCAACTTTTTCGCTTGTAATTTAGGATCATAAGCGGCGTTTTTGTAAAGTACAACGAAATTGCTCTACATAAAATAATTACAACATTCTGTTTGCTCAGTACGTCTGTAACGAGGTAGGTTTTACGTATGTAATTTTCTTGTTAACCTCTGGACATTGGGTCTTATTAAGTCATCAGAATTATACCACACCGGTACCTCAGAGCATGTTTTGTTTTTGAGCAAAAAGCTGACTCGGAGGCATATTTAAAAAAAATAAATTGTTCGAGCGTCGTATGTTTATTGAAACATTGGACCGAGCTTAAATTTAATTATGTTTAAGTTTTATGAAAGAAAGACATCATTTCCTGCAATGGCAGATGTTATACCTACTAGGTACGTTCTTCGATTAGGCAGTAGGTACGTTAAATCATCAAACCAAATCAATAAGTATAGTTATTATTTAATTTCCCTCTCCATAGAAATTCCATCAGCACCAAATTGCAAGCTCACCATAGAAAAAGCTACGTTAATCCTGGTTGCCAAGAAAAGCAATTATCAAACTGAGCAAGTTGGATCAGAACCTATCTAGGCACTAGTTTTTTAGGCGACACAAGCTCAGCTTCAGCTTTATACAGTTTTTCAAGAATGAATACTCACAAAACCAAAACAAAAATAGCCCTAAACTATCACCATATTTCCATAGAACCACTCGCTTCTAATCCAGCGCAGGCTTTAGCAAACATTTCAATTCTACCCGCATTCATATAAAAAGCGTAATTTTCGTATTCACTATTGATCCGCCGTTCGTCTATTGCCTTTGTTTTTATACACCCCCATGCACTTTTATTACGGCCTTGCAATTGGCAATGCAGCTGCAATAGGTATGCACTGTAAATAAAACGGAACGGGTGTTTTCAAATGTAGTGTGAAATACTGTTTCGTTTGTTTACCGCACATTTACAAATAAAACTTTATTTTCGTAAGCTGTTAAAGTGTACCTATCTAACACATTTTTCACGTTATCTTCATATAGATCAGCATTACCTATGTCAGGCAGCAAAATTATATTGTTAAATGTTAACAAAAATATGTTGTTTAGATATCTATTAGTCACTGTAAATTGACAAGCAATAAGGAACCAGCATTCCAAATAAAGATAAATACATTAAAAATGGACATCTTGATGACACTACTGAAGTTCTTTTCGCAAGAAAATAAAAATAATCTGCCTATCTAATTACTTAAACAAACATTACGAGGTTTAAATAAAAAACCGGTCAAGTGCGTGTCGGAACACGGACAATGAAAAGATCCGTAGATGAGATGAATTTATCGCAAGAACAAACTTAACTTTGTAGTTGAAAAACATGTACGGAATGTATGGGAGAACATGTTTTTGCAACCGCAAATGTAAGTTGGTCGATTATTACTCGTTAACTTGTAAAGCCTACATAGCTGTGATAGTTTTCCTTTTAAATTCGTTATATATACTACTGCCGTGAATTTTTTAACCAACCATTTAGCTGGAAAACAACCATCACCACTTTACGTGTAGGGGAGGTACACGAGGGATTCTATAAGGGTTTCGCCTTTTCATTCATTTGTACGGAACCCTAAAAAACACAGCACAAATCCGCCCATCAGCCCTACTACGGTCATTTTAAATTATGATTATTAAAAACGGCCCAAAGCATTTCACATGGTCACATGGCCCGTTACGTTGTACCACAAAATCCCGCCATTTACAAACAGTCAGCTCTAATAGGAATACGCCTAAGCCTCTAAATCACGGACCGGACCAACATAATGCATGCTAATCATAATAACTATAAACGCAAACAATTTCCTTTTTAACGGGAACTCGACTTGTATGTTCTCCATAGAAAATGGCGTTGTACAAATCTCATCCTTTCTCGTCTATTTTTTTTAAGTTTATAGCCAGCAACGAAAAAAAAAAAAAGTAGGCAATACAGAATAAGTTTGGAATACAGTTCAGATGTTCTGAATTTCAGGCAAGCTTTCATATTTATGGGGGCCCGTGTAAGCGTACCTTTAGTCTGATCGGTTTATTATTATCGAATTAGTACTTTCATTAATCAATATTTCCTACCTCTAAAACATTTTATAGTAATATTCAAGAAATTAAAAATTAAAAAGAAAACAGTTTATTACCTTGTATGAAGATGAAGCGAGACTATTAAAAGCCTGAAGTTTATTGTTCTTATTAGTGCTGTCTCAGTTAGAACATCGGGTACCGGAATTAACAGACCAAAAACAGTTTTTTTTAAATGTAATAAAAAGCTGGAGTGTAACTAATCTTTATTGCCACTTTAAGCCGCAAAAACTGATCACAATTAAACAAAAAATAAACAAGGTGTGTCTATATCTCTATTTCGGAGTTATTTATAGTTTTATCGAAGTAATGGATTTGTTAGTTAACAACTAATGGGTACATTTTGATTGGCTTAATTGTGACATTCGTTATGATATCCAAATAAGGGGGTGTAATAAGAGCATGCCCATATAAGGCGTACTTGATGGGCAGAAATTTAAAGTAACTAATAAATAATATATTATAAAATATGACGTGGGCTCGATTTGGCAAAGGTGGCTATAGGTTTATGATATCGAAGAACATAGAGTAAAAAACTGGATGACTCGTCAAAACAGGGAAAGATGAAGTGTGTGTAGACTGAACTCAGCATTGAACACCGCAGGTAAAGCAAAATAGGTGAAGAGTGATAGATGACAGCTGGATTTGTATTAAGAGCGCTTATTCTGAAAGTGGGCAACGTAGCTAATAGATGTCAAATATTTCCCTGTTTTGATTAATTTGGCAATATTACTGTATGGAAACGAAAAATATGGCTAACTAGTGAACTAGAATATTGATTATGAAATCCAATAATAAGTTTTAGATGTAAAAAAAAGTTTTTGTAAACTTTCCAAATGCCTTTTTTACACCTAAAACGTTAGTTACAACATCAAAT
Source organism: Agrochola circellaris (assembly GCA_914767755.1). NCBI lineage: Eukaryota > Metazoa > Arthropoda > Insecta > Lepidoptera > Noctuidae > Agrochola > Agrochola circellaris. Next base: position 8,468,703 of record OU611853.1, read on the forward strand.
TCAGTGTTATAACTGCAATTCATTATTAATATTCTAGTTCGCTATATACCTAGTCACATTTCTTTTTTCAATACAGTAATATTGCCAAATTAATCAAAACAGGTAAATATTTGACAGCTATTTGCGTCGTTGCCAACTTTTAGGTTAAACGTTCTTAAAAAAAGCCTTACAATATCTTATGACAAACAATTCGCTTGCCAATCCTCTACCTAGGTACAACCCTTAACTGAAATCTACTCGTTCCATGAACCAGAAGTGAGTAGCTATGTTAGTGTTAGTGACACTGACTGAGAGCTGAGAGTGCGAAATATGTAGTGTAATCCAAATTCTCTGAAATGTAGAAGCCTATACGTAGAAGGCGCACTATTCTGAGGTTTAACAGAATAAATGCTCACACGCTCTGTCTGTCGCCTGCCGGGTTACCTGGCCGTGGTGATGTGCCCATGACAGCCGGGTAAATTGTGCCATTATGGTAGGCAGCACGTCAATAGTAACAAAACCACTAAAACCTGGTTTCTTATTCTATTTAAACCCCGTTCTATGCTAGGCCAGCTCAAGGTCAAAGTATTAAGGCTCGTGCAGACTAGCGCGACATGTCGCGCGACGCGACACCGGTAATTGTTCTACCGTGAAGTTTTCTTAGAAATTGTTTTGTTAGAGTCGCGTCGCGCTGGTCTGCATGACGCTTTACCACTGACGTGCAATCTACAGTACGAATGAAAGTTCACATAACTACCATATCGACTAACCGACCCCGGATCATGTACAAAGGCTCTAACACAGCTGCTGAAATAGTTTAAAACAAACTAGAAAAATCACAAAGCAGGAATTTTGTTAAATAAAATCCGAGTTGGTTTTTCAAAGTAAACGGATTAAAGTGTGGTAGCTGGACCCATAAATCTGTAGATTAAACCAACCTATCTGGAGATTGCAATCTTGCGGCCGGCAGTGCCCCGCCATCGATAATTGTACGGATAACCGATATTCTCGAAAAACGTCTCAAAAAGGTCTAGGAGTTTAGATAGACTCCCTATTGTTGAAATTATACAACTTAAAGTTCGTAATGTTTATTGAAAAAAGTTGTTTGAGTCTGATGTGACAACTTTTTGAACTTTGCTCTTGCAAAGGTGTACAGGTTTCGTTTTTAGGGTGGGGTGAGTAAATAAATTGTAAAGATCTATTCAACGTTATATGATTTTTCCCCAAGTTTTCTTTAAGGTGTCATTTTTGTAGTGAGATATCAGAAATTTTTATAGAACACGGTCATAATATAACTACAGATACGTTTTAATTGTATGTTTTATAGAATCACCCTCAACGATTTCTTACAACATTACTTGATTAGTAACTTATATGCGCGCATTGACATAATAACCCATGTAGAATATTAAATTACTGTCAGTACCCATGTAAGATGAACTCGATATGGCTAATAAAGTGTCAAATTGACAGGTTTTTGACATACTAAGGCCATTGAATCATACCAACCAAATAGCTTTTGACAGCTTCAGTAGGTAAGTAAGCGACACTGGACGTTAATTCATGCATAAGTATGCATAAAATATTCTAATTATAAAAGAAAGAAAAGTAAATAAATAAAAGTTTGTCGACTATAAAATGGTCTCCTTAAACAATCCGAGTGCGTTCGTAAATTCGATTGCCATATTGAAATAAATTGCTTGTAATCTTATACCCAAACAGCCAGAAAACAACTGAATGAGCAATATCAGGTTACCCAAGAGGAAAGAATGGTCTCACTTTTTGTCCTTTTGTATATTTTGTCATACGATTTACCTAAGGAAATACGAACAAAGTGAATCGATAACATACTGACGCAAGCCAAATATGTTGATTGTATATTCCCATAAATAATATTTTCTCTAAAATAATCAAACCAATTTAATTTTATGAAAGCATTTAAAGGCTTTACGATGGAAAAAAGTTTACGATTCTAATTTTCATATGGAAGTCGATTACCACCATTAGTTTCACTAATTACACGATTTTACAACCACAATTTAGTTTTATGACTATTGAAACATTTTCTATAGGATCGCTGTAGTACACAGTACCGATGAACCATAAAGAACTTATCACGGTATCCTATAATTTTACGTTATAAAACGCTGTTAGCAAAATTCGGTAATTTTTAAAGGAATAGTTAGAGGAATAAAACAAAATAAAATACGAATTCATTCGCGTTTATAACGATCCTATGGAAGAATATTCAGCCAGTTTATATGAAGTTAAATAGAAATAAAATATTTGAAAACCTCAAAGCTGCGGGTTTAGTCCTGAAACATAAAATTTACGCAAAATACGGCAAATAAAACACTTATTACCGACTGACTCCCGGTGAATATTTAAAGAAAAAAACCCACAAACTTTGAATAAGGTAAACCGTGGGCGTTCCGACAATGAGCACGTCACCGACTGGCCTTTGAGCTGTCAGCCTCTTGAAGAAACCGGGGCAATTACATTGAAAACTCCCGCAATGCTATCTTTAAGAAAAATAATACTAGCTTTGAGTCAACTGACGTAAGGGGCTTATTAGCACGCCCGCTGTGACGGCCAGTAGGCTCCGCTTTGTCTTAGACTCCGCTACTTTATATAAATGACTTGTTTCCATGCTAAAAAATAATAAAATATCCCAGTAATAGCCGACATTTGTAACTGACAAGACTAATGTTATTTGCTGCGAAAACAAAACAATTTCTGCCCACCAATCTCTTAGATCAAAGCAGACACCTAATGAAGGGGAAATTCTATATTAAATTACTGACCGCGTGAGCTTCCGTTTTATAGGGTATGATGAGCGATTATCAGAATCGCTTAGTGAAACTTTGATTAAACATCAAATAGCAAACGTGAGTAAATTAACACAGAATACCAGCAAGTGTTAATCACATGATGAATCAGTGAAGCCTTCGAAGCACCAAAGCTTGGCGCTCGTGATTGGTCAGTGCGGAGGAGGAGGTATGACCAAAGCCGCAGTAAACCCATTAAGATCTCAAATTACCTAGTACGCCCAAACCACGGATCGTGTGACTAATCGGTATTAAAGGTGCTGTTATGTCTTAATTAAATTATTCTTATAATTTCGTGGTAATTCTGTTGCGGTCGAAGAATTTTACTACGTTACAAATTTTGTACAATGGAGCGCTTTCTGAGGCGAATGGGAGATCGACTGCGTTAATTAAGGGAGTTACACACGGTGTTACATTTTAATGGAACATTTGGGATTACGTTTGGTGTTAGCGGTGGAAAAAATGGACGTTGTTTATAAAATAATAGCTGCAGAAAACACGAACGGTTTTAAAACGGTTTAAGTATACGCTGAACGTTATGCGAAATGTAGCGTTATGCGGTAGCGGTTAATATTTTAGTGGTAACAGGCTTTTTCTATTACTTACTCATAAAGGAGATAGTTTTGCTAGCTCAACCACGTGAATAGCCGGGGGAAATAAGGATTCCTTCGACCGTTAAATTTACGACTTGTCCCAAGGAAAGCCTTGTCTCCTACCCGAGATCTCTTTTTATAATTTATTTGGTTTGTTACGACCGCACTTCCCCAGTTACTCTCATGAAAATGTATGTCCCGGTGGATGCACATTGAAATTTGTCATTCATGAAAAATCTTTTTAAATTATTTCGTACAGAATTCTCGTTTCGCGGGATCTGAATAGCTTTTTGATTGCGTTTTTAAAGTAAGTTATGTAGTTACTTCAAAAACTGCAGAGCGGGGTAATAAAGGTCTCCATAATACCTATCATGTGGTCACGTCCAATCTTTTCGGATGGGGAGTCTGCTCACAGGGTGTAAAATTTATGGAAATTGCATTTCCGCATTAAGTCCAATATGATGGTGAAATGTAAGTTCACGGTAGGACTTTCTTTAGGGAAAAACTATGATTACGTATGCTATCTTAGATGGATTCTCTGAAAGCTTAAAAGTTTTTGATTTAAAGCTTCGAAAAAGCAAGATCACTCAAGTATTTAATTAAATTCCTCTCATGTTACAAGTTAAGCGATTATCCCGAGACGTGCTTTACACATAAAAACAAAATAACCGATTCTCATTAAGAACGTAAATAAAAAATTAACCCTTACTCTGCTGGTGCAATCTCTTTAAAGTTATAACAGGATCATAAACACAAAGATCCTTGGGGTTAAGACTCTGTCGTAATAAAAGGGAAACTTCATTAAACTTGGCCAATGATACTGGCCAAGTAATTCTGGACTCGCTAGAAGCTACCGACGGACAACGCCAACTTATAATGTTAAAATAAATTTCAGAGAGCAAACTATGTATGAGCAAGTTTACGATAGCTAATCTACACGTTATGATTTTATATTTTTTTCTTTATATTAGTATACTAAAATAACATTACGTAACATAGAACAAAGAGACCTCTCTCGTATGAAGGCCTTAAAATTCTACTTTAATATTAATATGATTCATGATATGAATAGAAAATTTTATTCAAAACATGAACTGTGTTCGAAAATCCAGACAATATTTTAAACGAATGTTTCTCAAAACAGCTTTCTAGGGAATTTAATAACCAAAATGGTCCAAACAGAAATAAATATTATGTGGATTTCGTAAATTAAAGTATGTAATACTAAGTGGATTTGTTGTTTATCCCATCACAAGTATCTTCGGATTACTTTCTGGGAAGCCCCGGCAACTTAATTGTATCTAGATTTAAGATAATAAACATTTTTTTTTTTTTTTTTTTTTCGTAAAATAATGTAATACTAAGTCTTTATACAATGCCGCCCATGGGCTTGTGACCGCTCGTACTTTTCTGAATATTCATGAAATATTATCGGAAATTAACTTTAAAAGGGGATCTTTAATATTTATCATGTTATTCAATTTTTTGTTTTTTGAATAGCGTTTGTGATATCTCCGATGTCCGTGCTCGATTTAGATTCTGTTTATTATTTCTAAAAGCTTATGAGTTATTTTATCGTATTAACTAACATTTCTTATTAAGATTGGTTGACTATCAAAAAAAAAAACAGAGGTCAAGACATTTTTTTCTAAAAACAAATATTTTTTACTTAAAAAACACAAGTGTAAGTCCATAAAAGCCCCTACGTTTAAAAAAAAAACAACATTGACTTTAAAAGTTAATTTTCGATAATTTTTCATGAATATTCAGAAAAATACGAGCAGTCACATGCCCATGAGTGGCATTGTATATAAGCTAAATAATAAGTTTCAACATCAAGGAAACTGTTTGTACATAAATAAGTAGATAATATATCATAAGTCTATGTGAACATGTAAAAGATTAGAAGTTCTTAGCAAAATGCATTTATGGACTTGGATTCAATTGAATATAGGGAATGAATGTCGATGGCCTGAATTGACCTGCCTCGGCCTAGATGTTGCAAGCGCGACTGTTGAGCGTGAGGTCCTGTGTTCGATTCCCAGGACAAGCAAACACAGGCAACGGAAGGAACACGGGTGGGTTTTAGTAAAAGTCTGACACGCCCTCCCCGCTCCACCCAGTGCGGGAGAAGTTATTCGATAATTTCTCAACCACAAAAAAAAGGACAAGCAAAGTGTTATTGGGTTTTTCCGTCAGGAATTTCTAAGTGGTAGCCCGGAGTCTGGATTTGTGCAATAGGCTCGCCCCCTGCTACGTGGGACTCAAACATAACGGGCAAAATATGAGTGTATAGATACAACTCTGCCTAACCTAAACGTCGAAGAAAAAAGGCGTTATGGTATATATGCTACGAACAAAATACCTCAATGATGTAAATCGTTATAAGTATAATATTTAGTCACAATATATCAACTGTTCTATTCTGAACTATTCTTAGAAACAAGAATATTATTGATATCAGCCGCCATCAACCATCTCATCCCACAAAAGGCAGCCAGCGAAGTTCTAATCAAAGTAACGACGTGAGCTCATCCTCCTTTGAGACCGAAAACTCTTTTATATCTTCAAAGAATAGAGCGATGAGCAACTCGCTAACTTTTGAAACACGAGTTTTTTTCTAGGGTTAATTTTGTACAGACTATGTCCGGCCATTTTTGGCACTTCACAGTTAGATTTTTTTTAAATGGGAGGTCTTTTTTAAGATGCATTGTTTGTACTTAGTGTAATTTTCCTTGTATTGCTATAAGTATATTATGCGAACTAAACTAAAAATGTCTCTCTTTACCTAAGTTCCATTACAGACAGATAAACAAAAACAAATCCCATTTCAGACGCGATGACAAGTTATTTAAAACCCTGCCATTGCTGAAGGACAGACATTTAGGTGCAAATTTGTTATTTTTCAAACGGTACGGAGGACGCCAAGAATAAATACAACCAAGAAAATCTACTCCCAAGATTGAATCTTTGAAATTGTAAAGACTTTTGACATCGCCATGAATATGAAAACTACAAAACTCAATTCATTTTGAAAAATAATGTCGTAAAAATAGTTAAATAAGGAGAGATGGCTCTGTTCTTCCTTTGGTGTAACAGTTCCATCTTCACAACTGTACATTTCTGTACACAGAGTAGGCTACGAAAGCAGAGACTCGCAATCTCAGACCAAATAAAAAACCAAGACAGAGCTCTGCGAACAATACAGTGAAGCATGCTAAAACTACACCGCCGCTCTGTGCATACACGCACATATTTACAATGACACTACAATCAAACTACACCACACAAAGTGCACACATGTTAATGAAACCGGCTTCACTGCAATGTTGACAGCACTCTGTCTTAGTTTTTTATTTGGTCTGAGTTCGCAATTTGTCAAAATTGTTAATCCGTGTAGCGGTCGTGGGGCATAATTTTATTGTTTCATCTTGTAAAGTGCCATCGGAGTCGAATAATATTAAAAACACCATTCCTATCTTTTGCTTCAGCATAAGTTCTCGTATAATTTGTGTCAATACCGAGAGAGACAGTAAGAAAGTTAAATAAACGTCACGTAACCTACTTCGTTAACGTAATAACAAATCTAAAATGGTGAATTCATACCAAATAGGCATGCGTTCCAAAAAGTCGACATTATTAAGCATCCATCGATTAATTAGTGATAATTATTTTTTTAAACATCTAATCTTGAATGCACAAGGCACAAGACATTAACTTGCTATCAAATGCCAAAGCTTTTTACCCAAGATGAAGGCACGAGAAAATGCTCCCGGTAAGGGAAAGCATCCAAAGCGGTAATTGTCACAGTAATCTCTGTTGTTTTAAGAGCTGTAGTTGCATAGCAGACAGAACGAGTGAAATAAAAATGCTGAGACTGAAGAAATAAACGAAAGTATGCATTATTATGATGCCGATCCCGAACAGGAATGCATGGAGATTCCTTAGATGTACAAAATTTTTAGTTTACAAATACACCGCCTAATATTCTTGTTATCTCTTAATATAAGTTGGAGAATCTTAATTGGAATTGTATAAATAACTGACTTGGTACAGTTAAAGGGACCGCATTTAATATACAGTGGTAGACTGATTATGGTTAAAAGTAAATTGATCGTAAAAATGTTTTTTTTGGTAGCGCCATCATTAATGACACTTTGATGATAGTATATCATTTATGATAATAGACATGATAAATGAGGAATGTAAAAATGTCAATGTTGTTGTGAGTAACTTCTAATAGTTCGGAATTTATTAATGATTCCCGAACTTATTACTTATGGGGTACTTAAAAAACTATATTGACATCGAGCACTGTGAATTAAATGTATAAAGGTTTCAATCAAACATTTCTCTAATATATTACCTACCTAATTATTTAGGTTATTTGTCAAAATTACTAAGAGAAGAAAGAGAACTACTTTTTTACGCTAATCGTCTGTTTCACCGACTTTAAATTCAAAATGTCGACTCGGCTCCACTCGTAGTACCTGTAAAATCAATGAAGGAGTAGAGAATTGCGGTCCCCAGCCTCCCCGGTTGCAGGTTTTATGCATACTAGATGATACGCCGGAAAAACATACACAACAGTAGTTATTTTTTATATTTGTTACCGTAAGCGTGAAAATTTACGATCGGCTTTAGGGAACTCATATTGGTTTTCCGCAAATATACGAATGAAAATTATTGACGATTGCTTTTTATGTTCCTCTGTGTTCCGTAACACGAAAAACATGAGGAGTTACTTTTAATTTGGATGAAAGTTCTCAAGGGATTGCTGCTGGATGAACATTCTGGATAGAAAAACATACGGATCGTAAATAATGGTCATAGGTCACACGGATGACAATAATATTTACACAGGATTAGTTAGAGTGGTTTGCAATAAGTTGAAGGGTTAGTAAAGAAATATTCGATAAACTTTACTTAGATTGATGCAAATACACAGAAGGTATCAGATGAACCTGCATCGTGTGAATTCAAGCGATAACCACAAACACAACATGACGTCTGTGGTCACAAGTTGGAATATAAAATAAAAGTTCACTGGTGTAAAATTGCAAACGGTAACAAGTCAACTATTCTAGAACACAAACGTGTTCAATTCCCCTCTATAAGCAGGTCGACGATAAAATTTTATTTAATCCTCAAATGGAAATTTCGTTCTTAGAAATGTTCCCAGATTCTAATAGAACTACGGTATTCTAATTCGCAACAAAGTAACCCAAGACGTCTAAACCCTAGAATTTACAAGGGGTGTTTTAATCCAACCGGCTTTTTCGGGCACAAATCGTGGGTACAATGTGAAGGCGCGGTAGCAGCAATACCTATGTACCCACGTATCACATAGATTGTTATGTACAGTGCCGTACTGTCGCGCTAATGCCACAAGTTGTTCCTAAGCCCCTCACTGTTAGTTACTCCGACCATCTTACAAGTTCTAATTAGCCCCCTTGTTTCTCGAAACAGCTACCTACAACGGTGTTCGGTTATTTCTATTACATTTGCTTGGCTTTGTTGTACTGGGATGAAGTAATGTTTGTTACTGCTTACTTAGCTTAGACTTTATACCAAAGATTACAGAAATATTCATTTTTTTACAATTGACATTGTAATTTAGGGTTTAATATGAGTTTATACCGCCATCACGTAGCAGTTTTCCGAACTCTCTGTCTCTTGGCTGTGGGCTGTGGGCTAAAAATACAATTATATCTAACTCAAGGAATAATAGTTTTGTATTGTTCACTGGGACCAGTTTAGCGTTTCTCATTATCCATAATTATGATTAAAAGATTTAAATGCTTTGTTTCATATCCTTTAAAACAATACCTAGTTGTTACGACAGAAACAACTTTTTTATGGACTGTGTCTGAAATGAAAGATTTTTTATTTTATTTAACGAATTGCTATTGTTTGTCGGCTTTGCCTGAAGCAATTAGTCGTGTACTCATTAGCACAACCAGCTCTTTCATTCATGGAATGAACGAAAAACTCGCCATTCTTTGCGACTTCCATCTTAGCTTCAGGAAACCAGGTTTTCGTGGCGCCGTTGCATTTAGAGCAAAAGCTATGCAGTGTTACTACAATAACTGAGGGACTCGAAACTTCACGACATACACCATGCTTGTATTCCCAGAAAAATTAGGCAGAGGTGTACTTACAGTGCACCCACATTTCGCTAGTTATGGATGTAATAGGCGGAAACTAGTTAGTTCATAATCGAGAGTATAATTGATAATACAATAAAGCAAATAATTTTTTACAACAAAAAAGAGGCATAGGTACAGATTAGAACAAGGTAGGACACAAAAAATTTGGGTCGACCCTTTATAGCAGAACTTTTTATGTCATAATATTATTTTGCATAACAGCGGATAGCATAAACTTCATTTCGCAGAAAATCTTTTGGCATACACTCATTTATCATACATTCAAAACTCATAATTTTGTAAGTCAGAATCATCTCTAGGCATAAATTTCATAGCCATAATAATTAAAAAGAAGAACCATCATATCGCAGAAAGTTCACACAATATGCAAACAAGCATACACCATGCATGCAGCATGCAGCAGGCATGGTTTCCGTCACGGCTCCGGCGCTGCGGGGCTCCGGCGGTCCCACGCGAGCTTATCGTTGCAGCTTATTTTAATTTAAGGTTAAAAATGCTATTTTATAGAAATGGCAATATGTTATTCCAAATAAAATTTTGGCATCTTAAAAGTATACCACAGTAAATTCGGACATACGAGTATAAACATTCGGCCAAACAATAATTATATTAAATATTTTTTATGCTTTTGAAATATTCTTTTAAAGAAGAATATGCCAAGTATGTTATGCCAAATAAATATCGGAGCATCAAGATTCTGCCAGATAGAGGGAACCCAAAAAATTACTTATCTTTTATAATAAATTATTAAAATAAATAGTTAAGGCATATCAATTTCTTACAATAAAAGTTAGTTGGGGATTTGAGATTTTCAGTTATATCAAATTAATAGGTAACACTTTGGATAATGCAGGCTTTTATTTATAGTTAGAGTACTACGTGGGTTCCCCTACAGTTATTATATCATTATCATGAGCAAACATTTACTACGGCACAATTTCTTGGCTTATTACAGGAGCTTTCTTCGACACCCACGTGCCGCTGAAGTATTTCTATTTATAGCTAAAACAATATGGTAAAGAAGTAAACACGCGTTATATTTTACAATACTCTTTGTCACGTTCTGACTTTTCCACGAATTCGTACTAGACTACAAAACACGAGTCTAAAAAGATAAGATCGGTTGATCATCTCGAAGATTTACTCATAATTATGATCAGCGCAATATCTAGATTGTGGTCACAGATAATCTCTAATATTGGCACCCAAATTCACACGATAAATCCTAATTCGACGACCAATTACCGTTTAAGCGTATGTCGTAGATTATGATAATGTAACTAAATCATACATTATTGCCTTTACAATATCAAAGTCGCACAATATAGTTTCAGGCCTTCGGTATCGCTAGCAGATCTGTTTACATTGTAATTTATAGTCTCCTTTCACTGACGCTTTCCTCTTGTAAGAAGGATAATATGGGCATACATGGGTAGCGATAGTAACACTCATCCGTACTGTATTTATTACGAGAAATAAAATAGAAGTGTATTTTGTTCTATAAAAAGCTTTGGCAGCAGAATCCATGCTTACTCGGTTGATATAAGGAACTAACATATCCAATTTATTACAATCAGTGGTAATGAGAACATGTAGAAACGTCTACATCGTCAATCTTCATTATGAATGTTAATTTAGCTGTATTGGCGGATAGTATATTAGTCCCCGAATAACTAAGCTGGGTTAGATTATCAATATTAACAAGTTTAACCTGGTAAATTGACCCCAATTTGCTCAATAAAATCGATCCTCTTGTGAAATTGTCCTTCGGCAAACAATCAAGCAAACTTTGACCTCCCAAAAGGAACACTTGTTTTTACGAGGTCGTAGTAAACCTTTCAACGTGGTCGACAATGCGTCGGCTGTCATGGCGCGCTATAAACTGCCGACGTGGTGGACGGATCGCATTTGTCAACAATATAAAGCTAAGCCCTTGCTGGTGAAAAGGACCCAGCATCTCGGATAAGGGTTCATTCATCTATTCTGGTATTAGTTCGTGAGATTTAGCTGTTTTGTTTACTAAGATTTTTATAGATAAGAGAAATTCATAAAAAATATTACAACCACTGTTCATAGTATCCATGATTCTTCTTTAGCTTCTGTGGTAAAGATGGTGAAAGTCTTACATAATTAGGAGGTGTTCTTTTACATACTTACCTGCCAACTAACAGGTGGTTTTATGAATTATTAGAAATTTGTGGTGCCATACAAGCGTGAAAATAATTGGTAGGTCTCATTTGTTTTGATATCGGAAGCAGTAGAGCCTGCAGCCAAATTGCGTTCGGCAATTAGGGTGCAGTTTGTATAAACAATTCAGAATTAGATTGTTTCAGAAATTACAATATACACGACAACAATGTAAGGAAAACAGTAGCAATCGATTAGCTTATGTGGAGTTTGTAGGCGTGCACTAGAAGTAAACTTAATTGGAATTATATGGCATGCAACAAAATAATCGCGAAAACCTACACGCGAATTAGGAAAATAATCGATACTATACCTACTACTCCAGAAAGCAAATAAAACGTATTAACGTTGACTTTAGTAAGTTTCAAGAAGAATTCAAATAAGTATTCTTGTTCAAGTTGTGTCCTTACTCTATTAAATATATTTTGAGAAGGAGCGAATTAATTGCTCATCTGCAATATTGATAATAAAACTACGTTTAAGCAAAAGTTTTCAGAAAGATGCTTGTTACACTTAATAGCTGCATTCAACTTAACGTGCTGATTTTTTAAAGTTATTCTTTGGAGCTGTAGCACCAAGAATGAATAAGTAAGATAGTTGCAATATGGAGCTGGATAATATAATGAAAGAAAATTGCTTTCGTTGATATCCAATTTCTACACTATTGCTCGTATTTTCCATGTCCCTTGAATTTTTTTATTTTATTTTCTATTGCTGCATGGGCCTGCTCTTGACCTCGATCTCGCCTGATGGAAAGCTATGAGGTCTATGATGGATCGAGCGTGCCCAGAAGATGCTTGTGCACTCTTGATTTGAAGGCAGACGGGTTATATGTGGAACGGAAAACCCAATATGAACCCAATTATACATGCTCTTGACCTCGATCTCACCTGATGGAAAGCTATGAGGTCTATGATGGATCAAGCGTGCCCAGAAGATGCTTGTTCACTCTTGCTTTGAAGGCAGACGGGTTATATGTGGAACGGAAAACCCAATATGAACCCTATTATACAACTATTATAATTTCAGTGCCTAAGATCCTACCAAAGTAATTCCGCCTAAGCCTAACCATCTAGTTAGAGTTAAATAACAGTAAAGCCTGTACATAACTGTAGCTCTTCAGTAAGTACGAAACTAATAACTTAGGTCCGACAGAAACATTCGTCCTGCCTCGACCGTATCGAAATTGTGCGCAGTTACCTCAGGACGGCCTCGTCTAGACAAAGTCTGCCAAGAGGCTGGGAGATTAAAGACAGCGAGATGAATAGAACGAGCCTAGATTCTGGAGAAAGAAAACGAAAAATGCCTTTACGTAAAGGCTTGTGCGCTGTCACGAACACTGTATTCTTATTTAATCTTTTTGCTCAAGGGGTTCTGTGCAACAGCTCCCTCTCAATGCATTGTTTCTTCTGCCATCAGCATTCGACGGTGAAATATTACCAAGTATTTACAGGATCGTTATTTATGGTCAGCTTAAGCAAGCATAAATTATCTAAGTTGCCCTTAAGGTTTTATAACTTAATACTTTTTTGATGATAATTGTTTCAGCTGTCCTTCATAAAACCTTATATGGCCAAATAAACTATTATAAAATTAAGAATTCATAAACACTACCATAAAAAAAGTTGTATTAATAGTTGATGCGGCAGCCATTAATATTATTAATATGGCTTCACGATGCGAGGACCATAAAGTTGAACAAACGAGAGAGGCGGGATACTTTTTACCGCGTGGGTTACCCATAAAAACGCAAGCCCTGAATTAGCTCGATTCTTTGTCACCCCTTTTGAGCAACCCTAAAATTTTTACTACCACCGTCTTTGTCTAACAATAACCACTACATTCCCATCCGTTAAACTGCATCAAGGAAAAACAACGTGAAACCGCCCGAGATGAAACGAGATAGAATAATGTATATGCACTAGTACAGAGAACAGAGAGAGCGGCACACGTAGTAGTACGAACGTAGCCATGGATGGGTGCTTTGTGCCGGGAGGGACGGAGGCTTGGGAAAGCTAGCGTGCGAGCGAGACGGACGTAAAAATTAACCAACAGAGGGGAGAGGAACTGAGCTTCTTCAAGCGGGGTGGTTAGTCCGCATTCGACCGCGTCGGCGGCAACGTCGCCTCTCGAGGAATATTCCGCCGGAAACGATTCGAACTGTGAAAAATATTTTCCAAGTGCGATTTCATACTGTTAACGTTTTGTGTTTATTTTAAGTTTTTTATTGATATGATTCGGCCTCCGCTGAATTTTGGATTTCGGATTTCAACATTGGAGCAACAGACTTTCGTACTACTATAAAGTACAATGTTTTTGTGACGAAAACTTGTAAGATTGGAATTGTAAACACTGAAGAAAAATCAAGGAAAAGTTATGAGCGATATTTCGTCGCTTAGGTTAATGTGCCGGTTATGATAAGCTCGGAGCTTTGACCAAATTTGGATTTGTAAAAAGAGGAATACCAAAGAAAATGTGTGCCAAAATGTTATTTTATTGTTTCTCCTTGTTTACCCTCATAATGTCTTGGATTGGAGTGTCGGCTGAAGAGGAAGTGTCATCTCCGTTGCGGGTAGCACAATGCAGAGCAACATGTTTACAAAAGGTAAGGAAACGATAAATTTCGGATTCAATGTACCTACATAGGTTTTGTCTGACATTTAACCCAGTTTGGTTATGGATAGCTCAAATACAATGTGTCTCAGATATGAAGGCAACTTTCCAACAAAATTGGTGTAGTTGTCAGAAAATTGTGATCTTTTGAATCAACTTTCATGTCGAGGCCCTTAAGGCCATCCTTTGATCCTTTGACCGAGCGCTGTTTTCCGTCGTATGTTGCGCCATACCCATGCGTTAGTATAACCAAATTTGAGTTTATAAATCATAAATGATTACAACCTAAACACAGAATGGTCTGTTGATCGTATTATTGAATAATATGCAGTACATGTATAGTATCATCACGGTGTTAGCAAACATCAAAATGATGGAATTAAAGAGCTACAAACACAGAACCATGTGTTTTAAAGAAAGAGAGATGTTCCTATAATACAGCTGTCAAAGCTATTACAAATAACAGTGAAAGAAAAGCAAGAGACGCAATTAGAGAGCTCCCTCATTGTTCAACAACTGTAATAATTGAAGGCATTTGAAAGAAAACAAGAGAACAAGGCCGTGATCCAATTTGATTGTATTGACTTTTCCAAATTACTTATCGTTGAACCAGATCTTGAATGAACTTGTAATCAAAATCGAATCTTGTACGGAATTAGAATACATAATAGAATGGGAATGCCTTTTTGTTCATTTGTCCTTCGATCAAGCTGCTTCATTCTACCTGTTAGACATTTGAAGCCACTTTTTCATGCATGTTAAAATTTCACGGTTTCCATCTCGTACATATGTTGCGATACTTGAATCTTTACACTAGTAGCACTTTGTAGGATTCATGGAAATCAATATGGCTATATTGACTGACAATCCCAAATTCAAAGCTCCGATGACATTTAGAGTATTTGATTAAATGTCAATCAAATTGCAGTGACAAGTGGAAGATGGGCCAAATTAATTAAGTCCTATCGACGCCTTATTAACAACTTGAGCTTTTTGTTTATTTCCTCTTAAATAATGTCGATTCTGTAATTCTGAATTGAATTGACTCACGCAATTTTTTTTTTTACTCTCCAATTTCAAAATAGCCGCATTGATTTCCATTGCAAAAACATCACACAGGATATACCTACCTATGTTATTGATTTCATTCAGATTCTTGTATGGAAATTCATTGGTGTTCACAATATTGAAGTATTGCTTAACAGTATGCGGCTAAACTTCAATATTGATATTGGGGAAGACACTAAACAGTTGTTTTCTCATTTATGGTTAAAAAAAAACAGGGTTCATAATTTTTACTTTTGTCGGTACCATCAAAATTTTCATAAGTTCACAAAAAGCTGAATACAATATGAAGAAAACATAGATTGATTTTATAAATAAAGTTTAAATTTGCATACGTTTGGTGTATTGTTTATTACCCGATACCACATTAATTTGAATATTTACATCTGCAATAACTTCGATACTCCTTCAGCTCTTAATGCCCGCTTTGAGTAGGCCTATATGCGGGATCTGTCAATCATACTCCGAACGAAAAATTGGGACTAAATGAACAAAAATCTGATCATATATAAAAAAAAGAAAAATCTGTGAAAGAAAGATCTGTGCATATATGTGGAAAAGCATCGAGCATATTATAAGCATTGATAACTTGGATGATAAAAATAGAAGTAATTTACCACCGATATATCAATAACAGAAGAATTTTGACGTTTATAGTTGCAATTTTTTTATAGGTACGCCAGATTCTGATTGAACTGTTTTCCTATAAAAATATATGAAAGGAACAGAATAAGAATAACAACAAATCAAATTCCGCATTCTTACCTATTAACAACAAAATCAAATTGTTCTCTTCGATACTTATCAATATTGGAAAACCATACCCATAATAATATATCGATCAGTATTTACAGATAGGATTTATCTAAACTGGTCGCATTATTTATTCGACTCATTCGGAACAGGTTGCCTGCTGGTTATCGGTGCGCGGACCATGCCTCCATAAACGTAATTTGTATCGGCTATCCCCTTTAAATTGGAATAAACTTATTTGTTTCAGCTCTCCACTAGGAGATTACGCCATAAATTATTTTGTTAGTTAATCAATTTCTTCGTTCAGAAAACTTTAATTAAGTTATTCTTGTATATGTGCCAGCATATTTTGTATTAGAAATATTATTTATTACCAATGAATATGAAATTATATATTCATAGTTGATCATTAGTAGGTATATTGTTCAAAAGCAGAAGAATATCTATTAGTCGATTAATTCTGAAATTAACTTTTCCTAAAACTTTTGTATTTATAGAAGAATAAAACGAAGATAGAATTGTTCGCCGAGCCCATATCAAGGAATGTTTAGATACTAAAGCTTTACAGAATGTATCTAAAGAATAACTTAGTAGCTGCCAATAAATTGCTTCGTAATCCATTAAGTTTATCAAACGAGGACCACGTTTCAAATCAGATTTCAATGGAATCATAAATTAGTAGTGTCAGCAACGTTAACTATTTAAGTACCACGAATACGTGCATCAAATTACTTAGATCGAAAATGCCTTCTTAATCGAACCTTTTGTTGGGCAAAATTGATCGCTTACACTGGTACCATGGATGCCATGGTATGTAGATATGTTATGTTCTAAAACTAAATAGGTATAAGCTAAACACTAAGTAAAACTAAACTAAGTATAATTTTAGTCTTAATTTTTAAATTTTCTTTCATCATCATCATCACTGTTCATATGCTTCACATGCTTTTAAGGAATGGTCTCTTCCATAATAAGCAATAGGTAAGTATATTGTCGGAATGCCTTTCGATAATTTGATTTCTTAAAAGCCTCAAAAGAAAAAAAATACATCCACGCAAGATTTTAGGTCCGAGACATTCCTTAGTAACCGTTTTGCTAAATATCGATTTTTTGTTTAGTGAAGCAGCAAAATAATCCTTTATCCCAAATTCGTTATGAGACACGCACACGAAAGTTTAATCTATTCAGTATTGTATTATTTATTGAATTTTAGCGATATTATATTTATGATTTCAGGTAAGATAACTACAAAAAATATTTGGACCCATATCATGCACATCATCTACATTTCAGAAATCGACATCTGCTGCTAATCCAGGACGTATTTACTGCGATCACGCTTCCATTTTTTGCAGACCTAATGCTTTGCTTTTAGTAGGCGTTTTTTTATTAAATTCTACCTGCGACATGGGCACAATGATTTCGATTTTTTTCTTTTTGTTTGTAAAGGGATGTGCGTGACGTTGCCGGAGGCGGAAGGATAGGTAGTTTCTTTTTAACATTATGAGGGTACGTGAGGAAATACGCAAATTACTTAAATATAGGCTTAGAAATTGGCCGCCTACCTGCCTTTGTACGAAATTGTAGGCAGGAGTGATGTTATAAAATTAGATTTTTTGCTTTATGGGTTGATGTGTAAAACGGTTTGCGTTATTAGCCATCGATACAAAAAAATAATCGATTCCATGTTGGGATAACTGCAACACAAAAGACTGCCTAAGACAAATGGAAGCTGATTTTAAAAATCTTAGTGACAAAACAGTAACTGACCCTGTAAAAAAATGCAGACATTGACGTGCCATGCTGTCGCCAGAAACTATTTTCTTCTATTGTATCATTGAAACATGGTCCTTTTAAAATATATTGGCTTGTGTTTTTTTCGTTTCTTCTTTTTTTGGGTAGCCTTTTTGTTAGAAGCGTGCCTGCCTATGGCAACTTGGACTTTGGAAACATGTGATGAATTTTAAAAAGTAGATACTTTAAGTACCAAGATATAGATATGGTTATGACTACATTATGGCATGTAAGTTGACTTGTCATGTAAATTTTATGTGTCGTTCCTTTATAAAAAATCGATTTGAATACTTTCATGTTTGGGAAATTGTTACGGGATGTGTATGCTTAGAATCAGAATGAGTTCTTTTATTATTTATTTTACAGTTATGATTGAATTTATTTTCCTCAAAAAAAATATTTGGCAGCCTGCTATTTTGCGACGCATTTAGTACAAATAGTTGTGGCAACCTTTGATTTTTGATTAAAAAAGTATTTTTCTCACACGACTTCTGGGGACAGTGTTTTCATATCCCCATATACCCAAAATATACACAATTTGAAATCAGGTCATACCATTTTCGGTAACAATTTTGCCGAAACCATTAGCTGATTGTTGGCACAGTTTCAACGTTTTTGAATCAACAACTTTTATGACTCCATTTTGTAAATTTTATTGCACAAATTTTAAGTTACCCAAATATAACCGTCGTACTGTACTTAAAAAAAGAATAATGCCGGCTTCACCTTGAGACCTAAAACATTGCAAAAAGAGACCATAAAGAATGGGGCCGGGTGATCGTGAAATAAAATCTCGATTAGAAATTTAGGAACGTTCCGGCCTTCCCTTACGGTCCCTTTTTGAAGTAGTCGCTCCGACTTGGAGCATTATTATTTTATCGATGTTCAGCCATGCACAAGAGGTAGAATAAAATTTTTGTTCGAAGTTAAAATAGAAAAAAAACATCTCAAGGCTTCGGATGCACGTCCTCGGGCCACGCGGCGTTTAGAAAAAATAAACAAGAAAGTCCACGCCGAAATGACCTGCGTTTTTGTCCACGATTTGTTTTCGTTTTTGTTACGTTTGAGTTCATTTGGAAGTAGCCATGTCTGCTACTTACTGAATTAACTTAAATTGCCTTCGCTTTTTTGTGTAGGACAAAATTGCTCTAAGTTCCTTTTGTGGTAACAATTTTGGTAGTGGTTGACACAATTGAACAGGTTGTGGATCCATTTCTGGGCTGATATGCAGTTTTAAGCACATTACAAATACAATTATGGAGGAGTGACCCATGCGGCTGTTATTGCTTAGCCACGAGGCTAAGTAATAACAGCCGCACGGGTCGATCCATCAGATTAAGCTACGCTTACCGGGTTTGGTCCGTGGATGGGTGACCGTCTTTACATACCAAGACTACTCCGTGCTTCGGAAAGTACGTTTAGCCGTTGGTCCCGGCTGTCATTCGTGGATCATTGACAGTCGTTAAGAGTCGTCCGAAGCCCGAAAGTCTGATACCAATCTTACCAAGGGGTATCGTATTATCCAGTTACTGGGTTGTGGAGGTCAGATAGGCTCCATGTAAAATACTTGTATTCAGCTGCATCCGGTTAGACTGGAAGCCGCCCTCAACATAGGTGCGAAAATGCTAGGCAGATTGAACAAATACAATTATGAAAATGTGGTGAAAGGCGTGGTGAAGGAAAGGAAAATCAATTACATCAAATTGTTAACTTGACTTAAGTAACAACAGTGACAGATAGGTACACCAGAGAGGTCTTTGACGTCTTCAAGACGGAAATTTCGCAGAGCTCATAACAATGTGGAAAAGGCAAGCGTCGCTCGCGGCGCGGCTTGCGCTCATACGGCCTCACCTCGTGAAGGGTGGCTTATCCGGCAAGCAGTCGTAATAGAGCCGTATACCAGAGCAGACGATTAATGATTCATGACCCCTCGTAGCGCAGTGTCATCAATATTATTCTGTTTGTATCCAGCGCGTTTGGCCCACCCTCGCCCGCGCCCCGTTCATACATAAATAAGCGCGACACGTCGTCTTCTCTGATTACATCGCACCGATGTAGTGAGAAATAGTGTAGTCGGATGCTGAGCCCGTCTTTTGTTCAATATATTCCCTAGAGACACCGAATGAATAGTTAACACTGTATGCTCAACGTGCATGTTTACGGTTTCGGGTTTCTCTTAAAGATTCAAGATAAGGAAGGTGAAGGAATTTATTCGTTTGGTGGCAATAAGCTGATGTTACAATCGGCTTTAGTGTGAAGTTATAGGTTTCATGTGACTTTGATACGTATCGTGTGGACCGTCGTCGTCCTCTCGCGCGCCGTTGAACACAAGAGATTTTACGCAAAGGAACATAAAATATTCAATACAAACATATAAAAAAAACCTTAAAATAATAAATCTATTTTCTCTAACATAACACACAAACACAGTCTGATACGGCGTTTGCGGAACCATAAAATATTTTACGTGTTCTTTTAGTTTCCCATGATGATATCTCTCTGTAGAGACAAAGCCATGAGATTATGGCAATAACTTTACTTTGACACTGTGATTGCTTAGTGGCCGCACATAAGTCAATATTTTAATATTCCGGTGCCATGTGACAATAAAAGAAACACGTCGTTACTAGAAATTACATGACGTTCCGTTAGTCCTAAAGTTGACGGAGAGTCTGCTGTCACGCGATACGGCGATAAAGCACGCTTCGGACTGAACTAAGTAAAACGTGGACTCCAACTGGATTCTAACGCAAACACTGATTGATACTGCCTTGTGGACTTTCTTGATAGCTTGCTCGATACGAATTCTCTTGGTAATTAATTAAGAGTCTTATCAAAGCCTGTGTCAACGACGGAATTTTCATAAAACAACAAAACGCTGAAATCAATTTGTACAACGATTATTAGATCGAAGATAAGGAATCTGCAATAAATCGTACTGAAGCAACGATCGTAAAATTACCTTTGGCGATATTCTGCCGACGCGTGTGAATATTGTAAATGTTTATCAAATTGGAAATACCAGATAGTGAATGACAAATGGTCTGTGACCTCTTGATTACCAAAAACAAGTCTAATTTATTGGGCATATCGGACATTTTTAATTTGAGCCAGAAATGGTTGGGTAATTTGGTTCTATATTATTTGTTGGGTGGGGTATCCATCGCTGTGAAAGCTCGGCGCGGCCGCCTCGACTTGTTCTGATAAATGATGCGTCCGCTACTGCTACACCGCTTCGCTTTTAATCCTGACTCCACCATTGTGTCCCCGTCCAATTTTTGACGTTAACCGTTTTCTTTCACAAACGACACACACGTTGTTTAGCTCGGTAAATAAGAAATTAATGATCCTTTCCCATTTATCTCTGTATACAATCAATCAACCTATGCGTGCTATCTAATGGCTCCTATTTGCTTATCGTTTAATGCGGCGCTTTAGTACAAAAGGACTTAAGCTGTCAAATACTTCGTTTTGTTCGAACACATATTTCATAATTATGGCTTCTTTTTATGTTTTTAAAATCCCCTTCGGTTACAAATTATGACCGCTCATATACAAAGAACTAAGATAAACATTACAACAGCGATGTGAAGATTAAAAATTATGAAACAGTTAATCAGTTTTAATAGTGTAGTGATGCAGAGCGGCAGTTTTGATTACATATTTAATGTTTCAGTAAACTATTTTACAACGTTCCGTAGTTGATTGGGATTCGATTAAAAGCAGCTGCCCTCACTAAAGGCGTAGACTAAGCCCTACAGGCTGCGATGAAATGGAGATAGTTTTAATGCTCGTAAATTTCATTCCGAGACTCCGACGTCTGATCAACTAATCACTTTCGTACGGGTATTTGCGCAAGTTTCAAAACTAAAATTTGCGCTCAAAATATTTTGCTGTTAGTTGGGAAAAGTGTCTGCCACGTGCCTTATTTCAGTGGAAACTTGAAACCTTCCATATTACACTGATAACCTTATGTAGTTTTGTTACTTCATCCTCTGTAATGTTTTAAATAAAAAAGAATCTTCATTCTTGTAGCGCCCGAATACAAATTATAAACAATAAATTACAATTATATATAAAAGGGATTAATAATACCTAATTTTGATATTTAATTGCGTCATTTATAAATAAAAACATAAAGCTTCATGCTCCAAAAAATTCGTTATTAAACAAAGCACAGTAGGATGTCTGCGATGGGCGGAGCCATTGCGTACGCGCAAGCCAAAACGATTTCCGTAGGGTGGGGAAGGAATTAAAGAGGGGGGAGTCATTATTTCTACCCTAATTAAAACGTTTTAACTTAAATCGTTTACACAAAAAAGAAGTAAGTAGGGATAATTCCGATCCATTTGTTTCCCTCAAAAGTAAAGGTGTCAGAATTTATGGTGTTCCGAAAATTCCGGTCCGTCAGAACCGCCCCAAATCTCTTTATCTCCGCATTAATCTTTTAAAACCCATAAAACGAATCTTTGGATCTTACCAAATATTTTGTACGAAATTGATGGGGGACCGTCTTTTATCTAGAGCTCAAATCTATAATACGACGATCAAAATTCCTAGAGGTGTCGATACAAGCCAAGAGTATGTCACAAATTTATGAGATTGTACTTTATTATGGCTTATTTTTTACCTCTAAGGGCCGGTAGTTTATGTATATAGGAAAAGGTAAAAAATCGTTGCGAAGTCCAGTTATTAATTTTACTGTCGTTTTTATTACTCTGAACGACATTTATTTTCTGAGTCCCTAATTAATTTTACTGTCTAATAAAGGTAGAATACGAACATATTTGCATAAAGTAAAATACGGTCGTTTGTCGGTTCGGCAAGTCATTAAAAAAAAAAGAAAAAAAATAGTATTGTTCGCAGAAATAGCAGGGTGGTTCAATACATCCCACGTACAAAGTTCCTTCGTCCTCTAGTGGTTTTAAAAATAGTTGGAGCATGTATATCACTACCGTACTGCCACTTAAAGTGTGAAACGATCATTGGGGGCTCGCGTGGGCCGCGTCGCAGTTGGTATTCTTCATACAAAAAACACGAGGCACCCCGTTGTTTTAGAGCTAAAAAAATAATGAAATATGCCTCTTTATAGAGTTTTTTATGTAAAACGTTGAGAGTTTTAAACGCCTTAGCTTTTAAAAAGTACAACCCGCGGCGAACGTATTTGTGTTTGGTAACGAATTCAGATTAAGATTTTTTATATTAAATGTTTGTTTTAGAAAATTAACATTCAATAATATAGGTATAACTGAATTTTATTTTTATTAAATCTAATATTTTGTGTGTATTCATATTTGATAGAGAAATAACGCATTATAAATTCGTTTATGCATAAAACGCGTGAGGTAGCGTTTTAAATTAAACTAGCATGAATTATAATAGATTAGATTTTGTCATACAAAATGGGTTGCTTCAATTTGGACAGATGGTTGTGTGGAAATTAAATCTATTCATGTGAATGAACAGGAAAGGACCATAGAATTGAGTCCACTTTAAATATATAGTCAGTTCCTCCATCTATTACTTAGTAAGAATCCTGGTCCACAAAAATATACCTACAAAAATGTAGATACTCAAACATCCGCAGCAATTTTATTGTGTATTGCATCATCATCATTATCTATTTCTGCAACTGTTGCAAACTTTACAACAGGTGCAAAACATGTCACCAACTCTTCAAAGAAAACCCATACCCAAATTGTTCCCATGTAGATCCACTAAATCACCTCCTAATTTTAAATTTCCGACTCATCTGAGTAAACACGATCCATACGACCGAATGGAACGTCGAATAGACTAAAATACCGGGGGTTACTGTTCAAAGCCATTCGTCTTAGACTTGCCTGTCATGCCCAATAGCACCCATCAATGTTCCGTGTATTTGGCTGAAGCACGTAACACACTTATTTTAGAATCTTAAAATAATATTGTTCTTTTTCTTCCTCTCCAACTATTGTCGTATTAGCATCTGGAAGTTGACGCGTTGCGACACTGACGAATTGTAACTTTGAAATCGTATTTTCTATTTCTTTTTCATGTCAGCAGCGTTGTTGATGTACCATCTAAGATGTATTCTTTTGTTTTCAGCTAATAACATTCCTCTCTTGTCAAAAAAACGTACAGATGCAGTGAATTACGTAACATTTACTCAAGCAGATTTGAAACTTAAATTGGATATTATATATTAGGATTCAGATTGATTTTTCTAGTTGATGGCAGTGCGTTTTTGAGATTTCATCAATTTTAATTGAATAATTTCTTGACGAATTATAAATAGATTTGATATTCAGTTTGATTGGAAGTTCGGCTGTATAGTATACCTTAAATTATTCACAAATCCGTGTATCTGAATGCAAATAAACCAAAATAAAGGCGACTTTATTGCTCTATGAATATGAATGAAAATATGTGAAAACTATATTCTTGTAGAAGAAACGTAACGAGCCAATAAAATCTCTAAAGTGTCTATAAACTCATCGATTCAGAATAGAATTAGCTAATTTATCCCAAATAATATCGATTTCAGTGGTGTATTTATTAGTGGTACAGTACACGGACAGTTTTATTATCACGGCCAAGATATTTTAACGAACCGAATGTACGTCTAAAATAAAAGAGGAACATGTCGGGACATTTTTTGTTCATCGGACACGCCATTTAAGTCACAATCGTAAATTTTATTGAAATGTCGCAACAGCGATCGCCGCACGAGATGTCTTGTCTCCGGGGACGAATTTATGCGTAATTCGTAAACAAATTGACGTGTTCGGGACGTACTTTGAAGGGGACCCCGACTTGACGACTTGACGCGTCTTTGTGAATATTTACGAGATGACTGGTATACATTCTGTAAACTTTCACGTTCCATGTTTTATTAACCGCTACACTTGCGCTTTATCAATCATTTCTTAATATTATTGTGAATTCGTCCGTCTTTAAAACCGATTTAACGTATCGTTTGCGCTTTAAGAAATGACACCTCAATGCTCCTTCAGTCTGCTTCGTATGGCTTCTTAAGTCGTAAAATGGTATCACCTTACACAATAGATTCTATTGTCTTTTTATAAGGAATACTGTATTTTCATTTCAAGATTAATTCGATCTTTGTGTTTTGCTTGGTTAGTTACGTTATTGAGAACTGAATCCTCTGTTGGGTTTTATTGTCTTTAGTTTTATATTTCTTAGTTAACCTTAGTTTCCTTTTTAGCTGCCACTTGGTTTAGCCATAAAGTATAAACTATACGAGTATTTTTGTAAACGTTTGGCGACGCCATAGTATCTGAGAGCCCTTAACTTAAATTTACGTGCTTTGGAAACTCCGAGGCGACGGTATTGTAAAGTTTATTAACGAACGCAAAAAACCTCGAGCGAAACTTTACAGAATGGGGCAATAAACTTTTTAATTTGTGGCGAAGTCAATCAATAAGAACAGGAGAAGTGTCGTAAACACGGCCGTGGCCGGCAGCGCCCGCGGTGCAAGTGCCACAGGTTTTCTCAACATGGCTTCCTGCTGTTCAGTGTTGCTATCTAAACGGCTATTAGTTACGTTTTACGCGAGACACGCCGGGCGTTCCAACGTGTTTATTCTTAATTGACTCCTAAATATCGCTGTTTTTGGCCATGAATCGTGTTAATCGGACATATTTATTTGAAAGCATGAAAGCGCACTCCCTAAGTGAGCCATTCGTACACAGTTTTATAGCTGTGGACGCGACGCTCGATACAGTTCCGTTGCTTGTTAATTAAGGATCTGCGGCCACGCTTTATGGTAGGCAATAGTCACAACAATAATACATCTCGAGCAGTCGCGTTTCCTTTCTCAGTTGCCCGAGGACGCTTCTTGGCTTATCTGATGTCGTAAGGAGTATCGGGGGAGGCTATCGGGCTGCCTCAGACGTCCGTTGTCCGGTTCCTATTATCTGCACAGTATACACTAAATAAAAAGCTTTTCCGTCGCTCGTCGCAGCCCTCACCGCGGACACCCAAGTCTTTCTTCCCGCTGTCCTGGCTCTCGTTTATCGCACGTGACGTGACAATTCTTTTATCCCCGACACTTTGTTTCCACATAAATTATTCGACTGTTCGGTGCTACCGAGGATTGCTTCGGCTAATGTCACAACTCGTGGATTTCTCCCTTTATTCAGTTTCGTTTTGCATTCCGCCAGCTGTGTTTGCTCATTGTCTCTTCGCTTTAAATTAAAAAAAGATTTTGTTTTTATTCGCGCTGTCTTCCTCGCCCACGACTTTATGTGACGTCAAGTTTGGAATGAAGTATTCTTATTGTTGCGCCGGAGTCTTTACGCAACGTTGGATTGCATAAATTATTTAAAAGGTTTTATTTTAATTAAACGGGTAAAGGGGGTATTTGCGTATTTCTTGTTTACGTATAAAATGTGCATAATATGGCTTTCAAAGCTGCAACGTTGTAAGGTGGATAATCAGAGAGTCATTGACTCAATATTAATATGGCGGTGGTTCAATAGCAGGTTTGTATAATTGTCATACAATCCGCTCATATTCATGATCATACGCAGGTGGCGCGCGCTTCGACACGCGCCGTGATAGCCGAACAACTTGCACATACTTTGATGGTGTAATGCAAGCTGACATTTTATTATAAATAAACATAGATATATAGATATATGAACAGAGAGATAGATAAACAATGTTTAGGAACGTGAGTCGTAAAATAATTATTGCTTAAAGGCTCGTGCAGACCAGCGCGACGCGACGGCGCGACGCGACTCAAACAATACAATTTCTAAGAAAACTTCACGGTATAACAATAGCCGGTGTCGCGTCGCGCTGTAGCGTCGCACTTGTCTGCACGAAGCTTCACTTAGCTAAAAACAAAATCCATATATTTTTCCAAGATTAATTTTCTTTCAATTAACTGAAGACCTCTGTAGTTTCAGCCGGTACGTAAGTAATAAAATATAACCCTGGAGAAGAAGCAGAGTGTTCACTAGCAAAGGTTTTCGAATATTGTTCAACCTGAAACCTCTGATGACCACTAATTCCTATTCAAAGACCCTTTACCCGACACATTATTAAGCGAATCTGTCCAAGGGAGGCCGAAGTAACAAGTGCCTAATCTCCTTAGTGGTTACATCACGGTTCGATGTCTCATGAAAATTAGATCCTTTACTAAGTTTAACTTTGGGTGCCCTTTCAAAGGTATTTTGGTGTTTTCGAACTACTCAAGTCACAATAAAGGAAACTGATACAAGTAAATTATATATAGTTCGGGTTTAGTTGTAATAAATGTTTATATACTTGTTTATTAATCTGTCCACTTTTTTATTATTATCTAAAAATAACAATATCCACGGGTACTAAAAAGGCTAAAGTATTAAAACACATAATATCATGGCAGACAGATCTAACAGTAAGTACCTACCTATGTTAGTATGCGCAAGCACAATAATCAGTTGCTCAAATGTTAATCAATAGGCACATAGACTACCAAATGATAGAGTCCAACTAATGATAAATGATCAGTATGATCACATACAAAAGATCAAGCAACTGCTCTGATCACTGGACCATTGTTACACTTCGTGGACAAAAAACAGACGTTACCGTGCGTCTGAAATAGTTTATTTAGTGATTAATCTTCTCATTAGGACTTTTGTGGTTGGGTGGACAATTGACCATTTATTTTTATAAAAAAGATGGTATTTTTAGCTTAGATAGATAAGCAGACTTTTTGTTCAGTCTGTCTATATTCAGTATTGCAAAATATAAGGTTTTTTACTTGTCATAACTAGACGCTATAGAAGTTCTATGCGCCGATGATGACGTCAAAACTAAATGTTTAAACACATTAGGTAATTTAATTTATTTTAAGTAGAATCACAACAAGGAAGACATTTCTTTACTTATTACCGTTCTTTTACCAGAAAAAAAAAACAAGCAAATGTAACAAAAACAGAGCTACAGCATTAAGTAGCGCGTCCATACATCATTGCTGTCAAATTTTCTTGCAGCTAAATATTTGTTCAGTAGGTGTATCGCAGCCATTAGATATGTATTATTAGAACCATCAATCATTTTAACAAAGCGATGTGCTTTATAGTTGAGATAATTGTAATTAGAGGAGATTTGTTTAACTGTATCTTCTTAAAATATTAATAGGGATATAGCTCTTACGGTTTTGAAAAAGCTTGGTTCAGATTTGCTTGATTCTATGGAGACTTCAATGCATCGTACCGAGTGAGGATGCCTTCTTTATACTTTTGACATGTCTTTTTCTTCGTATATCGTTTCGTTTTTAAACTAAATAATATCAAAACAAAACCATAACATAATATTGAATGCGTGTAAAATTGACAAAAGAACTTTTGAGATGGGATTGCTTTGACAACAAAAATTGAATCTTTTGGATCTATTTAAACTAGTTAAAAGAAAAGTTGTTGATAAACAATCTTACAGAAAAGTGAACCCGTCAAAGTCGAAATCGCAATCGTCGACAAAGCAAATTGCAATTTACTATTACAAAGGACCTAGAAACTCCTGACAATACTTCATATCTTATTCAATCATCCTAATCCTATAACCAGTGTTAGAATGGAACCTAAGATAACGGTAGAATCAGTGCATTGACCTGTACAAGCCCAGTTCACGCTGTAAATGAGTACTAATAGTTATACTATGTATAAGCTATGTCTCAGACTAACTTGTATACTAGTAGCCACTTCCTAAGTAGCGGAGTTGCGTACATACTGATTAAGTGTGCCACATGCAAAGTGGACTTTAATAATACGCTTACGATTATAAAATGGCATTTTTTTTTCTTCGTTCCTTTTTTTGTTTCTTTGCGATACATCTGGCCGTTTATTCTTTATGTTTGGGTATGCGTGCGGGATGTATGCAAAGGCATCCTCAATAGATCTTGTTTTTTTGCGGTTGTGGAATAACCATGCTAATAATATATTATAAAGAAGGGTCGATATGTTTGAAAGGAATCAAATAGCTCTATGATATTAAAATTCAAAATTATTTATTTTCGGACAGCTAGATCCAAAGGTTAGTATACAAAAACTTAGAAACTATTGTTAGCACTTAAATACAATTACAAAGGACACACCAATTCTATACACAATTTTTTTTTTTTGATTGATTTTTGACCTCCCTAAAAGATCACCAGACGAACGAACTGCCTCAACGCAGGTGGACGCACATCTTCAGCTATAGTTTTCAGGATGCTGTTGTGACTTCCCCGCACTCTCCATATTGTGGTTTCATTTTTGGACAGCTGATAAGGATGGGATGTAATTTTGGAGGCAAAAAATTTAGTTGTTAAGTAGACGGAAAATATTTATCACAGCTTCAGTCTATAAATCTTCTATGATCAAGAGAAAAAGAGATATAAAATCGAACATACTAGAAAAGAATATAGTACCCCAAGTACGTGTTAGCTAATGCCCACAACGGATGTGCTCACAACCGCTTACCGCTAGTGCAGTATTTAAACAAGATGTGTTCCTTTACATGTGGCTTCAATAATACCAGTGCAAGTGTTGTTTGAACTTTATACATAGAACATATATCAAACATATTGGTAAACCACCACTTCTACGGTAAAAAAACAAGCAAGCGTTTTATCATCGTTGATTATTAATCCATTAGCATTCTATCCAATGAATCCAACCCTCTTATCTTGTGCTTCATCATCATAAAAGAATTCATGGCTGGTCATGAGCATGGCCATAAACCGTTTCATGAGCAGCAGTGCATGTATAGGTACTGCCATCATACTCCGCACATGAAGGATAATGATCGCAGCTTTACTAGAGTATGAAGATGATGTTTACCACCCAAGAATTGAATTTTAAGACAAGCACGTTAAAGAAAAAGGTTTCTCTATTCTATCGTCAGGTAGCCACACAGCTTCTACTCGCTAACATGTAATTGAGCTACAAACGAACAGACAATCAAGATAATATATTAGAATAGTATATTTATTACTACGCCTTTTGCCCTAGGCAGGGTAAACTTTAATACGGCAGCTGAACAAGATACAACTTAATTTAATCTAAGGCTAAATCAGGCTCACATAATTGATATAAATCGGCATATATTGAACTCTATTGAGTTTAAGATCTAAGGTCTATTATTAACGGTATAAGACAAAATCTTTTGCATTAAGAGATCTATCTCATTTGATTATTTTTCTTCGAATTCTGATGGACCGGAATGCATCAATCACGAAGAAATCAGTTCCAATATTGTATTATCTATTGGATCTGATCCGTCTGTTAGAGTTCAATCTTCTAAATGGATAGCAATAAGTATGACAGCTCCAGTTTTTGTACGACCTACATGAAGGAGTTACGTCATAGGTTGCTTCTTTTTTGTTACTAGCCCAGATTCTAGAAGTCTTTTTGAATATGCACTCAACTAAACACTTAAATGTTCAGACATATTGAATTTCAAGTGATTCTTAAAACTGATAGTTATCTTATAAACTTTATTTTCGAGCAAAGCTTTCCTTACTTTAAGTGTAGTTCAGGGAACAAAGGGTTTGAAAAAGTATCTCGACCCTTCGTATCCTTTGATGCTTACCCTTTACCTTAGAATATTCCCACTAGAGTACGGAGCTCGGAGGCTGGGTTTAGGAAATTTAAGATACATGCGTAAAAACCCTCAGATGTCAACTGCAGAATGTAGGGCTAGCCTTTTCCCAACTATGTTGGGGTCGGCTTCCAGTCTAACCAGATGCAGCTGAATAACAGTACCATTTATTCATGAATATCTAGTCATTTAGTCACTCATAAGCAACTTATAACAAAGATAACTGTTATTATGAATTTAAGCACGTGTTATTCACATCTGCCAAAATTTGCTATAAATATCTAACAAATATTGTATTCTTGTTACAGGTAATTTTTACAAGCGACTTCCCTTGCTACCATTGATCACAATTTATTGTAAGTAAGTAACCACATTCATGAATGGGCATCAATTATACGTAACTGACACAAGTCAGAAATAAAACCTCTTTGTAGTTGAGGTATTCGACGTATTCCTTGTACATCCGAACCTTTTATAGAGCGGAAATCGTACGTATAGGTCGCAACACAATCGGGCTCACAAAATAAATCGTGGCCATTGAAAGTTGGCAAAAGACACGTTCTAGCGTCATTTCAATAAAAGTTATTGTATTGAAAACTGACAATAGGTAGAGGAAGTGATGTGTCCTGCATGGAGGCAAGTGGACTGTTTATAATTTGTCCATTGTGAGCATGTAATGGAACGTGTCCAGTGGCCGCCAAAGCTATTGTTCGCAAACAAGCGACCGATGCACTTCCTTTCTAATTGGCTTTCACACTACGCACAAATATCTAGATAAATAACGTAATTGATGGAAAAATTTCGAATGAATAGCGGTTACTGATACGGTTTTTGTATCGTTTTGGGGAACGACCATTGTTGACGGATAAAAGAGGTTCGCGGTATTACGCGCGGTAGACCGAATATCCGGACAGTCGGATACCATCTAAACTTTGGTAGTCACTACATTTTTAGAAGACGTTTTGGGTAAATCGACCCATGAATCGCTTACAAAAGAGGATGAGCGAATCTTTACCGGGTCAACTTGGGAAAATATTTCTTAGCTTTTCTATCATAGGTACCTACAGCAGCATAATTTTCTGGTCTAAAATTATTGAAATAAAAGCCAGCTTTTATGCTGACGCATTCAATTTTCTCATGTTCTTAGCGTACCTACACAACATAAACAAATGAACATGCATTACCACAGTTACATATTTTACCAGATACATATATGTATGTGATGTGACAGGTTATCTATTAAAATCAGTAAAAGCCCTGTTTATTAAAACGGTTTGCATAAAAATAATCCCTGATGCGCAAAATAATGTCAAAACATTTCCCCTTATAGAATTTTCTCATAATCTCTTCTCAGTAGTCAGATTACAATGGCTACTGCGAGAATGTACGATAGCTAATCGCATTACGCCTGTTAATAATTAATTCCCCGATATTTCATACGGCATGATAGACGTTATCTCCAGTCCCATCTGCATCTGATACATCGAGCGCCTTACTGCAACCATTTTACCAAGATCTGCCATAACCAAACGATATTGTATTTCAGACAATGTAGTTCCGAAAGGTCATCGTACGCTGGTCTGTTTTTACTATCGGCGTGGCGGACTCCGGACCTCCTAGTGGGTCAATCGTTAACTGTTTATGTGATTTTTATTGCCGTTTGTGAACTATATTAAAATGCTCTATTAAAATTCTAAGCACGATACATGATGTAAGTTTACGATCTGTATGGAACGTTGCTAAATGTTCATAATGGCTTCATTCTGGATTTCATAGCGTTTATGGTGTGTTTGGGCATTTTTAAGATGCTAATCAGTGGATTCTGTGGTTGAATTTGTACATCTCAACTTTTTAGTCTGCAGACCACATTTTTACATTAATTAATAACCTGGCATGCTTCGGTATGGCTATCCTTTTATGGGTAATCAATCAAACGAGTCATGTTTGGAGTTGGGCAATCGAGGTCTTTAATAAAAAATATAGAATTCCTTTCGTATCACGTAATGCAATTTCAATCTGAATCTCAAATTCTGTAAATCCAATCCAAAATTCGCATCAAATCGTTCAATATCGCTGTCTCTCGTAGCTCGAGACATACTCTGACGTCACAGCACCATTTGTCAAGCTGAGCCAGCGTTGCACTGAGCTCGACTTATCTAAGAAAGCTGGCTTTACTTCCATATCACACTGAATATCCTAACTCGATACGGCATCGAGGCGCTATACAGATTTATTAGTCTATAATTTATGAGACCTACTTTATAGCCATTTTGACGTTTATTCGAAGATAATATTGAACGTGTATTAACCACAAATATAATGCAGAACAAAATTGCAAGGGTTTAAGATTATGTTGGTTTAGTAAAGGATAATAAATTGCGGGTAGCGATGTATTCACTTATCTTTATCTTGGCCTTAAGTAGGCAGATAAAATTAAACGATTTTGTATCTCTGGCTTAAATGGATTGTCTTTGCTTTACGTTCACTTGTTAAATTAGAACTGTTTTGCATTAAAACAAAACAGTTATTATGTTATGAAAAACATAACATTTGATTTGAAGAAGCTGTCTTAAATTTTACCGATAATAAGCATAAAACGTACTTACGGATGCCAAAAGTTACCTGTGCACCTTTCACTGAAGCAAGTTTCGGCTGCGGGCTCGATCTGTCACTCATGACAAGTGTCAATCATAGAAGTCTTCAAAAATTCAACAGCAAGCAAATTGCTCAAATGTTATGTTTTTCATAACATAATAACTGTTTTGTTTTAATGCAAAACAGTTCTATTATGTTTCTTCAAAACATAACATTTGATTTGAAGACCTGTTTGGTATCTGCTGGTGAAAGAGTACCCGAAGGATGTAGACGCTATGTGAATTAAATATTATATGGAACGAACGAATATTTCAGTCTGTATTAATTAAATGTTCCAATAAAAACAATTAAGTGTTTTCAATATATTTATCTTAGTAGATGCAGAAATGAACACATCTTCCTTATGATGTTAAAGATTAATGGCAAATTTATTTGCCTTATTTAAGGTGAATATAAATTATAAGGCTACAGTATACTGATAATAGAAAATCAATGGGACTAAACTGAATAATAATCTCATCAATAAAGGAGAATTGGATCACTCATATCCTTAATTAATATAAGTTTAGTTACTTACTTGGAAATTATGAGATCAATCAAATGTACAGACATTTCTGAATGTCATAGTAAGCAATTTTATAAAGATGTGGAAACACAAACTCAATGTCATACATACATGACAAAGTTAAAATTTCGTTGAAACTGAAATTTAATTAGGACCTTTTATTAAAATGGTCAATAGGTTAGTCAAGTGGTGATGCATGTAAATGAAGTCTCATCATTTGTTAATTAAATTAACTTGAAATGTGAATCATGTACACAAACATAATTTTAATATTTTCTTAGGGGATTAAAAATTATCATATAATAAATCCTCTTCCTCTCTCACAGAGAGACCCTTTGTCCACTCAGTGGGAACATAATAGCCTGAGCATTACAATAATAATAATTCTTTATTTTTCGGACAACATACATACTCGTACATTATACATTCTCTTGAGAGGTAGCCCTCTCTTTTACTACATTACGAAAGTAATTTTTCTGTCTCTAGCGGCTCTTCCAGTTTCATTTCATCTGATAATCTATTTTCCAGCCAGCCTTCCGAAGGCTACCACAGACCTTATACTTCCTAGAGGCTCCTCAATCTTAGTTTGTTTAAAAATGAATCTAGTCCATTCTAAGGAGAGGCAGTGTTGTCTTTCAAGGCAAGCTTAACCACACCTGTTATTGCAAACCAAAATCAACAAGGATTATGGTAGCTTTTAAGTAAACATCTTGATTGTCAGTGTCTTTGAACCCTATTTTGGTCACACTATTATTCAAAATCTTGAAAGTTGTGAGATGTCTTATATTATTAGGTTAAGCATGTAAATCTACGCCAAGCAAGGGGTATCTTTTTATCCCATATGGGTGCCTGGGTAATGCTTTTGAAACTTACAAATGGACAAAATCTGTTTAGATGCGATCAGGTTATTAAGGGCTAATGCCATGCAATCTACACTATGAAATTCACCTCTGAATAGGAGCTTTATAAGTAAGTAGTATGGATTATCTCCAAATAAATTTTAGCAAGTACCTTGTTCCTCTATCGACCACTGCCCCTTGCAACCTGACTGCCCCCCTCCCCCAACTTTCCAAGCTAGGAGTTGCAGCTTGTCAGGTCTAAGAGGTTCTTACATGGATCCTGTACTGGTACTGGGTCTAGTATGGGGCGATTTATATATAGTACGTCCCCATCCCATTACCGAGTTCAGATGGCTGAACACTCGGTCTTAAATTGGGCGAAGAGAGAACACCCATGCTAGTCAATGCTGTCACCTCTGACTAAAAGCATCGTAGAAGCATCGCAGAAGCTTGCCAAGCCATCGTTTGAGTCCCATGTGACGTACTGTCGCAAAACGGCCGACTTATCTTACACGAAAAGGTCGTAAACGTCGAGGACGCCCCACTTTGAAACATGGCCTCCGAGGCCTGGGGCCTGGAGCAACAGGAGCCAATCAGGCTGGTCTGTTCTTAAAAGCGGTCGGCTAAGCCGTTATAACCCTTAACCTCCCCGGGAGGTAAACCGCTGACAGAGTGATGTTAAGCTAACTTCGTCGTTTTGCAAGATAGGTTCAGGAGAGCTAGGAAAATGTATCCCTCGCTCATCCTTGAATGTACGACAAATGGTCTGTTGTCGGAATGAATTAAATTACTAGAATATTTGCACTCTGAAGACTGGCTTTTGTGGCTGCTTATTACTGCGTATATGGCAAACATCTCTCGCAAATTCGAGTGCCATTTTTTTTCTGGTTTGGTCAAGTTCCTGACAAGAGTAGAATACTCTTTATAATTTACACCATACGAATTACAGATATAAATGTAGAAATTGTACATACGGTGACACAATGGGCGGTATTATCCCTAAAAGCATCTTTTGGATGTATAGAGTGGCCCATTTATGTGGGCTTACCTTTCCTCCACGGCATGTGTGGACAGGAAGTGGGTTACCTTACCCTGTGTAGAGGAACTGAGCTGTGGTCTATCAATAGCCTTTGGCCACCACATTAACTCTTGGCAAACCAATGGAGCAACCTTTTTTAATTTCTCTTGGTCTGCCCTTTTCAACTATTTTGCAGACAGGGCCTTGTGACTAGTATCAGTACACAAAAAGGCCTAAATCTTCTAAATCCTGATTGAGATTTAGAATTTGCTTAGGAAATTTACTTCTCATCCAAGCTTTTTTAGGAGTTCCAGTCTCTGAGACATAGAAATAAAAAATTTACAGGCTCGCAAATTCTCTATTCAAACAAAAATCTAATTTTGTGATGGCCCAGTGGTTAAGGCCTCGACTCTCATGCATGAGGTTGAGGTTTCAAATTCAGGCAAGTACCAATGTGACTTTTTCAATTCATATGTATTTTCTGAGTTTATCTGGCACATTACTGACATTGGTGAAGGAAAACACTGTGAGGAAACCTGGACTTATAGTTAATATAAGTCTGAAATCGCCAACCCGTCCCGAGCAAGCATGGCGATCAATGCTGGTGCCTTCTCTGTATGAGAAGGGGCCTTTGCCCTGCAGTGGGACAGTAACAGGCTGGTATTATATTATAAACAAAAAGACCTAACAAGGGAACTGTTTCATGAACAGCTACCCTTCATTCATTAATAAAACATTGCTTCCATTTTACTTTTCAATTGTCATCATCTTACTTGAGTATAAACAATAGGCTATTTGATTATAATATCATAATATTAGAAAACCACATAGATTAATATTTTGCGTTTAATAGAAATTTGCAGAATTTTCTGAAACCAGAATTGTTCTGAATATTAATATTTTCGGTCTTTGACCTAGCAATAGAAATTTGTGGAATTTGCTAAAAATAGAATTGTTCTGAATATTATTAATTTATTTATTCGACTTCTTGTTAGGATCTTATCATTCCCAAGCTTTTACATGGTTCTTTAGACGGCCTGAATCTTGTCAACAATATGAATCTAGGCCTAGTTATTCTTGCTATGATCCTGTTTATCATGTTTTTTAATATAAAAGAACTAATTCTTATAAAACCAGCTTTAACTAAATATACATATTGTGAGTTTTAAATTGTTTAGTGGCTGTATTTGTTCCATTTCTAATTTTGATAGAGCAAGCTAGGTCCTGATGATCATAACTATAAGATTTTCTTAATTATTACAAAATACAGCAAAGAAAAATACAGTATTAACATTATAAATTATAATGTTGTTTAAATATTTAGTATTTCCTAATAGTTATAGAACTTAATGTCATATTTAATTAGTAATTTTAATGTTCTGAATGCAAATTAGAGTTCATAAGAGGTGCTGAACCTCTTTAATGTAACAACTGCATACCACATGAGAGTATTGCACTCTATTTTAATTTCAATACACTTCTGGATGGGTGTGTCCGGACTATTTCCAAAATGGAAAGTAGGATACTATCTCAGTGGGTAGGTTGCTGCCCAATTAACAAGTCCCTGTGGACGTTGCTTTAGCAGCTAGCTCCATCTGCACTAGACCCATATTAGAGATCCCAGCCAAAACCCCCCTCCGCAGGGGCTAAATAGTCTTTAGTTTTATTTAGTGGCATAAGTACTCATTTACTTCTAATTCAGTGTGTGAAACACATGGGCTGGGTGAGCATACCTACAGGTCTTCTTATAATGGATTGTTTTATAAGATGGGATGTCAAAATAAAAATAAAACTGCTTGAGTAGTTTTGCCTCCTCAAGACAATCTGTTTTTGCGTTAGGAATTACCTAATCACAATATTTTACACTGAAACCTTTAAGTTGTAGTGTTTCAAGTCTCTTTAGACATGACCGGATTGTTTAGAAAACAACAATGCGCTTCTGAAGTAGATACTAGCAAGAAGCAATTTAGAAGTTAGTTGATAGTGTTTCTGAGTAAGATTAGTGATATAATGTAGAAATTGTGTCATTGTTAACAGATTTAACACTTACTTGTCTACTCGTTCAATTGTAAATGCGTGGGCCCGACTTACAGGAAATCGTTTCGATCTCTTTGCCGTTGTTCGGCAGTGGGAATAGGTGCCTTCTTCCTCCGAGGATAAAGAGCATTCTTCACCACTATCGCACTTAGGAGAATCCGCAGGCACCGGTGACAATTTCGATTTAATGTGACCTTTCGATCTCCATTTCGGCATTTCGCTGGCTCAACTATCAGCGTAACACTATATATCACTTACCACAAGCACTATTATTCACTTTCTATAAGTTTTTTCTGAAACTTTACAATTTTCTTTAAAGAAAATTATCGAAAGAAAAATTTTCCGTACGTTAGCGGCAAAATTTTTAGACGCTATGATTGACACTTGTCATGAGTGACAGATCGAGCCCGCAGCCGAAACTTGCTTCAGTGAAAGGTGCACAGGTAACTTTTGGCATCCGTAAGTACGTTTTATGCTTATTATCGGTAAAATTTAAGACAGCTTCTTCAAATCAAATGTTATGTTTTGAAGAAACATAATATATATAATTTGAGTTTCACTACTGTTCGTTTTACTGGTTTGTAATTATGGGGTAGATATTTTTCAATTTACTGTTAGCAGCTAACAGTTTTAATTTCAAATTGAAATAATTATACGGGTAACTTTCTTCTTGGGTGTCCCCAAAAGAATGTATATCTAAATTGGATAAAGATACATTGAAATATTATACTAATTACAGACATTGCCAAAATGTAGTTGCGTACCACATTTAAGTCAAATACGGTGGATGAAAATTTATATAACTGGGTTATGGCGCGGTGCCAAGTTACCACCCATTTACTTGCAACAGCGACCCTTACCCTCGGGCGCTTTTACAACCTGTTTGGGATGGTAAGCAACTCATGTAATGTCGGTTTTTTACTAAGAAAATAATGTCGAAGAATGCTTAAACAAGAAGAAGGTACTACTAGTACTTGTAGATACCTTCTTCTTGTTTAAAGATGAAGTTTTTGCTTCAATCGATGATGACGCAGATACAAGAAAATCTTTTTTCCTGGAAAGATAACGTAGGTGGTGAATCTATAGAAAGAAGCGTCCTAATTAAATATTGTTGATCAAATTAAAATTGATAATATATGTAGTAGAACTTGTGTTTGGTTCCAGCCTGTATTTCAACCACTGTCCACTCAATCAATCTGCCTAGCCTTTTCCCAGCTATGTCGGGGTTGACTACCAGTCTAACCGAATGCACTCCACAACCCAGTAACTGGGTAATATGATACCCCTTGGTAAGACTAGTTATCAGACTCGGGCTTCTGACGACCCGTAACGACTGTCAAATATACACGAGTGTCAGCTGGGACCAACGGCTTATCGTGCTTTCCGCGGCACGGAGGAGTCTCGATATGTAAAGATGGTCACCCATCCACGGACTGACCCCGGCAAGCGTAGCTTAACCTGACGGATCGACCGATGCGGCTATTATTACTTAACCACTGTCCACTCAAATGACTTACACCCTGTTGCACGAAGACAAACATTAATACCCCATTACGTAATGGATCATTAAAAGATAATGATTTCAGTAATTTCATCAAGGAACCATTAAAATCGAGTCTAATATTGCTTTTTGCAACGAGTTAATGGAAGATTAGTACTTAGTGACAGTTTAGATTTTAAAGTTCGTTTCTGCAACTGGCTGTTAAATATCTAGACTTTTTGTAGTTTATTTGAATTCTTTCTTTTTTTAGCCAATTTATTTTACTAAGTATCTCTAAAGAGCCCTCATCTGTTTAATTTTAAGCCAGGACAGCAATTAGAATACGTCGTTATAGATACAGAAAACATGTTTCGACAAAAAACATGACATGTAACGGAAACTTACTGCTGTTCATTATAACTTTTAAACTCTTAAGTACACGATTAAGGTACAAGTCTAACAATAAAGCCTTTTCATGTTTTGTATTAGAAGCATCACTTATTTTTATGTCTGACTTTTAACGATGACTCGTAATGTGACAGTCATGTGGTCGAAACAGTTATGTTATTGTCCACAGGAAAGACTGTCTACAGTTTTTGAAACATATGCCCATCATTTAAAGTTTTATGACCACTTTCAAGTGTTAGAGTAATTGTGATGGTATAACTAATATTGGTTATAAATTAACGGACAAAATGTTACATATCTCTGGCTAGAGATACACAAATCAGTACTCTTGTAAAATTAACAGCATACACAATTACATAAGAGTTAGATGACCCGATGACCTGATGAAGACAGGGAATGCTAAAGGTGTTATGGCGCAAGTTAGGAGAGGTCTATGGCCAGCAATGGGCTGATTGATTACATCGTTATATTAGCAGTTGCAAGTACTCAAAATACATCAATTTATTCGCTGCTTAAATGCAATAGTATTACGTAACCTTTAGTTTATCTAAAGGGCAGGTGGCGTATAATGTTGTTTCTTAATTAACAATTTACTTTATGTTAATTATTTAACACAGGATGGCACAAACTAAATGTTAATAGACTCGTCTTTGGTCTGGAATCATAAAATTTTTGGTAATTTCTGTGTTTAAAATGACTTTGAAAGCGAAGTCCAATCAAGACACGTAATCTTGTCTATTCTCCACCTAGAAATCAAAACACAGATCAGTGTGTTTATGACATTTGCAACACAGTTTCTCAAACATAACTTAACAGAAAATCCTTCTACACCTAAACCCAGTTTGTAGTACTAAGATAAAGTTGGTCTCAACATAGATAAGCATAGGATACACAAGTACAAAGTGCTGGCACTAGGCAAAAGCATTTACTTAGTCGGCTTTTGTTTTTGCTTATTTAAGTACCGTTTATACTCTAAGTGGCTAGTCAGACTCTGTAAGTAGATAATCTTTTTTTCTCCTTTGTTCCCCTAATGTTCTCAAGGAAATTCTCTCAAAAGGTCTTTGTCCGATATTTATGAAAATTCTTCGGAAAGAAATTGTATTGTTTCGCTAATTATATGCGCAGTTATTATTGCGATTTTGTAAGGAGTGTTCGGACCTCGAGATGTTTTTATTCGCCTTAGAAACAAAGAATGAGAATCTTAATTTGTTACAAAAATATTGTTTACTGAATTATTTTGAAAGCATTGATGTAATAAACATATAGAATGATGGAGGCTTATAACTGATACAAATTTTAAGAAATCATGAAAATATAATATAAAATTTTGTATTTGTTAGCTACAGAGTGTAGCGTGGTGACAGATTGCCTTAAAAAAACGAAAATTCTTTTGATTTGCAAAATTTTGAAAACACATGTCCACTGACACACACACACACACACACTGATTACATTAACACTGTGGTCTTCAATTTCTGTAACAACAAAGTAAGCAAAGAAATTGTTACGTAACTTAATTAGCAAAATGGCCTAAAGCTGGGAATTACGTGAATTATGGTTAGGATCTTCTACTTAATGACTAGCCTTAGCAAGCTTACCTGTATGAGTACAAGCTTAATGTACCCGAGCCTTATATAAGCGAGGTTACATGTCCGTGACGCAAGTCATTTGACATTTAGCTCTAGTACTCTTACATGCCTCACCTGCATTTCTATTAAGCTCAACCGTCCAGTCTCCGACGCAATCCAATTTATTCTCATCAAACTCATCTCATAGTAGTTTTTTGTCCAGCACGATATCGTCTCTCGAATATTTTAATTTGAAAGTACCAACATAAATAAGAAGCTATTACGTTTACAAACGGCCGGGCCTCGGCTGGCGTGACCACGCGACAAAGAGCCAGGTAGCATCGGACCGCGGGCTCTCCTAAGTAAATTGGATACCAATCGAAGCGTGACGATTTTATCTTATGAAAAAAAATCTTACCCTTTCTTTAGTATCTTTACGTAATTCTGAGCACACAATGGACAGGTCTCGGTGGTTCTTTCTTCTCGTAAAGAATAATATTATGATATTGTGAATAAATGTTACGATACCGCCGAACGTCTGCTTTTATGCTGTGCTGGCATAAGACCGTTACGTAGCTCCAGTTTCGCGATAAAAGAAAAAGAAATCGCTCCAATTTCTAAAACAGTTTTTAAGGAAAGTACTCGTACAATAAAGAATGCAGTGGACTGAATTCAAAGAACGTTTTAAACTGGAATTGAAGTGGATAAGAAAACAAAACACTCGGATATTGTTGACCCCCTCGTCGTATCTTCGGCAACGGTTTGTGGGGCACCGTGTTCTATTACAATAATGATTAGCACTTCCATAAAGTCAAGCTACAAAGCGTGCTGGCCTAAGATTTATCGCGTTGCAAGTAGAGCGAGTATACCATCACCGTAAATATCCGCCTTACGCTTCCACTTCCTCTGAACTCCTTTCTATTGATTTATAGCGAGGGTTTTAAAAGCTAACTTTTTGTAAAACAACTCCGGCCAGTTGTTTCCAACTGTCTGCAGCATCTGGCTTCTTTAGTTCAGTTTTTACTTGACATTTTAAGAACTTTGTCATTTTAAACTTTGTACGTAAAATGATTTTAAGGGGTGCTCTAAAAGCTCGGTGCGACGCACACACCTACCTGATGGCAATCCGCGCACTGCAAAATAAATCACAACGTTCAATAGATTGAAGAACAAATGCGCACCGCGACAGATGAATAGTAAATGAACTATATTTAATCGACTTAGCAATGGAAAGTTTCATTCTGCTTCTGCGGCCATAAATCCTTATTAATCCTCATTTGGAAGCTGATTCAATAAGCAATAATGAAAGACAAGACCTATAGCAGTAATACCAAGGGGCACTTTCTAGCTCAATGGTTAATATTATAAATCAAATAGTCGTGTTCTTGTCATCAGTGCCGCAATATCAAAGCTCGTTGTAGATAACCCGGACTATTTAAAATGTTGGTTTGTCGACAGCGATTTAGCATTAAACGTGGGGCTACACAAACTTGTTGTTTGTGCTAAGCGACTGGGGGCGAGTATTTAGTATTACGGTTACTTGTGCTATCTTCATGTCAGTTTATTTAGCTTAACACTAACTTAATTGGCTATAAATTAAGCGGCTGCAAGTTAGCCAGTTACACGGGTATACGTACGCTTTCTCGTCTTGTTAGATCTGCCTATGGTAACTGGGTAAATACGGAAAATTTATGTATGTATTGTACGTCCCCACGGTTAGCTGTAATAAATACTTATTGTTTAGTACGCCACCGGTTAGTTCAGTTTGTATGAAAATTTAAGCCCGTTTCAGATTTCGAGACATTTATGTGACTGTTACGAGTACGTAATTTCGTGCAACTTGAAACTACATAAAAATTAATGCCCGCGTTGAGAGAAGCATAAAAGCCATTTTGATACTTGTATTTTACATTTATTTTGTTTTCGATGTAGGTAAGTAAATATGTCCGTTGGTATCGAGTCTCGTCTAGCAAATTCTTTAAATTCACATTAGTAGCCAAAGCGAATCTAATTCGCTACTGAAAATTCTAGGCTGGTTATCCTGTCACCTCACATAATCACAAGTGCTTTGCACCACTGTAGCACTGTAATTGGCATTCCAAATTCAAATCAAATCGATCAGATACCATTTTGCAAATCACGTCAAAGCTCAATGGAAGTTCACATTCACACGCACAGAAGCCAATGTAGGGATACATAGTATAAATGATTCATAAGGACTTGTACACACTTGCATACTGATGCCTCCCCTAGGCACTTGCTAACACAAGATTGTTCCTAGTCGCTGGAGCTTAAAACAGGTGGAGTCACAATTAGCGGCAAAACTGGAGTACCTAAGTGTCTAATGTACGCCCACCTTTGCGACGCACGGGATAGTAGTTTGTTAAGGCGCAGTGACGACATAATGCATTTTGAATTTTCCTGTTCCATTTTTTTTATGCACCTTTCTTACGCACTTTCTTTTATTTAAATTTCTGGGTTTAATTAAGTTTTGATATTTAAATTTTAAAATTACGTTTTTCTTGGATAATTTCAAAGAAAATGTTTTCTGGTTTATTTTA
This sequence comes from Agrochola circellaris, assembly GCA_914767755.1. Taxonomy (NCBI): domain Eukaryota; kingdom Metazoa; phylum Arthropoda; class Insecta; order Lepidoptera; family Noctuidae; genus Agrochola; species Agrochola circellaris. Next base: position 8,512,332 of record OU611853.1, read on the forward strand.
ATGCATTCAATGTACAGCAAAATGTGTTGTAAAGCAAAGTATTTTTATGTAAATCCAGGCCTAACGAAGTGTTTACGCTTGCCGAGACACGTAAAGTGTTAAACTCCACATTATAAATAACAAAAAAATATTTTGATACATTGACAATTTGTATAAAATTACCATGCATGCAGATTGCGGCTTAATCCCCTAGAGAATTTCTAAGTAAACCATTTACATTTTGAATGGAGGTACTTGGCCTTAATAGGTCTACATAGCTACACCTAGGAAGGATTACCTCACTTCACGCACTCCTATTTACCCTACGAGAAAGAGAGGACTTTATGGTGTTTGTGTCTCTCTCGTGTAATTCTTTCAGCCCTGTTTGTCTTGGATTAACCCATGTCTTTGCTTTTAACGCTACTGTTTGTTCGGCCGCCTACATAAATATTTGTAATACTATGCGGCCATTTACTAGCCCGGTTATGAGCGCTTTAATTGCTCTTCTTATTTTATGCTTTTGAAATATGGTCTTTGATAATTTTAAGTTATGCCGCCGATCGTAAACGCACTCGTAAAAAACGTGTGCCCCATTTTAGATCAAAAAAGTGTAGCGCTAATCTCATTAGAGATCATATTCGATTTGATATGGGTTACCGTTCTCATCGGTGGCTTAGATCAAAGGAAGTGCCCTTTAGATTATGAGATCGGCCTAAGTGTTTCGTGCAACTGTACATTCGGACTAATGATATCTCTATGGTTCACGTTTCTGATCGATAAGTACGCTCGTGAGCAAAATACTAACTACATTATGTAACATAGTCTTACAATATCGTCGATCGGGTACTGCATTAAGCTCCCGTCTCAAAATAAAGTAGGTAGGCTTCTCTGATTTATATTTACGATTCGGTGTAAATAATGTTACTCATTCGTGATCGGAATTTACAAACGCGCATTTTGTTACTTCAGGAATGGCGTCGATTTAATTAATCTCTCACGTTACTTTCGTTTCTACGTAATGTAATGCAATAAAGGAATAACAACACGTTTATGAATAAAATGCCACTAACTTCTGTTCAACGCTGCACTGAGACTAATGTAGCAAATGTAAATAAAATAACGTCGTAAGCGCTAAAATAGTGAAGTTTCCTGGCATTATTTAAGTTATATTTGACGTGGAATAACCATAAAATAGGAATAAACTGATCGCATCTAACTCAATGTAAGCAGTATAAACGACACGTCACAACTTAAATCAGATACATAGCAAAACATAACCATTTCTGAGACCTCTTTACGCCTCCACTGTACTCTACGGTTGCGGATAATTTTCGCATTGCGGCAATCGGATTCGGTGCCGATATCGCTTCGTAACGGTCCTTGCATCGAGACTGCATTCTACACGATTTCCTTCTAACTTGAATCTTGATTATACTTTGCTTTATCTGAAATGAGTTCTAAGAATGCATTATGTCTGTAAAACAACAAACAAGACTAGATGTTTTGATCTATAACGTTTCCGAGCGATTACTTTAAGTTATTGCGATTTGTTCATGGTTTTAGAGACAAGACTTGTAGAATTCAAATAGGACTGGTAAATCAATTTGCCAGATTACGAATGAATAATGAAATAAGTCATCAAAATTATTTTGTCAATCGAATGTCAAAGAAGCAGGCAGCGGTCAAACAATCGAAGATATTTTATATTATAGATTATTCCGATTGAATCATGGTTCGTTAGCAACCGCAGCCATGCGCACATCTGTCGCATGGTCCACAGAACTTCTGAGACTCACAAAAACCGACAGCCTCTGCCCGACAAGGATAGCTACATATGATACTGCCATTGGCTGGAAAGGGACGACATTGAATCATATTATCCCCACGAATACAAGAATGTCCTTCGGATTCGATGAATTTCGAAGAAAAATCTTATTTGGTTTAACAGAAATTGCATTAATCAGAATTCATAAGCTGTCATAAGCTATATTGTCAGCGCATTTTCTGTTGACTTCGTGTTTGATAAGTTATTTTTATTACACCCACACGTTGTTTATTGTGTGGGCGTATTGTTTTATGAGCTTCCAAATGTTCCAAAATTAGTTAGAAATCCGGACATCCAAGCCAAAGGGTTCTCCGAAACTAAACAGAACATTATAGTTTCGTGTAATCCTTTACACGTCTTTATCTCAGGGGGAGTGATTTGTGACCGGGATTTGATACGAAATAGATTTGGTATTAGTTCGTAATTGTTAGTATAAGACAAAGAGCATTGAACTTATACTATTTCCTATTTAGTAGCATCAACGTAGATTTGAAAGTGGCGCATGCATATAAGGGGTGAATTGATGAGTAGTTTTAGTGATTTTTCCGTCAATTCAAACCTTTTATAGCCTATTGTGGATGACAGGCTTAATAAATTTGGGATTTTATAGTACTAACGAAATATTGTTTTTGAACGCTACTAATTTTAAAACGTTTTACTATGCCATAAAAGTAGCCATTTTATTTTTACATAAAGTCTTATAATTTATCGCCGTTGTTTCATATGTCAAATAGAACGACGCCGTCTATAAAAATCAGTACTTTTATGATAAGAAATCAAATAACAAAGCGTTTTTAGACAATACACTCCATCATTAGATGTTCATTCGACACATAAATCATTGATCGCTATCTGATTTGGAATATTTAATAACATAATCGTCCCAGAGACCAATACCGGTAGATCGGGGCGAATATTGAAATGCGGGCCCACGACCACTTAACGTACGAAGCCAGTTTTCTTGTTGGAAATGTATGCTATTGTCTCCGGTGAGATATAAAATACCGATATGACCCTACGACGTCTTCGTTGCAAGAAATATTCAAGGGATACGGCCCACACTTTTAATAGCGGTTACATCATTTCCACACAATGAGAGCGCCGTCCACACCCATTCTCTGTCCGTATGATTTGAAATTATAGCACCGTTTTATTTGCTCTCAGCGCATTTATATGCGGTCGCGGAGCCGCACAATGTGCCACAATATTATATGTTAAGGCACCTACATACATAACACGCATCGGTCGGCTGCAAGCGATGTGTCGCACATGTGTCGCAACGCCCGCTCGTGTGGGAGGCAGAATGAAGCAGTAATTTAATCCTTGATTGTGTTCCCATTTAATTTATTCGCCGCATGATCAAATTTGGTACGTGTTTGTGACCATTTATATCATTGTTAGGTGGACAGTGGCAGCTTGATTTAATTCTGCTTTTTACGGAGACTTGCGGGCCGCGACATTGTCCCTATTTAAATGCACGTCTGGATGAGCTGTTAAAGTGTTCGTTTCTCTGCAATCATCGCGAAATTACAGAGTACATGCAAAGATAGGCTTAACACTGTATTCACAAAGACGTTTGCTTAACATAACATACAATTTTATTTCCATACGTAATTATTCTAAGGGTTTTTACTTAATGGCATGTTGTTTTTCATATTTTAAAAACCAATTGTTTTAAAAGCCTTAAACTCTGGCGGGCGCCAATCAAGATATCGACCTGATAATATACATGATCCTTATAATACTGGGGCAGATTTTAGATCGTCGTGGTATAATTTAAAAATAGTTTAAGGACTGCGGCCTCGTATCATCATAATTATAGGCGGTCTGTCAGAGAGGCAATGGGTATAAAAAGTTAATGATGCTTTAATATAACATCAATAAAGTAAATTGGCAGGATGTGTTCATAATAAGTAAATGGGTCAACACTTTGCTCGGAGTATATGTACCATTTTTGTTTTAAATTATTCTGTACAATTTTGTAGAACAGGATTTTTTATATGTGCTTTGTTCCAAAAGTGAATAATGAATTCCGTCTCACGTTTTCCGATGACTTTGAAACATTTTATGGTCTTGTTCTAAAGGTAAGATAAAATTGTTGTGGTCTGTCAGGCAATCGCAAAAAGTCGTACAACGAATGGAACTGATGGAAATAATAATGTTGATACCTCGGTCCCTTCTACTCGATGCGACGTGCGAGAGCTCTGCGAGTCCATATTTCATGAAAAATTCATATCTTGGTTGGTACCTAATGATGTCGATGGCATCTTTTATTGCCGCCGAGGACATATTTTTCATTAATCGTATATTATGATACTACATGCCCGCGATACGTCGGGTGAGTACTTGATGCCATATAAAAGAAACGAAATAAAATAGAAGTATCACTAATTAGAAGACAGGTTCGTTGATGTATGGACATGAAGACCTTTTTAAATTGTACGCTTATATTTTTTGTATCAAAGCTGCTCCATATTTTGTTTTTATAATAGTTACCTTTTTATTTTACAAGGACTACATACATAATCAATTTAAAATTAACGATAAAAAATAAAACAAGATGGCCGACATTTCCAATCGTTTCCCAAATCAATTGGAACCCGGAAGCCCAGACCGCAAGAACAATTTATAGAAAATGTATGTCTCATCAAATATTTCGTTTATTTTTATCCCTCTACTTCGCCTAACCTACTTTCCACTAAGAACCTGAAACCGAACGGGACTGAAATTGAATTTCTACTTGTAAAAACGGACCGGTAATAGAGTTTACCTACAGCAGATCAAATAAAATAGCAACTAGAAGGGAAGACAGGGTACACAGATGCCTCGGTATACTTATCCACACCACATACGGTATTAAAGTCTGATAGTTTTGACCGACTTTTATTGGGAAACGTTAAATTGAATTGAAAACTACATTAGAAATGGTGTGGTTATCTCGGTCTGTGTAAGTGTCTATCTTGATGGAATCGTAACTTTCTAGGGTTAGTGTTTCATTCTAGTTTTTGTCGTTTGGTGTAATATTGAGATCTTTGATGAAAAGCATATCTGTTTTGTTTGGCACTAAAGATGATTTATTTACTCTTCTATAACTGTTTATTTGCTTAGAATCAAATAAATTTTGATTGTGATGTCAAATAAAAAAATCGACTCATGGTAAATTATATTCCCATCTAAATAACGGAATATAGCCAAACTCTACCCTACCGTATTCAATAAATTCTTTTGCTCCATCAGCTTAACCGTAATCCGTATCAGGCACTAGGTTCTACCCCTATTTCTTGTTACGCTCTTCAACTCTTACAATCTGTTCTGCGGAGAAATTTCATTTTTTCTTCGCCATTTGGCGCGCTAGCTTAGATTGTATTTTATCTTTATGCGAAATCATAATTCATGCTGTTTTTGCCTCTTTCGCCATCGGAGGCTGTTAGGTGTTTAATGTTTTCCTCCTATCTAACTTACATGCAAATGTCGCACTCACCATTGTTTATTGTTGTCGATAAGATCACAATTTCTGCTACACTTTAATTGATGCTACCTCTATTTTAATAAAACTATCTTCCATTTACAATTTCAATATTTCTTTCGCAGTACAAAGCGATAAATCAAAAGTTAATCAACTCCAAACTACCGATTGCATAAGTGATTAATAATGAAGATGTGTCGTTAGATTAAAGGAGAAAAAGTTGTTTACATATCATATTTCGTAAGTCACTGGCATTTATTTTGTACGGACCTCTGGTTTGACCCCCAAGAGCGCGCGCTCGCTACCCACAAAACAAAATGATAAATGAAGATCATCGGTAGTTGCGCGTTACATAAACGCTGATGGATTGATTGTAAACGACCGTGTGTGCCCATCGATCGATTAGTTCCTGTTCGGCCGCAGCCTCGGGCCTGACTTATTGACGATTATCTTTAATGGATTTCGTAAACTCTTAAGTGTCGGTATGCAACATCCTCGCTCGCCTTTAAAATGTAATACATCCTTGAACCCTAATTTTCTATTCAGATTAACGGTTGACTCGAAATAACTATTAAGACGCGTGTTAGAACGTTTATAGACACTCTTTTTTTGTTCCTCGATTAAATTTATTGGCTTGTACGATATTTAAATTCTTTCTGTAGCGTTCAATCTCTAAGTGATCCGTTTTTGGGGGACGTTATCCGAAGTCAAATACGAGAGATTAATTAAATAATATTCAATAAGCGTTGTTTGATTAACAAAAGGGTAATCTGCGGCGGCATCTAACACAAATACGAGGCCACTCGACGGGCTGTTTTCAATCACCGTCATTCCTTATTCACTCACTTCCCTTTGCAGTTGCCGAAGTATATTCACGTCGTTTTGTTTTGTTTAACTTTCATATTTCAAACTCTCAAAGGCGAAGTCGTGCGCTACAATACTTGTAATAATTGAATCGGTTGGAAGTTCGTTGTTTGCGTATTTGGAAAGGCGAAAGTGATTATCTGTTGTTTCATAAAAACTTGTTGGAGCTTAAAAATAAAGTAAAACTATTAGATCGGAGGTGCCCTCAGCATGGTATCTTTTTAATTCGCTTGATTTATGAGGTCCATTCTTAAGTCCGGCGGGAATAAGAATGTAGTAAATATAGCGGGTGTTTTTATTGTCGGCGCATTGCGCACTCAATCTCGAGTGTATTTTTTGTTGTCATTAGTTGACGTGAAATAACACTCCTGAGATGTATCGTGGTACAAAAAAAATAAATTGTGTGAAAAATTACGATGATTACATCTAATAACGGGTGGATGGACGGAGTCGTTTGATGGCCTCTGCCACAGATTGGCATCATTAGCCGCAATGATAGTGACCTAAAAGAGTAATTTTGTTTTCCTTTGCTACTCTTTGTTCGCTACTTGCTTTCTAAACCATTTATTTTATGGGTTAGTTCTAATAATTACAGTCTTAAGTAAAAGCTTGTACATTCTGGAATTATCGTTCTTGTGTAAAGTTATCTTTACGTCAATAATAGCATCCGGTAAGGAAATGGTTTATTTTAATGTCTCTCATTTAGATAACACTTGAATAAGCAATCAGTTTTATAATTAGCTACGTTTTAAAGATAACGCAAATATACTATTTCACAATGCTTCTGAAAAATGTGAAAGAATTTCGTGCCAAGTAATTTACAAAATCAGCGTTTGTTTTGACTTTGCTGATGGTCGTAAATAATTCAGCAACTAAATAAAAATTCGTTCCTCGCAATACAACAGCGAACATAGAATCTGGCACTACATACACTAAAACATATTTACGGCCCATCAAGAGACAATGGTGGAAAAAAATATTAAAAGCACTCAAATCGTCACTCTCAACATAAACTTTTCATCACGACATTAAAACATTTGACATTTAGGCCACTGCACTGAGGTTCAACCTTCCCCAGCCATGGGCTATGGCATATCAGGCAATTAAAGCGACCGTCCAGCCGACGGTAAGCAGATGCCCGTCACTTTTATCAAATACATTAAACTGGTTGCTCGAATCGAACAATTTTATTCTTTTTTTTTGCCCGCACATAAAACCTCTCGGAACACTGTTCAGATAACGAGTAATGTATTGGTCCTCCGTCGAATAATTAAATGTCCCTTTTATATTGAGTTTGGCCGAAATTAAAGTGCGATTGAAGCGCTAATTAAGCGCTGTAGGTTTTGTTTAGTTGTTTGACTATGGGGTGATGACAGACCCTATTAAGTGGATTTGTTTTCATTCAAGGTTGATTTGATTAAAAGAGGATTAGTTGTCCAAAATCGCAAAAGATAGAGAGGTTTGGAAGGAGAAAGGCAAGACCTGATTAGTGTCTTATGTTATGTCCAATGTGATGAGACTTACGAGTATATGTTATAAAATTGTGTCCTTGTGTCTTATGTTGTGTTCCTTGTGTCTCTTGTTGTGTCCTATGTATCTTATGTTGTGTCAGATTCAGATTCATTTATTTATTGTAAAACATAATTATAAGTTCTTATTTGGTAATAGGTACATTGAGGGCGCTATGCTTTACCTCTAGGGCGTAAAAAAGTAGTAAATACAGATTAAACAATTAAATTATTAGATTAGATTAGAATTATTAGATTAGACCATTTAAATTAATACAGATATACGAACCACAAATACACAAGTATTTATAGTATGATTATGAATTTTCAATCACATTGAACAGTGTCCTTTAGACTTCATAAATTATGTGTAGTGAGAAAAAATACAAAATGTCCGCAGTTATTGTAATAAAATGAAATGAAAATTGTCAGCACTTATTTAAGAATGTTAAAGAATTTGAATGATGTCAAGAATTAAAATTAAATGTCACTAAGGAACATCAATAATTTTTACATAACAAATGTCAGAAATGTTATACCAGCATGTCATTCAAATATTCGGTGATTGAATAATAGCATATTTCTAATAAAAAAGTCTTCAGTTTTCTCTTAAAGTTGTACAAATTCTCATTTTTTATGCTATCAGGAATTTTATTGTATACCTATAGCCGGACCCATGCCTAAAATACTTCTCCTTGCTAGTGCTGTTTTGTATTTACTTGTACACAACATGGTTTTGTATTGGGATCTAAGTTGAGTGGTTCGTTTTCTAGTATCTACTATCGCAGGAAACAAGTTCAAGTTACATTTGACAAACACTGCTACTTCAAATATATATAGGCATGGGAAAGTCAAGATTTTTAATGATTTGAAGATAGGCTGACAGCTATCAGTAGTTTTTAGGCCTACCATACATCGTATACTTACACCTTTTTTGAGTTCTAAATATAGTTTCTCTTTCAGCACAGTTGCCCCAAAATATTATGCCAAATCTCAATACTGAGGAAACCTGTCCTATGTGTCTTAGGTGTCTTATGTTGTGTCCTGTATGTCTTATGTTGTTTCCTGTATGTCTTATGTTGTGTCAATGTGTCCCACTGTGGACACAAAACAAGACAACAAAAATAGTTGCGATTTACTTTTCTTCAAATCATATTCTTTTAGTGAGTCATTCTCATAACTTAGATAGTAACGACAAATGCAAATATTAAATTTGCATAAACCGTACGTAGCGATTATTTCCAGATTTCTTTATATGGAAAAGAAAATTACTTTCCTTTTCAAGCATAAACTCGTCAACGAACTGCATATTGGTAACCATAATATTATTAGCTTGTGTTATTCAAACGTCAGAAATATCAGTACTTACTTTAAATTATATCTAATAAACTATAATTTCAACTACACGTTATTCAAATGTTCAAGTAGATAGTAATCAATTTTCTTCGAGATTTGGTTTCCTGGTTTGACGATTAGAAGCCAGGATTTGTATTTTACTACACAATAAACACTGTAAGGCGATATTTTATAGTTTCTTCTGGTGTCGCTGGTACTATAAAATGGCCGGGACACATGATATTCTTAAAAAAAAAACGAAACTATGAATTTTAACAGCCCACTCTACATATTAAACAAAAGCAATAAAGTTACATTATTGAGTAATAAAAAGTCTATAATCGTCTGAAAATAGCCATATTTTTTGTTAATTTAGCATATATTTTAATGAAGGTGGTTTTGATTGATTTTTGATGTTTGTTCGCAGTTTGCAACGCCGCGGCCTGGCGGGGAGTCCTCGTGTTTGCAAGGCCCTGACTGTTTTATGGTGAGTGTTCAAAGGAAATGTGCTTAGATGGTTTGAAACTACAGCCAGACACATTAAACCTAACAATCTTTAAGAATTTTACGTAGAAACTCCTTCAATAACCTGTAACTCGCAGGTAGAAACATTATTTCAAACAGCAGTAATAAGATATTATAGCATATCCAATCATGAACTTTTGTTCTTTAAACTCAATTAAGTTCTATTTCTAGAAAAGGAAATAAATAACACAGTTTGTCTTTCCGCTTAATGCATCATGCTTAATTACTTTTCCTATATACCTATAGATAGTTAGAATAAAATAATTTTCGATAATAAAATTTCTGACTAAACGAAAAAATTTAATGACAATGATGTTTATGTAACAAAATATCATTACCACATTTTATAACAGGTTTAAACCATCATAAACTGTAATAGATATGTAGGAAACCACTTTAATATTATTAATGATAAATTAATCAATTATTGCTACGATTACAATTACAAAACCATAACTAAAAAAACATAGGTTTTCAATAAGTGAACAAACAATTCAGGCTTAGCTACTGGAAGGCAGCAATCATATCTTACTAGCAAAAATACTAATTGTGATTATTAAAATCTGCAGTTCCCAACAATTAGGGGCTAGTATTCAGGAAACTCGTAAAGCTTTTCTAATTGGTTTTGCCATTACATTTAATTACGAGTTTCTCTCTTAACATAAGTTTTATTATTGTAGATTTTCTAGTCATTCCTGATGCTTCACGATCATTTTACTAGCTACTATTTTTCTAAATTAAAGGCATGCAGTAATCATAAAACTAAAGAGTACCATGGACGAAACAGTACAAGCTTCCTTATTAACTCGCTTCGAGCGACTCTGTTTATGACAAAAGCTGTAAAAGTTAACTACAACCATTTTTTAAATCCATTTAAATTTTAGTATATAGTTCTTCTTATGTTTTTCAATCAGTGTTTATAACCTCAGTATCGTGACATAGTTCTGTACCGTTTTACGTGTCACTAAAAGACTGCACATAAAATGAATGTCTTTTTGCTACAAAACATCTGTGGGGTTAGTGCTAAAACCAATAAATTCTCACTCGGAACGTGGATTCCAGCAGTACCTTTTGTCAATACCAGTAATTAATAATCGTGGTTCGCCCGTTCTTATAATTATTAAAGCTTACCGAGGCGAGAGCGGCGTCAAGTTAACGTCAACTCCAACTAATGAGCGTTTCCAATGACAAATGCTGCATTCGAAGCGACGGAGTTGTCAAATTTGGCTGGATATCGCGTTGTCCTGGGGATTGATAACATTTATATATTGCTTACAAAACGAAAAATAATAATAGAATATTAAAAGTTTTGTCTCAGAAATAAGACATGTAGGTAAAAGTTTCACGGATTTTGAAGAATTAAAGTGCTAGTAAAGAATTGTCTTGTTGTTATATTCTGATGTATTTGTAACGATTACCTATAAACAATTTTGATTACAATCCACAAAAAAAAACAGTTTTTGCTCCAAATATAATTTCCAATAATTGCTTACCTGTTCATAATAACACGTTTTGGCGAAGCTATCTGACCATAATTATGCCCTATTCACATTACACTGTCCGTGTTTCTATGTCAGTAACGAGCTCGACCCAATTCCAAAAGTAATGACAAACGTCTGTATCCACACTCAAGTCGACGACCACCCGATAACGCACACTAATTTGACAAAAAAGATTCCGTTTGAACACACTCTGCCTGTCTCTGGGATGAGCATTAACTTTAAAATTTGTCTGTGTCAGTACACACTCCTCATTCGTCGTAATGACCGACACGATAATAAATCAAAGGAGTTCAAAAGACTAGTTTAATTGTGACGAATTTGTAATGTGATGGTTTTGTACAACATGGGTTTGTTGTTGCAGTGTTGGGAAAATTGTGAACTTCTGCAGTCCAACTACCAGGTTTGGGGAGCCATCTGCAACGAGAAAGATATTTGTGTAAGTTGACAACTTCATACAACTTCTTAATTATAACTTTGACGAGTAGTAGAATAATTTTACCTTTGTTTACAGTTCCCTGGATGCAAGATCGCATGTGAATTCCATTCGGAAGCGGCGCGCGCCTCTCAAACCCAGCCTGTCATCCACACGAAGGGCGAAGGGGTGATGCGTGTGAGTGGAGCGCTTGCACGCTGGCCCCCTCCGGCACCCCGCGCCGCGTCCCGCCCCGTGCCCCTCGTTTACGTCGTCATGCGACGTGCCGCGGAAGGCCCCTGGCGGCAAATAATACAAACTCAATCCTTAGCAACGAGAGTACCTTCAAACAACGAAGGCGCCCTTCTTCGAGTACTTGTTGTCGACCCATTAGGACTCGTCACCATCTACAGTCCTGACGAAACTTGGGTAGCTCACGATACTAATACTTCCAACCACGATGAACACAAGTGGACACTCAAGGAGATATCCCTCATTCATCAAAAAGTTCTAGTTATTGGTGAAATTGCATGGGAACCTAGAATAGCACGCGGAGTCTATTTAGTTACTTGGGAAGTAGACGGTGGAGGCCTAAAAGGCAATTTATTTACGGACTCCACCAGAGTTACTCTATCATTATGGCCGGACACGATCTACCACATTCAAGTGGAGCTTGTATCTCGCACACCGGGTGTTGACAATGAAAGGTCAGAGACCATGACTATCGATACCAGTAGAGCTCAACGCGTTTCAACCGAAAGCGTTCAGGATGTTCAAGTGAGTGAAGGAGACCGCCTGATGTCCGTTCTGGTCAGCTCTATGAGAGGGGAACGTGTACCAGAGCGATCACCTGACTCTGAGCTAGTACTAGGCTGTTTGTCAGCTATGATTGCCTTTGGATTGGCTGTACTAGCCGCGGTCTTATGGAGGCGGAGACGACGAGGAACCTTCCCAGGAACCAACGTTTACATCGGTTCGTCGTCTGTGTTAAAGCGAAAGCTGGTTGAGGACTTCGCTCCAGCCGCGCACTGTTTCCAGCCGGTGCTGGTGCCGGAGACACCGACCAACGATTCAGTGCCGCGTGACGTGGTCGTGTGACGTCACAGCTTTGATATGCTGTCGGTGGAAGACCGCGTCTTCAGTTCCTAAGTATTTGGACGAACTCCCTAAAAGACAAGTAGTTCGAGTGGAAAGAAGTGCTGTTTGTGATACTCTAAAACTCTTAAAGAGAGATAATAAGTGAAAGTTAAATTGCATTTATTGAGGAATGTCGTGTAACTTGTTGCGTTGTAAATTGTAATGGACTTTGGAACACTGTATGTAAATGCTGCTGTAATAAAAATTACTCGTGTAATTTGGTTTGTACGTAGAGCTAGGCGATTGTAAATTAAAAAGTTACTACTTATAAATGTATTTATGAAACACAGTAAGGTTAACACCAGAAAAATTAGTTATGTACATATGTTAAGAAGAAAAATAGTACCTAAATGATAATTTTCTAAAATATGACTTGATTTATATACTGCTTGTAAATAAATAACTGTAATGCGTGTACCGGTTTTCGATGTTCAATTTCAATTCGTTTTGTATTTCTAAGGAAAATATCGGGATCTACTACAAGAGTACGAAATATGGAGTTTCATTTTAGATTGCCTTGAGTTTTTGGAACGAGATCAACAAAAATGTTATCTTTCAAATGGAACATAAAATGAAATTTCAATTTGTTTCATGTTATTGTAGTCGACTGTTATACGGAATCAAGTTTATTAGACTAATCGGTATAAATATCTAGAACTATTTTTACAACTAGTCCTTATTATCGTTTAGTTAAAACATAGTTATTAGATATATTTTACGATAATAGTTTTGATGAGGTTCTTACTCATTCTAGTGAACTTTACGATGTCTTCTTCAGCAATAAACATATATGTATGTATTTGTAAATAATGGAAACATTTATTGTAAAAACATAACAGAGAAATTATATTTTTCTTGGCCTATGACAGATATTTGTAGAAGTTACGGGTGGATGTATCGATTAAGGTTTTTTCCACAAATTATAAGTTTTGGTTCAAATGCGATATTCCCCTGATATGTGTCTCTCTGAATCTCGTAGCCATACACGTAATATTACGTATATCACAGTGTAGTGTCATAATTATTTGTTTAAAGTTGATGTTAGCCTTTAAACACTTGTACTTAATAACTTAAGTTTCGTTTCGTAGTGCAAAAGTGTAAAAGAGACCAAAATTATATATAATTTGAAACAAATTTTGGTTCTGTGACAACCAAAATCCGAGTAGGACGTAAGTTAGGAGCTTAATTAAATTTATTTATTTTTTTGTGATTTATTAGTACCTTCACTCGATTTTGTAAATAAACGAATTGCTATAAATGACGGCGCTGATCTTTAACGTGTATAAATAAATATGTCTGCCAAATTACAGCTGTGTTTTAATGTTATCGACAGTGTTTCCATCGAAGGAAAAAAAATTGATGTGCTATTGTTCTCATCGTCTTTTGTTTCCAAATACTGCACAAAGAATCTTTCCAGTGCTCCCGGAACGACGGCTGTATAAAAACTAAATACTTTGGTAATTTATATAATTTAGAGTGGACGGCTAACGAACGGTTCTGACACCTTAGGCGAAATTACCGAACTTTTTCATTACATTCTTGTACTTTCTTGACGATTTATAAACGAGTGTTGGGCAATTACGTTTTTATACGATGATAGTTTAAAGGCATCGAAGAAATGTATGTACTTCAGTAAATGCCAACGCGAAGTTTTAGCACACCGCGCAGTTTTTAGGTTTATCGACATTACTTGACAGAACTTTTCATTAGTGGATTTTTTTTTGTGTTTTTTATATCTGACTAGCACAAAATACCAAACAATAGTTTTGAATAGACTTAAAAATATTTTACTTTCGTAACAAAAGGTTTAAACATTTACTCATAGTGCGCTTGAGCGCTAGCAATAAATGTCATAAATACAATATAACAATTCCATATCGATATTAATTTTTAATACTTTGTGGGTTTAGCCAGGGATTTGTCGCTTGAATAAACATCAATCATTTCAAAGAATCCTTTAAACAAACATTGAGATTTAACTTCGGTTAAAGGATACCGTTGGGGCCGCCTAGCCTTTCTCGGATAAAACGGTACTATTGTCTGAGGATTAACGTCAACGAATTTGTTGTCAACAAACGCCTGATCAAACAAAAAGATTTGTGCCTCACACAACCAAGGTACCCCCTATTCCAACTATTGCCGTCCTGTTCGGCCAGCTTAAATACTTACCCAATTTTTTTTTTTCGAATAACGGCGTTCAACAATGAGTCCTGTTTTTAAAACGCGTCGCTCCAAAAAAAGTCCGTCGGCGGGCGACGCACAGAAAAAACCGAAATAAGTAAGTAATCGTAAATTCCGTCCTATCTTTTAAAAAGCCAATTACGAAGTTTGAGTTTCATTAAATTGAGAAATCCATTAAGCTAATCGCTAAGTTGGGAGCCACCAACGTGACGATTATGAAAAGGTTATTCCGGCATGCAAATGTGAGGGCATCTTAATGTAAATTACGTGTAAGTGGAAGACAGAGTCGGCATTCTGAGCTATAATAGACGACTGCATCCATGGATCCCCATAATTCACGTCGTAAGATTAGATATAGGCTTTTTGTTTTCACATCGTTAAAGTCGAATCACGGTGTCGTTTTTTTTAATAAAAAGGCAGTTTAGATAGTCGCCCTTTTGGTATCGGCTTCTAGTTTTTCTCATTCGTTTTCATTAAGAAAAAACTTATTCAGTTTGATTTGGAAATCTATGATTATGGTAACGTAGGGCCATTTATTTTAGTTACCCATTTTATTCTTGGCCCGCGGTTCTAGTATAAAGCATAGGCTCATAAATAACGAGGAAAATAGAAGGTGAACGCTTCCAAGAGTATCCTTTTGGGAGCGGGCAAAGCATTCTTTTAAGATTTATTACAGAACTTGAGCACATTACTTATTCCTATGTGCCTTTGGAAAAGATAGTCCTTTGAACGTAGACATTTTTTCGGATCGTTTTAATTCATACTGATTGGTATTAGTTTTATGACTCAAATGGTTATGATTTACTATTTCTATCTATGTCATTCTCATTCCAGTTCCCATGACCAACTAATGAAGGCGCACATTAAAAAGTTGGTGCTTAATTTTCAATTGCAGAACTATAATTTATCTTACTAGATATATATACTCTACTAGCTATAAAAAAAAGATCACATACCTATAAATAATTCTCTCATAAAATAAAAGTACAAAAATCTCATAAGTTACAAGGAAAATTGCGAGATATCAGCTCAGTCCCGATCCCCAATAACACAACATGTTATGCTCCATGATCTGGATTATCCCGCGATTACAAATCCTTATTCCACGTCGATAGATAACCTAACTTATAGTCAGAGATATTGCAATCGGGATATTTTAAGTTGATCCTATCTAAACTGCCGATGCAAAGCGAATGTGTGGGACAGACTTTCTTGTTAACGACCTCAGTACAACTATCTTTTATGTAACTGAAATGTTGTCTGATACCGAAGGCTGTTTTTTAAACCTGGATGTGTTACTCCTTTAAATTATATCTATAACACTTCAGTGTGATGAATATTATTGTGTGTTTCTAGCTCTCGGACTACTGCACTATTTTAACAAAATTGGGTTAGTGAAAGTAATTCAATTATTTTTTATCGCTCCATTCTTGGCGATAACAGGCATTCCTATTGGTCACTGGAATAATGTAATTGAATATCTATTCCGGACCCGCGTTAAAATGAAATCTTTTGTTAAATAACGAGTAGGTAAGCAACAAAAGCTTGGTAACCGATTTAACATAAAAAGCTGGAGATATAAAAAATAAATCGATGTAAGTAAATAATCCACTTTATGAAAGAAACCTACTTAAGGCTCACTACGCTTCTTTTTCTAGCAAGATTGATCGTAACAAATCTGATATTGTGGTAGAAGAGACAACGAGGCCAGACTGTATTACATGATGTACATATAAACAAGATGAATGTGGAAAAAACAAAACGTGTAAGTATTAGTAAGTAAATTGCGTTCTCGTATTCGCAAATCAACATGAGGAAAAGGCTGGTATGCAATATGTATAAAAAAAAACCCTCTCCAACCCGAAAGGGGCACGTAGGTACTGCAATAACATTACCTAAAAAGTAATAAAAAAATGTTATTAATATTGAAAATAAAAAAGTTATCGCTATTTAAAAATCACATTATTAGTACCAAAACTACCACAAATACATAAAAATTACCAAATTTTCACACAGGGGTCATAAGTTATGACTTGTAGACAACCCCACCCGCACCCCTTGTAATCAACCGGTAAAATTCTCTATTGAAAAAAAAAGAGACATTTTTTCTTTTTTTTTCCTTAAAATTACCACATAAATAGATTCTCAGTACGATACCTAACAACACCCTCAAGGAACGGACAGGGATTTTTTACATATTGTATAGCACATATCTACAAGATGATGCATGGGACCAGCATCGTATTGAGAAAAAATCAACTGTCCCATAAAAAACTTCAATACCTAGTAGTACTCGATCCAAATGTAAAGGACAGCTGTTTTTTTTTTTCTTGATTATAATGTTTGTCCAGAGAAGAAAGTTGTTCAGTTTGAAGGTCTGTACCACACCCTTAAATATGCTCACACATTTAGCTTCAATAATGACAGCTTAGTAAGGCCATAACATTTCATTTTCTTAATAACAACGGTTCCAGGATATTACCACAGGACGCGTTAGCCCTTAAAAATACATTATTTACATAATATGAATGCAATGGCACACGGTTTATAAAAAATTTAATACGTCCATTTGCTAAAGTCTAGTTCAGATAGGACGGAAACTCACGTTATGCGATTACCACTAGTCTAAACTAGGCTTAATGACTGTCAGATGGGCATTTCAAGAGCCAGAAGCGTGGCTCCTTATCTAAAGTTGCGGTTTGAATCTAAATACTAGCAGCCGTTGTATTTAATGTATACCTATGGAGATTTTATGTTTTGAAAGGAAAATAGTTACCTACGTAGTACAAAATTGTTAAAATACTAAGCAGACATGAGGGGAAAAACGTTCTTATAATTCCAATTATTTCGTCATGAATAGCATCAATAATAATCAGTCCGAAAGGTGAACATCTTATGTATTTGGAAGTGCTTACTTACGTATATAAGATTCAGAAAATTCAAAATATTTTATTTCACATAAACCTACATGGGCACTTATCGAACGTCAGAAGCTAGGGCTCGGTTCGAATTTGTCGTTTCCTGGAGAAAATCCGGCAAGAAACTCCACGGTTAATCTTTTAAAAATAATTGGCTTTTACAATAATTTCAAATAACAGTGTTAATAGGTATGGGAGAACTATGCAGGTCTTTCAACAAGTACCAGTATAGACTTTGCAATGTAAGTAGACTCATACTCATAAGTTCATATTGCAAAAAATTAGTTAGCGGAACATTGACAAAGATACGAAAAAATCTATTGGCAATATAACTTCTATAGAGTAAGTTATACGTAGACAGCTGAAATGTAGGAAGAAAGTGCAATCTACCTATTTTTTTAATTTTAGATCTACTTTCCATATAACTGTTAGTAATAATTGTTATCCTAATTAGCGATAAAATCTTCAATGTCATCAACAGTTCCGTCTGAAGATTTTGTAAATTATTCTCTTCAAAATGTCAGGCCTCCTCTCAATCAAAGACGGCAATTAAGGATTGGCAATATTAACGAAAGGTCGAATGAATTCTTAAGAATTGAATGTTAATTGATGGCAAGCTCTTGTGAAGCAATTACCACTAGTCTTAGCGACTGTCAGACGGACATATCAAGAGCTGCACGTCTACTTATCTGAGCTCGCGAGAGTGCATTTATCAAAAGGAAGCCGTTTCACACACCACCTTGCGTTGGATGGTTTGTATAGAATATTGGATGTATGAAAGTTAAGCTATAGAGTAAAAGTCTAGAAATAAACACTATACTTCGTTAAAGAGAGCCTTGGTGGCTCAGCGGTAACAGCTACTTACGAGTTGAGGTCGTAGTTTCGAACCCAGACAAGCGCTTTACTTTATGTAAATTATTTTTATCACCACTGCTCTCGAAACGGTGAAGAGAAACATCGTGAGGAAACCGACATGTCCTAGAACCAAAAAATTCGAAGACGTGTGACATCTAGCAATCCGCACTGGGCCTGGGTGGTGGATGACGGCCCTCTCCCCGAGAGGAGGCCTGCGTCCCAGCTGTGGGAATATTATAGGCTGATTATGCATACTTTGTTATAACAAAATCTATCACGTAAAAAAATAATTAAGAGTTAACATACTTATTAGTCTATTAAGCTGGATTGTTATCAATTATTAAGAACCTTGGCTATTAAGAATACAGGAAAAAAATGTATGGAGCTAGAAAACTTTTTAATTCCAATACATTTCTTATTCAGTACTTACTTATTATTTTTTTTTGATACTCAACATTAGTCTTAATCATATAGATTAGCCAGTGTTATTAGTAAAGCTATATACCCTGTTTTAAGGATAGAGCTTATAATGTCTTTGGTATTTTAGAAAAGAAAAAAAAATAAAAGACCACACAAGGATTCCAGTAGATCAGCTACAGTCCAATCAATACTGAAGACAAAAACGTAATTTATTGCATTACAAACTGTTTTTATGACTCCATTTTGAAAAAGGTTGACGCGGATAAAACAGTGAAGATGTACAATTTATATTCAAACGTTTGAAACGACATGTATTTTATGGTTTCCATGAATCTTTAACTTGCGGATCGCGTTCGTACGTATAAACAAAACAATCGTGTCCTTTTTCTGCAAAAAATACGTAGTTAGTTTACATTTTTATATCTAGGGACAGACGGGGAAATTCTGTTTTAAGTAAATTTACACCCCACTTAAATTTATCGTGTTATAGCAATTTCATACAACCGTCATAGAATGATGAGAGTTGTCATTCTACGACAGAATGACAGTTGTGATTTCAATATCCTACGAACAATTTTAATTTGGTACTCACTATGTTTATCAATTATTTTCCCTAACTTTACACTGTTCTGTTTTATTATATTTCAATAGTTGATCCTAACCCTAGGGAAATACCAGTGAATTGGAACACGATGAAGATTCTGTCGAAATAAACGAACAAAATTTAATTAAATATAACATTGGGAACAAGTGCTCAATTTGTATAGCTGTGTGCCTACATACTATTGTTGTAGTAACATTTTTTACAAGTCGTTTTTAGTCAGATATAAATTGGACTAACAGCATTTGTCATGTTAGGTGAAAAGTTGAACACTTTTTATGTATTTGAGGCTAAGTTCAAGGTATATTTAGCCGTATTTATGTAACAACTAAATTTATTTTTATTTGACACTAAAATCATAGCAGTCACTAAATACATGAGGATTTGGTATGATTTATATAACTAACTATGAAGTCAGTTATGCAAATGTTTTCGGAAGGGTGACTAAATTATAGTATAAGTATTATTGTATGTTTAGTGTTTTAAATACGGTTTTGAAATGGTTTTTTTCTACTACAGGCTAATCCTAACACAAGAAATAATGACTGATTTAAATATTTCTTGTGATACGATTATTAATAATTTTTGAAAATATCTCAAATTCGTTTAAGTAGAAGCAAAATTTAAAATAAAAATTGGATTCTTAATATTATCTATACAGGCCCGTTTTAGCACAGCATCCACAACTTCTGACAGTTTGATACGAACAAGCTAGCTAATGTGAAGGGGCTTTAACCCTCCGGTGCGCCGGCGCAGTAATGGGCGGCTGTCAACGCGTGGGCGATCGACTAAACATCAGTTGTAAATACAAGGTAAATATTTGTCTTCGATATAATTACTGTAATTGTAGAAGACGTAGACGTGGAGTTCATTAAATTAATTGAAGTGTAAATTGGTCAGGTATTATAGTTATGCGCAAGAGTTGAACCACTGTGCAGTGAAAAAAGAACGTGGATTTTAAATGGGTGCTAAAAGGTGTTAACAACATCATGATACTATAATTCGAAGTCTGTTAACTTTTTGTAGCAAAAAATATTGAACAACAAGTATTTCATTTTATTGTGCTGATTGGCACTGCTTACAACCCTAAGTACATTTGTTTCAGGTAAAACCAAGTCTTTATAGGTTTACTAACGACATGTGCATCGACTTGACCACTTATACAAGTCTATAAACCCTTACCATGATGTTTAAGTTATGCGGCAATACTTAACCTACTTCACATAATCCAAACAAACGTAACGAACACTACGAGTGTTTGTTCAATGTGTGTTCTTACTTGAAATAATATGAATATGTACAAGGACGCCTAGTCTAGTGTTTGGAAAAGACCTGTCCGTAGACTTGTATAATAAACGAATTCAGGATAATTCGTAGGTACGTATCAGGTAGGTAGATACGCATGTATCCTCAAAAGTAATTAAAAAAAATTGTAGTATAAAGTTTAAAAAAAAAATGGAAAATCCAAAAGTGCCCGACTCATAATGCTCATTTGAACGTATAAAATTTTTTTTTTTTCAAGCGACTTTTCTTGAACTATGTTTTGACTGCTTTTTTACCCATCAATATGGGTAAAATTTATCACCACGCAATCTTTACGTTCTGTCAAAGACTATTATTTAGGTTTGCTTTGTTGGTTGCTAGGCAACGGAAGAGGGTTGAATTTGGAAATATTTATAGATATTAAAATTTGTTAGTTTTCTATTAATTATAATTAAACTACTTTGAATAAAAGTGCAATTTTCAATAGGGTTCCTCCTACGGCTGAAAATAAACTATAAAAAAAAATTACTTAATTGATTTTTTCGCAAGCTACAATGTTTTCAGGTTTCAAACTTCATTGACGGTTTTTTTTTTTTAATATTATGTTTTTTTCGTTTCTGCTGGATTCATTTTTTTTAAGTACTAGAATGTCCATGAAATCTATACAATGGTATATAAATTAAGTAGTTGTTGTGTACTAGCAGGAGTGTAAAAATAAAAACAGTTGCAGAAAGGAGGCAAAACAAATTTTTCGATCGCAAAGCACGCTCTAATGCTTCGCATTATAAGTCTTGCAATAATGACATACCATACAAACTACTATCATACCTCTCTCCTTCATTGCTGCTTTTTTGTATCTTCGACAACCTGTAACAGAAGATCAACGAAAAACATGAAATAATAATTTTCAAACTATATCCTAGTCACTTCATACCTAAAAGTACGTGATCAAAACTATCTATAAAACACAAAATAGCTTCCACACTATTACCCCGTCACTGACGAGGGTTAGCGATTATATCAGAAGAACCTGTAGTCACATAGCCATTACTCTTCTAGATAGGTACCGATATCTGCGGTACTTATGAATAAACACTTACCGATATTGAATGCAGCCCGTTTACGCCTATCATTGGGGTTGCGAGCTGCCATGTTCGATTTACCCAACACTCAATGTAACTGGTAACCGCCGGTGAATACTGGAATCTTGAATAGATATAGTGATTATTACTAAGATTAGGTTGCTTTGAATGGCTTCAGAGCTGTTTTATTGGTTGTTTGGATCTGTGTGCAGAATTGATTTCTGTTTAAAAACAATTCCAGCCTTGCTATTCTGTAAACATCTCACCGTGATAACTTGGGTGAAGTGAGCTTGATGTGAGCTGTCATTGCACCTAAAGCTAGGGATTGACATTATGGACACTCACTTCATGCTCACTTCACCTCACTCTTCACGGTGAGATGTTTACAGAATCGATAAGCAGGTTCAGAATTGGGATTTGGTGACTACAGTTTTATATTAATGTAGACGAACCCACAATAGCTACGGAAATTCTAGTGCATCTCACACGAATGGTAAATTTCTCACTCATGTAGGGTTTCTAAAGTAAACTAATTCTGTTTAGGTTGACTAAACAAAAACCACACACAAATTAATGTCACCTCAATTTAAGGGTAACTTTCTGAAATGAGGCAACCACCGCAAAACACTGGCTCCCGATGCCAATCAATCAATAATTCGCGGAAGCCGAGAATTATCTCGAAATAACTGTTTATAACTCTTTACAAATTATATACTGTACTGCTAGATCAAATACGAAGGAAGCTTTACGGAGTTTAATTACCGTCGTGTACCTACTTCGACGAAGTTACTGTGTTACGTCTATTTTCGAAAGTTTACTTATCGGAAGGTTGTCTTCTTGATAGCAACGTAATATCACTAAAATTAGGTATTAATAAAATTCTATGAAATGTGCAAATATTTTCTAAATTTTTTTAGACCAGTTGATAAGTTCGGTGTCACAAAATCGAACTTAAATGAAATAGGATTCACACTGACACGACTGCATGTCAGGAAAATGATTACAATTTGGCGAAACATTACGATTTTCTATCAATTACTGTTTTAAAAATAAAATGCATTTATGTTCAAAATAATCGTAAGTAAGTTAATTCTCATCACTAATTATCGACAGCAAACACGTTTCGGTAAACACTTGAAATTATATTGATATTAAGCAGTAAGTACAAATTCATGTGAAGAGATATTTTCGCAAACATAACTATTATGGTAAAGAGGTTCTACGAAACAGATTCAATAGACCATAGGGCCTTGATATCGTAACATTAAGTTAATTTACACACACACAAAGACTTAATTCTTCGAAATGGTTTACAAAGGTGGAAGGTACTGAGTTCATCAAAATTTTAGCAGTGACGTTATCAAGCTCTATTAAACTATAGAAGAGTGACGCTAATGATATTTTTGAAAACACCAAAGATCATTTCCTAGTTGATTGTTGTGTTGTTGTTGTAAGTACTTCTCCTATTCTGATTCTGAATATTAAACAAATGAATCAGTAGGCAGTCACACATAATATATAGATACTACTACAGTTGTTCAGGCTTTACAAAAGGCCTTCAAAAAGTGACAACATTTTAATGTGTTATTACAATGGCAACATCACCATCAATGTCAGTGTCACAGTGACGTTGTGACTTTTATAATTTATCTGTAGAACTTTCCCGCCAATACCCAAAAGAAAAGCCTTGTAAAAACATCGTCGTCGCAAATAAATAATATTGTATACTGCAATTCGGGCCTTTTTTTGCACCGTTATATCCCCAAAGATATAACAACAGTTACTACTTCTGTATTAGTGAGATAAAGATGAAGTGAATATAGATATATACATGAAAATATAACTAGGCCTAAATTAACACATTTCCAAGCGTTGTCCATATAGTGTTGGCTTGAAACCACGCACAACAAAGCCATGTTAAGTTTAAATGTCGCGCTAGGACGAGACAAATCGCTTGCCCATCGCTTGCGATCACGATACCAACTTGTTTTAGTTGACTTTTACAAGACTTATAACTTGCAGGGAATTATAAAGCATGGCATATTGAATATGTCATGCCATCATCGCAGTTTAGGCGATCTTATTTGAATGAATGTCGAATATTTTAGATTTATAGCAGAATATAATGTCATAAAAGACGATAAAGTTTTTTAGGACGACACATAAAATTCTAATAAATCATAAATGATAAAAGACAAGGATATAAAAGCAACAGATGTAGTGAATTAAATGAATGCTAAGTCTATTGTTACAAGAGAAATCGCTATCAATAAAAATCTCAACGAATCCATTGAAGAAACTACTTAAAACCCACCGATTACAAAGTTTAAATTAATACCTTTGCTACTCGAATTTCTAACTGAAATTAGCATTCAACTTCGATATCCGATAGCTGAACTGTTGCTTCCAAAGTTGCAATTACGAATAGTTCGTATGTTGTTGAATGAGTACAACAGGTGGCGTTACCGGTTAATTACGATAAACAAAACCGGTTATAATAATTAGTAAGGGGCGGTAGTGGGAGGGGCACGCCGCTGTCCGTAAAGGCGTGGTCGCTTTTCGGCGACTCAACTCATGTATAATTTAACACGTGGACTATGTCGTAACTGTGAGCTTTTATGGTGATATCCGATTTTGTTTGGCTCTGGGATTTTGTGGGCAAATGACCTTAAGCGGCGAACACAAGATTTCAGATCAAATCTTGAAATTGAGTTTGCATACAATGTCTGTCACGAAAAGAAGTTTCGATCTGTATTCAATTAGCCTTGAGGCATCCATACCCTTGAATTAAAATTTTCCATAAATCGTTGATCAACAGTAACGTTCCTAGAATTATCATGAAACGACAGCCGTGGTCAGACCGTCACACAATTTTTTATCTGATCGAAACACTCAAAACCTCTTTTTGCTTAGCTAGGCATAGCAGTAGCTTCATGTTAAACCACATTACTTTGCAGTAAAAAACAAAATAATAACTCCATATCACGTAGCAATCAGCGCACAATTTACTAAACTCTACTTAGCTTGCGCTGCGCGTGCGTTGATCGTGCGTACTGCGCGTGACTCAATGGATGCACTGTGGACCAATGTTGGGGCCAACATTTGATCATAATTTCTAGATGGACATTGTGGAATAAAGCCTAGGTTTTGCACATTTAGAAAAAAATATGTCCGTCGCACATTTATTTTTATCTATCGACACTCATAAATGTCTTGTATGTGATAAAGCCTAGAATTGATAGATATAATAAAATTTCAATAGGCACTTCAGAGTTACAGCTGGTCTCAGGTGTTTCAATGATAAAAATATTCTATTAGTTAGACTTCAACTTGTTTGTTTTCGCACAAGCACAGCATCCACCACAACATTTATTCCAAGTCCGAATAAAAATAAATTTAGTGATCTTGTGTTCCATCCCTTAACCAACTCAATCACCAACATTTGAACCAATCTCATGTCGGCTTACTACAGCTTTAATAGTCTAATTCACTTGCAAGCCCCGGCGGCGGAGTTTTTGTGACAAACTAACGTTCGTGGTGAAGTTGTGAGTTTTATTGTGTACGTGACGGGGCATCTGATAGCCTGCATGCATCCTGTATACACAATGTGTAGGTAAATAACATTGTCGTGGGTCATGGAAATATAGCACTCAAATAAAAAATTGAATGTAAATGAATGACCAAGAGTTGGTGAATATATGAATAATGATGGAGAGGACGTTATGCCTGGATTTGACGATACAGAGAATGTCATATAGTTGGCAACTGATGTAGAATCAACTGATGTAAAAGTATTTTCTTCGGTGCAAGCATTATCGTCGAAAACATCTTTGTTGTATAGCTATAAAACGCTTCAACACGATTGTAGAGAGCACAATCATGTTGATACGCTATATCTTGCAAAGACAATGACGTTCAATGAACTCATTAAACAGCACGGTAGAAACAACAAAATTAAATATTTTGTATATCCGAGAAATACATAGTAAATATCAATTCTGCTTTCCACTCGAGTAACCCCCATGAACAATTTCAAATAATGGCGCTCTATGTTAGTCATATTACATTGCAACAACTACCAATAATTTTCAAAATTGAGATTGATGGGTTTACAAAAGAATCTGCAAATGTGCGTAATCTATTATGAAGTCATAGGGGAACGTCCTTAAGTGCCTATTAGGCGATCAATCACCCCGTTCCCATATAATGACTGACTTTCCATTACAACTATAAACTTGTCCATCCATTATCATTTCATTTTCGAAACATACATGCCAAATGGGATCATTAAACTTGAAATTCTATTAGAAGCGTGTTATCCGATAGTCGGAATAGACATAAAACAAAGCTGTATATTTTTCACCTCATTAAAACATTCGTACCGAACGAACTCATTTCTCACAACGTTGCTAGAAACATAAAATCAATTACTATTAGTTTTAGAACCAAGACGGTTTACAGATAAGTAAATTGCAACATGCAGAGAAACGGCCTACACATTTTTCAGGGCTTGCCTTTAGATGGTATCAATAATTGGCATATCTGTGAACCGGCACACGGTAGATCATTTAATTTTCTTAATAATTTTCTATCGCAGAGCGCCTGAGGCAACGCGCGCCGGTCTTGCCTGCTTCTCGTTTTATACTTTTTAGTAATACAGTATAATCAATCTCACTGTACGGATGTTTAGGCCTAGATGTAGTACATGCGATTATATTGAGATAAATTGTTTTGATGCGACGGTGGAATAAATAGAAAATAGTTTTTAGTTTTAATTGAACACTTTGGTTGATTGTCCCGATGGTTTGAAACATGTAACTGCAGAAACTATTGATGAATTCTTGTTCATTATATCAATATAGTTATAGTCATTATTTGAAAATTAATCTTCCTATGGATTACATTGTAGATAAGCATCAAATACAATGCCTGAACCCAGGCCCACCTCAGGACTTTCAAACATATTCTTAAATTACAGAGAAAAGCCAACATATCACATGTCGCAGTCAACCCTTGCATCTCACCTCACAGTTTACTGCACCGGTAATCTGAATCAGTTGCGTCGACCAGTGATTTATAGGAGCCGCCCGACGTCCCAGCATTCCGCTTTGTCTCAACCCGCAATAAAGGTAATTTCGTTACAAACTATGGACGTCCGTAGACCCTGTACCTTTCTATTAGCGTTACGAAAAGGTATATATAATCGAACCTGTAAATTAACTTGATTTTGTTTGGGTTTTGTAACAGCTTCTATGGAACATGCTTTTATTATTTCTATAGTTTCTATTGTTATTGCCATAAGGTTTATTATATCTTCACTGACATATGTATTAGCAATAGTTTCTTTATTAACATCTTTCCATCCAGTTTCTTTAACAAGTTGAACTAAATTACATGCAGTATCTATCGCAAGTGCGGCAGCATCATTCAGACTGTGTGTAGCAATAAGTACTTGCATCTAGATGCTGTACCAGTGACAGGTTAGTAATCCATCGCTTGTGAGCATCACAGAACTGGTTTCTGCAATTGACTCTTACAACTTGTGCGGGTTAACAACCATTTGAAACAGGGCTTTCTTTTATTTCTAGATTAGCAAAATGTATATAGGAAGATCTTTTTGTTAAAACTTTATCTGTTTGCATGGTGATCTTAGAATCATTTCGATGCTTAATCTTTATTTAATTTCGATTTTTTAAACGTTGAAATAGAAAAATAAAAAAGTATCCCAATTTGGATATGATCTATCTAATGAAGAAGCTTCAAAGCTGATCAGTCCGGAAAAATACCGATCATATGAAAAATACATCTGCAAGAAAACGGAGAACTGGATGTATATTATAATTATCAATCTACAGGTCATGACTAACGAACTCCAGAGACATGAGACATGTTTCTATTTCCCCATAATGCAGGTGTGTACCTATTTAATCCATTATGAAACTTATTATCTCTGCTTAATCTATTACAGGTGCTGCAATGGACTGAATGACAGTATTGGTAAATCGTATTAATGTCAACTGTTGCAACGAATTGGCATTTATGAACTGATACAATTATATAAATTGCGGTTCTATGACAAATCACGATTTACCTGCCTTCCAATTGTTTATCTGCAAAATGGATTTTGTAATTGCACGTTTCTTATGAAACGGTAATAAATAATTCCCTTGATAGATAACGGTGCTTAATTAAATTATGAATCTGCGGAACATTTTATGGAACTTTATGTTTCCAATTTTAGAGTTCCCAAACTTGGTAAACCAGTAATCTAAAATTGATAACAACACTCTCTACATTATCATTATCTCCGATGACATCAAAGTAAATGGCTTCTGTTCATCTTATTTGCACAAAATATCTATCTTTCTTAGCTTCTGCTATAGTCACTAAAACAAGTTTTAATTTTATTGTCAAAATCCATTAAGATAAAAAAATGAAGACTCGCGCTAAGGTATCAAAAACAAACACTCACCCAAACAATATGATATGAAAATAGACTTAATTACGCCTACGGTCTTAAATTAGCATAATTAAGGATCGATGAATAATAGACTCTACGACCTAGGACTTTAAGATAGGAATAGAGTTAAAAGCTTTGGCTAATAACCTAACCTACAGGGTGAATCAATTGTATCCAAAGAGGCGAGCATGGAGTTAAAGTTTGTGTATGCTTTTCACA
Source organism: Agrochola circellaris (assembly GCA_914767755.1). Classification (NCBI taxonomy): domain Eukaryota; kingdom Metazoa; phylum Arthropoda; class Insecta; order Lepidoptera; family Noctuidae; genus Agrochola; species Agrochola circellaris. The sequence goes on from OU611853.1 coordinate 8,540,884, forward strand.
CAGAAACTACTAATATCTAATAAGAATGTAAAGTATCGCCGTGCAGGATATTACCTGATTTTGATCATTAGTTGTGAAAATGGGAAAAACAATTTTAACAAAACAATTTGTGATTTGAACAGTCGAGTTCTTTGTTTTGCATGTGGCTGAAAGGAATTTTTCAAATAAATTAAGTATTCATGGAAAATTACAAATATCCGCAACAAGTTTTCCGAAAAATGACGCGAGACTGACGTTTGATCACTTTTTTACAAGAAACTACTTTTGATTTTGAACATTTAAAAATATCGTCATCATCGTTATACGGTCTACTTGCATGTGGCTGAACAATAAACTAATATAATGTTTTGAATTACCTATTGTCTTGGCCAGTACGTTGGTCAAGACTAGGAAACTTTGGGGCAATTTTTTTGCGTTAAGCCAGAGCAGACATAGACTAATTTGAGAAACGACGCCGACCCTTTTCCAAAAATATGTATAGGTATAACTTACTCCAACCAGTATTTCCGTAAAGGCAAAACTCAATCAAAGTGTCCTTTTTACAATTTAGGATTCAGAATCAATATACAGCTCCCTCGTTTAAACCCGTTTCAGATTAAATGCGTCCTGTATGTATCAGAGGAGAATGTTTTATTCAATGTATTGAATCACTACAACCTAATCTTAATTGGTATGGCAATTCCCAGCATAATTGACATTAAACGATTTATAGACGCCGACATCATTTAATGCCATATTATAATGAACATTTCAAAGAAAATATCTGCTAGTAGGTATGTTAATTACCAAACTGTATATGATTAATACTTAATTCAGAACAAGATTTTTAATATAATCGAATTATTTGTTATTTCATATAATGCTAATTAGTCCAACTATAGTTTACGATATGGCGATCTAGAATTTTATTATGTGATGCAGGAAAAGTAATAAAAATATAATTATGTTGTAAATAAAAAAGGCGACATATTAACAATCTAAAATCTTAGATCTCCAATGATAAAAGGGTACGTAAAATGTGAAGTTTTATGAGGCATAAATATGTTTTTCCTCCCAAAATTGCAATAAATAATTAGGATAATAAATTATTTAGTTGTTTATGTTGATAGAAATGATAAGGCTACCACAACTTAAATGCCAAGGCCAACAAAGGTTTCTGCTTAAATTTCTTCATGTACAATTTGAGTTTTAAAGGTAACCTCTGAAACTAAATATCTACAAAGAATATTGTGTTCTGGTGCGATTGAAATAATAGTAGCATTGTGCATCTCAAAGACCACTGTCACTTCTTCAAGACAGCGAATAGAAAAAATACCTACGTATTATTGAAGCTAACTCAAAATATACCCAAGCATAGTTAGTAAAATTTATATGGGACCACCTCTGAATGACTTCCAAAACCCAAAAAGAATCATCAAAATCAATTTATAATTGGCGGAGTAACCGCGTAAACAAGATACAAAAAAGAAAAAAAAAACAGTGGAATTGAGAACCTCCTCCGACTTCACTTTTTGAAGTCGGTTAAAAATACCCAGAATATTCATCTATAGTGTATTTAATAGGCTTTTTCGATGATGCAACTAGTAAATACGAAAAACTTTCACTAAAATCACAAAAAAAAACATAGGAAACACGTGTAATAAAGCTATAATCGTACCCAAGTCATTTACGTAATGTTGAAAAAACCTCAATTATTTCGGAGCCATAAACGGAAAATAGTGGCACTTTAATTAACCTATATGGTGGGTAGTAATTACACATGCACCAATTTCACTGGATTAACCAAATTTGAATTGCTTATTAAGGTGATTGACATGAGCTCTAATCCCTTACAGTATAAGTTTAATCGAATTAACCGTGAGGCGGTAGTTAGGAAATTTAAATTCATATACATATTTTAAACGTGTCATAATCAGAACTATGATCTAATCTTGATAAGAGTGGGATTGACGCTTTTATGCGTATATATGACACTCTAATTTATTCTGGTGATCCTGCTTTAGGACTGACTGTGGTACTCAAGCTTCCCCGGATTAGTAACACTTATCATAGACATTGATTAAGTAATGATGACTCACTGCAATGGCCTCGTAAGAAATGCGACACTTTGAGAAACTTGCAGATAATCTTACATCTACATCCTACACTAATGAGCATCTCTGTCAAGCGGTTTTATGAGGCCGTAAAAAAGCAAAGATTTTTAATTCCCAAATTAGCATAGGTAGATATAAAAAACGCATTTAGATTTCGACTGAACTTACAACAGGGGTAAGAAGTCTATTATCAAACTTTAGAGGACTTCCTGATCCCAACTGTAATGACTTTGTAATATCGCTTAAAGATTAGTGAAATCTATCCTTAAGTCAAACATTGGCTCTACTTTTCAAATATTGGAACAAAACTTTGTAAATCCACTGGTACCTATTAATTTTGGAAAATTATTATATTTTAGCTCTCCGATTTCATTATTTTAATTTCCAACCAGCTGTGTAATGTGTACAAACAACAAATTAACATTATCTGCAATTATATTATTATATTGTCATGGATCAACAACATTAAAATTATTTACAAATTTAATCACTTCGTGAAATCAATTAGTTATTACGACTTATACCCATAAACATTTCCGTTTGCAAATATCAAAAACTGTAGGTAGTCGTAAAAAACAGGTAGCTACATTGTGAAAACCTATTTTTTGCGGGCGAACTGCGAGGCGCGAATCGTAATTTTATCCGGAATTTAAACCGAAACACACAACAAACTGTTGTTAGATATACATATATTATATAGGTTCTAGCACTTGTTTCCAGTTCGTTTTGCATAGGAATATACAATATTTGTTTCTACGATTCGTATGAATGTTGGTTATTGCACGCTGCGTTACGTATATTCCAACCCTAACATAAATCTACGCACGGTATTCATTCTTCTCAAATCACCCTTTTAGTCGTATCAATTTTATCTGGATTTTAATTACACCTAATTACTGTCCTGCTGAATATATTTTCTACAAGACTCAAAAATATTTGTGTCTTGTAGACTAATTGCACAACTATAAAATGTATTACCATTAACGGCGGTTTGCCGTTTCTTTTCGCATACTGCATACGGTATGCACAATCTGTATCATGTCAAAACTAAAAAGATGATTGAAATTTTGCCAACTTCACAATTTTGTTATGATCAGCCAACAAAGCCGCAAAAACAGTAACAGAATCGCTAAATAAGCTGAACACAACAATGTAGTTTTGTTGACATAAGAAAGAGCACGTTTTTCATTGGATTCGTTGGGAAATAAAGGCTGGGAGGTAGCCTGAGGCACGTGACAAGGCGACAAAAGATCGTCCGACAGGTATTCGGCGCGCTCAAAATTGGATAGTAATCGATGCGTGAAACTATACTTATGTCATGGGACATAGGGTTCGATAATGTTGAAGACATGTGGTCGGGGATAAGGTTTTGTAGGGCAGATTAGGCGAGAGCATTTAAGAATGCTGAAAATATTGAAAGTACATCGCTACGGGTCAAATTAACGTCCATCCCAAATGTGGTCATGGTTGACACACCGGGATTTGTCTGTGCCTTGTTAAAACAGGGTCAGTAGTCTGAAGCCTGAAGCATCAAACAATGGAAATATTAAAAATAAATTGAGCTTCGAAGATCAAACGACGCTAGCTCCATAAAATATTAATAGTTACCTAGCCCAGTTAAACTAGAAGCCGACCCCACAATGCTTGGGAAAAAGCTACAATGATATAGAAACATATTTCTGAACACAAACGTAAAGTTTGTTAGGGTAATTTTCAATCATTCGCTCATTATATTGACTTCGACAAACAATAGCTAATTGTTGGCTATTGCAAGAGTTAACTGAGAAACGGGTACATAACAATGGCCTAGCGATCACTACTTATGCGCAATTGAAATGTTTAAGCTCAAAACGATGTAACTGTGCGTTGCATAAACCTTAGCGAAATTACCGCACTTGGAATGCTGCTCGTCTTGTAAAAGGGAGTCAGTGAAATATTGTGTGGAAGAAAATATGTGTCATTGTTTAAGAAACGTGTTTGCGTGTTTTAATTAGTTTATTCGCGTATTCTGTTTTGCGCACAGTAGGTGTTTTATATTGCAATATAATTAACACTAAAATACTCCTGGCGATTATTTTATATGATTAAACACATTAATATATTAAACACATTTGAAAATCTCAATTTTATAACTCATAATTATTACACACAAAAAACGGCAACTTGTGTCTTCTATTAAGTCGTTAATTAAGAATGTTCCATGATCATCTTTCTCAAGTTTGCAAACCAATTCGTTTCGCAAACTTTTTTGTTTCGTCCTCGAAATGGAAACTTTCGATTAAAATGATAATTTATTCAAAGTAATTAGGGTTTTATAAGCGGGCCGGCCGTGTGTCCCGACTGAGGGTAATAAGAAGTTGGACGGCATCCGCCTTCGGACTCGCCTTTATGCACAAACGAAGGTCATTATGATCGGATATTCAATTTACCATTGCGCTGACTCAGCAATAATTTATTTTTAAATCGAATTGTGGCGTTTGAATCAAATTTTATAGCTTAATACCTGCTGCTTGTTTTATGTGTTTCCACTCATACCATAAGGACCCACTGTGATTCTAATAAAGCTTTGAGCTTAGATACAGGACGGTTCAGTAAAGTTTGCTGAATAGCTTTAGGGTTCTTAATTAATAAATACTGAAGCACATCTAATAAATTCCTTAATGTAATGTGAGATTTTGTATTGCCGAATTGGATCATAAAATCTCAACAAAATTAAATCACCACTTAAAGTTTGGTGTTAAATTAAAGTAGATCTTCCCGATAAGAAAAATCTGATACTTTAAACAAATAGAAACAAAAATCAAATCAAATACAAACACACGCGTAATTCGATCGCGTCTTTAAATCTCCTAGAAATTGGAATCTTCGTTTTCTACCTCATTCAGAGGCGTGGGTGTATCTCCGTATCAAATTAAATCTGTAACGTTTTATGCAAAACTTATTATTCATAGCTTAGAGCAAACTGTAATAAAAATGCTATTTTTCTCGTGTTAGTGACTTCATAATTTTCTTCGGAACATTTTGTTAGCACCTTACAAACCTGATTGAGCGTCAGGTTTTGGAGCAAAATGACATCAACACAGCAGTGTCCGCCGGGCGACTCGTCTCTTAACATAAATCGAATGATTTTATGACTCTAGCTGCCTATAAAGATCTCCAGTTTTGCCGTTTGACTAATTTTAATTGCTTTCCGGTTTTTACACCCTACGCTTGATCGGGGCACTGTATTTCACGAACATTTTATCGTTTTAAAACTCAGCCGGTAATAATTTACAATACAACGAGGCTTCGATGTGGGTCGTAAATAAACAAAGATTTAATGCAAAAGCCACTTTACAGTCTGTTTGAATTCGCTTTATTTGATGCGACGCGCTGTGACTAAGCGTTTATTTGCATTAACTATACGTTTACCGAAATATCACCGTTACCAGTATCTGGGAATGCTTTTATTTCAAGTATAAAATAAACACACTATGGTTTTGCAAACATTGTTCAGGTTGTTTATTTTTTCGAGCAAAATGCCTGACTTACCTACTCCTAAAGCTGAGAAGCTCGTGGCTAAGTAATAACTGCTGCACGGGTCGATCCGTCAGGTTAAGCTACGCTTGCCGGGGTTGGTCTGTGGATGGGTGATCGTCTTTACATACCGACACTCCTCCGTGCCTCGGAAAGCACGTTAAGCCGTTGGTCCCGGCTGTCATTCATGGATCTTTGATCGTCGTTACATGTCGTCAGAAGCCCGAAAGTCTGACAGCCAGTCTTACCAAGGGTCTATCGTATTACCCAGTTACTGGGTTGTGGAGGGCAGACAGGCAGTCGTTCTTTGAAAAAGACTGGTATTCAGCTGAATCCGGTTAGACTAGAAGCCGAACCAAATAAAGTTGGGAAAAGGCTAGGCAGATTGATTGACCTACTCCTAAAGCTGTATTTCTGCATCTTACTTTTGTGAGCCAACACTGCTTAGTACTATTTGGACATATTTATTTGTCCTTTTCTGTACTAAAAATAGCTCTATACAGATCAAAACGTAGATTATTGCGAGGCTTACAAAATATTACGACACAGGCGGAGCGCAAGTCTTAAATGGTTAATTTCAATTTGTTACCAATCAGACACTCAGTCGATACAAATTATGCGCATATATTTCACTTGTCATAACGAATAAAATCTCTTGCAGTTTGTATGGTGGGCGTGGCTTATCCGGCCCGTATCGACTGCTATCGTTTTGATATGACAAATTCAAAGAGGCGATTCATATTTTATGCATTAGGCGTGTTAGCTATGCATCTGTACTGCGACGGCTGTATTCTTGAATTTTGAATGTTGACAGCAAATGTGCCCATTTTCTTTACTGCGCATGTACGAGAAAACAATAGCCAAATCGCACCTTTGGTAGAACAAGGGCACAATTGCAGTTTTTGCAATTTTACAGGAGAGTAATTTTAAGATATTTTTTTGTACTTAATGTGGTCTAGCTATGTTAATAATCTTCTAAGGTTGTTGCGGTTTTTTGAAGGAATTAAACGAATGTCTTTGTCCCTCCAGTTCAAAGGGCCTTTTTAAAGCATTTCTGCATATTTAAGTCATTTTGGCAATTTATGACAATTATGCCCTTGTTCTACCAAAGGTGCGAAATGGTCTTAACATTCCTTTGAAGTGAGTTACTGAACCATATGGATAAATATCTACTGCATATTTAACACTAGACCTGACTCAAAAATCAAAGAAGGCTTCTATCTGTATGTATGTGTAACGAGGTGTGTTATGTAAACGAATGGTACCTACTAGAAAAAGATTCGACATTTGCGACAGTCAAAGAAGCTAGAAGTAAAAAACAAAGGTGCAATATTCAAATCCACAGATTTTAACCCTATTCTCGAACTGTGACACAAAAAAAATGGAATCCCAGAATAGCTCTCTAACAAAAACACAAGTAGGCACGTACGAGCTTAAGACGCCGACCGGATCTCTGTTTTGATTCGAGACTTTTATAAATCGTTGTTTTACTGTGATATATTGTTTCTAAAACGTAGATGTTTGTTTTCTATATCACATTGTATTTTATAAGCAGATGGTTTGTAAGATAAAAGACAGATGAATGTGATTTGCCATCGCCATTACAGTCAACTTTGAATGTATATGTGCGGTGGATAACAATAGTCAGGACTATCTTTCATTGTCATGCACGTGTCGTTAGGATCAGTAAATTCAATTATAAGTCCTCAGAACTGGAAAGTAATGCATGATTCATAATACGCACGTTTGGTCACGATTTTTACTGGTAACAACTCGAATTTGATCACGATGCCCGTACATTGTTCTATGCAATTCTTATAAATTGCCTTTGATTTTTTATGATATGTACTTAGAAAAGGCGGTTTTATTCAGACATACTTCCTTCGTATGAACTAGCTTACAGTTAAATCTTCGAATTTCTTTTGCTATCACTTCACCCCATAACATCCTTGGTTGGATTGAGTTGTGAGTACGTTTAATTACTATTTATTGTACTTGGGTGATCTGATGATAACGACTGGAAATGTACTGTAAGTTATTCTTCAACGATAAATCATTTTACTTAAAATACTGGCCAAGTGCGAGTCGGAATCGTACACGAAGGGTTCCGTACCACCGCTTTTAATATTTAGCAAAAAACGCCGAAAACCACGTTTCTTGTATGGTCCCCATGTCCCCATATAAAAAACGTGATTTTTCGGTTCTTTAATTTTTATTTTTTTATTTGTTGTTATAATGGCAATAGAAATACACAATCTGTGAAATTTTCAACGGTCAACCTATTATGGTCGATGAGATACAGCCGCTGACAGCCAGACGGACAGCGGAGGCTTAGTAATAGAGTTGCGTTTGGCACTGGTTATTTACTAAAGTTACTCTCTTTTTTTTTTTCTTCTGCGATAGACGAATGAAGATCTGTCGTGTAGCACATTATTTGTAAAAGCTTGTACTCTATGTGTCTTGTAGCTTCAGAGACTACCTACTCCATTCTAAGAACACGTGATACAATTTCATTCCGTAGCAGTCCTTCTAGTGTAAGATAATATTACTTAACTGCTTTATACGTTGCTCAAGATAAGGATTGAATTCGGTTGTGAATCTTGAAATGTAGGTCCATTTTTTGTAGACAAATATTTAGATAAAGTAAAACAGAAAAGTTGAAAGAACGCAGAAATGAAACAATTTAAATGTTTTGAGCTATGTTTTTGCTTTTGAATATAATAATTTGACATAATTATAAAACTTTAGCGAAAGTTATATAAATTCAATTTTAGTTTGATATCAACTTTGGAATTTCGAACAACTGATTTTATCAATTCATCGTTACCGCAAAGTTCAACGGAATCTCGTGGTCTTAATAAAAATAATTACACTTTACAACAACGGACTTTTAGAGGTTATAAGTATGAGTAATCTCAGATTTTTAAAACGAAACGCTCATTTTTAAGCTATCAAATTCATAAATCAGTTTTAACGCTCGAGAATGATTGATGAATCGGTCTTGGTGTAAAGATAGTATAATTTAATGTAATAATCACAAGACTTAATCACACTTAATAAAGTTCTTAGAAATGACACATAAACATTAGATTAAAAATAATATGAATTTTTAAAAGATCATCCTCTCTTATCTTTTTTTTTAACTTACAGTCAAGCTGCAAGTGATAGTGGCCAATTAGCTTTTTAATAAATGTTCATAAATGGAATTCGAATTATTAAATTATAGAGCGTTTTGAATTCTAGAACACGAAATTAGAACACGCTCGCAAATTGTAGCTGGATTAATTTGTGAGCTCGTTCATAACTGTTGCATCATTAGTATCATTACCCTAACGCCTAAATAACATAGCCAGATTGACGTACAGATAGGTTCTAACAAACCTCCGCAGTTGCATGACGAGCTCATCATTTATCACGGATTTATCATAAGATCGACGCCACTGAGATAGACGAGTCAATCCAGCCAGCTTCACGAAATATGACGTCACTTCATACAATTTACGGACGTCAATATCGACGCACAGAAGCGGAAAATTGTACCTTTTTTGTACGCCCACATTATTTTTGTCTAAGCTTCATTTTGATTATGTATATAAATTGTATTATTTTATAGACTTCCATAGTAGTCATGGCAGGTGAACTGATACGGGTAATTGATGATAGGAGATAATAAAATATAGGTTTCCACAGCGCAATTTGTAACAGTCGATTGAAAGCGATGGCGTATTCGTGTTCATAGACTCGAAGCAAGCAGCTTGTCATTAATGCACTGTGCCAAAGTTTAAATCTGTTCGCTATAAACCTTGTATTTTCAACTATTTTCGTTAACATGTTTTATGCAACGAATTCCAGTTCGTGTTTTGCCTGTTTATTTATTTCCCACTGGTATTCTCTAGTAATACTAAACCTGTAAATAGTTTCAGAAATTCAGACGCTTTTGCAATTACAAAGCTCAATAAAATGAGCCATTAAGGCGTATAATAAACATAAAACTTCTGAACGGCAAATGAACGTTACACCGCAATCCTCTAATAACCACCAGAAATGACGTGAAACGTATCTAATTGGGGTAGCAATTGTTTATTGTGAAGCTCATTCCACACAATAGAAGCGTGTAACTAAAAGTTGGTCCAATCAAAGCGGAATGTTACCACATTAAGATTATAATTTCGCTTCATTCGAGAGCAATAAGCGGCTATAAGGTCCCACTCACGTATTGCTGAGAGGGCTAAAGGCACGTATTTTTCGCATTATCGGCTAAATTATTATAAAGGGAACAGACGTGTGGTGTGGTAGTCTAGGGAAACTGTGCTGCGAGCGAAACAATTGCCGCGGAAATAGCACGTTCGACATTTTAAAACGAGGCGAAATGAGCCGCAACTTTGTGAGTCGCAACTTTATGTTAAACAGTTGCCGTTGCAAGTGTTTCACAGTCTTAATACGGTTTTACTCGTGTTTTCCGATGAAAGGAAATAAAATTCGCATATTGTAATAATAGTAACAGAATTATGAAAATTCTGATATTTATTTAATTTAACCATATTCTTTGATTTTTAGTCTATTTTAATATTACTCAAATGAGAAAAAAACATATAGGAAACGGATATTCATATTTATTTTGAAAAATAAAAAAGTAACCCAATGACATTTTTCATTTGAAACTTTATGAGTATTGAGTAATCGCATTTCTCTGCTCAAACAATGAGAACTTTTCAACAAGTTTGAGTATGAACATTTTTATTAAATATCATTGTTACATGAAATATTGTGTTCTAAATCTAAACAATGGGTAGGTTTAACCATTTCCATACTATAACATCAAAGTGACAAGAATGAATTAATATTTCTTGCTTGCCATCACTCGCTGTTGTAGACACGTCCAAATGTTGTAAGATCATTGTAGAACAATGACGGCCCGGAATAAAAAAAATATGTTTTGATCAGTTATGTGCTTACGTTGCCCTTTTTTGTAGGAGAAATTTCAAATAGGCGAGTCCACAAATCAAGTTTTTTCATAATGGTTTTGTGCACTTAGCTACTTATCATTCATCTTCACGCTGTCTCAAAGGAAAGCACTCCATTTGTTCTTACAAGCTTACATACAATATAAATTTGCTTCGTTTATATTCAACAAAGGCATCATAAGTCTCATCCAGTCATTTTAAAATTTGGGTTTTTTTTAAAGTGCATCTTGGAAATTTTCACCTCTCCGTGTCCCAAGTTAATATTTATGACTGCGACACAAACAAAACATGGCCGCATTAGTATTCGATCGTGCTTTAAATTTTAGATTCGTAAACCGCTTTATCAAAAGCAATATCGTCTATGTATTAAACATTAGGTACCTAAGTTTTAAATGCGGTCGAAGTAGGGGCGTTTTACATCGAAAAGTTTGTAAGAAACTCGGAATTTTTGAGACTAATAAGTGTCGTAGCAAAGCCCGCATACTAAAGAGACATCCCGTGCATGGTAATAGGAACTCGGAGGGAATATAAAATGCCAGTATCTACCTACCTATCATTTTAGAGGGTGCCGCTGTCAGAGTGTTTAAGATAACCCAGGACGTGACACCTATATCAAAGCGTTCAAATGTACCTAACGTGTCGAAATTCTTAAATAAGCTTAGACGATGCGAAAAGTCGGCTTGTGAACTTTTAACCCAAAGCCCCGTTAAAAAATATTACCGGAGAACATGACGAGAATTTTAGACAAATTCTTGTCATGTTCTCCGGTAATATTTTCCGCAGGTGACGGAAAGGATTTGAAATGAATATGAAAATATTGTTCATTAACTAGATTTTCACTAGGAACGACTAAGACGAAATTGGTTTCGTTTTATGAATACAAGAAGGGTTGTGGATCAACTAGTAATTTGTAAGGTGATATAACCGGCCCTCTGTTATTCACTGCCCTACAATAGTAATTAAGGTAATATCGCTATGCAAAACGAGTTCAGCGCGTCAATTCTTGAAAGGGTCCTTGTAAAGGAAGTTATTATTATAATCTATTCAAGGAAAGGTTCATAGCAAAAGTGCCACAATTAGTCTCAAATAACCAGCACTACGTCTGTAATATCAATCCACATCATTAGAGTACACCTGAACTGGATCATGTTCTTAGAAATGGTCAATTTGTGTGCTGTGACAAAAAACGTCCTGGCATAATGCGGTCTTATCGCTGGCACTGATTACACGTTCTCTCCGGCAACAGAAGGCGATGCTATTAAATTGTCATTAAAGTCACCTCAGTGTCATCTGCGACGTCCGTTTTCGTGGGACCAAGTTTTTGTTGCAGTTTTTAGTTTTACACCGCTTCCAAATCTCATTTGGCGCGCCACCGAGAATTTTTATTGCATTTTAATCGTTATCTCCAAGAAACAAAGTCTTTTTGGTAGTTTCTGAGCGGTAAATAAAGGTTTGTCGGGTTTCGTTAATGACACTCGATGTAATTTGATGTAAATTGACCGCCCCGACCGACAGGAGCGGCCACGCAACATGTCAACTATGAAATTGTTACCTGACTAATGTTTAATTTTGGTGTGATTGATGTTTCGGACCTTTACTTACCAACTTGATATTACAGATTAGTTTGATCGTAGAATAATTTGAATATTCAAACCAAAATGGCGGCCATTTTCGTTAAAAAAGAGGCATCGAATAAATTATCTTTTTCCAAATCAGATTAACAAAATCGATGATCTCGTTGTTCGCAAAAGTTGGAGGAACGGTAAAATTTTATTGATGACTGTCACGGTAATTCCGCGGGCTGGTATTACGGGGTAAAGAAATTACCTTACCAACCTCCTCCATTGCGTAATGGTCGATGTGACCGCGATATCTTAATAAGTGGTTCTTGATCAAGTACCCTCGAAGAAGCCTCGGGCTTTGCATAATTGTTAAACGTCTCAGCATCGTTTCAGATACGCAGAGATGGTAACCATTTACCCTATTATCGGGCCTTTGAAGAATTATCACGATTCGATTCTCGGAATAAAATTGTTATGTTAAAACTTACAAGTCTCAGTCATTATGTTATCTCAAACATTTTCTTGTTTCATTTTTTTTTCAGGTATGCCAGAAGTTTTTAAATATATTATATTCTATAGCTGTGTTATGTAGCTCTTTCTTGAATAAATTAAAAAAAGGTCGTTTGTATACAAAGTTTTGTTCTACTAAAACGCGATTGTGTTCTGAAGTTGGTCCCGAAGTCATTTGAATTTCAGAATATCAAGTAGGGGTCCTCTGTTTATATCTGTGGGATATAATAATAATTTAAGATAGCTACTTAGTTATGTACTTAAAAATATTCCAATTTTGACAAGAAAAATGGGCACTTTAAATTAAGATTCAAATACTTAGCAATAATGTGTCCGCAGCTAGAATAGACCTACATGAAAGCGAAGCTGATTACAAAAATATTACTGTGAAAAAAAGGCTTCACAAAAGTTTCCAAACCATCAGAATATGACGCAATATACATCTTAAATTATCGATCATGATGTCTTTGTATAAAGCTTTGCAATAGAGCGGCTTTCATTGGCTTTGTAACTTTTTTCTGCTTATTGTTGCTTGCTTTACTTTATGCGAATAAATTACACAACTAAGTGAAATAGCTGTGTATAAAACTAGTAGGTACTTATGTAGGTAAATACATGTCGACTTAACTTCCTGAAACTTACACATTCCTATTCCATTTTAAATGGCAATACGCTTGGAATTTCTTCTCGTCATTTCTTTGACGGATAGCTCTTTCAAATGTTATATCAATAAAATTTGCTACGGTTAAGAACGATCACAAAATCTCACGGTTCCTTCTGCTCTCGTAAACCATAAATAAAGTTTCCGCTCGTGCATGACCGAGTTTTTGCTCATCGGACAACGCAAAACTGAATAAGCTTCATGGTTGCGGATAGACAAAAAAGTAAATGGATTGCATGAAATATGTACATTATTATAATATCAAGAACAAAGAGGCTGGGTATCATTATAACCAGATCTAAAAAGCTCAATTTAGCCCAAGATGAGTTCAGGCGAAACATACGTTGTAGTTTTCTTTGCGATTTCATTACAAATTGCAAAAACCTTCCGTACGTTGCGATACTCGGTTCGTGAGTGAACTTCAGTTTTTGTACTGTTATGATTGATAACTGCAAGTAGAAACGGGTTCTGCAGCGTGTCGTTAAAAACAGTGGCTGTGTCATTACCGCAAAAATTAATGGTATATTTAATAAGATTTCACTTTTATGGTTTATTTATTTGGGTTAAGGGAGCAATGCAGAAATTTTGCATGTAAATTATTGGTGTAGCTTCCAGGAAAATTTTATTCATTTATCAGGTTTCAAGTTATGCTTAAATTAATTAATTAAATCCGTACGTCATATTTCAATGGTTTCATCATCAAAATGGCGGAAGTGGAACAATGGTTTTGTGATGATTAATACATTCCAGATGGGGATGACTAACGCAAAAAAATATTTTACTGCAAAGCAAGATAAATTCTTCATATTTTTCTTCAAACTACTTAAGGCTCCGTGCACGAAAAAACCCTTTTTAGTCATTAACTTACCTAATTGTAAGAAAGCTTGAAATAATTGAAACATTAAGTCTGTGTAAGTATAAAAGTACGGTTTTTGTGGTGCTAAACCATTCGTGTCACTCACAGCACCTGCAGTTATTAGTTGCATCACTTTTGGGCTCTCGAAAATATGGTTATTTCGCCTTTGATTTACTTAATGAAGCTATTGTATAATCATAAAATAAAATTTAGAATTTATTTCAAAAATAGATGAAGACTAATGTGTGATTTTTTAATTTCTTGATATCGTTTGCTAAATAATAGGAAAAAATACATTACAGCCAGGGTTTTAAAAAAAAGTGACTTTCAACATTATTTTTCTGCTATATTTTGTATCGAAGTTGAAAAAAGTGCTTTAGCCACATGCAAGTAGACCATATAACGATGTTGATGATATTTATAAATGTTCAAAATCAATAGTAGTTTCTTGTAAAAAAGTGATCAAACGTGAGTCTCGCGTGATGTTTCGGAAAACTTGTTGCGAATATTTGTGATTTTCCATGAATTCTTATTTGAAAAATCCCTTTCAGACAAAACAAAGAACTCGAATTTTCAAATCACAAATAGTTTTATTTATATTCTTTTTCACTTTCTCACAACTAATGAACAAAATTGATCAAAATCAGTCGATTTCTTGAACAGCCTCTTAATATGATTTAAATAAAAGTATAAGCTCTCAGACTCAGCTCTCTCTACTTTAAACATAAAACATTAATATGTGATTTAACTTAGAGACGTTTAAAAACTTCATTCTACCATAAAATAATAAATGCAGTTTAACATGAATATAAACTAGTAGGTATTACGTTTCAGTAGGAATAAAATGTACTTAAAACCTATCGTTTACAATATCTTAAAAATAACATAAAATAATATTATTTTGTTGAAGTAACTCTAGACAAGTTACTTTTAAGTTAATAATATTCAATTTGCTCGTAAAATGTAAGGCTGTGGGTACACAGGTAAGGTGACAGCGATGCGGGGCGATACAACTTAAACAATAGTCTTTTTGTTATAACTGCATACGTAATTATTTGTGTTACATTGTTCTTGTGCTGTGTCGCGGCGCGTCACCTTGTCGCCATCGTCGCGTGGCGGTGGGGTCGACTAGCTCTATCGTTTTGGTATTGTAGTCGAGGCCTTACTAAACAATTTTAGAGCTTCAAAATTTGGGTTTTGTTACCAAGAACAATAATTATCAAGCCATTTCCTCAAATATCTTAAAACTGAATTTTCTAGAAGTTTAAAATGTGTTAGGTTAATGTCGCGAGAGCTCAATATACGTTTCAGAAGGAAAATATTTTTACAATACGGCCTTACTCATTTTATTTTTAGCATTTCGCTGTGGTCTTATCATGGTACTTACATAACGATATCAAGAAATTGCGCTCATTTAGAATAGTATCTCAAAAGTAGCTGATGATAGACAAGAGTAATTTTCCTGAGAGAGCCATTGTCACTGTCACCTCAAAAAACTACTTCAACCCAAGAAATAATGAAAAACTGAACGGACAGAACGTCCATTCAGCTTATTTGTTTATAGAAAATATCCGTTATCGTCGGAATACTTCGCTCCCGTCGGTCAATAATAACAGCAATTGTATGCCGCCCCAAGACTTCCCGCAAACGAAGCAGTGTTTGTTATTACCGGTAGACTAACTGTTTATCTCTGTTTTATTATTCTAAGAAGTCGATCATGGATTTATGGACCGCGTTTAAGGGTTGTTGAGTAGTTATGTAGTGCCCAAGGCTTCGTTAGTGCGATCATCTTAGATAACTTCGGAAGTGTTTAAGTTGTTAAAACAGCATAAAAAAACGAGCAAGCCTTACAGTAGTCGCATATATGGTGTGTAACATCTGACATCTCACCTTGGTAATAAACAACATTAAGGTAATCTTCTTCTTCTTTTCGTGTGGTTGATGACTAACCTGGTGTCAGAGTTTTAAAGCCGCCCATGGGCCTCTAACTTGGCTTCACATACCGTCGAGAAATATCTCTCAGACATGCCGGTTACTCGCCGTCCGATAAGGACCAGGCGCGGGTCGACCGCGCGTTGTGTTCCACGCACGCCTCAAAGAGATGTCAGCACCAACTGACGGGGTCCGTTAGGGCCAATGCCTGTCAGGGTTGCGAGGTGTCCGAAAGGGATATCGTGGCCCCGGCACACAGGCAACGGAAGGAACACGGATGGGTTTTAGTCAGTAAAAGTCTGACACGCCCTTCCGCTCCGCCCAGAGCGGGAGAAGTTATGTGATAATTTCCCACACCCAAAAACAAAAAAAAAAAGGTATGCCGGTTTCCTTAAGATGTGTTCCTTCACCGTTTTTGAAGCAAGTGATAATTACAATACGCACATGAATCCGAAAAGTCAGAGGTGAGTGCCTTGGGTTCGAACTCGAGATCTATGACTTGGCAGTCTGACGGTCACACCACTAGGCTATCATTGTAGAAGATGGTCCGTAATGTAACGAAATTTTCAGTGAAACTAAAACCAATAAAATTCTGTCCCAAAACAATTTTGCCATGCAACTGACATCATCTAATACTTTTCAAATAGTACCCTACTTGCAATTGCCCGTAGATTTATCTAAAATAACTCATAGATGAATATAAAAGGGTGACACTGATACACCCTGCTGTTTCTTTATGTTTAATGTTATTAGGCCGAAATGGTTTCCTTTGAATCGGATCAGGACAAGCCCTTTTCATTGTAAAGCAAATGATAATGGTAATGGTTGGACACCATGTTGCGCTTTATTGTGAATCATGGATATTAGAACACATGGAAAAGGCGTCGGCCAACAAATAAACGCCATAGTAAAACCCATATGAATTAATTTCAAAGCAAAGCTGTTCGTATACCAGTTTTTGGTCGTAGCTTCAGTAGATAACCGACCAGAGTCATATAAAATTTTATGTTGATATTATTTCCAACGAGAATTGATGAATGGACGATAAACTTTACCTTTTGTGTACAGAGATAATCGTGTAGTTAATAAATTTACACATAATACAAGTACTGACAAGACCACAAAAACTTTATATTTCTTTCACATGTACGAGTATTAATGGTAAATTGATGTTGATTGACATATCATGCAATGAAAAAATCTATAGATTAATCTTTTAAGAACCGGTAACATCGCATGCCCTTATCGGCGAGCGGCTAGGTAGCTGATGTCCTTGATGGCTGCCTGTCTCTACTCCGTATATAATTGGATTAAAATAAATGTGTGTTTTTAATTGCTCAATTGTTTTCAGAGCTGATATTTTTTGCCGCTGACAACAACTTAAATGTTATTCCGACTTCATTGTAAGTAACATTATATTGCCTATTAATATTAATACCAAGAAATATTTTTATAAAGTAGATAATATTTATTAAAATGATAATGTTACGACGGGAATATTGTTAAGAATGCTGTTATGTATACTAGTATCCTTTTGGACTCGTTTCAATTATGTTAAACCCTGTGAGCGTATTGTATTAATTGAATTAAAATTCTGCAATAACATATAGGCCGTATAAGTATTTTTTGAAAAACAAATAAAACCTTCAGGCATTTCCGCTTATCATACATCCTCTAGGTATTAATAAACATCAAGCTATTGATTCTCGTTTCCAGAAATTCGCCCTTACAGAAATTGTTGATTCTAAGTCACTTCCAGTGACAGAATATCCCAGTTTCCCCTGCATTAGAGTTGGAAGTCCA
Organism: Agrochola circellaris; assembly: GCA_914767755.1. Classification (NCBI taxonomy): domain Eukaryota; kingdom Metazoa; phylum Arthropoda; class Insecta; order Lepidoptera; family Noctuidae; genus Agrochola; species Agrochola circellaris. The sequence goes on from OU611853.1 coordinate 8,558,781, forward strand.
TACGACACTAACATTCGAGATAGGACGGTCGTTATGTCGATAATTTACTGGGGAAATGACTAAATAAACACAGATATGAATGATAGAGCCTCCTGTCGCCGTTCGTGGAACGAGGACGGTGGAAGGGTAAACTCGAGAGCTGATTGAGTGGGGATTTCGACAGTAGAGATGTGAATTTAGACTGGTAACATGTCGATACCTAGTGTGTAATTACGTCTGTAAAGGACTGAATGAGTTATGCTTAATCAGCAATAATACTATTGCCGTTATCGCCACTGGGCTAAGGCACTGGCATTGTGTGGGAAAAAACGGATTGGGATGATCATGTTTGATATTTTTATGTGGCCATGTAGTTTCAGTTGGAAAATGCCAGTACTAATCTCATTTGATTGGACACTTTGCAGACCCCGTTCTTGAACAACTATCTATACTTTCAGCAGATTATAAACCTTGAGACATAACTAAAATAAGGCCAATACATACCTGTTATTTGTAATTTTGGAATGCCAGTTTTAGTTGTTTCTTATTTGAGTTGTATCTAAGTGATTGTGCTGTCGGTGTGCTAATTATTTCCATCTGAAAATTTTCAGTAGCCGCCCGGAGTCTGGATTTGTGCCCGGTTGATGGCAATAGGCTCGCCCCCTATTACATGGGACTTAAACATAACTGGCGAAATGTGGGTGTACGATACACCTCTGCCTAACCTATCGGGGATTACAGGCGTGATGTTATGTAATGTTATAATAACTAATAAAGTGTGAAGTGAAGTGGGCAATCAGAAAGTCACACCAACTTAATTATATATCTCCGAATTGTATTGATTACTTTGTTACCTTTATAACCGCAGGTCACAGGCGAAGCTATACAATGTATAGGTACAGCCTAGCAATAACATTGTTACTGGTCGAATTGTAAAGCTGAGAGCGGCATGTCGCCTGCAGTACAGTTGTGGTTAACCGATGCGGGTAGACGGAATTCTGAATTCTGACATCTGACCGTCCATAACTTCGCAAAATCCGATTATAGATGTATGTGTTCGAGGGATGTTATTCTATTGTTATTTCGATAAAGAGTTTGAAGCGTGAATGAAAGTTGAAAAGGTTGAATTTTTTAATGAGTTTGGTACCTAAAACAACTATTCGGACTGTTAGTAATAATAAGCTGTGTGTATTTTACCAGAGCCCAATTTGTTCAGTTCAATTGGTTTGCTTCTCATTAGTAACTAAATCATAATACTTATCATAATAATCAATTCTTTCGTGGTGACAAGTCAACAAAAATTCCGGTGAATACCAAATTACACCTCATTAGTTATTTAGTGTCAAAATTACAGCCGCATACTATAATAATGACACCCCAATTTTCATCATTTTATGTCAAATTACACTTACGTACCTACTGTATGTCAGTCTCAAAAACGCTCAGTTACTCAGAGTAATATATCAAATAAAAGAAATACAGATCAGGGCCCCGGATCACCTTTGCAATTTGACAAAATAAAACATTCACTTTATCATGTCACGACTCTTTGTACCAAATTTAACGACAAGATGACTTGAGGTTTACGACCTGGGTGTCTGAGGATCAACAATATAAGTTATGCCACTAGCATGTCAACGAACTACATGAAAATAAAATGCTATTTCTAAAACATTATTCATAAAATACTAATATTTTTAAAAAGCTGGAGGTTGATCTTTATGATTTTTTTAAATGTCTTGTGTAACACAACACAACTAAAATAGTCCAGAAAAAAAATACCTACATGACAAAACTACAAAATAATCTAGATTATGAACTAGAGAGTTTGTGATTCTGTATTTATATTACATTAGAACAGCAGAGCTTTCCAAATCAGATCCCTCCAGTTATCGCCCCATCAGTCTGCTCAAGGTTCTCGGCAAAGTCTATGAGAGGCTTATTTATAAGCGTCTCAGAGACTATGCGGAGACAAAGGGCCTCATCCCGAACGAACAGTTCGGTTTTCGAACCCAGCACTCTAGCGTGCATCAGGCCCACCGTATCGTAGAACACATATCCGGAGGTTTCCACCACGGTATGTTGACAGGCGCAATCTTCTTTGACATAGCGAAAGCTTTCGACAAAGTCTGGCACAATGGCTTAGTATACAAGCTATACAAACTCGGTGTGCCGGATCGTCTCGTGCTCATCTTACGAGACTTTTTGTCGAACCGCACCTTCCGCTATCGCATCGAAGGAGCGCTCTCTTCCCCCCGACCCATTCGCGCGGGAGTCCCACAGGGCTCAGTGCTCTCTCCCCTCATGTTCACGCTCTTCACCAGCGACATCCCCAAGCACAAGAAGGCACAGTTGGCTCTGTTCGCAGACGATACGGCCATCTATTGCAAAGGGTTTTGCACGACTCAGATGGTCCTCAATCTACAAAGGGCAGTCAACAAGCTTGGCGCCTGGTTTAGATTGTGGAGAATCGAGGTCAACCCCGACAAAAGTCAAGCGGTACTCTTTTCGAGATCGCGTCGCAATCCCACTATCCCCCGACCAGTCACCATGTTCGGCAAGCCGATCCCTTGGGGGAAGCGAGCCAAATATCTAGGTGTCATACTGGATCAGCACCTCTCATTCTCAGAGCACATAAGGTCGGTTCGCTCGCGAGCCGCCTTCGCTCTCGGTAGACTCCACTATGTCCTGAATGCACGTAGCAAATTGTCACTCAAGTGCAAATTGCGCATCTATACGGCGTGCATTCGGCCTATCATGACCTATGCGGGCACCGTCTTTGCACATGCAAAATCCCACACGATTCATAGGATGCAGACAGTTCAAAATCGATTCCTTAGGAAAGCTACTGATTCCCCCTGGTACGTTAGAAATGAGATCCTCCATCTCGACCTCAAAATCCCTACGATCCATCAATTTTTAAAACGCATGTCCAAGCGTTATTTCGACTCGGCTGCCAATCACCGCAACCCTCTGGTTGTTGAAGCAGCTAATTATGTCCCCTCAACTATTAGTCAAGTTCGCCGTCCGAGGCACATCCTCTCAGACCCAGATGACCCCATAACACTCCTCCAGGAGAGCAATAGGGCCACTAGTACAGTATACAAACACAGACGACACCCGTCATACCGACCTCGCCGTCGAGGTCCACCGCGATCGCGACCGCGACCCCCCCGAGTAAACGATACTCCCCCCCGACCCTTGCTCGACAACGATGCGCCAGCCCGCGTTGATGCTGAGCCAGTAGCTTTAAATTCCCCGATTAATAATCATGATGATATAATTTTGATCCAGCCTGTCCCTCTTGCTGTCCTCCCCTCAGCGAACGCCCTAAGCCGAGGTTCGTACCCCACAGGGGGTGCCCTTAGCGAGCGTTCGCCTAGTTTTAATTTAGAATAGTTTGTTTGCCCCTGGCTGGAGGCTTTGAGTATAGAAGCTTAAGGCAGCCACAGGAAAGTCCGGTTAAGCAGCTACGACCTTAGTGGTCACCTGCGAGATGCCCTAGTTAAAAAAAAAAAAAAAAAAAAGCAGAGCTTTGCATGATTTTGTTGCAAACCTCCTGAAATTCCGGCTGTCTACTTTTTTTATGAATGCATTATCTGCCATCAAGGTAATTATTGTTTTATTGAGGAGCTCGTGGCTAAGTAATAACAGCCGCACGGTTCGATCCATGAGGTTAAGATACGCTTGCTGGGGTTGATTCGTGGATGGGTGACCATTTTTACATACCGAGACTCCTCCGTGCCTCGGAAAGCACGTTAAACCGTTGGTCCCAGTTGTCATTCGTGGATCTTTGACAGTCGTAACAGGTTGTCAGAAACCCGAAAGTCTGACAACCAGTCTTACCAAGGAATATCGTATCACCCAGTTACTGGGTAGTGGAGGTCAGATATGTAGTCGCTCCATGTAAAATACGGTATTTAGCTGCATGCGGTTAGACTGGAAGCCGCCCCAACATAGTTGGGAAAAGGCTGTGCAAATTAAAGGTAATTATTGTTTTCATCGATATCGTACTATTGTATACAGACAAATGTTAGGCATTTGACATCGTTGTGTAAAAAAATATTTCGGTTAAGCAATGACGAATGTTCCTAATTATTACATTAAAGTGATAAACAAACCATTCACAATTCACAATCCAATAATAGGAAATGCAAGACCGCTGACAGATCTCCCACCAATGACAGTTACCATAATGAAATCTGCGATTACTCGAGCTTAGTTTACGAATGCACTTACAAAGTAACATTTAGATTTAGCACCTTAATAATTAGACTTAAAGTTTAATTTTGTCCGAGTCATTCGTAAATTAGCAATCCCACGGAACGATAAATCCGACAGATAAGAACTATTAGCCGTACCAGTGACATTTCCAGTATTATGAAATTGCAGAAAATAGTGGAAACTTAACTAAGTTCCTGTCCGTAAATGTTGTGACGTCAAAAATTTATTACTTCGTGAACTGCAGGTGCTTAAATTATTCCTGAGATTATTAGGCGGCAGAAAGACGCCCACACTTTCATAAGTAAACGGAAATTGTTTGTCTAAGTTGAAAATTACACTTTAATTTTGCCTTTTGACCTTTCCTCGGTATTAAGACGAATTTTCGATGGCAAACAAACTGTTTTGTATTATTATGTAAATAGGTACAGCTTGAAAAATTTATTCACATTACGAATAATAGAAAATTTTATTGGTTTCCGTCTAAGAAAGAAATTGCTTTTTATGGGCTTTCAGTTAAATAAACGCAATTCACGAATGGTCAGTAAAAAATATTGAATTATCTAAATTAGGAACAATTTGTTACCGCAATCATTACGACCAATCACTACGCCCACTGAAGCACGTTGCACAGTACACTACCCACTACTACCACCACGGTATATCTGGACATAATACTTGTAATAAATAATTTTAATTATAACTTTATTTGACCTTTCTAACTAAGTATTTAGGTTAGAAACGTGGCCTATAAACTAGCTAACGACTTGTTGTAATGAGTCCTCTCGTACCTAACATAAAATTAAATTAGTGACATTTATATTAGAAACAATTATTATGGTAATTGAATCTGCGACATACAACGCAGCTGTTGTAATATATTGTATATTTTAATCTTATTTCAAGCAAGAAATATTGCATAGACAAGCAAAAGCAGATGAAAACGATAAGGTAAGAGTAAAGGGTAGGTAAGTTAAATTCCTTTATTAATTTTGGGGTTCTTTTTTAGCAAAATCATTTCCATTTAGGGTTCCGTAGTAAACAAAGAACCCTTTTAGTTTCGCCATGTCCGCCTGTCTGTCTGTCTGTCCACGGGTTAGCTCAGAGACGGTTAGTACTAGAAAGCTTTAATTTGGCATGGGTATACATATTAATAAACATAAAAATAATATATTAATCACACCGACAAAGTAGTAAATCAAAATAAAGAAAAAAATAAAAAAATGTGTTCTCTCCTGCACGTAAAGTGAGGATGTTTTTTTTTCTCGTCTATCCCATGGTATGGGGTGTCGTTGGAAAGGTCTTTCAAATATATTGTGGGTATGTGCAAATCATTTTTCAATTCAGAAATCCGTTTGTGAAATATTAAGCTTTAAAGTGCTAATTTTTGTTAGAGTCAAGCCCCCCCCCCTGCCAGCTAAATGGTTGTACTTGTAAGTGTGAAATAATTCACAGCAGTAGTATATATAACGAAGTTAAAAGAAAAACTATCACAGCTAAGTAGGCTTTACAGGTTAACGAGTAATAATCGACCAACTTTAATTTGCAGTTTGAAAAACATATGTATGGGAGATAACGTTTTTCAACTACAATGTTAAGTTTGTTCTTGGGATAAATTCATCCCAACTACCCTACATTAACTACCCTTCATAGTGCGTGGTCCGACACGCACGTGGCCGGCTTTTTATCTATCACTTTCTTCACATAAACTTGCGAAGACTGTCCTGTGATTGCAGCATATTCTGATCAATAAACAAATAAATACTTTGGTATCTTACTTGTGCCCCAGTTGCTTTATGTAACTTTAATTTACCCGGATTCACTGGCTATGTAAATTCCTTTAAATAATGTATTGCAGATATAGCTTCAAATAATCGAATATGTCGGCCGGGCGTCAGTGCGGCGAGGCCGACGTACTGCCAACGTGACGTCACGTGCAGCCTACCGGCCACTCTCCTGCAGTTGGCAGATGGTAAAATTGTACTTAATATAATAATAACGTTCGTCCGATGCCTCATTTCAACTGAGCTATTTTAGTGGCAACTGAATCGAAATTTTTATTCATATCGACAAAGTTCCGCTCAAAAATGATCCTAAAAATAATCAGTTTAGAGAACCTGTTTTATAAATTATCTTTGAATCTACAAAATATTTTTAGAACGGCGAGAGAACTACAATGATTGATGACTCTGGGAGTAATGATAGTAGGTCTAAGAAAAATAAAAAGCAAGATTCTGATGCAACCGTACAGTTAAGATTTACTCATAATAAAATGGTGGGTCTAGCTACACATCTCTATTTTGAAACGTGAAAAAAGAGCTAAGTAATATTAAAAGCCATATTAATTATTCATGTAAATAAGATAAGATTAATGGAACGTTAGCAGTCGATAGATATACAACGAATGTTCTCTCTACGTCCAAACCTTTGCATGTTCGTATGACGTTATTGGCTCCTGAATGATTACGTTAATGGATACCACGTTTTAACGATCTTTTAGCTCTCGAATTGACGATAAAAGAGATACGACTGAATTTATGACCATTGAGACGTTACCTTTAATCTGCTACTCTATTAGTCCCATGCGAATTCTAATGTATTTTATATCACGGCCCCGTTTTAAAGATCAAAGATTATCGGATTCATTAAAATGGATATTGAACTTAAAGTTTTAGCTCCCTTCTTGGGAATTTATGTCCACGGAATCGGAATTCAGAACACAGAACAAGAAAATATTAAATTAGGTTGAGCTGTGCTTGAAAGGCAAAGTACACAATTGGATTTCAGCGTCTTTACAACGATAAAGACGTATTCCGGATTTTAGACATTTAATTCATGGAATTTTGAAATTCTTTCTTTGCGTACGCCGCCGCCGTGCAATAGCAGAGGAAATAAGCTACGCTTCAAAAAATCACGCACAATTAGTGCAACGTCTCGATGCTCTACAGTTCCTTAAAAGACATCAACTCGTAAAACTTCGTTATTTATACAAATTGCAATTTTAATAATCACAAAAGCAAAAGCGTAAACCGTATCCCATTTTTCATCATCAAGCAACTTTATGTAGCCGTTCTAAGCTCCAGTTAAATAAATAACCGCAAAATTCAATTCAACAAACCGTTATAAAATAAGCTGCAGGCAACAAAGTCAAATCGTTTTGCGCGGTTAACCACAACGCTCTCTGTCAGGTAAACCATGGATTTGAAAGTTTACGTTTAAACTTAAAGTTCTCGGTTTGTAACCGAAACCCTTCAATATTTCAAATAGCGCATCAATGTTTTTAACCAACTATTTGCATACCTGTTGAACCTCGGTTGAAAATTCTCGCCATATTGGTTCTCTGGGTGTAAAACGATTTTGTTTCACATTATTTCTTGTATGTTTCAAATGTGCTGCCGACACGTCGCCGCCGCAATTGTATTGGATAAATATGATTGAAAATATAGTTTCAGAATTTAAATTTTCGAATGCAAAAATGAAATTCCATTTGTTATAAAATCGAGCTTAATTAATTGCAATATTCCATGACTGATTTGGAATTGTTTTTGTTGATCGAGCGGTACCTATCTATTTCGAAATCAATTAGAACGTGTGTTTTTTTGCACGTTTGTATTATTAAAACTTTTGCACTCAACTGCTCCTGCTTTGTTTTTTGTTTTCATTCAATCGCCTCTGTAGGTTTTATCTGACGCGGTCTGTCGCCCTCTGACAAAAACTTACTTTAAATTATTGCCCGCTATATGTTGCTGAGCTCGTCTTGAAATGTCCCCCGGCTATCCCTAATACCCGACGAAACCAATTTGAATTCAATTTAGCTTTTTTTCGAGCAAGCTTTTGTTGCCTCCGAGTTGTGTTTACCTTATTCGATTTCTGTAATTTCATTCATAACAAACTGGATTTGGGGTTCGAAAAGCCCATCGGGGTTGACAGGGGCGTTTGAAATAATATTCTCTTTGATAAGAACCGGTTTGCAGCGGGACAAGTGGTGGGGCCCATGCTATCGGGCCATGGACTCGAATGGGATTTGTCAATGTGAAGTGACAAAAACTAATTACGGCCCACAATGAGCCGGCTAGGGTAAGGGATCCGACGGATGGCTGCGATATTGATTTCAACAATTGATTGGGTTTCATTGATGACGTGTGAATCAAACGAGAACTGATTCAACCAACTTTTATTGAATCGAAAATTAAATTGTAGAAGAATAAACTGAAAGCCTAACGGAAAAGGAATATGCCAACATTTAGGATGGAGCCAACGCCACACTATGTACACGAAATTAATTTAGAATTAAGATCAGTAGACTATTACTAATAATGGTCAGTAATTAAATAGTTAATAGTTATTGTACTTTTTGAACACAAAGTTGAAAATTGGTTTATTGTAAACAAACGTTAAAGAGAAACATCGCAAGGAAACTCTCAACATTTGGATTTTAGTATGATGGCGTAATAAAATTCAAATGTCTGTAATGACCTGAAAACGGTTGTACGTACGTACATTGGAAAATAGCTATCGATGCATCGTATTCATATACTGAATTTTTGATTCATTCAAATTATTTATTCTGTAGTACTTTACCACGAGATATTTCTTCTAAACTACATATTAAATTACAACAGTAAACATGCCGCATACGGTCCAACCGAGCTAGAGTTCAACAAGGCTAACATTTCATGAATTTGAATGATTCAATTTCAACCCATATGGAACGGCAGTATACAGCAATAAATATACTTTTTACATCTATGTAAATATATATAGTAAATTCGAATTGAATTATAATAGGGAAAGTGTCTAGATTTACACTATTAACCACCTAACACAGCAGGAACAAGCTCTTACGAAGAAAAATCACTATAAAGCGCAGACAAAATTGTTAAATTCAAATGTGATTGTCAATAATTCTCGTTATAACGTCACGAATAGCGTTTGATAGAACGTTATAATATAATCATTGGCGGTCAAACATCGGCATTTGCATTTTATAACACCATCAAATATTTATAATTTATAAATAAATAAATCTTGTAGAGAGCCGTTACAATTTTTTTGTCAATTTGTTCGTAGTGAAGTTTCCCGCTGGGAGTTCGAGACGAGACAAACAATAACATGGCGTCGCCCTACGGATACTTATTGTTTCGCCAGAGTAGGTAGGTACTGATTATATCTCATCTCGGCGCTAATAGACCATTGACAGCCGGCTCTTCAACATTAATTGGAAATAACAATGTATTGTCTTTAGTTTATTTGTGTTTATATGCTGGTGACAGGTTTATATTTAATTACAAAAGTTGATGGTTTAACAAAAAGGTTCTGCAGATAAAATTTTGTGATAAGCTTTTTACTTTATTCGCTGGTTATGTGTTAAGTAAAATATGATTGATATAAAATTCTGTATCTATTTAAATCAAAAGGTTTTTTGTTGTTATTATATCGTGTTTTTATATTAAACCTTTCAAAGCTTCAATCTACAATAATCTAAGTCAGTAGACCGTAAAATAAATTGTATTAAAAAAATAAAGAGCACAATAATTATTTTCTGACTCCATCATACGTGAATTATTATATGTATGAACAATACCATACAACACAAAAATAAGATATAGGTTGGCACAGTCATTTATTTCTGCTCGCGGCATCTTTTCTGTACATGTATTTCGCAAATTGGTTTTTTAATTATGTCTCTTTTATACGTCTAATTTAGGGTTAATCCGGTTCTTTGTACCCGTTGCCTCGAGCACCATATTGCCCTTCTATTGTATCCTTTATTAACGGTACCCCATGATAATTTTCGTTTCCCGTCTTACGTAAAACGAAGGGTAACAAGATGCTATTCAGCATTGGAATCTCAATTTAGTTACTAAACAAGGTGTCTAATACACAGGATATTACAAAGGGCGGCTTGAAAGGCGCAGTCCGTTTGCTCCGTATAGTCGTTTGCTTATTGCCTGTAAACTACTTAAAGGCACTATTGAAATCTTTACACTCAATATGTTTTTATTAGATGCAGCGCCTACACAATCTCTTTACTGCGTTGGATCAGTGTATATAGATTGTAATACAAATTGCGCCGTTACAATTTAGTACACATTTATCTAAACTAATACGTTTGAAACGATACGTTACGTACTCGTACGTTTACGTTTGAATTGATGATAAATTCTGACTATATTTCATACTTAGAATTATATATCACATGATGTTATGAGGTTGTAATTTGCAAACCAGCAAACAATTATAAAAATAAATGGTGTTTCCCTACATTTCGTGTGGTCTGGAATCCAAAATGTTCAAAGACAAGACGAGAACAGACCTACATACAAGACTCAAATAGTTGTAGGGTACACTAAACCATCTTATGAAACATCTAGCCCGGAATCTAAACCAGCCGAGCTTGAATACAATAGTTCCCAGTCTTCTCCTCGCTAATTTCCGCGAACAGTTCATTTCAAGCAAATGTAAATTCCCCCGTAGTCCCAAGCATTTATCCGTAGATAATCTACGGTTGAACGCTTACTACGAGACAGAACCGGTCCGTAATATACCTGAGTAATATAAATAAACGATTACGCTTCACAGCTATTAAAAGCAAACATTATAAATCAAATGTGGAATAATTGTGCTTTGTTTCGCCCGGGGTCAGTGTAATCAGCCGTTTGCTCTTTATTTTGTATCCGAACCTCCAACTTATTACATATCATTTTTATATATATACACACGCTATAAATTACTTTATGTAGACATTTGCCTCTGTTAAATAACCAAATTGTGTAGTAAATTAATGATTAATAATTATAGACTTTGAAATTGATAGCGTTTTTCTTTGATGTTTTAATGAAGTTTGGGAACCGCATTTTCTAGTTTAAATAGCCACTGGGTGCTAATCTCGTTATATTTATTGATTTGAAATTGTATTTTTTTATGATTTAAGCTTTGCGAAGATTATTACAATTGTGGAGACTGATTATCATTTTCAGCATGTAATACTAATTTTGCAATTGTCACGCATCGCAATGGCCACTGTCTAGCTGCTTTAATAAGGCACCCCATCAGGGTAACCCAGGGTATCATTTGATCCATCTGTCCGTATATCACATCGATCTCAGATCACAATTATTATTAAAAAAAAAAAAAGTGATATTATCTAAAAGCTAATGTTATTTTCTGTTCCAGAAACTCGTCGTGTTCCTGAGAATCTGGGAATAGAGGGCTAAGTTTTTTGGCGTCACGTGAAACCAAACTTTTGTATGGAAAAACCGTCTTACGCTGATGTTCTTTTTCCAGAGTACAAGTACTAATGTACTGGTTACAACTGTTTGCTCTGGAATATTCCAGAAAGCTGAAACAAATATGCTCACACACAATGAGAAGGAATTCTATTCCTTCTCATTGTGTGTGAGCATATTTGTTGTGCACTCAAAACACAACTTGCAACTTGTCATTTGAACTCACAGACAGATAAGTCAGTCGATACCAAACTTGGATACCGATTGAATGACACTACTTACTAACGGTATTCTTTTCTTCGCACTCCTAATAACTTCTTCACAAGCCAGCAACTAAAGTCGATGGCAAGTGTATAACAAGCCACAATTTTCGCGCAATCATTATTCATAGTACCCTTCAAAAGATAATTAACGTGAACAATGCACCTCTAACAAGGCAACTTTCTAATAGATCCGAAGGTGTTATAGTTTCACGGGAATAGTTAATTAATTCCCAAGTAATCCATAGCGTTGATCGACGTTATCGACTGCGCTATCTATTATCGTATCTAGATCCGATATTGAGATTGGTAAGTCAATGTAACAAGTATAACAGGCGTATAACGTGAAATGGCGCTGTGACATTTATCGGTCTTGATGGCTTAAATTATAAAGTTAAAGAAGAAATTGTTAAGAATGAGGAAAAGAACAATTTGTGCAACGTTATAGGGGAAATATTTATGTAGAATAAAGCTGGTGATGAAATTAAGCTTGTAAATGCTAGAGAGTTGACAAGACTAGTGCATTATTTGATAATATCAATGATTAAAACTGCGTAGGCATGCAATAGCATCTTTAGTTTAAGTTGAGTACCCTAAACAGGTTATGCAAATTCTTAAAGTACTGAAAATCGAAAACAAAAGCTGATATCCTTATGAACCTAGATGACATAAATATCGTACTAATCGCTCTCTTTGTGTACATTATATTAATCAAATCTTCCTAAAACATCTTCTTTGCATCAATATTTTCGCTCATATAACATCAAGTTCCGAGTTATTGCCACATAATTGCCACTTTTAGATTCACAGTAGCACTACGTTAAGCCGAGGCTATCTAAATGTCACCTTATTTAACTTTAACACCAGGTTAATTGACCATAAATTAAGTGCTGACTTAAAGGTTCGCCAACTCGCTTGTTCCTCCTTCCCTTACATTTAGCTACCTTTAATTTAACACAACACTTTGTGCTCTAATTACGTCCATGTTCGTTTTTGTTTTATTTGGAAACCATTTTTTCTTTTTTCGAAATTCTTTTCATTTTCCTCTTGTTTTATTTTTATTTTTGACCAGCGCGCGACGCCTTTTTTTTTATTTTGTTGCTGATTATTCAAAACTCTTTTTTGTTTACATGAGACAAAAAGTTAATTCGAGTTATATGGATTGTTTGTCGCGTATTTTCGAAGTGTTTCGTGGCACATAAATAATTCAAATGAATGTGTCGTGTTATTCGCATAAGATTGAAAACATTAATCACATCAGTTGGCATAAAAAACAAGTCAATGCGTTCTGCATCACCATTTTGAACGATTTCTTGGAAGCGTTTCAATAATATAATACTGTTTTAAGTGTTTCAACCAAAGTCAAAAAGGTTATTCAGATTAGATATTTTATGCGTCGTTAATTCATTATTGTATTTTATACGATACCATATAAGGTGGTTTTTACTATCTAGGTATTTACTGAGGTGATTAAAAATTCCAATGTCCTTTACTCAGCATAGCGGTCCCAATTAAATTATAACAATAATGTTAAGTTGGTCTTCCGTTTGCCAAGTCGAACTTTGGTCTTTTCCGATTCTTTTATAATGAGCTTAAGTCTTGTTCGTTCGTTCCAAATTAGGCTGTATCTAACTAAAATACTTCAACAGCAATATTAAAATATTCTAAAACAGCTATAATTAGCTTTAATTCAACAGAGAGCACATCTACAAGAGCAAGCTAATGCGAGCACCCGTACACTAATGCTTCTTTCCTGTTATCTACGAAAGCCACCTGTCTCTAAGCATTGACTTTGTTTGTGTCGCGACCCGTCCCATTCTAATTAGCTTCTGTAACGACCAGAGACAGTCCATTAATTATAACACAAAACGCGGTTTGATCCGTACAAACGATGTTGGAAAAAAGTTACAAAAGTTTAACCTTACAACTGGAAATTGGGAACTTTGGACCAACATCTGCCTCCGACTTACAAGCGGGGTTGTTAAAACTTTTCGGCACAGCGTGTCTAGTTTTTTGCTATCGCATCAAAAATCTTTTTTTTGTTGTTTAGTTTTTGGTGATAAGAAATCTGGCCACATTTTATATCTAGTTCTTCTTAGTTATGCTTAAAGAGAACACATCTGCCAACTTTTTAATATGACCACAAAGTCCAAATAATTTATTAACATCAGTTCTCGAAAATCCTTTCTCGCACACATTTTTATGTCAGCCTTTAAAGATGTTTGCTCTCAAAATAGCTTTCTTATTCACTGATTTTATTAGCAATGAAATAAAACACTTAACTGCTACCTGGAAGACGAGACAATAAAATCAAAAAGGTATCATATCGTAATTAAAAGTGACACTTGAATAAAAAACACTTTATTAGGCAGTCTCAGTACGAATGTGGCGGCTCACGGTGAGTCAGGAATAAACTTGGTAACGGTTAGTACGAAACAAAATTAAGTTAATCGTTTTCATCGTCATTGAGAAGAGGAAAGTCATCTGGCTTATTAATTGCGTTAAGGAAGCGTTCATCATATTTGTCTTAAGTTTAACGAAGTTCGTCTTATGAACTAAGTTACTTGAGACTGAACATCAGCACATTCTAAATTCTTTGATGTAGCGGTTTGGTAAGGGGATCATGAGTTTCATAGTGTGTAAGACGATCTTAGAGCTGCTGATTGCCCTCTAGGCTGGTCTTTCATACAGTTCCAGCCTTGTATTGGTATGAGTGGGTTTTTTAATCAATCCAGCATTCAGATTTTTTGGTGTAGCTTTTTCAACAGCTGTATCATTGGCCGTATCAGTTACGAACTAAATAGCTATGTTACGATGGCGTGTTGCCCATTCTCAATATTTACGCTTTTAATCTAATTAATTCCGACCACCAAAAACAGGCAGCGTACCAATTTATTCGTGCATTTCCACAATTTATTGTCAGACCAGTTACAACGCCACTGTTTCCTCAAAAAATATCACTGTATATAAAATTGTGACAGCCGGTGATTTACGCCCGAAACAAAATCTCCCATGAGTTATGTCCTTTTAAACGCGACACTTGCTAACAATGCAGCTTTCTCTTTGTCTCTGTACGTAGGCGTCTAGATTGTTTAGTGCCTTATGCTGGTATGATGTATGGAAGCCCGACTTTTGATGTCACATCGTTATATTAAAAACGCAAAATGGGTTTTATATTAGTGCGTTATATAAATTTTGTGCAAGGCACAATGTGGATAATCTTTTTTATTCGTTTTGAAAGTTATTTGTTGTTTTCTTTTTAAGTCTGTTACCACCCACTGCTAAATGCATGTTTAGTTCTGACTCGTCATTGTTCCTGAAATGAAATTGTTTATTCTTCTTCTTTTCGTGTGGTTAGTGACTAACCTGTTGTCAGAGTTTTAAAGCCGCCCATGGGCCTCTGACTTGACTTCACATATCGTCGAGAAATATCTCTCAGGCATGTCGGTTTCCTCACGATGTTTTCCTTCACCATTTTTGAAGCAAGTGATAATTATACAATACGCACATGAATCCGAAAAGTCAGAGCTGCATGCCTTGGGTTCGAACTCGAGACCTATGACTTGGCAGGCTCACGGTCACACCACTAGCCTATCACCGCTCTATTTGTTTATTGTTTATTCTGTTAATAGGATATCGGAATCACTTTTATAAAACATATTAAAAAATATTAAAATAAGCTAGATGAGGTTTCCTATCAGACTACTCTGAGAAGAAAGGCCGAAACAAACTCAGAGGCCACAATGTCTTTTAAAGTCCAGACATAATCTTGGTCAGGCCATATGAGTACCATGGAGATTATTTGTGTATCTGAAATGGTATTTTGAGGAAAGACTCGAGGTCTTTAACTCGTACTTTTTAATTACTTTTTTGGGACGTTATCAACTTCAACAAGGATAACTATTATAGGTGATCAACGAATACAAAATTCTTATAGTAGCCAGTTAGTTCTCAAGAGGCAACTATTGATGAAACTAAAGACAAACATAAGGCATTTCAGTAGCCAAATGATAGGAGACAGTGTAAAGACCAGAGAAGACATGCATACTATTCGCAAAGACAATAGAAGCAAAAAAAAATTAAGTACTTTATAAACAGGGTTCTGCTAATGGTCACTAGTAAATAAAATACTGGGTTCTGCGTTATCATCAAGATACATACATTATGTATTAGCACTAAGTTAAATAATTATTAGGAATATAATTTTTGCAACTGGCAATCATTACTTAGGAGAAGTTTACGTCATTCAACGTCAAGATGTCCTTTTTTTTGACAAAGCAAGAAGTTTTAAAAAGGCAAAGCTACATGACGCACAGAATAAAAAAGAATAATTTAAATGAACTGTCACATCAGTTACCTTGGACGCGACATTTGCACTCGTAATCATTTTATTTTCTGAGCGCAGACACAATCGCGTCTACGATCAACGACATATCGCGCTTGACGTTCGAAATTCAAAACAATAATAAGTTGGAGTTCCTTTATTTTTTACTGATAAATTATTCATATCATAATCCGAGTGATGGGAGCGATCTCGGGACCGCTTTCCGTCGACTCATCCGACAGGTCTAATTTAATGCGTGCATTTATTATTGGTAATGGAATTAACCGAGCCCGATTATCATATGATTTGATGGACGCACTATCTCCCGATCACTGGTTCGTGCCGCCCACTGCACTTAAAAAAACCGACCAGGGCCCACAGACGACGTGGTCATTACGGCTAATTATTGTTATCTTTATGGTAGCAATCGGTCTGCCGTGTTCGTTTAGTGCCCGTCTTTCGATAAAACGCTACTTTATAACGCGAATTCGTTGTCATTTTGTGTCCCCAAAAAGGTTGAGAGCTTTTTTCGGGCTAACTATCATTTGTGTCGAATTTAGTTTTTGTTTTATAATGACAGAGCGGCGCGGAGTGCTCGGCTTGATTGTACGTTGCCTTCATTATTTGTGATGATACGGATATTCCTGCTTTTTTCATAAAAATTATCTAGTGGTCTTTTTTTCAATTATAATAGAATTAGGTGTTTTAATGCACCTTTTCTTTGTGAGTGCCCGGAAATGTAATAATCCGTGTTCTCATACTTGGTTGGCTTTGACATGTAAAACCAACAAAGTGTTCGTTTGAAACATTCAAATGTGTGAGCATTCCAGTCACATAAAGTAATCCGTTCCAGCAAATCCATTGTTCATATTAGTGAGCGGAGCGTATTTAGTCACGTAGCTGTGCTCTAAAACGTTTACATTATGTACGCGGATGGCGGAAAATGCGCATAATCTCAGTTCCACCTGCTTCAGAAAGATAATCCTTTCTTTGATTTTCTTTCTCTCTCTTTACACATGAAGAAACGATTGTGAACATCAGCCACCGTGACAAAGAGGATAAACGCATTCAATTTTAAATATTTACTCTCTCTTGAGGAAAAAGCATCGCCTTATATAGTTTTAAAAACAGATTTTCGTTAGGCCGTCGGAGACGTGTATTTCTTTTACAGCATGCCAGTGGAATTCCAAAATAATATAAAATCTTAGGTAAAGTCCAACTTTTTACTTCCCATTTTTAACATAAAAAAAATAATTAATATGAAACCAGAGTAGAGGTACAGTCGTCTTTAGGCGAATATAAATAAGTGGAACAATGCACAATTTGGCTGGCTTGGCTAAGCCGAGCACCTGCGCTAGACGTGACCGCTCGCTGCAACGTACGGAGGGCGCAGGTTGGAGGAAATTAAAAAAGAAAGTCTGTTTAAAGAAGTTATCCTTTATTATCTTGAAAGTGCTTTTGAAGTCACGTTCAGGAAATACGTTTGAAGCTTTGTCCTAGATGAGACTTTGAAGCGATACCTTGCGATGCTTTAAATTCTAAAAGTCAAGTCGAATAAAAAAGGCTATGTTTGGCAACTTATATTTGAAACATATTTTCATGTAGCATTCTTGAACTTTATCCACACGTCACCACGCTCGGAAAGTTCCAAAGGTGTTGGACAAATAAAGGGTAAAATAAAGAAACATTAGCACAGAACGATACATTAAAACAAAAGTTCAAAACCCCTAACCAATTGAAATAGGAATTATGTTTTTAAGAAAAAACTCTTTATCCCTCTAGGATAAAATTGTGTTGTTCAATTAATCCCATAAAAGTCACTGCTCCGATCATTGTGAAATATTGCTATAATGGCACCCAAACACACTATACAGCAGTGCCGGCAGCCATGCCGCCGGCATTGTGTCTAGGAACCATGATAGCAATATTTCAACTGGACTGAACTGTTTTTTAGTATTGGGTTGATTATTGAAATGTTTGGTACATTTCAATAATCAACCCAATACTAAAAAACAGTCAGGAATTGGTACAAATGTACCAATTCCTGATGCCTTCATTAACCACTTCGTAATTTATTCAAACCCTTGCCAGCGTTTGTTACCACTAACTTTCACAATAGGTATAACCATTCAATTCAATTCAATTCTTTATCATAAGGACACTGAGAACCAATCGCATATCCCAAATCAGCATTCACGAAAAGCGATAGGTCATAAAAATAGACCATTACACTCCTAAACATTTGGTAGTTGGACGCAAGTGTGAAGTGATTAATCGATGTCGGCGCTCACACATGCGACGGGGTGTTATTTCGGAAAGAATGTGAGGAACGTGCTTCCTCGCTGACCCCCCAATGACCCCCATTCGACCCCCCTGCGTGAAACAAATACGCGATGCGACCATGCTGGCCATTCGTTACTGCGATCTCCCATTTGAATGGTGTAGTGTCTCAATTCTGTTTTGTTTTTGGTTCGACAGTTTTGGTACGTTCTGTTGTTAGCTTTTTGGTTCTAGTGCCCTACTTCTGTATGACAAAACGGGATGGTTATTGAGAAATGTGTTGTGTGCGATTAGGTGTTATTTAGAATAGAACGGTATATCACTAATTGATTGTATAGCGTAGACAAAGACTTTACCCCGTTTTTACTATGCAACGCATCTTGCTTGAAATGCGCTTATTTTATTGTCTTGTAGCAACACTACTTTTAGATTTTTTTCTTAAAGGTTGTAACCCGATTCTTTTGCATTAATCTTCTTGATTCAACATCAACATTTTAATCTAGATGGACTTATCAATTACAGGATCTACACTATAACTTCACACTACCATCTGCGAATATCACCACTTTAGCATTTCAGAGCCGCTTTTTTAATCACCACACACAATATCATCTTTCACAACTCAACGAGCGTTATTATTTCTTCCAAAAAAGGGGAATTTCGCATGCGAATATTTATAATTTTAGTCCGAAGGTTCCATTGTGCATGGGTCGAGGAAACAGGAAACCATTACGGCACCATGTGCTCGGTGTCATACCAGTTTCGGTGATACCTTGCGTCATTTAAATGTATTTTGTGTGACATTTTTTTTTTATATTCGCGGAATATAGTTGGAAGATGGGATTCTCAGAGATTTGTGGAGTTAGAGGGTTATTTATTGAAGTTGAGGGTTAAGAGTATGGTACAAGTACTGGGCGTGATTAATTTTAAAGGGAAGTAATTTAGTTTAGTAGTTAGTTTTAAAGTAGTCAGACTACTGATATTCTTAATGGATAAGTTTCTTATACAGGGTGATTGGAAGATGGGTGCAAAGCTTTAAAGCGAATATAGTACAGACAATTTAGAACCATTTAAGCCAAGGTTGTCTTAGACGAAGTCTTACCAAATATTTTAACCAAATTTTTAAGTTTTTTTTCGGAAATTCTCAAAATTTAATGTAAACTGCATAATTATGGCCAAATTGAATGATAAATGAATTATTTTTTTATTTATTTAATTAAAGTAATGTGTAAGCAATCAAGCAAAACATGTTTTAGGCTTCTGTGTCATTAGACATTTTTTTTACAGACATTTAAAGCTCAGAAAAAATAAAAAAATTGTACAATACGTCTTTTAAACCTTATTAAAAAAAAAAAAAAATTGGTAAGACTTCGTCTAAGACAACCATGGCTTAAATGGTTCTAAATTGTCTATACTATCTTCACCTTAAAGCTTTGCACCCATCTTCCAATCACCCTGTATTTCTATAACTATTTTCGTACGTTGAGAAATAAATCTCTATCACATTCAACACACATCTTTTTTTTTTTAAAAGAAAGTCTCCAAATTAAACATTCTGCGAATCGATTCGCAGTATTGTCAAAATGGAAGAATGCGGCAATAAATATATCATCAACATTGATATTGCTGAACAATTTTTAAACACAGCATTATCTACACTTTCATATTTTTTTATTGCGCGTTTTTATATTTTTCAGCTCACGTATCACTTCAGTATCTAATGAATTTGTCCCAGACGATTTTAAAATAAGCTCTGTCATCGAGTCACATGTTTTATATAAATCGTGCTCTTAACGACGTCGGCACATAATAAAATTTATTTTTTAACGGCTATATAGGCTTAGATTTGTAACATTTTTAACACCTCAACACATTTAGGGCTAATTTCAATACATGCGTGTGATAATGTCGTAAACTAGAGTTTATTGCGCGGGTATAATGCTATAATTAGAATTAGTAAAATAATAATAGTGCTTATTATAATTTGAAGGCAGGTTTTATAGTTATAACTCAATTATCCAGTTTCGAAATCTGCTGCGAAACAGAAGAGAAGTTAAAACCTAAACTAATATTATCATCAAAATCCACAGGGTATTATTATTTTTTATTTTTGGAGTTCTCAATATTCTGGACTGAAAGTTTTTATTACTAGAGTATTTTTCTACCTCACTATTATTTTAAAAATCCCTTCCATTATAAAACACGCACAATTAAAACACTCGTATTATTACACAAAAAAACATAATGAAAACAATTAGTTCCCTCCAACAAGTCCCATGTCAGTACAATGGTGATACCAACGCGTACATCCGGACACGAAATAGTTAAATATAGCGAGTCATTACTACAACCCCTTCTTACACACCTTTTCTGTCACATTGTAAAGGTGGCAATAGACTTTCCTAATAGTTCCACAAAATTGACACAGCATTTAACTTATGCAGTAAATTGTAAAAAGAGATTGAACAGTGACCACTGTTATGATAATCTCTGTACTGTCACGAGCAAAAATGCAACCCAAGAAACGGTGAAAGAAATCATCATGAGGAAACCGGCATGTCCTAGAACCAAAAAATCGAAGATATGTGACATCTACCAACCTGCACTGGGTCGTGGATTATGGCCCACTCCCTCTCACAGAGAGGAAGCCTGTGTCCCAGCAGTGGGAACATTATAGGCTGATTATGCTAACGCAAGATTTTCTCCTAAAGTATTGATAGACATAATTTTTTGGCGTTACGAGAATAATATTTTCGAAATTATACCATTATAAAATGGATGTTTTTCTCAAAGTTGCAATCGTTATTTCACGGGAAAATCGCTTTTGAATTTTGCGTAAATGGAAGGTATTTATGCTCGAGACTGTACTTAGCAAAACTTTAGGGCTGGGAAAAGTGAATGGTTATTTATATATTTATTTACTTAGCAAGGCACAACAAAGACTTATTATGGACAAGGATAACCAAACAGTAAGTACCTATTCCCCCAAATAAGTGGATTATGCGGGATTAAGTCGCTCTTCCTCTGCTTCTGCGCCACTTCTTCATCCCAGTTAAAGCACTAGAAAGTGGTAAAGGGTTCGTTCGGTCCCCCCAAACGAACCATTCACCATGTCCTTTCTAAAGCACTAGGAAGTGGTGCAGGGCTGGAGTTTTGGGAAACTGTCTTATATAATTTTGACGTTCGAAAAGTGTTGATTCTTTGCCTAGTTTGAAGAAATGAATGTTGATTTTGATTTCAAGGCGGAACTTTTTTGCACCTGGGATAGGCCAAATATTATCCTGAGATTATTAGAAGACTACTACGACTTCTTAGTTCCGGTGATAAAGGGAACATTATAAGGGTTAAATTAAAAGGTTCAAAGTACAATAAACATTTACTATTTATCAACACTTGTTCTGGGTTGTATTAATGAACACCACAAGCATAGCTTATGGATCGTGTTATTTGTATATCAGTCGATGTATCAGTTTCATGCATGCAGTGCGTTGATTGACATTCGATTAAATATTTTATCTGCTAGCGTAGAAATATTTATGTAAAACTTTATTTAGGGGCGATTTTTCAATCGTTGGGTAACTATTATTTATACAAAACATATTTTCTACAGGGTATATCAGACAGGTGTAGTCAAAACTAAGGGTTTAGTGTACTAAACCGATAGTTTTGACTACAATGAACTAGCCTTCAGCTTGATGGTCTGCAGGCCATCCAGCTGAAGGCTAGTTCTTGTACCTAAAAATCGTTCACATTCAAGTCGCAATCTGTCAAACTTGTCAAAAATGTTGGTAAATAGATTGTATTTTTGACAGATTGTGAATGAGTTGCGAATGCGAACGTTCTTAAAAAACTATGGGAATTGCCCCTATGAACAACTTTCTCCTAGGACCAATATCGTGATCGCGACAAAATTAATCAATCTTCCCATACAATGGGTCGAGTAGGAATTGAAGTTTTGTATTGGACGACTGATATTTTTTTTGCGATTACAATTTTGGTCTCATGAAGAAAGTTGTTCAGTTTGATGGGCTGTACCGCATCCTTAATTTTGGCCACACCTTTCTAATACATCCTGTATACTAAAGGTATCAAAGCGTCATATTTATTCCTTAGATAAAAGTTATGTGATGATTGTAAAATCAGTTCTTAAAGAATTATCATTGTTGTATAACACTACCACAAAATTACTCACTCCAGAAAGAATGACGCTCCCAATTTGTTCGCTGTTATATTCTTACTGCAGTGGTGCAGCAGAGCAGTGGTGGTTCTGTGGTAACGGTCCCGACTTCCAATTTCTAGGTCCTTGGTTCGAACCCAGGCAGGAGCTTTACTTTGTATAATTTATTTCATTACCACTGCTATCAAAACGGTGAAGGAACACATCGGGAGGAAACCGTCATGTCCCGGAACCAAAAATCCGAAGACATGTGACATCTACCAACCCGCATTGGGCCCGCGTGGTAGATTACGGCCCACTCCCTCTCACCGAGAGGAGGCCTGTGTCCCAGCAGTGGGAATGTTATGGACTGATAACGCTATATTTCTACTAATGATGCTCAAACTATAAGTAATGTCTTGAGCTTAAGAATCTATCAGGTACATTTGTGATAATCCCATAAAGAGTTCACAGTTGATTCACCAAAAATTTCATAGTAGCATAACAAATGCCCCACATTAATTGACTGGTATCGTAATTTAGGACGCAGCGGGCGTACAAAAAAATAAACGTCCGGAGGCTTACCGTGGTCGCTGCGTAAAAAAAACAAGTGTAAAAGCGTCCCAACATTGGCTTGGCTCGGTCCGTAGTGTTGTACCAGGCTTCCGTGACCAATCGTGACGGATAGGGCTAATTTATCAAAGCGTACTTCAATTTTATAATAACTTGCAGGTTGCATGTGTGACTGAATATTCTATTACTACGGCTGCTCGATTAATCTTCAGCGGTACGTTATTAGTGTCTAAGCTCGATTAATGACTGTTTGTTAAGTGATCGAGTGGTGTTTTTCTAAAGTTACCATTTCTGTTTTAGCTTGAATGTGGTTTTTATGAATATGACTTTATCAAAAGTCAATTTTAATAAATTGAGTTCTGATTAACTGGAACTCTGTACTGGAGTTCTGAAAATCCCGCAATCGTTATTAACATAACATAAAATCACGCCTTGTGTCCCAGAGTTGGGCTGAGGTGCACCTGTAAAATAAAACATTTCAGCAAGCAATCGATAAAATTTGTCAGACTTTTCTGTGTTAATAATGAATACGAGGCTTTTGGCTAAATTGTAAAGTGGTATTGTCTTGTTTTTTTCTAATGTGCATTTAGTTTGTGCAGAATACACACTTTTTCTTTATTTATTTTCTTTCGTTCTTCTTTTACATTTCGCCAGTTATTTTTAAGTCCCATGTAATAGGGGGCGAGCCTATTGCGATAGGTATTGTTATGTGCTATTCGATTTCTTAACTATAAGTAGAATTTATCATTCATAAAAGCTCTACGAACTACAATACGATATAAAAGATGGAATCTATTTAAAAAATAAAAAGAGATCATCGTCCTACCGAATTGAACTTTCTCGTTTTATTGCACTTATATATAATTATACTGATGTCATAATCCGTCGTAATGGTAGCGACGGATACCATTCAACTTTGCCGGTAACTACAAGTTCTTACTGCACCGACGAACCAAGTTACTCGGCCACAGAGTAACTAACAACCAAAGAAAGGCGTTATGATACTGGAAGTTCTGAATGTAAAGTGGTTAGAGGTTCTATTACACTGTGGTCGTAAGTGCCTTAAGTTGTACTCCGTCGTATGGTAGCTGCATTGAGATTGTGGGTAATGGAATTAACTCGGACCGATTATCATATAATTTGATGGACGTGCTATCTCCGGCAAGCTGCAATTGAACAAAAAACCCCGCGGCTACGTCTGGACCGACTATTAGATCTAATTACTGTTATCTCCTGCTCCGCAATTCTCATTTGTTTTCATTTTCCTTCAACGATAAGTTCGGTTGGTAGCTGAAGCAATAATAACTTAATTAAAGAAATTACGTAACTTAGGTTTTCTAACGTAATTGGTTATGTAAAGTATGGGGCAGGTCAGCCTTGTTGGTCAGTCGCATTGTGACATGTTGTAATTTAGAAAACACTTATTTTACTCTATGTGTGTTTTGTGGCAAAGAAAGTTTTAGTTTTACATTGTATGCAAATAGAACAAAGAAAAATATATTTCTTACGATATTGTAATGTGGGGTTAGCATAAGCATTATCAGCCTATAATGTAGTAGCGAGCGAGCGGGCGAGCGAGCTGAGCGAGCACGCCCCTCTCAAGGCTAGCGCTGGTCATGTATTTCCTTTTGTATATATTATTAAAGTTAGGATAATGTTCCCACTGCTGGACACAGGCCTCCTCTCTGTGAGAGGGAGTGGGCCGTAATCCACCACACGGGCCCAGTGCGGGTTGGTAGATGTCACATGTCTTCGAATTTTTGGTTTCCTCACGATGTTTTGCTTCACCGTTTTGAGAAGGGTGGTGATGAAATAATTTACACAAAATAAAGCGCCTGTCAAGGTTTCAACCTACGACCTCGAATCGTAAGTCGCGGCCAATACCACTGGGCCACCACAGCTCCTCATTAAGTGGAGTTAGTCTTATTTTAATTATTACATGAATGGATAACCGAATAAAATAGGTATTAATTGATTAGATAGTCAGAAAAAAATATTCTTAATCAAGCCTTCTTGAATCAAAAACACATAAATTATCGCAAAAAAATGAAAAGACTAAATCAGTCGACAGTCAATAAAATATTTTGAGCACAATCACTGTCAAGTCAATGAAACCTGTCCATAGCTCCTAGTTATTTAAAGACTCGGACTTAATTACAAAACGAAGTAAACAGAATGAGTTTTTGTGCCTCTTCCAAATGAGTCTCTCCGAATATTTGAAATGAGTTTCATATTTTTATGAGTCAAAAAACGTTTAGTTAGGAATATTTTGTTGTAATTTATGGCATGCTAACGAATATGTCAATAAATAATGTTAGTAAGCCGCGTCACGCTCCCTATAAGTTATTTGTAATAGTTTGTATTAACTTTCGTAGTAATAAGCGGATCTAGTCTACGTTTGGATTAATGATGCAACGGTAACCCTCTCGGAAAGGTTAATTGAACAACGTATGGGTTCACTTGGGAATCAATTAAGAATTATATAACATTATGGAAAAAATATGAACGTAAACGAAGCAAATGGAGTATTAGGATCGTAGCCGGTGGTGTTCTATAGTTTCTGTCTTCCCCCATAGGGAGAAGGCGTGAATTTATGGATAAATGTAACAATTACAATTAGATTAAAATAATTAAGTGAAATGAAGACCAACAGCATGAGACACCATGGCAGCTGTAGTATGACATGATCAACAGCTGATGATCTACATTTAGCAAGACATCTTCAAGTGTCCTTCTTGCTGAAGACAACCAGGGGGTAGGCCCCCTAGTTGTCTTCAGATCCAAGTGAAGCCGGTTGAAAAAGAAATATATTGTATTATTATTTTAATACTACGCGTATGCTTTTTTTTTATTTTAAAGATGTTTCCCACACCAAAAGTTATAATAAAATAAAACTGCTTTATTATTTTAATATTACTTTAGTGTGGGAAACATATTTCCCACACTAAAGTAATATTAAAATAATATCTACTGCTTTATAGATGGTGGTAGCCCCCCTGGCCCTTGCAAGCTGAAACTTTTATGTATCTTGGAAGCAACAATACATGTGACCAGCCAGAGTCAGTTGATAAGGAATAAAGAACTCTGATTTCCTAGATATTTCTTTTTCAACCGGCTTCACTTGGAGGTCTTCAATTGGACAATAAATTTTTGTTTTAGTAGCAGCCCAGCGTCCATCTTGTGTTATAGGCCGTTAATGTTCAATTAATCTTAGAAAAACGATGAATATCCAGAAACGGAATTTAGAGGGGTCACCGCAATCTAAACACGACACAATAATAAAAAGTTATTATGATTGTTTGTTCGTTAACCGGCTTTCTTAGTAATTAATACAAGCCGATATTTGCTCATGCATAAAATGAACATAAATATCTCTCATTACGTAACATCTAACTCGTTAGATATGTAGCTGGAAATACATTTAGCCTACGCTGGGTAAGGTTATAAGTGGAGTGGTGATAACTATGAGTTCGAGGGCCATTATTAACATTATCCTGCAAATGTCCATTGTTGAAACCTGGAAGTGTATACAGTGCCGCTATTTGCGACATAATAGTGGCGCAGTCTCGGCCCGGCTAAACTGCCGTAAGCATTGCATGGTCATTGTCACTGTCACTTGTTATTTTGTTTGATAGTTGAGGTTAGTTCGCTGCCCTTTGTATTGATTGATCGTATTTGTTTTAGATAATTATATCAAAAGTCATTGCAATGACTGAATTTACGAAAATTAAGTAGCTAATGAAAATGGCTGAAAGGTAGGTTAGAACTGTGACCACACAACGCATGAGCCGAGCGAGCGGAGCGAGCGGTGCCGCGGTAGCGGCCGGCGAGTGCTAGGTTCTGTTTAGGCACAAGTGAATGTAATGTTTTGGGTATGTGGTGTTTTACAGCGAACTAACCTCAACAATCAAACAAAATAACAAGTGACAGTGACACAGTGACAGTGACTCAGTGACAGTGACTCAGTGACAGTGACTCAGTGACAGTGACTCAGTGACAGTGACTCAGTGACAGTGACTCAGTGACAGTGACTCAGTGACAGTGACTCAGTGACAGTGACTCAGTGACAGTGACTTAGTGACAGTGACTCAGTGACAATGACAATGCATTCCTTACGGCACTCTATACACTGCCACTCTTAATCCTATTGGTGACCGTTCTTATTCAATTGACAATTTTTTGGCTCGGTAAAGAAGAGGCCTCGGCCCTGCAGTGGGACAATATCAGACATATATTATTAAGAGTAAAGTTTTATAATATTGCTTTATAGGTATACTTAACATAGTTTGAGTTTCACATTCATTAAACACAGTTTTCATTTTTAGGGTTCCGTATGTCCGAATGAAAAGACAAAACCTTTATAAGATCACTCGTGTGTTTGTCTGTCTGTCCATCTGTCACAGTCAATTATTATTTTCATGTAACGCAATACTCAGTAGGTTGGGCAAGGAATTTTTTGTAAACTCATAAATTGTTGAAACTTGTTTATTCGTTGCATCGCCTTCCTCAGACCGTTTATGACTATATGACAGTAATTGTACAGAATTGGTAGACTTTGTGAATGATTATGATTACAATACACAGAAGAAAACTGGGCAGATATTAAGAAAATTAGGTGCCTTTTGAGCGTTTACGTTTTTTTTTAAAGTTAGGTTTTTTACCAATTACATAACTTAGTCGATACCGAAGATCAATAAAACGGTAAAACAGAAAAAAAAATACTGAGTTTATTTTACGAAAACATTTCACAAAGCCAAGCGTAAAGCTTTGTGCAGACCAGCGCGACGCGACGCCGCGACGCGACTCGAACAATACAATTTCTAAGAAAACTTGACGGTATAACAATAGCCGGTGTCGCGTCGCGCTGTCGCGTCGCGCTGGTCTGCACGAAGCTTAAAGCAGAAATGATATCATGTTTTTAATATTAAGTACACATAATTATAATGAGAATTCGAACTTAATAGGTAC
Organism: Agrochola circellaris; assembly: GCA_914767755.1. Classification (NCBI taxonomy): domain Eukaryota; kingdom Metazoa; phylum Arthropoda; class Insecta; order Lepidoptera; family Noctuidae; genus Agrochola; species Agrochola circellaris. Next base: position 8,586,771 of record OU611853.1, read on the forward strand.
TGTTTACCCATACGAAGAATTTCAACTCGTACACTTATAGATCATGTTTGTTGAAATCGGTGCAAGTTATTAAAAAATTCAACCTCTTATTACGATGTTAAAAAATAATTAAGATGAAAACGTATAACGCAAACAAGGAAAAAAGGGCGTGTCAGACCACGCACAAAGTGTATTTTTTTATGTGATAAACGTACAAATAAACTTTTTCTTTTACTTATGCTGTGAGATCTTGCTTCCTGCCAAATTTCATGATTCTAGGTCAACAGGAAGTACCCTATAGGTTTGGATTTATTTGCGAGTATCAAAATATGTCGCCTAAATGGCCGTATTTTTTATTTCCTTGACTTAGAAGCTTGATTCTTTTAGAGCATTTGTATTTGGTATTAATTTCAATTTGATACATCCACGCGTTCCTGAGAAAATCGGTCTTGACAGACTGACGAAAGGACAACGAAGTGATCCTATAAGGGTTTTTCCTTTTGAGGTACGGAACCCTAAAAACGATCAGTATACCTATAGGCTAACTAAAATTTTAGATCGGTCAAGGCAAGTTCAGTAAATCTTTTTTTTTTGCATCACACTGCTTCTTAGGGTGTCGATGGCAATCTATATAGAGTCAGCCCAGAATTTGGCTACGAGCTGGGCACCTTCAGTAGCGTCCATCAGCTCCTGTAGCGTGCACACAACAGGACAGGCTGGACACGATATTAAGTGCCCCATTGTTTGTTGGACAGCCCCACACATTTACTCTCCAGGGCGGAAGCATCTGTGAATCTGCACCTAAGCAGATTTTCTTTGCTGCGGCCTACCTGAGTCTGGACGTCTATTTAAAGACTACCAGGTAAGTCAAGGCAACTCATGTTAAGGTGGGAGATTTTCAGCAGGAATTTTCAGATTTTCATCACTACACGAACACTTTCTTTTGCTGTCAAAACCAATGAAGTGTTTTCATCTTAGTGATTCATAAAAAAAATTGGTGGAGTTAAAACACCGTGGTGTACAAGTTCACGTAATTAACATATTTTTTGGGTTTAAAGAACTTATTTCTCATAAGAACTTAAAACTAGGAGTTCGCTTATAATGAGATACTTAAGTGATTTTAACTAGTAATATTAACATTAGTTAGTTACCTCTAGGGTGTTGGAGACATTATATTAACATAGTCTGTTTTATGTTATTTCAAATGTCGTGATGTGTTGCCTCAATCTGCGCTTGAATGTGTTTATATTGTCACCTTTTTTATATCTTCCGGTAAACTGTTGCACAGCTCTGCTCCTTCAACCAATATTGTATTTTAATTTCCAGATGCGTTATTTGTATTATCAGAACTCGATGCAATATTGTTGGCTAATTAAAAACGTCATCTGCTTAACGACACGTGAAGAATGCACATGTTTCTTTTAAATGTGTTACAGATAAAGGTATTAAATAAAAATGTATGAACTGCAAATCCTCCTAAAAAAACCTCTATGAAATGCTTATTCAGGTTATTTTGTTTCATAATCAATTCGGTAAAATTGGAGTGGAGACTGCTCTACGGGAGATAAAACTGTTTGGAGTAGATAAAACTGTTTAGAGTCTGATCTCCGCTCTGTCTAACCTTTAAAAAAAGAATTCTCCAAAATATTTATCTCAACAAAACGCATCTTCCGCGAATCCGACTCGCACCCGACAAGTTTTACACATTAATTTTTTTCGTATCCGTTTAACACCTCGGTGCCATATCTCGTATCAACAGAAACCTTAATCTGTACCATTTAAACACAATATTTTATCTTGATACTCTACCCGCGGAGGCAAATGGCATCCTTAAGGCGAAAGCGTCAGGGTAACCCGCTAAATTCAAAATTTCTTACGCTTTTTTGCAATTTTAAGGTCAGTATCAGGTTGTATGTTTATCTAAACATAATTCGCGGCCATATCAAATATTTTTTTATAGAATTATAATCATAAAAATCACCAATACAACTAAGTTCAAATTACGCAATTGAATGACTATTATGAAAACATGACATTTCTAACATAAGGAGTTGTATTACTTTTTCTAGTGATTATAATAAGCTAATGATTCTGTAAAGCTATATTTGTTACAGATATAAATCATATTTTAATCAACATACAACATGACACTGACCTGAAAATTGCAAAAAAACGTAAGCAAATTTGAATTTTGCGTGCTAACTTAGCACATCCCCCTTAAGTTACAAACACACAGACGGACAAGGAATTTAATACTATAAAGATAACGCCTAATAAAACTGCATACATTTAACCAAGGATTATTTTCTGTTAAATAGGCACCAATTTAGAGCATCACATTAGCATTTTTAGATTAACATTCGCGGGACCAAAGTGGCCTATTCACTGACAAATTTATAATAATGCTTCCGAATGAATCGAATATGTAGATTAGAACAACTTTTTGCAATATCATAAACTTTGCTTTTGTATGTTGAACGCCTTTAGGATGTCCGTTATTAAACTTCTATTAGCTGGGAAATATGTTTTGTAATTTAAAACTATTTCTTTTTTGTCTGGTCTACATTCGATTAGGTTTAGCTAGAGTAGACCGCACGTCACTGGTAAGAAAACCGGTATAAGGTGGCCTCTTTTTCTCGGTTCCTATAAACAACAACGAATCGTTTTGCTTACTGTGGTGTTCAGTTGAATCACTTGTTATATAGGCTTTGGGTTTAGAGTAAAACCACCAAATTATCAGTAAGTACACAACAACTCAAAGGGAACGTCTAGTCGCCACCGGGGATAGAGCGGGACTCTCTGGACACTCTTGAGGCGCTACCTTTGAGTTGTGTGCTACATTTAATTGTATATCACATCTCTTCCTTTTTATATGTTAATTAAGTTTTAAGTACAATTACAATATTTATCATTTAGACGTCAATTAATTTTGTAGACGATAACAATTTTAAGCATTTAGTCATTCATTACGTTTAAAGTACAATAATAATATTTAGCACATTTAGACGTCAAATAATTTTAAAGTACGATAACAATTTTAAGCATTTAGAAAATACGTTTTAAGTAAAGTATAGTATTTAGCATTAAACTTACAATTACAGTATTTAACATGTAAACTATTACAGTATTTAAGATGTAAACTATTACAGTATTTAACATGTAAACTATTACAGTATTTAACATGTAAACTATTACAGTATTTAAGATGTAAACTAAACTCCTTTATCTGACGATTTGTGATCGATAACTTTCCATTTGCCTTCTACCTTCTTTAATATTCCTCAATTTATATCGCTTTATTGAGCATTTATAACTGTATGTGGTGTGGGATTAAATTCTGGAGTCAGTTTGTTTTCTTATATCATGTTCTTTACATATACTTTTTCGCCATTTTAGAATTCTCTATCTGTAGTTTTTCTTTTCTTATCTTTAGTTTAATTTGTTGTTTTCTTATGTATTATTTGTCTCTGTCTCTAATTTCTGAATCGTCGTAGTTATTTTCGAGGTCTGTTAAAAAGGATAACTTATCTCTGAATGACCTTCCGTATAACAGCTCGGATGGGGATTTTCTTGTATACAGGGATACACCTTGTACGGATAAACATTAGTTATTTTAACAAGTCATCTTTCCAGACAGTTTTTCACATTGACTGATTCTCAGCCGTTTAAGGATATCCCTGTTTTGCCTCTCGACTTCGCCGTTTTGCTGAGGCCAGTAGGGGATCGTATTGAAAAGCGTAATTCCTTGTTCAGTACCGAAGGTTCTGAATTCTTGTCTACAGAATTTTCTGCCAATGTTAGTTGATACGCTTGCAGGATTCTCGGTTCGCGAAAAGATCTTTTTAACATTTTTATTGTGTCCTGTGTAGATATAGATTTCATGATTTCGATCTCTTTGTATCTACTGTAATAATCGATGTTCAAGAAAAGATATTCCTCACTTGGAATAGCAGTATTCCCGTATTCACCCAGGCTTGCGATGGGATTCACGCTTTTTCATCGGTACTAGTGGATTTGGGCCTGAGACTAAAGTGCCCTCTGCAATTTTTTACAGGATTTTCGGCATCTTTATCTGTTTATGGCCATCAAACCTTTCCTCTTTATTAAGACGCCATTCCTCTTAAATAAGACGCCATTCCTCTTAAATAAGACGCCATTACGAACCGAAGCTCATGATCAAATAATTAGTAGTTGTTTATTGAAGCATTCCAAGCATTCTTTTTATTAAAGCGTCTTTGATTAATTTAAATTCATTATCATTATTCGACGCTTCAATAAAATCGTTTTAAGGGATAATGCTACCGGGTCGCGCATATTAAACAATCTATTTAATATGATATTTGTTTTCAAGAGGACTTTTTTTGTATGCTGGAACTCGTACACAGACGTGATAATAGATCTGCTTTATTTGATTTTCCAGGCTTATTAAATGACTATAATTATTCATTGTAATCGAAGGACCCACCGCTCAATTCATGCGTAAGGTTTCGATTTCGTGTCAAATATTTTTTCCATACAGGTATACTTGTGAGGGTTCAATTGCCCATAACAAAGCTAATGCCTCTTTTTCGGTCTGACAATACCGTTTTTTCAACGTCTGTCAGACTCTTGTTTCCGAAGGAAATGATTCTTGTCGTCGTTATGAATCAGTACAGCCACTAAACATAATCCCAGGGAACTTTGAATTTCTTCTATGGTTTCCGGTGATCTAAATGACTCTATTGTTTTGATGTATTTTTCAAGTGGCTTAATGCCTGCCTGATGATGAAAGTTCGTAGCCCAGAAACTGAATAGTTTTATAATAATTGAAAACACATTTATTTTTGTTTAGTAAACCATTATTCTCTTCGAGCACTTTTATTACATGTTTAAGCCTGGCTTATTTTTGTTTAGTAAAACATTATTGTCTTTGAGCACTTTTAGTACATGTTTATTAAGCCTGGCATCATGTTCTATTTCATCACATCCAAAGACAACTATGTCATCAATAAAGTTTACAACTCCTTCGCTTGGCAATAACATTTTCTCCATGATTTTTTTGAAAATGTTCCGTTGCGCACGATATATCAAAATGTAATCTTATGTTGTGATTTCTCTACTATTCTCTTCGAGTTCAACGTGATGAAAAGCGTTTTTAATATCTGATTTTGAGAAAAATATTGCTTTTCAAATTTGGGAATGAGTTGTTCCAATGGTGGACAAGAGACTTTTTTTTTTTTTTTTTTTTATAATATCTTTGTTGGCAGCACGCTTAACCAAACAAAGACGAATATCATCATCAGGCTTTAGAACCGGTACCATCGGAGAAACCCAGGAAGATGATTTGTTTACAGATTGTCCATTTTTACCAATTCGTCTAATTTCTTATTTAGTTTTGATTCCAAAGGAATTGGGACTCGTCTATAAGGATGACAAACTGGAGGAATTGTTTTATCAATTCTTTGAACTTGGGAGATTGTTTATCCTTAAAGGAACTCAGATCAAAACCTAGTTTTAGCATATTCAGGGATATGGTAGTTTTCTTTTTTACCAAAATGATTCCTTGAACCATTTTCTATGAGACAAATTTTGTTAGTTCTGATTAAGAACCAGCTTTTATTGATGCATCAAACGAACCTAGTACTTTTAGTGAATGTTTGGCACCATAAGCTATGAATGTTTTGTCTGGAGACGTTTGCTGGTTGGAGACTATAACTTTAGATTATTTCATGTGCTCCAATAGCTTTATTGTTATCATTTGACGAGAGGTCAGGAGTTTTTCTTTTATTGGCCCTTGTTCTGCAGTGTTTCTGGAAATGACCTTTGAACACATTTATGCAATTCGCACTAATTCAGGGCAGGAACTATTATCATTTATCACCTTTGTGATTTTTATTGCCATATTGGCAACGTTTTGTTGTTTTAGTGTCAATTTTATTAAGGCTGGTAGTTGTTGCATTTGTGCTCTGGCTATCGTGGAACTTGTTCAACTGCCGTTCGACAGTTTCTAGAGAGTTTGCTTCTACTATGATTTTTCAATTGTTGCTATGCCACCAAGTATCAAAATATTATTTCTTAGTTTAGTCGAGCGAGCTACACTTTTCCGTTATTTGATCGGTAAGATTTTCGTCCTCTTTAGCAAAATTTCATTTTGAGCTTTGACGTATCAATCTAACCAAGAATTAATCAGACTTTTCGTCCGGAGCTTGTTTCATTAACCGAAAAATGTGCCCTTTAAATAAATAACTTTGTTTTGGGGAAAAATACTCATCCAAATTTTTTAATTACGGTGTCATAAGACGTCAGTTGCGTCAAGATTCAGTTGCTCACGTGACTGCGTGAGCTCTGGATACATTTAAATTCAAGTCCTGTAGTGCCATACCTCAAATGCAGTAACATTGCACTTTTTTTGTTTTGATGATTGGTGTTTGTCACTGTGAAGTATATTTCTAAAGCACTTTTCCATCTTTCCCAACGGGAGCCTATGGAGGTTGGATCATCTTCACAAGCAAATGGTTCTAATGCCGGGACTTGTAATTGGGACATGTTGATCAGTCTGCAAGTAAGAGGGAGGGGCCCTCTTCAGCATATTGTAGTAAAAGAATCTTCAGATCGACTCCACGGATTAGTATCTTTCTCACCTTCAAATTATTTTTAGTTTATTGTTATTATTAACAAAAGTACAATAAAGATTTGATGATGAGTTAATCAAACCCCGTACTACATTAGTTTATTTTTAACCAATTGATCGTACCCGGCTACGTCGACTTTTAAAATAAATAAACAAACTCTCTCAAACAAGTCGCACAAAGGTCCTTTATTAAGAACGTGTTAGGTGTCACAAAGCAAACTAAATAGTTACTTGAAATAATTCAAACACATCGGAGCACAATGGGGCCCATAGAGATGTGAAGATTTCTATGAATTCTTTTGTTGCGGTCAATTGCCAGTGCAAAATGAATTCGTTTTGATTCAAATTAGTTAATTATTTAGCCTTGATAGATTTCATGACATTTGTTCAGTTTTAACAGTAGGTAAGATAATAATTACCTACATAACTTCGATGTTTCCGAAGTGGAACTTTGTTAAAACGGGCAAATTAACGAATTATTCGTGGGTACATTCAGTTTTAACAGTAGGTAAGATAATAATTACCTACATAACTTCGATGTTTCCGAAGTAGAACTTTGTTAAAACGGGTAAATTAACGAATTATATTCGTGGGTACATTCAGTTTTAACAGTAGGTAAGGTAATAATTACCTACATAACTTCGATATTTCCGAAGTGGAACTTTGTTAAAACGGGTAAATTAACGAATTATATTCGTGGGTAAATTTCATTATTTGATCGAATAATATTTTTTCGATATGCATATTATTATTATTTGCAAACGGATTTGGTCAACAATATATATTTGGTGTGTGGTAGTACATTCTAAACATTGTATTAGTTATTTTTTAGATTCTGGTCATATTCCAACACACGGTTTTATTCCGGAGTTGATTTATTTAGTGACGTAATAACTCATTTCATGGATTTATTCAGCACATTCCTCTGTCTCAGCTGATCGCCGACACAGATTGTAACGCCGCACATAAATGTACTTAAATTGAAATGATAACAAACACGATTCATGAATTTCGCTTAGATCACAGTCACTAATTTATTTTTTCTTTTAAAACACTTTGTGCAATAAAATTAACATTTTGTTGCTGACCAATTTCCGTAAGCAGGTACATAATTTGAGCAATAATTTGACTTACTGCGCTTTTACTCGTCGCCAATGTGGTGTTCAGTTGAATCACTTGTTATATAGGCTTTGGGTTTAGAGTAAAACCACCAAATTATCAGTAAGTACACAACAACTCAAAGGGAACGTCTAGTCGCCACCGGGGATAGAGCGGGACTCTCTGGACACTCTTGAGGCGCTACCTTTGAGTTGTGTGCTACATTTAATTGTATATCACACTTACCAATGGTAGTTTTTATATTACCAAATTTGGCATATAAATAGATTCCTAAGCAAACTTTACCCATGATAGCTATGTACTTGCATATGGGAGGGTCTACTATGCAAAGCTATGAGGTCTTTGCTTTATTATTGGTAAAGATACAAGAATTTTAATTTTAACCAATAACGGTCCGTAAAATATAGGAATCGGTCATTATTACATTGAAACTCCGTACTACGCTAAGCCAGCTCAAGGCCAATGTGTTATCACGGACGCGCGGTCGACTGTGCCTAACAAAGTTTGCTTCCTTTTCTAAGAAATGGAAACTTCGCTTCTGACTCCGCATAACACTTAGGTAAACAAACTACTTCAGTATTAAGGGGTTTATTTATAAACGTTGCTTAAAGTTAAGTGACGTTTAAAAGTCAAAAAATGATAGTTAAACAATCGCTAATCATTACTTAATTTTAAGTAATGGTTGTGTTATGAATAACCCCTTAAAGTTTAGCTAAGAATTGCTTACAGTCTTTTTGAGGTAAACGGGTATTCTAATAATATTAGTGATAATAGAGTAACTAAAATTGATAGAAAATTACGTAGGTATGACAGTTAATTTGTTTAAATATGTCACGTAATGTGTCTTTCTACAAATTAAAAGTGCGACCAAACAAAATTCTCTAGAATACCTAAAGCAAAATAAAAATTGGAAAACACATCCCTACACAGTACATCGTCTATCCAGCAATCTCCTGGGAGGCAGAACTTGCACTGTATGTTTCTAGTCTGGTCTCGACCAAGTCTCTGGGCATAAATTGGATATACTTGCAACTCTGTTTGTTTAAAGATAACCAATCCCTTTTTCAATTCACGATATTCGTCGACTAGCTTTTCTATTTCGGATATGGCAATCGTCAGACGTAAAATCTTGTTGACATTATGCAGTTTTCTTAGGGCCGATTTTTCAATCGTCATATAACTTTTATCAGTAGAATAAATATGGCAGATTGACATGTTTTCTATAAAAAATCTGTCTAAAATCAATTCCTCAGATAGAAGTTATCTAAAGATTGAAAAACAACAACAACATTAAACTGTCGCCATGATTTAATATATTAAATATTAAATCATGGCGACAGTTTAATGTTGTTGTTGCTTATCTAGTGATTGTATTGGCTAGGAGCTTTGAAATATGGATAAAGACAATGGCAATACGGGTATGATTTGCGATCGATTAGGTAAGAAATTAATTTAATACGACACACAGAACCAACGCCTTCATTAATAATGTAATGTGCAGGCAAGTACTTTAGATGCTGTGTTTAACCCCGCGTTTCAGGGTCCACAATCACATTTACCGCTGAGGTTACAGCAAAAAGCTTTACGACCGATTGAATCGACAAAAATATCAATTCAAACCGAACCGTTGTTACACCATGAACACAAAGAGTCAGTATTGTCCGTCGATCGTCTGTGCGGTCCCTCAAAACTACAAAAGACAAGACAATATAACCCTCCAACGGTCGCGTGGATACCTTTTGTTGTGACACCAATAAATCCGATTTGAATTTTGCGTGTCACAGTCGCACGCGCGTCGACAGCGTGACATTGCCGTGACAACGTATCGCCCAATGACTGCGCGGGGGTTAAAACATTGTAAAGCTATTGCTTGGTTTTCGCGTGCATCGCGTGTGAAATAAGCACCTTTTTTACAGACTAGTGCTCCGTCTTATTACAATCTACGATTATCGGTATACGATAGTCGGGTACAGTCAGAAGCCGTTGTGCCTAATACCGATTTATGTGATAAATGAGTGCGTTTGACGTCGTAAATAAGACGGCATAATTAGAATATATTGCTCTGTCCGATAAATAATTCATAACTTGTTCGTTGCAATGAGTTGCATGCAACGAGCACGAGTTATCTTTACGATAATAGACGTCAGGAACTCGATGCTGATTGTGTTTCGATACATTTCTAAGAATGAAAGAAAAATCATGTGTGTGAAATAAGGGTCAACTCAGAGAAAACTAAGCAGCTAGCAGTTCGTGCGTCACATGTGGAGCCGAGCGTGACGTCGCGTGATACCTGCGTGTTAAAGCGTGACAACCAGCTCTTGTAAGATTGATTGACAATGTAGGCATGTAGACTAATTAAATACTAAAATCCTGGTTTCACAAAAAGCAGTCACTATTACCGTGTCACTTGGACATAAAACGTATTGTGTACGATGAAGATAAATTGAATAATCCTAGTAGTAGTAAACGAGGTACAAGAAGAAGGCTGGCTTTCTTTGTTTGAACTAAGAAAGCAAGAACTGATACAATAGCATGTTCATTCAACCAAACTGCTTTTAAAGTGAGGCCCTTTGGTATTGTTTCTGCATTATTTTGCTATGAATCGAATTCTTTCAACTTTTAGCTGCTACACTTTGACAATTTTTCCGCAACGGTGCACAGTATACGAAAGCTGCTACGCAAAAATCAACACTACATGAGTCATGTGAACGTACCGTGACGTTGACGTCGTTCGGTGCTACACGTGCGTGTTTAGCGTGACAACCTACCACTACGTAGATTGATTGACAATGCGAACACACAGGGCAGTGTGTTGCTTTGTTAAATTGCTAATGTACTACGATTTTGCAAATTATATTTCCAGTCATTGTTGATGGTTAATCGTGTGTTTAGAGTAATATGAAACTCATTGTTGAGTAATACATGGTAAGTTTAGTTCTTCATGGAGTGTAGATTTTCATATTTAAAGGCGATAAAAATCTTGTACAGAAATTAGAGACGAGTCTAAGGCCGAGTACAGATTCATTTTAGAATAGGTATTGATTATATTATTTCATGTATTATTTAAATGTGGGTATTTGATATTAGGTAAACTCATATCTTTGAAGTTAATCAACAGTTATTTCAAATTCAAATATCACATTGCGTTTATCAAAATAAATGATTTTCTTAATCTACACTTAAGAATGAATAAGTACCCATCATTGCAGGTAAAAATGTCGACGCACCACGCATTTTTATCAATTTTCAATATCCCGAATACAGATAGGATTAGGCAACATCTACATAATAACGTGTGTGGCGAATTAATTTCACCTTTTACACATCTTTTATTACAGTACAGTTTCCGTTTACTAATGGGGCCACCCCATCGCTTCCCATGAGTGTCATCAGACGTGACAAAGGGATTACAGACGGGGGATGGGCAGTTACATCCACCTGTGCTAATGACTTCTTATTGCCATTATCAACGGTGCGAAGGTTGGTGATTATTACAATGGGGACCAAGCAAGGGAAGCCGGTGTTTTTCTGCAGCTTTGTCGTCCAAAAATAATTAAAGGAGTTTTTGAACAGGAGTCAGTAATCAGCATAGTTTGATGTTCTGTATGTATGTTGTCGTAAAAAAATACATACAGAACATGAAATCACTCCCAACGGTTGGCTGTCATAGTGATCCCTTTTCATAAGCTCACCCTGTATACTTGGACCCTAACAAAGATCGTGTGAGTAAAGGTACAACAATTTTCTTAATATCGACAAATAATAAGTCGATTGAGAGCGTCCGGTCTGCACCAATTGCAAAGGCAAGTAGTGTTGTTATCGTAAAAATCTGAGCTGCCGTATGTCAGTCTAGTTTGCCGTATATTAGGGGAAAAACTCAAAAATGCCGTATTTATTTAAAAAATGTCTATTCTTCATTTTTTTCTTCTCCATTAAGGTTTCCTATCGTTTCTAATACTTTAGATTCAAGTTTATCTAATGTGTACTTGTCCTTACTTCCCATTTTGTCGCACATGTCGCGCGACCCCTTAAACTTGGTACAGTATACTTTATTTTAGTTCTTGATTTTGAATTAGTTGATCATCGACTTTTTCAAGGTCATTTACAATTCGTGGTAGTTTCTGGGTTAGTGGCAACATTGACGGAAAAATAGTGTGGTGCTCAGCCTCTTTAGGTGACAGATATTTGAGTTTTATTTTCGTTTCATTTATTAGACTAGTGAAAAACATTTCGTTTCATCTATAGTCAATTGCCGTATTTTGTGATACGGCAATGAGAGGCCAGCCGTATACCGTATTTTTAACGTAAAATAATTCGTGGATTGCCGTATAACAACGCTGAAGGCAACTGATAGAAATCCGACGACTGACGCAACACGAAGTTTGCCGAGGAACATTAAGAAAATAGTTGTTCTGTACTTACTTGCAAAATATAAAATACGACGTGCATTCAAATCAAATCAGCTTAAGCTATTACTTAGGTACCTAGAAACCAATAGACTGCCACTCCCACTCCGGAACTGTTTTATTGTATAAATATTACAAGTACCTTCCGCACTCAATATGCCTATAAAGGCATTTCGATTTGAGTCAATATTCAAGTATTAGTACTCACTTTACACGGAAACAAAGTGTGCCCATAGTTCTAGCGTCCCACGCAACGTTCTTAACGCCAACGTAAATAGGTAACAATCTTGCCACAAAGTATGTAGAGAACAGACAATAATTCTAAACTGCGATTTAAAATCATGTTTAGACTAACTGGGCTTAGTTGTGTTTTAACATCGATCTGTTTAGAAAGATAATATCAAAATGCATCCGCAAGATTGCATCATCAAGGCGTAGCATGCATTAACTGCAAGGATAGTAACTAATATGTACCAATATTTTGTAAGAATATTTTGATTTAAAAGAGTGTCCGTGGAGTTTCTTGCCCGTTCTTCTCCATAGGAACCTACTACGCTTTGGAATGGGCAACTAGCTTCATCTTTCTGACTGACCGACCCCTTGACAATTCAAAAGTGCCTGTAATTGCTTTATTTGAAATAAATGCTTTGAGTTTGAGTAAGAAAACCGTAATAATATATTAAAGAGAGAGAAGCGATCTATGCCGAATCGAGATAAAGAGTTGCTTTATCTCGATTCAGCATATATCAGTACTCCCTAAAACCCCTCTCTCCCATCAAAAAAGAGTCTACATCAAACCCATCGTAATATTTAATTTATCATCACTAATTATAATTAGCATGCTTAAGGCTTTTTACTACACAAAAATATCAATTGCAGCCAGGACTCCACCATCATAATCAATCACAAAATTATCAGCACAACAAAAATTATTCACAAGATTACTACACTCAGCAAAAACAGAAGATATCGCCTCAAGTCTATAAGAACCGCACATATTTCTTTATAAAGAGTCCATCTAACAGCATTCGAAGCTATCTGGAGGCCAATTCTCGCGTTTTCACTCGTTCAAGTCACATTCGAATTGCCGCTCGACTTCCTATGTCGCTTATAAAATGGTGACATTATCCAGATTCCGGCCAAGTGCGTGTCGGGCCACGCACAACGAAGGGTTCCGTAGTTGGGATGAATTTATCTCAAGAACAAACTTAACATTGTAGTTGAAAAACATGTTTAGTATGGGAATACATTCCAACTGCAAATGTAAGCTTGTATGCACAATATTGAGTGATTTACCATGTTTTTTTAAGACCATAGACTTATAGGTTTTCCTGTAATCTATGAGTAAAGAACCATTCTCTGTATATTTTTCATAATTTTAGGCCTTGTAGTTTCGGAGATAAGGGGCCCCCCCCTTATCTCCGAAACTACAAGGCATATTATGGGCCATATTATGGGCAATTTTCATCTATATTCTTATTTTTTTAAAGTTTATTTAAAAGAATATTGAGATCTTCACAACAAGCCCTTTCATTTGATCTGTCACACGATATAGTTTACAAAACTTTTTTTTTTCCAATTTGCCCCCGAAAAGTTACCGATTAGATTCGGAGCAAATCGGCTGTGTCAGACGGACAGACAGACACACGAGTGATCCTATAATAGTTCCGTTTTTACCTTTTGAGGTACGGAACCCTAAAAATGTTGTCATTATACGTCACGTGAAGTGATCCATTCCACAAAATGATGCTACTTTTTAATCGATACCGTAGAGGTACTTCTTATAGTTTATTAAAAATGACTTTTAAGCGTATATCTATAAGGTTTTGAGCAACATTTTATACGTATGTATTTCATAAACATTTATGAATACCATCATCATTATTGATTTCGGTACTCCATTTTTATTTTATTATTAACATTAAAATAAGTTCTCCTACAACGGAATGCATGGCTGATGCTTAATGTGTCATGTCATTTGTCACGTCAAATTATTAAGGTCATAATTTCTGTTTATTTACATTGATTATCTCTACATAAATTAAGTAATTAAATAAAAACAGGATGCCTGCCAATGATATTATAAGTGAACTGATGACTACCACAATAAGATCAAGACTTATCAAGATGGAGAAAAAGACGAAGAAGAGGATGTGTGGTTGTCGTAACAAGTGTGGTACTGCAACAACTAGACCGTCCTGCTGTTCCATCAACGCTGCTGTACCTACGTGTCCCGATTATAATACTTTATAAAGGCCCAAAAGATAGTTGGGAAATCCTAGCGAAAACAAATTTCACGTCGTCACAACACGAATTCAAATTTATTTGTGGTCAAAGTACCGCACAAACATCTTTCGAAATTGATGAATAATTTGGTCGAGAAGGGACATGGTCCAGCGTTTCCTAAGCTCACGGACAGCGTACGATACAGGACGCCGACTATTCGTGTAAACTTGTGATAATTATAATGTATTGTTTACGTATGTATAGTATTTATTTTAGATATATAAGTTTGCATTGAAAAAAAAAATATTTAAACATTAGAAATCTGTATTGTTTGAAATACTTTTGAAATACTGCATCATGTTGGTGGAACAATAATAATAGGTGCGTAGGAATATCATTTAATTCTAGTGACAAAATAACCTTTACATAAATACCTTACAGACTCTGAAAATTCAGTATACAGTATATTGGGTGTAAATAATATATATATATTAAAATTGGACCCATAGATAATACACTTTGGACCTTCAATTTGGTTACTTAGCAACTGCATACCTATTGATTGTCACTCTCGTGTCAAGGAAAAACTCGTGGTGTTTTATAAGATTTTATTGTAAAGTATTGTTCTTGTGTATTTGTGATTATACGTATTTCTTTTGGCTAAACCACTCTCTGCTACCTTAATCTCTAAAAGGTTATGGGCCCAGAACGCAGAAGTGTAAAATGGAGCTTTCAAAAATACAGATCACAAAACTTGATGGCCACAATTGGGTCGCCTGGAAATACCGAATGGTTGCCTTACTAAAAGGCATAAACGGAATTTGGGAGATTGTGGAAGGCAAGGCACAAAAACCGGCGAAACCTGCGGAAGGCAGTGGTGATGCCGTTGTTGAAATTTACAATAAAAATTTACGAGATTTTGTTACATTGGAGAGCACAGCCCTGCTGCTAATAACAAACAATGTAACGGATGAAACACTAGGGAAAGTAATAAGGTTGTCCACTCCCGAGGAAGTATGGAAAGAACTCCATAGGCTGTATGAGGGTCCTGATGAGGGCAGGCTCTACGACTTATGTTTGGACTTCTTCAAACTTAAAAGGGATCCGTCAGACAACATGTCGACTCATGTCTCGAAACTGAAGAATTTGTGGCACAGTCTGAAGGAAGAACTGCTCAAAGAGGAGAACGTTGAAATGCCTGAAGTTCTCTTGATTTGTAAGATCCTGGATACGTTGCCGGAAACTTATTTTTCGTTCAAGTCTAGTTGGCTATTGATGTCTAAGAGGGAAAGAACAGTAGACAATATTACGGCCCAACTGTGTGCACATGAAAAAGCGCTGAATGCAACGATGGCTGACACTGAATCGAGCGAAAGTGCGCTTTATGTAAAAACTAATAGAAAGGTTGCTAAAGGAAATGACCAAAGAGACCAGCAAAATAAAAAGAGGTACAAATGCTTTATTTGCAAAGAGTCTGGACATCTTAAGAAGGATTGCCCGAATAATGGCAAGAAAGAAAAGGAAAATAAAGCTCACAGTTCCAACATGATGTTACTGACGGTGAATTCAACAGATTCTGGGACTAAACGTGATTGTGATCATTGGTACATAGACAATGGAGCGACACATCATGTCACAAGTCGAGGAGATCTATTTCAAGATTTTGAACATTTTAGCGAAACTCACACAGTAACTACAGCTGACGGAAACATGTTAAAGGCTGTTGGAAAAGGCACAGTCCGTGTAAAGGCCAATGTTAAAGGAAAAAGTGACTTCCTTTTGTTAAGAGATGTTTGGTATGTTCCCCAGATTAGCAAGAACCTTTTCTCTGTGCTTAGTACACAGGACAAGAACCCCTCAAGTATTTTTGAGTCGCGGGTTACAACATGTTCCATGAAGATCAATGGTAAGGTTGTCTTAACAGGAAAAAGGCAAAGGTATGGCGGTTTGTACAAGATAGACTGCAAAGCCATATGTGCTGATTTTTCAGTCCACTTAATTGAGCATGAAGATACGCTGCAAGTATGGCACGAGCGTATGGGACATCAAGACAAGAGACATATCAAAACATTGATAGAGAAAGAGTTAGGAGTAAAGACATCTAACAGTGGAGAATTATGCGAAGGTTGTATCTTTGGTAAAGCGCACAGGAAACCATTTGGTGTTCGCGAAAAGGCAACAAAACCTGGTGAACGCATACACTCAGATGTCTGTGGACCCTTTCCTTCTAGTGTCTCTGGATTTCGATACTTCGTACTGTTTAAGGATGAGTTCACACGATACAGATATGTATACTTCCTTAAAAATAAATCAGAAGTTCCTGAAAAGTTGAAACAGATGATGTCTGAGGCTAGAAATGCTGGACATACTATTATCGAGGTTTTAAGCGATAATGGAGGCGAATACGATAACAGGAAAGTACGAGATCTACTTGGACAAGCTGGTATAAAGCAAAGACTCATCATGCCGTATACTCCGGAACAAAATGGGTGTAGTGAGAGAGATAATCGCACTATAGTCGAATCTGCTCGAGCGATGATGCACGCGCATGAGGAGATCCCTCAGAATTTGTGGGCTGAGATGGTAAACACTGCTGTTTACATACTTAACAGGACAGGACGTACTTCAGTAGAACACAAGTCGCCTTATGAACTGTGGCTTAAGAAGAAGCCTCAGATAAAGCACCTGAGGATAGTCGGTTCACCTTGCTTTGCGCATGTACCAAAGCAGAAGAGAAGAAAATTGCAAAAGAAAGCTACACGGTGCATTTTAATTGGATACGACAACGATGACGGATACAGACTTTGGAATCGAGAAAGAAATTCATTAGTCCGATCTAGGGACGTTATTTTCGATGAAAAAGCGCTAGAGACTTCAATGAATGAATACCCTGAAGCAGTCTGCAGTCCGGAAAATGAAATTGAAGTAGATCTTGGTAGATATGCTTTGAGAGATAATGGAAAAAGAACTCCTGTTATGCCTGATATTGAAAGAGTCGGTGAAACTGACATGGATATACGTGAACAAAATCTAGATGTCGGAGAAGAGTTTCATGACGCAGAAAATGTAGTAACTGAACAGTCTGTTGAATCAGAGGGAGATGGAAACGTTAACGAAGATGATAATGTCGTTGATGAATATCATGATGAAGTCAATGATGAAATTATCGGAGATGAACGCGAAGATGTGTTCCCGGAACAGATGATACTTCGAGATCGTTCTTTGTTACGTCCTCCAGATAGATTCAAAGACTTTGTTATGAACGCGATAATGGGATATAATGAACCAGAAACGTACAAAGATGCAATTAGAAGCCCAGATAAAGAGCTGTGGGAAAAGGCCATGGACAGCGAAATCAGTTCTTTGAAGGAAAATTACACATGGAAGCTTGTGAATCTACCCAAGGGCAGAAAAGCTTTACCTAGTAAGTGGATTTTCAAAGTCAAAATGAATGCTGATGGCTCTATAGATAGGTACAAGGCTAGATTGGTGATAAAAGGTTTTCATCAAAAGAAAGGTCTAGACTACATGCAGACCTTTAGCCCTGTGACCAGAATGGCAACTGTTCGCTCAGTGATTAGTACAGCAGCGAGCGAAGGCATGTCGATGAGACAGTTCGACATTTCGACTGCCTTCCTGTATGGCTCTTTAGATGAAGAGATCTTCATGAAACAGCCAGAAGGTTATAATGACGGCTCCGGTCAAGTATGTCTTCTAAAGAAGAGCCTGTATGGGCTGAAGCAAGCACCACGGTGCTGGAACCGGTGCATTCTAGATTATTTCAAAGAAATCGGTTTTAAGGCAAGTGAGGCAGATCCTTGTCTTCTGATACGAAAGAGAGGATGTGGAAAGCTTATAGTAGCTCTGTACGTGGATGACGGTCTGGTCGTCGGATCCAATAACGCACTGATAGACGAGTTGATGGAGGAGCTCAAACGTCGTTTCAAAATTACCACGAAAACTGCGTCCTATTTTCTTGGAGTAGAGATAGAAAGCAGAGGAGATAGAATTAAGATATTCCAAACGTCGTACGTGCATAAGATCTTGCGGAGATTCGGAATGGACACCTGCAAACCGGTCTCAACGCCGATTGCAAAAGACGGTACTTGGAGCGAGAAGGTGGACATGAGTTATATGAAAGATAACTACAGGCAAATTGTTGGAGCCTTGGCTTACTTGATGGTATGCACTAGACCTGACATTGCATATGCTGTAAGTGTAGTCTCACGAAGTCTGGAAAAGCCAGAAGAAGCAGACTGTGTCCGACTGAAGCGCATAATGCGATTTTTGCAGTACACGCCAGATCTAGGTATCATGTACAAGAAAAATTACAAACAAGGAATTTTGGAATGCTATAGTGATGCTGATCATGCAGGAGATATCAGCACTGGTAGATCCACTACTGGAGTGCTGTGCATGTATGCAGGAGGAGCGGTGTCATGGCTAAGCCAACGACAGGCAAGCGTTTCAATTTCGACCACCGAGGCAGAAGTTGTTGCCGCTAGTGAAGCAGCCAGAGAGACTGTTTGGCTATCTCGGCTTATGAGTGATCTTGTCGTTCTTAAAGAGATTCCATGCATAAGAGTGGATAACGAAGCTGCAATCAGGCTGGCTGAAAATCCAGAATTCCATCGACGGACTAAGCATATCCGAGTTCGACATTTCTTTGTGAGAGAATTGGTGACTGGTGGTGAGCTAAAAGTCGATAAGGTATCTAGTGAAGATCAGTTGGCAGATATCCTGACCAAGCCACTAGCAAGACCGAGGATCAGAAAGATCTCTGACCGGATAGGTATTTGTTGAGAGGAGATATTAAAATTGGACCCATAGATAATACACTTTGGACCTTCAATTTGGTTACTTAGCAACTGCATACCTATTGATTGTCACTCTCGTGTCAAGGAAAAACTCGTGGTGTTTTATAAGATTTTATTGTAAAGTATTGTTCTTGTGTATTTGTGATTATACGTATTTCTTTTGGCTAAACCACTCTCTGCTACCTTAATCTCTAAAAATATAATAATAATAATATTATTATTATCACACCACACATGGAAATTTAGTTTTGGTCATTCTTTTCTGTAACATCTATACACATCTCCAGCCGGCCAAAATTCTGGGCAGCGCGTGAACCTAGAGGATGTCAGAATTAAAATCTCGTTCGACTGCATCGTCCTTCCTTCGGCACTGATTAAACCTTAGCTCGTTTTCTATCGATGTCTGTGGATCCAACCGGGAAATGTGCAGGAGCAAGGTGGGGCACTGCGGCTCGAAAATCCTCGCTTCCAGGAGCAGTACCGCGTTTGTTGTGGCTGCGTCACGATCAAACCTACTTGCCCTCAACCAGAGTAAAACCCTCCGAGTCCATTTGACTGGTTAAGGAGTCGACAATCTTGAAAAATTATTTCAAAGTGAAACAAATGTTTCGAGCACTATTATCTACGTATCTCATAAACATTTATCAAAAAAATATTCATTATTGATTGCGTAACTCAATTTTTATTTAATTACTGGCTTCTGCCCCCGCCCCCTTTGTCCGCGTAAAATTGCTTATGTTAACATAAAATACTCGCATATCCTTTAGCTGTGCCTCCCGTTACTTCGTTTTCGCTTAGCCTTCTTTCTGACTTTTTCTTTTTGCTTGGCTCCTAAGAGTCGAAGCGTGATTTTAATGATGTTCTTCCTCAAGTATTAGACTATCAAATGCAAACAGCATATTTTCAAATCAGACGGGTAGTTTCAGAGATTAGCGCCTTCAAACAAAAAAAGAAACAAACTCTTCAGCTTTATTAATAGTATAGAAAGATATAGATGAATATTTAAATAAACTCTCCTTTGTATTTGGTACTACAGAATGCATGGCTGATGCTGATTTGTCAATGTCAACGATTTTAGTCACGTCACAATAAAGTAATCAAATAGAAACAGAATTTCTGCTAATGATTAAACTGAGTAAACTGATGAATACCGAAATAACATCAAGGTTTATCAAGATGGAGAAGAGGAAACGTGATTGTCGTAAAGACCGGACTGAATCACGGGCTCTCAGAATGCTCTCATAATGGCTCCTGCGTCCTACCGTTCCAACGACGCAGCTGTATCAACGTGTTACGGCTACATTAATCTACAAAGTCTGAAAATATTGTTAATCCTTTCAAAAACCAATTTCCTCCCTGTGGATCAAGCGGAAGAGTCTCGTCACAACACGAATTAAATTCTTTTTGGGGTGAAAGTCCTGGACAACGTCTGTCGAGATTCATGAAGACTGAGGGCAAGAGGTGTAATGATCCGGCGATTCCTAAGTTGGCTACTAAACAGCGCGCCACATATGTATAATGACGCCGACTAATCGTGTAAACTAGTGATTTTATATTGTTTAAGTGTAGTATTTTTCTTAGTTTGAGTTTCATATTGAAAAACAATAAAATTATACATGTTTGAAATCTTTATTGTTTGAAATGCTTTTGAAATTCTACATCATGTTTTTGGACCTGTGGTAATAAAATCATAATAGCTATATTATAATTCGAGTGTTGCTTTTGTCACCCTTTACATAAATATATCACAGACTAATTAGACTTGGGTTTATAACACAACAACATAATTATTATCACACAATACTTAGGTTTGGTCATAGTTCCCTGTAACATCTTCATGCAACACGGTGCCTGGCAAAATTATGGGCTATGGACGATAGCCTTTTGCAGCGCGGGAACCTCGAGGATGAAGGACTTAAAATTTGTAGTATAGCTCGACTTCATCCACGACAGCTTCAGCAAAGCCCTTGCTGCTGCACTGATAAGACCTTGGCTCCTTCTCTCTTAATGTTTGTGGGTAACACCGGGAAATATGCATGAGGATGGTGAGCATTGTAGCTCAAAAATCCTCGCTTGCAGGAGTGGTGGTACGGTATTTATTGTGGCTGCCCTGCGATTGCCTTCTCTTGCCGTCAACCAGAGTAAAGCCGTCTTCGTCCATTTGACTGGTTTTAGAAGCCTGCCGCTTCTATATCTCAGATGTGTGTCTTATTAATCGACGCCGCACAAGATCCACTGCTTGACAACTTTGACGAAGGCGTGAAGTTTTCTTCGTGTGTTTTTCCTTCTTGTGGCGATCGCAGCGTTTCTGAGATGTTTATGAACTCGTGTAACACATTTTGTAAAAAAAACATTTATTATTTTCTTCCGCATTGACTAATCATGAATGACACAACAACTGTTTGACGTTGGTACGAAGGTCGACATGACGTCATGAACGTTTCGACTGGTCCCGACCACTCTTTGCATGTCGCATGTAAATTAAGACATCTCGCGTGCTTTCCTGCGAGAAATCGTCGAATAGACATGGCGAGAATAGCTCTACGCGATTTTCACGAGCGAAAACATGATTTTCACGAGGGAAAAGTACGAATCGAGCGACAATAACGAGTGTGAGATGCGCGAGAATTGCCTTCCTGTTCTGAATAATGTTATTACTGAGGGTCACAGTCAATGACGTAGAAAATCTTTACCAACGACTTATACTATCGAGCATAGGAAATGGAAAACAAATATAAGATATTACTGTCTTGACCTACCAAGAAATATGTTGCAGACAGAATCAATTTTGTGCTGATATCATCTTCTCTTCATTTATTTTTGCAACGATTCTTATCATATTGTCTATCATAACCTAGTTAATTGATAAAGGCGTGACTTTGCGGAAATCCATTATAAAATACAATTGACGACGTATATTTAGTAACTTAATCGTGTGGACGCTTGACGTGTCCACACGTCGGGTCCGAGTTCGCAACAAGTCAATCGCCTTCCTGAGGATGCCTCGTTGAGAGGTGAAACACGTGTCGATTTCTTACAGGGTTCTTTATGACTCATTAAGAACAGTTACGCGGATTAAGTTACTAAATATACGTCGTCTATTGTATTTTGAACACCTATTGAAATTCAATCAGTAAATTCAGACAATTAACAGTTTCAGCTGGATACCTATAGTTTTAGCAATATAAAACCTAATTCCACACGTTTCCTATACAGTCTGCCCCAAGCTTCCGCTAGTCAGATCATGGGTTCATCTAGTTGGCGTGTTGGGGTGTAACTGTGGTTGTAATTCTACTATTTTTAGATCATCCAAAAGTAACAGAGGATCTTGTCAGTTCCAAGCACGTACAATCTATACAGCGCTTTAGACTTGACGCCACACTCCCTTTTTGCTACTTAAGCTTATTCAGTCTTGTGCCAGCATGATATATTATTATAATTACTTTGCAGGACCTTGTTTATTGTTAGGAGGCACTAAGAACGTAGAAAGCATTACTTAGTAAATGTATATTTTTGTGACATACACTTTCATGAATTTTCGTTCCTAAGAAGAGGTATATGTTTCTGACAATATCATAATAGTAACACTGTAACATATAATTTAATCATCTTGTGTCGTAGTAACAATCGCGTGTATTCTTTGTAGGTCTGGTACGAATAGAAAATACGCTGTATACCTACACAACACTAAAACCCTCTTATTCTAGTTGGAATGTTTCCACCAACATCTTGGAATGTAATCTTCTTTGTCATGAATTCATGATATTAAATATTTTCATTAATATTTAGTTTGGATTTGCACTCTGAAATTATATGAGGTATTTTATCATGAAAAGCTGAACATACATCAAGAATTTTAGGCACACGTAAGTAAAGGCGTTTATGACGAATTTCCTGTTTCACCCAACAATAACGATATCCTTGTTAACTTTACCTACATTTATATGACTTAACAAACACCAATTAACATAATATATTAACCCGTTGGTTTCGTGTACAAAAATAATGTAAGAACCGTGGTCGGTGAATAAATTAGTGGGGGCAATGATAAATCATGAGACTGCTACTTGAACATGTGACAAGGGCTTAGGCACTTTTTATCGCGGCCATTATAAACATTTTTACATATCTTTATTTAGGACGTTGAAATATGAACGAATGTGTTCTTGATAAATACGTGTGATGATTTTGTTCCGTTTGTCAGTTAAGTGCTACTGGTTTTGGGTTTGATTATGTTATTCGATTTGAATGACAGGAGGGTTAACCCTGTGTCGTTCTGCGTCGTGACTCAGGTATGCAAGGCGTTTATTTGCAATGACAAGGTATGCTATCAATGTACAGATTGATCGATGGAACGTAAGACAGAGGTCGTTGTAAAAAGTAGGTACATCATTTCCGAAAATGTAACTTTAAGCGGACCTGACACTATCAGTAATAATGACATTACATTCAAGTAATGTCATTACTACTGACAGTGTGGTGGTTAGAGTGTTGATGTGATCTAAATATTTGAACAGTTTTACGTCTATATTGGAAGGAATGACAGTAATATTAATATCATTATTACTGATAGTGTCATATTTTAATTTTCATAATTGTTTCAATGTATAATACTAATGTTGAATTTTATAAACGAATAAATGAACTATTTTAGTTAACTTATAGGTATTTAGTTAATAGCAAAATTGATGACCTAATTCTTAAAATAGTCAAAACTTCATGCACGACTTGTAAAGATAAAAAAACGTTAGTAGCTAAAAGAAGTTACGACTAAATTACATTGCATGCACCTATAATTACTATATAAAATATATATAAATAAATTTACATCAAAGAGGCCGCTTTAATCTAATACAGGATGACGACACTATTCAGTCTTTAATGTAAATTAACGGCCGTATTTTAATCTAGACTTCGATCAATCTAGCAATAAAATATAACCTTCAAATGTCGATTACATTTTACGAATCACCATAAAATTCGAACTAAAAATAACTCTGCAGTAATTTCAAGACTCTTAACCTATAACAAGTTTAGTATAAAATTCGATACGAACTAAACACACAAGTACCCACGTAAGTAGCAGAGTACAAAGAAAGAAACAGAATGGATAAAACACCCGTCGCTGGTAACGAGCCAGTCTTCGTGTACCATTGCGAATGTACCTACACTACTTGCCCGTTTGTTATTTTATTTGCTCTCTACTCAGTAAACTCTATTACCCAGTCGATGGTTTTGATTCCGAGAAGTCGATGTTTACATTGAATGTTAAACTTATGTCACTGTTGTCACAATATTTTACTTTCAAGCGTTTCGTCCGTTGTGAGAAAGTTTATGAACGTCGAATGCTATGTTTGTTTAAGTTTGTCGATAGCGTACATCAGATCTATCCATACAACCTTCTCCTGCCCCTACGGCTCGAATACGTTACGAGACTATTGTTTTTATCCTCCGTCTGAACTTGGAATCGATTATCGATAGTTAGTTGTGTTCGCAGCACTAACGCGGCATTGACTCCTTGGGTCGAAACAACTAATGGACTACGTTATTACTGGCCACCTCAACGAAAAAGTGCATTAGCGTACCGTGAGTGGGATAAAAGTATTTGAATATAGAACTTAAGTAAAGTGCGCTGTGAGTGCTTATGCCACTTAACAAACAACGATTTGCCTCATTTACCGTAATCGCTACAGTTTTATTTCACTTCGCTTTCGGTAGCCGACGTGTTTCATATGAAATAACGATTCATGTTTATGGCATTCGATATTCAATCTGATTTCCCCAAAATTGGTTTTTAATTTTGGCTTGTATCAAAACTTGGCGTTTAATTTTCGTGCATGCTTTTAATATTTTGTGTATTTCGAAATTATGAGTGATATTTGCGTTGCTGACCAGGGAAGCTAGAACTGCGGAAGTTTTGACGATGTAAATATTTTGAATTGACTATGAGAATGTTTCAGGAGGGAGATATGGATCTTTCTAAACTGGGCGGAGATTTAGTTTGTGAAGTTTTTGAGTCCCCTTCTTTGACTCTTATCACGGTTAGTTAGGTGCGCCCCGGGAGTTGCTTTGGGAGTATGAAAATAGAGTGCCCTTTCTTATAATATTGCATTTGACATCTGAGAGTTTGTCTTATCAGCCTGTGTAGGGCGGAGACTGTTGATATTTTGTCTAAACAAAATATTTCTCGTAGAATTGTTAGGTGTTTTTAAAAAGATTCGCATCCATTTATGAATTCATTAAACTACGTGGATGTAAAATCGTTTTCAAAAGAATTCATCACCTCGCGCAAACGTGTTCACATGCAATAAATTGAGTCATTAAACTGCAAAAATTATAGGTCTCAAGACTTTGAAGTTAAATAAGCGCTTAGTTTGTATTTATGAGTCGTATCTGCAGATTTACAATTTCTCACTTAGTCAATGCAGTTTTACAGTCAGCCGCTTAGGCAGACAAAGAGGACGGACATAATGAATTTTCGTATGTGAATTGGCAAATAAATAATTCATTGTGAACGAGACGCGTGTTCCTAGTAATGTAAGAAAGCATATTTTAGCTCATATCGTAAAGTGCAACGAATGACAACACTCGTAAAATTTTATGTCCTGTACCATGTCGTCCTGTCTCAATTACAATTACAAATTATTACAAATTTTCAACTGAGCCAGTCATGTGTCGTGTGTAATATGCGAAAACTGATGCTTACAATGTTTAACGTACATTCATTTTATATTTAATTCATACATTTTGAAGTCAACAATTTTGTAGTTGTTTCAATCGGTGTAAGATTTCGCAGCAGGATATAAACTGGCGGTTTGCCTTGAGTCAATTTTAATTTTAATAAGTTATAAAATCCATGGAACTAACAACTTTACAATACCTACTAAGAAATTTAATTACGTACCAATAAAATTGTTTAATTTGAATGATTTATTTGTAGACATCGTAATCTATGTCACATTATGTTACAATGTAGATTAATGTATTGCACGCAAATGCATTTACATTCGTGACAGTAATAGCATACCTATCGTCAAAGATACAATGTACAACGATCAATGCTTTAATAAATATTTAATTATTGTGTCTAGTGACACGTTCATTAAATATTTATTAAAGCACTTGATAATACAAAATTGTAATAACACTCTTGCAACTTTGCATCTCTAATAATGCAGTACAGTGACAAACTATAGGTACTTCTAACCACACCAAATCACATCTCTCAACACTTAATAACGTGCAGGCAGGCAACAGTACAGAATACATTTCACATAACAATACTCGATACATAACCGACCTCTTTCGTTCGGCCACACATAAGCCACAGAATGCGTCGTCTCCATTAGGTACAGAAAGCAATCTGGAGAGCGCACTAGTCTGCCCGAGGCACATCTAGGTACTCCCTGACCTACTATTAAGGATTGTCTCACAGCACTTTGCCCACATGCGCTTCTCGAACTCTGTAATCTCCGTAATTTGTGACAGCGATTTCTGATTTATTTACATAAACAATAGTCTCGAACGTTCTGGACCACTTATTACTGATTCCAGTCAGCGCAGTGTCGATTTAATTGCGGAACGCTAAATTATCGTTGATATTGTCTGGGTTTTAGTAATCGCGCAGTATAATAAAGTGTTCTTGTGTATAATTATTAATTAACTCCGCAATGGGCTCGGGAATGGATGTTTAATGCCACACATTTAGTCTGTTGATTGGTAGTTTAGCTGTGGTAGCTGTGGTTGTACTTCAAGTGCTAACGGTTTTTTGTATAGGGCACGGGTGTACTGGTGTAGTCATCATTTTGTGCAAACTTGAGACTGACTCGATTAAAAGTTTGAAGGTAATCTCATGTCATGCAATATTTACATCTGACAGCCCAACAAGTTTTAATTGAAATTCTGACTTTAACGAAAATAGCCCATTGACTTGAGATGACTAAGGGAAAGAATCATAATAACTACGTATGTATTTCCATCGTAATTTTCTAGCAAAAGCTGTGCATAGTGCACCCCACGGATATAAACTTGAACACAACGTCACAAGCTAATTAAGTTAATTAATATCACCCAGTATTCTTTATTTAACTTTATTCTCTTACCTTTTGAATAATCATTAATAAATTCTTATCCTGTTTTAATAACAAAAACCCACATTATTACCTTTGCAATTCATAAAATATAAAACCTGGTAAGTATAAAAAAATTACTGAAGTAATGAAACGTCAACAAACTTTTTTCAAAAAACAAAAGCAACAAACTTCCAAAAAAAACACTATAAAGTGAAAAATTACTTTAATTTCGAAAGTCGGTGTCTTTGAATTTTAATTTTTCACTTTTGTGGTTACCTACCCCACACAAATTCGAATACTACTATCTGCTATGTAAATAAAAACGACAGGAACTTATTATAATATCATCCACATAGAATAAGTGGGAAAAATACGTATAATTATTGAAGCTAAGTCAAAAAACCACCCAAGCAGAGTTAATAAAATTTATATGGGACCACCTCTGAAATATGAACTACCAAACAAAAAAAGAACCATGAAAATCAATGCATAATTGGAGGAGTAATCGCGTAACAAACATACAAAAAAAACACACACAGTCAAATTGAGAACCTCCTCGTTTTGAAGTCGGTTTTATTTATAACAAAAATAAATACAAGATATAAATAGAAAAGTAAACAATTTATTGAGTAATAAATATATCAATTGGAATTTTATATCCTAAGATATAATAAAGATGTGTAATAATCCTTCAGCACTTACCGTTCGGCTAATAAACATGTCTCGTATAGAATATGCAAGTAATTTAGATCTGTTTTATTTTCATAGAATACATGGCGTTAAGTGATCTCGTATTATTGCATTTACTATTATTATCCTGCTGGGTTATGCTTGTCATATATCGAATGGTTTTATTGAATACTTGTAAATATAAACTTTATAAATTTATATTTTTTGACAAAGTTGCATTTTTAAGATTATGATTACTGAGTCTTTTGTTCAGTAAGTAAGATTCCTTTGTTCCTGTTCCCGTTTACTTGGTACTTCATTGCTAAATTATGAAAATATTATTTTTCCTTGATAGCTAGAAATGTATCAAGCGACAAAAACAGAGACAAGAGACCTAGATACTAAATAACAACCCTTGAATAAGCTTAAAATAGTCATATTAATTAGCTTTTCACTCATTTCCTTTGCAGTAGATACGGTAAATATCTGAGTATTTAATCAGGTGCAAGGTATCATGATCAATTGCACGGCCAAAGCCGTTTCCGCACCGATCCGATAAAAATATAAACAGATAAATAATATTTCCACTCCTATTTATAATTTCCTGATTCGATCTAGTGAATAAATAACTTACAAAAGTTTAT
Organism: Agrochola circellaris; assembly: GCA_914767755.1. NCBI lineage: Eukaryota > Metazoa > Arthropoda > Insecta > Lepidoptera > Noctuidae > Agrochola > Agrochola circellaris. The sequence goes on from OU611853.1 coordinate 8,615,313, forward strand.
GATGTAGAATCAGCATTAAAAGCGATGAAGCAAGAAGTTTGCATTATTTTTAAGTATATAATAATTATACATTTTGAAATATATTTTTGAGAAGTAAATAATATGTTTTTCATTCTACTTAACTGTATAACTGGCTCCTGGAATAAAAATATTTTAGTAAATATCTATTGCTTGACTTTCTATGCAGACTGTACTTGCACAATAACCGCTCGTATTGGTGTAACGGGTAAGCACGGCTACTGATCATCCTGTATTTGATTCATACTTAGAAAAACAGGGTAACTAAGCTTGGTCTGTTAGAAAACTATGACGTAGCCCCGAGGATATCCTAATCCTAACTAATATTATAGATGCGAAAGTGAGCTTGTTTGTTTATTTGATTGTTTAATTTTTACGCTTTCACGCTAAAACAGCTGAACAGATTTAGATGATATTTGGCACATGGGTATTCTGTGGGTGAAACCGCGGGGCGTAGCTAGTTACCTATAAGCTGGACTTATCATAGACTAAGTCCGACCACCATCAGCAGCTCAATCTTCATAAGATATTGAATAAGCTACCTAACAGTTGCTTGCTGTTACCGGGTCGAATAAATTAAATACGTATTTTGTATATTTCAATCAAATTAATCCGAAGCATTTTATACAATTACCCGTAGTGCCAGCTCTTCAAGTCAGAGTCTCTATTATTTTCTACTAGTTGCACCCCGCGGTTTCACCCGCATAAGTCTCGACCCCGTGGGAATATCGAGATAAAAAGTATCCAATATACTAATCCAGATTATGGTCTACCCATGTATCAAATTTGATCCAAATCCGTTCAGCTGTTTTAGCGTGAAAGCGTTACAAACAAACAAACTCACTTTCACATTTATAATATTAAGTTAGGTGAAGTGGACTGTATTGTTGGGTTGGGATTTTCTTCAATAAAAGATTTCTTCCATTTCTTACTGTTTATTCCTTTAGTTTTTTTCTTCTTGAGAGCTGGGATCCGACTGTAATGTTCCGGCCCAATGGCACGCCTTTTATACAAAAATCGTTAAGCCTAAGTTACCGTACAGAGACCTCTGATTTTTGGGACATTTTAATTACAATTTTCTCTTAGGTCTAGCTCTTTGGAGGTCTATTTCTATTTGTTCCCTATCTCGGATCGTTACCAATTTTACACAGAATATAGCTCTCATATTCTTTTATCAATTTACATAACAGTATTTACCATATATTTATATACAAAAAGTTTCTAGAACATTAACTGCTTACAAATAGGTTTTGGCATATTTTCACTATACAAAGTCGTCAATATCTCTAAAACCGGTGGACCGATTTACATTATTCAAACGGAGTAAATGGTTTTTTACATAATCCTCTCATTTGACACTGAAATCATGAAAATATCTTCACAAAAAACCTCATTTCAAAGTTACGTAATATTATACTAACATTTTCTTCACACAGTTAACTTATTTATCACTACACTGGTACATAACTCAGTCTTATTCACATATACACACATGCTCAGCGTCCGTAACATTAGGATTCTTCTAAATTCAAAATAGTCTTTATCTCATAATATAACTTCAAATATGACATCAACTTATAAAATACTTGCGGGGGTTGTATGGAAACGCCATGCAGGCTAAATTCTCTAAATACCATGAGAAGAATACTGCTAGCGATGTAGCTTAGAAACAATGAGTGTCAATTATGGGCAGGAAAACTGACATTAAACGGTTTCTATACCAAAGGAATACGCTCGTGGAACACAACCTTATAATCTGACATGGTAGTTTATATCGGGAGCCTCATAATAATATTCCAGTGAGCTCGGCTCGCAAAACTAAAATTATTTTCATTGCAAAACAATGTAATATCGTTTCCATCGAATTGTATCACGGAATATCATATTAAAAGGATTTTATTACCCGGAGTAGTGGTGGCCCATTGGAAAAGACCGCAACTTACGAGTTGTAAGTCGTAAGTTCTAACCCTGGCAGACACTTTGTGTAAATTATTTCATCACCACTGCTCTCAAAACGATGAAGGAAATCATCGTAAGGAAACTGGCATGTCCTAGAACCTAAAATTCTAAGAAATGTGACATCCACCATCCACGTGGTGGATTACGGCCCAATCCCTTTCACTGAGTGGTCTGTGTCCCAGCAGTGGGAACAGTATAGACTGGTTACGATTAAGATGAGCCCGGCTCGCAAAACCGTAATTATTTTCATTGCAAAACAATGTAATATCGGTTCGATCGCATCGTATCACGGAATATCATATTAAAAGGATTTTATTACCCGGAGTAGTGGTGGCCCATTGGAAAAGACCGCAACTTACGAGTTGTAAGTCGTAAGTTCTAACCCTGGCAGACACTTTGTGTAAATTATTTCATCACCACTGCTCTCAAAACGATGAAGGAAATCATCGTAAGGAAACTGGCATGTCCTAGAACCTAAAATTCTAAGAAATGTGACATCCACCATCCACGTGGTGGATTACGGCCCAATCCCTTTCACTGAGTGGTCTGTGTCCCAGCAGTGGGAACAGTATAGACTGGTTACGATTAAGATGAGCCCGGCTCGCAAAACCGTAATTATTTTCATTGCAAAACAATGTAATATCGGTTCGATCGCATCGTATCACGGAATATCATATGAAGAGGATTTTATTACTCCAGAATATACTGATACGATCGATTCTCATTACTTTTGCGGTAAAAACTTTGCGAGTTAATGCACTGTTTTAAATTAATCGTTATTCCGGTCACAAAATTTTGAAATTATCGTGTAACATCGTGGTTTTGGTTCGGATTATTTTAATCTCGTGAGAACTTTAGTTTGCGGTGTATTTGAAGTGCTTACGTTTATTTTGTAAGGGAGTTTTGTTTATGGGGATTACTAACTTAAGCCCCCCTTTGTGGTTTATAGATACTGCAAATCTGCGTAGATAATAACAAACATGACATCACGCCTTATTTCCATGAAGGTTTGGACAGAGTTATAGTACACGCACATTTCGCCAGTTATGTTTAAGTCCCATGTAATAGGGGGCGAGCCTATTGCCATCGACCGGGCAATAATCCAAACTCCGGGCTGCTACTGAGAAATACTAGATTGAAAAACCCAATAACACTTTTCCCGACCTGGGAATCGAATGACAATTGAAGTCCTTGCGACAAACAGACCGACGAGGCAGTTTTATTTATAGAATATTTAAAAAATGCCTATGCTGAAAACCCTTAATTTGTTTACCAATAATGAAATAGCGAAGTTTATATACAAATATTATATTACCGCTTAATTGAACACCGATAATTCCGCACATTTTAATCGTGTATAATTTATTTTACCTCTAGCGAATAAAAACCGCTAAAAAGTCGATTTTACACAGGTTAAACTTTTATTTTAACAAAAGATAAATAGGTTGGCTTTCGGGACAAAGCTTTGTGGAACCGCAACTGAAACTATGTTGTGTAAATAAATAAGGAAACGGACACACGATCGGTTTTTCGGGAAACCATTTGTTGTGTCAATGATTAAAGTTCTTCATTTTGTCCAACTAAAGGAGTTTGACTTTACTTCTCAGTTCTACAATTAAAAAACATTTTTTGAAATGACTTCTGTTCTTTTTCATAGCTAATGACTTTTAAACTTGGCAATAATATTAGTTATAATTATGACATCTTCATTGGCTAATTTGCCAAATAAGATTTTGCTCAGGCCTTCTTTGCATGAGATTTTGTGCTTTGATGGTCTTTATCCCTTTCATGGGACACTTTCCTGGTTTTATTATTATTGGAAAAATATTCAAAACCCGTTTATATAGTAGAACAATACTGTCGATCATCTGCCCAAGCCCTAAGTGACCAAAACAAAGGTACACATACGTACACATAAAATTTATTTATTACTGCAAGCGAACCCGCACGCACGTCTATTTCGTGAGCAAATTTATAGTATGCCGATTTTGCATTATGGTATGGTACAGTCTGCAACAGTGAGCGTTCAGTTTTGTGGATATTTTAGGCTACATTATTGGTTTGGTTTTCAGTGATACAGACTTATACGTTACTGTTTACTCAAAATACTAAAAGGTATTGTATTTGAGGAGTAAAACGCGAAACCAGGGTTATCCAAAAGCGCATTGGGTCGATGATACCGTAAAATTCGTGGGAAAGACCTGGATGAGAGACGCACGGAAACGGAAAGTATGGCAGAAAAAAGGGGAGGTCTTTACTCAGCAGTGGGTGATTCTGGGCTGAAATGATGATAATGATTGATGATTGTATTTGATTATAAATTTAGAGGTGGCGGACTTATTCAGGCGAAAGCTTATGCAAATGCAAATGAGCTGCTTCTGATCAAAACGAAGTCGTCTCCCAAAGTATCTAATCCATGGTTTATATCCTGAATATGTAACTTTTCATTAAGAGAACTTTCTCGGCCGGTGTCAATATTTCTTTGTAAGATTGTATTTTCTAGAAAGATCTGCGCAAGTGCGCCTTTAGCATCAATTGGTATATTCTTCAGTATGAATCATGATCTGTCAGTAGTATGACATTACCTTCTGGACATGGATTTCCAAAACAAACGACTCTATGCTTCTTGCTACCAACGCCTCCCCGTGGCTCTTACCAGGTCATCTCTACATCTGACATAGCGCCACCCACGCATTGCCTTTTGCTCTATAGTTGGTAGCTATCGAGGAACCTTCGCTCTACGGGATAGTATATTGATAGAGTTGCTTTCCATTTGTCACTTCAGCTGACTAAGGAGCTATTTGATATCTTTATTTTATGAACGTCATCAACGTGAGTCATGTCATCATGTATGTATCTACATCTCTTTATATTATTTTGAAACAATTTCCTTAATCTTTATTTTCTTCTTTTTTTTTCATTCTAACGCTTAAAGTAAGTTTCAAAACTTTCACTAAATTAACACCCGTTACAAGTCAATAATGCTAATAATTATTATTCACTACCTAATACTAGAACCGCAATATATTTGTCCAATTAGCTGTAATATCGGATATAACTCAATATTATAATCACTAGGCATGATATTTGATCACTAACTTTATAAAGTTAGTGATCAAATATCATGGCTAGTGACAAATCCGGGGCTATAATTAGTAGTTGATAACCGTATAATATTACATAAAATTACTATTGAATTTCCATGACGAAATAAAGATACGTTTTGTATGCTGTGAGACTGAATTTAAACAACTTCGTAGCTTGTAACAGATTGAGATTAATTTAATTATTCAAATTATATTTAATATTATCATGTTTTCGTGGTATGTGTCAAAATGTTACTAAATTTTAAGCAAGACAATCACTTCCATTATTATCATAATTATACTAAAACATCTTTTTGCTAAAATTACAGCATTTAAAATTGCTACCAGAAACTCTGAAGACTGATTGAGAGAAAGGTAAAGCAACCCGATACATCTTCAGAACTTGATAAAAGCAACGATAACTTCAACAGGACCAAGAAATAAATAGGGCGCTAGGACCTTTCAATTCTAAGCAAAACCAGAATCTCCACCAAGAAAGCAGAGGAAGTAATAGAAGACAATATACACTTTATAGATCTGACAATGAATGAAGCTATTTATGAAGTTCTCAAGTCAGTTTAGGTATACTCGCAAGTGTGATGGTTTTACGATAAAAATACATCAATTCATCAATGAATGGCAAATCATGTTCCTGAAGATCATGACTACATAAGACAGTCCCCTAAAAACGCTCGCCTTTCATCACATCCTAGTGCTTTAGCTGGGAAGAAGAAGTGGCGCAACAAACTCCCCAGCACCACAGCTGTCTTTTCAGTTAAAAAAACATGATCCCGAAGAATATGATCAAATTGAAGATGGGACCTAGGTTTATAAAAGCACATTGAAATTTGCAGTAGACGACCTATAATAAGCTATAGTACAGATAGTTAATTGTCTCAGGCGTGACTTTGCGGAAATCCATTATAAAATACAATGTACATACTTGTTGCGAACCCGGACCCGACGTGTTGATACGTCACGCGCCAAGAGCAGAGTCTCTGCTCTCAACGCAACAAGTCAATCGTCATCCTGAGGATACCTCGTTGAGAGGTAAAGCTCGTGTCGATTTCTTACAGGGTCCTTTATGACTCTTTAAGTACAGTTAAGCGGATTAGGTTACTAAAAATTCGTCTATTGTATTTTTTAAATATATTATAGCACATAAATATATTGAAAAAAGTAACGACAACTGCAGCAAAAGCTGTCATTGCAAAGCAGCACTACATAATGCGCCAAGAAAACACCAGAATAAAGTAATAGAAGACAATATACACTTTATAGATCTGACAATGAATGAAGCTATTTATCAAGTGCTTAGAATACGCGAGTTGTAAGGTCAGCTGAGGTAAACTGGCAAGCGTGATGGTGTTACAAGATAGACGGGCAACAAGTCATTATTCACTACAATCTTAAACTCAGCAATTTGTTTTCTAACTCAAGTGATACTTATGTTTGCTGTTTAGAGATGTTCAAGTGTGACGTTGGTCATGTCTTCATTGTTGGGTTTACTTTTTTCTTCATGTTTAACGATATTCAATCCAATCTGCCTAGACTTTTCCCAACTTTTTTGGGGTCGGCTTCCAGTCTAACCGGATTCAGGTGAATACCAGTATTTTACATGGAGCGACTGCCTATATGACCTCTACAACCCAGTAACTGGTAACCCCCTTGGTAAGACTGACAGACTTGGTTGTCAGACTTTCGGACTTCTGACGACACGTAACGACTGTCAAAGATGCATGAATGACAGCTGGGACCACCGGCTTAACGTGCTTTCCGAGGCACGGAGGAGTCTCGGTATGTAATGATGGTCACCCATCCACAGACCAAACCCGGCAAGTGTAGCTTAACCTGACGGATTGACCCGTGCAGCAGTTATTACTCAGCTACGAGCTCCTCCTAATTAACGCTTAACGATATTATTACTCAATAATTTAGGCCGCTACTGGAATAAATGTTTTACAAAAGTTTATTAATCATCAGAACGTAAGTATGTTTCCATAAATGAAATTATTAGCTGATACTTTTTTAAGGTCAAATCAAATCATGCGCACCATTAAACAATTATTTGCAGCCTTAATAGAAACTTTGAAAGTGATTGCCTTCTCACTTCATTGATCAGTTTTTGCTCGTATGACGTCAAAAGTAATCGGTGCCAAAGTTAGCACAGTCGATTTATTATATATGTGTTATTTCCGTCTGACTTTACCACACAGCAAGCCAAAAAAACATACTCATTTTAAAGTTTTACAAATTATAACTAGTACGGAACATAAAATATCGTTCATAATAGTTTTTCCAAAGTCGAAGCTTTGTTCTAAACAGCCAGAGAATTTATTACAATAAAATGCAAGCCTGCACTCGAAAATAAAGAGGGTTGTGCATCGTAAACCTCAATGATACACGGAGGCATCTGCCAATAAAATAAAACCTATGTGTTGGGAACTTTCAGAACGTCTCTATTTCCCATCGCAACTTGCTCGAGTAAAATAGACAAATTCTTGGATGTCATTTTTTATGTCGTTCTTTTGATTTATAGATGAATAAGGTATATTTTCGCGTGTACATACGTTTTTTTCACATTCTCGATACTACCTGATATTCGTATAGAAATCTACAGCTATCTCCTCAAGACTGTTCATTCATTGTTTTATTTTAATTTTAATAAAACATCGGCGTTCCATATTTTTTTTGAAAGGCAATAGATAATCAAACTTCTCCCTTAAATTAAAAATCCCATTAAAATAATTATCAATTCTGTCACAACTGTTTCTCAAGCTTGCTTATTAAATTCTTCCCAATTTTTTTACGAGCAGCAAATTCCGTAGTTATTTTCGTTAAATCTATAAACGCGATTAATTTGAGGAAGGAAGTAGGTAATAATTAGCTTCCATGAAAAAAGATATCGGTAATAAAAGTGCTTCAATATAAATAATCTAGTTGGTTTTACGAGGTAATAAAGTATCTTGAAAATTTCCTACTCATCTGTTAGACATTTCTCTCACAAGCCGGGTCGAGTTTGAGTGTAGGCGAGGAACCTTTTGTAATAAAATATAATGTCAATGTATTATTGTTTGTGAATATTTGATATTGTATTTTATTGGTGTACTGTTTGATGGACAAAGGTACGATGTGCTGCCTTCTGTGCTGTACATTTTGGTATCGAAGGATCGAGTTAAGTACAGTGATATTTCCGTATACTGTTCTTCATATTACTTGATACAAAAAAGAAGTACTTAGTAATGCTTAAATTCATAAATAGTCTGCCTTGAAAATAACATTAAACGGCAAGTTAAATTGTAGTCGATTCACATTCTCAATCCATTTTTTTTTCTGTTTCAAAATGAAATCAAATAATCTTTTTATTTATAAATCTACCTACAATACAACGCTATCAGTGTGCCCATCTCCGTCTATATTGGACTTTGTTATCATGAAAGACGTGCTGAGAAAACTAAAATTAGTTGGGATAACATGAACATAAAAAGACTAGACTAATACTCTGCAAAGTGAAGAAATATTACATTTTTATGTAATACATTTATCGAATATAAATCATTATTGAATAACTTTAATAAGTTTTCGATTTATTGTCGATATTAATTTGAAGTTAGTAGGACGATGCTCAAGTCCTAAGTACTTTATGCCAGTGGCCTTGAGTGGTTAGCTTGCGTGTTCTGTGCTGAGCTCACGTAACGCGTCGTACGTTCAGCCAGTAATAGGACTCCCGCATCAAGGAGCGCTGTCCGAAATTAGACGCATTATTAATGTATTATACATAAAACAAAATGTATTTTAATAAAAAACGTAGACTAAAAGATTAATAATTAAATTATCTTTAAAATGGTCAAGGTTTCAGAGAAATACGCTTGATAGTTTTTGTATGATTCTCAGTTTTGTATCCGCTTTAGATATAAGTTTACAAATTAATTACACTATGTAATTTAAACATATTCTAAGATATTCAAAAATTAATTTGTTAGAAAAATGCTGTTATTTAAAATATATTTTTTCCAAGTCATTATCACTATTCACATTAGACGTGATCGTCAGTATAAAATCATTAAAATTCGGTTATCGTCGCCTTAAGGCGTTGTTTTAATAATAATTTACAGAAGCATATTGTACCGGTTGGCAGCGGGATATGCAATTGCCTGTTCCATTTTAGTTTTTATTCTTCACATAATGTTATCGGAGCTTTATACGGTCTCTTTATCTTCATGTTTATCAGTCTGTTTTCCAATTCCGTCTGATCTACTGATGTTATAGCAGATCATAGCGTCTCCAGGATTACATTAGCAGGTATAAAGCCTAGGTTGTGTTAGTATCACACTGTATCCGTACTGAATACACTAGACTCCTATATAATTTAATGTTAAACGTAAAGTTTCATCCCCCTACTTGAGCACTAGTTTCCTCTCATGCAAAGTTTCAAATAAGATAATACAGTTTTTGAACGTAATAACCGTCTCCAGGGATCCGCAGGCACACTCGCATACTCTGATGTTCCGCACATACTGAGAATATTAATGCGCTACGCTATTCTTTGAAAACGCTTTGAAACGTTCATTTATACAAAATTCCAGCTAAAGACGCCGCCTGTTATGATAATCCGTCACGTTGCCTGAAAAATTACCCAAACGAGTGGATGTTAGGTTAATGCAGACTTAGCCTGTATCTGTCAAAATACTAGGTCACAGACGAGACTGAATAAATAGACCAGAACTTTTCTGTTACGAATACAAAAAAATAGGAGCTGTTTTAACAACAGAGCTTTTAGGGAAATAAATACGGTATTCGCAGAGGAATTAAGCAAGTGTATTCGAGAGAGAGAGAGTTTATGAAAGCCAGTGTGTGTCATGTAACAAATCACAGCTCACCTATAATTTATTTCCTCTACACAAACACACCGGAGGGATGCACTACCAACAAATTATCAAATCATAAATCTTCAAACACACACAGACAGTGTCCCGCATATCAATACGAAACTGTAAACTTAACAACTATTTGCAATTCAATTCATGCAAAATTTATCGTTGAACGTCGAAACGCTTCATTGCGCGTCCATGCCGAATGTAAATACTTAGTACGTACTAGGTACCTCACTAATGCTTTGGAAGACAAGCTCAGAAGCTCACTTAGTTCGCATTTAGCAGACCTAAGGCCACCAAGCCTCTGAGGTTAGGTTCTTAATTAGCCATCGCTCCCAGCTGACCGCTTGGAAGTGCGAACTAGGTGCTCTTATGCAAATACCATTATATTTCCGGCAAGCAAAATTAAACCCTACTTCCTTATCATACGAGTGAGTATACTAGTAAGCTTAGATTTGTGTAATCCTTGCGGTCGGGAGATGGGTGACATTCACATAGAGCATGTAGTTCGAACTGTTCGGAAGCAACGAGCTATCGATAGGAAATTGGGTGCGATTTTATCAATACTTTTGATTTACATATAATTATTTCAATTTTATAAATAATATTGTGTAAATTACATTTAATTATAGTTGTTTGTGTTTTTAGGAAGCCAATAATCAAAACAATATTAAATCTAAAATGCACAAAAACAATTGGAAAATTAAACTGAAAGTACTGTTACCGCTAAATCAATTGCGTAGACAGTTCCTGAATTAAATGCGGTTGATTTGGAATTAGCGGAAATGGCATCAACTGTGGTTTAGCTAAATTAATCCATAATAATACACTAAAATATTAGTTAGTTATAGTTTAAATAGGCTCTTTGACATATTAATTTTGATATTTTAAGAGTGGCTATGGTTAGTTATTTGTAATGCAAATTCGTAATGGGTCGATGAAGAAATTAAAAAGAGGGTGTGTGCTTATACCACACGATAGAAGTGAAAACTTATATGGGCCGAGTACATGCGATTCAGCGCCGATTATACGCGATTCAGCGTCACCGTCCAACTGGAGCCAAGTTTACCCGATCCCATCAAAAACATAACATGTAAAAAAAACAAGTCTCACAACGCAGATCTTCTACCGCAAAAAGTTGTGAGATCTAATGTAAAACCATTAATTTATTCAGTAATTATCTATGAGAGCATCTATCCAACAACTTTGTCCTTAATTATTACCTGATTAGTTAACTATTTTATAGTAACTTTATCAATATTAGAAATTTTTATTTCTTTTATAAATATAATGAATTGGGGAAATATACCTAGTTATATTATGCCGTTTTGGTCAGTGAAAATTCAGGCTTCTAGCTTTATCCATAAAAAGTTACAGGGGTCGAAAATGTCTTGAATGGCTTCGAGAAATGGATGGTAGCGTCATCGACCCGACCGGTTCAGTTCCGTTCACTGTTCAGAAAGAGCGTCTAAAGAAGTTTTTACCTCAAAAATAAAACCTAGAAGCAATAATAAACTTAGCTGCAAATGGAAAAGATAAATAATAAAACAATAGCGACATAGTTTGTACATAGAACTGTTTATCACAGCACATTTCTCCGACGAGCGCTAAATATAAGATTAGCTCACATGATTTACGATATAAAACTACCCTGAAAAGAAGAACAAACAGAAAGTGTAATATCAAATGTATTTCTAAGCATAATTACTGAACAATGTGAACAAAATTTATGCTCGAATGAAATCTCTATGAAATACGGTATGTCTGGACCGTCAGCCGGTAACAATGAAATGTTTATTATCTTTTTACTTGTGATTTATAGCACATATATTTCCCTTCTAGTGCTTTGGTGGACGACTGAATTCAATTTGCTTAATATCACAATTCTGGGATGGGTTTAATTAAAGTAGAATTTCAATCTGCGGTAGTAGCCTGAATAATGTTTACAAATAATGTACATTATTTACTTTTCTTGTTTTTTTTATTTTTTGTTTTAGGAAAAACTATGCAGTGGAAGAAAGGGCTGAAGGGCTGAGGGCTGGGGTGGGGAAGGGTGGGGGTTGCTTTGTAGAAGAAAAGAAAAAGAAAATTCGTTTATTGGCTAAAATAAATAACATCTTATAACTAAGCGTTACTAAGTAAGATGCTACACTTTTTATTAGTTAAAAACTTGTCGATAATCTGACATAACAGACATGATATTTTTGTAACTGGTTTCTTTATAAAATGCCTACTGGCTTTTAATATAACATTTAAAAAACGTTAAGGAAAAAATATAATGACAACGAAACTGGACAAGTGAGAATCTTTTTAATTAAATGATTCCGTACCATTAAAATACCGGACTGGTACAATTTGCCGGTTTAAATGAAAAAGCGGAATAGAATTTGTATAACAGGATATACCACACAAAATAACCCAAAACATGGAAGTGAAACAGGTCATAAATATATGTATAACACCAAGTTTAGTAATTCTAATGCTTTCACTTGCTTCTTCATTTTCCGTTTAACTTTATATTATGCGTACAAATTTACATTTGCAGTTGGAATGTATGGGGGAACATGTTTTTGAACTACAATGTTAAGTTTGTTCTTGGGATAAATTCATCCCAACTACGGAACCCTTCATTGTGCATGGTCCGACACGCACTTGGCCGGTTTTTTTTTTAATAACCTACAAAAAATTTCAACAGAGGGTGGTTCAGAATCATGTACTGAATCCATGGTATCAGTTTTTGCGTCGATGTCCCTGACACCCTGTATATTAAATGACAATCAATTATTGGATCAATAAAAACGAAGAAGTTCAAAGCACGGACCTCTAATAAAAGATTAAAAACTACCGCTTCTGATTAATTCAATTCTAATATAAGCTTTAATGTTATTAGTAGATTACATAATGGTCAGGCATTGCCAAACAAACGCCTTAATTTATTTTTCTTGCCGTTACATGTCAGCCAAGATTATTAAGATGCTAATGTGTTTTTTATATACTCTATACATTATTACATTTTTTATATACCCTCTATATTATGAGACAAGCTCGATTATTGATTTTTTTGCTGGAACTTTATTTAATGACTTTGAGAATATGTCGCAATTTTTAGTAAAAACTTATTCGTGTAGCATCAATCATTTTTTTCTGATGCACGATGGAAATGAATTACGGTCTAAGTGCGTTCGGTGTTGCGTGGTAAAAAAATGTGTGAAAAATTACCGCGATTACGAGTAATGACGGAACGATATAACATATTTCGGTAGTTACGGCAAACATTAGATTAAGCGTATCGCTCGGAGCTTTGTTACCATTTCTCACGTTATTATCGCTTATTCTCCCTACATCATTACACAATTATCTTTCTGAGAAACAAAAGATTGAGCGATTACGAACAAAAACTATCTCCATCTTTCAATTAACGACAAATTGCTCATTTATAAACAGGTTATTATTAAAAGTCGTAATAATGACTACCAAAAATTTAAAACCAAATGAAGCATACGTAATTAGCATTGAGTAAGCCAGATTGGGAGCAGGGGCAACACTAATAAACAACAAGATAAAAGGGCCTATAAAGCCGCTCGAATAAATATTGGATCGTACTAATTATCATAAAAGTACATCCTTGCTGCAGTCGTGAGCCCATTACCGAATAGCTGTCATTAAGAGCGTGCTTCGATAAGCGCAGACTGAGTAAACGCCACCCACGGCGCTTGCATGCTACAAACTTGTAAACTGGAATTATACTACTGTTAAACATCCTAGGAACGCTAAAGTAATCTTATCTGATCACCAATGAATACATATTGGCATTAAGTGGCTATATCGTTAATATTTTATACCAATTATAGTCCACTATAAACTCACAGGCATAAAATATAATGGCAGTTCCCGCTAAAGACACCTCTTAATTTTCGTTTTGCCAGAATATAAGTAATTTATATTTATCAATATAATTTTGTCAGCAATAATTTCTTCATTTTATGTCAGAGGATGGCGATGCTCTAGAATAATGCATCCCGAACGGTAGCTAATAGCTATCGTTTGAATCGTAAAATAAATGCCATCAGTTGGAGCCCTTAAAGATATTCAATAGCGAAGTTACTGCGTGTGTGAACGCGGTCTATGAATATTCACGGCTGTTCGATTCAAATAAGAGGATTTAACGGTTTGAAACGCCACTAAAGAGAGCAGATTACTGGCTCAAACAAACTTGGCGATAAGAAAAAGTGATGTGCAAAAGTTAACGCATAAATTTCTGTGTGGAACGTCTGGTCTCGTCTGCCACCGATCCACCAGATTATCCTACTTCGACAGTTCGACACAAGTTTTTCGGTTGAACTTTGAATTATGCAAGAACCTTTACTAGATAGAGATGTCGGGACCTCTGAAGACGTAAAATGGTTTCATCAAAACTTACTTGTTTTGTTACCAAGAAATGTTCCTTTTTTGTTACGAGTTGCGACCCTGTTGAATAAGGGAGCGATGTGTTACAACTTATGAAATGTTGCAATTTCGAACACGACACATTGTTACAACTATTGTTTACACTTACAGATGGTATGCAAAACACTTAGTGGCAACATTGTAACAACACAATTCGAATGCAAACCATTGCATGTATGTCGTCGTCTTCTTCTATGCCTAAGTGCCTGGAGCATTTTTGGTATCTAATCAAAAATTCATATTTTTAAAGTTTTCTATTTCCTTCCTATTATTATCTAACACCAAAATCCGAGGACAGTTCTAACACTTCACGTTTATCTTAAATCTCGTAATCGTCTAAAAAACTAACTATTCGTTGTACCAACAAAGGAATTCGTTCAGGCCGGAGCGATTTGCTGGTAAATATTAGTTTAGTCTATAGATAATAGATTTTTTGTTAATAAATAAAAAATAATTACAGGCTTGGAGTTTGGTTTTTATCAAGTAAGTTTAGTAATAATGTCGTCACGATAAAAATCAATTGCAGAAGTGGCTTACCTCAGGAGCTGGTGTAATAACAGTGCGGGGCGGCCGCGGGCGGCGCCGACTCCGGGCTTACATCCATGGACTATTCTGAAACAATTTGGATAGGTAGGATACTATTTACTTTCACTAGGGTACAATATTACAACTTACAATGTTTTTTCCTACAACTGCCAATTTCAAATTATCAGTAATATTTAGCAGATTGATAGCAAACGATTACATTACTGGAGAAAAGTACAGATAAAACAAAGTAGGTATCAATATGATTCATGCAATT
The DNA here is from genome assembly GCA_914767755.1 of Agrochola circellaris. Taxonomy (NCBI): domain Eukaryota; kingdom Metazoa; phylum Arthropoda; class Insecta; order Lepidoptera; family Noctuidae; genus Agrochola; species Agrochola circellaris. The sequence continues at coordinate 8,630,498 of OU611853.1, forward strand.
GAAATAATAGAATGATAAGATTCGTGGAGTTCGAAAACAATCAAGTTTTCTGAAAGGATTTAAAAGTATTATTATAATGTTAATTTATTTTACAGTTTTGTTATAATAATTCTAGTTAAATATTCAACTAGGTATAATTAATATTACCTCCAACATAGACAAATGGTTATAAATGACAGCTCCTACATATCACATGAGACCCAAGTAATTATTTCTCCAGATTACTCTTATTCGCCGAAATAATTACTGAGCCCTCACAAATTTTTATAACAAAATTACTGGAACAAATTATTATAGTCTAACCAAAACTTTTTAAATGAAATATAATAACAAAACTCATTACGAATTCCTCGCATATTACCAAAAAAAAAACTAAACAAAACTCGGGTCAGATCTTTGATTATCGCCATAAAGATTGAACAAGAACAAAAAAAAAAGTGTTGCAGAATAACGCGTCCAATTCGAGATTAAATCGCTACGACTTAAGCCATCGATCGGCCAACAATTAAGATGGTATAGGTAAAAATTCCTGTTGCGCGACGCCTTTTTAAAAAACCATTCGCCCGAACGCTTTCGGTGTTTCCAAATTACCGGGTACGGTTTTTACGGATCAATTTTATTTATGAGTTTAATCAATATTTTTTGAGCTTACGACATTTAGAACAGTCGATGTCGTAAAGATTACTTTGTTAAGAGATTTGTGGCTGTGATCAATGACATATTTGTTATTCTTTCTCATAAAACCCTTGTTCAATGATTTATTTAATTTATTCCAAACCTGTTTATCAATTTAACTTGGCGGTTTTAAGTTCCATGTCAACGTTTTTTAATCCTCCTTAAATAGTCCCGATGTGGTGGTCACTTTATCATTATCCATAGTTACGAGGATATGGTCTCATTTTTATTTAATATTCCTTCTTATTTTTCCCAGCAATTGCAGTAATTACGTTCATCTAAATGTACGAATTAAATTCAATTAAAGTATGAACACCATAATTTTGTATTTATGATTCAATGTATATGGTAACTGACTTTAATTATCTTACCGGTTTGTATGCTTATTTACATTTTTAATACTTTTGTGGCAATTATTTTAATATCTGCTTCAATGAACTTGTTTAACAGGCATGTGGGTAAATGGTTGATTATATTAGCATATAATTCTGTTGCAAAAAAATGTTCTTGGCTACCATATGCAGTATTGGAGTTAAATTAAATTACAGAGACTTACGTGCAGACAGTTTTAATTTAATTTCTGTGTTGAACACTCATACTGTAAATCAAAATTGACAACTTTATTGCGAAAAAAATATTAGGTATTTGTATTAGGAATGTAAATTAATAGATACTACAGTATAGATGATTCATATGATCATATAAATTGTATCAAACACTATTATTGTTCCAATGAATTAAAAAGAAAACTCTTACGAGTATCTCAACAATAACCGACATTGCTGCACTAAATAAATACTGAAATAGTACACTATGCAACTAAACGCATATAACCACATAGGACACGTCAACATACATCGAAGTAAGTAGAGAGGCGTGAGTGAATAATTTCCCCTGATTTATGTATATCGTCTCTACGCAACCGAGTCCTGGCTCATTACAGCCTGACGTTGAATGATGATCAGAGCCCGAAGAAAAATGCCGTGTTTAACCATCCGACGTTTATGATTTAATTCCTATTGGCAAAAAACTGCGACGAATTGAGGTTGAATGAACTTACGACGGCTGCACACTGTTAGATTAGTTGCGATCGAGGGCGCGATAATCTTATGGAGATATATGTAAGTCCTAAGGACTGTACATGTTAGGTAGTTTGGTTGTTTACGCAGCTGAGGGGTCCCACACCTTGGGATTAACTATTGGCAACTACATTTAGTTTTGTGACTCACTAGATTTAAATAAACATCAAGCTGTGAGAAATAACTTTTGATACGCCTCTTAAATTAACTGTGTAGTTTCAGTCTTTTCACACATGTAAACTTTTCAGTGTAGTTACCTTACATATTCCCACAGCAACAGTTTTTAGTGATCAGTATACAGTTTATTATAAATTTAAAACCGATCCTAAAAAAACCTTAGTCACAGCGATTTATAATGAAGTATTTGTAGGTAATATTTTTCATAATGTTTTGGAACAATATGTGATCAACAATGCTTTTACTTAATTCCAATTCGCCGGCGGCAATTTGCCAGGATCCGTATAAACTAATTAATAATCTAGGTCGGTTGTGTATGTAGAGATTATGATGTGTGTAGGTGTCTATAGAACAACCTGTATGTCTATATTTATCAGTAAGTTAATTAGAAGTACCTGGTAAAACGAAATCTCATCATCTCATGTCTTGTATGCAGCTAAAATAAGGCAAATAGTTGCTGAAATACAGTGAAGTGAAGTGTAGTTTACAGAAACACAGTTTCATGAAAAGTTTCGCGACTATTCTTTCTTCGGCGAATTGTGTCTTAGTTACGTATCATAACTACAGCAGGTAAATACTGCTTAGGCAGCAAGCACATAACACAAGTATTATATAACTATACTAATTCTTGATAAAATTGATGTTTACATTCAGCTTGCATAAGAAAGTCTGTTAACTCCTGCCTGAAAACTCGTTATGGCCGTTTTTTCTATAGCTGCTTTCATACACATTAACAATGTAACTAAAGAACTATAGATTCATACACGCTAGACAATCGCATTATAAAATCGCGCGTCTAAGTCGCCATGTGTGCACGCTCCCACACAACATTCTAGGGTCGCCCCAGCACGGGTGTGTGATAGTGTTTTGTTTCAATTTAATGCCCTGTTTGCGTTAACAGTTTGAAATTGGGTCTATTCTAAAACTAATTTGTTCACGAATATATTTCTTGATTTGTTTTCGGTGTAGCTGGTTAATTTTCTATTATGTTCCTCTGTTTGGATTTCATAATAGGTCTATTTATTTTATTTGCGTTTCTATTATGTCGGGTTTGTTGACGGATGGCGGAATTGTTCGGTTCTGTTCATTTTATAGTACCTCATTTATTCCACCCTATTATCATAGTTATATAGTATAAAGTTAACTCAAATAGATCTTTATAGGTACCTTCCAGATTCCTATCTTTTTTACAAATCGATATAGCCTACAGTAAACTTAAATCGGGTCGCACGCCCTCAATGGCCCTAGGTTTGAATTCCAAGTCGAGCCTAATTAGCTTTTTATTTGCTATTGACTTACACTTAAAGCTGAGCTTAAGGCAACTAATTAAGCGTACCAACGTTGCCTCGTCCATATCGAAAGATTCAGGTGAAACGTAGATCGAATACCGAATGGGAACTGTAGCTAACATTTCTTCGAGTTCATTTTAAAGTTGGCAAATACAAGGTTGATTAAAGTAAACTAGTGAAATTTCAGAAACTGTGAAGTTTGTTAAAAAAACCTATTAAAATAATTGGTCATTTTCAGTTATGTTGATCACTTAACACGAGTTTTTTTAGGCTTTTTAACTCTACTGGAAACTGTTTCTAGAAAGAACGAATTAGAGCTTGAGATTAAAAAGTATTTAATTTACATTGAAATGATAAATACAATAAGCGACGTATATTTAGTAACCTAATTCGCTTAACTGTTCTTAAAGAGTCATACGTTTACTGAAATGACAGCTGTGCTGCTGGGGAGTTTGTTGCGCTACTTCTTCTTCCCAGCTTAAGCACTAGGAAGTGGTGAAGGGTGGGCGTTTTTGGGGGACTGTCTTATGTAATTTTGACGTTCGTAAAGTGCTGGTTCTCAACCTAGTTTGAATAAATAACTTTTGAATTTGAATTTGAATTTGAATAAAGACACACTGCGTTCGGCGCTTGATGTGGCAACACGCGCCTCCGGGTTCGCAACAAGTCAATCGTCGTCCTGAGTATGCCTCGTTGAGAGGTCAAACACGTGTCGATTTCGTACAGGATTCTTCATGACTCTTTAAGAACAGTTAAGCCGATTAGGTTACTAAATATACGTCGTCTATTGTATTTTATAATTTCCGCAAAGTTACGCCTGAGTCAATTAACTATTGAAATGATTTAAAAAAATAATAGTAATGGTAATAAATGATTAATGATTTATGAAAAAAAAATAGGTACATTGAGCATTTTTTTTATTTTTATCAAAATATTTTAAAGATGTTTTTATTTGACAATTATTGAGGTTAATTTTATAATTAAAATTTTCATTGATGTCTTTTCAATTATTATTTCACTAGCTGCAGCCCACAGTTTCACCCCGTAAGTCTCGATCCCGTGAGCATATCGGGATAAAAAGTATCCGATGCCTAATCCAGGCCATGGTCCTACCTACACGGTGGAGCATACGGTGTAGGTTTGTCCAGCTTGGGCGGAGCACCGCCGTGTCCTCACGGAGGCGATCGGCGGCGGCGATCTCTCGCGTCCGGCCCTGGTTCAGGCCATGGTCCGGAGCGAGAGTGCATGGGAGGCCGTCACCTCCTTCTGCGAAGCAGTAATGCTCGCGAAGGAGGAGGCGGAGCGCGCGAGGGAGAGGCAAAATGCGCGCCCTCGCGGCCCTAGTCACCGCAGAAGACGCCCCGGGCGTCGGGAGTCGCGAGCCGACTTCCGGCCACCGTACGCGCCGGCTTGCGGACGGTGAGCAATGGGTAGCTCGCCGTCCGATAGGGACCAGGCCCGGGTCGACGGCGCGTTGTGTTCCACGCGCGCCTCAAAGAGATGTCAGCACCAACTGACGGGGTCCGGAAGGGCCAATGCCTGCCGGGGTTGCGGGTTTGTCTGAAAGGGATATCGCGACCTCGGCACACAGGCAACGGAAGGAACACGGGTGGGTTTTAGTCAGTAAAAGTCTGACACGCCCTCCCGCTCCACCCAGAGCGGGAGAAGTTATTTGATAATTTCCCACCCCCAAAAAAAAAAAAAAGGCCATGGTCCTACCTATGTGCTAAATTTCATCCAAATCTATTCAGCCGTTTTAGCGTGAACGCGTTACAAACAAACGAACTCACTTTCGCATTTATAATATTAGTTATATTATATATTAGTTTATTAAAAAAATATATAAAGCTGAAACCTTCTAATTATAATGTGATGATGGATGTGTTGATAATTTTCTGTAGTGAGTAATTGCGTAAGAATTAAACCTGAAAAGAATTTGTTTACACTTTCATTAGATAAGTTTGGAACTGATTATACAATAAATATTAGAAATGGCAATAGTTATATGAGAGACATCTAGAGCTTTTGTTAAGGCGCTACCCTGACCAAATAACCTTGAGCATTCGTGGCATACTAACTCTGCGCAAGAGCTACTTAGCGAGTACGCTCAGATTTTAGAATAAAATCTTTATAAAATCAAATTTTCGTGTTTTGAAAATAATTTAACTAGCAAAATGTTCTTTATTAAATTACCTATCCATTAGTTTAGGAAACAAATCAAAATAATGGTTATTTTAGGAGGAGATGCATGTTATAAATAATTATTTCTCATTTCTGTGCCTTTTATGTGGCCCTTTAATTAAATATTATGCCGCTTAAAAAAAAAAGAAACTACCATTTTGGAGTCAAGATTATGTAGAAATTGAATGTATTTTTTATTAGTTGCTAGTTCTTTTAGATAAAGAGAAGTTGGCTCCCAAAAACAGCCTAAAAAACGGCTACCGCTGTGTTTCGCACGGGAACGCGCCTTAATAAATAGATTTTCATTTACTTCATCGGAATATAGGTAACATAATGAAACATTACATAACATAGTACAAGCTTATTTATCTATCGCTTTTTATTGCAATCGATATCTTCTCAGTTTATCGGCTACAATTTACATTAATCTTGTCTAGGTAAGGCTACTCCATCGTCGAAATTTGACTTAATCAAGTAACTGTAAATACAAATGAGACTTTCTAAAATATAAAATAAAAATATTATTATTAGAAAATATTGATAACGGCAGCATAGAGCTCGGTCAACTAACTTTTCATAATCTTATTCCAGTCGTGTTGAAAAGTAAAGTGACCTTTAGCCATTAATATGAAATGCATTGCCTTCATTTATTATCATTCTTGGTTTTAACTGCACCATATTTCACTGGGATTTTGTCCTACTTTTGGCCACTGTTCTGGTTTTAACCGACTTCGTTTCTGAGTCTGAGCGAAATCTCATTTTTAAAAAGGGTTTTAGGTCGGCTTACAGTTCTTCATGAAATGAGTTTATGGCTGTACAGTTTAATCGCGGTTGTTATATTACCCTTTGCCAGGCATCGTTATCATTTATGAGCGCATAATAGGTAGGCATTAAGAGAACTGGAAAAGAAAAAAGTAGAGGCTCTAGAAATAGAAAACAGTATTCCGGACAAACGTGTTCATACTCCAAGAACTCAGCATCAAACTGAGTCTATCACCACAAGGACAGTCTCGAATTCTGAAGTTCTTTGGTCATGTCTCGAGGCGTAATGATGCATCCATAAAGTATCTAGTGGTGCAGGGCAGAGTAGAAGTAACAGAACCAGATGGAGGGAGATCATGCGGGCTTGCGGACGGTGAGCAATGGGTAGCTCGCCGTCAGGCCCGGGTCGACGGCGCATTGTGTTTCATGCGCGCCTCAAAGAGATGTCAGCACCAACTGACGGGGTCCGGAAGGGCCAATGCCTGCCGGGGTTGCGAGTTTGTCCGAAAGGGATATCGCGACCCCGGCACACAGGCAACGGAAGGAACACGGGTGGGTTTTAGTCAGTAAAAGTCTGACACGCCCTAACTCCGCCCAGAGCGGGAGAAGTTATTTGATAATTTCCCACTCTCAATAAAAAAAGGGAGATCATGAGGCGAGTTACGACTACACCTGCGATTGGACAAAACTCATCGTGAACACGACCCCTCTGTCAAGAGCGACGCGAAAAAGAAGAGAATAGGTACCTACCTATTCTCTTCTTTTTCTACTGGACTTAGTTTTAAGTTATACCTATGTAGGTACCTACCTACATAGGTATAACTTAAAACTAAGTCCAGTAGCAAATGCTTTAATTAAGGGTACATAAAGTAAGGCTGCACCTACTGGCGTTCGTAACAGTGTACGCACTGCTGCAATAATGGTTCCCCCTTTTCTAAGTTATTGGTATGCATAAGAGGTACCCAATTAATCCACGTGTTTTTCTATATGTCTTGACAATACATTAACCCAATGTCTACAAACATCTTTTAAAATTTTCGTAAAATAAGAGACAATAAAAGTTTTCTTGGACAGAATAATAGAAGCAATTCTAAGATTGTACTTGTACCGCTCACCCTTTTGACCCGCCGTAAATAGATACTCTATACAATACCTATCTAAACATAGAAGGAAAATCCCTCACAAAGAATATGTTACCCACATAAGTATGAAAAGACTTTGTATCGTTCACAATAGGTCGGGATTGATCGGGTCCCTTCGGACGAACATTTTATCAGCCCATGGCAGTTGAGGGGCATCCGTTGTCCCGCGTTCACATAAATAGGACTTGAGAGGTTCGGAGGATTAACCTGGGAAGGTACTAATAGCTTCGGCCTATCAGAGAAAATATTTTTGGGTCTTTGTTAAGCTTTTTTTTCTTCAAGTCTCCATTACTCATGATGCTCGACGAAGCACTAAATAATGTAACATAGAATTTTGCCAGTCTCAATTGTGGGATTGTATTTAACTCGACCGTATTTTCTGTTTTGCAATATTGGCCAGGGAACTCAAGAAAGCTATTAACCAATATTCCGGTGTTATTGAGGTGGGCCGTCCATCTGCTTGCCAGCCTGAAACATAAGCCAACATGATTACAACTTACACAAGAAAAATATCAACAAGAAACCAATATAATTCCAGCTGAGTAGATACTAAAGGAAAAATCTTAAGAAAGAAAAGACGAGCGCTACTAAAACTGTTCAGTAATTCGGCAACACTGTTCAATAAGACGCTGACATCACACAATAGATGTACCATCAATTTTGTTCAGTAAATCGTTCAATCTTGTATAAAATTCATGGGGTGTAGCAGCGAGGAGAATGATAAATAAGGCAGAGGCTCGGCCGAATATTCTCATTTACTACGTGACTTGTTTAGAGAAAACATCCCTTAGATATGAGTATCGCGATGGATGGTAATGCTGGAATGTTATCTATCACACGCCGTTATCAGTTGTGTGGTTTTAAAATGGCGGTAACGGGAAACGTGATGTTTTTTGAAAAGAAGTATAGTGCTGTCGGATTTTAATTCGATATAGAACGGAAAGTACCTATTATGTCACGAATGTCTTGTGTTGGTTTTTGGCATAAAGTAGGCATAGAAAATTTTATTCTGCTGAACATTTTGAACTTCTAAAGTCTTCACCCCCTATCACGATAACAAAAGAAGCTGGATATGTAAAGTCCTTTACTTTTTCAAGAACTACATGATTTTATTTTTACCTCCATTCAAACTACAATAACGTGTTTGTTTCCAAAATAGTTGTTTTGAAGCTTCGAACATTTTGTCTCTTACATAAAATCAGTTGTTATTGTTGAGAAAATAGAAGAAACCAACTAACGGAAGAATACAAAACTCAGGTGAAAACTTGGAACAAGATTTTCGATAGATATGATGCATGTTCCTTATAGTCAAGAAAACACAATAGTATGGCACGGTTCATTGCTTCGACAACAATGTTGGAATACCATACAACTAGGTATATTTGAAGAATCCAGAACTATGTGTTACATACCTCTGAATTCTATCTTTAAAGGAAGGGTTTCACAGAAAGTCAAGTATTTATTTGTTTAGGTGAGTGGGTCTAAGGAATCTTAGTTGACTTGGGCATTATCAAAAGATAGTTTTAGGAGACAATTCGGAAAAGGACTATTGGTTTTTAAACTGTTTCGATTTTAGTGTAGTCTTGTACACCTATGGCAATAGTAATGCAAGGTTATTTCCGAGTGTTGTAACCTTTCATGCTAAACAAATCAATCAACATACAGATCTTACGAATGAGCTCACCATCTTCATTACAAACCACAAACAGGTTTCATATATACCTATACCAAAAAAGGGATTTTTCTGAAACTTTTGCCCTTTTCCTTTTTTATTCGTAGTAGACGCAGCATGCCTTCTTCCGTATAAGTCGTCAGTTCATTATCCCCCTTTCTAGCCATAATATCATCTTCCACATCAGGTTAATGATGGTTAATTTTTTTATTTATACACACATCACATAACATCTCGCCTGTAGTCACCAAAGGGTTGAGCAGAGGTGCAATTATTGTACACCCACATTTCGCCAATCATATTTAGTCTAGTTTTTAGTTGGTCCTCAGCCTATTGCCATCAACCGGGCACAAATGCAGACTCCAGGCTGCTACTTAGACGTACCTATACCTAAAACTAAAGTTATTGTTAATGAGACATTGGTGCCGATTGTCTTGTCGCAAAAACTTCTAAACTAGACTAAAAATCACTAAAATTTAGTTTATTCCTGTCAAACGACGATTTCCTATTCTGAAATATACTAAAGTGACACAACTTAACTATATTTTAGTTTGACAGCACTAAGATAGTACTGAGTTTTTAGTTTAGTGAAAATGGCAATTTTGCTATTCTGAATTTGACATTTTTCACCTAAAATTTTGATTGTAAAAACCAAACCAGACTAAAACTGTCAAATTTTAATCGCGATTAAAAAGGTGTGGGATAAAATAAGTTGTCATGAACTAAAATTCACACCAACATCTCGACTTCACGTGCAAAAACAGTACTGTATTTATTTTTTCTTTTGCTTATATCTCGGAAATGGTCCTATCGCAAAAATAATGAAAATTTCGACCCCCTTTATAAAATTCTTAAACACCTAACACTCTACTTGTAGGTAATATTTTTTCTTTTTTTACGTACAAAAAAAGAAAAATTCCATATAAAACACTTCGAGGCTGCACACATGCGCGCCTCCGGCTCTAAAAAAAAATCACGGGTTAGGGCAAACCACGGGTACCACGTGGATTCGCGATTGTCAAATTCGATTTTAGTTGTGTCAAAATTATTTTTTGATTTAGAGATTTTTATTTGCAGAATACCTCTAAGATTCTCATAGCCAAAAGTAAGGAATTTTAGTCTTAGTTTCGTTAGGTTAGTTCGGGGTACAAGAGAATCGGCACCATTGTCGCTATCAACTGAACCCACTATACTAAAATACGTTAGCTAAATAAGCTCATGCATGTAATAACTCACACACTTACATAATATATCCCACATTAATTACACGTTTCTTTCTTTTCTGTGGCCAATACGTTCATCACGGGGGCTGTTGGCATAGTGCCTCGAACGATACCGGACGCCCGGCTAACATCCGTTTCCTGAAAATGGCAGACAGTGCAAACGGTTCACTTTTATTGTTTTCGTCTCAACAAAAACCGGTCCGATGCGGTGATTAAGAAAGAAATTCTATTTGAGTAAGGTTTTTGAATTAACTACTTAGCTTTTATTTGGATGAGGTTCGGGAATGCAATTAGCTCTAAGTACAGCTACCTGACTAGAACTGAAATTAAATAGACGTTTTCTGTAGTTAGATTCCTTATGAGGAACATGAAGCATGATGTCTTGCGAGAACTTTAAATTAATTTAAAATTAGAATTTTGGTCTGAATAATCAAGTAAAAGCACTCAATTTGTAAGTGGCAGTACAAATTGGCATCTACAGATAGCTACGTTTTCTAATCCATTGGTTTACATTTTCATCAGCTATTTCTGAAACAGCTCATACTAACTATCTACTATGTATTACTAAAAATCCGTTAGCTACAAATGCATTAAATTAACAACCAGATCCAGTCTAGATTTATTTATGTTTAGCTTCAACCGTTCTAGTTAAAGTAAACAGCTTTATTTTATGTACCTTCACTAGTTTTAAAGGTCACACGGCAAACAAGTTAGCTCAAAGGTACCTTGGCTCATCTAAATCACTCGTTGCGATGCCAACCCGTTTCTTACAGTTGACTGTTACAGCTTCCGCAGTTTCGTAACTAACTTCTGCTTGCAGATCAACGTTATTGTTTGTAATTAGTTTTGTAATTCTCTTATTTACGTAGGTAACTAAAATACGAGATTTATGAAACATGTAGCAAACCAAAGACAATTACCAGTGCGAGCGTCCCGCGGTCGGGTGCCGGCACGATATACAGAATAATATGTCCGTCCCTTTCTCTCGCCCAGACGTTGCGAGAAAGGTACTCTGCGAGGCGCCTCAGTCCGCTGCCCACACGCGTAGTGCGTACACGCGTAATCGATAGTACCGCGCAACGTCGCCTCGTGCCGCCATTGTTACGCGAACATAATATTATTAAGGGTTTTCGTTCCCTCTCCCGTTCTAATTGTGAACCAGTGTTTTTTTTACTTCAAATATACTTTTTACTGAAAAGGTGGTTTCCCTGATCAACCTCCCTCATATGTGGCGCCCCAACGTTTTTTTTTTCGTGTGACAATAAGTGCATAGTTGTGATAGTTTTGCAGTGACGAACTAAAATGCCAGTGACCAGGAGTAGAGCGGCTAGTTTGACTCGGAGGGAAGATGCAAACGACGCATTACCCGTCCCCTCTCGACCAAACTCGCCGACCGAGGCGCCCGGCTACCAAGATGGCGACGCCGACGCCGCGTTCTCTTCCTCGCCGCGCATCGATGCTAACGCTACGTTCTCTAACGAAAACGTGGCGACGATTATCGCTTCTCTCCAACGCTCTCAAACAGAAGCATTTAGGGAGTTGCTCAACTCGATGTCGCGGGCGAATGCATCGACCCCGGAATCACTCGCGCTGCTAGGGCACAACACCCTAGCCCGCTGCAAAGCCACGTTCTCCGGCCGACCGAAAGAGTCGGTTGAAGCATTTATCGACGCTGTAGAGGCCTATAGCGATTGCGCGCAGGTGGCGGACTCAAACATTCTGCGCGGTTTAGCCTACCTATTCAAGGATGAAGCAGCCACGTGGTGGCAAGGAATAAAATATTCTGTGTCGTCATGGCGCGAAGTCAAAGAAAACTTAATAAGTGCCTATGGTGACCGCCGGCCGCCTCATCGGATCTACTTGGAAATATTTGCGAAACCGCAGGGCAATGAAAACACAGATATTTTCGTAGCGCGCATCCGCGCCCTTTTGGCACGCCTACCTAAAGGCGATACAACGGAGTCGGCTCAAATAGACATGACCTACGGCCTCCTCCACAGCAGGATAAGAAAAAGGCTACGAAGAGAGGAGTGCCATAGTTTCTATGAGTTACTTCGCCTCGCACGAAATATCGAGGATTCATTCGACGAGGTAAATCATATGACGCCGACGGCGAGTGAGCGTCGAACACAAACGCCGGCAACATTACCGGCGTCCACACAATCCGCCGCTCGCGATAGCACCCGCGCCCCCGCGCGCGATCTCGTCCCTGCACGTGCGCAGGCCCACGGCGCGCCCGCCGCCGCGGCGCGGAGCCCGCCCGCTCCGCCTGCGCCCTCCGCGCCCGTTCCAGCCGCGCCACCCGCGCCCGTTCCAGCCGCGCCATCCGCGCCTGTTCCACCGAAGCACGACACGGCAAAGAGGCCACGCCCCTCCTGCACATACTGCAGGCGGTTTGGCCACACTAAAGATCAGTGCCGTAAGTTGCAGAATCAAGGTGAGAGTGAACCAAGTAAAAGTAGTGATCAAAGTTTTTATTCCGTAAAATCTCATTTAGTTACTAAAAACTCCGCGTCAGACTCTATTTATGTTGAAAACAATATTAATCCGCAAGAAAATGTGTGTAGTTATCTTAATAAACAAAGGGATGATATCCTACAACGTATAACTAAGAATATGTGTAATTGTAATAATGTTAATAACTCACAAAATTCAGAAAATGTGTGTAACAATTTTGATATCAAAAAGGGTAATGCCCATCTATGTCATAATAATATTTTGTGTAGTAATTTTGAAAATCAAAAGGACAATGTCCATGTTTGTCGTAATGATGTTTTAAATAGCGATTTAAAAAATCTAAAGGAAAATGTCCATCCACGTCATAACGATATTTTGTGTAGTAATTTAGAAAATCAAAAGGAGAATGTCCATCCATGTCATAAAAATATTTTATGTAGTAATTTTAATAATCAAAAGGATAATGCCCATTTATGTTTAACCGATATATGTTTGTGTAACGACCGTACGGGACCCTCTATTGGCCGCGAGTTACGACCTATTTTTAATATAAAAATTTTGGGTTTTTCCGGCACCGCGTTGATTGATACGGCCGCCAAACATTGCATTGCGGGTCATACGCTATATACTCTCCTTCTACGTCAAGGTCATCCCCTCAGCCCTTCGACACGCGAAGTTAAGCTTGCTGACGGTGTAATCCGTACGATGGATGTACTTACCACCACGTTAGAGGTGTGCTTAGAAACGGTAGTTATTACGATTCCTTTCTTAATTTTTCCCGACTCGACAAATAACGAGACTTTATTAGGTATCGACTTTATAAACGCCGCGGGAGTAGTTATTGATTTTTGCAAACAAGTTTGGTATTTTAGTACATATGATACGGTAAAATATAAATTGTGCTTCGAACCTACCTCGCGTGACGTGTCCTGCGCCTCTACAGATATTCTTCGAGATGATGAGGGTACTCATCTCAAACCAGCTGAGCGTCAAGCGCTCGCTGACGTCCTCACCAGACACGCACGCGTCTTTAGAGCAGGGGGAGGTCCAACACCGTATGCGGAACACCGTATTGATACAGGTGAGCATTCTCCAATTGCTGTTCCTCCTTACCGCCTAAACCCTTCGAAGAAAGAGCTGATGAAAGCCGAAATAGGTAAGATGTTACAGGATGACATTATAGAAGAGTGTGAATCGGCTTGGTGTTCACCGGCACTGATGGTGCCGAAGTCCAACGGTGGTATCCGCTTCTGCGTCGACTACAGGCGTTTGAATGCAGTCACCAAAGCTGATGCATATCCGATGCCACGCATCGACGAGCTACTTCAGAGCACAAAACGAGACTGCTACATGAGTACGCTAGATCTTCGATCTTCATATTGGCAGGTTAGGGTGAGGGAAGCTGATAGAGACAAAACGGCTTTTGTCTGTCCTTTAGGTACTTACCGTTTTAAAAGAATGCCGTTTGGTCTCCGCAACGCGCCAGCTACCTTTCAGCGTCTTATCGATCGTCTCCGATCCTGCTCTGCTTTACAAGATGTAACTTTATTAGCTTATTTAGACGATCTGTTGGTAATATCTCAGGGATACCAACAGCATCTGCAAGATCTCGAGGCAGTTTTTAAACGTTTGGCCGAGTTTAACCTCCATGTGAATAGGGAGAAGTGCGCTTTTGCTCGGGAAAGCGTTAAATATCTAGGTCACGTTATTACACAAAAAGGTGTTTCCACCGACCCAGGGAAGGTGAGTGCTGTACTCGAGATGAAGGAACCAGGAAACCTAAAGCACCTGAGAACCTTTTTACAAACTTGTTCATGGTTCAGAAAATTCATACCCAACTTCTCAAAAGTTGCCGAACCATTGACACGCTTGACTAGGAAAAGTCATGTATGGTCTTGGGGCTCAGAACAGACCCAAGCATTTAATGAGCTGAAGACTCTCCTGACCACAGCTCCAATACTGGTGCAAGCCGATTTCAGTCGTCCCTTTATTCTGCGTACTGACGCAAGTAATTACGCCTTGGGCGGAGTTTTATTGCAGGGCGACGGTAATCAGGAAAGGCCAATTGAATATGCCAGCCGACTCCTCAACGCAGCAGAACGCAATTATTCCACAACAGAGCGTGAAGCACTCGCCGTAGTGTGGGCGGTGGAGCGTTTTCGACCTTACCTAGACGGCCAACCAGTCGTAATTGGTAGTGATCATCAGCCTCTACGCTGGTTGCTATCACTCAAATCACCAGCAGGTAGATTAGTCCGTTGGGCTCTGAAGCTCCAATCTTTTGATATCCAATTCGAATATACACCAGGGAAAGCGAATGTCGTGGCAGACACGCTGAGTAGACCGATTTGTTCCAGCGACACAAGTGACAATTGCGGTATTTGTTCAGTCATCTGCGATCTCCCCGCGAAAACACCTAGTCAGCTTCGCCTGGAACAGACTTCGGACCCTGAAGTGGAAAAGATTGTTAAGGAGCTAGAAGGACCTGATGATGTTGCATCTAAAAGATGGTTAGAAAGGGGTTACCTCATGGATCAAGGAGTCCTGTACCGATTCAATCCAGACTCTGAGAGTGAATCCCCTCAGTTAGTAATACCCGCCGGTCAAGTTGCAGCTATTTTGAAGGAGTTACATGACTCTCAAACAGCTGGCCACCCAGGTATCGATAGAACCTACCAGAAGGTAGCACAGCTGTATTATTTCACAGGGATGCGGAGAATAATCACCGATTATGTCTTAGCCTGTGTCCACTGCCAGCGATATAAGGCCAACAATGCCAAACCCCCAGGGCTACTCCAGACACCGGTCATGAGCCAGCGGAACGAGGTGTTGGCCATGGACCTGTTCGGCCCACTTCCGGAGGGTGACCAGGGGGAGCGGTGGGTCTTTCTCATTGAAGACACTGCTACCCGATGGACGGAGCTGTTTGCTCTAAAAGAAGCAACAGCAGAAGCCTGCGCTCATGTCCTCATCGAAGAATATTTCATGCGGTTCGGTCTGCCTCGCAGGATTATTTCGGACAACGGTGTCCAGTTTGTTTCCGCAGTGATGCGACAATGTATGTCAGTCCTAGACATTAAACAAAATCTTGTCCCGCTGTATCACCCACAAGCTAATCCTGCAGAGCGAAAAAACCGCGACCTTAAAGCTATGCTAGCCCATCTCGTGGCAGACGACCACACCTCATGGCCGAAGAAGTTGCCAGTGATACGCTTTGCCCTGAATAGCGCGAAATGTCGCACAACAGGCAAGTCGCCGGCTTATTTGACCTTTGGCAGAGAGATGCGGTCACCCACAGAGGTATTTCACGACCTTCGTCCTATCAGGGCCAAAGAAAACTTTGTCCCACAAGTGACCCCTTACCTCGAAAACTTCCTGCATTCACTGTCAGCTGTTCGGGAACGCGTCGAGATTCAGCAGGACAAGACAAAGCAGTACGCCGACGCTTCACGCCGACCATCTGACGATTTTGAAGTAGGTGATTTAGTCATGCTTAAGTCTCACTTATTAAGCAAAGGGTCAAAAGACCTCACTTCTAAGTTCTACCCTCGCCGAGACGGCCCTTACCAAATCACTAGAAAGGTAAGTCCAACAACCTACACCATCGCGAGCACAGAACAACCAAATGTTGATATAGGTAAATATCATTCCGAAGACCTTACACGTTACCGAGGTAGCGACGACCCCTTACCAAAACCCGTTATTCCAAAACGAAATCGCGGACGTCCAGCTAATGCTGCTGTTAGTGTACCAGTCCAGGATCGAGGGCGTTCTCCAGGACTGGAGGGGGAGTATGTAGCAAACCAAAGACAATTACCAGTGCGAGCGTCCCGCGGTCGGGTGCCGGCACGATATACAGAATAATATGTCCGTCCCTTTCTCTCGCCCAGACGTTGCGAGAAAGGTACTCTGCGAGGCGCCTCAGTCCGCTGCCCACACGCGTAGTGCGTACACGCGTAATCGATAGTACCGCGCAACGTCGCCTCGTGCCGCCATTGTTACGCGAACATAATATTATTAAGGGTTTTCGTTCCCTCTCCCGTTCTAATTGTGAACCAGTGTTTTTTTTACTTCAAATATACTTTTTACTGAAAAGGTGGTTTCCCTGATCAACCTCCCTCATAAACATTATTTGTGAATACTAGGACTATTTATGTATTTATGAACTTATACATAAACGACGTAATCTATTTGAGAATACAGCCTACTTAGTAAATTGTTTTGACAGTTTGAAGTCTGGTATATTTGTAAAATTAAAAAAAAACAATGATGTAGGCACTGTTAAGAATGTCTGAATCGAACTCGCACTCCATAAGAATTGCAATAACACTACTCGGGACCTGGGAATCAAACAAGGACCTCTCAATAGAGGCGCTTGTAACCACTAGGTAAGAGCCCTTCAAAATACCGAGTCATTCTCCTCTACACACAAATACCATCAGACACAGATTAGGCATCAAAATACAGACACACAAAATCAATCTGCCAAGCCTTTTCCCAGCTATGTTGGGGTCAGCTTCCAGTCTAACCGAATGCAGCTGAATACCAGTATTTTACATGGAGCGACTGCCTAACTGACCTCCACAACCCAGTAACTTGGTAATATGATAAAGACTGGCTGTCAGACTTTCGGGCTTCTGAAGACCCGTAACGACTGTCAATGACACCCGGAACCACTGGCTTAACGTGCTTTCCGAGGCATGAAGGGGTCTCAGTATGTAAAAATGGTCACCCATCTACGGACCAACCCCGGCAAGCGTAGCTTAACCTGATGAATCGACCCGTGCGGCTGTTATTACTTAGCCACGAGCTCCTACTACTTTTATGACACATAAAGGACCAAAAAACTTATGTTTTTTGCGCAAAAATTACACCAAAACGCTACAGACGTTTACACCAAACTGCCTTTACAATATTATTTTAACAATCATTAACGATTTACAAAATATTGGTGTTGTGATATATGGGTAACATTTATTGTTAGGCAAACGTTTTGCAGACTACCTCGTAAAGGTCAAAAAGGAACGTTCGTTGGATAATTAAAATTGTGTACACACATTTAAAAATGCCAGCAAAATAAACATTGGTAACCATGCTTGTCCGTCGTATAACACGACAACTTAAGATTTGACGGTCAACTATTTATAATTTAAATATAATTTCATGTTTGCTCTCTGTAGATAAAACATTTCAGAAGTCTCTTTTCTGTGTTATTATTTGAATATTAGGTAAGTACGTTACCAAAGAAAAACAAAATCTTAAGTTTACAGTCGTCAAGGTCTAGCAAAGTTCGCGGGTACATCACAGCCAACGTATATTTAATGTCGTTTACATGCCTATGCCAAAGTAAGATAAATTCGCTCAAGTTCCACACGAGTTCGATAAGTAGCTAACTTACGGAGTTATCTCCATACATTTGCTGAATATCCCGCGATTAACCAATCACAGTTATATATTATACGAAGTATTTATGGCTTTGACAAGTTTGACACACATTACGCGTTTGGATATACATACAAGATATTTACATATTGAGAATACTTTTGCTTTATTTACTAAGTGCGCGAGTTTAGGACGATGTTGGAAATCACAAAACATGATTTTCTGGAATGTTTAACGATGTTGTTACAAGCATTTTCTCACAAACTCTTATTTAGCCGATTATAGATTGTATCGACGCCTGCTACCTGGATGCTACTGAGGAGCTATTAAATAAACTCGAGGACTTGCTAAACTTGTGCATTCTTTTTAATTTCTTCTTTCGCAGGTCTGCTGGAAGAAATTTCTTTAGAAATAAGCAATACCTTTGTACTCAAAATTATTACTATGTTGTATCTACATATATTTTACTGTGTGTACATAAATAATAAAATAAAAAAATATTTATTTATTACTTAATGTATTTATATCAAAGAGTTGGCACAGTTCTACAAAATAATCCAAACCATCTAACTAAACCTAACTTAGCACTAAACTCTAAACCACGAAGTCAATCTAAATTGTTTAACAGTAAAATTATTTACTTAAATATGCACAAACTATTCGAGGTGATGTGAATAAAGTGGACGAGTATTAGAAAAAGATGAGCATCGTTCCTCACCTGTCAAGTGGATTCGCATAAATATAAAAGTGAATGATGTTCGCCGTGAACCTGTCAGTGCTCTGAGCAAAGCAATTAATTACAATTTTAATTGAACCCGTCGAGCAGTCGCTTATGCAAAATCATTATTGCAGTTTCCCCCCTTAATACTGGCTTGTAATTTAAAAGAATTAATGTCAAAGCATAGAACTCAGCGCTTACAGCAATAATTTTTATTTACCTTCCAGATTATTGTATTTTATTATTATGAATATTGTGCTTTATTCGTAATTGCAGCTGGCTATTGCCGCGCTACGATTATGCCCTTGTGCAATTTGAAATATTGGTGTTAGACTGTAAAATATCTTACATTGATGTCTGAAAAGTACTTCAATAAATGCTATAGCCATGTTTCTTAGTAACTAACACTTAATCTGTAAGCGAAACTTCATAATCTTATTGCCATAAGTTTTGTTGTATAACTATTACTAGGGGACTTAATGTGAATTTATTACGTATATAAGTTTGAATAATTGTGTGTACGTATTTATAACATTAAGTCTGGTTTTATAGTGCCATAGGCAGGGACTGAAAACGGTTACGCTTAAAGGTTAATATACCTCAAAAATATACCGGTACCGGTCTAAAATAAGGGTTGAGCTATACCGATACCTTTTTAAAATAAAGGTTGGGCTAAGCCTTTATTAAACCTTTACACGATTTCGGTAACGAAAAACACGTGGGTCGGCTCGGCGCGGGTGCTCAGGGGGTTCGAACACGTTAGAACTTGTGTATTTATGAAGGTTTAGGTACTGCTACCGACACATTATAAAGGTTAAGCTCTGCTACCGATACATTTATAAAGGTAACGATGCTTCTACCGAAATATACCGGTATGCATTTCCAACCTCAAAATTCCGCTACTGAAAAAAATAACGGTATTGAAATATTGTGGTAACCCTTATTTAACGGTATGGCGTCATACCGAAATTTAAAGGTACCTTAATTTTTGGGTAAATCAGTCCCTGGCCATAGGTATACAATAAAGTACTTAGTGTCAGTCACACTGGCAATTTATATTCTTAAAATGATAGGTATTCGTATTAAATCGCTGTGCCGCCAGTTATCTGTCAATTATTTGCAAGTACGAATATAGGTCACAACGGGAATTTAAAACCCCATTTTTCTAGGAAATTGCCAAAAAACAGACAGGCACAAAGGGATGCCTAAATAATCTGCACAGGTTGGAGTATTTTTTGCTGGTTCAACACAATAGGAGAGCTTTTGGAATACTTCTACAGTGAAGCTTCACTGCCATAGTCTAGCAATTTCGATTTCAATCGGCGTACCATTTATCGATTGGGGCAGTTACCTAGTTACACTGATTCAGAGCTCTTGGACTACTCAATTCGTGAAACTGCTTCGACTCGAAAACCGACCCAGCATAGTCATGTTCAAATTAAATGTTTACTATGAAGTAAGCACCATTTCTAAGGTCCGATCCCCATAATATCTGTCACCGTTAAATTACAGTTTTGTATTAGAATATCCTGAATGCAGGATTAAAGCTGTGATTATGATAAACAGCGATAGGCCCACCATTTATCACGTTAAGACCTAAAACTGTCATTGGGCAAATGTGGGTGTGTGGAAGTTCGCCTTTGTCTACCTCGACGGGAATCACTTAGGTACTAAGGGACACTCACGGTACTTATATTTTAATTTTAATGTGTGTATTACAGAGATATTTATAAGTTTGTCACTTGTTCAAGTGGCAGTCATTCGTAAAACGTTTCTCCACAGATCATTATTCAAGTCTTATCTTTATTATCCTCTCTGTAAAAGAACTTTAATTGGTGCCACATGTTTCAAACGAATGTTCTGTTGACGGCTGCGCGGGCGCACATTTGGGGACCGAATGACTTTGTCAACAAGATATAAGAATTAATTTCACCAAGTATTTATTTTTAATGAACGTGTTATATTTTTTATTGCATTTGAATTAGTTTTATTTACAGATCTGTTAGTTTATATTTCTATTAGCGGACTGGCGCCCATTTATTTATTAATCATATTTTTAAGTTTCATCTGGTTATTTCATTAATTACGGTTTTGATGTAAATTTACAGTAACTTAATTATACATTTTTTTATAACAAGAATAAATTAAATAGAACTTCAAAACGTTTGATCAAAGATTCAAAACACATCATGTTGTAATTTTACAAGTATGTAGTAGGTACAAGAGAAAGAATCCACGTTACTGAAAAGAAAACATATTCTCGTTTCAAACGTCAACTGAAAAATAAAAGAATTGTAAATTTTTTATCACCGATACATAGCTTAAGTAACGGAAGTTGTGTAAGTAAAGGAAATTGAAATCCACCACAGATGCTACAAGTCATTCACAGGCCATAAAAAAGTACTGAAAGAGTAATAAAAAATGTACTCGATGCGTCCTGAAATAGGTACGTGTTTGTAAATATTGCACTTAGTTTTATGTGCTCAGTTTTTAGGATTCCGTACCTCAAAGGGTGCCAATGAGACCTTATTAAGGCTCCACTGTCCGTCCGTCCGTTCGTCTGTCATAGGGCTGTACCTTTGGAACCGTAATAATAATAGGTTGAAACTTGAAATTTTCACCGAGTATAGAACTACTATGGCCGCTTTACCAACAAATAACATAAATAAATAAAGTAAAAAAATTACTATAGGTACACCTCTGCCTCTTCGCGAAATACAGGCGTGGTGTTATGTACTGTTATATTAAAAATTAAAGGGGGTCCTCATACAAGAAACGTGTTTCAAAATATGAAGTGTTAAATTTTGTCCGGTGGTACGGTACCCTTCGTGCTCGAGTTAGACTCGCGCTTGGCCGCTTTTTTCATACAACTTCACATTAACTAGATTTTATTCACGCATATATTAGCTTCCCCTTATCATAGTGGGAAATGAATGTTCGACTAACGTATTTTTTTTCCTTTTGTTTCCGTTTCCTCTTAGTGGTGGACATTATTTTTAACTGACCTGAATAAAGGACGTTGGGATTTTCGCTCATTTTTGTTATCAAGCTAAACTTTTCAGCTAGTATTCAGAAAATTTTGATACAGAATAAAATGAACATAAGGTGGTGTGGAAGTTCCAAATATAATACAAATATTTCCGGCTCAATAAATCGAAAATTGTTCGCGACGTGACTTAATTATCTAAATCGACTATATCATCGACATGAATAACGTTCGAAAATGAATCGGGAACTATTATCATATTCAGAATAATCTGCCAATTTCACTTGGTAATGCTGCGTTAATTTGTTCATTCTATTATAAATAATTTAAATGTAGCTTCCAAAAGATGTATACACATCGACATCGACAAGTTATTTTTTTTTTTTTTTATCTTGTTAATTTGTAATTTATATTGAATTGCATGTTTTTTTAAATAATAATATTTGAACATCGTTATTTTGTAATATTTGTGTATAATTATGTTTCATGTTGGTTAATTTCGAACACAATGTAGATTGTTACTGAATAAATTGAATTGGAATTGGATTTCTCTCTGCAATCTTTGTAAGAATAAGAATAAAATATTTGTTATAAAAATAAAAATAAAACTTATTCTTACGCATTGACGATGTACACATATATGTGTATACATATTTGTTCCTTATTGTATTAATGTGTAGCCACAAAACATATAACACATTGGGTCGTTATCAAATTGTAGACATTCAAATAAATTCTTGTCAATGTATGGGTACTGTTTGAGGCTGACTGTACTTCTGCCTTGGCTTTACGAGATATTTGCTTTATAAAGCGTTTTGACATATCGTGTGTCCAACTTGTAATTTAGGTGTGTAATGGCGCGTTCAATGCAATATGAGGTACGATCCTCGACGAAATGGGATCACCGGAGCGATTTAAGGAGACAGCTTTATTAGTGAGATTTCATTTTCAGCTTAGGTTTAGATTATTTCACTGTGTTCTTTTGTGTCTGTTGTATTTTGATTTTAGATTGGCAGGACGTGTTTGTTATTGAGCTTTTGAATATTAAATGTCATTCATCCGGTGATACGCATACATAAACTGAAGACAGATAAACCGGTATAAAATGGATCAAAGTTGTCTTTAATTTTTTTTTTTTTTCATTTAATGCTGCATTCACAATTAATGTTTTAGTGTACTGCAGAGTCATATGTCGTAATTTCATTTAGTAATAAACTAATCAAAACAGCGAAATATTTGACAGCTATTTCCGATTCTACCAAATTTTAGAATGCTCTCTGCTTTTGAACAATTGTACAGCAATAGAAATCACTTTGTTTGAGAATATAAAATGTAATAGCGAGCGAAGCGAGCTCGAAAATTCTAGCACCCCGCTCCGGATGGGTTAGCTAGCATACATAAATAGGAGTTACTTTGTCACTTACGCCGAAAATCTGAGCAAAAAGAGAATGTAATTAACAAGAGCGAGCACAGCGAGTTCGAAAATTTTAGCACCCTATGTTTTTATTTAGCATACGTAGGGGGCGGAACTACAAACTGGCTTTTAGTTACTGAACATATTTGTGCCTTATTTAGGCCTTTACTCGAGATTTAGGGCCCTCCAAGATCGGGGGCCCGGGGCGGACCGCACCAGCACCCTCAGTACGCTGCAAAATATTTTATAGAATTTTCCTTAGTCCACCCTTTCTTTTTTCTACTAAAGAATGTTTGTTTCAGGTAAGTATATAATATATCACTATTTGTCCTAATAGGTAGACACACCGTCAGTAATACCTTATTAACTAGGCGTTACGTTGCTAGAATTGTTTGTGGACGCCTCTCCTTATTCAGTAGACTACCTAGCTATTAAAAGAAAATTAATTGGATTGACTTACTTTTAAAACGTATGTAGGTGTTTTTAGTTAAATATTCTAGTTATAAAACTGAATTTTTCACCAAGGCACTTTTTTATATTTAACTTCTTCAGATGATTCTAATCCTACCCTAATCACAGTGGCACAATTTAAGAGAGCCCTATTTAGGTACCTACCGCAGCAGTGGAAATGCTCAGTTGACGATGAAATTAACCCTGTATCCTGGCCATTTCTATTTGCTTTTAAAATAGCAATTTTACTAATATTGCTACGTAGCACTTTTCATCACCTTATTCAGAATTGCTTACAATTGCAAGTATACTCCGATCCACACACTAGTTACACAATGACTTTACAAATAACATTTTCGACACGAACATTTGCCTCGCAGACCCCAGAATACGTTTACGAATGCGACATATTTGTTATAGTGTGGATTCATTAATCACTGTGGGTTGCCTAGCGGTGCCTTGTGGCTGTATATGCTACTATATTTTACTGTTTTCCTCCCCGTCTGACCTAGACAATATTTGTGCCAGAAATGTACGTAATCTACTGAGTGATTCCGGATAATTTTATTTATTTTTGTTTGTGCTTGTTCGTCATTTTCTAGATTGAGGTTTTTGCAGTGTATGGTTTTCGGGGTTTAGTATGTGTCGGTTCATGATTTCTGGTGTAAAATCAACGATGAAATTCCTGTGTTTTGTTTCAGAGAACTTATGCTTCACTTAGATACATAGTAGCCATATTTTTATTCTAATGTTCAATTATAAAACCTAAATACATAATCAGACTGTTATGTTCCCAACTGCTGGGACGCAGGCCTCCAGGGAATGGGCTCTACCACGCGGGCCCAGTGCCGGTTGGTAGATGATCTTTGAATTTTTGGTTCTAGGACATACCATGTTTTCTCTCGATGTTTTCCTTCACCGTTTTGAGAGCATTGGTGATGAAATTACTTACACAAAGTAAAGCGCTTGTCTGGGTTCGAACCCACAACCTACAGCTCGTAAGTCAGGGCCGTGACCACTGGGCCACCACTGCTTTCATGTGAGCGAGAGTGACGCAAGAGCAGTAGTGATCCAGTGAGAGCAAACCCAAATAATTTTGTCTAATATTAATAAAATTTACACCTCAATTATGAATACATTTCCACACATACACTAAACATAATGACTACACATCACATTACTGTAACTAATCACATGGCTAACGTTAAACCGAACTATTTTTACATCGTCATCAATATTAGGGAGAGTCTACAATTTCTATAGCAAAAACTTGTCAGCTTTCATCAATAAATCCTCACATTGATTTATTGACATGCCCGTCCTATTCTTAACAGATTCGTTATAATTTGTTAGCCAAATAATCCGGGATTTCGATGCGAACCCCACCACGCCATAAATAAAAGCGTTTCCAATAAAAGAACGGAGACAATTATGGCACAGTGTACGAAACGAGCTAAATTTCACCCACATTATAGCAAATAATGGCTAAACAGTAGGCGAACGCACGTCACCCTCCGTCGCTTTGCATCGATATGTTACGCCCCGGTCCCCTTCACATCTAAATGCACAACAGGAGATCGAGAAAAAAATCGCGCAACGTTAGGGCAACGCAATAATGTGAATATTTATGTCGGAGGCACGTGCTGATTTGCCATAATGGTAACATGAAATTCCCATATTGGTAATTACATTCCAGGGGACTGCCATTTACGTTTGTTTATTATTCTTTAGCTTCAATAAGCTCTCGTTTTAACACGTTTTAACATACTCGTTTCGGATATTTTGCAACTAACTCAAACTTTTGTTCGAAAACTCGGTAAATTGAAGTTGTGCCATTACTACAAACGTTATTCCCAGTTTTCCACTGTTTATGACCCGAGCTACGTCGTTAGCATATTGTTTATGAATCCTAAAATGTTACACTACTCACTAGTTAATGCAACAAAGTAGGAAATAATAAAACAAAGGAAACGCTTTACATTAAAAAGAGATTCGTTTAAGCCATGGAATTACCCGAAATGTCTCCAGATAAACGAGTGGAAGCTTCACAAAAGAAGCTAATCTCATTTTTTTGATGGTATAGCCATAGGGTCGACGATGGGGACACGTTAGCCCCAAGGGATGCAGTCTACGGTAGGTACGTCTCTAAGTCTATTAAGACGACTTGCTTCGTCTCGGGGGGAGGGTGGACGCTTCAGGGCAACACGATAGAAAAACATTTTATACTGGGAAACGACACCTGCAAGAATAAATAGAGAAATCTTGGTCAATCTTCAACCACCCCTCCTTTGTTAACGACTACAGAATACAGATATTTCCTCGAAGAAAACAGTTAGCTTCTATATTAAAACAGGAAACCCCATTGAAATAAAGGCAGATAAAACAATAGCACCGAAGAAAATGAGGCTGCAGTTTTTCAATTGCAATCAGCTGAGATCCTTTAGATACGGGCTTATCCACCACAGAACAAAGAGACGGAATGAAAGTCTTGCACATCATGATTTATTGTACAATATCTATAAAATGAAATTATGGATTGTAAACTACGCTACAGTTTTATAGTTGGACTAGTGGAACAGATGTAGGGACATTCAGCGCCTCAAGGGACGCAGGGGCGGTGTAACAATGTTACCGAAGTTCAAGCAAGGCCGAGGGGCATCGCTGGGGCAAATTGTGACCGTAGGGTCACCGGTCGTCTATTTGCGCGGCCAAATTACTATAACCGAGGTAAATACTGCAGACATTATTTAATAACACTATCAAAATTGTAGGTATCGAAGTTTTGTTTATAAAACCCGACTGCAAAAACATGACTGATGAAAAGAGAAAAACAAGCATTATAATATATAGAATTTTGTTTCAGAAATGTCAGATTGTAAGATATGGCAGACGGGTACAAACCAATAGTCTGAAAT
Source organism: Agrochola circellaris (assembly GCA_914767755.1). Classification (NCBI taxonomy): domain Eukaryota; kingdom Metazoa; phylum Arthropoda; class Insecta; order Lepidoptera; family Noctuidae; genus Agrochola; species Agrochola circellaris. The sequence continues at coordinate 8,657,020 of OU611853.1, forward strand.
ATGGTGTAACTTCTATTTTCACCCGACTACCCCAGAAGGAGGGTAATGTTTTTCAAGCGTTTATATGTATGTATGTCTTTTTCTTTGGCATGCTCTGTAGCCTAAACGGCTTGATGGATTTTAACATATGAGTTGTCGTTAGATTACAACAATATTGCTATCAAAAAAAAGCTAGTAATGAGTATTACAAATATATATTATATATAATTATGTAAATAAAACTAAAAAGCTTAAAATAAAGACAATTATTTAAAAAACAAAAAACCCGACTGCAAAAACATATAACTGAAAACAAGCATTACAGAATTACAATTATTATTATTAATTATTATTTGAAGACTACAGAATTTTGGTATCGCAGGCGGGGGACAAACTAATAACTGGAAATATGGTGTCAAACTTTTGTTATAATGCTTGCTTTTCTCTTTTTAGTTATTTAGTTAGTTTAACATGTTTTAGTTATGTGTTTTTGCAGACGGATTCTTTGTTTTTGAAATAATTTTATCTATTTCAAGTTTTTTAATTTAATTTTTGTATTTGCAGATGCAATATATATAAATATTCTATGTCACTCCCACAATTAAGACGAATCTAACGATACCTCATAATATTAAAATCTATCAAGCCGTCTATCAGAGCGTGCCAAAGGAATAAACATACATACATACTCTCCAAAAACATTAGGTACCATCCTTCTGGGGCAGTTGGGTAAAAAGGGAAAACGCCAGGAGTTATGTGTCATAACAGTGGACTATGCACCATTAAGAAGCAAAGTTATTGCGTGGCGCGGGACAGTGTACGTTAATCCATTTTATTATAGAAATGTGCTGTAAATCGAGTGGTGCGCCGGGACAGAATTGATTTAGACCGACCACAACAATAATTAGAATCACATGATGTATGATCCCCGCTCTGACGCTCTGTTTGCATTCGCAGTTACATTATTAGTTATTTTCGACCGCTACAATACCTGTCGTTTGCCAAGTTATATTATAATGAACGAAATAACGTTATAATGATGTTGAATTATTCATAGTTATTGTTGCGAAATATTAGCTAAATTTAGCGAGGTAATGCAGTCAGTTAGAAAATCAGTGATTTATGTATTATAATTGTTAATTATGAATTCATTTTGATAATAGATATTCATAATAAAGCTGTAACAGAACTGCATAATGCTATGTGATATAATTATGGCTGATTGAATATAGGGTAAGTAAGTAGATTGACGGCACACCTGTCAAATGCAGCTGTTGCAGCTATGAACATACGTAATATACAAACATTTTCGTAAGTATTGCCAAATGTCTATTCTTGGCTTCACAAATAAACATACGCTTACAATAATAGGTACCTACTTGTATGAATACTATTGCCAAATCTTTTTATTCTTGCCTTTAAGTTACACCTATGTATGGCATCGACTTCTAAATTTGAAAACACCATGTTACTTCAAATATCTGTATGAAAATAGACCCCACCTCATTAAATATATAGACGCAGTTTCTTAAAATCAGGTCATCGTCTACATTGAACATAGAGAAGTAGAAAAAAGCTTAGCGCGTTAATCATTCCAAAAACCCTTTTGCAAATATATTGTAACTCTAAAATTAATTTGGACTGGCAACAAAATAAATGGCATAGACTACAAATGTGCTTTTATACTTGATTAAACATGCCTTCAGACTGGATTTTTAAGGTGAACTAGCTTTTTAAGCTATTAGGCCCAGAATAAATTAGTACCCTGTAGATAAAATGTTTGGCATAAATAATTAAATAGACAATGAAATGTCCGTCTCACCTTGAGGAATAAAAGTGCCTAAAAGCACAAAAAACTCGCTTCTTTAAAAAAAGGCTTTAATTAGTCTAATGACTTATTTAGCTCCAAAATGTGTGGCCTATTTAGTTCAAATATTTGAACTTATAAGCTCAAATATTTGAACTAAATACAGTCAAGCAAGACCGGTATTGGCACGGGGCGCATTGTCGTCAGAAGTGACGCTCAGGTGTGAAACACGTGCACAACTCCCGAAAAGAGCATGACCTATCTTTTTTTTTTTGGGTGTGAAATTATCAAATAACTTCTCCCGCTCTGCATGGAGCGGGAGAGCGTGTCAGACTTGCTTCTAGCTTAGTGCAACTAGCTTCATATTTTTGACTGACCGATTCCTTTACAATTCAAAAGTGCCTGTAATGGTTTAATTGAAATAAATGCTTTGAGTTTGAGTTTGACTTTTACTGACTAAAACCCACCCGTGTTCCTTCAACTCGCAACTCCGAAAACTCCCGAAAAGACCTTGACCTATCTAAATATCGAGTTTTTTTCTTTAATTTTAGTGCATTGTATCGTCATAATTAAGCTTCAAAATTAGGCCTTTACGTTTCAATATAGACCTTCTTCGTTCGAGTGCAGTGGCTGCCTAAAAAACAACTTCAGTCCTCTTTCCACAGAAATTTTCATTATTCAAGTTTACATAAAAAGAAAATCAGATCTTGTATCTATCCTCATCCTATTTGTCGTTGCTCAACTCTAAATAAATACAAAAAAAAAATCTATTCAATTTGCAAAAAAAAAAACAGCAGATTTTGATGAAACTTTGCTACTAATACTTTTACGACTACCTTCATAGAAATCAGTTGTTTTTTTTGTGCCAAATAGTAGTAACACCAAAATGCCTAAATCAACAATAACCTAATTCCCGGATTCCTTGGTTCTCTGAAGTACAGATAAATAGACGATTGTTAGTAACAAGTATGCGTTTGCGATCCGGGCACATTCCATTGAATGCGTTCGGACATCTTATGAAGGTGGTTGATACCCCAAACTGTCTAATTTGTAATATGAGGGAGGACACCTACCACGCTTTGGTGGAGTGTGCTCGGGTTGGGGCAGAACGGAAAGTTTTGGAATCAGAAGCAAGACTTAGATTAAGGGATGTTGGCGTGTGTAATTTGATCTTGTCTAAACCAACAACCAAATTAGCTATTAAGTTATATTACTTGTTTGTTAAATTAATTAAGTTAAGGTCTTAGTTATTACCTACTTTCTTTTTGTAAAACTACGAGGCTGGCATAATCGCTTCGCGATTAAAGCCTTTTTTCTAAATAAAGATTAAAAAAAAAAAAAAAAAAAACCTAATTCCCACAGCCTTCATTACCGACATTTTCTTTCATTTCCTCATAATAAAGAAGGTAATAAAGTTCACGTATTGCCGTTCCCATCCGATACATTCGACATGGCAAGAACAATACTCTTTTGTGCCATCGCAATGGTCCACTGGTTGTGCATTGTACTCCTTCCAACCCCCGATCATGTTCTATTTTCCATTTATAAAGCAAAAGGCTGATTTATTTTTAGTTCTTTTTGTCGTTCATTCTGTTTATCTGCAGTCTGATACTGAGTATGGGATGCTGTTGATCGATAGTGAACCGAGCTAGCTGCTAAAGTATGAGTGAAATCATTGGAGTTTTTCGGCGCGGGTGTATGTGTGACGAATTTAGTTTTCTGTCTCGAGTGTCTTTTATTTTTGTGCAGCACTGCTATGATTGAATGGAATAGTGCAAAATGTAGGGATAGAGTTGAAGGATTATGATGAAATGTTGAAGGTATTACGATGTTATAGGATGCTCAATCACAACGACAGACGTACATGTACATGTAGGTACTACAGTATTTGACAGTAACTATCAACCATTGTCGTTCTTAATTAAAATTTTAGACACTATCAAGTGAAAATGGAGAATTTTCCGCAGCGAAGCGTTTTCATAAGACGATTAATTTAAGTACAAACTTCACGGCAAACATTGTTTAATGCCTTATAGTTAGAGCTTAGTGACAACGGTGTAATCCTGATAACGGGGCGACATAAATCAGCTAAAACTGTTCGCGTCAGCATGGCCGCCGTGCCACTGCGTCGAAACACCCTAATTTACTATCGTATTAGGTGGCCTAGCAACGATTATTTTATACAAAATGCGAAGCTTAAAATTAACGAAGCGACCATTTTAATTTACAGCAAACGTCCAATTAATTCCATTAACTTGTCGATATCTCTATTTATTGATGCGGAAGATTTAATTCAAAACGCATGAACGTACATCCATACACCTGAAATTATAACTGCTCGACCGCGTAACTCACATTGAAAATCGGTTCAGACTATGCAGTATCATTTAGTGGGTACTTATTGTGTATGAACAAAGAAAGACGGGGTATTTGAGTGCATGGCAGGACTCGGGCAACAGGCGAGGCCCACACAGTTAGGCTCAATTTTAAACAATTACTGTTGAGCGAAGGGTAAATGTTTGCGTTCGACTTAGAGCGGGCCGGTGGATCGCCCACACGCGCGCTTGACAGGTATTCATTACATCCACGATGCACACGATGCAGCCTTCGCGGTGAACCAAACGCAGAGATGCCAGTTTTTAACTTTTTGAATTTCGAATTCTTTCGCGATGGGAAATATCGTTTTGTTGTGATCGAAACTTTTGTGAAATGACAGCCAGGAGAGATGGAAATTAACCATGTAGGTAAATTACCGTTTAGCATCAGAAATGAAGTAAGAAGTTAACTTAAACTTATAGCAGGTACTGATCAAATAAAAGTTTGAAATAACCCAATACTTAAATATTGGTCTCAAACACCTAGTCCAAAGTTTTCAATTGATTCATTTACTCAATATCCTAAGTTAATTTCAGCCTTTGTACAAACCAACGCCCATAAAATACTCAAACAGATTTAGAATCGTGGGTTTATCAGAAATTCATTTCAGTTAATTCTGCGTGTAAATAACTGGCTTACGTTGCTTACGCAGGCCGCAGAAGATTAATAAGCCCTAATACACGCCACAAAGCACTCTCGACAAACAAATTATATTTTCTCATGGTGCAAATCACGCCTGTCTACGAAACAACATCATAGTAAAATATTTACCAACACGACATCTTACAGAATAATCTATAGAGCAAAACAAATGTTTAACATTGCTTTGTTATGTTAGCGCTCGCCCACAGACGCTATCGTTTATCAATCTCCTTACACTCGGACACAAACGTGTTTACAAATTACAACATTGTCTTAACGCTTCAAAGTCTCCTACATACATAATCGATAATCGTTTAGACTAATAGGATTACTCGATCACAAAACATTCGATACGCTCGAGACACGTGATTAAAAATGAGCTTTAAAGATTAACATTCCTTCCAACCCTTGGACGACCCGACAAAAAGAAATAACAGAAGGGGGGACTTTACTTTAGAAATTCGACACGCATTTTGTGATTTATTGAAATATCTCAAACATCTTGGTGTTATATAAATCGCGCTGGAGGGGGAGATAAAACTTTCGTTTGCTAGCTCGTCTTACTGACAATAAATCATGACGTCATCCGGTAGAAAAACGATATTTAGGTGTTAAGTTGTGAGCATCATAAGATAACTGAGTGAGCTTAAAACGAGAAGGGTTTGTTTTTATTTAAACAAAAAATAATCTTCTAGACACTTCATAAATATTCATAATTTGAAGCGAGACATTCCACTTCCTAATATTAGAACCGAATTAAATCTAATTCGGCGAAATACTGCGTGTAAGATGCACCATGTTTGTCCAGCAAACAAAGAGTCAGTCAATATTTATACTCCACATTCATGACGTACCGTCGACCGAGAAACAGACTCTTTTTAGCTTTTTTATTGACCTTGGATATTTGTGTAACAATAGTCGCAACCACGATCTTAACAGCCTGGGCATGAATTCAAAACCGCCAACGAAGCATGCGGCTAATTATAATTGATAATTTGCCACATTTTTTGCATTTTTATTAGCCTCGCCGAATGTAGGACGATGGTCGGACACAGCACGCCGTGCTCCCACATAATTAGCGAGGCCCGTATCTCCCTCGCCCGCACCTACTTTGCATATTTTGTTTGCGCAAACATCGCCACTGTTTGACTGTTAAAATCAAGGATCTCTTCCCAACTTCAGGGACAAACAAGCAAAGCCATAGGTCATCCCGCTACGGCGAGTAATTAAACATGTGTTACTTTTGTTTAACGGATGCGTAGGTTTTAATTGCTGAGGGCACCGACGTAATATGTCTGAATAGATAACTTCCCCGCTTGCCCGCCGACCAAATTATACACTCGGTAAATTTGAAAGAAAATTGGTGTTTATTAACTTTAGTTTCTGCTGCATAATTTGCACTTACGAGTCAATTCAGGTTTTACCGTCTTACAGACAGATTTTTCAAATAAAACGCATCCTTAACCCCAAATAGGTCTAAGAACTCCGGTCCAGCGCCGCGCCGGAACTTTAATTTCGTTTAAGAATTATGACAATATTTTGTTAACCGTATAAATGGTCATCCACTTTTAGCTTCTATTCAGTTATCGTGTACCGTGTCAAAGCAGAAAGGACGGACGGTTAGAAATGAGGTACTAATAAAACGGCAAGCAAAAATGTAATTTCAACAAAATGGCCGAAGAAAATAGTATTTTATTTCGCGTTGTTAGGTGACAACAAAGAAGCTTTTAGGAAGATTTCATTGAGCGAGTGGAATAAGACGATTTTCATCGGAATTAGAGATTGGGCAATCCCGTCCTTTCAATGCTTTAATACGTGGGCTCTTTAACGGACACGAACGGATTGTGTCAGTGTTTGTCAGAGAGGATTTGCGTACTATTACACGACAGAGCCAGTGAATACGTAAAGGTTTTCGGCAATACGCACTTCAGACACCTTACATCTCAAAGGTAAGATTTGCAAATACATGTTTATAGCGAAAGAATCCTCGCGAGATCCGTTGCGTATGTATTTAGGCTCCTTTTTATCCCATACATTATTTGCGTAGGGCGTCTTTGTATTTCAATATTTAGGAATTGTCTTTGTTATTTCACGTCTTCCGAGAGAGCTCGTCTGAAAACATTTCTGTAATGATATTTATACTATGATAATATAAAACTGTGGTCCCACTTTATTCCCCTATCAAGGAATAATTTTGTCGGAAAACTAAAAGTTAGGTACGGTTTTATTGCGCAGGTTGTAAAGAAAGTGCTAAGTCTGGTCTGCCCTTTTCTTTGCCCTAATAAAATGTAGGGGTAGGCGTCTAAAGAATTCAATGTATCTTTCTTCGTCAATGTCACTACGTCCTTTACTTCGACGGTTTCGACCTGAATTCTTGAATTGGAATGTCAGTACATGGGCTAGATAGGTACTTACATAGGGTTCTTTCAAATCGTTCTATTAAATGCTTGGCAGTAATAGGGCTTATGTGGAGCCCTAACTCGACGGTTCAGACAAGTAGTGATGCGATCGGTGCGATACTTATCTCAAGTGAATTGAGTATTATCGACATAAATGCTGATCTGAAGCTAAAATTTTGCAAGATAAAATGTGTCTAGAGCTACCACAAGTTTAAATGAGGGTGAACCAAAGTCACCTTCATCAGAAAAGGACAATTAGTCAAGTGTTTCAATTCAAGCGATAGACTTTATTCGTGCAGCATACTAAGAGAAGACGTGATTCTTGAAAGTACAATAATGAAACAGTTTCAGTAGCCACTTTAAAATAAATACTTACAAATACACTGAAAGCTTTTTCGTCTAATCGAGTCAAACCAATCGATAGCAGCACAGCACTAAACCAGATATATCTAATGCCCATTGATTTATCGAGTTCAGTACTCACTTTTTCAAAGGGAGACCAAAGGAGGGTAGATAAAGCTCGCAATGAGACAGAACACATTTACCGTTAAAACTTGAACTGTATATCGAGAACTCTCACTCGAACTCTGATATGGAAATATTTATGGAACCATTATGGTTTAAGAGATATTACAGCTAATGATCTAGTCTAAGATACTATTTGGTTTTAAAGCGCGTAATTATTTTTAAAGATGTGATAAAACTTAAGGACTCCTAATATAACTCTGACGGTGTAATAAGAGAAGAAAGGACTGTAAAAATAAATTTGAATTTGGAAGAAGTAATGTTATTAGGGTCATTTGTTTCACATTCACATTATTTTATTTTTATAGTTCTTTTGGGAATAAGGCTGTTGTATTTTAATTTAACGGAAAATAAAGATAACCTTTGTTAAAAAACTACACAAATGATACCACAATTATAATAGCCTATAATAAATTAGATGTAATTTAAAAAAACTTATCATATCATTTTAAATGGTAAAGACAAAATTCAAGATAAATATGCAAATACGTAAAAAAACGATGAATAGAAACAAAAGGCTAACGAAACAGATACACAATTGTTATTCAAAACGAGGTACAGTCCATCAAAAAAATCCATTACATCTTGTAATATTTAAATTGGACATTATCTGTATGAAGGAATCAAACTAATATCGCTTTTGTTGCAACATAAAATTACTGTTCACATTATCAAGAGCGCATTTCCCTGGGGTAAGGCCGCCCATTAACGCCAACTGTTCGCATTGGTTCTCCTTACTATCGTAGGTAATATATTGTGCACGCGGCACACTGTGTGGATATGCTGACTTATGATTAATAGTATTCCGCTTGCGGCCTCAAATGTGTTGAAATTGGTCACAGCTTTGATAGCTGTTGCGTCGTCTTCTCGTGATTTAGGACTTAATGATTATTGCTTGGGTAAGATGATGAGCCAGAGCGTATGTTTGTCATTTCTGTGTTGGCTTCAATATAGTGTTGTCGTGTGTATACCATTTTATCATTCGTTTGTAGGCTCCAGGGCGGAGAAAGTTGGTATTTTTATTACGGACCTTATAAAAGGTCGATTCTAAAGTGTCTAGCCTGATACGATAGCTATCACGCTAAAACTTAGTCCATTGATCGCCAAAGGATGACATCATTGTATTGGTCTACCCACGAATGAAAAACCAATACGGAATTAACAATGGTTGTAATGGTCAATGGTTTACGGGCTGGCCACAATAACTGTAAAAGCTGAATACAACATGCCCAGACAAATGTAGTGCTAAGGTCTATTTGTGACGCATACAATACAGCCATACCGTACGACCAAAACAATTTATGACTGAACAAAACTGGTCGTAGATTCCTAACACTTGACTAAAAACAAATGAAAACCGCTAACCGACACACTTCTGCATTTGTCTTCTTTATTAATTGCTCATAAATTACGATTTCATTGCATGCTTGCTGTTTTATGACCGACTACGGCTATACGACTAAGTATATCTTAGACATTAATCATTCCTCTGAGAAATGAATTATTTTTGCCGTAGGTCAGCGGTTGATATGGCCATTCACTGCCTACGCGTTAACAGGATATATCCATAATGAATGTTAGATTGTATTAAACGTATCTTATATTCTCTTCATGGTAGTAAATTATTTTATGGAAAGTAGGAACGTAGGTAATAAATTCAGTGAGTTCAAGAGCAAAAACTAATCAACCACCTTTTCCTTTACGAAGTATGAATCAATTTTCACAACCTAATAATTTTTTTCAACATGAAAAAGTTGACCGTATTTTTTTAATTAAACCGCTGAAGACAAAGCCAGTTACTTTTTATAGGCCATTTCAACGTTACCTAGAGTCCACTAGCGGCATGCAAATATTCACTTAGGAAGGAATGGGAAATAGAGTGACCTGAATACGGCAAACTGATAACGTAATTTAGATAAGCAAACTGTGATAGTTAATGTTATCAAAATGGTTTCCGTGATTCACGTTTTGTAAATAATCTTAAATCATACGAAAGGACATGTTTTTCTATCAAATGATGTAATACATACTACAGATAATTGGTAATTTAATACACATACCTACCTACATTCCTATAGCCTCGACTCAGAGAACATATTCAGTTGTGTACGTAATTAGAATCGGGAACACATCCGCTTTTTGTGTCATCTCCAACAAATCGAATTGGAAATCGATTACGTGTATTCACGAATCGACTTCAGAATCAATTATGAGACACTCCTCTTGAATCAATATTTGTTGCCCTCGAAATCTTGAAACCAAATAAGATTTTTGACAAAGAATCCTATTTTTTTAGATTCAACCCAGATTTTCTTCCAATATTTATACAGCGAGCTTAAATGCCAGAAAGCTGGCGAAGCTGAACAAGTGTGTTTTGATACCCTTAAAAATGTCAACATTATTTGTCAGACAGTACACACAGATCGACTTACGTACCTACTTTTAAGCAGGCTATGTCACACTGAACGCGGCGCGGCCGCTTCACAACGTAGCTCCATTTTGCTGCGTCGCGTTCAGTAGGATATCGTCCCTACTAACCTATAGAAAACAGCCACCGTCGTTCGCTCTCTAGGTAGCAGAGCCTTCAAGTAATATAGGACAGATTTAGGACGCGATAGGGACGTCATCACACGTGAGGCCCGAGTGCTGTATTAAACGCCCTATTTTCACACCAACTCCCTTTGAAATTGGTTTTTATAGGTGTTTTCCGTTTCGAGCATATGAATTTTAAACTCTCTTTCGACCTCTTTCGCTTTCCATTATCGTAAAAGTTTTACACCTTTCGTCGAAAAGGCGTTTTGTGACAAAAACGTTTTCTTCGGAACGGTTTTTAATGACGGGTTTTGGGAAATGTTTCATAAATAATCAAGTACGACCATGTTGATGAAATAATTTCTGAATCTGAATCGTACTACAATATTAAATTAATACCTGGTTTATTTAAATCAACAGCTGGTCATCTTAAATACAATATACAATCTTACACTAAAATGTACTGACTATACTTTTCTGATACACCCTGTACCTAACAGGATGAATTAGAAAAGTGAGTCAAACAAATTTAAGGTTGTAGACAGACCATCAAAGTGAACCACTTTTATGGTCTGTACTACACTCCTGTATATTGTGTACAAGTAGGTATATAAAAAGGGGAAGACCTTATTGGGCATCAACATTTATTAAATAGGTATAATAAAAAGAACTACTATTCTAAAATACTAATATACAAAAGATCAAACAACCGACTATAAATATTTTTTATCACCTACCTCAAAATATCCAAGGGACAAAAAGTATTCGCTAAAGTAAAACATTACTTATCTTATAAAAAAGACATAAGGGAATCGTGGCTTTTGAAACAAAAAATAGGGCCGGGCCCGTATTGTCGGACCCCCGAATTGCCTTTAACAATCGAAAGGGAAAAGCTTTCAGTATAAACTCCTCAAAAATTATTACGGCTGGATTCTCTCGATAAAATTGAGACTTATCCGCGAAACACAAGTTGATGCCTGGCCCGGGGCAGTGTTAAAGACCGCTGTCAATCTCCCTTTATCCTTTAACCTCCACTCAATTTATTATGATTTGGGCCTCGGATGTATTGAACGATTCTAAAAGTTACGAGTATTGCTTGTAAACATTTTTAGTGTTTGTTTTATCTTTATCCGTACGCTTTTTCATCGAAATAATGATTCTTTAAAGATTGTGTTACAACGCGGTTATCAATATTTCATATTTTCCTTTTATGTTTTCCTCCTCTTTTATGCCAAATTCTTTAAATCCTTTTAATTTATGCGTGACATATTTCCGTTTTATGTTTTTATTACGATTTTGTTTTGCCGTTTTTTGTATATTCGTTCTTTGTTGTGAACGTATATATACACTCAGAATTACTAGATTTAAGGAAAAAATTATATGAAAAGATTGTCATTAGTGTTGAAACTTGGGGTAACGTAACTGAAAACAGAAAAATAAACCTCGTTATTTTCATATTGTGTAAGAAAATTAAGATTTCAAACAATAACATTGCTGCTGTATCTTGTTCACTGTTTGGATGGTATATTATTACGAAGATATCGTGATATCCATACAGTTTGTCACCATTCTTAAGGTAAAAATCTATGTGGAACCTGCAGACTCAAAATGTAAGTTTCAGTTGCAATCAATTGTTACGTAAACAAACAATAACAATATAAATAACAATTCCACAACAACACTGCATTACCAATCTCTAAATTATGCAAAAACCCCAGTGCACAAAACTGAAGTTGCATGCTATAAAATACGATCATAACCGATCGTCGCATTGCATGCTGCAGCTGCAATTAATATAGCAAAGTAAACTTTATAAACCAGGGACTGATAAAGTAGAAAATTTTATAATGTTTTAACATTGGCGGCAAAAACAAGTAGGTTACGGCAGCAGCTGTGGATAACGACAGCACGCGAGAAAGCAATATATTGGCACTGAAGACGCCATTTTCTATGCTCCATCGTGGCTTGTTACTCCGATACACAAACATTTTTGTACGTAAAACTTTTTGTTGTGATTTAATGTTACAGCTTGTACGTGGTAGATATATGTCTGTGTATTGGACATTACAGATTATGTAATGTTATCATCATGGTTATTATTCTTTAACAGAATGGCACAGAATGCTCCTGAAGCTCACATAGGTGGCCCTATGTGAGCTTCAGGAGCATTCTGTGCACACGGGCAATCGCTTTCAAAACGTTTTGTATTGCTACAACAATTGGTAAGCGTTTAGGTAACTTATGTCAATCGAATACATTTTTGAGTTTTCTATCACTGATAAGTAGAATGTCACTATGTCTATGTCGGGGAAGTGATAACTAGCAAGTGATATTATGCACGAATTATAATTTCTACTACTAAATACTAATGCCATTTTTCTCTATGCAACACAATGGTCTTTTCTTAACCCATCATCGCGCTTGTCAACTAGATGCTGACAGTACAGAACGAGAAAGTCCAAGTTTCTCACAATATCTTTCATTACTCCAAGTAAAGTTAAATGGCACTTATTGTAGAATTTCTAATGAAATACAGGTATAAGACATGATTGGTTCTACGAACAATAATTATGATCAAAATTCCAGATACAGATATAACACTCTAATCAAGTATGTATCACGTCACTCAGCTTATGATTAGCATTCAACAGAAGTGTGGAATTGTCATGTACTACAGACATTCCGCTAATCGCCTGCACCTGACAGCTTGGCAGGACATGGTAACAATGATGATGTAAACTGATATGCTTTGTCTCTGCTCATTATGGTAATTCTTCGATACACCGCTGTCCCTTCCCTTCAGTTATTCTGTAAATGAATTGTTTGCTATCAAATAAATCTTGAAAAGAGAACAAGCACAACGAGAAAAGAGACTAAAACAGATAGATAGACAGACATAGTTGCACCACATTATAAGGGTTTCTTTTTTATCATTTTGGTACGGAACCCAAAAAGGAAAAGAAAAGAAAAATTGTGAGAACGTCATTTTTCCAAATTAAACTCCAAGCAAATAATTCCCAAATACATAAGACTGGTTTCCATAAGCTTTCAATCAATCTTTATATCTTCCAAATAAAACGACACCACATTAAGTTAGAGACAGTTTTCGCAACAGCCACAGAAAATGTAAACAAAAAAAAAGGGAAAGTATATTAGCAACGCATAGAAAACCCAACAAGTTATCACAAGTTATGGGTGTAACTTAATAATGTTCGTAACCGATGAGTTAGCAAGGTATCTTCAAGTACATCTGAGAACTTTGACCTCACCGTGTTTAGTGCCTTGTTCAAAGGATAGATCATTATGGTACTTCTTGGAACTTTGGCTTTCTTGTAACGAGGAGATGTAGTACGTTGTTACATGCTTGTAACTGACTAAAGAAATTTTCGTGTTTCTACAGACTAACGCTTTGGTTATCACACACCGGTAAACACATACGGGTTAGTAAACTAATATTATCAAGGGTAGTTTATTTCGTGACAATTTTTACGCTATTTATTTTGTTTGAGAACGCTTTTTTATGTAAATGTTTAAGAGACATTTAAATTAGGAACTTGTGTTAACCTCTGTACTATTTAATGTGATAACCAAATCTCCTCTCTGTATAGAAGTATATGTGTGGTATATAGTTCAAAATTTCTCTACCACTCTTGGAGTCTCATAAAAAAATTGGAATAAAACAAATAACTTATGTTCTTATAGGCCTACATGATGCAGCAAAACTCATCGACCTAAAATCAATAGGTAATGAAGCAATCACCGATTTTTTTTTTTCCTAAAACTTTCCTGGACAGGGTAGTATAAACAGATGCGAAATTTATAGCTGTAATTATTGTTTAGTTGTAATTGCTGTGATTGTCTTGCTTGATTTTTCTCTGCTCTCGACGCTTGACGTGTCAACACGTCGGGTTCGGGTTCGCAACAAGTCAATCGTCATCCTGAGGATTCCTCGTTGAGAAGTGAAACACGTGTCGATTTCTTACTGGGTTCTTTATTACTCTTTAAGAACAGTTAAGCGGATTAGGTTACTAAACATACGTCGTCTATTGTATTTAAGCTGTAATTGCCTAAGCTTATGCAGAAATACATTTCCGGCAATAAACTTTAAACAGACATAAAGCCATAAAGAGAAACTACTAGCTTAAATTAGTTTACATCAAATACCAGTACAAGTGACATTTAACCGTATATAACACTCAAAATCCATTAAAATGAATACGCGTGTGGCGCAATATAATTATTCTAACGTACAATTAGCAAAACCGACGCCATTACGTGAAGGTACCAGTTAAATTAATGTTGGGTTACAGACACTCGAAAGTTCCATTATCGTTAGAAACACGATAATGTTTAGGTGATAAGTCTGCTGTAGGCATATATTAAGGACTTACAAATGTATAGGAATGTACAAGTGTTGTACGTGAAATACGTTTCCTAGTTCCAAGTGGTAATGGGAATAGGGTTTCCAAGTAGTGTGTACTTTGGGACTATGCAGGGTGTAGTTAGTTTTAATGAGGTAGTAGTCTACATTATAATTATTATTATAGTACCCGTTATGTGTGTTGTTGACCTTGAACGGGCAATGGCTATGCTTGGATTTTCCCTACGTGATCGAATCAAAAATGAAGAGATTCGTGGGAAAACCAAGATAACCGACATAGCCTGAAAAATTGCCAAACTTAAGCACATTGCTCGCGGAACAAATTGCCGCTATGGCCGTAAGTTTCTGGAGTGGTGACCGCGTACCGGAAGACGTA
This sequence comes from Agrochola circellaris, assembly GCA_914767755.1. Classification (NCBI taxonomy): domain Eukaryota; kingdom Metazoa; phylum Arthropoda; class Insecta; order Lepidoptera; family Noctuidae; genus Agrochola; species Agrochola circellaris. The sequence continues at coordinate 8,672,037 of OU611853.1, forward strand.
GCGTTGGAAGGATCCCCACAAGGTGGACCGATGACCTGGTGAAGGCCGCAGGAATCCAATGGATGCGAGAAGCACGGAACCGGTCGAAGTGGCGGTGATTGGAGGTGAAATGATGATGATGATGACACCTTGAACAAATAAGTGAATAACGTCACTTAGTTTTAGAAAAAGCATAGTTTCATCGGTATTTTCTCGTATCACTGCCGATAATAATATATAATAGATAACGCTAAGGACTAATACAGGAATTAAAACAATAACAATCGCTCATAAAGTTGTGGCCAGTCTGCAAGTTGCTTGTAGAACAGCTGCCCAAAATACATCAAACAAAGGTACATCGAAGTATTGCACCTCCCTTTCACTTTAATATCATATATAATAGATCACTTTAATAAATAACCCTAGGTATTTCATGTTACTAGAATCTTATGTCGACGTCACAATCCTTATATAGATGCTCTAAGGGAAAAGGAATTTCCATAGTCATTTTTGGGAAAAACCTCAGCACACGCAAAATATTTATGAAAAGCTTTCTTAATTTTCCTGATCCAATGATTGCTGACAATTATGGTACATATTAGCGCCTTGCATAACGTCGAATGCCGACAATATTTACCGATTGATTGAAAAAGCAGTTTCTGGTGCTACATCGGAATGACGAGGAAGGCTCGCATCAATTCCACGAGCTACTCGAGCCACCCGAACCACCCGAGCCATTTTCGACCGCACTAAACTTGCATATTTGCTTGCGTGAGCCATTTTTTTTTGCCTTTTTAGATGAAGCGTTGAGGGCGGTTGCGCGTTTGGCGAGCCTGACTTCATATTAGATTGAGGTACATACGTAGTATGTAGGGAAGGATGTGTTAGACTGATTGGGAGGTAAACATTTTTTTGTTAAGGTAACTTAAAACTTTTCGATTTTAACGATAACATAATTATTAAATCGGTCCATGGGCAATACTATGATTCAACAATAGCATAAAAGTGACTTGATTGAAATGACTTTTGGGATTCATGTGCGTACTGTATAATTATTACTTACTTCAAAAGCGGTGAACGAAAATATCGTGAGGAAACCGGCATGCTTGAGAGATATTTCTTGAGCATGTGAAGCTAAGTCAGAGGCCCATGGGCGGCTTTAACACTCTGACACCAGGTTAGTTACTAACCACACGAAAATAAGAAGAAGAAGCATTAAATAATTATTTGTAGGACGCTATTCTACATGGACTTTAAAGGTAAGTACAACATGTCAATTTTAGTCCTTTTTATTGTTAAAATAATTAATATAATATCACACCTTGTTTCCTCGAAGGGTTGGGCAGGTACATGTAGTACACCCACATGTATGTAGCACGATCAAATATAATACAGGTTTTGCCCAAAAATTTTATATTTTCCGAGGGCCTGAACTCTATAATAAGTTAAATAAAGCATTGGGTATTTTTAATTACAATAAATCTAAATGTAAATATATTGACTAACTGGTTACTAAAATTGAACTACATAAAAACAGAAGAGTTACTAGTTATAAAAACGTAATAGGAACCATTCGTCTAGTTGAACATGAACCCATTCACATACCCTCTCACCCTCTCAACACTATACACACACACACACACACACACACACACACATACAGACAAACACAAAACACATCACACCCTCACCCACAACACACCGTGGGGTGTGCACCTTGAACTCCACTACACTTCATACAAATTTTAGATTTTATTATTTTTTCTTCCAACATATAGTTGCCCATAGAACATGAAAATGTAACTTTCGTTAAGAATTTTTCTATTGTAATGTTTTTGATGATATTTTTGCCTCTAGGGGGGAGTTTCTGGTGTCCTGAAATACAAGTCACGGCTTAGTTTAGGCACCAGTCTCACACAAATGAACATTGTCATCGTAATAATTATTTTTTCCGTTTTTAAGTTACACAAGTGTTATTTGTGGAAGAAAAATAAACATTTGTATTATTTATTATTATTACATTTCTTCAGTTATATTTAAGTCCCATTTATTTTTTTATTAAATAGTGGGCGGCCCATGTAATAGGGGGCGAGCCTATTGTCATCAACCGGGCACAAATCCAGACTCCGGGCTGCTCTTGATGGAAAAACCCGAAAACACTTTTCCCGACCTAGGAAATGAATCCAAAACCTCAAGCTCAGCTGTAGTGCTTGCGACTATACGACCAACGAGGCAGTCAAAAAATACGTAAAACTTGCAATACTTATTCCTCTTTAAAATAATCAGTAATGAACACTTTCAGCGCAAAATAATTTAACCTTTAAGCCAGAGGGAATAATTTTATCACCACGCATTGCCATGAAACGTGCAACTGTAACAAACGGATTAATGTATTCCGATATTTATCCCAAATCGATTCGTTCAAATGAAACTTGATTATCTCGCGTTTATTGTTTTCGCGTGTATTCGCCGAGTGTGGAGATAAAAGGAGGGTTATATTTTGCACACTTTTCTCTTATGGATTTGTGAGTTACCTACTTGCCGTAAAAAACATGGAAAGGGTATTCTAGTTAATCTTAGGAGTAATAGAAAAGTATTTACGTAATTTAATCCACTGGGCTTGAGTCAGTCTTCCTTACTGGAGGAAGACACGCATTTTAAGATCGCAAAATATTTTTCATTCTATGTATCTAAAAGTGCAACATTCGTGCAGAATCACCTTCTGGTAACCAATTAAAAATGTCACTAAAATATGACAATTTTAAAATGTAAAAATTAATTAAATGTAACGTTTTAGAATTGTCCCTTGTTACAAAATTAGAACGTAACGTCGACGTTAAGTTTGGTGACCCTACAATAACCGTAAGTAAACAAAATTACGGTACACACTGTACACAAATGTACCATTTCGGGTACAAACGTAGGTACAGGAACCGTGTTCACTGTTCATGTACTAATGTCTGCTAGCACGACCTCTGGGTAAATTGGGTTACCAGATTAAACGTACCTACCTAAGGCTGTATTTACTATCTAATTTTTTTATGAAGATAGATACGGTCTACAGGTGTCAAAAGTAAGATATTAATATTTAAGTCAATTTAGGTAATCAAAAGTCTATTTGTAAAACTGATATGAAAAGGGCCAAAATTATCGATAAAGCCAATTTCATATTCATCCTGAAATTCATAATGAAAAATCTTCAATCATAGTGTGATTTGGATTATCTTTTGGATAATAACTCATCTATTTGAGTTTGTGTGAAAAATGAGAATACGCATTTTTCACAGAAAGTCAAATGACGTTTGACTTTAGAGGCAAATCTCATTTATTTTAGTTTGAAGCAAACACGCATTGATCTTTGAACACTGACATATTATGTTGCAGAACAAAATTATTGAAATCTTCAAATAAAAATTCTACAGGGAAATTACACGATAACAACAAGTGACAACAAACATGTAACAGCAATGAATAATTGTCAATTTTAATGGTATCAACCAATTACTTAATTACCATTGTCTGCGCAAACAATCTTACTCGATTATTCAGTTATTTCAGTTTATTTCACTCTTTTTTATTGCGATCGAAAACAATTAATATTCATTGATACGGTCTTCGGTCCATGGCGCTCCCGATTTGAATAATTGGCTGATTTTTATGCAGTTGAATTAATGCAATTGGTACAACGATTTTGTTTCATTTTTCGCTACTCGAATCAGTTTGTTGTTGAAATAACCACAGCGATGTTTTAATAATGGTTTTGATTTCAGTTAGTTGATAAAACGGTTTTACAATTATTTTAAATTCATTAGATCTGTTTTTCACGTTTTATTTTATTTCCATTTGTCGATTTTTTTTGATAATCAAGTCAGTTAGTTACATGTAACTGACTTAGGAGAGATTATATGTTACATTTATAAAATCTCCAAAGTTTTTCGTCTAGATAATTCCGGGTTTTTCTGCTTGACTACAAATTAAGCTTAAGTTTTACCAATCAAGCTTATTTTTCTGTCCGAAACTAAGCAATTACTGAAGAAGTTCTCAGCCAAGGAAAATAAAACGGTTATAGCAGGTAAGTGGGTATACCGTACCGGGAAAGAGGTATGAGGAAATCCTTCTACGTACAATTTACCAAAGTCTATAAGACAAATTATCTCGTCAATAAACCTGTCCTGTTATGAAACTGATATAATATTCCCCGTAATAAACAATACAAGTTAGTTAATATCGTACAATAAGCCTAGCTAGTAGCTTCCAAACAACGTTGTATTATATCGTAATTTGATGGTGACAGGCTGTTAAGCTCGTCTCTCCCCTGCCGTCTCTATGATCGTAATTATGTTTTAGTAAATTATATACAGAAGATCATTAAGACCCAAATTATCGTTAATAATTACTCAAAAGTTAATCCTGGTATAATTTATGTCAAAGGGGATAATAAAGGGTGTAGATTTTTTATTATTTTCTATTTTGTTGGTAGTTATATCGATCGTACTGGTAGTTATACAGGGTGGCAGGGACATCGACGCGAAAACTGTTACCACGGATTCAGTACATGATCCTGAAACCCCCTGCGTTGAAATATTTCGTCGGCTATTCTATAAAAAGGAGCTGTTTCATATAAAAGTGCAATACGCGGTCAAAATGTATAGAACAGTAGATTTTTTTTTAAATAACCGATGAAAAATTTCAGCGCAGGGGTTTTCAGAATCATGTACTGAATCCACGGTAACAGTTTTCGCATCGATGTTCCTGCCAGCCTGTATAGTATAATGTAATGCAATTTATTATAGTGTGTGAAATATGAAGCGATTTTTTTTTGTGACGTAAATAAAATAATAATAACATAATATCGATACAATTATGCCTGTTTGTAAAACCACCAAAATGTCAGCATGTAAGCGCACTTAAACAATTACGTAGTATAAACGTTTCAATGTAACGATAACAGGTAATTGCATTAACGGAAACGGTGATTCGTATGCAATGGCAACACTGGCGAACTTTCGACCACACACCCGTTTATTCTACTTAACGTAAAATAAAATTGAAATATTTTCACTATATTGAAATGTTATTTCACATCGGAAGCCTCATTAAGCGACATTCACTCGTTCTATACGTTTTTAATTTTATTATAAGTGCCAAATTTAATTATTCGTGATAATTTCGTCGGATTCAGCGTAATGTTTGGGTTCCGCGAATTAATTTGCGTTTTGTTTAAACCAGCAATTCACTTAGCATAACGACTCATTATGGTTTATGATGTTAATTTTCTACGTTTCTCAATTTTCCTGTGTAACAGTAGATCTGACATCTACTGTTATTTGTGACTGAACAAATACAGATTCATAAATAATGAATGAACTCTCTGACCACAGAGGTCAGAGAGTTTGATCATAGAAAATCAAAGAGAGAATAGTAGATTATACCTACACTAAGGGGATAAAGTAGTGTCTTACGTAGCGAGCGCCGCCGTATTGAATCCCGAGCAAAACGAAGGATTCTAGCGTTAACTCCCGAGCAAAGCGAGGGAGTTAAGACAAGAATCCTGAGTGCAGCGTGGGATTCAAGTTCACCCAAGACCAAGGCACCTTTATCCCCGAGGAGAATACTCTACTTTTCACACCATCTACGAAACAATAAAAAGCAATAGCACTAGAATCAAAGTATTTATTAAAATTACAATTACAGTTAGTAATACATTAGACCAGTTGTGGAAAGACAAAGTTATGTTTTTATTTGGTACATTTATTGAAGTTGAGGTAGAGTTTATTTGAGTATTACTGTTAAGTAAAGTTTCAGAAACTTGGGTCTGCTGAGGACCATTTTGGATCGTGAAAGTTGGTGAAGGTGGTGCTTGAGGCAGCGGGCTAGATGTAAACATGACTCAAAGAAAAAACAGTTGTTGGATGTACAGCGTACAGAAAAATTAACAACTGTCCCCATACAAAACATCAACACCTAGTCGATCCAATTGTATGGGACAATTTATTATTTTTTCGCGACTTTTACGTAGTTTTAGTCCCATTGAGAAAGATGTTCAATTTAATGGTCTGTACACTACACTGTAGAGTGACTGAACAAACACAGATTTATATAACGATTGAACTCGCTGTTACGAGGATATACGAGGAATATCATAATTATTATTCTTTGTAGTTCCAAGATCTCATCAACTGTGTTCGGTTTAGATACGTATTCAACTGAGGTATAGGTAACAGTTTTTTAAGAAGGTAAAAATATGAAAGGTAATTTGGCACCTACATAATATTCATTGTTAAGCGACCTGCCAACTACATACACAGTTACCTACATATTTGGTAGGTCGCTATCCCAACATAGAATATTGTGTCAATACATATTATTAGAGCAGACAGTGATTGTTGTTTTTTTTCTTTTACTTAATTTTTTTCTTCTTTAAATTGTTTTATCATTTCTCATTCCAAATTTCATTTAATCACCTTTTAAAACTCTTCATTTAGCTATCCCGCCCTAAAGGATTGAGTATTTTTTTTTGAATCCGTTCATTTAGGCGTCAAAAATCCGCCATTTTGTTTTTTTTACAATATACCCAGTGCCACTCGCGCAATAAGGACGAATCTAATGACACATCATTCATCAAAATCGGTTCAGCCGTTTAGTAGTTACGAGGGAACATAGGGCCGGACGTACATACATTCAGGTCAACCACATAGCCCTCCTTTTTAGGGTTCCGTAGTAAACAAGGAACCCTTATAATTTCGCCGTGTCCGTCCGTCTGTCTGTCCGCGGCTTAGCTCAGAGACGGTTAGTACTAGAAAGCTGTAATTTGACATATGTATGCATATTAATTATGCCGACAAACTTGTAAAATAAAATTAAGATTTCTTTGGATTCAGGGATTTGTTTGCGAAATATTAAGCTTTTAACTGATTTTTTATGTTGAAGTCAAGTGTTCCCCCCCACCCCCACCAGCTAAATGGTTGTACTTGGATTTGTGAAAAAATTCATAGCAGTAGTACCTATATATAACGAAATTAAAAGGAAAACTATCAGAGCTAAGTAGGCTGTACAGGTTAACGAGTAATAATCAACCAACTTAAATTTGCAGTTTGAAATACACGATCTCACGATCACATGTTTTTCAACTACAATGTTAAGTTTGTTCTTGGGATAAATTCATCCCAACTACGGAACCCTTCATTGTGCGTGGTCCAACACGCACTTGGCCAGTTTTTTTGGCTTCGTTGCAGTCGGTTAAAAATAAATCTCCATGCTTTGTCTAGTGGTAAAAACCGTGCGAAGCAGAGACGAGTCCTAGTATTGTATAAAGTCACTTGCTGCACTCGCACCCCGCTATCGCATTAGTGTCGCTTGTCACACCAGCGTGCCACATCGTGTGATTACCGCCTTAGATTTATGTAAGTACATCCATCTTACCACTGCATACTTTTATGTTGGCACTCACCTTTACTCAAACATCATTTTATCCTTGTCTCAAGTTTTTGAAGCAATACGACTATTTTCATCGGATAATCGTCCACTGGAAACACACTAATAGATTTTCTGACAAACCAAAAAAGAGGTTCATTGAAAAAATATTGTTTAATATTATTTATTTTGAGGTACGCAAAGAAGTTCAAATCAAATACTTATTACTTATATTATACTCTTGGAAATAAAACGATCGAATAAATGTGTGTATCTAATAATATTTGCACGCCACACTTGGCAGAATGTGACGATACCATAGACTCTTTTAAGACCATATAATGTACCATATTCTGACAAATAAATGATTATGATTATTATTATCAACAATAAAGAGAGCTTTCAGTCAAACCAAATGCAGATATAAAGTCAGTGAAATAAACATATTTATTTATTTTAAAAAATAGGTACGCCAACAGCATATATTTTGGATATTAAATATTAAAAGTTAACAGATATGGGCTCTTATATATATACCAATTACAAGACTAGTGTACACGACACTTACATACAAAAAAGCAACATCTTAAAATACATAAAATTAAAATATTAATTAAAATGGAAAACAAAATAAAATCATTTACAAAAAAAAAGCGTTGACTTAGGTCTAAAACAGACTTACACAAATATCATATTAAATTGCTAAGCAAATTGACTACCATGTTAAATTATTGTTCGTATAATCTAATCACAACTATCATTCTTTGATAGCTTTATGCACCACAGCAATTTGACTTATGGTGTAAATTTGCTTAAGACCGTGCATTCTGAAAGTGGGCAAGTCGCAAATAGCTGTCAAATATTTCGCTGTTTTTATTAATTTAGCAATATTACTGTATGGAAATATGAAATATCGCTCTAGAGTGAACTAAAATATTGATTGGGTTGTATGTAAAAAAAGTATTTTGAAACTTTCCAAATGCCCTTTTTACACCAAAAACGGTTACAAAATCAAATTCTGTGTTATAATTGCAATTCATTATTAATATTTTAGGTCACTGTAGACCGATATTTCCATACAGTTATATTAACAAATTATTAAAAACGGGTAAATATTTGACAACTATTTGCGACGTTGCCAACTTTTAATTAGTTACCTACTCCGACATTTCTATTCTAGATAGAGATATGGATATGTAGAAGTCTATACATATTGATCCCTACTCTCAAGGGATACAGATCGAAATATAAGCACAGAATAATCATGACAAGCTAGACCCAGCGGAAGGGTGCATATCAAATCGGTCAGTATGTGTCATGGCAGCTGCTGCCGCCGCGTTGCATCCCTAGATTGCCGGATGCAAAATTAATTCGGTGTTGTTTGGCACGTCATACATTTTAGTGATTAAATTCCCTTGCATTATTTACCTCGGTAATACCCATGGAGGAGAATTTTGACGAAATTATTTTATACAAATATAGACGTTTTTGGATATGGCTGTGTTTTTAACTTTTTTGCATTGCGCTTTCAATGGAAACACCGCATAAAATAAAATATCGTTTATCAAATCGTGTTCTCAGAATTAAGTGATATCAATGATACCTCCAATATGTTTCGAATTTCAATAGTCCAAACAGTTTTTCTCCAAATTCAGATTTATTCGTCCATTTTGAAAATAAAATTCTAATCTTACAGAAAATGCAACCCTCTCTTGCTCGGTGTCTCATAGTTATTTGATTTTATTGCAGATATGTGTAGACCAGAATAGTAGATAGGTAATTGAATTGCCAGCAAGCGCGTGTCGACGTCACGTGCTCGGGGCCTTAGGGACCCAGCTCCAACAATATTTTGTTTTATCTATTTTTAATGGCGACTTGAGGGTTAATCATCAGTGCAGATTTGATGGCTTGCGGTTCATTTTTGCTATCGAAAATTGTAGGGGCGTGGTTTTATGATGCACTTCAACTAAAGCGATTAGGGCCCTTTTTTATGAGAATTCAACAGAGATTTTTTTGCCATTACGATGGTGCTAATGTTTTTTGTTATTATATTTTATTAGATCAAAATAACAATGAAGATTGTTAATATCGATGCCAGCGGGCTATTATCCTAATTTTTAAACGTCAAAGAAATAATATATAAGAATCATTGCGTTATTATTATTTATTGATTACTTTCTTTTATTCATTCATAGCCCAAAACTTATTGAAGTTCATATTTCGCTTCGCATTGTTTAGAGATTTACGAAACACATATCGAATATCATAATGTTCGAGAAGAATAAATGAGAATTACGTCCGCTGACTCGCCGCCTACGAAACAGTATGTGGACCGGTCAAACAAAAGGCAACACACAAAAAATAGCAAACCGAAATCAATAAACGTATCTCATACATTGAAATAACATCGTTCCGACAAAAAGTTGACAACACGACATAAAAAAGTAAAGTTTATTATTTACTTAGAACATTCAGGGTTGTGCTCCAGTGTTTTGATAAGGAGAGATCAGTGGCCGGGAGCAAGTTTTCTTACGACGTCGTCGGCCAGGCAATATAGGCGTAAAGTAGTGTACTTAGCCCGCCTCACTTGCCAATAAAAGTAGCTACTTGCTATAAGAAATATAGGGGAGCCGCCGCGAAATCACTACAAACCTTTTAAGCTGGCGTTCTAGATAAAGTTGGAAAGTTTTTAAAATTGTATTTTATCGTAATTTGATCGGAGCACGTTCTATACCAAGAGAAGTTCGCTGCGGTCTTATTTATACTTTTAATGAGAGAAAAGTCATTGATTTAGACGTTTTATTTTTTATAAGGTCGCCCTTCGTAGGTAGTAATTAATAAACATCACCGCTCAAACACAGTAATGCTTTAATCAATATATATTTCTGAGAAATCTTGTGACCTTCAAGGTTATTTCAAATTTCGTAATAACCGTAATAAGAAGATCGTCTTTAAGACAGTTTCATTATGGAGGAGCTTAAGAACTACTGAATACAGTAAATTATTCTCCTTTACTTTTATTTATAACTTGCTTATTTATTTTTAATATAATTATCGGATCAGTTGAACTCTTTTTTACTATAAAAAGGATAATAAATAGGAATAATGAAGCAATCTACACTAATATTATATAGAGAAAAGATTTGTATTCTTGTTTATAATGAATAAACTCAAAAACTACTAAACCGATTTAAAAAAATCTTTCTCCAATGGAATGCTTTATTATCACTGAGTAACATAGGCTATAATTTATAAAGATATCACGCGAGCGAAGCCGCTGGCTGAGCTAGTGATGAGTAAATTGATTGATGCAATCTTTGAGGCTTTGTATTGGTAGTAGCAGAAGAAATAAACCGTTTATAAAATAGACATACTTACGTCAACAAAGCTATCACTGTATACCAAACCCATTTAAGTGTAGCCAAACATCTGCCGACCCAAGTCCCAACAATATTCGATATTTTGACGTCAGCAGTTAAGGTCCAGACGCGGTAGCTGTCAAACCTTTCGTACAGATATCGTTACAAATTGGATAAGCTCTGTCATTACCAATACACTGGCCCGATGCCAGGGACACGCCGCCCGCTATAATTTAGATTGTTTCGTGTATCATTTCAGCATCGAAAGCGATAAAATTTTACGGTTATAGCGTACCATATGCTCGTATACCTCCTACTGTATAAAATACTGTGTCTAAGCGCGGTACCGCTCGTGGGTACGTGGGCTTTATGATGTGACTTGTTTGTCATCCGTCATTATAATACGGAGCGGTTTATGCCCTCTGCAGTGGACGGGTTATGATTTTATGTTATGGCTCGCTGTTGCGAATGTTTTTGTATAAAAAGTTTTATTGCTGTGCATACAATGGCCGTTGTTGGCTGGTCTTCTGTTTACATTGATGGATAGCTACAACATACGAGTAAATTGAAGTTTAGTGATGCGCTGAAGCACATTACTGGCTTTAATGTCCCGATACCATGATATGAATAGATCAATAGCACAATGGATATGTAATACGATAAAGTCAATAGAAAATAGGTTAATGACTGAATATCAGGTATACGCATCGGAATATATTAATTTGGTTTTAATTGAGACAAACCTCACGAAATGAAAGACAAGCAAATTATAAACATTCAAACATAAGCACTGAAATCACAAGGTATTTGTAGTTGAATACTATGTATCCATTTCGTATGATCTTTTCAGGCTATTATTATATACAATGTAAAGTTAAAAGCTCATAAACAAACGAGGTATTTATATAAAACAGATTTCTCTTTAGTTCAGACAAACGAAAGCTCGTACTAATTTATTGAATCCTTACTATATAATATATAAATATTATTCCTAACTTATAGCATAAATGTGAAAGTGACTTTGTTTGTTGGTTTGCTTGTTTGCTTTCACGCTAAAACGGCTGTACAGATTTGGATGAAATTTGACTCATGGGTAGACCTAGACTAGGACATATGATTTTTTTATCCCGATATTCCCACGGGATCGAGAATTATGCGGGTGAAACCGCGGGTTACAGCTAGTATATCCTTCTAATATTATAAATGTGAAAGTTTGTATGTTTGTGTGTTTGTTACTCAAATGTGAAAGTGAGTTTGTATGTTTATTTGCTTGTTACGCTTTCACGCTAAAACGGCTTAAGAGGCTTACAATAGCTAAAGCGCGGTCACTTTCGGACTGCATATAAATGAAAGAGAAGCGCGATGACACGACGCAGGTAATTTATTGCAAAATATGAAGCAATTAGCGATTTACAGAAAATCTATTGATTGGACTGGAAAATTAAAACACTATTATGCTAATATGTAGCTTGTAGAATAATCTGACAAAAAATCAGAATGATTGCATGTAAATTAATATGATTTTTAATCGTTAAAAGAAATTTTTAGAGGTATCTTCATGATTTTTTTCTATCGTATCAAATTAGTTGTATTATGTTTTCAACACACTATCATACTAGCATATATCCTGAAGAATATCATATATTTTTCTGATTTTGTTTACTGCAGTGGATCATATTCTTTTATGCATTATAAAACTTGCGTTTAGGCACGTTTAGGTCCTGTAGTCCCCTTAAGGGATTTGGATAAAATTTGGCACAGGGTAGAGCATGACCTGGAGCAGTACATAGGCTACTTTTCCTGCTGGTCCGCAGACGAAATCGCGAGCAACAGCTACTCAAGTTATAAAAGAAATAAAGCAGCTAAAAAAATATATTATAGTATTCAGACCGGTTAGATAGTTTGTAAAAAAAACAGAGATAAGCTGGGAATTGCGTGGAAGATCCTTGAGTCCTCGGAAAAGGAAGAAGCAGAAGATTCTTTGAATTTTCTTTCACTATCTTCGTCAGGGCAATGCACATAAAAAACTGCCAGTGCATGTCGGACCACGCATAATGAAGGGTTCCGAGGTTGGGATGAATGTATCTCAAAAACAAAATTAAGATTGTTGTTGAAAAACATAATTATTTTCCCGTACATTCCAACTGCAAATGTAAGTTTCTACGCACAATATTGAGAGATTTAAGTATCATGTTATTTTAAGACCTTAAACTTATCCTGTAACCTTTAAGTATAGAACTATTTACAGTATTTTATTTTTATTTTTAGCTTAGTGGTCTATTTTCATCAATTTTCTTACATCTTACATAACTTTAAAACTATGTCTTAAAATTATTTATAAAAAATCAAAAGTCTGATTTTGTTTTTTCTTAGTAAATGTATTTGTTTTTTTTTAAAATAAATTCGATAAGTCACACAGTACAGCTTGTTAAACTTATTTTTTTAATTTTCTTGTTTGCCTCCCAAAACTGATCAACATACTCGAAATTCATTTATTAACGTATTTAACGTAAATAAAAGAATTCATAATATGTTCATTCATAATTTCAAGATAATCGGTCCATTAGATTCAGAGCAAATTGATTGCGACTGACAGACATACAGACTGATAGGCACACGAGTGATTTTGTAAGGGTTTAGTTTTTCATTCGGATGTACAGAACCCTAAAAACAGAGAGTAACAAACATTAACCAACAAAATTGCTGTTATGTTTTGTCTCTGCATCACCCTAAGGTTGACTGGTAAAAAATTCCTCAGGCATTAAGTCCGCCTTTGTACAGTATTTTTACTTGTGCATGAAGATTTAATAAATAAATAAAATTATAGGTACCTTCCGAACTACAAACATAAATAAAATAGGTAGAGGCCACTCAACACGAAAACCTCAAAAACATCTAACCCAACAATATCACTTTCACATTCAGGCTGACCAAATAGACTCGAACACAATATTATTTGTACAAAACTAACAGAAACTTGTCCAGAAGGGTACACCCTTAAGTTATGCATTAATAGTGAGCTAACTTAAATCAATATTATTAGAACAAGCACAACTTTCTTCGAATAGGTATGAACAGGTAATAATTGTTCGTCTATATGTAACTTCGAACTCGGTAGGGGAAGACAAACATTAACTTAGTTTCTTGGTAGAGACGGGCCCGATGTTAATTAATTATTTCACTGCCAGTTCAAATTTTATTTACTCTTTGAATTCAATTTGTAAGGACTTGTTTGCTTTGACTTGATACAATTGTGGGCTCTTTACTATAGTGTGTGGTATTTTATAATTCGGAGTGATTTATTTCGGCAAAGAATCTGTAGGTAAAGTCGGGGAAATGAATTGTTTATGAAATTAACTACTAACTAAAATTGTCAGTGTATTCAAATCATAACTGTCAATCTTTGACGGATTTATGAAACGGCTTTAACACGGCTTACACGGCAAATTGACGTAAAGAAGAAAGAAAATACGCACACACAAAAAAGAATAAGTTGGGGGAAAATATGCATCATATCCACGCAAAACGGCCATCGCTCAGCATAATGCTGAGACCCTATGTGAAACCGAGCCCCATTGCAGCGCTGGTTTTCAGCGAGAGCCAGTGTTGATGTGATGACGTCGGCCGATGCAGCATGCAATAAGATATAAATAAGAAATACAAAATAAAATAAATATACAATATTTAATTCTAAATTTTTATACAAATATAATATTTAAAATGGCAAGATTCCGTTCGGTCGTCGACGACTCAAGCGCCGCCGACTTAAAGTAATCTGTACGCGCAGCTGTCAGAAAACAATTTGTTTGACATTTGATTGTAGTGTGACAATTCGATAAACAATTACTAATAAATTATGTAATGTGCGATTAGTATGTGCAGAATAAACACTTTTTCTTTATCCCTGGCTGTAGGGCCTACCATGTTGGGTCAATAAAAGAATAAAAATAAAGAATACATCCTAACTAATATTATAAATGCGAGTGAGTTTTTTGTTACACTTTCATGCTAAAGCGGCTGCACAGATTTGGATGGCACATTGATAGACCATGAACTGGATTTGGACATAGGATACTTTTTATCCCGATATTCCCACTGGATCAAGACTTACGCGGGAGAAACCACGGGGCGCAGCTAGTACGTTTCATAAAAGACTGAAAAAAAGTAAATAGCAACGTCTGTGCAGCAACAGCAAACTGCTGTGACCAATCCGACAGCCAAACTGTGGTTGGCATGACGGACCGGCATGATTTAGCGCAAATGAAGGCAAGTTGCTTCTAGGACCCAATTAAAATGAAGAATGTTAGATAGAGTCCAAAAGCAAGCTTCCCACTAAACAGGGATTTTGATAAATCGCCTTTAGTGTTCAGTTGTTTGGAAGACGAAAGACAATATCCTAATCTTAACTAATATTATCAATGCGAAAGTGAGTTTGTTTGGTTGTTTGTTACACTTTCACGCTAAAACGGCAGAACGGATTTAGTTGAAATTTGGCACATGGGTAAACCATGACCTATGTTAGGACATAGGATACTTTTTATCCCGATATTCTTACGGGATCAAGACTTATGCGGGTGAAACCGCGGGGCGCAGCTAGGCTTGAGTAAAGTACTTAATGTTATTGTATTCATTAGCATCATTCCAGGTATTTTCTCCCCCTTATATACAGTGATGCAAATAATCAAATCACTTAGACTTTCTATCAGCAACTCCAGTAACCAAGTTAAGATACTACTCTAGAAAATGTTTCCGAAGCTAATTCATTTCGTATTCCTGTTTTCCTTTATCCCTCGCCGCCTTAGAACTTAAAAACAAAACTAATTAAAATTCTAACTTCAACGCTCTTCGGCAAGTGTTGTAAAGTAACGAAATAATGTTTTCATTAAATTGAAACAAGGGTAGTTAATAAAAACGCAGCGTAGCGTTGGCGTAGCGCGGGCGTAGTGGAGGAATGCGCGTTTCTTGGAAGTGTTAACTAAAATTTGCATAGTTCGACGGAAGTTTGGCGTTAAAGTTGTACATCAGGCATCCGTATTGCGCGACCATCTCGAACAAGCGGGAATTTTAATAATTTGTCATGCTTCTCCACTTATATTATGAAAATGCACTCGTTTTAAGAAATAAACGGAAAGTAACTAGGTATAATATTATGTTTATTTGTGTTTTTGGCGATAATCAGTTATTAATTCTAAGAAAAAGTAAGTAACACCTTTTATCATTGAAAACAAAAATCTTTTACCCATTTGTTTACAGAAAACATTCTTTAAAACCTAGCACAGAGCACATGATACGCCGTACAATTACAAGAGAATTTTGGGATTTTTGGCGTCGGTACTAAAAGCCCATTTTTGGCCCCGGTAACAACGGAGTACGGTTTGTCTAAAGTGAATGAGCAATAAAGCAAATCCCGAATAAGCCCGAAGGACCATGCGAGCGGAGCGGCGCGAAAAATATAGTACCCCGCGCTATTTATATTGCTTTACTATGCTTAACTTGGAGTAAAAGAAAAATTGAGAGAATATCAGTTTATGATCCGTAAACGTAAGGTTTAACGGAATAAAAATGTATTGTTTTGAAAGAAGTGAAACAAAATAGTACCCGCCGACGTATTCTGTAAATTCCTATGTTTAAATCCCTAAATCTTTTTGAAACAATGATAAATCATTCTTCAAGACAGGCATTACTGAGATCCCAATAGGCCTATTACATACAGGCTGTTTCAAAACTGCATTATTACGAAAGAATATTATGCATATGGGACCAGTTATTTACAATAAAATACCTAATGACATTAAAAATGAAACATCTCATTCTTTCAAAAAGAAATTAACGAAACTACTAGTTGAAAAATGCTATTACGCTGTCAGTGAGTTTTTAAATGACAACACCCTATGACATTGCTCAATAATATTTCAATTTATTAAGTTCGATTCTAATTTTATATACTATGACTATTATTTTGCCGGTGAATTTAACTTTTAATATGATGACATTAAAAACTGATTACCTTACATTTATTGATTAATATAGATTTGCAATAATTATAATTTATGATAGTGCTTAATGTTGCATGACATACGGTAGAATGTACTGGATCTTTTGTTTTTCTTTTTTAACACCATCAAAACTATGTTTTGTTACCTACATTCTTTGCAAATAAATGATTTCTGATTTCTGATTCTGAAATAAAAATCTCACAGTGAAAACTTAGGTGAAGTGAGCTGTCAATATAGTGTCAATCTCTAGCATTAGGTATAATGACAGCTCACTTCACCTAACTTTTCACGGTGAGATTTATACAGAATAGACATACTGTTTATGTATCATTCCATTTCATGGTAAGTATCAAAATTTTTCACAATGCAACATGGGTAATCTTCTGCCTGACATCGATCGTAGTTTTTTTTATCTTTTTTTTTATCTATCTATTCATGACATCACTGCGGGCCCTAACAGAATACTAGCGCTGCGATTTTTTTATTTTTTTTAACGTCGCAGCCATGCTGAGATAGGAGCATTATGGCCTCGTACAGGACTTCCTAATTTTATTTAAAATTTTCTTTGTTTTTTATTGTTTTTTGTGATTTCCTGTGCGAGTATCAACAAATATTTTTTCTTTTTTTTTATCTATAAGCTTAACCATTTCTATCTTGAATTCGAAACAAAAAGACTACAGAAATGTAGAGATATAGGATATAGATGAATTTTAAATTAAATTATATAGAACATAATTATTGTCAACGTAATAATTGGAGTGGGGACCGCGTAGCTGAAGACGTAGCGTTGGAAGGCCCCCCACAAGTTGGCCCGCCGATGGCCTGGTGACGGCCGCAGGAATCTGCTGGATGCGAGAAACACAGAACCGGTCGAAGTGGCGGTGCTTGGGGGAGACCTATGTCCAGCAGTGGACGTCTTTCGGCTGTAATGATGATTGTGATAATAATAATTGTTACTATATTAATACATGTAATTGGTATTGTACTGTTTTGAATAACTATAAATGAATAAATGACCATCCATCTAATATGAAAGCTTTCCTTTCCTGAAAGTAGCATCTCACAAGCTTACTGTTCGTATCATCTACGTTTGAACACTGAACAACAATCTTTCAGCAATTTTACTACTTATTACTCAGAATAATGTGAAGAAACACAAGCCCTTCACAACAACTGACATTTACGCGGGCCAGACAATTTACACACATAAATTATTTTAATTCCACAAAGAGTAATACTAACAGTCGTTCCGTCAAAGGGTACGTGGGTACTAATACGACAATGTAACATCAACTTTAATTAAAGCCCATAAAACGAGCGATGCAAACTTCCTTCCGCAGGCCCCAACTTTGTCATGCGGTCAAACGTATTTATTCTTAGACTCATTTGTCAAGTCCATTGAAGATTATGCGAACCTCAACTCTAAACTATGTCATCCACATTTGAGAGAATCATAAAACATGCTAGGTTGCTTTCATTAGCTTCGCATTCGTGTATAAAGCAAGTTAAGGGGATACGCCAACTCGAAACGTAACCTTTACTTTAACGACAGTTATAACATTTCAAATTTCGCTACTCAGCGTTGTTAAACTCTACTGCACCTTTGTTTATTGCCGATAGCGTGTTTAATTTTTATTAATCCACTTAATTTACGATCTTTAACATACACGTCTAGCAAATTTTACGTTCCAGTTTCATGGTTCCGTGAGACAGGGTTTTATGATGCTCGTTTCACTATATTTGAATTTTGAAATAAAACGGTAGAAGTCTGAATAATTTACTTTTCAACATAAAGCGAAGACTTCCTCTGTTGATCGTGATCCTCTGTATAATATACTAAGTTTGAAAAAAAATTGGCTTAATATTCAGCACACTGATAGGTCAGAGTCGCAGACGCAATAAAAAGTCCACAATGTGGATACTGCTGCCCATCCATTCATTCATAGAAAACTTTATGAGAGATCAGCAGTATCTATTTTATTTACTAGACCTATGTGAAAATAGCGGGTGGCCTATTCCGTACCAGAAAATGCACGGCAACTTAACTAGTTAACTGAAGCTCAATTTCTCTTCTAGTATGGGCGTAATGGGAACCTAAAGGGTTATCGCTAAACGTATCGAGCGCTCCAAGCAATATGCAGCATTGACGCATTGGGTGTAAAGGTCGGAATGGTTACGACAG
The DNA here is from genome assembly GCA_914767755.1 of Agrochola circellaris. NCBI lineage: Eukaryota > Metazoa > Arthropoda > Insecta > Lepidoptera > Noctuidae > Agrochola > Agrochola circellaris. The sequence continues at coordinate 8,690,966 of OU611853.1, forward strand.
TTTACGCGATATTATGTCTAATCCGCTCACATAACCAGCCCACTAACACTCGGGCTAAGCATTGGGATGATTTATGTCAATATTCGCAGCTGTCTAACGCCAAATCCTATACATAGTATTAGATTTATATGCGACAAGCTGTCCGGTTAAACTATAAACTGTTGTATACAGGGTTGCTGGTTATATGTCGGCAATCCATTAAGGGGATATAAGAGTGGTCATTTAGCACCAAATTACCCTTTTTGACTCCTATGCAAATGTCAACAATTTGCGAGTCATTTGACATTTTATTTCATACATTTTAAAATATAAAATGTCAAATTACTCTAAAATGGTTGGTAGGGGTCATTAGAAGGAGGCCGTCACCTCCTTCTGCGAAGCAGTAATGCTCGCGAAGGAGGAGGCGGAGCGCGCGAGGGAGAGGCAAAATGCGCGCCCTCGCTCCCCTAGTCGCCGCAGGAGACGCCCCGGGCGTCGGGAGTCGAGAGCCGACTTCCGGCCACCGTAGGCGCGGGCTTGCGGACGGTGAGCAATGGGTAGCTCGCCGTCCGATAGGGACCAGGCCCGGGTCGACGGCGCGTTGTGTTCCACGCGCGCCTCAAAGAGATGTCAGCACCAACTGACGGGGTCCGGAAGGGCCAATGCCTGCCGGGGTTGCGGGTTTGTCTGAAAGGGATATCGCGACCTCGGCACACAGGCAACGGAAGGAACACGGGTGGGTTTTAGTCAGTAAAAGTCTGACACGCCCTCCCGCTCCACCCAGAGCAGAGAAGTTATTTGATAATTTCCCATCCTCAAAAAAAAAAAAAAAAAAAAGGGGTCATTAGAAGTCATTTGATTGCATATGACCTCTCCTACATCCCCTTAACGGATTGCCGGCATATAAGCAATACGTGATGCGGTTAACAAAATTCTCTATTCATAGTTTCCGTCTTTCTAAGGTCAACACACCAGAAATCTACTAAATGAATTTATTCAGTACGTATAATCAATTTTGTCCTCCAAAAGCGTGACGCACTCTGTTCTATCGCCTACTATTCCCCATGCCACGGCAATTCTGTGGTTCTTCTAATGCACCCCAAAACCTTATTCACAAAAATTTACTGAATAATAAACTTTTGTGGTATTATATTGTCGATCATAAATTGGCTTTTGGCAGTGAATCCATTAAATTTTAATTACAGCTAAAATATAACGCGCATTCAAAAGTAGCTTCAAAAGTTTTCATTCAACGAGTTAGAATACTTTCAAAAATAGCTGATGAAGACTTTGATGGCTCTACAAGAGGATACTTAGAAATTAAGTTCGCAAAGTTACTGTTTTATTACTTACTTCTAAGCACCTCACGAGCGATAGAATTTAGTTATTTTCCACGAAAAATATAATCGTGAATGAATTCTATTATGCTCGACTACGATGAATTGTACACAAAGGTAATTTTATTATTGACGACATTTCTATACAAAATCACTAACTATTTAGAAATTACAATACAGCTATATCATAATTATTTAACTTTATTCAAAGAATTAGATTTTCAATAAAACGATTTACATAATTTGTGACCAGACTACCTTGTATTTCGTAGAAATTTTAATTTCAGCTTAATAATTACTATAATTATAGTAAAATATATCTTTTTACAAATTATAGAAGATCTAAAATTCTATCCACAGTTAATTGTACTTAATGAATTCATCAGAAACGACGAATTGCCACTAACCTTGAATGAGCTCTTAAAAATATCTTCTTACTTGTCAGTTCGAAATTCAGTATCTATTTTTATGCTGTAACGAAAAACATAAGTTCAGGAAACTCCATAAGTTCTTTTCGCTAGTTTTTTTGCAAGAAACATCACATTGTGACAATGTTGATCAAAATACAACAATAATTCATGACAGACACGATAACCGCATAAACTACTAATGTTTGTACGCCAACATTTGAGTCATAAAAAAGTTGACAACGTATCTTGAGTTATTGGCGATAGAGCTTCCAAGTTATCGGGCTTTTTAGGGAATTTCCACGATGTAATGAAAATGGCGCGCGAACACCAAAAAATACTTCATCATTTTTCCAAAATAGATAGGTACAAATCCAAGTCAACCTGGGGATGTATAAAAATCGTTTAGGTTACATTAGAGTCAACCATTCAGGGTTGGAATCAATGCGGGTATCATAAAATACAAATAAAGCATAACCTCCAAAGGGTGGACAGCGGTAACAACGTCCTCCTGTATGCTAGTAACAAGCAAACTGCAACCACTAATCCATCTGTCTAGCGTGGGTGATTATGGCAATCATCCCTTTGACTGTTCATCGTAGCAATCATTCAGAAGCCCGTACTTGTTTGCGGTCGTTTTTGGGTTTGACATGATTGTTATGACTGCAGGAGTAAGCTCTTGCAAAGAATGTAGGTATATGATCCTATGAATATATCAATAAACATCTATTGTATTATGTGTGTTGTGTGTGATAAAACAGTTCCGTGGGTTACCTAATGACTGAGTGATAATAAACATATGTAAATAAATAAATAAATACAAAATCCTAAACCAGCGATGATTAATTAGCCTAGTAATGCGCGTTGGCGACGTTTGTCATTTTTTTGTGACACTACGATTTTTTTGCACAAGGTTTTCAGGATTGCAAACTTGGGTACAAAACTACTCTCAGGGGGACCTAACAACATATAATAAAATCGTAGTTACATGCGCGTTTGCGATGTTTGATGTTATTATTGACTGGGCTATATTCTGGAAAATTATCAGGAAAATGATGTCTAACAAGTCAAAACAGGTCAACCGAATTTTGAATTTTGTATGCGTTAAAAATTGTGGCGTAAATTAAATAAAGCTATAAAAAAATACTGTGTCCTGAAAACTGCTTTTAGTCTGGAAACCCTGATTGGCGGCCAGAGTATGTCTAACAAGTTAAAACAGGTCAACCGGATTTTGAATTTAGTATGCGTTAAAAATTGTGGGGTAAATTAAATAAAGCTATAAAAAACATGCTTTGTCCTGAAAACTGCCTTAAGTCTGGAAACCCTGATTGGCGGCCAGAGTAAAAAAGTTTGCCATCACGAACGAATAAGGCCGGAAGAAGTTTTGTTACTGTTGTAAACGTATAAGGATGATTTAGGCGACTTGTAAAAAGTTGATAATATGTAATGCCGAGACTCCGAGATTTATGATTAATCCCTTTCCGAGATATTTTCTATCTAAGTTGAACTATCTTATGACAGTCAGGATGAATGACAACAAAAATAAGTTAAAGCCATCTAATATTGAAGTGTTATTTGATTTTGAGCCTGGTTTGTCTTTCATTTGAATTTGGCGCATCAAGAAATGGATCAGAAGACTGTTCAGATGGAGGTGTTAAATTACGAATTATATCATAACATCTGTAGCTTCTGTTTGATCAAGGCTAGAACAATATTATTAATATTATTATTATTATACATGAGTAGAATGATTTACTTCGAAAAAGCAAAACTAATTTTCTTTTTGATAATAACAACCCGATTCCAAAATTCAAACAAAATACCGATAGGTACCTAGGTAAGTTTAGCCTTTAAATCGCAGACGAATCACAGATGTTCTTAAATCTTGGTCTATTCAAACAAATATCCAAGATCTTTATATCAAATCAAACGCTGCTATAAAGTTGATAAAACGTCTCATCCTTCAGAACTGAGAGTTTAATATGAAGTTACTAGTCGCGCCATCTATCGAACTCCGGGCGAACTAGTCATTGTTCCCATGAATGTGTGGTGGCTACTTTGCTATAATAAATCGCATTTATCTCAGTTACCGGCTAATGAATAACGCTTTAAGTTTTATTAGTTTCCTCTTAGTTCATTTATCAGTATTATTATTCATGCACATAAGTACGAAGGTATTCTATTTTATTTAAGTCACCTATTGTTAATTTGTTGCCATTGTTGCACTGACGGTGCCTAAATTTCGGGAATGTAACTACTTAAAGAAAGTTATAATTCGTTTGGAAATATTTTATTTCAGGTTGCTCTTTTAGTTCCCTTCAGTAAATAGCGTGTTTCGTCTTTCATTTTAGTACCACAAATATTTATTGGTGAGGAAGTATAAATTATTTGGACGGCTGTAAATCTATCAACACGTTGTAAAATGGCCGTTGCAGACCAGCAAATAGATCAACACTAAACGGAAATCCTTTCGACCATCTTACAGAATGAAATTGATTTTGATAGTTATTTTATTAACCTACGTATTATTTTCAGAACGCTTGAAGACACTGAATTTACGACATTATACATTTTAGTAAATTTTCCTTTACTGTTTTGCAAAAGATGTTTCGTAACACCATCGGCATCTTAATGGAAAACCACTGCCTAAAGAACTGGCATTTGGGAATTTACATTAATTTATCATTTTGTATATTATATTATTTTGGCATTACCTATATTCACAGAATAAACAATAGTAGTTTGTCTTCCTAATTGAGTAAAATTTAATTAAACATAGCCATAGCTTATATTACAGCTTGGTGAGAATGGACAAACTGTAGCGCGGAATATCAACGTCACTGATCAATACTGTCGTTGACAGATGACGTCTAAATACCTATGAGCAAGTCTAGCAATAATATTGGTCATATTAATACACACAATTGCATATAACACTGCCATCCCCAGCATCGGTCACGAAGCATGCTACATCAGCGTTGCGGTTAACCGGCGCGCGACGTCGACGTCACCCTACAGTCTGATTGATGACCTCCAGCGGGCTGTGACGACACGTCACGTCATATTAATAATTACTCTTGACCTTAGGTTGGTCTAAAGTGAACTTAAATATGACGCCGGCCTCAAAGTTAAACTAGACTTTGGTATTAATTATTACGAGTATAATTTCTGACAAATGATCGGTTTACCAAGTTTGTAGAGGTTATGTATTGGGCTCGATTGTTTGTGTAATTAATTTAAGGGTTATAAATTGGCACTAGAATAATGGAGAAGGACGTCAAGAAATAGTGGTCCTTTACTTGCGTTACTTAGGGTTTTCACAATATTACCTTCCTAACTGAAAATTTACATTGCAGGTTTGCTTGTCAGGGCTGATTTTTCCATCGTCGGATACATTTGGAGCGAGTAAAAAAATTGGCTTTTGACCGTTTTTGAAGGTTTTACCCTCTTCAAAATAAGCCCTGAAATTCAATAAATCTAAAATTTTATATACTTCTTTTTTTTAAACTAGATGGCGCTGGCATCGAATTAGATCGCACTATGGTTTCGTTACCAAAAAAAATATAACAAGCAGCAGATGTTCTATTTATTATCGGAAAACCCAAATGCACTTTTCAGATTTTTGTGAAGTCTAGTTGCTAAACTCATTGCGACTGGCTTAGATATTAATAGATTTTGACTGAAAAAATAGTGTTGTAGGTATTTTTTTTTTAAATAATGTCACTACGCTTGTGCTCGAGTCTTGCCCCAAACGCTGTCTAAATGTGAGGGCGTAAGCGTACAATACAATGTATCACCAGATTAATGTGTGCGCCACTGATGTGTGAGACTCGATGTGTACCTAAATCCGAACTATTCGCTTTTCCCCATTTCCACTGACCAGCACCACTCGAAATTCTACGAAATTCAACTAACCTAACCCAAAAAATTCTTTCGCCAAAATTCAAATACCGAAATAACTGCGACCATTGAATTCTAAATTGCATTTCGCATTTTGAAAAAGCAATTCACTTTCTATCTAGCTGACTCGATAATTGCTTGTGATAATTGGATTTCCGGTCATAAAAATGTAAAAAACTGCTCGGTATCTGAACCGCCCTTTGCCGTCGGCTTTCAGGGGGTGTCGCTTATTTATATGCTAATGCAGCGCTGTAGAAATGCCACGCACGACTTAGGTGTTGCACCTGTCCAATTATAAGAACAACATTTTCCCCTATGTGCATTTTCATGGAATTTTCTGCATGGAAATTGAGGTAAATTTCGCCACGTCTGAACGCCGCGCCACCTTACTGGGGAATATTTCGCTTTTGCACAGCCAGCCGTTTGTGTAAATTATTACTTTGGAGGTAGATTACTGCACATATGTCCACATAGCTTCTAGTTTATATTCAGTTACTTTGCATACAGAGTTTCGAACAAATCTCTGACAGTGGTACGTTTCATGCGATTAGAGTTGAGCTCAAACTAGATAAATAGAATTTTCCGGCACTTACTTATCGCCTTCACGGTATTATCTGCGATGCCATTTGTATTGGTGATGTTTCACCCATTCCCCCGAACATTAGTATTCATGGAAGTCAGTCGATCGAGAAAAGAATTTTCGCGGCTCCGTCCAATCTTGACAAGGGCTGGACGGTGCTGAGTGGTTGCCATTTCCTCTCTCCCTTTATTTTTTCTCCAACAACTTAATGGAGTCGTAAAGAATGGGCTGGTATTTCATTATAATGTTTTAACTTCATCCGCGACGCGGAGGGTAATTGTATGACATTTTAATATTCTTTTGGTAATAAGGAAAGTGTAATTGGTCTAATGGAACCGAGAAATAAAGCTTCTTAACACGCAGTCATAGTCACGACTTTTAAAATGAAAAAGATGTAGTATCAAACACTATATAACAAAAGCTATTCTTTAAACTAGTTAAGAAAATAAAGTAGTTTCTCGCTTGCAGCATGTAACAGATGTGGGTACACAGAATAACAGAACAGGGCATCCATTCAGCTCTCGCGCTCCCAACGCAAGAATTTATCTAAAGCAAATCTCATTGTTCAGTGGATCCGCGGAGACGTGAGCTGAACTCGCAAGTAAGACAAATTCCCATCGAGTTGATTAAAGTTGTCAGGAACGCGAGAGATGCAATTTAGCCACAACCGGCAAATATTACGCGTCCCGCCGTCAAAGCCGTAGGTACTATGAACCGGATTGTTCCCTTGACTCTTGTAGATTGCGTATTTGTTAACGTGAATAGTCATTCCCTTGATAAGCGGGTTCCGCAAAATTCGTTTGAGACCACAGAGAGATCCGCCCACGAAATGAAGTGCAGCCTTATCTTATGTAGCTTATCACGACGGTAAGGAGGCTATTTCTGAAAATACTTGCGTAAGTCGCTAAAAATATCTCTGTCTTGCCTTTAGAGGACAACATTTTGCCTGTTAGCATTTTTAAACAACTTAGCTAAGTCTTCATCAGTTCAAACTGTGACCTGAAATGGTGCTCTATAAGTTATAACTAGTCTGTAATCGAAAGTTTCTAGACAGTAAATAATACCTGACGTCGTTTCAAGCTGCCGCTGAAATTATGCAGCAATAATTTCATAGTTCACAAAGCACAAAGTAAAGCGTAGAATGTAAGTTATACGCTCACAGTAAAGTGGCCTTAAGAGAGCTTATAACACGACTGAACACATTGTGAAGAACCTTTCAAAGAATAAGACTGTATAGAATAACGGATAGGTAGGAGTCTGCAGCTTTCTGGCTCAAGTTTGTATAACCTGTTGTATTTGTTATGAAGCTGCTGCAGCGCTGCAGTAAAATGCTGTAGTGTATTTGTGATGAGTGCAATTGAACTGCTGCTAAATTTCTAGCTATCTGTCACGTTCGTGAATTATAGAGCTTGACGCAAATGTAGCGCTTTGTAGCGAAATTACGATTTCAATTTACTGAAATACATTCGATGTAGTTCTCAAACAGTGTGTGACCGAAAAGTGTTGTCATTTGGAATCACATCAAAGGATTATAGTTTAGACCAATCAATAGATGAAATAATTCCGAATAGTAATATTGATGATAGGAAGATAAGTACTAATAACATCGAATGAGAAAAAACTAAAATTAATTTGGAAACACACAGGTATAAAGTATCTAATTAACAAACCACGTTGAGCCCAGTTAACTGGGAACAACAATTTCAAATTTTATGTTCACCAAAAACTTTTGTGAATTTAGAAATACTTGCACATTCTAGAGCCACAAACTGGGTAAAGTAGCTCGAAATACAGGCAAACTCGCACAGTTATTAAACAGAATAATCAAACAACACGGCGTTGCAAATTCGGCCCAAACTCCGCTGCAAGGCAAGATTGCTCAAGTGAAAAAGCACGTAGTCTACGTATAATAACGGTTATTGCGAAATATTTCTGAACGTAATGCCGCTGATATTTCTAATCCACAAAATCCTTGGCACGCGAGAGCTAGGGATTACACATTCAAATAACGCATGCTAGTCGCTATACAGGGGACGTTTTCCATTACGTACACGGAGAACTACGCAGCACTATGACTCGTGACACTTCCTATGTAGAAGACTCAGTTTTGAGCTGAGTTTAACACAGTGCTCCCTGTGTTTGGAGTTGGAATCGCACTTAAGTAAACTGGGATTTAGCCCAATTTCGGAGCTTATGTTTCTAAAGGTTTACTTGCACCCGAGCTGCATTGTTATTTAGGCACATAAACGTAAAGTCGGTATATGTGAGCGCTGAACAAGCCTACATTTAGTGTATGAACTTATTTGATACACTAACAAAATCTTACAGTAACTTTAACAACAGTTTGTGTAGTTTCCTGAATATGTTTCTTATGCGGCTAGAGTTGTTAGTTATCCGAACATGAGCAGTAGTATTCTGCCCGCCACAAATGTTTGTCACGGACATGGTTGTTTCGGGAGGTTCCTGTTCAGGATAAAGCGGGAGGAAATGCCCGGGTGTCACCACTGTGTGGATCGTCCGGAGGACACGGTGGAGCATACGGTGGAAGTCTGCCCAGCTTGGGCGGAGCACCGCCGTGTCCTCACGAAGGCGATCGGCGACGGCGATCTCTCGCGTCCGGCCCTGGTTCAGGCCATGGTCCGGAGCGAGAGTGCATGGGAGGCCGTCACCTCCTTCTGCGAAGCAGTAATGCTCGCGAAGGAGGAGGCGGAGCGCGCGAGGGAGAGGCAAAATTCGCGCCCTCGCGACCCTAGTCGCCGCAGGAGACGCCCCGGGTGTCGGGAGTCGCGAGCCGACTTCCGGCCACCGTAGGCGCGGGCTTGCGGACGGTGAGCAATGGGTAGCTCGCCGTCCGATAGGGACCAGGCCCGGGTCGACGGCGCGTTGTGTTCCACGCGCGCCTCAAAGAGATGTCAGCACCACCTGACGGGGTCCGGAAGGGCCAATGCCTGCCGGGGTTGCGGGTTTGTCCGAAAGGGATATCGCGACCCCGGCACACAGGCAACGGAAGGAACACGGGTGGGTTTTAGTCAAGTGTTGTAAATGTAATATCTACCCTGTAATCTTTTGTTTTACGAATCATTCACCAGGATAATAAACGAATATAAAAAAAATCTGGTAGGTATCTACTATCGAAACTTAACTTATAGAAGGACACAGAATTTAAGAATACACTTAAGTTAGTCTATCCTCATAATTGTGTCTTCTCTAAATCTATAAAAGTTTATCTATAAAGTAAAAAAAAAGAGATCCTTAACTTAGAGATGGATACCAATGCAGAAAAATTATAAACTTTAATTTTGTTACCCAGTAGTCTAACTTAATAAACACTTGAACAGCGTAAGCAAATATCTCACAATAATCACGATCTAAAAAGAAAACAGCAAAGTGTGCAGCTTATCGCAAATTAATAATGGCGAAGAAACTTGTTACACTGGCTACTGATTGCAGTGGCGAGTATCGCTTCGAGCCAAATAGAACAAACACTTTTAAGATTAGAACACGCAATTATTTTTCTTTAGAATCAATATAATTTTATGTAAAATTAAACCGGAGGATTGTGGGTTTTAAGTGATTGGTGGAGAGTTATTACGGAGATAGTTATATGTAATGCTGCCAGCCTTTTGGGCCCTTTTCCAATTGACAGCAATGCGGACGAATTTTCGATGCCCAATGAGCTGTTTTCCTTTTTTTTAATATTGTATACTGTATTTAAGATCCTCAGCTATTAATTGAAATAACTAATAATATGGACACTGAAAAAAAAAAGAGCTTCAGAAAAACCAAAAATCTTTTGAAGATTGATTTGTAGATTGAACTATAAACAATTAATTATAATATTGAATAGATCCCAATATCACGTAAGACAAAGTTATGAAAAAAAAGTCTTTAAAATCAATACAGTGACATACGACCTGATACGAAATTATAACTTTTTCATACAAGAACTAAACAAAGAACAAAAAATGCATACAAAACTAGTCCTCACAATAAACAGAAACAAGAAAACATACTTTCCAAAGCTGTAATTTAAAACTTTTAATACCAGCTCACCTAAACTGCAGAAGAAAAATATTTCACAAGTACAAGTTCTGCAATTGGAAACGTAGAAGTTATGGCAATACTTTATATCTTCATAGGAAGTCTAATTCAAAGTGAGCACGCCAATGAAAAAGGTACAAACTTTGTTATTGATTGTAGTTCCTTGTTCAAGAATGCAAGGAAACTCTATCCAACTAAGATATATGCGCGTATGCGTCTTGCATGATTAAAAGTTATAAATTAGTTTACTTTGTGCATTCTTACGGTGTTGAGCTACAGTTTTCTGTTTTAGCTGCTGTTTTAAGTTTATTTCTATTTTTATATGACTGTTCTTTAATTCATTTAAATGAATTACATAGCCGTCAATATTATGACAAAACTAACTTTGTTTAGGCAACTGAATTGATGATTTGTCTCCAGAAGACAGCCGACCGATTTACAAAACAATATAGACCCCAAAACTTTTATACCTATTGACGAAACCTCCTATATTTCGTTCCTGAAATCCGAAAGCTAACTGCCCAATATTTTAGAGCTCTGAACGAAAACCCAATTAAGTCAAATTTATATTTCCAATTCTGTAGCTAACCGTACCTCGGAACACTATAACTGAACATCTCGTTTCCATTAAACAATATGAAAGTTTCAGACTTCAATAAAGTCGTTGACGGCTAAGCGCAGTTGATCTAAAAATCAATACTTTGATAACAAAGTTTGCGTTGCACGATTGCGTTGTCCGTATTCTGATGGCGAGCACGTAGCGATTGAGTGACGTACCCTAGCAGACGAATAATATGTCGCCCCAGGCAAACGTTGGTAAGTTGGTTAAACAACCCGAGTGGGGGACATATTGGAATATTTACGTTGATTGCAGTTTAGTCTGATGTTGTGATCGGGGTGTCAGGTTAGTGTCCAATGTCCATTTATGAATGGGAAAGGTTTCTAGGTGCTGCGAAATGGAACCATATTGTAGAAATCTATATTATTATCAATGATGGTCGCGATGTTAAAAATTTATGTTTTAGTCAATCAAACGTTGGTAGGTTGGTTAAATAACCCGAGTAGGAGACATATTGGAATATTTACGTTGATTGCAGTTCAGTCTGATGTTGTGATCGGGTTAGTATCAAATTTCCATTTATGAATGGGAAAGGTTTTTAGGTGCTGCGAAATGGAACCATATTGTAGAAATCTATATCAATGATGGTCGCGATGTTAAGAATTAATGTTTTAATAAATCATCGTTAATAATTTAACTAAAAAAAAAAGGATGATTCATGTTTTAATAAACACTAGCTATGCCTCGCGGTTTCATCCGCATAAGTCTCCATCCCGTTGGAATATCGGGATAAAAGGTATCCTAGGTCCTTGTCTAGGTCATGGTCTACCCATATGCCAAATTTCATTAAAAATCCGTTCAGCCGTTTTAGCGTGAAAGCGAACAAACAAACTCATTTTCGCATTTATAATTTTAGTTAGGATTAGGATTAAGGGGTTTATTTATAAACGTTGCTTAAAGTTAACAGAAGTTAAAAACGTAAAAATGTATGGTTAAATCGACGTTAACCCCTACCTAACTTTAAACAACGTTAAACCCCTGAATCTTCAAGAATAACTTTCGATAGCTTCCCGATATTATCGTCAATAAGTTTATTCGGATTAGTGAAGGTTATTCAGTTCTTTATGTAAGTTTGACGTATTTTAACGCTTTTTACAGAATTTAACAGCACAGCTAGGCATTTTTACGGAGTTCCGCGCTTCTGTAAAACGATTTACGAAGTGCGTTAGAATCGATTTGAAAGTAGTTTTTATGAACGTACTAGGACATTTTGTTCTTGTACTTTTACAGAGGAGTGGAAGTGTTCGTAAGGCTTCTCCAGTGTTATATACTCTAAGAGATTTTCATACAAACATTGCCAGCCGGGAGTTTTTATAGTAATTTATTTGGGCGCTAAATACGACACAAAAGGATTTTCATACAAACAATGCCGGCCGGGAGCTCGCATGTATTCGACCAGTACCGCAATTTCGATTTATCTCCAAAGAGGTTGTCAAAATAATGTTCGAATTTCCAAGCATGTTTGAGAAAAACTTTTTCTTTCCACGGAAAATATTACCTGAAATAAAAATAATATAGGCGCACAAACCCCTGCCACACAGTCTGTGGATTGCAATGACGATCACGCAACCCGCTTGAGTGACAGCCGACAAGCCTCGAAATATTGCATTTACATTACCCAATACGTATTATTAGCTCTCGTGTCTAGCACAACAAAACAGTAAATGTATTGCGGCTTGAACACGGAACGTAAGTAGTCATGTTGTTTATTTTGAACAATTATTCTTTTCAGACGACGTTGAACACTTTTAAAAAGCTGTATATACTGAATTCAGACGTACTTTTTCACTTTATTTCTCTGTTCCTCGACTCAAAATGGTCGCTTTCAACACTTAAGCGTTTCACTTCTAGCATTATGACGGAAAATTAAAATGAAATACAAGAAATTTTACTTTGGCTTAGAAGTTGACGATGTTCTGACGTAGATTTGGTCTAGAAAAAGATTCTATTTAGTATATGAGGACGAAAATAAATTTGGATAGAAATATTTATATAGATGTTGTAAGTGTTAATTAATGAACCGTGTATTTTATTATCGGCTTAGGTACTTAGAACAAAAAAGACAGTATGGAAGTCAGGATAGTCCATTTGGATTACTGTGTTACCATTTTAATATGCTACCTAACATGAATTGTTACATTGCATCACCTAAACAAAATTGCAGAACAAAAAAATAAAAAAATGTTTTGTTGTAAATTAAAAGCTTTACATACCAATAACTATCCTAACCAGAAATAAACCATCTTAATAGCCAGTAAATCGTCCTTATGATACCGGAATCTTTACCAAGCACTACCGTTTAAAATCCTGACGAATATCCCATTTTACGAGGAGAATAATAAAAGCGGATCACATTAATTAACCGTGTATCTGCCGGCTGATTAAGAGTGCAGTACCGGAACGCTATAGGGTCAACTTTAATTGGCTCGCTGTTGTATTTTAGATGTGCGATACAGCAGCCGGGGGTTAATGAATAGAACAACATGTGGACAGTTGTTGTTGTTGGGCGATATGTCGTTTTGTTTTGTAATTGCGTGTTAGAGGTTGTTTCGGAATGTTTGGGCTATATTAGTTGCGGCCAAAGTTTTGGCGCAATTAGCTTGCCTTAATGAGGTTTTGGTTGGTTCAGGGGAGGGCTCATTTTGTTGGGCTGAAGATAAAAGGAAGGGTTGTTGCTTTGTTTCCGTGTTTCAGTACCTACTAACTATATATCGTGGTAGGATTTTTCTTATTATTAGGATTGGACGCTGGTCCTCAACAATACTAATACCCAAGAGCAATAAATAAATAAAGAAAATACGTTTATTTGTGGTAAACATGACGCAAAGAAAGAACACAAAACAAAAAAAGAACAAGTTGGGAGAAAATATGCGTCACATCCACGCAAAACGGCCATCGCTCAGCATAATGCTGAGTCCCTATGCGATACAGAGCAGGCAGAGAATAACGGGTTGATACTGGCAGAATATGGTTATCTATATCATAAAAAAAAAATTAAAGCACAACACCGCCAGCCGAATTTTGTTAACAGAATTAACCTTGGAAAGCCGAGATTACTATCGGTTTCACTTAGTTTCGGATAGGGCATGATACTGTTCGTTAATGTACGGAACCCGACCGGGGGAGCTCAACTATGTTATTCACGACGCCACTCACTAAGTCTCCTCGCAGAATCCACTTTTCCGACGCAGGGATTAGTATACTTTCTCCATCCCAACGCGAATTATTAATTTACCAAAGTAATATCCATAAATATGTATGTTTTATCTACGCATCGCTGAGCTAAAATCTTTGATTAATATTTAATAACAATTCTCAATTAAACATGTTTCAGCGTATGAATTAATGATCAAGAGACGAGCTAATTTCGTCATCAGAAATTCAGAAAGCGAATGAACAAAAAGACAGTAATTTCGACGGGAATTAAATTTTAATAGAAAACACTCGAAACGAGAAAGTGCGCGTTTCGTCGGGTTGTGTATTTAACGCGGATGTGAATTTCGCCGCATCCGCCTTAAAAATAAATGAGCTTTCTTCCGCTTACTTAATTTACTGCCACGGCCGAAACGGGCTTACAGTCTGAATATATTAAAATTAATATTTCGCACTCGCTTAATGTCGTCCTTACCTCGGTGTGATTTGTTAACACCAAGCTTTTATTGTATTAGGGTTTTACACAGTATTTGTAATTTACAAAATGCTACTATTACGACCGGAGTCAAAGGTAATTAAAGTTAATTAAAATGAAATGTTCTCGCCTGCATAATTTTCTGCAGAGAGGACGTTGACTACGTTTTAAACCTACACATCTGTCAAAGCATTTATGCAAATGAAACAGAATATAACTCTTTTATTATTTCAGTTGTTTGCTGAAACAAAGCTTTTATACGTTTGAAAAAACATTTGAAAGGTTTTTAAAAGCCTTTTGAATATTTCATAATCATCACTATAGCTAAAATTTAAATGGTGTAACAAAATATTACTTTTTCACCCACTTCTATTATTTAATTCAACATAACTAAAACAATATTAGTAAGTACTTATCGCTTTTGCTTGTTTATTTGAAAACACACCAGAAAATTAATTTTTATTCTCCGGTATGGGTGAATTTGATAAATGTGAAAATGAATTTTCTATTGATTTTAACCTAAATATTTCATGTATTAATGGAAAATATGGTTAAGCCTTTAAAATTCTACACGTTACTAACATTAATAATGAAAGACGAAACCTATCATAAATTACCCTTAACCCTAGCATATGTCTTTGAAACTGGCCAGTTTTAAAAACAATTGCAGTCTAATTCCGCAACATTTGGCGTCAGCAGAAAAAAGGCGGGGGTCATTAATCGAACCTGGCCTCATGGAGAAGCCAATGCTTACACACCCGTCGAACCGGTGAAATATGACCGAAACAAACGATTGCAGTGCTGTGTAGTCCAGATATACTCAACCTTGGGCTGCATTTTTTAGCTACGTTTATAAACGCGGTTTGTAAAGAGGAAACGTAACATTAAGAGCGTTATACAGAAAGTGGCCAACGTCGCAAATAGCTGTCAAATATTTCACTGTTTTGATTAATTTGGCAATAGTAGGTACTGTATAGAAATAAGAAATATGGCTACCTAGTGAACTAGAATATTAATAATGAATTGCAATTATAACATTGAATTTGATGTTGTAAATATTTTCGTACACCTCGTTTTAGATTTGATGATCCATTTGTTATGGAGCATAGATTTTGTTATCGTTTTTTGCAAAAAGCATTTTATGATATTAAAGAACCAGTTGTTAATGTTGTTTTGAGTCCTATGAATGAGTGTTAGGGTAATTGGACTATGGAAGTGGTAAATCGTCTTATATTGAAAGTTTGATTGGTCGTGTGAATATGAAATATGTTTTTTAACCAGGAGTGGGTAAGTTTTTTATTCAGGGGTTTAGGGAGGGTTATCATAAAGTAATCTTCTTTGAAGAGTTTTCTTATAAATTTAGTGTCCCCAATATGTTAAAGAGATTATAAGAAGGTCGTACGTATGCATATCCTGTGAAGTGTGAGAGTGATATGGTTATGGCTTTTAAAGGTCTAATAATATTTATTTCTAATGAGTTAGATGATAATATGGATGAGGCACTTAAGAATTATTTGTTGTTTGTTAGTGCCGCGGAAGCGTTTTGGGAGGCGATTCGGACGTGTGTTTAAAAATTTGAAGAAGACTCGCCTCCGTGTTCGCCGGAAACAATTTTTTTATCGTCGGAAGATGAGGCGTCCTAAAAGGAGAGTTCGTCGCCGTACTGGAGTTACTGGACCGCCGCTTAGAAGTATTATGTCTGTTCCTGGTCGTACTAGGAAGTATGTGTATGCTGGATCCGCTATTCAGCTAAATACTTTTTTTACATCTAAAACCGAATATTCGGTGTTACGATAGTAATTATTGCATTTCATAATCAACATTTATGTTCACTAGTTAGCCATATTTCCTATTTCCATACAGTAACATTGCCAAATTAATCAAAACAGCGAAATATTTGACAGCTTTTTGCGACATTGCCCAATTTCTGTATAAACACTCTTATCATAATCAGCCTATAATGTTCCCACTGCTGGGACACAGGCCTCCTTTCGGTGAAAGGGAGTGGGCCGTAATCCACCATGCGGGCCCAGTGCGGGTTGGTCAAACACTCTTAAGGCACTTTATTTTCCGATGTATGGCCCTAATCGAACGATTTATTTTCGTGTCAATTAAACATTGAAAAATCTGCAAGAAATATTACCAGGAAAACAACATCAAATTCGGCCAATTTATATTTCAGGCCCATTCAACATTCTGTCAGCAAAAAAAGATGTATTTTTCCTAATCCGGAAAGCGCACGTCATCCTCACGTTCCGGTCCCGTTCCGCAGTCGTGTCCACGTCGCCGTTCCATCGTATACATCAATGAATTCTGTCCGGTCCGGACTTAATCGGACAAATGTACGTTTTATTTGGACAAGAAGGCCATTTAATGGTTCATTTGTTATTTATCGGTGATGATACTGGGGTTAACAGGGTAAACATAAGTACGGATGGACCGGGCAATGATTGTACAAATTGATTAGATTTTGGTTGGGAGGACAAAGTAGAAGAAGTTTCGTAGAATCTGTTAGGTAATAGACTAATATCTGTTGTTTCTAGAGAACTTTAATAGCAGAGACGAAAGAAAAGAATTTATAAACAGGCTATCGACACCTGAATCCATTCATACATCTATGTATATCTTAACCTCCATGAGCAATGAGGAGCTCGTGGCTAAGTAATAACTACCGCACGGGTCGATCCTTCAGGTTAAGCTACGCTTGCCGGGGTTGGTCTGTGGATGAGTGACCATCTTTACATACCGATACTCGTCCGTGCTTCGGAAAGCACGTTAAGCCGTTGGTCCCGGCTGTCATTCGTGAATATTTGACAGTTGTTACGGGTCTTCAGAAGCCCGAAAGTCTGACCAAGGGGTATCGTGTTATCCAATTACTGGGTTGTGAAGGTCAGATAGGCAGTCGTTTCATGTAAAATACTGGTATTCAGCTGCATCCGGTTAGACTGGAAGCCGACCCCAATATAGTTAGGAAGAGGCTAGACAGGCAGGCATGAGCAATAAATAGGTCACAGGTGTACAAGGTCAGTATTAAAAACGAAACCCACAAACTCACTCAAATACATTACATAACCGCACAAAATACACCATTATTTTAAAACAATTCAAACTGAAATCCTAGCAAGATGAGGAGCTATTACGCAATGAACATTGCGCCAATTAACGGGCTGAGAAGCACCGATTCGATATTGCTCGTAACTTAATGAGTTCCGTTGTAAGACAAACTGTTCGGCTACTGGACACGAGCGCGCTAACCAAGATGTAAAGGCTAACTAGATGTATTTTAGTATTTTTACTTTTAGTGCTCAGCGACACGACGCCGTTGCCGCGAAGCCACCGCGCCATCGCCGCGCCGTGTAACCATGTAGACTGAGCCGCCGCCGTGTGGCCACCACGCCGCAATCACGCCGCCGCCGCGCCGTCGCCGCTTGATTTTAATAACCCAGCTAGGTGCGGCGGCGGCGCGGTGACGGCGCGATGGCGACGCGGTGGTGGCGTATGGCGGCGCGGTGGCGGCGCGGTGGAGCGTCGCGGCGACGTCGTCGTGCCGCCGAGCACTTGTGAGCAGTGGTGGCCCAGTAGAAATGGGCGCGGCTTAAGAGTTGTTCGGTCGTAGGTTCGAACCTAGGCAGACAGCTTACTTTGTGTAAATTATTTCATTACCACTGCTCTCAAAACGGTGGAGTAAACCGGCTTGTGTTGTGTTGTGTGCCGGTGTGTCGTTTTTGTGTTCTTTCTTGTTTACCGCAAATAAAAGTATTTTCTTTCTTTTTTTTCTTTATCGCTTTTGTCTTCAACTTACCACGAATCCAAAAATTCGCAACAAGCAGCTCTATCGTATCCAGCTGTTGTTTAAATCCATGTTTCACTGGACTGGGACAAGTTTTAATTAAGGCAAATATCTCGCACGGGGCTGCGATGTGGACATTCCATTACAGCGTTTAGCCGGAATAATGAAAATCATGTGTGACTTATCGGATTCACAGTTTTCAAGTTCACTGTTGTGTTTGATTTATGTGATACATTAGTCTTGTGAACTTGGCTTGACATTAGGTACATTATTGCACGCTACTAAGCGTGTTTTTGTTCCTTTGCTTTTAAGCACTATTATACAGGATGATTGGAAGATGGGTGCAAAGCTTTAAGGCGAAGATAGTACAGACAATTTAGAACCATTTAAGCCATGGTTGTCTTAGACGAAGTCTTACCAAATATTTTTAACCAAATTTTTAAGTTTTTTTTCGGAAATTCTCAAAATTTAATGTAATCAGCATAATTATGGCCAAATTGAATGATAAATGAATTCATTTTTTATTTATTTAATTAAAGTAATGTGTAAGCAATCAAGCAAAACATGTTTTAGGCTTCTGTGTCATTAGACATTTTTTTTACAAACATTTAAAGCTCAGAAAAAATAAAAAAATTGTACAATACGTCTTTTAAAACTTATTAAAAAAAAAAAAATTGGTAAGACTTCGTCTAAGACAACCATGGCTTAAATGGTTCTAAATTGTCTATACTATCTTCACCTTAAAGCTTTGCACCCATCTTCCAATCACCCTGTATAGAATCAAGTTTTTCCAACTGAACTGACAGCTGTGCTACTGGGGAGTTTGTTGCGCCACTTCTTCTTCCCAGCTTAAGCACTAGGAAGTGGTGAAGGGTGGGCGTTTTCGGGGGACTGTCTTATGTAATTTTTACGTTCGAAAAGTGCTGATTCTCAGCCTAGTTTGAATAAATGAATTTTGTATTTTGAATTTTTTGAATTTTAAATTTTTACTTTAAACTTTGTAGATGATCAACAGAATGGGCCATCTGTGTTTTCAACATAGGTACCATGATCATCACTTCGTGTTGGTTTACATAAAATGAGCCTAAGTATAATACATATAATTATAATGTTTCTCCCCCTCACAGAGAGGAGGAATATGTCCTAGCAGAGGAAACGTTATCCCACTGCTGGGATTCAAACTTCTCCCTAAAAGTAAAAGGGAGAGTGCTAACTGTGGTGGCTATTAAGCAAAGCAACTTGGAAAATTGACTTCAATATGGTTCTTCTCCTATTTGTTCCGGTAAACCAGCGGAACTGGGATTTGTGGAAGCTTAACGTTTAGTTATACTCTGACATTGGAACTGTGTCACATAAATCCTGGCGTCTTTATACTAGATTTAAGAGTAACCACCAGCCAGAAGATGTATGGTTACTATGGGAACTTAGGATCGTAATAAATTCACAAACCCTTCGCCAAACGCGTTACAGGAAGAACCCATTTTTCTCAATCAGAACATGGGAAATGACAACCATTTCCACTTCCAATTTGTTTTTTTTGCAACGAAAATACTTTCGATACATTTATCTGTCTGAACACTGATTTTTGTGTTTATTTAAAATATACAACTGAAGAATCTGCTAATTAAATCAAATAATAATTAAGGAACAATCAAGAAAACCGTATCTTAAAAACAACCTATCTGGAAACCGATCTTCCTTAAACATTTTACAATTACCCGCTATTTCAAACTTATTACCCCTTTCGCATTACGATTAGTAACCGAACCAAAAAAAAAGAATAATTAAACAAAAAAATATATTCAAGACGAAGAAAATCGAAATTGCCCCTCCAAGGGAGGGTGCGTTGCTCCCTGGCTCTCTCGTGCCACAAAAGAGATAAGTCAGAAGATTCATAATGCTCACGCACTATATTTTGAATTGTTCCTATACCCACACAAAATAAAAATGAGAATTGGGTGGTTGGGACTGGAATGCGTTGTTTTTTAATGCCACTAAACGTTTTTTTCTTTCTTATCAAAGACACTTTTATGAGAAAAATCAAACGACTTCCAAAAAAAACACAATTTCGGAAGTCGGTGTTTTTTGTTTAGAATTTTCGCTTTTTTGCCACCGACTTCTGAAATAAAAGTTATTATTCACTTGTAGTGCGTTTTTGGAAGTTGGTTGTTTTTTTCTTTTTTGTAAGACTTTTTTTCTCTTTTTAGTTGTGGTACCTACCACACACAAATTCGAATACCGCTACCTGCTATGCAAATAACAGTGACAGGAAGTTATTATAACATCATCCACATAGATTAAATGCAAAAAATGCGAATTATTGGAGCTAACTCAAAGACTACCAAAGCAAAGTTAATACAAATTATATGAGGCCACCGCGCAAGCTTCCTCTACAAAATAAGAATATCTAAAATCAGTCCACAATTGACGAAAATATTGATGAACATACATTTAAAAAAAAACACAGACGAACATAGAACCTCCTCGTTTTTGAAGTCGGTTAACGATATAAAACCTTCCTTTTAATATTCACGAAAAACACGATGATAAAAACCATGAAGTGTATAGAGTGCTACTAGCGGCACTTTATCCCTATCGGATAAATCGGATAATCGAACAAAATAACAAGTGACTGTGCCTTAGTGACAGTGACAATAACAATGCAATGCTTACGGTACTTTAGCCAGGCCAAAGCAGCGCCACTATTATGCCGCTAGCGGCACTTTATCCAATATGAATAGAGGGCCGCTAGCGGCACTCTATACACAAAAAACAATGGTCGATTTCTAAGCTGCATTGAAACGGTATCTCAATGAGCTACACTAACAAGTAAGGTGATTGCCATTTTGTGAGATTTATACCTGTGGTTATTTATTAAAAAAAAAAAAAAATCAAATCAAACTTTATTTGTGAACATAGTACATAAAAGGTCTTAAAATATACATTTTCGCGAGATCTATATGTTCTACCAATGCAATTGGTAACCAATGGATGGATGCATGTTCTTGGATTGGTATTGATCTACTTAGTGATCCAACTGCACAATTATCAAGTAGATCTATCGACACCCTGAATAGCAAAGAACCGTCGTCCATTGCCCCATACACGAGTCAAGGAATGTGCGTAGAGTTGCATCTATATTGTACAACTCCAGCACTCTCATGAGCCATGTATGTGTCACCAAGTCGTAGGCCCTCTTATAATCTGTCCAGCATATCGACAGATCTTTACGGGATCGAGGAATCAGCTGACATATGGCCATGTCGATGAGGAGTAGCTTTATTCATTTTATTTGTGTTTTTTATATAGGTACTTATTGCTGCCCTGGTCGACGTCATCAAATCCGGCTGTCGCTGAAAACTAGCGCTGTGGCTCTGTTTGCTCATATTTTCCCACGTATTTTTTTGTTCGTTTATTTTTTTCAATAGTGGACCTTCTAAACTTGCTTTCCACAGGCCATAGCTCCCGCTCGTCATTAGGAGTGGGCACGCAAAGGGAAATTATCCTCACTTAACCCTCCTGAAGGCGTTAACTGGCACCTCAGCGGAGAGCTCTCGCCCACGATTACTTTATTATACAGATTGGAACAATTTTTCTCTAGCTTGAAAAAATTTTTTTTGTTTCTCGAGTCTTGGGGAGGTTTACTCTAAGCTCCACGGAAGAAATGTGCATGGACCTATACCCAAATCAATTCGAAGTGCTGTAAATAAACGAATTATTATTACATATATCCAATACAGTAATATTGCCAAATTAATCAAAACAGCGAAATATTTGACAACTATTTGCGACGTTCCCCACTTTTAGAACAAACGCTCTTAATTGACACTTCATAAGACTTTTACTGTAAGAAAGAAAATAAATAAATAAAATAGCGTTTATTGGTATTACAGCAGAAAAATACACCGTAAAACTAATATAAACAGAAAACAATGATTATAATGCCAAAAGGGCCTCAGCAGGTAGGTAATAATTCGATGTCTACCTATCTACTCAAATTATATTATGCCTTGAATATTTTTAATTAAAACTGATTTGTTATGATAAACTGTGAACTAGAAACAAGTTTCGCAAATCATTTCAAGCAGGTATTTTCACAGCTGGTAATTTTCCCACGGCATTTGTTGATTTTATTTTGAAAATATATAAAAGATACTTAGAATTCTAGCAACAATTTTTATTTTTCCACCAATAAGAAAATATTTTCATAGTTCACAGAAAACTTAAGTCAACATTCGAGATTGTTTGTACAAGAACGAAAGAAATTTTCTTTTTTCTCGACTTCAAGTCCCAAATCACCGTTAACCGTACCAAATCTTTAATTCTGTCCCTTCAATTCACGAGCCCCGATTGTTTTTCCGAATGAATGCATCAAAATAACAATTCGTTAAGGATCCAGTGGCCAACCCTCCTCAACCCTCGTTCATTGTACCTATCTATTGTATTGTGCTTGTTACTGCACGTTCAAGAGTATAAAATCAAACGGGACAATAGAAATACGTAATTGTACTCTTTGGTGTTTTATTTATCTGTACTTGGCACTCTTTTTTTATTTTTTGTTGTGACCTACCCAAAAATGGAATTGGTACCTATGTACTATACAATTAGAGTGCGCGCAAGATAAGCCTGCGCACGACTGGTGGCGCTGGCGTGCTTAATCCTATGTTGTAATATTTAAAATCTATATTAATAATTTAATCTTAATATTATTATATTAATATTAATTAATTTAATCATTCTACAATTAATTTGACCTTACATAAACGACAAGACGGTGGCATAAGGTTAGTTCTGATTTCAGCCGCGCGCGACTTATCTTGCGCGCAGTCTAGGTGCACAAGTGATTATTCCCGGTTGAATTTGGAACAGATCTTTATGATTCAGAGACCCTTAACACGAACACGCGAATTAAACGTAACGTAAATTCAAACGATTTTGTATAAAAAATACAACTATCATATAGCATTTTCTTATAAGCGGCAAGCACAATTAGGATACACACCCATGGATATATATGAATAAAGCTTCGTGCAGACCAACGCGACGCGACGCCGCGACACGACTCGAACAATACAATTTCTAAGAAAACTTGACAGTATAACAATAACTGGTGTCGCGTCGCGGCGTCGCGTCGCGCTGGTCTGCACGAAGCTTAAAGTCTTAAAACCAAAGGATAATCTAGAATCTAGACAAAATCAAACTGGTTGCTAATTTAAGTTGTATGAATTATTATTTTTATTACATGACATTGATTTTACATTCTGTGATTACTTCCTCACACACTGACTTATTAATTGTAAAATTTTAAGAAAATCGTCTACTTTTACAATGTTTGTAAATATGTGAGAACCATGCATCTATCACATAAGTAATTAATTTATCTTTCGTTGCTTCATTTTTATTAATTCTTCTTTTTACCTATTGTGGTAACGTATTTTTTTTATTTTTTTTTTATTTGCCTCGTCTTCACATATAATTGTGTAACTAATGTACGTACATATGCAAAATATTGTAACACATTTTAAAAGAGTAACGGTGGAGTTTCTTGCCCATTCTTCTCCATACGAAAACTACCTTTTGGCAGGGGCGACTAGAATCAATTCAATTTTTTTGTAAACTTTGACGTTCAAAAGTGCCTTACAGGGGCCTATTTGAAATAAATGATTTGACTTTGACTTTGACCAAATAAATATTTAAGTGAATTTTTTATTTTATTGTTCGAATTTACGTCAGTACACGTCCGTGCTAGGCCCACTAGGTTACTTCGTGAGTAACCCTGAATGATTGTGAATCGTATTGTAATAGACTTGCAGAAGGTGCTCTTTTATCAAGTCCATGATTGGAGTTCATCAAAATTAATTTAATGTTAAGATTATGTTTTTGTGTCTTTACTGTGATCCTGGACTAAAAAAATCTTGTTAAAAAAGCCCATCTAATAGAAAAATGTAATGTATTCAAAATTGTTCAACCGTAGGTTATTTTAGGTTCGGTATATGAGTTTTCAGAGGTTAAATTCTACGAAGTAGTTATAACACGTTACATAAATAAAAACGAAATATATTATTTTTTTCCCTTTTGTATTAATTTGACAAAGATAAAATAAAAGTTCTTTCAATTATTTTTTGCTGGCCTCCCAGGAAAACTCGTGCAAACCCCATAAAAGTCACCGGAGGTTAAAATACCAAATAAAATGGCGAAATATATGAACTTAGAAACAGTTTCCTCGTATGTGGCCACCGTGTATGGCTTTGTGGTTACCCAATAATTTACCTGAAATTCGACAACTTCACTTAGATACATAACTCTATTTGAGTTTCGGTAAGTATTAACAAAAATGTTTTTGCCATAAGAGTAGGCACCTGTGTATGCGTTAACTAAAACAATATTTTAGTATTTATTTACGCGATTTAAGAGCTTTGCTAAGCTTGACTAGATCATGAAAAACATTAGGGTTTAAACCCAGTAAAATGCCATGTCATATTTCCAAAATATGAAACAGATCTGAAAATCTTTTGATACATTATACCTAGTGATATTAGTTATTATCCTTTCTAGAAGTAGGTTTCATGACAGTTTCTTATCAACAAAGACGAATGAAACGCAACTTAATTACAAGTGCTAATAGATATCTAGGAGACCTATTTCAGACTCGAAAGGATCCCTACTCTTTGTCCCTAGTAACCTAATCAGTAGTGTAAGGAGTACTGGCACTCGTATGATACTCCCTGGCCGCGCTACCAACTATAATTTATAAAGTAATATGATTTCCGAATTTATCTGACAAGAAAGAGAACAATTTTTGCACATTTTTTTGGTGTTTACTATGTCCAGGTGTGCCTAAATTTTACAAAAACCTCGTTGACGCGTTCAGGGAGTATCTGTACTCCCCAGCTGCGCTACCAAAACTACATTATATTTCATTATTCGTTAAGGTAAAAAAAAATTCATTACACAATACCGTACTTCATATGTACAATTCATATGTACTTTCTGAGTTTATCTTGGACATTATTGACATCGGTGAAGGAAAACACCGTGAGGAAACCTCGACTTATAGTTAATATAAGTCTGAAATCGCCAACCCGTCTTGAGCAAGCGTGTTGAGCAATGCTCGTGCCTTCTCTGTATGAGAAGAGGCCTTTGCCCTGCAGTGGGACAGTAGCAGGCTGGTATTATTATTATTATAATGTACTTATAATACCTATATGTATAAATGGTACAAGTTATCTAGAAACATATTTTTTTAAATATTTCACTGTCTTTCTTTTTCTTTTCGTGTGGTTAGTGACTAACCTGGTGTCAGAGTTTTAATGCCGCCCATGGGTCTCTGACTTGGCTTCACATGCCGTCGAGAAATATCTCTCAGGCATGCCGATTTCCTCACGATGTTTTCTTTCACTGTTTTTGAAGCAAGTGATAAATATACAATACGCACATGAATCCCAAAAGTCATTTCAATTAAGTCACTTTTATGCTATTGTTGAATCATAGTATTGCCCATGGACGGATTGAATAATTATGTTATGAATGTGAATCCGAAAAGTCAGAGGTGCGTGCCTTGGGTTCGATGTCGACACATTTGACCTGGCATTCCGACGGTCACACCACTAGGCTATCACTGCTCTATATTTCACTGTGGCGCGGCCAGATAGTATCACACGTGGCGCTGGGTACATAGTGATCAGCCACCTAGGATTGTGACGGCACCGTAGTTACACTTCTAATAAGAGTTCCCACTACATATCCATCCATATAATCTCCACTGGTATAAGCCTAATCGATTGCTACAATCAATCAATCGATAATAACGATATGTCTACTAATCCTATACTAACACAAATGTATAGAGGCAGGCAATAGACTGAAATCGGACCGCACGCCCGACAATCCCATTGACTCTGTGGCTTTGTCATTATGTCCATGCTAATATTTGTCCATCGACGCTCGCCAATCGATTGTTATGTCCACAACGTGTACTGGTTTAATGTTATTATATGGGTACAGCAATCTCAGAATTTTCAACCTTTTTCAAAGTAAAACCAAATAGTTAAATACTTTGTTCATTGAAAAGTTCAGGAGTATTTTTTAAATTTCCTGTTGCTAATTTTTAAGTCATCTATTTTAAGTCAGACTCATTTTCAAGTCTTGTTTAATTTTGTTTTTACATTAACAAAAATAATAAAATTTCAGTAAGGCGCATAGATTTTCATTACATTTTGTGAAATAATATAGGTAAAAGAACCCTTGTTATTTTTATTATTTGATATCGTCTGTGAAAAAACTCGTAGTCTCAGAAAAACTAAATAAGTGAGCCGTTCTTTACTAACAACTTCGAGTTTATTTCAGAAGATTACATAAATTCCATAAGGTTTATACACGCTTTCGAAAACTTGTTTTTATTTCTACATTGCTTATCGAAATTCGCATCCAGTTACGAAAACACCACGCATCAGAGCCAAGTCATAAATACTTTATATTTTCTTCAATCTTATTTCAAAAATATTTTGAATTGTAGATAGAGGTTGTAGGTAGAGGCCCATAACTCTAGTCTTTGAACCCGAATCATATAAAACCTTTTTTTAAACTCCAAGATATACCTGCCTAATCTCACGAAAGGTCAGAAGCAGAAAAAAAGCAATCAATTATATATCTGAATTTCTAGCGAATGAGGCAGGTAACACATAACATCACGCCTGCAATCCCGAAGGTTTAGGCAGAGGTGTACCTATGGATCACCCACATTTCGCCAGTTATGTTGAAGTCCATGTAATAGGGGGCGAGCCTATTAACATCAACTGGGCACAGATCCAGACTCCGGGCTCCTACTGAGAAGTTTCTGATAGAAAAACCCAATAAAACTTTGCCCTTTGCTTTATACTGAACCATAAGTACTAGCCATGCTTCTCGCCATTTAAATAGCCTGGGTGACTAATTTTCTCCTCAATAAACTACTAAATTCTGTTTGGTTTTATGTAACATTATTATTTAAGACGAAAGTCTTTTACCAGTGCGTATTGCGAGTGATGACCTATGGCACTGAAACGTGGTCGCTCACAATAGGCCTTATTAGAAGGCTAAAGTTACCCAAAGGGCAATGGAGAGGGCTATGGTTGGAGTTTCCCTACGTGATCGAATCAGAAATGAACAAAACTGATGACCAATGAGGCCGAAAGATTCTGGAGTGGCGACCGCGTAACGGAAGAAGTAGCGTTGGAAGGCCCACAAGGTGGACCGATGACTTTTTGATGGCCGCCGGAATCAGCTGGAAGCGGGAAGCACAGAACCGGTCGAAGTGACGATGCTTGGTGGAGGCCTATGTCCAGCAGTGGACGACTTTCGGCTGAAATGATGAGTATTTAAGCATCTTAAGATTCTTGCAGACATTATGTAACATTTTCCGAAAGCTCTCTGAAGATCTCTTCTAATAATGTACTTTAACTTAATAAGCATAAAGTTACACAAACTTTGTCCCCGTCATATCACGCCTTACTGAATATCGGAGACGTATCAAAGAAAAAACGTCGATAAACGCTCAAGTGGCTTCATTTCCCAAAGTGTTACAACATTCTGTTCAATCCACTTTTATGTGAGGACGAAACACGTAGATACCTTTATTGAAAGAGTTTCGGGGCTACCAGGTGTCTGTACAAAAAATGTCAAATCTTTTTAAAATAAGCCGTTATCGGGGAAATGCTTCACTGGAATTGCTGTTGACGTGAATAGAGTATCTCTTGTCGATTTATTTAGCGCTGCCATAATAATTGCCACAACTTCCTGCTATATAATGAAATGAACTTGTTTTACAAGCCTTCTTGATCTTCACTACAATGATCGGTGATAAAAACTGACAGATCCAATGTGCTTGGATAACGGAACTTTTAAAGCACTATTTGGTATATAAGGTATAAAAGCCTTGTGCGATGTTTACCCATCGCACGAGGCTTTTTTTATACCTAATATAATCCACAAATGACAGATCCGAGCAAAAACCAGGGCCCTAGTTAATAAAACCGATAGGCGACAGGCCACACGCGATAAGTAAAAAAATAATAGTTTTAGAACTTAATTGAACGGCACATGTCATGTGTCAATTTCGTATATTTTTTTTAGAAATAGTCGTATTTTCAATTATATTATATAAGCCTAAGGAAGACAATGCGTTGAAGGAAGCGGCATCTAAGAGGGTATATAAGGGCAATGTGGATTACAATGTGTACTGCAATCAAACAGACAGACAAGCTATTGTGGCTCAGTCACTAGTACAACTATGACAGTTGACGTTGCTTGATCACACACAAAGTGTACTGTAATGAGGGTTGGTACTCGAACTGGAAGCTTATCAGCTTATTGTCTAGAAGCACTATTATTATTCACTTTCTGTTACGATAAACACGTGGAGATATTTTGGATTATCTTGCAAACAGACATACCCTTAAGCATATATAATAATGGATATGGACAAGACCTCCGCACAAGTAGAAATGTATGTAAGCTTAAGCTGAAAAATGGCTTTTTAAAACTAGACGGCAGAGAAGTAATTTATAGGTGTATGCACATTATTTTCTGGAGAGAAATGAGTCACAAAACAGACGGAAGTTGAGACTCGCGTCTGTATTTCAATTTTTACCTGCCTAGTAACTACAAAGTAAGTGGGTAGGTACTTTTGTAAAATTTCTAAAACTCCCCAAAACTTAATCCTGGTATCACCACCGGCTCTGTATTGTCCATTCGTCACACGTAACGTCTACGTATCGTCGTCACGTAGCGTCCTATAGAAAACTTTTATTGCTTGCCGTAATTGGGACATCGAAATACAAACTACTTGCGTTAAGGCTAAAGTTTCTTCGACAATTTTAGACTGAAGAAAGTTTGTATTTCTGATATCATAAAGATACTGTAGGAATATTTGGCTTTCTTCATATTTTATGAAAAAAGAAAATACTGTGGCAGTATTTTTTAGCACGCTGTTTTCTTAATACTGCCTCCTAGTTACTTACCTATACTTTCAGGCTAAAACTGGGACAGTGCTTATTTATGCACAGAATGGCGTGGCAAACTATATTCCTAAAGCCGCAAATAAAAACAAAGTTTAATTTTATTTTACATTCATTGCGAACATCGTTCGGTTACGCCACAAAACCTTAATTTGAAAGTTAGTTTGAAAACGTGGCTAGATTTTACGATCACTACGTTTAACAGTCTTTACTTTCATGAATCTAAAAGAACTCCACGATTTTCCTAATCAATTTAGAACATTTGTTTAGGTAAAGAATACTTTGCGTAACCGAGCCTATATTTCGCGTGTTGAATTGTTCTTCAAATTGTAAGAAAATCGTTTTCACGGGGGAATGGGAATGGTTTGAGTGGCTGTCATTCATCGGGTATTGGGCAATATTGAAACCTGGTTCTCATTTTAATTAAGAATGACGAATGGTTGATGTCAATCACGCAATTCGTTATGAGCACCCCAATGAATATCTGTCTGCTTTCAGGTTTGTTTGATTTACGTTAAATTTTAATTAAGTTTTTTTTTTTTTTTTTTGAGGATGGGAAATTATCAAATAACTTCTCCCGCTCTGGGCGGAGCGGGAGGGCGTGTCAGACTTTTACTGACTAAAACCCACCCGTGTTCCTTCCGTTGCCTATGTGCCGGGGTCGCGATATCCCTTTCAGACAAACCCGCAACCCCGGCAGGCATTAGCCCTTCCGGACCCCGTCAGTTGGTGCTGACATCTCTTTGAGGCGCGCGTGGAACACAACGCGCCGTCGACCCGGGCCTGGTCCCTATCGGACGGCGAGCTACCCATTGCTCACCGTCCGCAAGCCCGCGCCTGCGGTGGCCGGAAGTCGGCTCTCGACTCCCGACGCCCGGGGCGTCTCCTGCGGCGACTAGGGGCGCGAGGGCGCGAATCTTGCCTCTCCCTCGCGCGCTCCGCCTCCTCCTTCGCAAGCATTACTGCTTCGCAGAAGGAGGTGACGGCCTCCCATGCCCTCTCGCTCCGGACCATGGCCTGAACCAGGGCCGGACGCGAGAGATCGCCGCCGCCGATCGCCTCCGTGAGGACACGGTGGTGCTCCGCCCAAGCTGGGCAGACCTCCACCGTATGCTCCACCGTGTCCTCCGGGCGATCCACACAGTGGTGACACCCGGGTGTTTCCTCCCGCTTTATCCTGAACAGGAACCTCCCGAAACAACCATGTCCGGTGAGGACCTGTGTCAGGCGGAAGGTGAGGACGCCGTGGAGCCTCTCTAGCCACTCCTCAAAGAGGGGTCTTATCGCCACAATTGTGGCGTGCCCAAACCTACCTAGATCTACCTTTTACATGAAATGAAATCCACCTCTTTAATTGATAACGTAGCTCCTAACAAGTGTTCTACTGCCGTTTCCTGTAGGTAACGTAAAGTTTGGAGGAGCCGGCAACTCATTTTCATGTTATGGTTAATTTTCCTTGTTTATGTGTGAACTTCAACAGTTACGGCTAGTTAGACGGGAGTTGGGTTACTATTTCGATCAAAATGTTGTGTTATTATTTTAAAGGTTAGGTTAAAATATGTGTTCACTTTTGTTTTTGTAGAAATCCTAACTAATATTTTATAAATGCGAAAGTGAGTTTGTTTGTTACGCTTTCACGGTAAAACGGCTGAACGGATTTGGATAACTTTGGCACATGGGTAGACCATGACCTGGAAAAGGACATAGTGTACCTTTTATATCGATATTCCCACGGGATCGAGACTTATGCGGGTGAAACCGCGGGGCGCAGCTAGTATATCTATATTTTTGGTTTGATAATTGGGATATTTCGCACTTAGTGTTCCAATTTTTGAAGTTCCATCGGAAAGCAAGAGTGAAATAGAATAAATATTAAAAATTGAAAATATTTTTAAACTTAAAATATTTATTTTGAAAATATTATTTAAACTTGAAAATATTAATATTGAAACTATTATTTAAACTTGAAAATATTTTAAACCTATTTATAGGTTTCTACCTAAGTACTACTCACATTAATAACCTGTCATTTTGCCCACAAATTAACCCATCGAGAAAATTACGGCAATCAAAGTCTGGCCCTTGACACAATACTTAATTGAATGATAGGATTATTTGTAATGGGAATCTAACAGGTGTTGTTACTTAATAAGAGTTCTTTGTATTACACAAAACACCCCCTCACAACAGGGAGATATTAAGCCTTAGTGTCGAAAGCTGACATCTCTACACACTTAACACCTTGTTTACCATACAAATTATAATGTAGGTATCTATAGCTTCCTTATAAATAAAAATACTTTGAAAATACGTTTTGTATGGAGAATTTTAAAGAAGTTGCATTTTTCATACTAACATTTTCTTAATTTATATAACAACCATGAACACTATGTTTTAAAACTTTTATGCACTAATGTTTAAGCGACTAACTAAGATAACGTAATATGCCACTTAGATTAAGCGACAAAAATAAGTTTTGGCTAAGTTAAAACAAATAGTGGTCATTTCTGCTAACAAAATGAGGAGTCATTTTTATTAGACAACTACCAATAGTAAAAAAACCTTACTACTTATAGTTTTCTAAAAATAAAAAATAAAAAAACCTTACAACTTATAGTTTTCTAAAAATAAAAAACCTTACTACTTATAGTTTTATAAACATAAAAAAATAGGTATTTTATATGTTTAGAAAACTATAAGTAGTAAGGTTTTTTTTACTATTGTTAGTTGTCTATGATGGTCATTATTCGATATAATACCAAGCAATTTATGAATATTTTAAATCATAGAAGTGACATGGTTCTTTATTTGTGAAAAAAAACGCCAATTATATAGGTAATATATCCGTGACTGTCATTTTTCTTATTATGTTTTCTTCTTATTTTATTTATATCATCATAATTTTTTTTTTTTTATTTCATTCCATTTAACAATTCCAAAGTGCCAGTAAATGGTTTAATTGGAATAAATGATTTGAGTTTGAGTTTAAGTTTAGTTTGTGATCTTCCTGTGCGACTCCCAATAAATACTTTTTCTTACTTCCTTATCATGGCAAGTAGCTTTTCATAATATTATTCAATCATAAAACACCCAATACAATCTTCTCAACACACTCCATTCCTTGTCATAACATTCTTCAAAAAACAATATAAATATAAAAAGAGCTGCGTACAGCATTAACAGTCGCTTCGGCAAACGTCGGCACACTCTTTCAAATGAGATGGCAAGTAATTTCGTGAAAACCCAGTTCTGAAATAAATTATTCATCGGCGACGAAACGCCTCAAGCCCGTATTCATTTCATTTCTGAATCTGAATTCTACTTTTCTTTCGCGTTTTTTGCCAAACCTTACCTTTAATAAATTTTATATAAGCCCTAAGATTAAACAGCGAAGTGCTACTGGAAGGCTTCCGATAATATTGGAGATTGGTTATATAATAAAATTGTAACTAGTACTCCGTTGTACAATGAATTGTTAAGAACAGATATTTGTTCTGGGATTCTGTATTGGCAATTTTGTTACGTACACATTGGTAACTACTTCTTGGAAAGTACGCTTACTTTCCAAGAAGTACTTTTGCATGTTTATGAATTTCTTGTAAGAACAGATGAAAAATTATGATGAATTAAGCATTTTTACCAAAAGGAGGACAATGTTCTCAATA
The DNA here is from genome assembly GCA_914767755.1 of Agrochola circellaris. Taxonomy (NCBI): domain Eukaryota; kingdom Metazoa; phylum Arthropoda; class Insecta; order Lepidoptera; family Noctuidae; genus Agrochola; species Agrochola circellaris. The sequence goes on from OU611853.1 coordinate 8,723,906, forward strand.
AATCTGAATTAAATATAAATTTTATTCAATTTTCAAGTATTAATTATATTTTTACGATTCCATTTTGGAAAAAAAAAATTGATTGATTTGGACCACTTTGCGACCGATTTTCCGTGAGGTTTAATCAATGTGGAGACGGTACCTACAGCCGGCAGTTCTGTGTCACTGCCGGCTGTAGGTACATGCGACACAAAAAAAAAATAGACTCTGATACTACCTACTGCAGTCTCAGACTAGTCAAATGGAATCCCGCAAAACCATCTGTATTACATACATAGCTATTTTTCAAATCCTCGTGCAACCGTGATGTATTAAAAAAGTTTTCAATTTTGCTTGCGTTGACCGGTTGCCAGCTCTCCTTCACTTTAAATGGAAATGTTGCTTGAATTCCTACTACGAAAAAATATGATTTCAAAAAGCTGTCTAGTAAGACAAGCTGGTAGATAAAAGTTGGATGTTTACATATTTATATCAACGTCAGTCTCATTCCTTCTTCAATCATAACTTTTCATAAGTATACAAAGTGACTGCCTATCAGATCTCCACAACCCAGTTACTGGGTAACACGATACCCATTGGTGAGACTGGTTGTCAGACTTTCGGGCTTCTGACGACCCGTAACGACTGTCAAAGATCCACAAATGACAGCCTGCACCAATTGCTTAACGTGCTTTCCGAGACACGGAGGAGTCTCGGTATGTAAAGATGGTCACCCATCCACGGACCAACCCCCGCAAGCGTAGGTTAACCTGATGGATCGACCCGTGCGGCTGGTATTACTTAGCCAGCGAGCTTTAGAACTTTTCATAAGTGTACACGGGATTTTTTTCTTTAAAATGCAAATTACAAAAAAGAAGTCGGGAGGTATCGTGGGACACCCAGTTGGAACGAAGTTCCTTCCACTGTATATTATGTATTAATACAGAGCCACCTAGTATGGTTTCAAGTTTTAAGTTTCAAAACTCTTTGACACTTGAAACTGACTTTTTCGGGCATAACGCTTTTTCGTTCGTTTAGTTAAACTCCTACCGCAAGCCGGGTTATAGAACTCATGCACACTTACCTACAAAATAAATCATTCCATAAAATTCAAACTATCGCTGAACAAGGAACTCCGGCCCATGAACCGTCTCATATCCAACTGAAACTTTCAGCCGTTATCAGCGCCTGTAATGGCCGCGATCGGTTCACGCTTGCAAACTAAACTCATTGGCAGGCCTCTCAAAATATGACATAATGATAGTACAAGATAACTGGGACACATAATTGCTGTTTAGAATGGCTACGAGCCGAGGGCTATGTGGCAATCTTAAGGAAACTACGCAAAATTATCCGTATTACTATAGTTTAATTTTCGGATTTAATTTTGTTGATTTTATGAATGAATAATATTGTACCCGAGTTTAGTTTTAGTGGAATGTCGCGCGAGATCAATAGATACTGTTTGTGTAAGAAATTAGACGTTTTGTACCAGCACTAATTGGCTAGGTCTAACGGCTGTGATTTATGTATATTATTTGCTATTAATTTGGTATCAATTGACTTTAGGATTCATTGAATTATTGTAACTAATAAAAGAAAAGGATGCCTCCATCGTCCCAAAATACCTACCTCTTAGAATGTTTTCACCTGCTTAGCTTTTTAACATATTTCAATATTACCCAAATCAAGAATTTAAAAAAGACTTAATTTCGGCAGACAAACAAAAATAAACATTTCTATGAAACCTACAAATATTTTGTAATAATAAAAACGTGTTTCCACCGTCTTCATCCACAAATATAAAATATCGCCACATTGCGAGCTGTTATTTTTTCTCCCTTCCTTACATAATTCTTCGGTCCTCAACTTATTGTTATCCCTCGACTCTCATTTTCCAACATAAATCAACTTGCAACAGCTGCAGCGGTGCAAAACGACTAAAATATGAAATAATACGGTCCTTTAATGTAGGTACCTTTTTCTGAGTCGGATGGAAACTCCATCTGGAACAACTCGATTTAGTTTAGTGTTTTTTCAAAAAGCAACTTATTTTGTACCTATTTTAAGAAATACGAGTACCCAATAAAATGTGTGTTTATATGTATGTATCCATTTATTAGTATTTATTCTTGTATTTTGTAGTTATTTAGCTATTGGACTAGCCGTTATGTTCCACCTGCAATATTTTGTCTCTTCATCATCCGAAGTTTGATTGGGAGAGAATGCAATCAATCTGCCTAGCCTTTTCCCAACTATATTGGGGTCGGCTTCCAGTCTAACCGGATGCAGCTGAATACCAGTATTTTACATAGAGCGACTGCCTATCTGACCTCCACAACCCAGTAACTGGGTAATACGAATGGGAGAGAATGCCTCAGGCATTAAGTCGGCCTTTGTACCAACATATTTTTTTACTCGTCCGATATGTTTAAATCTATACATACTTACATACAAATAAATACAATTGAAGTGTCTGTTTGTACAGACACGTACAGCTGATGGGACTGACATACGCATTGCGGTTATAAATGTCCCTAAATAAATAAAGAAAAAAAAATAACAGCTTTTTACAAAATGCATAAAAGAGGATATACAGTACTAATAACAAAAAAAAAATTCTTTTTATATGTCTGTCTATTTGTTTGTTCCAGCTAATCTCCGAAACGGCTGGACTGATTTTGACGGGACTTTCACTGGCAGATAGCTTATTTATTCATTTAAGGATTACCAATGAGATACATTACAATTATCTTTTACAATAATAAAAACTTATATAATATACCTTATTCTGTAATACACACTCAATTACAGGTAACCACAGCTTACACATTATCGAGTACACATGCTCTGAATACATAATTAATTAAATTACATTAAGAATACATAAAAATAGCTAATGTTATAAGGAGTAACTAAGGCTACTTTTATTTTTTAGAAAATAATTAGAGTCCACGCGGGCGAAGCCGCGGGCTATAGCTAGTAAAATAATATTTTGAGTTCATTATTAGACACGGGATTTAAATTTAGATTTAATTTGATGTATCTGGATCTAACCACAGCAATTATAGGGGCTTTAATTGAATATAATATTGTATATCGTATATTGTCAATATATTATACAATCTTAGTTTTTGTTTAAGGGAAACCTCTTAAGGGGTCATTGTACACATCATTATGAACAACTTTCACTATGGGACCAATGCTGAAATCGCGAAAAAAATATCAGCTGTTCCCTACATTTATGTTCGCTTAACTCGTCAAAATGTAGGGAACAGCTGATATTTTTTTCGCGATATATACCTATAGTTTTTTTTTTCGGGACAAAGAACCCATAGTGTGTTAGTAACATAATATGAAAACAACTTATTATCTAGTGTTAGTACCAATCACCCTCTGCACAAACTGCTTTACAATTGGAGAGCTGAAGCTCTCCCCTACAGTTCTCAGGATGCTGTTGAGACTGTCTCTCACCTCTCCTCAGTAGTGAAGCTGTTTTCTTGCGAACAATCACGTGAAATCCGTCGGTACGAGCTTGCGCAAACATTTTCGACGCGCTGCAGTAGTGAGGAAGTCCCAACAACATCCTGAAACCATTGTTGTACTGGACACGCAGGACAGGATAGCTCGTGTACAGACTCTAGCAATAAGCCTTGAAAATAGTGACCTATATATACCTTTACAATTTACAATTTCTTTAGGTGGTTTTTAATTATTGATATCTTTATTTGTATGTATAGATTACATATAATATTACCAGGGTATCAAATCCGGTAGCCTGAAATATATTATAACTGCCCTTCATTTATTTACCTAGCTAAAAAGTAAGGCATAATAAAAGCAAAACAGCAATCGCAAGTTCAATAATTCCATAAGAACTCCAACTGAATCGCTCACACAGCACACAAGCAATACCTAATTACGTAACGTGCACCAGCAATTTAAATCTGATCGGAAATTGGGTCTATAATTTTATTAAGCTGTTGTGAGTGGCATATTGGTGCGGTTTAATTAACAATTCACCCCAAAATACGGGCGGACCGGCCCATAACTCAGCACTGACATGGATTCCTGTGACATATCCGATATATGGCTGCACCTATGCGACTAAATGTAAGCTTATCTTGAACGTTTTGTGGACTTTTGTTAGCTTCTGTTCCTGTTTGACATGTATGTTTCGCTTCCCTGGATTTTTATGAGGAAATCATGACAACCCGTCATGATTTATTTCACAATTTTGAAATTGGCTCATTTGTTTGGGTTGTGATTTATTCAAACTATGTGTAGTTAAAGGTTAAAGATGATGCTGGACCACTTCTGTCATTTGCTGCTCTAGATTGCTCTAATTTTTATGGTCTACACGCGGGATTATTTCGTATCGATATTGATGTATTTTATGGCACAAATCACTTTGTAGGGTTTCCGTAGTCATCATCATCATCATCAGCTTATAGCAGTCCACTGCTGGACATAAGCCTCTCTAACTGCATGCCATTCAGCTCGATTCTCGGCAACTCTCATCCTGCTGCTACCAGCTACCCTGCTAAGATCGTCGCTCTACCTACCCTGAGGACGCCTTACCTTAGGTTTGCCGATTCGCGGTCTCCACTCAAGAACACGTCTACCAACGGTCCAACGCTCCGACGACCGATGGACCGTTGGTAGACGCTGCTGAAGTGGCAGTGGGTCAGCCATATTAGCCGTAGAACCGATGTTCAACGCTAATATGGCTGACCCACTGCCACTTCAGCTTACTTATTCTGTGAGCTATGTCGAAAACTTTGGGGTTTCCGTAGGCATTCATACAATTAGCTAGTTCGCTTATAATTATTCCAGCACTCATGTATGTATAGATATTGTCCATAAATATTTTAATAAATCTGCTTAAAAGTTACAACAGTGATTGATTTTCCTTTGAAGTCAATGTTAATATTCGCGTCTCGTACCTAATAAGAATTTTAAGTGAGCACTAACTAACATTTTTCAAATTAAGCGAAGTTATTTTTGAAATTACAACGCGTACTAAAAGTTGGGCCAGAGCCTTAAACTTTATAATTACATACCTTTTTGCTTTGAAATTTTAAACTTTGTTAATTTTACTAGAACGTGGAGATAAAGAATAATGATCAAAGTAAATAACAATCATTTTGAAATCTTTGTGGTTGTTCTGAAACAAGTTTATATTTTTATTCACAAAATAAGTTAATTATTAATACGTTTGGCAGTAGGTGATTAAGTTAAAGTTTCATGGAGGCAATTAAAAAAAAAAAACTGTATAACTGTAACTACATGAATTTTCAGAAAGCAGAAAATCCAATATTGGACTTGTAAAAAGTAGGTACGTATGTATGTGTCGCAGATGGATTGTCGATTCCGCTGTTTTACAAAACCGCTAGTTGTTTTACAAAACAGCTCCGTTATCCATTATCAGAACTAAGAGGGGCTTCACTTCACCTCTGGAATGAAAGCACTTGTATTTTGCATGCAAAGTGTAGTCATAATGAAACCGTCACCAGAAATGCTGCCTAATGTGCTGGATTCTCTTCCAGCGATCGGACCGCGTGATGTTGGCTTCAGTCACTTGAGGATGTGGTACTGATTAGAGTGGTCGTCCAATTATAAAGTGAAAAGAAATGAGGGCAGAAAAATCACTGCAGAAAGAGGAGCAAGACGAGGTGAATTAAAAACCACCTGTATGTGAGTGAGACAGATAACCATCTTGCATCTTTGCAGGTTAAATGGGTAAGATGCAGTACCTAATCGTTTTAAATGATGCTTACAAGATTTTACAGCAGCTTCAGCCAATGAATTGAAATGAGGGCTGTATGCAGGCGTGAACATGAATGTGATACATTGCTGCCTTATTGCAGATGCAACATTTGATGATTGCAAGAACCTATACACCTCATTTGATGCGCCTTCGGAAGTGATGCTTCGAAGCTTGCCACGATGTGCCACGAAAGGATTTCGAGGGACCATGTAGGCCTCAGTGGTAAATTCGGTGATGAGCTCCGCTTGCTGATTGTGATCTTGATTCATGAATATTGGGAGGGTCATCTGGGTCCAACGAACCAACGGCTAGCATACCTGAAGCAAAAGAAAACATTCCAGCATAAATACTCCAAGAAATTCACCAAAAGCTAACACAGACATAAAGATGAAAAGAAGTGGCTAACATACATGATTTCTTTCCAAAATACTTTCCTCAATAACGGTTTACACAAATCCTATCTACACGAAATGTTTAAGCTGGGTTAAGTACGGCCCTCATTTGGGGCTACCATCCGACGTTTACCGTAGTAAAAAAAGTTACTCATAATAATAAATACCAATTTATCCAGCGGTAAACGTCGAGTCTGGCCATAACCATGGTTTTTCAAAACCTGCCCTGAACACGTTCGCACAATCTAGTTCCCTTATATTAATTCGGGAAATGGGAAAGGAAAAGTCTATGAAAATACAAAGCCCATGAAAATTATGTTACTTTTGTAACGAGCTACTGTTATTTCTAATAATAACGTTGTTTCAGCTCCATATTATTTCTGCCTAAACAAAAATAATAGGTAACGATTCTTTTTTCTCTCTGTTTTTTCACTCTCATCTCTTCAGATACCTATTTTAAATTAATTCATTAGAATCGTAAAACCCAGTTTAGAACTCAGAATTTTCATCACAACACAGGACCTTCTCGTTGAAAATACAAAAGAAAATCGGAAAACTGAAAATTGAAAAAAAAACCAACTGTTACGTATTTGCCATCAATTACTAACAACCCGTTTAGGTCAACAGGGCGCTCCATTAAGCTCTCAAAACAGTGAATATTTTGCTTGCACGCGCTCGCATAATTTTAATCAAAAATTTATTAATATTTGCCGTTCCCGGGAACATTATCCGTTACGGCATTGCCAGTTACAAAACAACAAACATGATACCGCCCTACGCGATAACTTCGTTAACGCAAAATGGGCCTTCAATAGCTAAAGTTAAATTAGGTTAAAACAAAATAGCAGGGGTAAGAAAATAGCTGTTTACTTTTCTACTTACTTTGTATAAACAAATGAGGTTAATACGTAATCAAGATATGCGTGATTACGAACGCAATTGGAAGGAAGTTCGCGACGACATTGTTGAAGTTTTTCTGCTTTAAATGTGTCCCAATTGTATATAGCAACGCTGAGCATTATACTTTTGAGTTTTCACATTTCAAAACGTTGGTAAGTTTTTGAGCATTATAAGTATTTGTTACAGATTCTGTAGGATATTCCAAGCTTAACGTGGCTACTCACGATCCGAACATTTGCCATACGGCATGGCGCTCTTCGCCAAACGCCAGGCGCTCTCCAACAAAATGTATGAAGCACAGCTTGGCCACAGCTTAAGGAAAATTTAAGAGCAGCAAGCCTAACCGGAATTTAATCATGTTCTTATCTAACTAGTTAAAACCAAAAAAAAAATATTTTACTGCACGAAATGAGTATCCACATATTTCTTATCTATTCGTTAAAATATCATTTTTGTAATGGCATAAAATTCCAATATATCTTTGTCTATTTGAACGATATTACGATGCAAACATTTTAATATTATTATGATATCGTGAAAGAGCTCCCTTGAGTTTTCCTTGGATGGCACATTACTTTAATATAGTGCTTTATATGAAAACAACCTAATTTGTTTATGAAAAATCGTCGCTTCCACGCAAGTCAAATTACACGCGACTTTCGAAAGACAAAAACTATTAATTTTACATTTTTTTTACACAAATTGTATCCTTAATTTTCATGTTTTGGTTTCAGGTAGTTCATTACACTCCAATAAAGTCCATAAGCATGACTGGAATTCTATAGTAAAATTGTTCAAAACCACATCTAAAATCAACATCAATCATGACATCAATTTTCAGGTTTCCACTTACATAGTTAGAATAGCGACAAATTGTTAAATAACTACACAAAAGCTAGTTATTTTCAAATTCAGAAACCATTTGTCACAACTAGCACAAAATTAACAATCCGCAAAGGTCACTTAATTCCCTGACGCACACCTTTTAACATAGAGTAGTAAGTAAAATGGAGTAACCAGTCGACAACAACAGTCAGAAAACGTCAAAGAATCATATGACGTAAGTCTCGGGACGTCGCGGTCGGTTGTCCAATGACAGACGATTCTTCGAATGCGAATTTGAATACACTTTAGAAACCATTCCATTTATCCTCTACTCCGTGGCTTATGGTACAGTAGGCGACATTTTTTCACCACCTCTTTAATATTTTTCACAACGGCTAATGTAGTAAGTGCCAACATCGATCAATCATGGCATTATGTGGGGATCAACGATATTCGGTTGCGTGTTTGCCGTGCGTGACATGGTAGTACTTGCCGACATCGGTTCATATTAGCCGAGTCGACCGACCTAAACTAGATAGATAGGTATAAACGACTGCGTTTATCGAATTATGTTACCCGTTTATTTATTGCGGTATTGAAATATGGATTATGTGGATAACGATGGGTATTTTGGTAGCATTTTCCTTATGAGATACAGTGTAATGTGTATAGGTGCTTCTTTTATTTAGTTTTCCTATTTAGATAAAATAATTGTGTCTCTGTAATAATAAGTTACTTCATTGGATTCTGGTATAATTTTTTCAGAAAATTAAACATAAGTAAGTAAACTTGTAGTCATTAATCGTGGCTCGTTATACCGATAAATATTACTTACTACAATGACAACAAAAGCCTTTCATGAATTGTTTTAATGACCTGAATTCACTTATGTTGCTGTGTCACTAACTCCGATTGTCATCAATAAACTTCGTGCGAATATAAAATCCAAACGATCACCACAAACTGATCCGCACAGAAGTTTATTGAGATCAACACAACTTGATACATGGCAGCGAATCTACGATAAGTGCGGCGCCAAATAAAGAGAACACCTCTAAGAAGGGAATTAATCGTAATCACTTAGCTGAACGGCCACTACATCTATCACATAAAGAAGTCGAGTCACGAAGTGTGTGCGAGGTTAAAGTGTCGGATGCTCACTTGTTTGAGAAAACCGCAAATAAATATTCTCGAGTACGACTAATTGGTTCCCGTTGGATTCGACAGGCGTCCGGGTCGGGTACTGTGGTCCGCCGCATAATTTATTGGGCTGACTGTACCCGCTGTGGCGCGAACGGGACGCGTATTTACGAAGCTCTATTCAGAATCATGCACCTGAATCTAATAGTTACGTATTCTGCGGCTGTTATTAATATCGGGATGGGTACTTGAGGTCGCTGAATAAGAAATGGATACGCGGGGTGTTTATTACGGCCCTGTTTGTGTGCTGAGGATCAGCCTTTTGTGTTGTATGTGTGTGCGTCTGTGTGTTTGCAGATGTTGTTACGTCAATGAACGAACTCGGCTGTTCGATTTTTCCTTAGTGACGCAGTATGTAATCGTTCTCGAGATTTATTCTCGCTCTCAAATAACCTAGAAACTTGTGAAAAGATGAATCAGCTATTTTAATCCCTTCAATCAAATCATCGACTTTTCAATAATGATTATTCTCTATAATACTGTTTTCATTAAGCTTTATTGCGAATACCAAATAAGTGGGCACTCAAACTCAAACTCAAAGCATTTATTTCAAATAAACCAATTACAGGCACTTTTGAATTGTCAACGGGATGGTCAGTCAGAAAGATGAAGCTAAATAGACTCAATTACAAACAAAATAATGACAGCTATTTAAAATGAAAAACTCATTTACGGCCTATAATACACAGGCATGAAATGTTACATAATGGAAACAATCGCGATGAGGACAACAAATGTGAATTTTATTTTCATTCTTTCCACGTTACGCAATCATTAAAAGCTACGATCCGTAATAAATGTAAAGTAGGTGACCACTCCAAACCTCACTTCCGGCAGTCTGTTGGTGCCATTGTTAATGTAATATCCACACTGAGGGCCGTCGGCTTTTATTCTTTACAAAATCCCCACTGAAAAGCTAACTCGTAAAACATTAAATTGATCTTGAATAATTCCGCTCGTGGAAAATTGTAGATCCGTTTTTCACTTCTTTAGCTCAACGTTTTTGCCCATTTGGATTCCGGAGCGTATCCAACTGAGCCTGTTATCCTCTAACTTTGCCTTCTCGTTGAAAAACTCATGCTATTACCGTAAATATCAATTTGTATGAAACTAGAGGGAGGAGACGTTGCCCCCGGGCAGCACAACTTAGCCTGCTACAGTCAGTTACAAATTGAAGTGGCTACTTACAAGGATTTAGGATTTTAAATGTCACATTGGCTTACGATAGAACTTTAAATTGGGGAACATTTCAGGTCATAAAAGTCCGGAGCTTTATTATAGTTACCGAACAGTTTCGCTGGCGCTCGTGATATGTAAAGTCCAAGTTTTTTACTCGTGATTAGATAACTATTTATGAGGTTTTCAAAGTTCTAACTGCATTTATGAGTGAGCGGAGCTGTTCCCTCTATGCAGTTCGTTTCGTTTGTTAGCCATATAATTTTATGGAGGGAGGAATACTATCATTGCGTTGGGTTCAGTATTCTGAATTTCTAAAATCCTTAATACTCCACTAACAGTAAATATAAGATCATTCTTCCGCACTGAATTTTAAATTTACTTTCCATGATAAAGCCTGTTTATTTTTAGTATATTCGTGTATTTGTGTATATTTATTTGTGCTTATATTTATATATGATTAGGCAAATATATTATATTTATAGTTTGTAATAGGTATATGTGTATCTTTATTTTATTTTTTTATTCCTCATTTTTCCTAATTGCGCCTACCACTGTTTATCTCTGCATCACCCAAAGGTTGACTGGTAGAAAATACCTATAGCATAAAATCTGCCTCTGTACATTTCTGTGCTTGAAGTACTAAATAAAATAAATAAATAAATATGTTTAGTTTGATCAAACAAACCAGCCAGTGTAATTATTTACACCATTCACCTAACATGGCTACCCGCCTTTAGTACCTTTTACATGTTCACACGTCGAATAACGAAAACAATTGCAAAACGTTCTCAGTTCCAACCAACCGATTGTATTTCAAATCTGAACCCGCAAGTCTGTATGTCCTGACTTGAGCTCGAATAAGCCAGCTTGAGACATAAAGTGACTTACCTACGTCCCGCACAATCTTCCTTGCAATTTCTGCTAAGAAAACGATTGTGTCGACCGCTTTCTGGAAGTCACTTACAATAGACTGTGGTAGCACGTTCGGTGATACAACGTATCCTGTCGTTGGTTTTGGAGGGAAAAGAGCTGTATACTCCGTGACGAAGGTCGAGCCACGGCTCTTTTTATCTGACTCAAATACTCAATACTCAATTCTTTATTGCATTCATTCCAAATCATTCTGCCTCTAGCCTTTTCCCACCTATGTTGGGGTTCGGCTGACTATATTTTACACGAAGCGACTGCCTATCTGACCTCCACAACCCCACAAATCTAGAAACTGGGTAATACGATTAAGACTGGTTGTCAGACTTTCGGGCTGTCAGAAGCCCGAAAGACTGCCAACCAGTCCTAACGACTGTCACAGTTCGACGAATGACAGCAGACAATCGTAAAACACGTTAAGCGGTTGGTCCTCCGCTTAACGTGTTTTCCGAGGCACGGAGTCTCGGTATGTAAAAATGGTTACCCATCCATGGACCTACCCAGGCAAGCGTTGCTTAACCTGATGGATCGACCCGTGCGGCTCTTATTTCTTAGCCACGACCTCCACTTTTTACCCGACTGTACCATATTAACAAAAATACGTTTTTTTTTAACAGTCTAAAGTCACTATGCAAATATAAAGATAAAAAAGCACTGACTGACTGCCCCGTTGGTGTAGTGGTCGTAAACACTACCGCTGAGCATAAGGCCCTGGGTTCGATTCCCAGGTCAGGCAAAGTGTTATTGGCTTTTTCTGTCTGGAATTTCTTAATAGCAGCCCGGAGTCTGGATTTGTGCCCTGTTGATGGCAATAGGCTCGCCCCCTATTACATGGGGCTTAAACATAACTGGTGAATTGGGAGTATAGTTATACAGGTACCACCTCTGCCCAACCCTTCGGGGAACAAGGCGTGACCTAAAAATGTGTTTCCGTAAACTAAATAGTTAGGACGAAGGTACGTATTTAAAAAATAAATAAAATACAGATTTTCCCATACAATTCAAAAAACCAACCCGAATGAATAAAACTTTTTATGAAAGCATTCTAACTGCGGTTTGGCACTAAATTCTTCCATAACAAAGGTAGGTGCGATCTGAAACGCTGAAATAGTTTTTGCATACGTTCAAGCTACACGCGGTGTGGGAGTGTAGCCTCCGCAATAAATTGTACGTTTGATTCCAGTTTTTTTGCTGGTTTTAACATCGGAAAAATAGGAAATGTATTATTAGTTCCTAACAGATAAATATAGTTTATGGTCCATTTAGAACATACCTCCTAGAGTTTGCCGCATTCGTTGGTTTATCTTTTTACAAAACATTCGGACAGTTTTGAGTTAGAGCGTTATCACACTGACGAGTTGCCAGCTTGTTTGTAGCGACGCGGTTTGTTAACGTGCTCTCCGCGGGTGCGATGTGAGCGAACCCCGACTCCACCACGTCTTAGCCGCGTTTTGACAATATTGTACACTCGGTCGTCTTGCTCTCTCTTGTACATTTACGTCAGTCGCTCTCGTTGCCCAAACGTAACGTGCGCGCTACGCGCACGCAGCGAGCGCGTTGAACAATCGCCTCGCTAATAACTCGCTCGCAAGTATGATAAAACCCTTACTCTTATAATCTCTTTACAAACAATAGTTTCAATCAATTCTCCTTAAAACAACTTTTAGCCACGTTTCGGTACTAAATTCTTCCAAACGGAACGATAAATGTTGGAATAGTTTTTGCGTTCGTTCAAACCACACGTGAGGGGTGTGTTGCCACCACTATAAATTCTACGTAAAGTTTGATTCCAATTTATATAGATAACCTTAAAATAGGAAAATATTCCTTGTGTGTCGTTTTTTATTCAGTATACGACATCCTGAAGATTTTAATGGAAATACCAAGCATTTTTTTCAGTCAGGAAATTGCTACACAAAACTTTTGTAAACAGCAATTTCTTTTTAATACTGCAGCCAGTGTTATTAAATGTAAGATGTGAAGTTCTACATTTCCATATTTTCTGCGTCTATTTCATGTATTTTTTTTATTCTAACTTGATTTAACTTAACATACTAGACTACCGATAGCAATGGTGGTCCAATGGTAACGGCCGCGACTTACGAGCTTTAGGAAGTAGGTTCGAACCCAGACAGGCGCTTTACTTTGACTAAATTATTTCATCAGCACTGCTCTCAAAACGGTGAAGGAAAACATCGTGAGGAAACCGGCATGTCCTAGAACCAAAAATTCGAGACATGTGACATCCACCAACCCGCACTGGACCCGCGTGGTGGATTACGACCCATTCCCTCTCACCGAGAGGAGGCCTGTGTCCCAGCAGTGGGAACATTGTAGGCTGAGTATGCTACTAGACTAACCCTTTCCCAAATCTCCGAAATCAAATAACTTTCAGCTACCAATTAACATTGTTGTATTCCGAGTGTATTAGAACCGTAATTAACACAAGCCTACAGAAGCAAGCGTGTTTGTAAACGACACGAAATAAGTACAATCTCAAACTAAAACTCCTATGCTAATGAAGTGGTTTTCGGAGGCCTGCACATTGGACCCTTGTCAACAAAGTTTCTGTAATAACCAAGTACAGTGCAGGCTATGCGACCTACTTCCAACTAACAATTAGCTGGGTTTAACGACCTTTGACATAACTATTACATTGAATGGTATGTACTTACATAATCGTTGTGTAATTGGATGGGTTGGTTGGCACGCTATCATTCGCTTTTTTTTTCGTTCTATTTTTAAGTGTAATGGGGAAGCGAATGAAGCCATTATACTGTTTTATTCATTGAGTAGGAATTAACTTTTAAATCGTGTTGCATCTTGAGGCTTTGCTGCTTCAGAGAATAATATAATAAGATCTCTGATCCTAAGTGCAGCTAACTTTCGGTATATAGTACTCCAAGTTAGGAACTACTTAAATTGTTTAATTTAACTTGAACATAAATTCATCGCTTAACTAAAAAAGTTTGAGCGAAAATGTAAATCATATACTTATATATTTTTATAGCTCACACCCTGTAGATGAGATGAACTTGCCCTACGGTGATTCTTTCCGGTCAACTTTTCCACTTCATTTAAGTTCTATACTTAAATTGTACTTAATGGCGAAAAGTTGGGGACTTCACAAAGATTTAACAATGCTTATTTTGAAGGGAGCCTCGCCCTCCACGTTCCTATTTATCTGAACGAGGCTTTGTTATAGAAACGTTTATTGAAGGAAAGCCATTTCGTTGCGTAATTGTAAATTTTACGTATTCATTAATTACTTATGAAATGTTATTGTTAATGAAGAAACTGCGAGATTAAACTGGAGTACAGTACGACACAACTTATATGTAGCATCGGCAAAATTCGTAAAACCGTTCACCATCTGAACTGAGTACGCCTTAAAAATTAGTAATATTTATTACTTCTTTAGGTGAAAATTATCTTTACGCAAACGCAATAACTTGTGAAGTCATATAACCAAATACATTCGTAAAATTGAAATGAATGAATGCAAATTTTCAATGCTACTACTAAGTTATGTCGTACTGTACCTACCTTATTCGATTTAGTACTAACTCGAAATAATAAAGACTTGATCGAAACGCAAACGGGCGTAGTAGGGCGAAGTCTCAATAGATGAATAAAACTCCACAAGATTGCCAAGTTTAATTATGAAGTTAATTAGGTTGGTTTGATGAAAAATTTAAATCCTCACTCAAGTCAATTTCCTCAGGAACCCGGGATCCATTTTCTTATTCACATTGCTCCGGACAAATTTAATCCAGATGAGAGAAGATTCTTAGAAATCATTATTATATAAACTTATGAATTTGAACTGCTATGCTTTTGAATTCTTCTTTTCGTGTGGTTAGTGACTAACCTGGTGTCAGAGTTTTAAAGCCGCCCATGGGCCTCTGACTTAGCTACACGTGTCGTCGAGAAATATCTCTCAGGCATGCCGGTTTCCTCACGAGGTTTTCCTTCACCATTTTTGAAGCAAGTGATAATTATATAATACACACATGAATCCGAAAAGTCAGAGGTGCGTGCATTTGAATTAAAAATGCTTTTGTATCGTAACCAAACAATATAATTACTTAAATAAAATACGGTTAAAAATAACAAAGTATAGTAGTAGTAGATCTTTAAACATAATTATTTTAACAGACTACAGCTTTTCAGTAGATACGGACTCCCACTGAGAACTGTTTTTAGGGTTCCGTACCTCAAAAGGAAAAAACGGAACACTATAGGATCACTCGTGTGTCTGTCTGTCTGTCCGTCTGTCACAGCCAGTTTGCTCCGAATCTAATGGACCAATTTAGTTGAAATTTGGTACACATATGTATTTTTGGGACCCAAACACGGACGTGTAAGGTAAATAAATGAGTTTTGAATTTTGGGGTTACTTTTGGGGGTAAATAATAAAATAAAAATAAAAAGTTTTGCAAACTCAACCGTGTGACATATCAAATGAATGTTTGGAGGGAATGGGAATGTGAATGGTAATGGAATGGGCATGTTGCGAGGACCACAAATGTATTTTTTTATGATTTTAAACTAAATACTTTTAAAGATATTTAAGAAAATGTATGAACATTGACCATTCCCCCCCCTTATCTCCGAAACTATAGAGACAACATTTTTGTAAAAAGTGCAGAGAATGGTTCTTTACTCATAGATTACAGGAAAACCTATAAGAAGTCTATGGTCTTAAAATAACATAGTAAATCTCTCAATATTGTTGTTGTAATGTTAAGGTTGTTCTTGGGATAAATTCATCTCAACTACGGAACCCTTCACTGTGCATGGTCCGACACGCACTTGGCCAGTTTTTTTTTTTTTGCAACGTTGCCTCGCCTGTAATATTCGCATCGCAGGTAAACGAATCCACATTCGCTATCTCAGTCAAAATTTAGGTAAGCTATTGAATACTAAATGTGTAAAAGTTTTACAAATCTAGATAACCAGATTTCTTGTGAACATACCCAAATAACTTTCCTCCAGTAATTAATTAGTCTAATTTATCAAAGATTTTAGGTCAAACGTGTCTGCTTAACATTCCAGTTTTAAATTAACCCCACGCGTCTTTCAACCAGAGAAATAAATAAACCGTTTTTTGGTCACGGCCCTTTTTAGTTTCGAAAGACATTATTAGTATAAATTAATTCAATGTGTGACCATATTAATTCAACGTAACGACATCTTTATGAGCTGTGACACAAAGTAGGACGTGTATACGAAGAATAAATCTGTCAGTAATGTTAACGCCCGGTCACAAATTGTAATTTACCGTCACATGTGCCGAAGAAATAGTTATATTTCTATGTTACTCATGTCAGTTGTGTATGGCGGGCATCTTAACGAGTCAAGTAATGCTTGAGCGATAATATCAATGAAACTATTTTCTGTTGCATAAGTTTTGTGGAAAAAAATGAGAATGGCCAATTGTTTTTTTGTGAGTTTACAGATCAAACTGAATGAACATTGATACAATTGGAAACAAAATATTTTAAAATATGATACAACATTTTGTTTACTTATCTTATGATACGAAACAATTTCTGAGTTTATTTAACGCAATGGTTGGTAACTTGATAAAGAGTATTTTATCATGGATAATGTATTCGCTTCGCAATTAAAACCTTTTTTCCAATTAAAGTTATTAAAAAAGAGCATGGAAATGTTTATTAAAGTGTCCTGAAACTTTAATTGAAGCTGTAGTCAAAAATTTGGTGAAAACCTATTATCATCTTCTAACTGCCCTTCATGTTGACAAATATCTATTAGATACCCTATGCTCACAAATTCAGCAGTCCATGTGTCACAAGCCTGAGCTAATAACTCTAATGCGCTTATTACCGTTGCCCTTGTAATATGGTAAATTATGTCCAAAGACACATCATGTTACAATAAATCTTTGTCTAAATAAAAAACCATTATACACGCTTATTCATAAAGCTGGTTCTTCTGTTAATTCTATTAAAACATACACGGCGTGAGTCGAAGCTAACCTCAAATTGGATCCGCGCCGAACAGACTTGGGCTCAGTTTGTCAACTTCAATATTTAACTTGTCCCCTGTAGTTTCCAAGTTCTATCTGTCATGAACACAATGGTTGAGAACACTAGACATACTTCAGTGTGTTTTGCGATCTATTGCTTGCTATTATGTGCTCTCCAAAGTTTTAAGTGTTACAGATGCTCGGAAAAACTTTGATTTGGCAGCAAATTTAGTGTAGCTATACAAAACATATTTGGGGCGAACAAAGTTTTGATATAGATAAAACCACTGTTCCAATGCTTTTGTTATAATATGCTTCGAATGTCAGTCAATTCAGCCAATAAAGAAGTAATAACCTTATGGGGAATTGATGAAAATGTGACAGATTTACTGTGATCGTCAAAGAAGACGCCAATCCGACACCGTTGATTGATATGACATATAATAGACATAATGTATGTACAGAAAACGGAAGAATAAGAAAATACTTTTTTCTGACACTCGAACTGTCTTATACCCGTTATAATAATTATGGAAGCCGTTATTTAAAAGCACTAGAAGATGAGTTACCACAAATATTATTTTGTATTGATAAAAAAAATACATTTTACCACCACACCTTAATTGCCGATCCAAAATAACTACACAGAAAAAAACATACTTTAATATCAATATCATTTCCGACATCATTTGTCAATACCCTGTATTTTTACACAGTTCGTTTTGAAATCGAAGCGATGAATCGGTTATCCAGCAGTCGATTCCCTGGCGACCAGCGCGCGACAATCTAATGAGCTCCCTGGGGGAAGACGTTGCCTTCCATTTTCAACAGATATCGTCCGTACGCTTATATTTCTGATAAATATATTCACGTAAAACCTGAATATTCTATGAGGGAAGGGTTGGGGATTGGAATCAATTGTCTTATGTTTCAATATCTTTTGGCATTTCTAGGATATAAATGACATATGTATTTTTCGTTTCTGTTTTGTTATAGTTTTCCGAGAATATTATAAATATGACACAGATGATTATGTTATCATTTAGTGAAGGTCAAACATGAGATCTGTCTGTGATAGAAACTTAGTTAATGTTATATTAAAGGTGAACTGAAACTAATGAATGTCAAAAACATTGTTTCATGCTACGAAATTATTAATATTGTATCATCATTATCAGCTGCCTACCCCTGTTCACAACTTTGTTATTGTCGGCTTCCAGTCTAACCGGATGCAGCTGAATACCAGTATTGTAGAAACGACTGCCTATCTGACCACTACATCCCAGTTACTGGGTAACACGATACCTCTTGGTAAATCTGGTTGTCAGATTTCGGGCTTCCTACTCCATTATTAATATGTATGGACCAATAAAAAATATTGCCTTCGCAATACAAATAGCATCAAAGTACTACAGTATACTTGATCCTGCCCATTGTCATGAAAATCAATTGAGGAAACAGAATTCATAATATTGATACTTATAGACAATGGGTTGGAAAATAGCTTACTGCTTATATAACATGATGCTCTCAAACCTAAACAATGGTTACTACGAAAATCTTTAATGACGCGTAGAATCCTTATTAATATAGAACAGACTGACGATGAATTTAATAACATACTAGTGTGGGTTCTAGCCATTTTAAAAGCCAAATCATAGTCCGAATTAATCTACTGACAAACGTTAAACCAGGAAAGTTAATTGTTTGGCAAATTGGCTACCAACTTCAATTGCCAGTATATTCAAATCACAACTGTGCGGAAATCGGTAGTCATGGTATAGGCATGTGATGCGGAGGAATTAGGAAAATGTCGTAAGGAAAGTTTTGAGTATGAAAGTCGTCGATGGCTTTAAGAGTAGGGGAAGACCAAAAAAGCGATGGATGGACTGTGTGAAAGATGATATTATGGCTAGAAAGGGGGTGAGTACCGAGATGACGACTAATAGAGAAGTATGGAAGGAAAAGACATGTTGTGCAGACCACAAATGATTTGGGATAAGGGCAGAAGAATTATGAACGATGAACTGCACCCTAATTGCGTAATACACGATAAATCAGAATCTGAATCGTTTTGAAACAGATTGCTAATCCATTGCTTCAAAATTTAAAAAAAAAATCTGTTCAACAACGTAAATAACGCAATGAATGTTGTTGAACTGTCAAAATGAAACAGATTAGTCATTATCTTTTACGAAATAAGTTGCGTAATTAGATAGCTGTCAAGTTCTTTGAATTTCTATGAAATGACTTTATCACAGCAAATTGATGTAGGTTGTAAATTCACTTAACAATTAATTTATCTGAATATACAAAGGACCGATTCAATTTCCCAAAGCCCTAACTGATCGGCTTTGCAAATCGTGTGGGAAATTTGGACGTATGTAGGCTCTATAATGATTGGCAAATAATCCTACTTATATCTCCAGGTTAATTGGTGCGTTTATGTGTGTAACGGTACCAGCAATCTTACAGAACATAATAATAATTTATTTCCCTAACCATAATATCTCGGCTGTCTGCTGGGAATTATTAGCTTTTATCTACAAAGCTATTAAAGGCGTATTCAATTTAGTATTAGTATCTACTCCAGGGAATTAGTGGAATTTATCATCGCTGTGTTTGTAGGCAGATCTGATTTATAAAGCTGTTCAACGAACGTTTTAAACGATACTTTGACGATAATTGGTAATTAAGTAAATTAGTGTTTTGCTGTTTTATGTTTTTCAGTTAAGTATTTGCCTGTTATAAACTATTTCTCTCGGCTAAGCCATTACTTACTTGAGTCCTAGACTTAGAGTACTTAGAGTACTTAACTTTAGGATAGGCACTATTGCACCAATTTACACTCTTCATCATTCATTCTTCACCTCTGTTTCAGTACCAAAAATGACATCTTTGTACAGAAAAACATCACCTTTGCATTCTTCCTCTTCATCTATAAGTACTCACTTTTCCTGGTTCTTTGTCTTGTAATTACTGCGGAGTTTCACTAACACATAGAACATACAACTATAGACGAAGACATTAAAGTCGGCCATATAGTGACGTATCTCCACATAACTAGGAAAGATAGATGTGGCGACTAACTTACTAAACTTACTCAGAAACTGCAAACAAGATCTTATTGTGGTCGTGTGCAGTAGATTGTTTGCAAGTGCACACGACCGTTGATGATTTAATTTAGCTACTACTGCCTTTATCGAGTCTCTGAGATGTAGAAAATGGTTTGTCGCGTTTTTGTGTTGAGATATCTTGAAGTGCTTAAAGCGAAGTTCATGAGTTAACACACACACACATACACTTTAAGGGGTTGAATGAACAAAATGATGTACCCAGGGTTTTGCTAAAATTAGGCAGCTTTTTTACCAGAAGGTTGAAGTTTTTAAGCATAGTACTTATTAATTGGGCATGCATAATCACTCGTCTTCCAGCACAGTTAGCATGACCACAATAGAAACTGGTTTTGTCGACGGAAGAATAGAAAAAATGACAGATAAATATTCACAATCGGTCATTGTGTCTATTCTTCCGTCGATAAAACCCGTAGAAAACCCGTTTCTATGGTTGTCATGCTACGCGTGCTGATTCCTGTAAAACAGTTAAAATATACTGAAACCCTGAAAACAATAAACGCCAGTGAAAACCTAGAAATACTTAGTTAAGTCAGTTCTCAATAATCACAATCAACGGAACCAGTCAAAAACATTAACACGTGTTGACAATTTTCCCGGCAACAATACAATACTTGGAACAAGGGATTCTATCCTCTAAGCTCCTAAGTACCTACATTTGCTTGAAAAATATACGTAAATCAATTCGCTGTAGTATAACTAAGAGTGAAGAGAATGAACTGCGCTTCGTAGTTTCATTTCCCTGGAGGGTTCGTTTCCTACCAGTACGGAAACGATCGACCTCCTTCGGCTTTTAATCATAAATGAATATTGCAGCATAAAGCTGGGTAAAGGTAAAACGTAAGTATGAATTTTTAAGTGCTTTTTACATCTGCATAAAAGCAGAAATAATAAAGACTCATCTAATGGCGACTAATTTGGTTTTTAGTTTGAAAACATGTTACAAGATTATCAACGTAGAAGAATTCAGCTTCACCAAAACGGAATCGAGTTTGGAAAAACCTCAAGACAGAAATTTCATATATGTACTTTTTCTACTCCTTTACGTCCAACATTTTTCCAACGTGAAATGATCTCCATGACCCTTAGCCCATCAAAACTAACGCACCTCACCAAAGGCCGAATTCAAAAAAACTTATTCGTCCCATTACCTACATAAATAAAACAGTAAGTAACGTGCCTATCTACGTATGGTGTACTAAAACAACTATCTAAGGAGCCGGTCTATCCATTCTTTATCTTTAAGTACCCAATTCCGTCAGCATAAAAAGCGCTTTCTTGCCATTTAGCGCTGTTTTCGTCCTTTTTTACCTCAAAACCGAGGCTATAACACCTCTCCCGGGTGCGGTAATATTTGCATTTAGAGCGAACGACTGATATTCTGACCTTATCAGAGGGAGATTGTGTTTGAGGGACGAATTCTGATGACGCAAGTGGCGCGAATCACATAGATCGGCTGCAAGAGAGGCTTCCCGGCTTACGTGATAAAAATATATTCAAAATGGAGATCTTGTCTGGTTCAGAATAATTTTAAATTATTACAAAGTTCCTGAGAAATTTATGCTTCATTTGATTTATGATGCTACTAGAAGAGCAAGTATTTGTTTGAAACTTTAATTAAGATGTATGTTAATTTCATTTTCTTCGTCCTAACATTTTGTCGGTCTATTGCTAAAACTAAAGCTATACATTTTGATAGTGTACAACTAAGAAAGCGCACTAAATCAACTTCAAATATGATCGTGGGGCAAATACCGACCAACTCTAGTATTCCACTAGAGACCAACTCCACACAATGTGAAGTTATCGGATTTTGCTGTATTGCCAGCTCATAATTATGAATTCATGGAGTCCATCAGAAACGAGGATTAGCACATGTACCCTATACTTATTACCTCATTCAATAAACTGAACGTGACAACGCGAGAATTTTGTCAAATATAATGAAATCGTTTACCGTCAGATGACGGTCTGTTTCATAATAAACTAACAAAAATAATTAACCTAACATTGAATCTTAACCCGATAAGAGAGAGAAAAAAACTAATTTGCACGACAAAAGACAGTAAACCTATTATCACAAAATTAATTAGTGAACTCGTTGGTAGGATCTAATTCAAATTTAGGTGTTTTCAGGATAAAACGTTTGAAGCTACCATTCCCCCATTCCCCACTCGTTTTGTTCAAAGGCGGCTTAGCTGACGAAGTTTGTTTAAGTTCACTGTATTCTTATTTCTGTAATTTAATTTGCAAGCTCTTGGTGTTCTCGCTGAAAGGGCCAAGTTGTTATCGATTGAGTGTATTGAAGGTTATTAAGACTGATACTGATATTATGTTCGCTTATTGATATTTTTACATCGTTATTTACATACTGTCTATTTACATTACCTACCTATTATTCACGGGTTGGCCTATTGACAATTTGTCTCGATCGGATTTTGTTTTCTGTTTTTTGTTCATTAGAAGCTTTTATAGTAAACAGCCAGCTTTCGATTTAGTCTAACGTAATTTTTGCCTCATATGAACAAGTTTTAATACAGTTTAAAGCGGCATGTTAGTCTAATATGGGTCAGGTAGTGCTTAGCAGTGCTCGTCCATTATTCAATAGGATTCCATTCCGCGAGCGAAGCGGTTCGCGCTCAGTTGTTATGTTAGGCTACCGTACATTCTATAACTCTTGTAAAAAAATACATTCCAACCACTCAGCGGCGGAACCTATAAAAATAACAAATCACTCCGCTGAAATTACGAACCGACATAAAAAATAAAAGTGACAAAAATCCAACGGCAAATTCCTAGCAACAAAACACGCATTCAAATTAACCACGAAACAGGATGCTCGTTACGTAGAGAACAAAAAACAAAAACATTACGAAACAGGTGAGGGGGATACGGCTCCGGAATATGATAATCATATTTCAGAGAGTTTCAGTCCACTTGTTGCCATTCAAAATGTTCCCATGCAATTTGTCCTAGTTATATTTCACCGTATTGTTACCATTGTATGGACGTCGACTACTCTTCGTTGACCCCATTCCCCTTTATTTAAACTGAAACCTTTTTCATTGCTTGCAGCTCAGTTTTTATTGCAGCAACATAATTGGTGGTGTCGCATTACTTAATACCCCCAATTACGCGTACAAAAATTTAAGTAAAAATAGTGTATGAAGGAGTTGCCACACGCTGAGTTACGAAGCTAAAAATAAAACACCCTATATTTACGTGGGTGTTATATAGTGCTGACCATGATGACTCGGACGAAAAGAAATTTGCCAGGACCTATCTTTTTTCTTTCCTAAGCTTTCTAATGAGCATTCATAGTTTTGATAATGATTCTGACGAATGCCTGGTCATTACAATTTCGGCAAAGACAATGCCGCCATTTCCTAAAACGGGACTGAAGAATAAAATGAAAACAAAAAGAACGATTAGAATCAGAACTATTGCCAAACAAGGTCTCTGATCATGCCAGAGGGACACTGAGCAAAGGCAGGAGTGGGTTTTAGCCGGTAAGAGTCTGGCACTGCTCACCAGTGAGGCAGCCCGGGCGTCTATGAATATTCCACACCTGATAAAAAAAGAAAATGTCTAGTAAGAATGTGCTGCTTTTCCTTGTCCTGCTCTACTAAATGAATAAACATTAAACTTGTACATTATGTAAATGTAACAACTACCAAAAACAAAAACTATTTCCATTCTTTACAACAAAAATGTCACATAAGTTTCCCATTTTAGTGCTAATTTTCCATGAAAAAGCAGGCCTTGCTCCAGGAAATCCACAAAAAGGATTTTTAATAAATAAATTCCTGCTTCTCCTGCATAAAACCGTGACGTAAACTGGCATAAACTGTCTGCCCAAGCACACTTAACCCAAATCTAGATTTTTATTATAATTGTTTCCGTCCCTTTCTCGCAAGGGTGAACGTTGAAGCTGTCGGAAGATTAATAGCAACATTTATCAGACTTTCGTTTGTTTTGAGTGTCGTCGGGGATAACCGGAATTAGGTTGTTCGCGAAATGTGCTGTGAAAGTAAAATAATCCAATTTAAATTATTGCACGAACAACAATTGTTAAGCTGTGGAGCAGCTTTCAGTTTTGTGACAAAAATTATTTAGCGATTTGTTATTGTTTTCGATTTGCGTAGAAAAATGTTTCAGTAGAATTATTTAAAGTTGAGTGAAGTTGAGGCTGAATATCTGTTTATGTCTAGGTATTGCGTGTAAATCATTAGGTACCTAAACAATACATGATTGAAGTAAATAAATACAATACGTCCATAAAGCCTATTTTCAAAGAATTTCATAATTGACTGCCTTCACCGATGCCGAAAACATCGTTTTAATAACACACAGTATACCCACAATACAGTTTGTCGTTTGTCAACGCACACGTTTATTGAAAATTCCATAAAACAACAAATGACTAAATAACGCACATAGGACATAACGTAAGGTCACAAAACAAAATAGCCATATTTTTTATAAAATTACTTAAAAAATAGAGAAACAAAATACGTTTTTAACACGCCATTTGCTGTTCTTTTTGCTGTCACGTAATTTGATTGCTGTCGACCGAGTCCCACGCAAATAATTTGCATACATTTGCAATCGGAACACCTACTGTCTAAATTAAAAATAAAATTGTCATTGGAAAGGACAGCGTAAAGTTTTTTACTGTTTATAAATGTCGTTTAGTATGTAAGTGAGCCAATAAACATGTTATTCTAAGTAATGTCTCTATTTACAGGCGTCGGTTACGGCTCAAAATATCTTGATTCGATTTAAATCGAAACTAGTCTATTACTCCTGTGCTGTCCAGGTGGTTTTAAATACAGAGAGCAGCTTCAAAATTAATTTAAAAAATCTTTCACCGCTGATACAATTTTGACGTAGCGGACATAATGTCAAGCTTTTAGATTTTTTCCCCGTTTTCGAAGCAACTTGATAGATTATATTAATGTACTGTAAAGTTCACTATCGTAAAGGTACAAATAACAAATATTTACTTACACCATATAACAAATAAATAAATGACATTAATTTAGAAACTTGTGTCAATCTCTCTCTCTCTCTCTCTAATTTATATATATTTGATTGATATTTAGTTGATATTACAACCTCAATAACTGCTTACCATGGTTATGTATCGTCTACTCTTCGATACGGTGTCTTTTTTTAGGGCAATTCCACTGATTTTGAAAGTGCGTTCAGGGCGCAATAAAGATGCGTAAGAGCTATTTGTAACTTAACCCAAACGGACTCATGTGAGCCTCATTTCAAACGATGAAACATATTGACACTGCCCAGCATCTACATCTATGAGACAGCACTATTTATCCATTGCAATCTAGAACTGTTTGAGTATCGCACAAGAGCGCGTCACGCAGATAAACTATGCGTTCCACCAGGGAAAACTGCACTCCTTTCTAAAAGCTTTGTTTGCTTGGGCCCTAAAATATATAATAAACTACCCTTAATTATACGCAGTTCAAGAAATATATATCTATTTAAAATGAAACTTCAAGCTCTACTTATAGATGAGGCTTACTATTCAGTTAAGGAGTACCTCGAACATAAAATGTAACGAAATCATTGTTTAATAATTAATTGATGGTAATCCAAAATTTATTTGTCGTTTGAATTAATTGTAATCTACCCAGCATAATTCAAAATTAATCTAAATAATTTTGCTCTTATTGAATTTTACCTTTTATTTTAATATCATGATGACTATTTGTAATGATGACTACCAATGTATAATTTATATTTTGTAAGGATATGATCTAATTGTTTACATATTATGACACTATATTATAATTTGCATGCTAACAAGCTGAATATGGTGAACCTGTACCTGCATAACATCTTTGTAAACCCATATTAAGCAAATAAACTGATCGATTGATTGAAACTAGTCGAAATGTGTAAATACCATAAATGTATTATTTAAAACTAGCATAATACAGCTATGGTAAATATACAAATGGTCAAAATGGGCATGATTCTCATAAGGTACTATCGTGGACACTGGCACCTGACCACTTTTCGACCTTATTGCTTAAGAAATAAGGTCGAAAAGTCAACGACACGTTATGTAGGTAGGAACACATACACAAACGACCTCATTATTAAACGGGCACGATGTTCTCATTCATCAACATCCTTATCATAACTATCCTTACTGACCAACTAACCACATAACCCATTTGCACCATAAAAAAAACATAGAAAAACGTCCCATCTTTACAATTTTCCTTCAATACACGTGCTTACCTACTTCACAGCAAACAAAGTCTTTGGGTTACAGGTACAAGGGGGTACCGAGACGTTTTGTGCGAGAGCTTCCAAACCGAGGCTCTTATCTCCATAGCGCTGTCCTTGAGCTAGTTGCACCCTTTTGCTTTGCTCGTGACCTGTAAATGCCGTGTGTGGCCCGCTTTAATTTGGGTTGAAGTTTGTTGTGCGGTCATGTTAGGGAATATTTTTTGGTACTATTCGCCTTTTTGTTTTTTGATGTGTTTTTAATATGGTTAGTTTCTGGGAATAACTCACGACCAAACCATGTCAGCATCTTATTTATTTATTTATTTATATATACTTTATTGTACACCAGATCATACATTACATAAAGAAAAAGTAATACACTACAAAATATACAATGGGCGGCCTTATCTTGCCTGTAAAGTAGAAATTATCAATATAATTTACTAGCATAAGTCTCGATTCTGTGGGAATATCCGGATAAAAAGTATCCTACGTCCTAATCCAGGTCATGGTCGACACATGTGCCAAATTTCATCCAAATCCGTTCAGCCGTTTTAGCGTGAAAGCGTAACAAATAAACAAACAAACTCACTTTCACATTTATAATATTAGTTAGAATTTTATTTTGTCATCGGCATTTACTAATTAGAGTAGATCTAGTTGTTACTAATCAAAGAACAATAATTAACACTACTATAGTTTAATATGGTGAAATGCATGGAATTGTTATGGTGTGTCCAAACATTGACCGGCAATCGTGAACGATTCTGTCTACCAGCCGCGCACAAACATTTTTAGGAAACATTCGTCACTAATAAAATTGTGTCTGGACGTATTTCTGCGGACGTGTTACAGGCTAGGCAGATTGATATTGCCAACTGAAGTGCGCGGCGTGTCTCGGATGTGCCGCGCATTACTGCCGCGCAAACATTCGTTGGTTTGGTCCTAACTAGAGCGCGGCAGAAATGTATCCTGCAAACGACGCGTGTTGCTGCCGCGCTCTTGTTTGGGCGCACCTTTACTTTACTTCAGTATAATGCATATTAGTATGTCCCAATGTTTCTAATAAAAATATTCAAACTCTATGACTGTTTTATGAAAAACTAGCTATCCAGACGTTGTCCTGCCAAATCTCAATAATTAATACCAAAAAGGACGTCCATTTTTGCCCCAATTTAAAGAATTTCCGGAAAACTTTTCCAATTTTTCTTTCCACAAAAACTGATTAAGAACATTTTAAAGCAAAAAAAAATTGCCATATCGGTCCAGCCGCTCTCAAGTGCTGCTTACCAACGAACAGCATTTCATTTTAGGTTTCTAAGTACATAATCCTCACTTTAAACATTCATTGTTCTTTCCGACCCCAAGTTAACTACATTTACGTATGACTTAAGTTAAAAGTTCCAGCCGTGAAAAGTTCATTCACATCAATCTTAGTCCTTTTAATTTCTCTCGACACTAAAACGGATGCCATACTTTTAAACCACGGCATAATTTCACTATGAAAGTTTATTGAAGGCGCTCGTAAAAAATTTACGATCTCCTTATTACCATAGAAAGGAGAAGCGGTAGGTACCATAACATTAGAATGTTATTATACTAGGCATTGTTTCTACTTTCAATGCGTCGTTTTATATCGATATTCGAACACATCGATTTTATGGCGTATTTTATGTTGCCAGTTTTCATATTTATTTTATATTTTAAATACCGGACAGCCGGCTAGTATAAAATCAACTAGTCACGGACTGTTAAAACTATTTACAAAACGTATTGAAATATTGCGGCTTGTTATTTACCATTGGATATTGTAAACTTTGCGCTTATTTTACATTACAATAATATTATATTGACTTAACTGGCTCTTTCACATGGACAGGCCAGGCGCACTCCGCATTTTAGGTATAAAACTACAAGTAAGCGGCGGGCTCGACTTGTCGGGCCAATTCACTGGGCGTAACGTAGTAAGAAGATATGAGAGTTACGCGATAGAGAGAGAGGCAACTTCTTGGTAACCGTAGGTAATTAGCGCTGTGCGACCTGAATTGCACTTTATTGTGACGTAGCAAGAGTTGCTATTTCTTTAAATGATTTTGCGGAGTGAATATTCTGTACTTGTACTATTATGTATTCTATGACGTGGATATAAAAGAAACATACGAGAGATTACATTAAAAGGATCAACACGTTTATCTACTTTTCTAATACTACCTACCATCACAGGTAAGTAGGTACTGTAAGTAATGTGCCTGCCAAACGAGGTGATTATGGCAATACCCCTTTAATATCCATTATTGTAGCCTACACAACTCCATGTTGAGCAAGGGAAATTAACGAGCTGATTAAATAGCACATTGTAGTTACCAACACTAGTAACTAATGGTGTTAGGTGACGATCGGTATAAGGCAATGCAAGAAACGAAATTATGCAACAAATGCCTTTAAACAACTTTAGTTGCATTTGCATTAAATGCCAAAACGGTCATTACGAAAATGGGACAACTGCAGGTGAAACAAAATCGCAGACCAGTCTTAAACTGGTTTAAAAAAGGCACTCTTAGGCCCGCTTGCACCATAATTCACATATATCAATCCGACCAAATCAAGTCCAAACAATTGACAGAAATAAAAATACCCGGCCAAGTGCGTGTCGGACTACGCACAATGAAGGGTTCCGTTGTTGGGATGAATTTATCCCAAAAACAAACTTAACATTGTAGTTGAAAAACATGTTCTCCTACACACGTTCTCATACATTCACTTCTCATATACGTCACGGTCATTTCTCCAACTGCAAATATAAGTTGATAATGGCAGAAAATAAAATTGTCTGATAGAACTACAAATTACCGTTTCTTTTACTTTTTCCTTTACATGTGCTGTGAGAACTTGCTTTCTGCCATATTTCATGATTCTAGGTCTACGGGAAGTACCCTGTAGGTTTTGGTTTTTTTGCGAGTTACAAAATATGTCGCACAAATGGTCGTATATGCTTGATTTTTTAGAACTCCAACGGACCATAGATTTATGTATTAGATATTAATTTCAACTTGATACCTCCACGCGTTCCTGCGAAAAAGGGTCTTGACATGCTGACAGACAGACGAACGGACAACGAAGTGATCCTATAAGAGTTCCGTTTTTTTTCCTTTTGTAGTACGGAACACTCAAAATGTTTTAAATTCGTTTAGGGCTTAAGGTTAAGTACATTAAGCCCTTAACGAATTTAAAACATTTTGTGGTGCAAGTAGGCCTTTCATCATAAATCATTTTTGGCAAACCTTGAAAACAGTCACATAACTAATATGATGAAAAAATAAATTGGAGGCATTAATGCTTACTCCTGAAAGTTTTTTTTTTGTTCGGTAGCCAAAATTTTCCCACGGGACCCTATTACTAAGGCTTCGCTGTCCGTCCGTCTGTCACAGGGCTGTACATTTTGAACTGGAATAGGTAGACACTTGAAATTTTCACATACTGTGTACTACAATGGCCGCTATAACCTTCATGTGCGAGTCGGACTCGCACTTGGCCGATTTTTTAAGTAGCGCCCAAACTTGGACATGTACCAATAAAACCTCTATAAATTACTTTTGAATTTTTCTAGGTACATAATATAAACATTTGTTTACAATTTTTATCTGTTGTTTCTGTGTTATATTAGGTTATGGTTTAATTTGATATTTAGACAGTGAATCAATCAATCAGCCTCACTTTTTCCCAACTATGTTAGGGTCGGCTTCCAGTCTAACCGGATGCCCACAATTCAGTTACTGGGTAACACGATACCCCTTGATGAGACTGGTCGTCAGACTGGAATACCCGTAACGACTGTTAAAGATGTACGAAAGACAGCCATCATTCAGACAAATACTACCTAATATCTTTTAAAAAACGTCTTACTTTACAACCACTTCTTTCTTTTTAATCAAATTACGTCACCAGCATCGGTCGCAAAACTTCCATTATGGACGAAGCCTCAGTTCGGTTGGCCGTGACTAACATGCTTGGAAATACGCCAAAGCAAACTCCGCTCAACTCTAATATGATTTCAGTTTAGTTTCGAGACAAATCTCGCGTTCGGCAGAACGTTGCGATTAATAAAAACAGGTAAATAAACGTTATTGAAAATAGTGTTGCTTTGAAATATTAGTTGTACAAGTCGGGAAGGTGTAATTAGGCATCTATATAGAATTATTTGTCGTTTAGGGCAGCACGTTGATAATTGTTATGTAGGGCAACATGTATGTGACGATTTCACTTCGCCCTGTAGATTTTATAACTTATATCTCGTTTATTTATTTCATTCATATTAAATACATTTTTAATATTTTTTTTATAAACATCATTAAAAAAAACATTTAAAAATATAAAAATAATTGTGGTCTGCCGGTACCGGGGACGGTCCAATTCTTACATTATTATTACGTTTTCTGTAATGGTTGTGAGGTATTGCAATAACGTCAACGGATATATCCTATACAAAAAAATACCCTTACAAATTTGTGGCAACCACTTTAAATGGTGCACTCAAGTCACTGAAAAATAAAATAAATAGTTAATGATTGATCACACGATTATAAATGATATCATTTACTATGAGCTCAACTTTATCTCTAATCAAAATACAAATTCAGAATTCATTTCAGTTTCTTTTAGGTACTAGTTACAAAACTCCTTATTTATTTCATCGTATTTATGTAGCTACGATGTTCAGTAAGCAACCGTGCATTGACGTCAGAGTATTTCAGAGCCCGAAGAGCACCATTTCACCTGAAGGCATAACAATATAAAAGAGCATTTTATTTGGCAGGGTCACGGCCCGGCACTGAACCTCTATACCTAATTTACATTTTGATCACTACAGACTGCTGAATGCTGTTGGGTTCTAATAAACTAGGAAAATTTACTTTGGGTTAAAATTGGGTAAGACAGAAATTCTAGGATATGGGTATTATTTTATTAACTTTGTGGCTTTGCATGCATTTTATGAAAATATTAAATGATAAATCCTGGGTCATGAACGACGACGAAGCATAAGGAGTATGAAGTAAGAATTGTAGCGTGTGGCGTTCTGTAGTTTCTTATGATGTAAGAATTGTAGAGCGTGGCGTTCTGTAGTTTCTTGTGATGCAAGAATTGTAGCGTGTGGCATTCTGTAGTTTCTTATGATGTAAGAATTGTAGCGTGTGGCATTCTGTAGTTTCTTAAGGTGTAAGAATTGTAGCGTGTGGTGTTCTGTAGTTTCTTATGATGTAAGAATTGTAGAGTGTGGTGTTCTGTAGTTTCTTATGGTATAAGAATTGTAGAGTGTGGCGTTCTGTAGTTTCTTATGGTGTAAGAATTGTAGCGTGTGGCGTTCAGTAGTTTCTTATGATGTAAGAATTGTAGCGTGTGGCGTTCTGTAGTTTCTTATGATGTAAGAATTGTAGCGTGTGGTGTTCTGTAGTTTCTTATGATGTAAGAATTGTAGAGTGTCGCGTTCTGTAGTTTCTTATGATGTAAGAATTGTAGAGTGTGGCGTTCTGTAGTTTCTTATGGTGTAAGAATTGTAGCGTGTCGCGTTCTGTAGTTTCTTATGGTGTAAAAATTGTAGCGTGTGGTGTTCTGTAGTTTCTTATGATATAAGAATTGTAGCGTGTGGCGTTCTGTAGTTTCTTATGATGTAAGAATTGTAGAGTATGGCGTTCTTTCGTTTCTTATGATGTAAGAATTGTAAAGTGTGGCGTTCTGTAGTTTCTTATGATGTAAGAATTGTAGCGTGTGGTGTTCTGTAGTTTCTTATAATGTAAGAATTGTAGAGTGTGGCGTTCTGTAGTTTCTTATGGTGTAAGAATTGTAGAGTGTGGCGTTCTGTAGTTTCTTATGGTGTAAGAATTGTAGCGTGTGCAATTTCTATTATATTATTAAGCTGACATTCACAAAATAACTCACCCAGGTTTTGCAGCATGTCTTTAAAATTAAACCTAATGATGATGAACTACCCCTACCTCGCCTGAACAGTTCTGATAATTCGGTGAAATATGGCATCAGTAATTAAAACTTTTTATTACCGTGCTCCCTTTAAGAGAGAAGGGAACTTTTCCGAAAAGTCCCATCAAAATTTGACTTCGTACTACATTTTGGGTTGTTAAAGGATAATTTTGAAAATTACACGGAATATCCGTGTAATTTTCAAAATTATCCAGATTCCCAAACATTGTCGATTATGACGCTACGTCGAAAAGTTATCTTTGCCTTTATTAGGTTGTCATACTGAAAACTTATGAAAATGTAGGTGCGGCTTTATTTTAGAGAGGTACCTATGTCAGGAAGTCGGTCTTCAAAAATTAGCTCAAATATATTTTGAAGAGAAAAAAATAACAGAAAATGCACCAAAAATTCGCACCACCACAAATTCACGACGACTCCTTCATCACAATTTTCTTAATACACAAAAACATTTTCTCCATTAACTCGGGTTTCCATTGAGAAATAGTTTTGTTAAATGCACGGAGCGTGGTGCAGCGGCACACAAAAGACTGCCATATTTCATGGGATAAGTACCCCGGCTCATAATGCACATTTCTTTCACTTATTTGAAAAATGGCACTGCCATAATTTAGGTCAAAACTACGTACATTTATGTTCTGTAAACCTTGTATTTTATTAGTAAGGTATTCAATATGTCTTAGAAATGCTAAAATGAGAATTTTGAAATCGTTTAACAAACGATTAGTAATGAAATATTACCGAAAGAGTAAGTAATTTTCATAAATAAAGCTGTCCTAAAAAATCCAAAGAAACTATCGTTAACCCACGTGCGTTCTCTTAGAAAACTTTAAAGTGAAATAAACTTAGAGAAATGGGGAGAGCTCTGCGAAGAATCTCAGTTCTCTTCAACAACAATGAAGCGGTTGTCACATAGAAAGTTAGCACTATATCATAAGGGGACGCTTTTGACATTTTAACCGAACTACAGCTGGGATTTTTTCTAATGGACGTGTTTCACATGGGTGAAAGTTATTGGAAATAATCGGTGATGTGAAATGTTGTTACTACATTGTATCAACATGTTAAACCTACACATTATCCGTAGCCGTAATTTCTCTCTGAATTCAAAATAACCGGAATTCATAATCTGAATTCCTGTACCTACTACTTACATAAATAATACCTAAGAAATGTCAAATACAAATTCAAAATTCAAAAGTCATCTATTCAAACTAGGCTGAGAATCAGCACTTTTCGAACGTCAAAACATAAGACAGTTCTCCAAATGCCCGCCCTTCACCATGTTCTAGTGGTTTAGCTGGGAAGAAGAAGTGGCGCAACAAACTCCCCAGCAGCACTGCTGTCTGTTCAGTTGGACAAAAAACTTGATTCTATACAATAGTATGCAAAATTATTTACATTACACAAAACAAAATTTTAAATTAAATTATTTGCCATAATGTCAGCTAGCACTCGCCAATATACCAACAAAAACGTCGAAATCTATACTCAAGCGAAAATAAAAACTAAAAACGTAAACAGAACTTAGTACCCGAATAAAAGCCTCCAGGCATAAAGGGCGTGCCCGCTAACATATAGCTAATAAAGCTGTCATCATCATCATTTCAGCCAAAAGACATCCACTGCTGAACATAGGCCTCCCCCAAGCACCGCCACTTCGACCGATTATGTGCTTCCCGCATCCAGCGGATTCCTGAGGCCTTCACAAGGTCATCGGTCCATCTTGTGGGAGGCCTTCCAATGCTTCGTCTTCCGGTACGCGGTTGCCAATCCAGAACCTTTCGGCCATCGGCCATCTGTTCTACGAGCAATGTGCCCTACCCATTGCCACTTAAATTTGACAATTCTTCGGGCTATGTCGGTTACTTTGATTCTCCTACGGATCTCTTCATTTCTAATTCGATCACTCTCGCTTCGAAAGCTGTAACTCGATGTGAATATTAAATATTGAGTTCACAGAGATTTTTCGACTGTAGGTCTGTCTGAACCCAGAATTCCAAGAAGAGCTGTCAAAATACTTCATCTGAATTTAATACGCCATTCAAAATGTTCTAACTGGCGAAATGGTGGTGTACTATAGGTATACCACTGCCTAACCTTTCGATGATTACAATCGTGATGTTTATGTGTGTTCAATATATATTTTGATCAACATCAAATGAACACTTTTCAGCTTTTGAATGTTCATTGTTTGTGTTCCGTACCCGAAGGGTGCCAATCGGAACCCTATTACTGAGACTCCGCTGTCCGTCCGTCTGTCTGTCAGCGGGCTGTATCTCATGAACCGTAATAGGTTGTAGTTGACATTTTCACATATTGCGTATTTCTATTGCCGCTATAACAACAAATAATGAAGTCAAAAATTAAGGGGGGGAACTCCCCATATATGAAACGTGTTTTTTTCGGCTTATTTGCTCGATTTTAATAAGGTACCCTTCGTGTGCAAGTCCGACTCGCACTTGGCCGGTTTTTAATACTAAGTGTAAATTGTCTTGACTCCCCGTAACAGCGAGCTTATTAAGTGACGTCAACAAACATGGTTATTTCAGCACCTTTCATCGCAGTACAATATAATTAATTCGGTACATCACAAAGCCTTCCCTCTAACTGGGCGTGAGAAGGGCCGCAGCTGATGCACTGTTTTTCTTCCATTACGAGACCGGTATGAACATAATGATTTCATATAATACTTAATATTATAAAAATATACGTAACGTTAATTAAATGGATGGAACGGTTGACCCGTGATACAGACGGTTAAATTAAACTGGAAGGCTATCTTTCCCTTCGGCGGTAGATTACTGAATTGCAAATTTGTAGGAAGATGTAAAGTGCTGGAATGGTCAGGGACTCTTTTATTGAGGTTCTGCTTGTATTTCTTGCAAAGATAATTACGTAAAATTAGTTTTAATTTGTATTTTATTCATGTCAAACTTGTACAGCAACGGCTCTAATAATTGATTCCAGTTTAAAATTGTCAATCAATCAAGGCCTTTAATCATTTCAGCTGAAAGACGTACACTGCTGGACATAGGCCTCCGCCAAGCACCGCCACGTCGATCGGTTCTGTGCTTCCCGCATCCAGCGGATTCCTGCGGCCTTCACAAGGTCATCGGTTCACCTTGTGGGAGGCCTCCCAACGCTACGTCTACCGGTATGCGGTTACCACTCCAGAACCTTTCGGGCCTATAGGCCATCTGTTGCTGCGAGCAATGTGCCCTGCCCACTGCCGAGTTTGGAAATTCTTCGAGATATGTCGGTTACCTTGCTTCTCTTGCGGATCTCTTCATTTCTGATTCGATCACGTAGCGAAACTCCAAGCGTAGCCCTCTCTATTGCCCTTTGGGTGACTTTTAGCCTTCTAAGAAGCCCCATTGTGAGAGACCACGTTTCAGTGCCATATATAGGTCATCACTGGCAACACGCACTAGTCAAAGACTTTCGTCTTGAGACACTGCGGTATGTGGGGCGAGAAGATATTACGTAGCTTCCTGAACGCTGCCCAGCCAAGTCGGATTCGACCATCGACCTCTTTCTCGAAGTTAAACCTACCTAACTTTATCCCAGATAACCAAACTCAAGGC
This sequence comes from Agrochola circellaris, assembly GCA_914767755.1. Classification (NCBI taxonomy): domain Eukaryota; kingdom Metazoa; phylum Arthropoda; class Insecta; order Lepidoptera; family Noctuidae; genus Agrochola; species Agrochola circellaris. The sequence continues at coordinate 8,760,049 of OU611853.1, forward strand.
CTATACAATTAGGTATTTAGCATTATTCTATTCTGAATTTTTAAATACTCCGTATCCATCCATGCTTCAACAAGTGTGCATAACCTCCTGAGGCATTTGTTTCGAGGTCTAGAATTAAAGCAACTAGAAAGGATACAGCACCGATAATAAAAGGTCTATGATAAACATACTGATCTGCTTAAATACTTATTTTGCATAATATCATTGAACAAATCGAAGGACTGTCACATCCAGTAAAGTACTGCATTTAGTCGTGACCCATCAGGGGTGGCTCGTGACGGTCGCTTGTCTCAATTCAATACGGCTCACATGCAAATTTGTGTTGATTGTCGTCTGTATCGGCAAATAATCGACCGAGGCCTGGCGGGGCCCAGTCCCTCTGATCGGCCAGGGACCCCGGGCCCCGCACTGCCCTTTGAAGGAAAATCTATTGGGTAATAATATATTCGATGGCAGATTCGGATTCTGTTAGCGAATTAATGGTATTAATTTATATTTAAATTCGGTGAGAGTTATTTGTGTAGGACTGAGGGAGGAGAATATTCAAATTGGTGTAGAATTTGACAAATAATGAATTTATTTTATTATCTGAATTGACTCTATTTGTTGTTAATTACTGGGTAGAGAACAGCCGCTCAATATATTTGAAAATAATTATTAAATCGCTTTTAGACTAAAAGCTGACTGTGACACAGGTACCAAAAGGCTTTTATATTTTCACCCAATTTTCTGAAAATCATGACAATATTTTGCAGTCCATGATTTAGGTGGAAATCCAAACAGTGACAAAATTACTTTCAGCAAATGACAAAGACGTCACAAGATGATGATAAACCATTTCCCGCCAATCAGGGCGCCGCAATATTCCAGTGATTAGGGGTACTGGACAGAGACGCGTCATTAGTTCGAACCCTTACAACGATGCCGAAGCATTCATCACGTTGATTGACATCGGATTAAGTGTGCCAGTTCTTTGGAAGAGAAAGTATTAAAATAATATTTTTCTAACTATATATTAAAAAGTCGATATCAGATAAAGTAAAATAAACAATATCTAGGGAGCTCGTAGCCAAATGATTACAGCCGCACGGGTTGATCTAGGGTTAAGCAGCACTTGCCGAGGTCGATCCGTGGATGGGTGACTATCCATATGATACCGAGACCCCCCGTGCCTCGGAACTCACGTTATGCCGTTGGTCCCGGCTGTCATTCATAGATCTTTGACAGTCGTAAAGGGTAGTCAGAAACCCGGAAGTGTTCACCAACCTTATCAAGTGATACCGTGCTAACCAGTAACTGGGTTGTGGAGGTCAGACAGGTAGTCACTCCATGTAGAATACTAGTATCCAACTGCAATGGGTTAGACTGGAAGCCGATTCCAACATACACATATCAAAAGTGTCTAGGGATCAAGTACATTTTAACCTTAAAAAAATATCCAATTAATATTTACCAAGTCTAGTCTTCCAGACCGGCTTCTTACTTTAATTCCTATGTTTAAAGTTAAAAACTCATCCCCATATTTCGAAAAAATTAAGCAAAATGGCAATTTTTGCAAATTGTGGGAAATTAACCTAAGTTAATGTCATCAATTAAATGGCAAAAAAGGTGAAAATGAGGACTTCTTATTGTAAATGAAAAAAAAATGTGTTTCCACCATTGGCACGAATCACACAATCACAGCGATTTGGCATGCTTAAAATCAGTTCACTTTGAGGAATGGCCGCCCACGTTTTTTCTAACAAGTCAAAAAGTTGTTGCGGTGAATGCACGGCATTCATACTCGGCAGAGCTTCAAGCATGGCTTGGAGCATATCCCATGCGTCCTCAATTGGGTTGAGGTCTGGCGATTAAGAATGGCAGAACATTGATGCGAGCATCGGCAAGAGTGCGTGTTACGACTCTAGCCGTGTGTGGACGTGCATTGTCGTTTGAGTATGAGGCCGGATATGACCGGCCTCATACCGAAACTAGATTCATCGGAAAAGCATACACAACACCAGTCTTCTTCCTCCCAATTTCTGTGTTCGCGAGCCTATTGTAAGCGGGCCCTACGATTGCGGGGTGCTATATGTGGAATTCTCAGCGGCCTTCGGGAACGCAAACCCACTTCACGTAACTACGTAACACGTAATGACCCGATTGTGCCGAGCAGTATTTTGGATGTACCGGTCCTGTCTGCGAGTGGGGATGCGAGATCGTCCTCCATGTCGCTTGGCCATGCTACCCGTGATACGATAGCGTGTCCAGAGGCGGCTTATGACGCTCTGTGTAGTGCCAAGAGCGACATCCACAATAAGTTGCCTGCAACCAGCTTGCAACATTCCGACGGCTCTCATCATCTCTTCTCGTGTCAAATGATGTCGTCGCTCCATATCGATGCATTTTTTCAGTTCGCATGCAGAAATTGTAATGGTAAAACCCTATTACAGACAGTTGACTATCTATTTTTAATCAAAATTTAAAGATTATTCCTTATTCAAATAGTGAAATTCAATAAAAAAGAATCGATAACGATCCAAAAAGTTAAAATAATAATCCACTTTTGATTTGTGTAAAGGCTAGGCAGATATATATATATATATATATTCAGACAAGCCTTTGTTCATCAACTTATTTTAATTTTTTTAAATCGGTGATAGTAAAATTAAACGAGCAATATTTGTATACATACTCGTATATATTTATAATCAAGTTCTCGAAAACGGCTATAACAATTTCGATGAAAGTTGCAATATAGGGGTTTACGGGGGCGAAAAATCGATCTAACTAGATAGTTAGATCGATTTTTCGCCCCCGTAAACCCCTGAAAATCCTGAATATCGGGTGAAAATACGGAGAGAAAGAATTTTCCCAGTTATGAGATCTCTCATAACTGGGAAAATTCTTTCTCTCCGTATTTTCACCCGAGCAGAGCTCGGTCGCCCAAAGTTTAGAACAAGATAGCTTCCTTAGAACAATGACATGGCAGCATGGAATTAGTAAGTACCTACTATCATGGCAGCATGGCATGTACTATACATGGAAGTAGTATAAACTATTATACACATGAGCATTCTCTATTTTCACCCGAGCAGAGCTCGGTCGACCAGGTACAGGTACAAGTAAAACATACAACACTACTTATTATGACTAATTGATCGTCAATCGACTGCAGATTGAGTGATAGTCAAAAAAACTACTACACTACATATTCTAAGCTATCAGCTTTACAATCAAAAATCTGATACCTAATATTTTCCTAGTATCTCCTTTATATTAAACTAGTTAATTTTATTTTCTGATTAAATATAAGATTAATTTTTATTTTCATAAGATGAAAATTAAAGCTCTCTCAAGTACCCATTATGCACTTTAACATCGAATTCTCCTCTGAAAAGTCCAACCAAAGCTACCCAAAACAGACTTAAGCCCTCAGTTATACCTACATAATATCACTATTGTATTTAAGCCTTGTAATCAAAATAGGGTGTGTACGTAAAGTGGGAGGTTATTATGCACAACAACTTAATCCTCGACACGTGCTTGTTTGCGACACGTATCTCTTGCGAAGAGGATCGCATTCTACTCTGCTTGGTGTATAAGTATGGGAGAAGCGATAGTTTGTGGGTCGACCGAGACTCATATAAAAATTGATACTGCCAGTACTCTCGCTATTAAAAGAAAAAGAGCAGAAATATTTACCGGAAAGATGGGACGAAAGAAGCCCAGGAGATGTTTCCTTATACTAAACGATGGGCTGACAAATAAAACAATGCACTACAACGGCCAAGGATCGTCGCAATTGGAAAGTCGAGGTCATCACGAGGCTCAGCAGTGAGCAAATGACCAAAGGTGGATAAGTGACTGCTCGTAGTTGTAGATATTGAGGAAACTCAACAGCATAACAGGTAGAATCAGCGAGATGACAACATACACTCCACAAAAAGAGATCCTATCATAAATATTGGGGATACTAATACGATTTTTCCGCGAAAACTCGTATTATGGGTAAACTAAACACTATGATCATTCAGTAATGAGAAGTTCTCTACTTTATGAATGAAAGATTTCTATAACTTATCCCTTGTACCAAACTCTAAAGAATATCCAGCTTAAAACGAGCTTAACCAACGTGCATTGTACTGAACTCATCACAGCTAATAGAATTCATAAACGCAGCGAATTCTGACTAAATAGAATATTAAATTAACACAAAGCCCTGTTTATTTATAAATAAATGGCTTTACCGCAATGTTATTATAGTTTTTTGTTTTATCAACCAAATAGGTATTTAATTCTAAACTATTTGGAAACCAAGTATTTAATTTACTTTCCTGAAACATACTTTAAACTTGGAAATGAACGTATACAAATATCAAAGTGAGTAAATTCTTCATTATAAGAAAAAAAAATCTAGGCCATATTGTGTCTATCGTGTGAATGAAACAGTGCGTCAATTTTCAAACTGCCACGCTTTCACGAAATATTCCCATTCAAAGGATTTCTTTGCCGAAACTTCATGCATGCATCAGTCAATCAACGTTGCGTCCTCACAGTCACTTCTCCAGAAACTAAAGCCTGGCGTTGAAATAGTACTGTCAAGCTGGACTGGCGAGAAATTGACAGTCTACAGAATTGCCAATGGGAATTTAGGTCAGGTTGTCGTAAAAATTTTGGTTATTTGAAATGTTTCAGCACTCTTCTCATTCTTTGCTGTCGTATACCCACATTGGACATTTTTCACTGTGAACACATACGTGACGTTTGAGAAGTCAAAGTGAAGACTTTTGAGCGCGTTAAGTAACGAAAGATATTTACTACTAGCAAGCTTTAAAACTAAATAAGTTCAAAGCTTCCACTTACATAGGTGTTCTACTGCACAAATATAGTACATAGACATTTGTGAAACCCAAAACATTGTATAATATGTTCACCTACTATCCTTTTCCAGTTTAGCCTAGATTCTCAAGACTATGTTTAGCAAACGGCATAACAAAAACAAACACTTCCCGCCATGTTGGCTTACATTACAATTTATAAATAGGTATGCAACAAAAAGCGATGCGGTCGGGTCCGGTCGCGACCTTAGCTGTTAGGTACTCGTAGTTAGGCTGTAACGAGCCAGTCCTACTTCACCGCAAGCTTGTTAGACAAACGAGGCCAAACATGTGTTTGTTTTGCATTTTTTAGACTGGCAACCCTCGTAAGCAGAGGTACACACTACAAAGGCGGTCACATTTCACAGACCTAAAAATCCACGGTAGTGTTTGTATTTGTTTTGCGGATAATCACAGAGGATAGAGGATTTATTTTTGTTTACTTAGGTCTTCTTACGCTTGCGTGATTCGCCAAAGCCTTGTTTGACTCACCTTGACTTCTCAAATAAGCTTTTTGTCGTATATTTTTCTCACAAGTCTTCGTTTTGTTAAGGGCAAGAAGACTGATTTCCTTTCCTATAAATAAAAACATAAATCCGAACAGCAACATTGTCATAAACACTAACGTAATCTCTATAAAATCCGTCACCCGAACTAAGCAGACATAACAAACAACAGCGAGCCAGGGAACAAAACTAAACAAAAACGTCACAGGCCACAGCGCAAACAACAAGCAGTTGAACAATAACTAACAAAAGGCTTACATCATTTCATTCGTGACAAATTCCCGTATAGATTTAATTGATGGCCTACGTCATCTGAACTTGGTCCATAATTGGGCGATGGTGAGTGGTGCGCTAACGAGGTCCCGAGCAATGCACATGCCAAAACACGTAGAATAGACTATATCTTGTGTTGGGTGAAAAATTAAATTACCCGTTTTAGACTGAAGGAGGGAATTGTTTAGGTCAGCTGTGTCCTGGTTAATTGGACCCTGTCAGGATTAAGGTTAGGGTGAGTTGTGAATGTAGTTTTTGGAAAATGCAATTTTGCAATAAATTATACATCGAACATGTTTATGTGTTTTCTAAATAATATTAGGCTGTGTACATAGATCCATTTTTAACCGACTTCCAAAAAGGAAGAGGTTCTATGGTCGTAGCGTACGTTTTTTAAATTTTTATTTATTTGTTTCCACCGATTTCTCCGTCAATTGTGGACTGATTTTGAAAATTCTCTTATTGTTTGTAAGGGTTTGCTCTCGAGGTGGTCCCATATATTCCATATATTATATTTTATTAATTTTTCTTGGATAGTTTTTGTGTTAGCTTCAATAATACGTATTTTTCCCACTTAGTCAATGTGGGTGCCGCGGCAGCAGCCGGCGAGCACTACTTCCAAGTTGCTCGCAGACATTTTTTCACCATTTTCTAATCCGGATATTGGGATGAAAATGACTAACTGTAGTTTTCGTTAAAACGCAATTTAAGTTGGTGGAAAAATATTACGTCAGCAAATGCTTTATTGGTTTTTCGGAATTTTTACTATTATATTCGTTCGTTTCTTTATTTGCATTCGCATATAAGTTGTCGGAAAATAAGTATTAAAAGCAGTAAATTTCATATTTTGAGTATGTATATATTTTTAATTTTTTTCGGAGCTTTTATTACTACCCATTTTATTTTACCCAAATAATAAGTAGACACTCTGGAAGCGGGAAGTAGGTAGAGGGACCATTCGTTGTTGCGATGGTTTGGGGAGGCCTGTGTCCAGCAGTGGACATCTTTCGGCTGATTGATGATGATGATGATGAAGTAAACTGATGACAGCAGAAAATCCTTATTGTCCTACAATTAATTATTATAATCAACAAACGACAGCGAAAATATCAAAGCAGATAACAGTAAACCAAAGACTAAACAAAGTTCAAAATAAAACTCAACTAGGTACTAATAAAATTTAAACATATATTATCAAATACAAAGAATCAAATGAAACAGCACAGTAAATCTACTAAGCTCAGAAAGTCAAGTAACAACTACTACCTTCGTTAACAACTGTTAATAGGCTTAGTAATTCAACTAACTGGGGTACAGAGAGGACAAATGGAACTAAAAAAAGCATGATGGAATTAATGCCTGGTGCTGGCTTAGCCTAGTTAACTCTCAATAGACTAACTTTAATCTAGACTCGAGATCAACCTGGAGCAACTTTATTTTTCATTTCCACTTATAATGGACCCTTATTTAAAGTAACGGTTGGGACGTTTCTCTCTAGAACTTAGGTTACGGTGTTAATTGTTTGAATTTTGTTGCAGGTTTTGAGTTATGATTAGAGTAAGAATATTGAAGGTACAGCTTTTAACTTGGCCAGAGGCTAAGCATTGCCATACAACGTGACAGTCCGCGTGACGGCCAGTCTTTTGGGTACATTACCATTCGACAGCGATGTGGAGGAATATTTCGACGCCATATTTTAGTTTGTTAATAGTTTTAGTTAAATTAGGATATTATATTTTTATTTTATTTATTTATTAGGTATAAGTTATTATGTATGTACATTTCATTTTGATTCTGAATAAATAATATGATTTTTGAAGGTAATGAGTGAAATATTTATGAGTGCTGTTATTAAAATAATTGCAAAAAAAATTAAAGGATAATTTTTGCATGCTAATCAAAACATTGCCAAATATGGATTGGTTTCCTAGAACAATGCTGAATACTGAAGAGACAAGACGACTTCAGCAAAAAAGCTTGTTTAAATTTCTGTGCTATTCTACGAAAACCGTCCTTCCGAACCATCTGGTGACTTTTATGCCAAAAAAATTGTGACTTGTCATTTGTACTGTACATTTAATTTAATCTCCCTTCAATACTTCAATAGGATTACTTATTTTACAAAAAAATCATCATTTTGAACATGACCTACTAAAATCCTACTTTCCTTTTGTCAGCCACAAATCGTTTTAAACTTTTTACGAAAATGATGTTAGTCTGCTGTCCAATTATATTGGAGTCACTCATCTGCAGAATATTTTTAATTACTTTTTTCATAAGACAATAAAAAATGTAGTTAAAACAACTCCGGACTTCAGACGTCGTTATCTCTTACTATCCTTGTAAGCGACGAAGGATAATTTAAAAACTAATTACTTTCTTTGAAGGGAAAATGTAAATAAAGTTTTGTAAAGTTAGTTTTCATAAAGACGTTAAACGGAGTTGAGTCTTGGGCAGGAAATTGAGCAATTTTTGCATTATGTAGCGTGCGCGCGTTGATTGAACTAAATGTTCAAGAAAACAGATATGTTTTAAGATAGCTAAATGTTTACGGCGCGTAATTTAAATGAAAATTGCTGTTTATGAACCTATCTGAAATAAAATAAATTATTACACTTTTATTTATTTATATATATGCTCTATTGTACACCAGAAATACATAACAAAACATAAATGTAATACTACAAAAACATACAATGGGCGGCCTTATCGATTTCTGCAATCTCTTCCAGGCAACTTTGGAATGGACAGTGATTGCGTGGACATAAAAATGGGTTTGTCATTGGTGCAAAATAATAATTATATAGATACAATATACAAGATACAACATACTTACTAAATATATAAGAATATTTATATCAATCTGCCTAGCCTTTTCCCAACTATGTTGGGGTCGGCTTCCAGTCTAACCGGATGCAGCTGAATACAAATATTTTACATGGAGCGACTGCCTATCTGACCTCCACAACCCAGTAACTGGGTAATACGATATCCCTTGGTAAGACTGGTGTCAGACTTTCGGGCTTCTGACGACTCTTAACGACTGTCAAAGATCCACGAATGACAGCCGGGACCAACGGCTTAACGTACTTTTCGAGGTACGGAGGAGTCTCGGTATATAAAGATGGTCACCCATCCGCGGACCAACCCCGGCAAGCGTAGCTTTACCTGATGGATCGACCCATGCAGCTGTTATTACTTAGCCACGAGCTCCATAAAAATATTTATATAAGCAACGAAAATAAATGACTACTACAGATTATTACAGCTACGAGAACAAGATCACAACAACAAGTAGGTAATGTTCCTTCACGAGTCTCTTAATTATAGGTAACGATTGCGCGCGTTTTATTTGAACTGGCAATGCATTCCACAAACAAGCGGCCTGGACAGAAACGGATTTGTGGAAAGTTGTGGAATGCATTGGCATTTTAAGCTTCAAGTTATCTGATGATGACTTTTCATAGGTACCTAAATGAGAGAAAAATAGTTTATCCTGCAAAAATTAATTAAAAAAATACTTAAAATACACACAATACCAAGTAGCCAAAAGCCTCGTATTCAACACTTAACAGGTAAAAATTAACCAATGTTATAAAATTCAATTATAATATTGCTTCCAGCTGTTCATTGGCATATTCGGGTAGGTACTTAAGTAATTTCATTTAAACAATTCCACAAACAAAAATTCAAAAAGCTGTATTGGATATTTTTATTAAAAATACCTATCCAATAAAATGCAATAGTTACAAAAAAAAAACACAGTGAATAGACGGAATAAAACAAATAAACGCTTTGTCAGGAATTAAAAGCACTCGGGATCATTCGGAGAACCCTTATCACCAAAGTTCGTTAAACCCAAATCAAACGGTTTTTGTGTGAAACAACCCTAATTCTAAGTTTAAATTAATATAATCAACAATCTAACACCATTGGTCAATATTGAAGTTCATATTTTATTTGTTTACTCTAACTTTGTGTTGATGGAATATTGAGAGGTTAATTTAGGTACCGCAATAATTGTTGAAGGTCAAGGAAATCGATTGCAATAATTTCCTTAACTCTGTATTGTTAGTCTTAAACAATATGTATTGGAGTTTCATAAATATTTGACGTTAGACCTACGAATACACCTTGAAAAAACTCAAGCATATTGAAGAAAAATGTTTATTTCTCCCTGAATAAGATAAACGTCCCCAACCCGTCAAAAACCAAAACATTTTATTTCCAAATCGACAATCCAATTCATAAACCGGGACAAATGAACGCCACAAAAATATTATAGCCGTCATAAACAAAATAGCCAAGTAGGAAAATTTATTAGCATACTCCCATTACGACTTAAATGAGGGGACAGATAGCGGAGGAACGGCGTTGAACAAAATTTCAATTATATCAGTGGAGGAGTGTAAACGGGCCGCGTTTCCTCCGCCCCCTGGCGCCTTCAGCCCGAAGTTTCTGTTTACATTTTGTTAACGGAATGAGAATTTAAAGCGAAATTTCTTAGCAACAAACGTGCGTTAAAAGTCAACGCAGGAGTGGAAATATTTGTAGCGTGAAATCGTCGACGCGAGGAGGTCGTGCTTCGAGACGCGTGTGCAGTTTGAATTCGCTCGCGAATTTCAATGCGGCTGTAATTTAATTTGTCTGTTTTCGCTTTTCATTTAAGTTTCGACAGTCTTAATTACTTAATTCATAATAAATTTTAATTATGTTCCGCGACGTCGCGACTGAAAGAATGCTTTTTTTTTTACTTTGTTTCCGAAATATTTGTTTACCCGACTTGCTTGTAAAACAAACCTAGTTAATATGGCCCGAAGGTTGAGTTACTTACATGTGTAAGACTCAGCACTAATGCTCCAAAGATTTCCATCTTATGGCCATTACGTCATCTTATAGCCGATATTATATCCTAACTATAATCCTTCTTGGCTTGAATTTGGATTTGGAACTTGAATTTGGATGAAATTTGGCACATGGGTAGACCATGACCTGGGTTAGGACAAAGTATACTTTTTATCCCAGTAGTTAGTTCCCGTGGGATAATTACCGACCTACACGCGAGCCAAGCCGCGTGCAAAATCTAGTTTATACAAACAAGTGAGCGAACAATGGTGATATTTTCGGTACTCAATAACTGAAAGTTTATTTATAAAACAAATGAAACGTTGTAATTTACAAAGAAAAACATCCATAGAGATGGCCACAATTTCACCCAAATTAGTTCGTTACTTTCACTAGTTAAAGCTTCGTGCAGACAAGCGCGACGCTACAGCGCGACGCGACACCGGCTATTGTTATACCGTGAAGTTTTCTTAGAAATTGTTTTGTTCGAGTCGCGTCGCGCCGTCGCTTCGCGCTGGTCTGCACGAGCCTTTAAGCAGACCATAATAAAATAAACAACATCAAAAACCGTGTTCTTAATAAAAAATACTAGTTTCACTAAATCGCTATTCAGCAAACGATGAGTAGTTTTCCTTCCACCACAGAGGATCAGAAACGTCGTTAAAACTTTTCGGACAGATAACACGGTTACTCTTTTTTTACAAGAAAAACTTCATAGAAAAGTTATCATGTCTGTTTGTACACGACCTGTTTCTCAGAAATTCTCTCTTGACTTTTTAAGTACTTCTTTTTACCTTTCTACATACGAGAATTTACTTGTAACTAAATATTTTAGAAACTATATTAGAGGAAAAAAAATCCCTGTATACCTACTAATGTTAAACAAGTATAAACTTTGTGTAAATATAATTATCCTCGCTTTTACGTTACATGAAAATTTTACCTCATCTAGTAAGTAAATACCTAAGTCAAATTATATTAACTTTCCCTAACAAGCTCTACTTCAAGCAAACATCAACATTTCATTGCCTTAATTCAGTTTCAATCAATGTACCTAAATATATCACGAATCAACAAAACAAACACTAAAAATCACGAGTTTTTCATCTAAAAGTCTCCAAAGAAAATCTTTCATACATTATTCAAGCAGTTAAAGGATTTATTTGGAATGGGCAAAGTTACGGGGTCCAGATACTACCAATTACTTAAACTAATTAATTGGTTGTTTTCCTGGATCGTAACATCAGCATACTTTTTGCTTAATGAAGCGAGCAATAAAGTACTGCAACAAGGATAGGGTTGGCACTCAACTAACATTAGAATCAACATTTGGAAATTACTATAATCGTGCATAGCGACTTTTCATATAAAACAAATAAATGCACTTTTTTTTGTATTTATTTTGCCAAGTAGGTATCTTTGACGGTCTTGGAGTAGGAATACGAGCAGGTGGTAATAGCCATACTGTTGGTCGGTCTTCAAATTCCAGGCAAATAACTGCAGCTCTCAATGATGCAGCCATTTAGCATCAAAAGGAAAATCTACTGACTTTCTCTCAAGGTTAAGAGCGCGCCGGATTTTAGCTATTAGATGATACAAATTTATAAGTCGCCGGCACGTAATTTGGCAAGGTTTGGGCGTATGAGCAGTAAGTTTGCGCATGTACACTTATTATAACAAAAAAAATTACACTTCTATTGCATAATTTTCATTACAGTTTCTATGGTTATTGCCATAATTTATTTTAGAACATGTCTGTTAAGAAAGCAAGTGAAAATGAATTTTGTGCATCTACGATTCTTGCCAAGTTATGGGTCGGCGACTATACACGTGTTTCCATTTTTGTACGTAAAATGAATAATTTTGCTGTTCATTAAAAGCACGATATATCCCAAATAAGTACTTTGTATAATTTATTCGGTTCAAGGACACTGAGTGACACACAATGGAAGTTTTATTGTTATTACGTCTGGGGGCGTTTAGTTTCCCGCAGTGTTATTAAGTAACACACATGTTCTTATTTTAAATCCAAATAAAAATGGCCTCTTAACTTTTACTAAAACAAACTGTCTCGTAAGAAATTAGAGACAGCCCTACCCTAAAAGAGAATTGCAATCTCAAGATGAGTCCGGCTCTTGCGAGTTTCCATACAGTTGCCGCCATTTTAAATGAAAATTTCGGATAAATTGTTCAATTTTCCAATAGCTGACTTCTTCGCTGTAATTAATGTGCCTAACTTGTATTACTGCTGCCTTCGGATGCCAAATAGACTTATTTGAGTGTAATTATGGTTTAAAAGGAAGTTTTTATTACACCTATTTAACTTTTTATTCATACTACTTATTGCATTTGATTACTATTGTATTTACTTTTGTTTGCTACAGTACGTAGACAGTACATACTAACGGCTTTGTAGAAGTAAATAAACTCTCTGGAGCAGTGATACCCAAAGTGTTCTATATCGGGGGGTCTATGTCAACGACAATCTGCAAGGCGAACGTATGAGCGGGTAAAAATATATATTTTTATACACGGATAAAGTGTTATGCATAACACTTTCTTATAAGTATGTAAATAAACACAGATATCTTATACATAAGTTACGTTTTTATTTTCTCTGCGTATAAGTTTATATTTTGTATAAAATATTTTTCCGCGGTAAGTTGTAGCCTGTGTCAACTTATTTGCTGGCTAGACCTCCAACTTTATCTATGTAAAAAATCACGGAGATTTGTTGCTTAGTTTTTACGTGAAAATGTAAGAAACAGACCAACTTTACTACTAGGTACGGTTTTGTATAAAAACTTATTTTCTGAATTATAATATTAGTAGTGAAGTAGCGATATAATAGTGCACTAAAAAAATTAAAAGCTTGGCTGTAGTATAAATCTTCTTAATTCAAGAAAAAAGTTATGAAGCCCGAAATTTTCATGAACGAAGTAAAAAATTTTTCACTGTACCAGCGTCAACAACACATTTGAAGTTTATGAATTTGCAAAAATTCAATAGGAGGTAAGGGGTCTACCGAAAACCGAAAAACATGCCAAGTGGTCAACCACATAAAAGTTTGGGGATCTCTGCTCTAGAGCTAAGGTGCAATCACAATAATTAGAACGTGCAGTAACTATGTTGTTACATGTTGCACTTAATCCTAAGAAACGTAATTGAAACATCGGCAACGAAGAATGGACTACTTTTCTTTTGCTTTCTATTTCGGTATTCTGTAGCCTTTAAGCTAATTATATGATTTTAGCTATTATTTCAGCAGCTTTTCTATCCCACATTGACCACAATCATTTGAAAATAGAATACATTTTCCCCTGCAGAAACCTCTAGAAACAATTGCCTCCTCATTTAACCTCCAACTTAAAAATACCTTTAATAGAACTCAAACAAATTCTGCAGCAATTAGACATAGACACGTTATAACGTAATTTACCCACAGCTGTAAAATAAATTTGTTAGACCGCTTCGCCCAAGGACGAATTCAGACTGGCATGAAATTAACAAAGCAACACGGGAATGGTCGACGGCGTTTAACGGTTGATGACAGGCCGCGGGCGACGCCTCAAAACAAAGGACTGCTGTAAACTGGACCACAAGGGAACGTGTGCGCGGTTTAAGTAAAGAGAACCGGGACTTTTATTTGACAGCTGTGTTGAAGTCAGCTTTTGTGCTGTGATTGTCACACTAGTGTTTACAGTAGCGTCTCATTTTCTACAATAGTTACCAACTCTAGAAAACGAGACGAAGGCTGATAAGTACGCAACGACATGACCACCGGAATCCAGAGCTAATTACCTTATTTTTGTGACAAAAATAGCTTATTCTTACTTCAAGTCTTGACCAACTACCCTATGGTTATCTACACGTAAGCGCCGTAACATCGCCTACTTACTAACACAAGCTGAGATATTAACGTACAGGTTTACGAATGCCGAATGGAGGTGTATTCGAGTGCATACGAGTAGAAGTGATTACATATTAGAATACTTCGGCAAGATCTGACTGAGGTTTTCATTATTTGAAGAACAATGGATCCAAATTGTTGTTACTTATTTTTTTAATCTATCTAGCCTGTATTGTCCCACTGCTGGGCAAACGGCTCCCTCTCCTTTTTCCACACATATCTATTTACTTCTACAAATTCATTCAGTACCTATAATTGCTATAGCACGATAAAACGTATACATACATGAACTCTCCCTTGAAATCTCTCTTCTGTCTAACTCTGCAGTTCTCTAGTTCTACTTCCACCATGATCAAAGTAAACATTTGCATCACATATATCTACTAAAACATTAACCAACCCGCTGTCAGCTCATCACTTGTCAACATGTCTCGGAACATAACGACGCGGAGCTCTGGGCTACACCTGCTGGCATTTCAGTACGATCTCCAAGTTTTAAGGGTGCAAACTGTTTAGCTATGAATGTTTGCATTAATATAACGTTCTGTTAACTTAGATGCGTCGGTATTTATTTATCTTTTAAATGTAGGACGAAAGGAAAATATAATAATAATTTAGATACCTAAACAAAGAGGGTTTGACGTACATATTAAATATGTTTATGGTATCGTCAGAACACTCATGAAAATGTCTTAGAAGACCTACTACAAATGAAAATGATTAATGATAACTCGGATGAACTTCATCTAACTAATGCACTGTTCTAATTTTGATGAATAAATTATTACTACAGGTAGTTATGCCCAGAAAAAGTATCAAAGGAACATATTCACTTTCATGTAAGGCTGCTTGTGAAAGAAGCAACTGCAGTGGGTAAGTATCGTATCATGAAAACTAGTTTCCACCACTGCCATGGGAAAAAGGCTACGTAACGCTGAATGTAAATGAAACTGTTCTATTCAAATACCAAGTGGAATGTTTACCCTGAAACATTCACATAACAGTTTTAAAACCGCATTCAAACATAAAATTCAAATAGTCAGTGTGAATTTTCGCTCCCACCTCAAAAGTCGTTAAAAACAAAACATGAACGTTGGGAGATAACGATATCAACTCGGCCTAAACGCATAAACATTTAGCGGTTGTAGTATCAACTAAATAGCTTCCTATGCGAATGAATACCCCACAATGATCCGGTCATAAACGCTTTTACAGTTTAGGCTGTGCGCACACATGATACTCTTAGCAGCAGTGTATGTCAGCTATGTCGTATTTCTTGGACATCAGATAACAAGTTTAATAAAAAAAAAACTTTGAAATTTGCCGTACTCAATTAAAGATTACTTAAGAGTGTTTATTCTGAAAGTTGGAAACGTCACAAATAGATGTCAAATATTTCGCTGTTTTAATTGATTTGGCAATATTACTGTATAATAATATGAAATGTGGCTAACTAGCGAACTAGAATATTTATAATGAATTGCAATTATCACACTGAATTTGATGTTATCACTGTCCAAATACTTTTTTTACATCTACTCGTAAAACTAAATATTCGGTGTTACGATATTAATTATTGCATTTCATAATCAAATATTTTAGTTCGCTACTTAGCCACATTTCATATTTCCATACAGTAATATTGCCAAATTAATCAAAACAGGTGAGTATTTTCCAGCTATTTGCGACGTGCCAACTTTTAGGATGAACGCTCCGACTAGTAAAAAATATTTTTCACCTTCAATGCTGCAACGGCGGGATGATTTTCTGTGACGTCACTAAGCAACAATTTTGATCACACGTCACATAATTATCCATCGCGCATCAGTCGCAAGTCACGCGCTAGTCAATCCCGTGCGGCCATAGTCAGTTACCATGCTAAATAGTTACTCCACGACAATACATTTTACCCACAGAACAAAGTATAAACATTATAGCAAACATCATCGTAGCTAAAGATTGTCCAGTGAATACTACATTTGCTGCAAGGCAATTTATTAAACAATCCCCCCGTATATATAACGCTCTCAATGAACAATGTGCCATCTACTCTATGACATACCACAACTGCAAAAAAACGCTAACTGAATGGCTCAAGAGCAAAAGTTATAAAGAAATCGAAGATATCCTACACAAGATCACATAACTAAGGAATACATATAATTTGTACACATATACACACCACACACCCCCACGGTACACAAACCACATTTATCTTACACACATGCCCATTACATCCCGACACCCACACAAGCACACACACACACACACACACACACACATACACACACACACACACACACACACACACACACACACACGCACACAAACGAACCCACACACAAACTCACAAACATATTCTACACCCAGTGCCCTTACTAATATATTAAGGGTTATATAAAATCTTAAAAAATCTTAATTAGTTTTAAATGTATCTTTTGGCTCACACATTGTTGAATTACTGTAAACTGGAGGAGCGGAACCACCTAATACAAGCAAATCTATGCTTAAAAGGTGACTCCAAACCTAACATAGTTATTTACTTAAGTGAAGAAATAAACATTTTTATTTTTTATTTTTATCATGACTGGCAGACATAAACATTTTATGGTTTATCGACGAAGCAGTTATGGGAAATTTCACCTATGGCTTATGAGACTTTTTGAATAAGTACCTACATCAAATGCTTATTTTTATCATTGCATAGGGTCGTAAATTATGAAAGTAATATTGCAAAGAAGAACCAACGCTAACTGCGTTGGTTATATATTTACAGGGGTTCGCGAAAAACAACGATTCTGGTTGATGTAAAGACGATGCTAATTTTAATTTTAATTTTTTCTAGTGGGAGTATTTAATAAAAGAACAGTTAATTTATTTGAGGGAATGGTTTAAAGGCGTCTTGCAATTTTAGGTGCTAAATCTTAGCAACGAGAAAAGCAACAGGTATTTAAGTCAAAATGCAGTCACACCGTTTTCAGAGCAGTTTGAAATTTAAATTAATTCCATACAAATGTTGTAGTAATTTCTGTTCAAAATAAGGGAAGCAGAAACTCCAACAGTCAGTTTGTGTATTCCAATATTGCAGTAGTCTCGTCCATTCCGAAATATAAAGTTGATAGAGAGTTAATTAATTACAAAGTCAGCATCATAATGCCGATTAAATTACACGGATGAGACAACACGTCGGTCCGGGTACGTCGTAAATACATCAGCGGTACACCACACCATACATATTCCTACGTAACTATCTATGCTAAGTTACCTGCTAATGCTGCGAAACTTTGTGAGCCTATGTACACAACTATGTATTGCACGAGTATAATATCTGGTAGTAAACTTACAATTAATGAGTTTATGATTTATTTGGGGAATTGGTGCCATAGAGTCGCCTGAAACCTGATCGGCTTTAATAAATTTTACTTGGCAAGTCAAAGACTGGCGAGGTATTATTAAAGATTATAATGAATACGAGTAGTAGCACTTCTGCATCGGTAGAGAAAAACACATGAGTATCTCCCCAACCGATTAGCGAGGTACGCAAGAGATGAGTGCACAAGTGTATGCGCAAACACAGGTACAGTACAACTATTTTCTTAATGTACCTCGGCAAACTTCGTGTTTCGTCGGATTTCTATCGGTTGCCCTTTGCACACTTTGTTTTTGACTCTCATAGTCCGATGGGACGGCAATCCGACACGACCAGGGAGAGATCAGGCGTAGGACCAACGGCTTTTATTACGTGCTTTCCGAGGCACGAGGGTATCACGAACTTCTAAACTCCGGTCTGCTACTGAGAAATTACTTAATGGAAAAAACCCAATAACACTTTACCCGACCTGGGAATCAAACTATCAATCGCACTTGCGACCACAATACCAACGGAGTAGACAATAGGTAGCTGGTAACAACGAAATAAGTAAGTAAATAGCCTTGTAGATAGCCAGACTAACCTACTAGATAGAAGGGAACCTAATCCTTCTTAAGCCAATCAACTTTTACGACCTGTGTGGGTAGCTTATGACTCCATACGTGTAGCTACGTATACAAAGATAGGCACTCCGCACAAAATAAAGGTTCTATAAATAAACAAAAAATTTGTACATTCTGACGTTGCAATAAAAGTGAACATTTCAGCGGCTGTGGTCACAAGCCAATCAGTCTTCCTTGACCACAAATGCAAAAATGAAATTAAATGAAAGTGTGTAAAACGTAATAAACAACAATGTTTACAAAAATGGATGCAAAATATTTGTGAATGCCATAGGGGTAAGAAAGGCACTTTTCGCACCTAACTTAAGCGTTCATTGGACGTATACGTTGCGATAAAGCGACGCTAATGCAGCGTCAACATGACTTTAGTTTCGATCATGTCTATGCCACGATGGCGTAGCGTTTACGCAGTGTCAACAGCACACTAAATCTAAAATCACACATCATTTGGATTATGAAAAACAGATTTATGTCTGAAAGAAATGGAATTTAAGTACCTACTTAAACTTAACAAAAAAATATTGATACGCTAAAAACCGAGTATGTAGTAAAGTATTGATAGTCGCCAACAAAAATGCTAGGTCTTTACGAAACATTTAGATATGAGATCAGCAAACTCACCCTACTGAATATCCCCTATGAAAGGCTAGGGGACACTTTATGACCTTTTAGTGCCTTCAGTTTTATAGACATGGCCGACGGAATTTGGGATCATAAAGTTAGTACATAAATATACATTTAAAAGGGTATTTATTATATAATGAGGCTTTAGGCTAACGATAGTAGGTAGCGTTCAGCAGAACAATTAAAAGAAATAAAGGTTTGTGGAAAAGAAAGCCGTTAAGTTAACCTTTGCAAAGTTCTTGTGCCAAGAGACTAGAGTAGGTATGAAGGTGGATTTGGATAACGCAATAGAAAACGTCAAAGTCCTTTCCCAAATAAATTCTTATGTCTAATGCGGCATTTGTTCACGATATTTCCGCATTAAATCGATAACTCGATTTCAAAACACATCCAGAATAACCACCCACATCGCACCTGAGCTTATCATACTTTTTCCAATACCAAAACTGCTTGCACAATAATAATAGCAAATAGCCCACGTACAAGGCAATATTAGTAATAAATTCGACACCTCATCTCGTTCTAAATGTATCTTGATTACCCATAATGGTACAATAGGGCCATATTGAATGGAACTCGAGTTGGCACCTGCTTTGCCGCTAACACCGCCTGCTAGCGTACCTCCGCTAACAATGGGTTTGTTTAAGGGAATTTAGGCGTTTTCTTACAAGATTTGTGTAATGTTATAGAGATTTCTATCACAAACATATTGGTGATTCTGAAAATGTTTATGGTGAAGTTATGTGCCTTTTTGGTTCTGAATTTTGATTGATAATCATGCATCGCTTCTCAATTTTTCGATGTCCAAAATCATTATTTTGATGTAGATTATCTTCAGTGACGTAATCCTTTACAGTCCTAAATAATATTATAAATGCGAAAGTCAGTTTGTTCGTTTGTATGTTTGTTTGATACGATTTCACGTTAAAACGGCCGAACAGATTTGGATGAAATACGGCACATGACGTGGATTATAACATAGGATACTTTTTATCCCGATATTCCCACTGGATCGAGAATTATTCGGGTGAAACCGCGGGGCACAGCTAGTAAATAATATTTGTAAGAATTTCTAACAGAATAATTTTCTAAATCAGAAGAATTTTAAAGCATCGATAATATTCCAGCAACATATTTGTACAAGCATACCTTTTAATACAAGCTATCGTACATAAAGAAGCTCAAAGAAGGAATTCTGATAACAATTTTAGTCTCGTCTGTACGCTTGTGCTGTGGTTCCCATTCTATGGTCCGCGTAGAAATGTTTGTGCTTTTATGCTGTCACTGACTTATTTGCTTTTAATGCTTACATAAACATATTTTAGTTGCAACTATTCCATACTACCTCCCAAGTATTTCGCTAGTATTTTATAACACAGAAACACCACGCAACACTTCGTAGACACAAACTTGTAGAATGACACATAGGTACTCCTTTTAAAATAACCATTTATCATGATTCAATTTAAAGTTATTTCTGTTCGTAACTAAGCTAGAGAGCACAGTCGTTATTCACAAAGTAATCTTTAAATTAATAAAACAAATCGATCCGACTCCCGTTCAACTGGTTACGTTTGTAAAGACATGTCAAAACGTAATCTAGTCGCGGACACTTGCAAATGAGTGTGCATCACTCCTTACCCACTTACAACAATAATTTTGCCATCGAACAACTAAAAGTTGGTCTTTGTGAACCAAAATAAAAAGGCGTACTCTCGTTGCAAGAAGAATTTGCGAGCGGTAAATGAAAGTTGTCGAGTATTGCGAAACTCGTTTTTTACCGACTGAAGTAGGGACAACATAAAAGGATGTTAATTGGTGTTCCTTACTTTCCGAAGATAATTGAGTCGTAACTAGGATGCTAGACAATGCGAATAGCTGGCAACATAGTCGCACATTGCGCACCAAACATTTGCATACAGAGCCCTTTTAACTCACAAACGGCGAGTAGATTCCTTGGTAATTACGTGTTCTACAGACCCATTAAAGTAGCGACAAGTTAAACACATGTTCACGAGTCGATTGTGAATGTTATTAGTAATGTTGGTGGCGTAATACTAGCTATTAAATCTTTGATTTGATTAGCCTACTTTGATTTATCTAGTTGTGATCAGGCGCGAATGTCTGTTACCTTTGCCTGTCTGGCGGATCGGGAATGTTAATTGTGCCTTTATCTTTTAGTTCCAATTCAGTATGGTACATTCGTATTTGTGTCATGATTACTAAATATATCATGAAATTTCACACAGTACATGTACTTATTACCAATAGGATTACTTAAAAGTCTTACATTTAGTTCTAGCTAAAAACATGTTTTTTAGGGTTCCGTAGTAAACAAGGAATCCTTATACTATCGCCATGTCCGTCTGTCTGTCTGTCTGTCCATGGCTTAGCTCAGAGACGGTTAGTACTAGAAAACTGTAATTTAGCATGGGTATACATATTAATCACGCCGAGAAAGTGGTAAAATAAAATCATGTTTTTTTTTTTTTTTAAGTTTTATTCATGTAAAAAGGGGATGATTTTTTTTTCTCGTTTATCCCATAGTGAGGGGTATAACGTACCAGCGTACGTTGGAACGTACCAGCTAAATGGTTGTACATGAATTTGTGAAAACACAGCATCACAGCTAAGTAGGCTTTACAGGTTAACGAGTAATAATCGACCAACTTAAATTTGCGGTTTAAAAACATGATCTCTCATACATTCCGTGTGGAAGAAAATGTTTTTCAACTACAATGTTAAGTTTGTTCTAGGGATAAATTCATCCCAGCTATATATAGGAACCCTTCATTGTGCGTGGTCCTACACGCACTTGCCCGGTTTTTTTACATAGGTTTTAGATAGGCGTAAAAAATAGCTGTAAACTGCGAATTCAAATAATGGCTGTGTGTTCGTCTAACATTGCAGAATGCAGCATTTTAGTTTTTTTACTTCGATAGTTTAGCTTGATTGCCAATAGATAAAAGGATGCATGGCAGTGTGAACATTTACCGATTAAACCGGGCGTTTACAAATACAGTTTTAGCCGGATTACTAAAAATATTCGGGCGACTAAAACCGGCTATTTGTGATCGCTCCCGTATTCAACGTTTAACTTCTAAATCAAGGATTGCACAATCGTGAAACAGATTCATTTTTCATTTACCTAGAGATACGAATAAACGGATGACAAAAAAAAGCAAATTTAAAGCTTCTTTAACAACAAAAAACACTCTAAAAACAACTTTCCATCAACAGAACCGCACATACTTTTAACAAGCCGCTTTCAAACATGCGTCATTAAAACTAAGCATACCTAAGACTATAAAGTATTTACCTCAAGTAGCTAAGCGCATCCCACAGGTATGTCAGTTGTTAGATGAACAACCAGCCCTCGAGTTTGTTGGACAGTTTAGTTGTAAACAAAAGAGACGCAAAATATACCACAAAGCGTTCTTGTGGTTGCTTTGTATCGTTTTCAATCTACGTTATGAAAGCTCGTTGTAACCGCTGGCTTTTCACAAAGCAATATGGCTGAAAACTTAATATATATTAACTGCGACCAGGGCTTCATATGCTAATATCAATATTGTTTTATGTGTTTTTGGGAGTGTATCAGGACAGGTTTATCTTTAATGTGGATGATTGCTTGACTATTATGTGCATAATGTATTGCGTATGAGTGAAAATATTCTGATGTGTTGTACCGACGCAACGCACGCACTGTACGACGTTGCTCTGTTATACAGGGCCCTATTAGTTCAACCAGGTTTCAGACTGGCTAAAGTAGACTCAACTTTCATGGGGTACTGTTTAAAGTTTTACAATAAAATACCTCCACACATCCTACATCAACCGAATGAGACGACATTCAAATCTTGTATAAAACGCACACTATGCAGACATACATATATTATAAGTTGGAGGAGGATTACATCGCTGATAAAAATGCTTGGCTCAATGCTGGTCCTACTCCTCAACCAAAACTAATTGATTAACATTTGAAAATACTGTTGCAGCTGCTGAAGATTATAAAGTAATTTGCACGGTATAAAATCAATCTCCTTTGTATTATACATTATATAACTGCATAGCACAGGTGTGAGTACTATGTACTAAAGAACTAACATTTACCGGGTAATATGTCTTTCATTGACTTGAATGTGCCCTGGCGACTGTGAATATGTCATACTCACTCAGATGTCTCGCTGATGTTGGCGCGTGTGTTGGATCATTTAGCTCCCTTCAAAATGACATGAAAATACCTGCAGATGTTGGTCTTGTTTATGTTAAATTAGGTAATGTAACTGAATTTGGAAAACTTAGAAAAATCTTCTGAGAAAGGGATTTCAGCACAAAGCTTTTAAAATTCTTAAAGGCTCGTACAGACTAGCGCGACGCGACGCCGCGACGCGACTCGAACAATACAATTTCTAAGAAAACTTGTCGGTATATCAATAAACGGTGTCGCGTCGCGCTAGTCTGCACAAAGCTTAACACAAATATGGTATTATAACACAGCGAGAAACCAATTTAGTTATTTTTCGGACTTTCAAATACAAAGAATTCAAACATCAAAGTGATGTTTCTAACTGCTTTTTTAAATTAATAAAAAATCGCTTGAATATTTTTTTTTTGTTTTTCATCGGGGCGTCGTCGGGAAAATTCCTTTTTAAAGAAGTTTGAAAACAATTTCTCGTTTGTAAAAATATTAGAAATTTGTTGTGCGCGTTTAATAATATTTTACATCGCGCTGAGTTTAAAGTTTTGAGGCGCATTTTCTCGTTACTGGATGGGGTGAAGGAAGGGGCGCGAGGGGTGACATCAAAGTGAATTAGCGAATGTTGTCTAGGGGCGTCCGTTTGTAAGCCGCTTTGAAGTTAGGACTACCTGCAGGGATCCAGGGAACTTCGTTGAAATGTGCCAATGCGTAAGGCGTTTTATTTTGATACCACTCGTAAGGGCCTGCGAACGCAAACGCGCGAGAAAAATGTAACACGCTAATTTTGCCTTGAGCATGCTTATTACGCCGCGTTTGATGTAAGCTGGAACATCAAAAGATAATTTGCGTTGTTTTATGAGGTTTTACTGAATTCAATTTAGAAACAATTTTACGTGGCTTTGTGACGTTATGGGTCTATTTCTAGGTAGTTAACATGCTCGGAGGTTGGAGAGCACAAAGGAGGCAGTAAAATTCTGTTTCTGAAAATAACAATGGAATAAAATATTAAATCTTCAATATAAATTTTTAATCATTCAGTCTGCATCTTCCATTTTCGACGAACGGGCAACATTATTCCGTTACTTTAAAATTTAATTTACATATATCGTTTTTATTTAAAACGGGTGTTTTAAATAAAATGCGCAGTTGTAATCTCAAACGAATTTTAAAGTAAATTCTCTCTTATGTTATGAAATCTGACTTGCTTGCATTGACCTACATCTTGAAAATAACAGGTACACACTTATTTCAGCGGTGTCAGAAGAGACGATGGCTCACAAAGGCAGCGTAGATACGTCTTTCTTTTTAATACAGCGTCTAAAAGGGTTGCCAGGCTTTCCAAAAAATGCTTTTTGCCCATTTTTCTATGGGACTTTTCTGTCGAGGAGAGTGGAGAGACATTGAGCCGGGGCCGCGGAGTCGCGATAACGTCGTGGTAGGAACTCGCTTTAAATGCAAATCTCTTCACTACCAAATTCGGAACGATGTGCTAGTGCCGTGATGGGTGGTAGATGAATCGAAGACAAATGAGATGAAGTCTTTGTGAATGTATCGTTTATGAATAAGGGAGTATATTTACCGACTACGTACACCCGGATTACCCAGTTGGTGGGATTTTATTTATTAAAATTTATGCACAAGTAAAACAATACTGTACAAAGGCAGACTTAATCCCTAAGGCATTTTCTACCAGTCAACCTTAGGGTGATGCAGAGACAAAACCTGGCAGGTGCAATATCATTGATAGTTATCTCGAAAAAGAATAAATACTCATACACAGATACATAAATACATAAATATTAACAAAATAAACTTAGGAAAAATAACGACAGGTAGACGAGAAAACGAATCCAGCAAATCAGCGCTGGAATGATTCCGCCGACTTCTTACGAATATGATCACGTGCCTTTACTTTGAAAGATAACCGACTGGTTGACGTCCTGATGTTCAGAGGGAGCGCAGTCCAAAGAAAGACAGCCTGGACGAAGAAAGAAGAGCGAATGAAACCAAAGCCGTGAGAAGGCATCTTAGAAGACTATTGTTGGAGGAACGAAGATTTTTACTATGGGCAGAGCATAAGTTTTGCACATGGGAATTCAGGTAAGAAGGACAAGTGGGTTTGTCGAGTATAGTATATAACATAGACAGAGCCCTCAATTGTCTGCGCTGACGAATAGGTAACCATTTTATGTATGATTTTGTGTAGATAAGTGCGATAATGAAATACAAAACCAATGCGATTCTGTCACTGAAAGTTTCCTAGTAATGCATTGCTTTTTCACTATTCATAAGTTTGTCATGACATCTTTTATTTGATATCCATGTATTTTATTATCCTACTAGTCATATTCTGAGCCCGGAAAAAACACGCAGTTCCTATAAAATACTAGTACATAGTAAACATCCAATCCTGTGTGCCACGTTAGTAAATCTTGGAGGAAATTACTGGTAATAAAAGTACGTAAATCAAGTTATATTTTTATGTCTCTAGACTCTACTTGTCCGCCTATAGACGACAAAAAAGTTCACAGTCTCCACCTTATAAAATAATAAATAAAAAAGATTTAAGAAGTCTTAACAATTTAAATAAATACAGACTAGGCAGGTTACAATGAGATCATTTGACAAAAAAATTACTCTAAAAGTAGAGGCTATAATAGATTCTGATCTATAGCTAAACGAATATCAAAACCCCAACCCTTAAACGCCACAGTTTACCAAGTACGTACACTCAACAATTTCCACAGAAAGCCGCTCGTTATGCCAGTAATTTTTATAATCCAGCCACTCGGTTGGAAGAGTTCCCTCTGCCAAATACTATTAAGTAAATTTTTGTAGATACAGAACAGTGGCTTTTGTTAGTTTCTTGGCTAGAACCCCGGTAAACAGACGATTTTTCACCATATTGTAAGTAGAACACATCCCGTAGCAAAACAACGAAATATATCCGCCGAACAATACAGAATATACTTTGAAAGACTAATAGTAGTACATGTAATAATAAAATTGATTAATTTTAATGTAGGTACTAAACGCCATTTCGAAAGTGCTTGTTTATTCTTCAAAGCATCATTTTGCAATGATGACATCTTAACTATTCATTGAATGTATTGGTGTATTCAAGCGCAACATAATTGAAACGACAGAGAAATGGTCCATCAATCGAAATGACATTGTAACAGACTACGGTATTGAAAACGGTACACGTGCTGCCATCTATTACCTAGAAATTGAGTTGAATCTAGTTATTACTGCGGTTCATACGTGAAACAGTCGAGACGTATTTCCCAGAATCAGTGGGCTTAACTTGAGCCTCACTCTGACCTTTTGAACTGAGGAACTAGAATTAATATACTGAGCAGCCAGTATAAATAGTTTCGACATAACTGGAAACAATTAGAACAGATTCGAAATACCTGAAGTGATTTGAGTGAAGCAGAAACAATTACACGTACATATATCTTTACGTGGTAGTTAGGCCACTTAGAAATACATACCTATTCAGATAGTGTCCCGGCGGGAGAGTTTCCCGGGATAGTCCCGGCAGCGCCGCCCAGAATGCAAATGCCGATGAAGTGTTTAAATTATAAGCGGATGCGAAGCAGACATGACATTTTCATCGAGATTGACCACGCCATTATTATGCAAGCAATGGTAAAGGATTTAGGCAATATTGATCAAATGAGGCAGAGCGGGCCAGTGAATTTGGGCAGACACTAAACAGAAAATTAACTTGGTGCATTCAAATACCTCAACCAAAAACGTGGCCCAAATCAACATATCTGCTAACACTGCACATCACACACATAGTGATACACCCTAAGATTACAAAAGCCTTAAATAGAAATTGAATGCTGATTGGAAATAACAGTGATAGTCTACATATAATACAATAATGGGCCCTAAAACCATTATCAACGTCGTTTACATCATATCTCTACTTCCTATAGCTTGCACTGCACTACAACCGCAGGCAAGCCAACGTACGCCAGGGCTCCACTAGTCTTCATTTCTCTTCTTTGTGCTTTGTAAACAATATCTCGGGTCCGTCCTTGGCATAAAACTGTGTTTGAATAAAAATCAGATCAAACTAACCTCGCAGATGCTGCAGTATCTGAAAAAACTTGTAATTTCTTCAAAAGGTCCCGCAAAATGGTAAAAGGAATGCTGAGTATGTGAACAATACGATGATAAGACTTCAAAAGAAGTATTGAATCGATTGTACTACATTGTTGAAGATAAAAAAGGTAAGTTGTATTGTGTTTGTATCCTATTCTGAGAGTGGATATGCATGCCAATGTTTCATGGCAGTGTTTGCGTGTACTTGTTACTATGTTGCTTTTTCAGCCAGGATACAAATCCACTGTCAGTTAGCAGTGCCAGTAGAGGTGCGAGCACTGCTCTGTATGGAGGCTAATGACCATTTCCTACGATTGATAAACGGATTTAGTCGTCGGATGACGTTCTTATTGGCACTCAAGAATCAGGAAGGCATGCCACAATTATAATCCTTTGGTTGTGTTTGTATCATGGCAATCACAAGGATTGAATACCTAAAACCACATGGCAAAAATCAATCAAGTGAATGTCAATAAAATATCTAATTCCTCTTTCTCACTATCCTTCACGTAGATTGTTAAAAATAAATAACAACTGAAGAAAATTCTGTACACTGCAATAGATATTTCTTGGAGAAAATATGACTAAGCAGTATTGGAAGTGGTCACGTGGAAAGTTTGTCCAATAACAAGCTCTAGACGTGCACGTGAGATGTCAGTCTGTCACACCGTCAAGAATTTAACGACATTATTATCGACCACCCATCGTTCGTACATATCCACAGTTTGTCTGAAGTCTAATTTACACGGTGTAATTGAATTGGCTGTGGCATATCATAAGTTGAAGTAACAATAAAAGTCTAAACAGTTTTTAAATTAATTTTATTGTATGCCACAGGCAACAAACTTGCATCGTGTAAATGGGGCTATAATCAAGCTATAGGTATGTTACTGCAGTACACAACAACAGGTCAACACAAACCCACACACACAAATCCACATATATGTGGATTGGTGACAGCAATTTCGGTTATTGCTTTGTAATGCCAGGGGCACAACATTACTCCTGCTCTGTACTCTTGTTTGATTGACCTTATATAAAAAGATTTCCTGGTTACTCTTAAATCTTGCTTACATTTTAAGAGTAACCAGGAAATCTTTTATATATTCAACTGCTCATATTTAAGAGTAAGTAAATACTATGCATCTCAAAGGTATCAAGTAAAGCATAAAAATAAAACAGGAAAGATTTTAAAGGTGATACTTTCTTGTCTTGCTGACAACTTTTCAGTCTGAATTTCTTTTTCGTTTCTAGATTTCAGGATTTTACGGCAAAAATCAAATCTATTTGAGCAGTGTCGTTCGTTTTCGGCTTGTTGTCCAAAAATCAAATGTCGAGAGTTTTACGACGGTAGGACGTATTCTTCGATCGTATTACGCTACGTTCTGATAGAATGCCTTCTTTAGAGTCCCGCAGACAGATTGCTGACGAGTCGCACCATTAAAAGTTTCTGATTCAGTGATACGTAGCCGCCTACGTAAGGATAAGGAATTCATTCTCTTTGAGACGATCTCGAAATTCTGGTTGTCGAGCGTAAACCGGGTCACCCATTGTTGAAGTTTATGGTTAAAGCGGTATTTTTAGAACAATATTGCGGAAATAGAATTTCAGATGTCTCTAAGACAAATTTTGATTCTAAAAAGGTTTACTGACGTCCAAAAAAGGTGAAGAGTTTGTCTTCCCAATTGAATCCGAAATCAACGATCATGAATAAAACACTTTACTCACTCTGTCACTCAATGATTCACTTGAAGGTCAAATTGAATTAAACCTCGGGGACGTGTTTGATCGCCATTATATCACCCCATAAGTAATTAGCACCGTTAAACATAATTACACCATTCATTACTCGTTCATTACAACCGCCGATGGTCCGACGATAAACATAGATTTCCATGCAAAAACTCCAATATTTGCATTTAACTTAACGAGTGTAATAGAGTAAATAAATAAAGCAACAAATTAAAAGGCATTTTTAATTGAAGAGTTCGATAATTAAGCATGAATGTTTAAATTAATTAATGAATTTCGTGGAATCGAACGGGCTGAGCGCTCCCTCCCATCGACTGTAGTGTTCGTAAAACGAACATTCTTAATTAATGTGAACAGAACAAACGTTTCGCTATTGTAGATGTTCAATAATGTTAGCCAATTTTAAATCGCTCCATTTAATCCGTTGTTCATTTAGATTGATTAAGTTAGAAACGGTGTGATTAAATACAAGTTTCGGGAGATCTGTTGAGTATTTTAGAGTGACTCAATGTTTATTATATCTACAACTTATTTATTGTGAGAGTATAATGTTAACTGAAACGTTATTGTTTCGTAATAATATCGTATCAAAATGGTCCCCAGGCAGTAAATTCGTGGAAAATATGACGGCAGTGTTTAGCAATCCGTATAAATTTCGCAAGCGAGCGAAAAAGAGAAAGTAAGTGTGTCGGATACGCGTCAGCTGGGCAGCATTAGTCAGGCGATGCGAGAAAATTTAATAAAAGCACTCCTTATCGCCCAGTCGCCCTGTCCGCTACTGAGAACAGTTTTTGCAGGCTGTGAGTCGCTCGAAAATTTCAAAATGGACAATTTGTTGAACAGCTAACAGCCACTGATGTACTTTTTATTATTCTGACATTACTCCGGGTTTTTGAAGTCGAATAGAATTGCTTTAAAGTCGGTTAAGTGTTTGGGCGGATTCTCTCCCTCTCGGCATTGTCAAATCTTCTAGGCGTATTATTGTTGTGTTTAAATAAAACGCGTTCCAGTCTGTTTTCGTTGGCGAAACATTTCTATAACGTTGCTTTTAATGCCATTAACAAAGCAGGCAAACAATTTCCTCCTCGCTACGTTGTAGAGCCTGCAACATTCTAATCAATAATTACATTTCGTGCAATTTTATTATTATTTTATAGTATTCACGGCGATGTCGCCGTAGTGAGTGCTCCCCGTCATTAGTATTCAAAATGCAAATTGCTGGCAGCACTCAGGGCATTGCACCCGTCTCAGATCTTACTTTCCCAGAAATAATTTCATTAACATCTGCATACTTGCATGTTCCTTGCAGAAATTCCTTTCAACTCGTCTAGAACCTCCTTGGTACGTCTAGCTAGGTGTTTGCATTGTGAATGCATAGAAAACTTAGTTTGTTATAACACGTTTACTCTGTTAACTAGATTTTGTTTGTCTCCTCTTAGCAGCTTATATTGAAGCTGAACGTTAGTGCTGACCGTAATACTCGTTATATAAAGTCTCCTTTGAACTGTTTGTGTAGATCAGAAAATGCCTGACCGATTTCTTTATTCCCTGACCTACATTTTAAGAATGGTCTGTATCAGCTAATTCAGCGTTTGTTTTTCCTTTGCAGAAACAAGTAGGTAAATCCCTGCGATTTTGCTGGTCAGCTGAGATGCTTCCAAAAAGGAGATGAATGAAAGTTGTATACGAATTTACCTACAAATAAATACCTACTCTCTGAGCGACACCAAAAATTTACTCACTTTAATTGACCAACTTCGGAAAACGAATCAAGAATTTCAGGTATCAACTACATATTGCAGATTGTTCGCGTATAATGAAATTATTTATCTTTGTACCGCTTTAAAAATATATTTAAAATTTTTTACTCGTTTCAGTCGACGTCATCAATACTGAAAAAGTCGAATAATTTAATATTTAAATTGTGACCGAAAAGATTCGTCTGAGCTGACGTGTTTGCATCACAACGTTGTGATTGTTAAATATTTATATCGTATTACGTAGCCCGGTTGATTGCAATTAACTTCGGCTATGGGATATACATTATCAATCTTCTCTTACAAAGGGATATGGATCGTATTGTAACAATATCAAACGTGGAATAATAAGTTTGCTTATTGGTCTGTTAGCAATAAGTTGAGCTCTAGGGTGATCCTGCATTAGATTTCTTAAATAACATTGACTGTTATTTATTTTGATAAAAGATTTAAAGAGTGGGGGATGAGCTTGTGGCTAAGTAATAACTGCCGCACGGGTTGATCCATTAGTTTAAGCTACGCTTGCTAGGGTTGGTCTGTGGATGGGTGACCACTTTTAAATACCGAGACTCCTCCGTACTTCGGAAAGCACGTTAAGCCGTTGGTCTCGGTTGTCATTCATGGATCTTTGACAGTCATTACGGGTCGTCAGAAGCCCGAAGATCTGACAACCAGTCTTACCAAGGGGTATCGTATTACCCAGGTACTGGGTTGTGGAGGTCAGATAGGCAGTCGCTCCATGTAAAATATTGGTATTCAGCTGCATCCGGTTAGACTGGAAGCCGATCCCAACATAGTTGGGAAAAGGCTAAGCAGAGAGAAAAGATTTAAAGAGTGCGAAAACGACAGAGTTGGGTAATATTATCTGGACACGTATCGTGACCACTTCTATCTCTGCTCTACAAAGAATGAACATGTCTCTTTCTATAAAAAGCAATATTTATTTGCTTAATTTTTGTCAATTCGCCATAGAAATCTTCCTACAATCTGTCATTCTATCTTTCGTTTCTTCTGTTTCCACAGTGGTCATGCAGCAGAGGATAAAATCAACAACTAAAACGGTTCGGTAACTACTGTGCAATACGCAGGTGACTTGACAAGAGCGATAAACAGAGAGGTGAGTCTTGCGACAGATCTTATCAAGTTCCTGTCTTTGGGATTTCATGACAATTCTACGCTCCGTCATTTCTGTCTATGCCATAACCATGTCACTCTTGTGGCGCGTCACCCCTGTGTCGCGTCACTCCTGTGACTTATGCACTATGCTATGTATGATTTGATAGCAAAGTGACTGCTAAGTCTACTATGATTAGAGGATTTGTTCCATGGCCGTTGTTTGCCTATAACAACGATGACCTAGTTTTGCACTCTGGGATTTCGATCAGGTTAGTTCAACGAATAGAATATTTTGATTATTTACCTGCTACCCATTTGTGCGACAAGGCGAAACCTTGCAATATGTAATATTAACATTAATCAAACAATGCAGTATCAGTGCATACTATTATGTAGCTGTGTGTGTTTATTTAACAACAGATTTGCTTATGTTTCACTAACATAATATTCAATAAGCTTTGCCGTTGTATCAACTGCAAATTGTGAACAGAATTCATAGTAGGTAACTGATTTATAAAAATACTATCTTCTGCTCGCGATTTCGCCCGTGAAATTTCTTGTTCCCCTGACCCACCGCGTTGCATCGCATCGCCCACCCGCGCTATTACTTCGTTTTCGCTTAGCGTTCTTTCTGACTAATTGCTCGGCTCCTAAGGATCGTAGCGTAATGTTAATAGACCATAACCTTTCTTAAGAAATGAGCTATCAAATGCAAAACGATTTTTTCAAATCCAACTAGTAGTTCCAGAGATTAGCACGATCAAACAAATAAACAATTTCTTTAGCTTTATTATTAATAAAGATTTAAGGGGTTTTAACTTTTACCTTAAAATAAATTATAAAACTTTGTCAAAAGTATTTTTGAACAAAATGGAAGTACTCAAATTCTTCACCCCTATCTTCAAGGGTGCAGACGTCATTAGTCAGTGTTATACTCACTATCAAATGCTTAAGTAATCCTACAATTGTGACTAAGTGCTAGGGCTTCATTCGACTTTGATTTAATTAACTTAAGTGCATTTGCATTAATTTTAATCTTGTCAGATGTTAATTTGTCGCCAGGCTAAGAGCGACTAGACTGTTGATCTGCGAATAAATTATCATTAATTTTGTTTTGAAACTTTCTTATTTTGTTTTTGACAACATGGTTTATTTGCGGGGATTACAAGATTGTTATTGTTGGATTTAACTACCTACATACATAGTAACTTGTTTTGTTCAAACGAATTTGTTGGATAGAGCGATCTGTCGAAAAGTGGGTCAGCTTGTTGTCCTGTGCATGTTTGGAAATTTGAATAACGTTAGTATCACAATAAACTTTACTTGCAAACTAGGCTTAGGGTGTTCAAAGGATTTTGTATAAAATCTTCTGTAATCCGAACTAGGTATTCTAAGAATTGGTTATATGCTTTGAATGCTGAACCTGAACAATGACCACTACATTCTAAGCAAATGGAAAGTGCCTTCATCACCAATCTTTGCAGACATTGGTGATCAATATTACAAATCCCACTTCAATAAATAAATAATTCAAACGTATTACATAGGTAACGTAATGTACTCGCTAGTACATCTAAAGCAGTGATTCTCAAAGTAGTAAAAATGGGGGTTCACAGGATGTAATCCACGATCCACGACGAACCACAATTTCGATTTTCGATCCACGACGAACCACAATTTCGATTTTCGATACACGATTTTTTTGTTTTTTCTGGTTTCGGTAGTAAAAAACTAAAATGTTGGCTTTACCTATCAATGTAGGCAGATAATAAAATAATCAAAAAAAATAAGGGAGCAAAAAAAAATTCAAAATTTTGCGGTAATTTTTGACAGACTGTATTTCTTGTAAAAATGATCGTATTGAGACTTCAAAAAAAGCATTTTGAATCTTTAAGATACTAATTTTCAGACTCTTTACCAATATATTTTTAAGAGCTTTGGTTCTCATGTTATCCAAACAGATAGCGCGAATAAATAATATTGAAAATTTTTTACCACTCTTTTTTGTCCACGGGCATGAATTTTTTTTTTACCACTATCTATATCTAGCGATGCATTTTTCCGTCGCTAGATCTAATCTTCTCATTTTTGACGAATTTTGGGAATATGATAGAAATGTAGCCCATCGACCCCTGGAAAATTTTGAAGTTGGTCTACAAGAAAAAAAATTTGGGAACCTCTGATCTAAAGTAATGTTGTTGACAGAAATCCGATCAGCTTAAATCTAAGATGTTCGGAGATCAGAAATCCAATTTACCCTTATAATAAGCGTGTCTCGTATCACTAACGGAGTGATACCTACTCGTTCTAGTTAAGGGAAAGTGTAATAAGTAGGTATTTATTGTGTACCTACCTATGTAACGATAACTACTGAAATTTGGGTGTACTAGGGGTCCACCTCTGCCTAACTCTTAGGCCCTAAGGGTTAGCTAAGGCTCAGGGCATTACAGGCGTGATGCTATGTGTGTGTAACGATAAAAGGTTGCCTGGAAGAGATCGCAGTAAGCGATAAGGCCGCGGATTGTATATTTTATAGTGTATTACTTTTTCTTTATGTAATGTATAATCTGGTGTACAAATAAAGTATATATAAATATAAATAAATATAAATATAAAACGGGGAAGGGGGGTTTATTTGATTAAGTTTTATTTTTTTAGGGTAAGGATGATAATGAATTAATGACTGAAAAAATTCAAAAATACTAATTATAGCATGAGAACCATAGCTCTTAAGAAAAATTGGAATCTTAAAGCTTCAAAATGCTTTTTTTTTAAGTCTCAATACGACCATTTTTCACCGAAATACAATCTGTCAAAAATCACCGATTTTTTTTAAATTTATTTTGCTCCCTTATTTATTTTGAGTAGTCTATTATTTGCGTACATTGATAGGTAAAGCCAAGCCAACATTAAGACTTAACAAACTCATTTTTTTTAAATTATTGAGTGTTTTTAGTTCACATTAAAAGACGTGAAATAATAAGTGTAGTTACTTAAATACACTTACTATTTTACGTCGTCTTAAATATAAGTAAGACCTATTAGGAACGAAAAAAAGGAAATTAAGGAAGTCTGAAGTTAAGCAACTGAAGAAGCAAAAAAGGATTTTAAAAGCAACTTGGATTAAAAGAAGTAATTAAGCTCTGTTTATAATAAATAAATGGTACATTAGGGGCATGAGGAACAGAGTGTAAAGTTCACTCATCCACCATAGAAAAGGGAGGATCCTCCGACCAGACGGGTGTCATGTCTTGCGGGCAACTGCCCAGAGGTTGAAGTCGGGAGCTTGTATACATGTCCACCGCGCGGTAAACTCTAATTGCACGATGCAGGATTTGACTGACGTCAGGATGTTGTGTGACGTCAGGTCTTTGATGCATAGTTCGCATGTGGCGGTGTAGATGCCGCCACAGTACCTACTAACTGAAAACGAGCTGACTCGTCGATAGTGGTCGCAAGCTCTACTGCTGAGCTTGAGGTCTTGTGTTGGATTCCCAGGTCGGGCAGTGTTACTAGGTTTTTCCATCAGAATTTCTCAGTAGCAGCCCGGACTCGAGGCCGGCTGATGGCAATAGGCTCACCCCCTATTACATGGGACTTAAACATAACTAGCGAAATGTGGGTGTACTACGAGCCTACGAGTATACACCTCTGCTTAACCTTTCGGGGAAATACAAGCGTGATGTTATGTTATAATGTTATGAAAACGAGCTTGATAGTTTTATACGAAAATCACTTAGCTTCCATAGTTCTACAATCCAAAATAACCACATATTCCATCACACGTATTAGTCAAAGCGTATTAACTACCCGTAGGTAGGACGTAAAGCTTACCTACGGTACGAGTACATCACAGTAAGCGTAACTTATTTACAAGCAAGTTATTAGCAGTAGAACCCAGCCATTTACATAGTAATCCTTTCAATAGCTCAGCCTAGCTTACTGGAACTTTACGATCTAAGTACTCACACGGCAATACCAATTTACGTATATAAACCTTTACTATCAACTTCATTGAATATTCAGTATCAAAGGTTTGTGAAAATAACTAGGCTCTAACTATTTAATGTTTACTACAATATGTAGATAATAATATAAGTGTGAAGTATGTAGGTACTTAAGTAGATATAAGTATAATATGAGTTTGAGTTTCAGTGTCCGCTGGCCTCATGTTGCATTGAAAGTCCGTACTACGCTAGACCACCTCAAGGACAAACTGTTACCACAGACGGCGTCGTATGGCCGACTGTACTATAAATGTTAACAGTTTATAGACTTTTGACAATATGGAGGAAACCTTCCAAAAATAATGATACCTGCCTATTAAGTATTCATGACAGTAGCTTCGATATGATCGACTGATAACCATCATATTTTACCATACAAAATAATTACAACATGAAATATTCCCTTTGAAGAGATCTTTCCATTGGCATATTTATCTTAATGCTATGGCGGGATGCTGGCCGACCGACTCTGCCAGCATCCCGCCTAAAACATTGTTCCTAAAACGTAGTGATGGGCCGACTATAGTATTTGCCGACTAACCGACTAGCCGACTAATTGTTTTTCAAATAAATGGCAATGCCGATCATTATAATACCTACTTTTCGGAGGTGTTCGGGCTTTTTCGTCATCACTCGGCTTAGTCATCGCGCGGCCGCTGAGCATGTTGTGACGTGTTTCTTTACATTTTTATTTCGTTTGTTTTGTGTTTGCTGCGGCGCCAGTATAATTAAATCTATTTGAAATAAATAAAACAGTGCTGAGTGCCACGAAATGTCGAAAAAGAAATCGCGCGTGTGGATAATATTATCTGATGATATTAAAGATGAACCGTCAGAAGTGAAATATAACCAGTGCCAGGGAATCATTTCACGTGGCGGTCAAGGCAGAAAAGCGAATACGACAAGTATGACGAATCACATAAAATATAAGCAGTTTGTTAAGTTAGCTTGATTACTGACTGATTAATACATTCCTATATTGTAAAGACTGTAACTTTAGATACCTACTTTAAGTAATATTTAGAAATTATAAAACAAGTACAAATTATTTGTTTCATTTGTTATGCGCCGATTATAATCAGCAAATTTTCCGAATAGTCGCCAACTACAAACGATGCCGAATAGTCGGCTTTCGCGACTAGTCGGCCCATCTCTACTAAAACGGCATCTAGGAGGCCAATGTTTTAAATTGTCCATTTATAGGCCTGAAAGATGATGTTTGCGAGGCACAGAATTAATAAAAGTTAACGGAGTATAACAATTTCAATAATACTTAATTACTCACATTTAAACCTCTGTAGCTCCTTACTGCTGACAATCAAGAGAAGTCTTCATAATAACAAATATTCTCCTTGATGAGATCTTTCCATTGGTATAATATTTTAACGCCTTTGAGCTTCAGGGCAGAATCGCCCATTCTTCTTTCCTTGCCAAGACTTGATAAATTAAAAAGAGGTTTCATTTATCAAGTCTAACTTAAATTATGGCAATCATAGATGCTTTATTGTTGACCCAACTGTTTTGGGGCCTAACGTGATGAATTTATAATACAGTCCAGATATAGAAAACTTGTACGTAATTGT
This sequence comes from Agrochola circellaris, assembly GCA_914767755.1. NCBI lineage: Eukaryota > Metazoa > Arthropoda > Insecta > Lepidoptera > Noctuidae > Agrochola > Agrochola circellaris. Next base: position 8,797,597 of record OU611853.1, read on the forward strand.
TAGTTATTTTCTCACGATGTTTTCCTAACATTTGAACTTGATAACAAATAAAGCATAGGGCAGGGTTCAACTTCGTGTTCTAGTGTACTGTATGAGGTAAACACTGTTCACACACAGAGCTAATAAATGCCGTGTGCTCGCTGGTTTAGAATAGCTAAAATGGGCCACCAACATGGATACCCTTTACATGTTTTTGTAAGAAACCACAAATCTGTAGGAATTAAAGTGTAATGACTGGGACATATATTTTCTTTTAAACCACAGTAGGTACCAATGGCACATTTATAAAGCGATTACTAATCAGGATTTTGATTAAGCGATAACAACCACTTCAATCACTAATCATTGATTAGTGAAGCGATAACAACCACTTCAATGACTAATCAGTGACTAGTCACTAATTAGTGATTAAAGTGGTTGTTATCGCATAATGAAAATCAAATCATTTTTAATTCAGGAATACACCTATATAAAATTTACAAATTTTAAAATGAATTAATTATCATTTATTATTAATATTGTGGTTTGGTTTTTTCACCCCCAAAACAGAACTACATACCTACTGCTCAAACTTACCTAGCCTTTTGATAACATATACTCGTAGGTACATCAAATATAAATTGTCACAATCACCTTTTTAGGTAGTTGATGTGTAATATCTTTTCTCTCGCTGTCCTACAATACAAATCTCAAAATCTAAATAATCAAATCAGTGATTTCGTGAAAAGCGACGGAAGTGTGTAACAGGAAGGGGAAGCGCGCTCTTTGATTTAAGGGGACTACAGGACCTAAACGTGCCTAAACGCAAGTTTTATAATGCGTAAAAGTATATGATCCACTGCAGTAAACAAATTCAGAAAAATATATGATATTTTTCAGGATATATGCTAGTATGATAGTGTGTTGAAAACATAATACAACTAATTTGATACGATAGAAAAAAATCATGAAGATACCTCTAAAATTTTCTTTTAACGATTAAAAATCATATTAATTTACATGCAATCATTCTGATTTTTTGTCAGATTATTCTACAAGCTACATATTAGCATAATAGTGTTTTAATTTTCCAGTCCAATCAATAGATTTTCTGTAAATCGCTAACTGCTTCATATTTTGCAATAAATTACCTGCGTCGCGTCGTGTCATCGCGCTTCTCTTTCATTTCTATGCAGTCCGACAGTGACCGCGCTTTAGCTGTTGTAAGCCTCTTAACCAATGAGCGCGCGCGGTGTTCGAGTTCGCCGTCAATAACGACCTTGACGAGGCGGCGGAGCCTCTTCAAGGTCGTTTTTGACCTCGTCCTTTAATTTTGCTTATTACCATGGTGAGATGTCAGATGTTACACATCAATGCGACAACGGAACGCTTGCTCGCTTTTTTAATTTTTTAGGAATCGTCAAAAACAATTTTTCAAGTAATTTTTGGTGAACAAGAGGATGTTAAAGTGCTCTTGAAAGTCGCCTGTTACAATAATTAAGTACCACACGTATGCAGATATAGTTTGTCATGTTCGTGATTTAATCTGTAGCTAATAAATAATCTCTCACTATAATCCAATTTCGAATAAAACAAAGGTTCAGAAAGAAAGTTGTTCAACAATTTATGCGGTATCCTAGGGATAGCATCGTTTTCGTTACACTGAACAATTCATATGTGAGTGTTGTTGGAGGGCACTCATAATATTTGCCGAGCGAAAGTCGCTTGGGTGGAATTAATGTTCTTTCGACTATTCTGTCTCCCTATTACTCGTAAAACCTGAGGCTTTTTGGATATTACGAAGACAATGGGTGGTAACATAAATGGGAAGGAATTTCTCGGGTCTGTATGAATTTGATTGCTTTTTCTAGATTTTAAGTACAAGCTTGTTAGTTGATGAGTAACTTATAGGTAGTTACGGTTTCCAACAATTTCTTTAAATTATGTACTTAAATAATAAAAAAGTTATATTTTCATGCAAACTGAACTGAAGACTTCCTTTCTTTAAAAGATGGTTCTCGTTATTATATCACAAGAATCCTATATTCTTGCTGAGCTGAAATTCTAGCTCACAACTAAAGCGCTACGACTAACCAATTAAACTGAACGAGATCAACACATAAACCAAGTTTAAGAGCTGTCAGTGTCATTATTTTCTTTGGAATATTGACACTGACAGCTCTTAAACTCGGTTTAGATTTTATTTTTTGGGTGAAATTCTACTTAATCGGTCGCTCGTTTTATTGAAACAAAAATAATAAAGACAGCAGCAGAATCAATATCATCAATCCAATCATAAGTTAAGTTTTATGATTGATGGCTAGCTTCTCATAAATATAAAGATTTTCTGTACCAACAAATCCTACCGTAAAGATAACATAATCTCAATCACCATTTCAACACTGTCAGAATTTATATGACTAGTTGAACCGAATGGAATACTGATGAAGTATCAATCAACAGCTGCCCACGCTATCGGGAGCCTTCAATACTATATTAGATTCATATCTTAGTATCAAGTACTCGCTAAAAGAAATATGAAAGGGAATAAGGCCGCGGCTGCACGTCCCAGACACGCGAGAACAGCGAGAACGTGCGTGCAGCGACAACGTAAATCGCGACGTGTAATGTAATGAGGTGACGCAAAGACGCATTGCCCGGTGAGTAGTGTTGTGCGTTCACACCCTTAGTAATTTTTATGTGGTGTAATTTGCAATTGATGATCAAATGTTTGTGTTTAATAGCTGAAATAACTTTGGTTTGGTTTATCTTTTTTTTGTTCAAGTTGTTTTAAATTACTGATCGAGTTGCGATATTTTTTATTAAATTATTTATTTTATAAATAAAAAGAAGATTTTTTTGTTTTAAAAGCATACAAAAAGGAGACAGCCTCCACAGCTTGTTAAAACAATGCAGCTGCAAAACTAATTTGATCCATCGGAACACAAGCACCTCATAAAGGCAAGAAATAATGAGCAGACAGTTCTACTCAAATCATAATTACGATGCCCTTCGGTGTATAATTAACAATACTTTATTGAAATCCATTTGATTATGCGCCTGAGGCTTGGTGCACACGTGCGTCCTAATGAGGCGATGAATCGAACGCATCAGTCGCTGGTGTGCACACGGCCGGACCGATGGCTTGCAACGCTGTTACATGGTAGCTAGTGCGATAATTATATCTAAGATTTGATGTATACATAGCTTAAACTAAATATCTTGTACATGTATGACGTAACTATGCTCAGCATGCAGAAATTGGAGATGCTTGTATAGTTGTAAATTAATTTGGTATGTGAACTGGATTTTGCATTAGGTATTTGGTGGGAGAACTGGCGTTTTCAACTTGGGTTATTAAGAAAATTTAGAGATATTATAAGTCTCTAATGAATCTTAAAACCTTTGAATACTTCAGACGATAGTTTTTTGATACGATAGCTAGGCCAACTACCATGTGTACTGTGCAGTCAGCCAATACGATACGATACAACTATTTTTATTTAAATTATTTTGAGGTTATAACATATTTTTGAAATGTGCTAATTAAGCCCCTTCGTTTGATACCGAACATGGCATCAAATTTTATTTTATTTCATCACTTTATGTCCTCTAGACGGCGCCATATTCAATTTAATGTGACGTCACATAGCCTTTAACCAGCGGACGATCAAGACGCTTCCAAAGATATCTATCTCATTTGTCAAATTATGATTAGTAGTTTAGAAGTTATTTGGAAACAAATGAACATACATAAATACATACCGGTCAAAATCATAACCCTTATTTTTCCTTCGCTGTAGTCGCGTAAAAAATAAAAAAAGCAAAGTACTTACAAAACTCCATACACACCCTACATGACGACTGTAAGTATTCGATTTATCATCAGATTTTTTTGCAGCAATACAAGTCTCGATGATTAAAATGTCGGCATCATAGATTGTACCGACTTTTTCTTCAACTACTGGAGAAAACTACCTCATCCATACATTCTAGCCACGTGGTTGATATCTAAAACGGCAATGGATATACCTGTCCATTCAGCAACTAGTACAGCCGGTACATACTTCAAGTGTCAGACATTCATCATGGTGACTGGCACCCGACTAAGTGCGGCTGTGTCCTGCAATCATACGTTTTATTTATACAATTATATGTTTCAATGCTAATCTTGGGATAAACTTGCCATGTATAAGGAAGCAGTATGTGATTGGAACTTGGAACTCGATAAAATATTCGAATTTTCAAACTAGACTGTGGTGTGGTGTGAGGGCAGTGACAGCCTAGTGGTGTGACCGTCAGAATGCCAAGTCATAGGTCTCGAGTTCGAACCCTAGGCACGCACCTCTGACTTTTCGGATTCATGTGCGTATTGTATAATTATCACTTGCTTTAAAAACGGTGAAGGGAAACATCGTGAGGAACCCGGCATGCCGGAGAGATATTTCTGGACGGCATGAGAAGCCAAGTCAGAGGCCCATGGGCGGCTTTAAAACTCTGACACCAGGTTTGTCACTAACCACACGAAAACAAGAAGAAGATCTAGACTGTCACTGACAAATCCGTCTTCCTCATAGGTACTGTACCGTTAAACTCACAAGTCTGAACATATTCTTTTAATTTAGGACATTAAGCGTCGTGCAGACTGGCGCGACGCGACAGCCCGACGCGAATCTAACAAAACAATTTCTAAGAAAACCTCACGGTTGAACAACTACGGGTGACGCGTCGCGCGACAAGCCGCGCTAGTCTGCACGAGCCTTTAATCTTGCGACGCTATTCTTAACCACAGCAACTGCTGTAGAATGTACAACGTTGATCAAAGAAAAGTGAGACCCAGGAAAATTATTTTACTGTTTTGGAATCAGCAACATAATAATACAGAAAATAACAAATGAAGACCAAAAGCCAGGCCAAACTCACAAATGGACTGGGAAAAGCCCACAAAAAGTAAGTGAGCTATACTAGTGCAGCGTCTGAAGCACCACGGATATCTGATTGATTGTTAGAAAACAGGATAAGTACAGGTTTTTTAGATTTAAGTCTGGATGAGCTTGCATCTAATTAGGCTCAGCGATAACAAGTTTGCACAGACTTACGTAGAAAATGTTTTAATTCACTTTTACTTAGACTTTGATATAATTATCTATTTGATTCTATTCTAACTCGGTAGATAAATAGAGTTGGAAATATACACATAAAATAACATTTCTATTTCCTAACAATAATTTTGTGTAGATGTCCAAATTCTTCGTAAATGTTTCACACGAATGGATGGTTATCTCATTCAGCCTATTAGATGAAGAGGTATCCGCTGTAGACCATGGTCCTAGTACCATACTGCTGCTATTGTAGAATTTAGAGGCTTTTACCCAGCAGTGGGATGGTATTCGCCAATAAAACAAGAAATAGTTAGCACACACTCATAATATAGCTGGTAAGCGCAATGATCCGCGGGAATCGGATTTTGATAATGAGATTATTGGCATAGATGATCATGACAAAGCTATGTCAAGTGGCGGCATCTACAACGCCACATTTGAACTACGCATCACACTAACGTCAAGCAAAACCCTGCAACGCGCAAGCAGGATTTACCAAATCTGTATATATAATTATATACAATATCCCGACATCCATCGTCAGGCAGTTGCCCACCAGACACGGCGCCCGTCTGGTCGGAGGATCCTCCGTTTTCTATAGAGGATGAGTGAACTTTACACCCTGTTCCTCATACCCCTATATCTAAAATAAATTCCTATGTTTTGGTATACCTACAATCATCATCTGCGTAGCCTTTTCCCAACTATGTTGGGGTCGGCTTCTAGTCTAACCAGATGCAGCTAAATAACAGTATTTTACATGGAGCGACTGCCTATCTGACATCCACAACCCAGTTACTGGGTAACACGATACCCCTTGGTAGACTTGTTGTTAGACTTTCGGGCTTCGGACGACCCGTTACAACTGTCAAAGATCTACAAATGACAGCCGGGACCAACGGCTTACCATACTTTCCGAAGCACGGAGGGGTGTTGGTATGTATATGTAATAATGGTCACCCATCCACGGACGAACCGCAGCAAGCGCAGCTTAACCTGATCGATCGACCAGTGCGGCTGTTATTACTTAGCCGCAAGCCCCTACCTGAATACCTACAATATTAGATAGCAAACAATATAGTCCACGCAACGTGATTCAAACCTATAACTACCCTCGAAGGTACTTAGACGTAAGATATCAGTTACGTGATATGTCCTTACAGGGCGATTATAATCAACAATTCATTCTGAGAGCATCCAGTCTCAGGCGACTGCTCTATACTAGTGATCCCAACATAAATCCTCCAAGTAAAGACAAATGACTCGACCTTTTTTTCCTTTGGATTCCCGTAGGATAAAGGGTACCAACAAATCCTTAGGAACGCGTCTTTTAATGGAATGATTACGCATTCTTAGTCATCTGTGTGTATTTATGTATGTACTTATATGAGTGTTTCTTGATCAATGTGGTACTGTTCGAGTTTCATGGGAAAAACTGATGCACGGTTAAATAACCAACGTTTGAAATTTATTAAATAAATTGTATTTAAATACTTACCTACTGGAACATATAACTATTTAGAATTTTGATATATGAAATTAAATAAACAGTGCACACAAGTTATAGACGGACCAATATGAAAATCACACCAAATTGAACCTAAAAAGTATTGAATATAAGTAGAAATAAGATTAAAATCGTCCAAAAGTCCCTCCACACACACATAACATAACCACCGCCTTCAAAACATTACTAACTTTACAATTACAGACTACTAAATAAATTATACCTACTATTATTTTTGTTCTTTAAAGCTACATCAAAATCTGCGAATGTTTTAAGATTTTCACGTTTAGAACTAAAACAGACAACCTAAATTGAAAACAACACTAAGTCAAAATAAAGATGAAACATTTTGACAATTCAAAGCCATTTCGAAATTGATTGATTAGTTGATTATCTTGAAATAATTACTAAACTGAAATTCAAGACCAAGACTGAAATAGAAAATTGTAAAGCAACAGGCCTAACAAGGCACCAAGTTGTCAATTTTATAACAAAAAGACCTTTTTCTCTAATTCCCAATTCGAGAGAAAAACGTTCAAGTCTATTAGAGATGTTTAGGATAAATATACAACAAAAGGAAAGGTCATCGCCGCAGGGGAGACAACGTAAAACAGATGATAGCAAAGAATTCTACGGGGGCTAACACGTTTCTAAATATATGGCTACAGGGGTTGTTCTCCAAATATATAGAAGAAATAAAGAGAATAAATACCAAATCCTCTGAGAGTAATTATGATACAAAGAAAACTTACCTATACCTACATACGTCGGTATGGTACTTATTTGTTGATACTGTATTTATTTACAGTGATTCGTTGATAGCTATCGAAGGTGCAGCAAATACATTTATATCGACCGCAATGCGCTAACCAAATAAAAATTATATTGATTCTTCTCCATCCTTTAATGGAACTTAGGCTGGGTTTGATTGAAGTCGGTATTCAAGCGAGGGTTAGTTCAAAGAGCAAGTTTTCTAGGGTATGTCAAAAATTACTACCTCTGCAACCAACGGTCTTGTTATCCTTTTAGATTCATATTATTGTACATTAATATGGAAATTATCATTCGTGCTTACAATACACTGCATAATCAAAATACTATAGCACACACCGTACTTTGATTAAATTACTCAGATAAGTTCTACAGACATTGATGTAAGAACATACGTGATAAACCCTTTGTTCTTCAAATCCTCTATGACTAGAACCTATTCAGAAACCTACACAAAGAACTAAACTTTTGCCAGCTTATCTACAGCACCACTTAACAACTTTCAAAGCTTAACTAGATATTCTTTATTGTAATATTCATGTCCTCCCCTTTTGGTAGAACATTCATTACAATGGAACTAAATACGCATAATGAACGTCGCCTAGCGTTCTATTTTAGCAGTTTTACAAGTAGATAGGATCACGCGATTTATGAATCCATTGTCTGAACCAACTATTCTCATTTACGTCTACAAGTTGGGCGATGCACCTGAATATATGGATGATTTTTATTTTAGTTCGTCCTTTTGCTTTCAATTGTAAACTGTTTGTATTTCTTTGTTTACAGCTTCGTAAAGTTCTGCGTAATTGAATGCAATGTAGATGGTTATCGCAGCGTAAAACTTTATGCGTTGAAAGGTAAATTTGAGATAATTTCCAGAGCGAAAAATGCACCGTAAGCCCACTGTATTTCATGGAGCTTTTAAGCAAATGATAGCCGCAGCAACTGCCTGCCAAATAAACTATAGAATAAAATAATATCGCACATTTTGGACCACGTGTAGCTCCATCCATCGCGGTAATTGCTGACAGGCGGAAGATAGCTGGAGAGTTATGACGTCACATAACGTGCTAATGACGTCATAACTGCATTGCCCCGGGCCCTCGCTGACTTACGCCTCTCTCTGGGTGCAATGGATGCGATGCAATTTACTAAGCAAATCCTGCGCGAGACATTTTAACTGGTTTTACACCTTGCCATTAAAGGCACGTAATGACATTACGTGATAAGTGAACCTGATAGCTGATACTGGTGTCATTTTTTTGTCTCCCGCTGCAAAATAAAGTGGTCATCGTAATGCGTGCTGAATGCTAAAGATTTTTTACTAGAGCAGATGCTTTAAAGACATTCGTGCTACATTTAAAATAAATATTTCTGCACTCTCTTGTTTTGAAAATAAAGTTTTACATTAGCGATACAGATAACGTTACAAATATAGCAATAATTTATTATTATGCGAGTTTTTTTTTTTTTTATTATAAGGTAGCTTCACAGCTGACAGTGCGTATAAAGGCTCATGCAGACCAGCGCGACGTGACGGCGCGACGCGACTTGAACAATTCAATTTCTAAGAAAACTTCACGGTATAACAATAACCAGTGTCGCGTTGCGTTGTCGCGTCGCGTTGTCGCGTCGCGCTAGTCTGCATGGCGCTTAGCATTAAAATTATTCTAAACATTATGCCGATTACGAAGTACGCAGAAAAATATGAAAAACAGAGAGTGACATAATTATTAATATTTGTAGTGTGTGCGGGCGTGTGTATGGCTATTTACATATGAATAAACTGACACTATGAGTTCATTTGCAAAAGTATCTTGTTAATTGAGATGAGCAATTTATTAGCTCCTATAATAATAGATAACGTTTAGTTTTATACTTTTTTCAACAGGAATAACAGTAAGATTTAAATATTCTTTGCACTTCATCATTTCGTTGCTCTCAATCCACCATTAATTTATTTGTATCTAAACTTAAAAGCAAAAATCGTATCTAAGGCAAGTATCGTCTAACCCCCAAATGCTGATACGAAAAGTGCATTACATATTGTGACAAATAACACATGCAGTACGTAACGGAACAAAATTGTCGGTGTGTGCAAATCGAGGGCTATTCTGTGCAATAAACGTCAGCCGTCAGGTTGAGCCACTATAAATCTACCTCGTCGTCGGTTCCCCTCATGAATCACCCGACGAAATGCCAACTTTTCTACTATACTTCCATTTGGTAAGGAAGAGTTGACATTTTTGGTGTTTAAAAGTAAAGTAGATGCGAGCACAGGAGTGTGTATTTGGGTGTCTTGTCGTGGCAGAATTTTAAGGATTTTTGTTTTATAAATAATAAGTAAAGTAATGTAAAACCATGAAAGTCGAGTAAGTACTGATTTTCAAATAACTATTTTAATTTTTTGCTACTTTACGTACTTGAGTGTTCTATTAATAACTGTACAAAAAACCCACAGCTGTTTCTTCCATTTTTACAAAGATTTCACGGGGTAATTGAATAATACACCTTACAGTACCAATGGCTTTCATTTTTACAGTTCAACAACATCAACATTGCGTTATTAACGTTATTGAGCTGACAAATATTTCGAACATATGAAGCAATGGATTACCAATATCAGAACGGTGTGACGCAATTAGGGTGCAAATGTTTGGCCAAGACCTACCTACTTATTTGACAACTAGGTGAAATATGAAAATAACCGGTTAAGCTAAGTAACGACTTTAGCTTAGGTAATAATAATTTTTCATCCAACTCGTACGAAACGGTTGTAAAAAACGGAAAAGAACTTCAATAATTCAATTTTATGAGGAAGTAAAATAGGTAGCACGTCATGCTCTTTTACAGCTCACATAAAACTATAATATTCCCAGCATAATGCATAAAGTAAGCATACAATACGAATTCACGCAATGCAATTAAATCCGCCTACTACAGCGGGGTTGAAGCCCCAGTTTTTATACTAAGTAACTTTAATATAAAAAAAATGTTGGCAATCATTTTGTACCTGCCTATCTATAAAAATAAGTACCTATCAATTATTATGATCCTTACGTTGTAGAAAAAGCCTTTAAGAATAAAAAGTAATGGCAAAAGTGATTGATAGCGTGCATTCTGAAAGCGGGCATCGTAACAAATAGATGCCAAATATTTCGATGTTTTAATTATTTTGGCAATATTACTGTATGGAAATATGAATTATGGCTAACAAGTGAACTCAAATATTGATTATGAAATGCAATAATTAATATATACCGAATATTTTACTTATAAATGTAAAAAAGTAATTGGAAACTTTCCAAATGTCTTTTTTACACTTAAAACGGTTACAACATCTTTATTAATATTCTAGTTCTCTAGTTAGCGATATTTCATACTTCCATAGAGTAATATTGCCAAATTAATCAAAACATATAAATATTTGACAGCTATTTGCGACGTTGCCAACTTTTAGAATGAACGCTCTTAACGATAGAACTAGAGCTAAGTAGTTAAAACTTTTGTACCTTAAAAAAATCCCCGAATTAAGTCAGGATGGCAAGTCAGGTCAGGGGGGGGGGGGTCAGGTTTTTGCTTACTGTCATTAATTTTTAGAAATAGTTTTACCCCTCAAATTAAAAGTAATAGAACTAAATGTAAATAATAACAATAGTTTAAAAAAAATGCTGTAAAATCGTTACACAAGGAAATACACTTATTATCTCTACTGTTACAATTTCTTTCCTATTAAAAAAAGAACACTTAAAAATGCATTACCATTGCCTATAATTGGTTGTTTCACCCTCAAAGCCTTATAAACGCTACGGAAAAAAGATTACGAGCTGCCGGCATTCAGAATATGTGCTATTAACATACTGACTGCATATCTGATAAAGGGCGTTTGTGAAAATTTAGTGGATGCCTGGTAATTACTGGATCGGTGATACGATCGCGACGACACGCCCCACCGCGCGCCTTTACATGCATGCCAGTGTATGCGTATGCAGATGCACCGAGGAGGTTTTAGGTTAGTACGGGTTCAAATAAATTCACAAAGCTTGAAGAAAAACAACATAACATCACGCCCGTAATCCCCGGAGGTCTAGGCAGAGGTGTACGTACCTATATTTCACCCACATTTCGCCAGTGATGTTTAAGTCCCATGTAACAGGGGGCGCGCCTATTGCCATCAACCGGGCACAAATCCAGACACCGGACTGCTACTGAGAAATTCCAGATGGAAAAACCCAATAACACTTTGTCCGACCCGGGTATCGCACCCAGGACCTCATGCTCAGCAGTAGCGCTTAGCCACTAGACCAACAAAGAAAACGATCTTAACGAAGGTTCCGTTTTCATGTTCATATTTAGTCCCTCTAAAACAAAATCGTCAATGCAAAAGATAGTCACAGATAAGAAAAAGATGGACTTCGGAATAGAAACTCAGTAAACTGATATTCCACCTGCTTCTTGGTTTACACTCGTCACCGACAAGCGACATGGCACAAAACGAGATCACTTAGCGTAGTAAGGTATTTTCAAATCAGTATTTTCTAACTTATGTTAAACAAGACTGAGTCACCGTGTCTACATCGCCGCTGCACGTCGCATAATCGTTGCGTGTCACTTCTGTTTCATTGCACCTTACAGCCCTTTGGCTGTCTGATGAAAATCTAGCTTAAGTGCAGAAATAACATTTTATTATCGACCTCATTTTATTGCAAGAATACAGAATGCTTGTAATGAGATCTGATATATTTAGTGCAAATTGTCTCAAAGTATTTATAAACTTTTATGGACAAACAGTTTGTATGTAAATATTTTCAAGTATTTTTATTGGGACAATGTATTTCGGATAAATATCAAAATCCAATAAGTATTCAAATACCCTTTAATGTGAAAAGCCTTTATCGCAAACCACTATGGTCTAAGATCCGACCTAGAGAAGACTTTCACTCATCTGTTTAGTGGATGAAAAGTATTTTATATCATAGTATGTTAAAAAATATATCGCGTGTGGGGAAAAAAATCCTAGGCAGACTATGATTAATTAGAAATTCAAAAACGACTTTTTTGTCAAAAATTTCACCCATTCGTTTAACGTGTTTTAAGAGCAACTTTTGTTACAAAAACGAATAAAGGCTCCTACAAACAGGCGCGACACGCGACGCGACTCAAAGACACCGCTCGGCGCGCGACGTGCGGTGTCTTTGTGTCGCGTCGCGTGTCGCGCCTGTTTGTAAAAGCCTTTAAGCTTCGTGCAGACCAGCGCGACGCGACGCCGCGATGCGACTCGAACAATACCTACAATTTCTAAGAAAACTTGACGGTATAACAATAACCGGTGTCGCGTCGCGCGACAAGTCGCGCTGGTCTGCACAAAGCTTTAAGCTTTGTACAGACCAGCGCGACGCGACGCAGCGACGCGACTCGAACAATACAATTTCTAAGAAAACTTGACGGTATAACAATAACCGATGTCGCGTCGCGCTGTCGCGTCGCCCTGGTCTGCACGTAGCTTTAATCGTTTTAGTAACAAATGTTTCCCTTAAAAAGCACTATCCATTGGAATATCACTTACGGCTATTTGGTGCCAAGAACATTCCTAAACTTAGGTGGCCAAGTAGTCACGTATTTAATTCATTAACTCCGAATTGACTAACAATTGGCAAAAGTCGTGTTAGTAGCAAAGGTTCTCCTTGAAAAGCTGTTTCAATTGGTATATGCAAAAAAATATATTTTGAGTTTTAATTAATCACAGTCTGACCAGGATTTTTTTAGCCAACCCACTCGCGATATATTTTCTAACATAGGTACTAGATTTGATTTAAAATACTTTCCATCCATTAAACAGATGGGTGAAGGTCGTTCCTAGGTCGGATCCTCTACTACTAGAAACACAAAAATGTAAAAATAGTATTCTGATCATAATCATTAAAACTGCAAAGATCGTAAATAACAGAAAGTATTAATTTATTTTATAAATACACCCACCAGAAAAATACACGTATCTTCGTTAATTTATAAGATCCTTGCTACAGATAATGATATGCCATGACTCCGCAAATATGAAATAATAGATAGTTACTGTGTTACCTCCCATCCATTATCTGTATATTCTTCGACAATCAAGTACTGTTGAGGTGTTTCACCTATAGAAAACTCAACATTAATGCAACCTATAAGGTTTTTAATGTTTTTTGCGATTCAGATAGTCGGATGTTGTCCTGATTCCGCGAATTCTTGTACCGTCGCTTAATGTTTTAATTAACCCGTGGTTAATCTCGACTGCCAAAAAGACCCAAAAGCCTACTTTTTTTTTCGTTTCGGAACCAACGTCTCGACCACTTGTTGCCACTTCCCACGCAAGCGATCTGCATACATTTGCAGGCTCTTTCATCCTCGTACTTAGCATAAAACAAGCCCGACACCAAGTCATTATGCAGTCTCGGATTTCGAAGTACGGCTGCATAAATTTACGCCATTATCAAAATATCGTGAATGAAACAAACCGAGCATGAAACGGATTTAACCAGTTTAGGGGTCATTAACGCACGCAATGCGTATTGTTCTGTGCTTATTTGCACGTACGCGTTCGTAGGGTTAATACGAGTGGAAATTGACGCATTATGATGAATGTTCCAAATTAATAAATATGTAATTAAAGGCAATTAGAGCGTCCATTAATTAGTAGAATTAGTATTTGAATTTGGTTAATTATAATAGGAACGTTGTTAAGCGTTTTTAATTTTCATTGATAAAAGATTCGTGACGTCACGCCAAATTAAAATTGCGTAGGCAGAAAATGTAAAATTGTTTAAGTGCCCTCATCAGACCACAGTGTAGGGCGCTTGAGATGTAAAGACGCCGCCACCCACACAAATCCTTTGCTCGCTTGACCTAAGGGATCCGTGATTCCACCTCAAATATTTGGCACATTTCTCCGCGAGCGTTTAGATCAAAGAGCATTGAGCAATGACCGTCAAAAACACTCATTGTTAGCTCCCTTTGATGATCAGAACTCGAGGTACCTAGACCTACTCCATTATTATGAACGCCGCTCGAGGCGCCGGCCTCCCTAACAATTCACTCAAATACTTAGCTTGAGATAAACAGACGAAAATTCGGCTTAGATATACCCAACCGGCTCTCTTCACTAAATCCAATGTTTACGAAAGAGGTTGATTTTATACCCATACTATTATTCGTTTAAATATTATTTCAAGTACATGTATCTATACTAAGTAGAATAATGGTATCATATATCTAATATTATTATTATTGCCAGACCTTTTTATCGTTGAGCCTGTATGCAAGCTACATTCTGTCTAGATAGATATCACTCTATCATAGCTTTTCTTTAACATTATAGGGTTGTTTCATAACACCGCTGACAAAACATTCAAGATGTATTTTGATATATAGTACCTATGAAACCATCAATTACATTCTCAAATGGGACCGAAACTATCACCGCCGTAATAAATACATTACAAGGCAATCAAACGACTAATTACATCGCCAGCTGTATTGTTACAGACCGTAACACCATCATCCTTTAATACCGTTCTAAGCAGTGATCGAATTTCACTAAATCCCTATAAGACAATGAATATTCATATGTGTTTAGTGGAGCTATTACTTAGACGCGTCGAGCCGCTCAAATCTGCCGATCGCGCAATTTGGACGCCATCTCAGTAATTATGTTCAGTAAAACGGGTTCCACAATAAAATTAATGTTCCCGATAAAGTGACCAAACAGTAATTACGTCTTAAATCCCTCAACGGTAGTTTACTTTAGATCATATTATCAAGTTGTTAGTTTCGCCACAGCTCTATTGAAACCCTGTTATCTGTAGCAATTTAATGGTAGCGAAATTTGAGCAGAGTAATTTTCTAAGCTTGGAAATGAGTCAAATAAAATTAGATGAATTAATTACCAGGAGATACCAGAGAACTGTGTCAAGGAGTTAATTTCGAGGATAAGTTTATTAATCTGAGAGACAACGCGATATAATTAGCTCTCGTCAGAATCAACTTGCCTGTTAAATATTTCATAGTACCTACAGAATAAATGGCCTTTATAAATAATATACGCATCGTTCTGAGAACACGAATTAATATTCGATGTGCTTATGATAAATAAAACAAAATAATTTCTGAGTGAAGACGATTTCGGCGCTTTTGTGTTTGCTTTGTTTTGTATCACGATTGCCAGGTGGCGACAATTCCAAACTTTTCAATGGGGGCCGTCCTCTAATTAATTCTTGGTTGTAATTCTCGGAGACTCTATTCATTTTAAGTCTCGAGCTCGGAGTGTACAGCCATAACTCATTAAAAATTTCAACCAGAGAAGTATTCCGCGAATGTTATTATAAATTCCGTCCGTTCGGAACGCTCTGCGCCGCTTAACTTCACCACAGTTTACGTATAACGAAATTCGTGTCATTTTATAAAATTTCGGATGATTAAAAACTCTGGAGGTTTAATAACGAACTCCGCTGAAATTTTCAAACTGAAACCAGAACAAACATTCCAATGAATATTTCAAAATGTTCCGTTAACTTTACCATTACGTTACCACAGAGCCCAGTATTCAAATAACTAAGCAATGTAAAACAAACAGTTACTTAACCAAAACAAAACCGAATTAATTGAATCTAAAACCTTTAGGTATAGGTTTAGGTCCAGTTTGTTTAGGCTACAGACTCAAGTTTCACACATAATTCAACCACGAAATAGCTGTGGATTCGAACCACAAACTAAATAAATAATAATTGTGATAGCCGATGCAAAACTGAATGATATATAGGAATGATGACTAAATACTTTTTTTAAGTCCGTCTTTGAGATTACAAAAAAATATTGGACATGTATTTTTTCTTATTTTACGTAATCTAAAGATACATTGAGGTAAAATGTGCCATAACGTCACGAGTATGTAGATTTTATACATACTAGTGACGTAGCGACCCCCACTCCCCAACTCAAAATGCGTTTTATCTAAGTATTTTTTTATTAATATGATAAAGCAAAAAATACGTTCTAATATTTTTTTAGTAGGTATCTGACTGACGGACTAATTAAAATTTTATTTTTTTACCCTGGCATCATTCCTATTCTATTGAAAGTAAAATATAACATCTGTATACTTAAGAATTTGAGGTCCATTATAATACAATTTAACGCTCATCATCACAGTACAAGCCAATCAGTAAATCGAGGTAATTTTTGCCTGTACACGCAAAATAGTAAAGGCTCACATTCAGCTAATAAATGGTAGCATTGTAGCTAAAGGCACAACGCAAATAACATCAAAAACGAAACAAAAATAACCCTCATTGCGTCCACAACATGTTTCTAATCGAAGCCGCACGCAGCAAAGTTCTTAGGAAACGTAATCAACTCCCCACGTTCAACAGCAAAACAGGTTCCTTGTGCACGTATAACCTAGATTCTTTAGAAATTAACCGAGAGCCGTTGAATGAACTAATAAAGACATAAGACAGGTCGGATTGAAGTGTGTTCACGACGTCATAAAGTGTTTTTAAGGCCAATCTAGGTCGTTTTATCGTGCGGTCGACGCCTGCCTGTGTGCGTACAGCCTAAAATATGACGAGAAATCTCAGCTGAATTACGCACTTAATGTTAGACGTCTAATATATCACCCGAGCTGTTTGTAACGTCGTAAATTGTGTAATGGATAAATGTCAACTGTTAGAAGGTAGGCAATAAAGATGTATGGAGGCTCTACGTAATGTTTCAAGCTAGCAACTAAGCATGAAAGTGCTGTTGCAAAAATGTGAAACATGAATATTTCGAGACTATGTTGAATGGTTACAAATCATGAGAAAGACATTGTCATCGGTATTTTACCTTTTTTTTTTGAGGGTGGGGAATTATCAAATAACTTCGCCCGCTCTGGCCGGAGCGGGAGAGCGTGTCAGACTTTTACTGACTAAAACCCACCCGTGTTCCTTAAGTTGCCTGTGTGCCGGAGTCACGATATCCCTTTCGGACAAACTCGCAACCCTGGCAGGCATTGGCCCTAACGGACCCCGTCAGTTGGTGCTGACATCTGTTTGAGGCGCATGTGGAACACAACGCACCGTCGACCCGGGCCTGGTCCTTATCGGACCGCGAGCTACCCATCGCTCAACGTCCGCAAGCCCGCGCCTACGGTAGCTGGAAATCGGCTTGCGACTCCCGACGCCCGGGGCGTCTCCTGCGGCGACTAGGGGCGCGAGGGCGCGAATCTTGCCTCTCCCTGGCGCGTTCCGCCTCCTCCTTCGCGAGCATTACTGCTTCGCAGAAGGAAGTGACGGCCTCCCATGCACTCTCGCTCAAAACCATGACCTGAACCAGGGCCGGACGCGAGAGATCGCCGCCGCCAATCGCCTCCGTGAGGACACGGCGGTGCTCCGCCCAAGCTGGGCAGACCTCCACCGTATGCTCCACCGTGTCCTCCGGGCGATCCACACAGTAGTGAATCGGTATTTTACCTAAATACTACTTTATTTAAGACTATCAGCCTAGCTTTTACTATCTTCGTAGCATCTTATGTAAACATATGAAGAAAATTGGTTAAATATTCCGAGCTACATCTGACATTAACAACTTTTTATGTATACTCGTAAATAACGCTTTTTAAAACCATGCAAAAAGAAAGCTGTTTTAATCGAAGCCATATAATCTAGCTATCACCTGGGCGACCGAGCTCTGCTCTGGTGAAAATAAAGAATGCTCATTTAATAGTATAGAAGAGTCAATACTAATGCCACCGAAAGGACTATTCTTGCTTTCAGCGCTCGGCGGCTATAGAACCGGCCCGGTAACAGATGTGGTCATCGTGTTCACGGGATTTTGTTTTGAAACTGGTTAAATATGGACTTCATTGATGGTACCTATAGTACATACTAATCCCATGCTGCAATGATAGTAGGTACTTACTAATTCGATGCTGGCATGTCATTGTTCTAAGGTAGCCATCTTGTTCTAAGCTTTGGGCGATCGAGCTCTGCTCAGGTGAAAATACGGAGAAAACGAATTTTCCCAGATATAAGACCTAGCTAGATCGATTCTTTGCCCCCGTAAACCCCTATATTGCAACTTTCATCGAAATCGTCAGAGCCGTTTTCGAGAACGTGATTACAAATACAAATATTGCTCGTTTAATAGTATAGGATATTATACTTATGATATAATCTAGCTAGGACTGCTTCGCACAGTTTTTACAACTTGACAAAACATCGAAATTAGAACGCGGTTACACAGATAGACACGAAAAGCGACTTCAATATATATAATATTGTATCGATAAGTAGTTAGTTAGATGCAAATATATTCCAACTTGGTTGAATCAGTATCGATACGAATAACAATAACTCTCAGAATACCTCAGCTTCATTCTTATTCAAGCGTCCTATCATATAATCAATCTAATTCTAAGGTTAGCATAACTTGCGAATGGGTTGCGAATACTAGATATCCACTCAAATTACGTGCCTCAGTGCTTTCATTGTAATCAGAACCTACTGTTGACATAAAGGGGTGCGCACATCAAAGATGATCGAGAAATCTTATTTGAACTTTATTTATTTTGACGAACGGTGTCTTCTTTGAAGTTTGCTGGCTTGGGTTTTTTACAGCTTACAGATTTAAAGACCATCGTGATACTTGCTTCACATTGATTTCACCAACAGTAATTGTGATTACCACCCAATCTTAATAAATGGCCAACAAGTGCCTTACGCAAATACAGCCAAATACTTTTTTTTTTTTGAGTGTGGCAAATTATCACATAGCTTCTCCCGGTCTGGGCGGAGCGGGAGGGCGTGGCAGACTTGTACTGACTAAAACCCACCCTTGTTCCTTCCGTTGCCTGTGTGCCGACGTCACGATATCCCTTTCGGACAACTCGCAACCTCGGCAGACAGCCAAATACCTTGGCATAACGCTTGACCCGAAACTGCGCTGGAAAGCGCAGGGTAAAAAGAAAAGACAGGAGCAAGACATGCATTTTAAAAACATGTATTTCTTGATTGAACGGGGTTCTTGCTTATCGATACACAACAAAATTTTATTATACAAGCATATTCTTATGCCAATATGGACATATGGCATCCAACTGTGGAGCCCAACCGACCAACATCAAAATTATACAAACATTCCAGAATAAGGTACTCAGGAGGATGGTTAATGTGCGGGCGGTTGCATAAGTAATGACGACCTCCATCGTGACGTAAAAATGGAACAACAAAATAATCCAAAAATTTGCTGAGGCCCATGAACACCGACTCCACCAACGTGTAAACATCGAGGCAATTCGCAAAGCTGTTAGACCAAACAAATACAGGGTGGCAGGAACTTCGACACGAAAACTGATACCATGGATTCAGTATATGATTCTAAACCGCCCTACGGTGAAATTTTTCGTCGGTTATTTAAAAAAAAACAGCTGTTCCATAGATTTTGACCGCGTAGGTATCGTACTTTACCATGAAACAGCAGATTTTTATTTAAATAACCGAAGAAAAATTTCAATGCAGTGGGGTTCAGAATCATGTACTGAATCCATGTATCAGTTTTCGCGTCGATGTGCCGCTCTGTATAGTGCGAAGACTAAAGCTTTGTGCACACCAGCGCGACGCGACAACACGACGCGACACCGGTTATTGTTATACCGTTAAGTTTTCTTAGAAATTGTATTGTTCGAGTCGCGTCGCGGCGTTGCGTCGCGCTGGTCTGCACGAAGCTTAAAACGAACGAAACCATTTGAGTTAGTGTAGTGTAAAAAGTGTAGAATAAATAGTAAAAATAATAATAACACACATAAAAGACATGAACATGTGTTTATATTATTATAGAAGACTCTAAGAAAGTGGAATGGCCTTATGTAAAGTACTATCAACACTATTTTTTACAGTAACTCGTGCAGTTGCTCTCAGAAAACACCATTTCGTGAAGTGGAACTGATGATGAAGACCACAGATGGCCACCAGAACTACGTGAAGTACCAGGAGAACTCCTCAACGATTAGCGTAACTGCATCGGGAAAAGCAATATTTGATGATGATAATAGTAGTTGTAATTGGGCTATTGTAAGTTAGATAAATTGCAAACTAAACCACTAAAAAGCGAGTTTTTTTTTTGCTATAACTTGTGCTTAGTGAACATTCGTAATCACTAATTGTCTATCGCGTGTGGTGTGCACATACCTTTACTTGTTTAGTTTTATGATATAACACACTACTAACACTGAGATAACAAAGTAGTGTACTGTAGCATTAAGTTAATTAAATGATCTATATAGTTGTTAGTGACACTTACTGAAGTATCTCATGAAGTAAATTATATTATTAACTTTGTATATTTTTCGAATTATTTATTAAACAGTTCAAGACTGAGCCCCTTTTATAATATAACTAGGGACCTGCCCCTGCTTCTCACGGTTTTACGATTTAACAAAACGACGAGATTTCTTGATTTAATGTTAATTTAATATTAATGTACATAAGCCTTCCGGAATAAGTTCTCAAAAGTATGGTCATACCGCATCAAAATCCGTTGCATAGTTTAGAAGAACAACGCGGTCACACAGACAGACACGTATTTAATTTATAATATGTATAGAGATATTTAATCTATAGCAACTTTAGCCATAAAAATCCATTAAATAATTATACAAAATCATAAAAAGAGTAAAACTGATTTTTTACAGTCCATTAACACTTAATAACCTACAATTTAGCATTGTAATCGCTCGTTAGACTGCTACACTTTCAATTTAGTAACAATTAAAAAGTACTAAAAAAGTAAATCACTAAGACATGCAATACGCGAATTATGACATTGGCGGGAGTTGGCTCGCAGGGCTCTACAATCACATAGGTAGCTGAATAGGGGTGCCACGCTGAATTTGATAACGATTTCACAATTAGATTACAATTATTAAGTACTATCGACCGAGTGCAATGGCACCATGATTGCCAAAAATTTCTGTGTTATATGTAAACTAAATATTGTATAAAACGAAAATCACTTCTTTGCGTGTGCCCTTAGATGGCTCGCTAGACCGAATTTGAATTTGAATACCCGGTCACAACTAGAACAATAAAGTTGGCCTGCAGTGTTGTATGTATACATATGATAGGTTAGGTCTCTCTTTGCGTATTTGGCGCCTCTCGATAACAACTTCGTGTCGCTTTTCTTCGGAAGCTAAATAATAATGTGTACACGATAACCTGTCAGAATAAATGCTCTAACTGTTGGTGAAAACTGCATCAAAATCCATTGTGTAGTTTAGAAGATGTAAGGTCACACAGACAGACATGAAAGGCGACTTTGTTTTATAATATGTATGTATGTATGATGTGACAGTTATCTGTCACGGTGCCCCCATCGCCCCTTTGACTCCCTCAAGTCAAAAAGTCCATCCAGAAGAAACCATATTCACCTTGAGATCATTTTCGCGTTTCAGGAAGCCTCCTTTTGATCAAACTGTTAAGGGGTAACCCTTGTTACTGTATAACTATCACCAAAGCCTATAATAATGTTTGCAGACTGTAAAATTTACTTTTTTCTCAAATAGCATTAAATATTGTCCGCAGCAAGCTTTTTATGTTATTTATTTAAGTTCTTTGGTAAATAAATGATTACTTACTCAAATTAATCATGTATTTACCAAAAAACTAAGCCTAGGTAACATCAGTGTTGTTTGAATAAAAGATCGGTATGGCTATTACAGATGAGTGAGACTTCTGCCCTTCAAACTAGGAAAATCCTGTATCTTAACGGACAGTGCTCTTTAGTAGGATTGACACATTTTACAAAATATTTATAATTGAGTATATGTCATCGGTTAAGACAGCAGGAATCCGTTGGATACGAGAACCACAGAACCGGTCGAAGAGGCGATGCTTGTCGGAAGCCTATGTACAGCAGTGATCGTCTTTCGGCTGAAATAATGGTGATATTAAGAGTTGATCGTATGTTTTTTTTATTTCCTCGCCCACACGGCCGTGACAGCCCTAACCCGCACGAGAACCCTCCGGTACGGTATAATGACGGCGATTACAGCCCACCCGACTGTGGGACCGACTCCACTATTTGTCTAAAATCACTTAAAAACGGTTGCATGTTACCTAATGCACGTGTGTTTGTATTAGCTCTGATCATACGTGGATGAACGTAAGATGTTCTGAAGTAATTGCTGTCGCATGTCTTGTACGGGTTTAGGTGAGATTAAGAACACCTTTTGGAGCTTGGTTGTAGATATCCAGACTCTTTGAGGCTTGGATACCTATCTAGACAGCTTCTTCAAAATTAATGAGCGGCAGTTGAAATAGTTTGTATGAAATGAAACTTTATAGTAACTCTTATGAAATATTTAGTTCGGTGTCGCAATCAGTTTGACACTTAATTCTTCGATGAACAAACATCGCCATGTGTCTTCTGGAACATTCAACTTACCACAGTGCAAAGTTAAAATGATATAAAATTATCGAAAATATTTTGTTTTTAACTTACATCGCCAACAATTTGAGGAATATATAAATTTTCCCTTTGACAATTTGTTAAACATGAATCTGAAATATGAAATAATGAAATGCTGATAAAATGAAATTCTTTTATTTATAATTTAATAAATGAAACACAAAATTCAATATGCAGTTTGGATTTTCCTTTACAAAAATATTTAACATTTTCGCGAAAGTTGCCCCGAAAAAAATATGACAGGACTTAACGGAGGTAAGCGTGCCGCATCGCTGCTGCAGAGGGTCGGGGCAGCTCGAACAGTCTCCTGAATGTCACTGCGGGAAAATTTGATTGCTCACTCGTCGATTTTTTGTCCAACCTGCATGTTTACTAACATAGTTATTAAGATCAATGTTTACTAACAAATTATGGAAAAAATATTCTGAAATAAAATGATTTATTATATTATTAACATTTTCGCGAAAGTTGCCCCGAAAAAAATATGACCGGACTGTTAATTATTTTCATGATCAGTGTAGATGAGTGTCACCGGCCCTAAGTTTTTTTTTTTTTAATAGATATTGGTAACAATCCGACTCAACATGACGCAATAATGTCATATCATTGCTTAATTCAAGATCATTATTATTTGCAAAACAAAACACAAGTACCGGATACAGATAATCTTATCTCCTAAGGAAAAAGATGACAGACGGTACTTCTAATTTGTAAACTAACGTTAATAGTAACAACTACATATTGACAAAGCCATATTTTCTTTATGAAGAGTAGTACATAAATGGCACAGAACAGTGGCCCAACTAAATGAGTTGACATTCATGCACAGTGCTAAATGTGATTGCAATTCATACTCGGCACGTGGTGGACAAACGACACGCGAACTAACTTTGCCTTTTCAGCTCAACATACTGCGTGTTTCATTGAAATATTCGTCAAAGCTGCAGAAACAAAACACGCGTGAAACGAGAGAAAGAACAAACTCGAATGTTTCTCATATTTTCAATAAAATATTTTATGAAAAACACGTAACAGAAGTAACAAGCGAGTTAATTAACTTTCGTGCGTTTATTTTCACTTCACATTGCAGGTGGGAAATCGATTTTTCTTCAATTTCCTGGAGTTGGTTTTAAATGGAGGGTGTTATTTTGTTATTTCCGTATCGAGTACGTTAACTGCCGCGTTTATGAGGACCACCCGAGTGTGGGAATATTACTGAAACTGTAACCGTTAACGGAGCAACACGCGGGTATTTGTACCATAACCGTGTTTGGCGCACTAACGATTAACTTTAGCAAATTGAATACTAAATTGCTTGCAAGTGATACTTTCGGTCTTGTGCTGTTGCTTTTATTTGGTTAAGCTTATGTATGCAAATCTCGGTCATTAACTCGCTTGGCAAGTGCGGTAACTTCAGTGTTTAAACGGAAAGTTACCATTTCTAGTAGCAGATTTATGAAAAGGTGTCATTTAATATTTGAGTTTAGCTCCGTAGAACAGACGCTACGTGAAAAATCACCGTGCCTAGTTTTACAATTCAAAACACAAGTAAACAGTTTTGTCAATTAGTAAAAAATTTCATTATCCACGCACATAAAATTGCGAGTCCAAACTTTGACCCCGCGATGTTTAATTCAACCCTTTTTTTACAGATAACAAACCACAATCAAAGTGGAGCAAAGGACAGAATTATAAAGTAAATAAATCATAACAACCTTTATAAAGTTTATTCTGTCCCTCAGAGAGCTTGTTATCATTTGTTTATTGTTTGCTTGAGCCCAATTTAAATGTTTGCTAAGCCCTCCCCGAAATAGCCGTGGACACACTAGCGATCTCTGTGTGTTTGCAATTTAAATTCTTTAAGCGTTTCTTAGTATCACACAAAGGAATACAAAAGATGTAAAAAAAATGCTTCATTTTTGGAGGCTGTTTGAGCTTTGACGGGGTTTTGTCTGTGTACCAGAAATGTCTGTGCATATACAGCGCATTTTCATCTAAAAAAATTAACCAAAACATAAAAATTTCTTAGAAGACACTCTGTTGCTTTCATAAAAACAGTACATAAAAGACTCATCAATTTTTCGTTAGTTTATAAAGCCATACATTATTACTACTAGCTGCGCCCCGCGGTTTCACTCGCATAAGTCTCGATCCCGTGGGAATATCGAGATAAAAAGTATCCTATGTGTTAATCCAGGTGATAAACTATGTGTACCAAATTTTATCCAAATCCATTCAGCCGTTGTTGCGTGATTGAGTAACAAACATCCAAACAAAAAACTTTCACATTTATAATATTTATATATATATATTAGTAGGAGGTTATAAAATACCTGTGTGCCAAATTTCATCCAAATCCATTGAGCCGTTTTTGCGTGATTGAGTTACAAACATCCAAACATACAAACTCACATTCTTTCATTTTAGTAGGATATTACAGTAGGATTAAGTTCCTGTTCATTCTAAGAATGATCAAATTATTAAAACCTTTTAATCACACAAAAACCTACAAGTTCCGTAACAAGACCTCACAAATGCCTATTTAACTTCCTAAATACCTCACTTGTTGCTTCCCAGGTTCTATTATACCACCAAAAAACATCTTTTGAAGTGCCAAAGCGGCTTCATACAGAGTCCATTCATTAGGCCAAGAGTATGGCCACCGCGGGTTGTCGGCTGGCTATTAGGCTATCATCAATCTTGAGCTACAATGATCCTCTAACTAAGAGCCGATGACACCGAATCATTCAAGGAACACACAACATCTATCTATGGTCACTGTTCGGTTGCTTTTCACAATGTTTGTGTAGATAGGTACATAGTGTGGGAGTGTGTGTGAATTATCCTTATACACCTACGTTACTTACATAAGATGCACGTTTAAGGAAAAGTACCTAGTCGACCGAGCTCTGCTCGGGTGAAAATAGAGAATATGAGCATTCTCTTTTTGTATAAATTTCATACTAATTCATACTAATTTCATGCTGCCATAATAGTACATACTAATTCCATGCTGCTATGGTAATAGGTACTTACTAATTCCATGCTGCCATGACTGTAG
Organism: Agrochola circellaris; assembly: GCA_914767755.1. Taxonomy (NCBI): domain Eukaryota; kingdom Metazoa; phylum Arthropoda; class Insecta; order Lepidoptera; family Noctuidae; genus Agrochola; species Agrochola circellaris. Next base: position 8,823,497 of record OU611853.1, read on the forward strand.
GTACTTACTAATTCCATGCTGCCATGTCATCATTCTAAAGTCGTCTTGTTCTAAACTTTGGGCGACCGAGCTCTGCTCGGATGAAAATACGGAGAAAACAAATTTTCCCAGATATGAGACCTAGCTAGATCGATTGTTCGCCCCCGTAAACCCCTATTGCAACTTTCATCGAAATCTTTAAAGCCGTTTTCGAGAACGTGATTACAACATAATATATACAAATATTGCTCATTTTATAGTAGGATAGGATAAATACTTTTTGGGAAATGGGTTATTTGCGTGCCTGGTTATGGACAAACAATTTGAGTGTTACAGTGTATATTTGAATAACAAAAAATAAAATATTATCGTTATCTAGGTATCTATTCAGTCACAATATGAGATATGGGGAATAGTTGGCATGACTACCAAATAGAGATATTTAGATAGAATTTATGTCTGTAATTTTTATGGTGTACATAATAAAGAGTATTTTATCTATTTATCTATATTTATGGTAAAAGTACTGTTAGTACCTAACCACAAGAATCAGAACAACCTTTATAAATGCTTAAACTGTTTATGAAAAACCGTTTCTCTATAAACAGTTTATTCTCAAACCAGTTTCTAACTGATTTAAAAAAACATGCAGCTATTTAATCATTCATCTATTCACCAATCGCATCACAGTGCGATACGCAACTAAAAGCAAACAGTTTTATTCGGCGCTTGAACTAAGTGACTGATTATACAATGGATCATTATTAAAGGTGCGTGCGCACTGGGCGATCAATGTTGCGCAACAGTAATCGCCAGCGATGGTGTAATATATGGCTGGAAAAAAAAAACAACGTCAAGTTGTGTTAAGAGTGATTTGATAAACCAATGTGATTAAATGAATTCCCACAAACCTTCAAAAAAGTTTTAAAAAATCCTACAATACCTTTATTAATATTTATAGGCTATTTAGAACTTTGAAACTGTAACTTTTCGCAGAACCACGGAAAACCTAGTACCTATACTATTTCGATTATGTATTTAATATTACTAATTCACAGGTTATCTTAAAATATGATTCGGTTTCTTGGCCATCTCACATCGTGCGATGACAGATGACATTACAGGAAAATTTACTCATCTCTCAATCAACATTTTTTAATAGCCAGTGAACACTCATCTTTAACAAACAGTTAAAGCAACGGTGAAGCTCTCAGCACCATTAATCATTAGTGTTTCTCATCAGTCATACATTTAATGTTTATTGACTTAAAGTTCACAAAGAGGAGTGTGAGATACTTTCACTTAGACGTTGTATTTGTGAGGCGAGTTTAGTAACAGTCTCATGGATATAAAGATAAAGATCATTTATTTACCCAAATATGAGTATATACACACATGGCATGCAAGATGTTACAATTAAATTATATCACAGTCATGTTTTGCCTTAAAATGGCGTACAAATATAAAGAGGTAGATTATGATATAAAAATAAAATAATTATAAATTTGACCATTATTCAAACAATTAACAATCCAAAAAAAAAAATCATATTAAAATGTTTTACAGAATAGTGTCATCAACTCATAATAGAAAATAAAATTAATCAATTTAATGTCAAAGTAAGGAATACACAAATTAAATTAATTTATCATTCAGAAATACGTCAGTGCTGTAGTAGGCTTTCTCTAAAAGAAGTCTTTTTAACCGAATTCTTCATTTTAGTCTTAGTAGTTGCTTTAATTTATGATGAAGGTATTTTTACTACCTTTTTAGTGACAGATGACCTTTTTTTTTTTTTTTTTGAGGATGGGAAATTATCAAATAACTTCTCCCGCTCTGGGTGGAGCGGGAGGGCGTGTCAGACTTTTACTGACTAAAACCCACCCGTGTTCCTTCCGTTGCCTGTGTGCCGAGGTCGCGATATCCCTTTCAGACAAACCCGCAACCCCGGCAGGCATTGGCCCTTCCGGACCCCGTCACTTGGTGCTGACATCTCTTTGAGGCGCGCGTGGAACACAACGCGCCGTCGACCCGGGCCTGGTCCCTATCGGACGGCGAGCTACCCATTGCTCACCGTCCGCAGTGACAGATGACCTAACATAACCTTACCTCATCCTATTACAACGGAAAAACTACGTATGTTACAACTCAGAGACAACCCCGCACCACCATTGCAAAACACACAATCAATTAGTACATGCACATAATCGAGTCAGGAAAGATGTAGAACGACTGCCAGTAAGCCTTGAACAGAGTTATTTTAACTTGGTTGGAGCAGTGAGAAAAGCGTCTAGCCAACATGTTGCTTCGACATGCGATACTGCGCCTCTGTCGTTCCAGATCAGCATCATCTGCTAAATCATCCCTAATTATGTGATCAAGATATTTAAACTTACTAACAATTTTTAAGACAGTTCCACAGAAATTGATCGGTAATATATGATCAGGACCTTTACTGCATTTAAATATCAGAACCTCCGATTTCTTAACATTATAGGTAAGATAATGTTCAGCTGCATATTTCTCGCAGACCGCCATGTCATCTGCATGGCTAAGATTGTTTAAACCTACATCACCAACCGGCTCGGGTACTGCTCAGTTCCTCAGTCAACTCGTTAGTATACATGTTAAATAAAATCGGCGAAGTGAGTCCACCCTGCCTCACGCCACACGTCAATTTATACGAGTATGTTTCCGAAAAGGCAATAATTATGTTGATCACAATTAGGGTTGCCAACTTTTTAAACATCAAATATAGTAGTTTTGAAGCCATTGCCTGTTAAAATATAGTAGATAGCAAAAAAATATAGTAGGTATGTCTCAAAATAATGTTATATTTTAAATGCATATTTATTGCTATTTTGTATTTTTATTAATAGGTTTTTTATGTCCTATATCCTTAATTACACTCTACATTAAGGTAACAAAATACCATTAATTCAGCCTTTATAAGATCAATACTGGCCCTATTGCGCTCATTTCGCAATTTTCTATTGACAAGAAAAATATAGTAGTTTCGTCTACTATATTGTTTTTTTAGGCCTCTAGTTTAACAGGATACTATATTATACCGGCTGGCAGGGACATCGACACGAAAACTGATACCATGGATTCAGTACATGATTCATAACCACACTTTTCTATGAAACAGCAGATTTGAAAAAAAATTACCGGCGTAAAATGTCTACTGAATAATCATGTACTGAATCCACGGTATCAGTTTTCGCATCGATGTCCCTGCCACCCTGTATAGTAGAGTTGGCAACCCTAATCACAATAATCCTTGATGCAAGCATTACTTCATGGAAGGAATGGTAGAAGTGCATTATAGTGCTTTCCTATGCAAGCTCTTTCACGACGACGAATGTGAACTTTTAAATTCCAAATATATTTATTTCTTGTTGTTGGTACCCCTTATAATATTATGGAAATAAACTATGCACAACTAGGGTCAAATGCTAGCTATTTCGCCTATAAAATACCAATCCGACGCGACGACCATTTACAAGTCAACCTCAAAGAAGTCCCACAAAAGGATGACGGGCAATAATCCTTCGTCGCTTTCCTTTCATTTGCAGATTGGTTCAGAAAAATCCTGGGCTATCAAGTTTTATGGTAAGATCCTATTAAGAGTTAAAAGCTTGAATCTAAGCGATGTTCTATAAAAGCAACAATAGCATGTACGGAATAGGTACTGTAAATCATTACTCAAAAATGACGTGTACATTTATAAAAATCGATTGTGGTACACAGTGGCTACATCGATACAACGACGACGTATCAACATCGATACAACGTACCGATTGAGTGTGTGAATCGTTGGCCGCATGAATATTTATTGTTAATTTGTAAGCCCGATGCCCCGATACTCCCAAGGCGCACTGAAAGCAATATTTTATAATTTCGACATTATTATATCAGTGTTTAATGGTCCCCGGTTAACCGTTCGAGTTATGTTCGACTTTCAAATTCACATTAATGGTCACGAATTGACTTTGCATCGATATTCACTATACGTGGTTTATTTATGAGTTTCGTGATTCAGTCGCGGAGTCAGTAGGATATTTTGTGTTAATTGAGGACGCTTTGCGGATGATACTTAGTTCATATTTCATTTGCGATAGCGCATCGCGGCTGTACTTGCAAGGTATCGATATCTTGAGTTTTGGCTGTACAAAGCTGCAGTTTACTCAATAAAAATTTATAATCATGCCGTAAGTATAAATATAAGTACTGAAACAATCTTGCAAGTTATTCAAGTGCGAAGTAAATTCAGTACAGTCAGATCTTGGTTTATGCGTCTATTTTATATACGGACATTCATGTGATTCATAGGACCGCATTCACTTTGTAAACAAACAATAAAAACGACATGGCGTGGGCGCTTCATAAAGAACTTTAATCACAATCCTTCGTTAATAGAATAAGACAGGCAGCGCGTGGGTTGAATCGCTTTCGATTTGACTCGATTGTCGAACATCGAGATATCGATACCAATTGATTAGTGCCGAGATCAAAGTTGTGCTTCCGCATGACGGCAGCTGATCGTATTCCTACGATTAACGAGTAGGCAGTGGGATGCGCCGCATCATATAGGTACATGCTTAACGTCCAGGTACGCATGTATATATTTTAGTAATGTATGTAGTTTATAATCTGCTATACAAGCAAGTCGTGAAACAGCCGCCTAACGTGTAACTTTGTATAATGTGTTAAACAGTTTGTTTGTCTGTTCTAATTCCAAATGTGGGAGCTTCTGTAAAGGAAATTTTCATGAGGGCAACACAGATAAGCACTGTTTATTTTATAAATTAGCGTCACTGAAATGTTTTAGGAATCTTATACTAAATTCTAAAACTGTTACTAAATTCCACAGCGGAGTTTGAAACAAGGATCCATTTCATTGTAAATCTCTAACTATTAATTTATAAGTTCCTCGCTGAACGCAAATGTTCTTGTTTAAAATTATTCAATCCGGTACACATAGATGCCTACATTGGCTTGCGTGTCACTATCTCCTCTGTTGGTACCTCTAAATATCGGAAAGAATTTCTTGGAGCCATTCCGACTCTTGCAAAGATATCATGGTCCGAGCATCTCGAGAGCCACAGCTAAACCGGTTGTAAACTCGTATCTATATGTCACAGTCGTACCGCCCGATCTGACTTACCACAATACGCTCGTGGCCTAATTCAAATAATTCCTAATATATTGGGTTTATTGATTCCATGAGTAGGTTAAAACTCTATTGACTCTATGCCAACAGGAGAACTCGGCTACAATTTTAGGTCCGACTTCCTACTATGTAAATCATACCACAGTAAAGGCAAACCAAAATACAATGTTGACATGAGATTTCCATCACACACGTGTATCCGCAAATGTCGGCTTTGTGGCAGTTTAGCAAACGCTCGTATTTACAATTTGATAGCAACAATACAAGCTTTGAGCGGACGGTACTACCAATTAAATATCTTAGTTTTATTTATGTGCAGCGTGTTAAGTAACCGTGTTTGCTTTTATACGCTTTTCGCTCACGATAACTTCTGCCAGTTTATTCTATTTAGACGGGGGATAATAATCTAGTATTATTAAGGCTACCGGCAGGAAGAAACTTTGCCGGGACGTCGTCGAGCGATCAATTACTTTGTATTACCTTTTCTATAATATGCTTCCGGCACTTCATCTAATAAAAACGCATTTTTATTGCGATCGTGAGCAGTCTTAGAGCTTCCGTTAATATTTAATTCTACTTTAGAAGCAACTAAGAGATCATGATTGAATTAAACATATCCTTTCTTAATTTACCATCGTAATCTCGATCTTATGTTTTACAACAGCAATCCGACGCTAACAAGTTTACTTACAAGCTGTAATTGAACTGCATCTTACAATACTAGAGATGGTATCTCGTCGGGTTAATTGATAGAGTATTAGTTACAATTTGTTTTGGCTCCCCGACATAACAGTAATGGGTTAACCGGCGCAAAACACTTATCATCATAACCACATCTTGACCCAATAGTTTTAATGAAAGCCAACCGGGGACCAGTGAATCGATTAGTTCCATCTGATCCGATAGCATCGGTAGGTAGTTAGCTATCATTGTACTCAGTACGGCCCGTTACCGGTAGTCCAGAGATTAATGATACGAGCCTCATTGTTTGAAATGTTAGAAAAATCATCTATTAAATCTACACCGTCCATCAATGACACGGCTCCAGACGAGCTGAGTGGGTATTGTTTGATTATATTTCGATGACGTGTATCTAGAGGTATTCTCGACAGGCAACTTATGAACTTTGCGGAATATGACAGCGGTAATTTTTAATGTCTTGGATTTGGGAAAGATTTGAAGTGATAAGGAGTCATTATTCATTGTCAAATTTTGACTTGAAAATGATTTAGAATCATTTATAATTTAAGTATTTTTCGATGACGACATTTCTCTATCAGAGTCGCATTTTTTATCAAAGGGGAAATCCAGAACTCGTTTAACACAATTTAAAACAAAAACTCATCAGAAGAAGTTTTTAACATCACCTCACTCGATCCCCGTTTCCCAGTAGCATAGGTCCACATCGCCGACTCACTTTGACGACAGAGCAAAACATTTTTCGATCAAACTTCGAAATTAATTTTGAAGTTTCCGTCTGACCAGCGTTCAGCTAGATCCAAGAGCCAGTCCCAACTGTCGACCCGTCTGCAAGTTATAATTTTATAGCCAAGTTGAATGTTACGAAAATACAAAGACTAACTTTTAGCGCGACTAAGCTTATACAGTTCTATAGTGTAGTTACAGAGTAGGTACGGGGTGGTGACAGACAATTTGATCTTGTTACAGATATGAACTTGTATTTTACTTGCCTTATTTGTATGAGCAATGATTTTATCTTTTATGTTAAGTAATTCAATTACATTCTGTCAGTTGGTGGTTTGAGAAATGAAGTTGCTGCTTACCTACCTATCACGTTGAGCTTCTTTTTCAGAATTGACGAGCAGCTAACTGCTTTAGATACCAATGTGAGAACCAAAGCCAGGTTGATTTACAGTTAGAAAGAACCTGGCTTTAGTCCTCTAAAGTTTAGACAGTGAAATACTGAAACGCCAGATTTCACAGCACACAATGGGTGCTTAGTACTCGAAGAGCACTTACTTCGGTACATGTAATTAACACTTTCGACTCCACCCATTTTCATAGAGCTCATACGCCATGCCACCATACATATTGGAAGTTGACTCCAGGACTCCACCGGCATTACGTTTGCGCTAAAGTTAACCCTCGAGGAATGTCACCAGCGGCATTAGGATTGAAATCTTGTTCAAATATACAGGGTGATTGGAAGATGGGTGCAAAGCTTTAAGGCGAAGATAGTACAGATAATTTAGAACCATTTAAGCCATGGTTGTCTTAGACGAAGTCTTACCAAATATTTTTAACCAAATTTTTAAGTTTTTTTTCGGAAATTCTCAAAATGTAATGTAAACTGCATAATTATGGCCAAATTGAATGATAAATGAATTCATTTTTTATTTATTTAATTAAAGTAATGTGTAAGCAATCAAGCAAAACATGTTTTAGGCTTCTGTGTCATTAGACATTTTTTTTACAGACATTTAAAGCTCAGAAAAAATAAAAAAATTGTACAATACGTCTTTTAAATCTTATTAAAAAAAAAATAATTTGGTAAGACTTCGTCTAAGACAACCATGGCTTAAATGGTTCTAAATTGTCTATACTATCTTCACCTTAAAGCTTTGCACCCATCTTCCAATCACCCTGTATAACTGATTTTATTTTTACCGTCTATAATGCCGAGTTCCCTAAGAAAAAGCTACATTTAAAATGAACCCTCCGTGAAGACTCCCGGCATCCCATATGTGACTTGAGTAAACCCTCCAGGAGGGTTCCCGGCAATGAGCGTGTTAAACGAAGCAAAAGGAGTGTTTAGGGATCGTAGCTGGTGGCGTTCTGTAGTTTCTCTCTACGACCATGGGAAAAAGCTTGAGTTTATGTATGTGTGTATTTTAAACGCTTAGCTGGCTTATTATTGACAAGAATAATGGTTATCCTGCTTCAGAACCATCCAGAATTGCCCTTTCCTCTTCGCGAAGATACAAAAATTCCCAATAAATGAAAAGTAATGATACTTAAACCTTACACAGTACGTGAAACAAATTCGCCATATATTTTTATAATATTCCCAATTCAATGTCTCAACGGGACCATTTGCAATTTAAATTCCCTCGCTTGGGAGACGCGTGTCTCCAATATTGACTCAACGGATAGAAGGACGTTCTCGAAGCCATGAATACATTTCACTTACTTTTCGTACGTGCTAAATAAACTATTAAAAACTAACTGGAGATATTGGATCGTAAGGGGTGAATAAAAGAAACTAGTGGGGAGAATAAATGAATACTAACTTTCTACTTGGTATTCAATGGAAGCTTATGTTTATGGCTTCATCATTATCGTAAAGGCATCCATGGCTGAAAAGGACCGCTACAATGAAAGTTCATGGAGAAACAAGGAAAGATAGAAAAATGATCATGATAACTACGCTGGGTGAACTAGATGGTGATCGTAGTTTGTGGTTATTTGAAGAAAAATGGTGCTGTCGGTTCTCTTGATGCAATCCCATAATCTTCTTTAACGACAACTATTCCACGAATACATGAAGAATGGGCTATCCCATGTCTATTCTTCGCAATAAACCACGTTTGTTTATGGTTTAAACAACCTTCTTCTATTAATTTTTAATTGCCATTTCCCTGTTAACCCATTTTGTCAACGGCTGCACACTAACCTGGTTACCTAAGTATGGCCAATATCTGCTTTTAAGCGACGAAACTGCTATCTGTTCTCCGCAACCCTTAGTAAATTGAGTTTTCGTCTAGTTGAATAGTCAAGAGAAGACCCTTATTGGTTTCTATCTACATTACATATGGAACCGCATATTTTCAATATAGGTTTCTGTATACTTTCGTATACAACATTAGAAGATGCAAAAGATTGAAGAGAAGAGCGGCTATTTTGAAAGAAAAGAAAGAAATAAAGAAAATATTATTTTGTTTATTCGACCCATGTCATAGTCATAAGTATACACAATATAAACACAAGTAACTGAACTGAAGGAACAATTTCTATGACACTTTTCGAAAAAAGTTCTAAGCCGGTGTAGCGTCGCGCATGTCTGCGGTAGCCTTAACGCACATCCATCCTCCGCCCACTGTTGATGACATTGCGCTATTAAGCGACTGCATCATTCAACGCAAAAAAATAGATTAATATCATAAAGAGCTCCTCTTCAGAGTAATTACTCACACGCTTTATGCATAAATCTTCAAAGATAAACATCGAGCTTATCCTTAAATGTTCTGGGGGCAAATGAACTTAATAAATATAAAATTCTAGACTGATGGTAGATTTCTTTTGAGCATAAAGGTAAACTACAAAGAAAAAGGCTTTTCTGGAAATTTAATCAAAAACACAAAAAGAAATCATTCAATCATTTTTGCGAAATTCAATTCTACACGCAAACTAATAATAGTTTTCGTAATAACAACTATTTTCTATTCGTATTATGTGCATTCAATATTTTTTCAACAAAAAATAATAAATAGTAAGCACAATCTAACTAAAATACGATACAATCTAAAGAATGTGAATTCTAAACCATTTTGCCTACTGAAAAAATGGCCACTACAAAATAAGTATCAAATGGAATGGAACACGAGAGCAAGCACCTTAAATAGACAAACTCCCGTTACTTTATCCAGTTCATTTTAATTAAGTATGTGATATAGATTTATTAATATCCTTAGAATCAACGGTATCGCCATTAATTCAAGCTCAGTATTAAGTGTTTCCTAGAAAGACCGACAAGCGCCATCTTTCCAAATGGAACTGAACTAGGAAGGAGTGGCTAGCTGTTACTATCCATCACAACTTGCATTCGATCGATTATGCTTGATTCCTAATGACTTTTTGACCGTTAATGGTTAAAACTAACACTCGGATGTTCTTCAATAATGAAGTGTTATTTATTACTATTCTAGCAGGTACTTAGAAGCGAGATTTCACATATTCTGTACCTGTACAAATCTAGTTACAAATCGAGATCATGCTTGAAAATCGCTCTAGAATACGGACCTAAAAGAACCAATTCAAATGACCACCGTTAACCATTACAAAAATGACGTCATAGCCAAAAACAATGGCCGCAAGGCTAAGAATTCGAAATTCGTTTTTGTAATCATTCGACATTCGAATGTGGCCCGCTCATTAACATTCATAGCTCAATGTAGGTATAGTACAGACGGCCCGGAAATACTTTTCGGATGTCCGCCGGCAATGCATCTCGCTTTTCTAGTGCAGATCGCATTTTACTGATATGTAGGTACGTTATACATTGCCTATTTGATATGCGGCATTAGGTATTGCTTAGCTTTGAGCGGGATATGATATCACTGAATTAGTTTAGATTGTTATTACGACTTGTGAGCTCAGTTTAAACAAGTAATTTTAGTTAGGTATTTATTTATTTTCACTTCAGAAACACAAAAATCTGTGTAATAAAAAATATAATAAAATATATTTAAAAAAAATGTTAATGAACTAAATAAATATTTCTAGTACAAGTACTAGGAGCTCCTGTATCACAAGAGGCAATAAACATCTGTGTAGCCCCGACTTATTCCGTTTAGTTTGATAAAATACTGTATTAACCAAATGTTCCAAAATATCCAAAATTATACTAAGACCCTTTAAATAACAAACTCTTTACTTTATCACGATGCTAATGACAAGCGAATACAGAACCACTAAGTCAAACCAATTACAATCTAACGAATTGATGCTAAATTCCGAACTAAATTAATGAATTAATAACGATAGGAAATTGTCGAGACAGAATAAAACACCGTTTATTTTCCACTGGCAATAAATTTCATAATATCCGCCTCTGGTTAGCGTAGTCCCGGTAGCTTCACTTAACTCGAGTTTATAAATTAAAAGCCGTTAAAGAACCAAGTCGATCGAGTACCATTCGAGAAACATATTCTTGAATAATATTCGGAATTTTGTTATAAATAACACAATATATAATAAAACAAGAGAGAGATGAGATACAACTCGAAACAAGAGGTTTCGAGTTGTATCTCATCTCTCTCTTGTTTTAACAAATTAAATTAAGCAAATTGATTTTCACTTTTCCCAACCCACTTATAGATTAACTTGTCTTGTGAAAAGTAATTAAGTATAATTTTCATAACCAACTTTCTGTAAATAAATCATTTTTAAACCTCTAAAGTTAATAAAAAATCTGAGTTGCCTTCAATTAATAAAATAGGTCGTAAATAATAGGATTCAGTATCTTATAAAGAGTAGTTAACGTACAGGTATGTTGGAGGCCTTTTATCAAAAAATTCATAACACGTCTAGCAACGATTTAGATCTCTTTACAAACGTAATAAGTGTCATAATGCTGGTAATGTATGCCCATTGAATATGAGAACTGGTAATATATTATTATGTAGATTTTTCTAATTCTCCTCCTCGCGAGGCCGAAACGGGAGATGAAATTGTATTTTCCATCATAGATCTCCCCATACACGCTAAGATATGAAAGAACCTACATCATCAAAACATACCTATGTGCAGAGAGAATATAAATTCCATATATTCTGTAGGTACACGCATCATTACAGTGTAATTTCAGAGCCATTTTCCATTACAGCAGTGCTATTCTGTAACCATCTCACCGTGAAAACTTAGGTGAAGTGAGCGTGGAGTGAGCTGTCATTCCACCTAATGCTAGAGATTGACACTATTGACAGCTCACTCCACGCTCACTTCACCTAAGTTTTCACGGTGAGATGGTTACAGAATAGCACTGCCCTGCTAAGCCGAAAGGCGGTATCTCTGAGATACGCCCTTTTAGTTTTTTTTATATCATTCAATAGCTATAATAATTTCGCATCTAATGGTATAAGCCACATACCGCTATCTAACTTAAAACATTAAAAAAAACCACTCAGAAGTTCTTTATAACCTTATGTTTCCTTAAATTACAATTTACAAAAAGTAAATTTTCTCAAAACTTACTCCGATTGAGATACCGCCTTTCGGCTTAGCAGGGCAGAGCACTGCTGGAAACATACGCTAATTAAAATATAGAAATAACATTACATGAGGCTTGTAACAAGAGTGCTGTAGGTATGTATTTTATTCGTAAATAATTCATGGTTTAGAATGTATGCGAAGACTTTGTAATGAAAGATGGCAGGCGTATTATAGGCTAAAAATAGAAATTAGTTGGTTCTCTTCGATGTCCCTCAGTACCTTTAAAGTCGCAGACATTTTGTAATTCGAGTCACTTTCGAAGTTCACGACCTAGATACATGACGTCTCAAATTATAAAGGGAGCTGAGGAGCCCTTTAAATTGAAGACACATCTAAAGCTCACATATACGAAGGTGGATTGAAAATAATCCAAGTAGAAAATTAATCCTTGATTACGTCCCACTCCTCCTGCTCAGATTTGAGGGGTGAGCCAAAGATGTCAGACGAGAATAGATGAGATTTTGTTACAAAACTACTTCATTTTATTATTTTTACTTTTGCAGACTCTATTGTTGAACAAAACCATATTATTATTGTGATAATCTCGTAAGGTTTATTAAAATAATACAATAGCTATTCACTATTAGCTATGTAACTGGAGTTGTAAATATTAATTATTCTTTGCGTACCTAATGAATGTATTTTTCTAATTATGCCATACAATACACTACAATAACTAATTATGCAAGCAAAAATAAAATCTGTTCTGTTAGATGGAAAAATAAATAAGAAAATTCTAATAAAATGTAAGTAAATCCTACATCAAAAGTTTGCTCACACCTTACAACACCCTAATAATTCACGCATACATACTTACATAAGTTTCCTTCGCTCCACACTTTCGCGCTTCCTGTAATTCAGCATCAGGGGTGCGCCTAAAGCTCTACCAACATATATTTAAGGAAATCGAAATATTTCACCTCTTACCTACTTCACACCGCTGGAGATTTACTTTAAAATTTCCAAGCGTAATCCTGCGATGGATACTTTATGCCTGCTATTTATATCGATGTAGGTAGTTAATTAAAAACCTCATTATTCTGCGGCTTACCTACATACGTGTGTGCCTACGTTTGTTATTAATTAAGTAGGTATCGTATCGTATATGCTTCTTAGATACAGGTTGGGAGTTAAAAAAATAAAAAAAATAAGTTCATTACGTATCAATTTGGGTTACATTGCATGTCAAGGAGTCTCCATTTAGGCATAGAAATGCCTGTAGTTGAAGGCTCCGCTCTTCCCTTACATTATAGTGATACAAAATAAATAGGCAAATAACAAAAAAAGAAAAAAGAAAAAAAGAAAAAGAAAATTAAACAAGGAACGATAAATTGTATAAGCGTGTGTGCGCACCTGCGTGTGTATTTGTGTGTGTGCGTGAGTGAGTGAGTGAGTGTGTGTGTGAGTGAATGTGTGTGGGGGAAAGTGTGAGAGAGAGATTTTGAGTTACAAAGTAAATTGCCCATTGTCACAGCTTAATACAGATGGGAGACTCCGCAGTTTAGGTATGAAGCTACAAGTACGCAGCGGGCCCGTCTTGCTGGGCCAATTCAATGAGCGTAACGTAGTCAGAAGATCTAAGAGTCACGCGATAGAAAGAGAGGCAACTTCTAGATGAATATAATTGATTTGCGGAGACTCCCATCTGTGCCATTGTATAGTAATGAGTAATGCAAGTAGGTAGTTTATGAACATTGAATTACCGGACATTTTTTTTTTTCTTTTATGCAATTGTATTTTTAACTTCAGCAAATAACATGAGTAGGCCAGTCTATAACTAACTTGTAAACCATAATTGCATATTTTCCAATCTGATTTTACTCGGATGATAAAATAAATTCGAAGAGAAACAAAGCCAAATATTTATTTAAGGTAAACGTGGCAATAAATAATATTTACTTCTGCAGGATTATCAGTCCAACGACCACGAAAAACCAATTTCCCTTAATTCCCTAATAACTCTCGCTTGACATAATATTTTCCTTTACCAGTGGGCAGTGACCATTGTCGCCCCCACACTTAGGACAATCGTTAAGCGAAATACAAATACTTTCGCGTCCAAAACTCAACATTGGAGCGTAACTAATATCAATAGGATCGCGTGGCAATTTATATTTTCGTTGAGGGATCCCCTCACTAAAAGATCAATTTCGTGCTTGAACGGGTTTAATGTAAACTTAAGTGCCTAGGGGAGACACCAAATGAAAGCCAGCCCGGTTGCGCTAACAAATGTCTCTATGTTATTGAATTTTTCGCCTTGGATCAGGGGAATGCTGATCTTAAATTACTTGTGTGTTTATAACTGTTTGCTCGTATAATAGCCGGACTTAGAGACACAGTGTTGATGCTGCAATTGTAGCCAATAGTGCTGTGAGTGACCATGAGATTTGCAGATGTATAAATTTTAGTGGCTCAATGACGGAAAATGGTGAAGGAAAACATCGTGAGGAAACCGGCTTGAGAGATATTTCTAGCCAAGTCAGAGGCGGCTTTAAAACTCTGGCACCAGGTTAGTCACTAAACCACACGAAAATAAGAAGGAGAATAGCTCAATGTTTACAGTGCGTTGATCGAATTGTCTTAAAAGTACGCATTATGTATTCTAGATTAAATTACTTACTTATAAAATTATTTGCAAAAGTGCGTTTAAAAAGTGCTCACTCAAGATGAAAGAATTCACGAACTTGCTATTTTACTTTTTTTATTCAAATCCTTTAATTACACAGATCAGAAAATATGATTTAAAAAACTTTTATAAAATGTAAAAATTCTTTTCATTCTCATTTGAAATAAAATAGTCCCGGAGAGAAAACAACCATCAGAAATCTAAATTAAACCTTTAGAATGGTCTACTGTTTTATTTCAACCTAAAAATCTGTGCAAAATTTAACATAAAAATGTCCGTAAATCACAAATTGTCGTATTCCCAGACATGGCATTTTGCGGAGAGATGCCTACGCTCGTAAACTCCCACTTGTCTGTAGACGATGAAACGGAAAACTTTGATCGAAAACCGCACGTAGCAAGAAACCTTGTAGCAACTGAAAATGTTCTCGCTGGGGAACTTTCATGGATTTTATCGAATATGCTGCAACCAGCACGCTCTAAGCCAAACAAGTTCGGAACACTTGGCGTGTTTGATCTCAGATACTCGTGAGATGGATTCTGATTGATTTTATCCAGTCATGTTTGTGTTGAGAAAAAGTTGCGAGCGTCATAGCGATATGTTGGCGATGTTCGCAAACTACGTAACGATGTGTCTACAGTCGTCAGCGCCACGGCTACCAACTCATTAAATGGAGGAAAAAGTTAGTATGTGTAGCACGTATGGTCTACATTTGTATATTTAACTACTTCGCTTGGACCTCTGTCTTAATCCAACAAGGGAATAGTGGGGAACTTGGAAAACTAGATTGTAACTTTAGTTGAAGTTGGGATTCAGTCTATAAGTCCAAATACGTTTTATTAACTTTGAAAACTTGCGTTCTAAAGTCTTGTAGTTCATCATGGAACTGACACTATTATTTCAGAAGGAAATCGAGAATTATGTCTAGCAGTCATCGTAACTTAAGCTCTAATTAAGGGAAGAAAATTATGTAGCATTTGTAACCTGGCACAATCGTTTCTAGAGAAATGAAATATCGAACCAATTTAATATAAGCAAATATCGAACACAACAAACAGCAGACGAGCACCGATTTAGATAAAACTAATTAATGGCAAAAACGTCAAACCGAACAGCAACATTTATCTGTGGACAAATAGCCCAAACAGCAGGTGTAGACCCTTAATAGAAAGCCATTTGTTTACCGTCGGCAAACTTCACCTCGTAACCCTAAAATCTAATTGGATTTAATTCCATTAGCAAAGGTCCAAATGGGACCCCTTAATTGTGCTGACCGATGCCGGTTTATTATATAGCCCTGGCTGGACCTTGCCTGAGAACGTGCGTCATTTCATTATGGAAAACATTGGCAAACACGAATATTGGCCGGTATTACGCGTGCTGCAAATTGTAATGTGTGCACACCTTTATATTTGCGCGTGTAACATATTAATATGATCTTTGTATTTTGGATTACGTCAAGCTAATGTTTTGGACCTCTAATGTAGGTCGTAGGCATTATTATTTGAGTTGACATACAAAATCCTATGTCTGGAGCTAAGGATAGTCGAAAATCTTTCAATCTTTCTAAGATCTTAGTTATCAGTATCCTCGAGTAACTGGTTCGCGGATATCATCTTGGTAAAAAATATTAGGCTGATATTAAAATTGCCATTTTGGACACCAAGTTACTAACTGAGTTAGTTCATTTGTAGGTAATAAATTTAGGTTATTTAAAAAAAAAAATACCGTGTCGCTAGCGACGGAAAGTATTTCGCAGAAAAACAGAAACAAATAGTGTCACAGCGACACGTCGCTCTGCTGCTGCCTGCAGTCGGCTAATGTTTTGTACCTTATGTTATAACCTACTTCACTTTATTAGCCTTAAATACACAGCAATGGCCAGAACGTTTTCCATAGCCAATAGGACCTACCCTTCTAATGACTCTCGAATGACGAATTGGGTTCAGGCTTTGGAAAAATATTACTCAATTACCTTAGCCATAGTTTTACCAATCATAGTTATCATAACATAAGTTTTAAACAAATGATTAGAAGAATTGCAAACACAAACCTAGATAATTATTCGACAATGGTTTTGCTATTAGGTAATAGTACTGGTATTACCAGAAAGGACATAGTGGATGGTGTGGACACCTTATTAAAATTAAATATAGGAAAACTGATGTTGTGTGCTTTTCCTTATTCTGATACTTTATCGTATGATGAAAATAACTATATTTATAAGTTGAATAATACTATTCACAGGCCGACATGTTGTCATAGTGACAAATTATTGTATTTTGACACTAACAAGTTTGTTAGTGGTTTTAAGTTAACTCAGAGAACATTATCTCTGTCTTGGGAATGTAGACATCTGATTGCTATGTTAATAGCATATAATATTAATGAGGTTGTAGCTAATATAACAAAGTGTAGTATTAGTGACGAGTCTATGTTGTCTAGTTATACTAACAACATAGTGAGTAATAATTATGTATTAACATGTTGTACGAAGGAGGATCCACCTACAATACCAACATATTTAGACGCCACTACCAGTCAGATAGAGTATTCTCTTCCTGCTGGAGCTCAGACGGGCATTTTAGACTCTTCTCTTGTAGTTTTGGATGTTACTCCGGATAATTGTTTAAACTAGGCAGTAAGACAACAGAAGTTACCCCTTCAATTAACCAATTATTATTAGAGAATAATAAAAAGGTATCTTCTGGCAATATAACTCAATATAAATCGAAGGGAGTGCAACATACTTTAAAATTATTTAATCAAAATATCCAAGGTTGCTCTTCCAAATTATTGGAAATAGAATTGTTTTTGGAAAATACCAAGTTTGATGTCATTTGTTTAACAGAGCATTGGCTAAAAGATCATCAAGTGATCTCAATTAATTATGAAAATTATTGTGTAGTTAGCCATTTCAGCCGAAAACGGATGATACATGGTGGGTCATTAATATTAATTAAAAATTCTATTAAATCGAAGGAAAGAAAAGACATCATCAGACTATCTGTTGAACACAACATTGAATTGTCCTGTGTTGAGCTTGATAAGCATGTTATAGTATGTGTTTACAGACCTCCAAGTTACCAGAATCTATCCGTGTTTGATTCTGTAATGGAAGAGGTATTAAAGAAACTTAGTACTAGTAGTAAGTCAATAATTATATGTGGCGACTTTAATATTAACTTATTAGAAAATAACTCAAATACTGTCAGATTATTAAGCCTTTTTGAGTCATTTGATTTGTCAAATGTTTTTATTGAACCAACCCGAGTGACAGCTTCCTCTGCCACCTGTATAGATAATATTTTTTGTAATTGTGATTACTTACACAAACAAATTGTAAACAAGTTGCCATCAGATCACAGTGGACAAACAATAACTTTTTGCTCCTACATACCTTTACAAAAAATTCAAATAAGGTTTAGATCAATTACATGTAAAAGTTTAGAGAAATTAAATAATTCTTTGGCCAGTAAATTATGTGCTCAGAGTTTTAATAATATAGGTGACCCAAATGAGTTCTACGCCGAGTTTTTTTCACTATTAAACACGCAATTTAATGACACTTTTCCACTAAAGACTAAAAGTATTTACACCAAGTTCTTATTTAGTGATTGGGCGACTCCAGGTATTCGTAAAAGCAGGGAAAAACTATTTGAACTTTATGGCCTAAAGCAACATATGAATAATACAAGCTTTCATAAGTATGTTGCAAAATATTCAAAAACTTTTAAAAGTGTGTGCAAAATAGCCAAAGCTCTTTATATTAGCAATAAAATAAAATCAGCTGATGATAAAATAAAAACTACCTGGCAAATAATAAATAATGAAACAGGTAGGAAAAAACAGCGAAATACTGAATTTAATTTAGAGACTGCACATGGCCCTATCAACTCAGATGTAGAAATAGCTCAGGAATTTGAAAACTTTTTTGCTAATATTCCCATTAAAACTACTGAAGCTTTAAATTCCTCACCCGCGCTTTCTGCTGCCTTACTTAGACAGAATGTGAAGGCATGCCCTTTGGAGTTTAGGTTTCAGCATACAAACCCCCAGGCTGTTATAAAAGCTTTTAAAGATCTTAAAATTAAATCAACAGAAGATCTCTGGGGAATGTCTGTAAAAGTCTGTAGATGTATTATCGAAACCATTGCGCCCTATTTAGCTTTCATATTTAACACCAGTGTAGACCAAGGAGTATTTCCGGATCTCATGAAACACAGTAAGCTAGTTCCATTGTTCAAATCCGGTGATAGTAAAGAACCCAACAATTATAG
Source organism: Agrochola circellaris (assembly GCA_914767755.1). Classification (NCBI taxonomy): domain Eukaryota; kingdom Metazoa; phylum Arthropoda; class Insecta; order Lepidoptera; family Noctuidae; genus Agrochola; species Agrochola circellaris. The sequence continues at coordinate 8,842,509 of OU611853.1, forward strand.
GCCTATGTCAATTCTACCAGTTCTCAGTAAGGTGTTTGAAAAGTTGATGCTCAATCAAATGTTACGTCACTTTAATAAAAATTCCATCTTTCATGAACAACAGTACGGTTTCACCAAAGGGCGTTGTACCACTGACGCTGGTGTCACCCTAATAAAGAACATTTTTAATGCCTGGGAAGGAGCACAAGATGCCATTGGAATCTTTTGCGACCTCTCGAAGGCGTTCGATTGCGTAGACCATGAGACACTTCTGCTGAAACTGGAGCACTATGGGATTAGGAATACAGCTCTTGATTTACTAAGATCATACCTGAAAGATAGAAAGGTTAAAGTTCAAGTAAACGGCGTAAACTCATTAGGGTCTGAAATGGCAATGGGCGTTCCTCAAGGTTCGATATTGGGTCCATTCCTCTTTTTAGTTTACATTAATGATTTACCCCAATTACTCCAAAATCAACCGAAGATGGTTTTATTTGCAGATGACACATCATTGATCTTTAAAATCAACCGACGGTCACAAAATCTTGACGACGTGAATAACTCTATTCTTCAGGTCCAAGATTGGTTTACGGTAAATAATTTGGTACTAAATAAAAAAAAAACCAAATGCATTAGATTTAAATTACCTAATGTTAGAAGTAGCGAATGTGACATCTTATTGAATGGAGAAAAGCTGGAATATATTAATCAAACAGTTTTCCTAGGAATCACGCTAGACGAGAAATTACAATGGGGACCTCATATAACATCTCTTGCGGGGCGGCTGAGCTCTGCCGCTTTTGCTGTTAGAAAGATAAGACAGTTAACAGATGTAGAAACCGCGCGTTTGGTCTATTTTAGCTACTTCCACAGTATTATGTCGTATGGCATTTTACTGTGGGGTCGGGCTGCTGACATTGAATCCATATTTATTTTACAAAAGAGAGCTGTCAGAGCCATTTATAATCTACATCGTCGCGAATCTCTCAGGGAACTATTTAAAGGGATTAATATTATGACAGTACCTTGCCAATTCATTTATGAAAATATTATGTATGTTAGAAAAAATCTACATATTTTTAACAAAATAAGTGATAGACATAATTTTAATACTAGAAATAAAGATAAAATAGATCAACCATTTTTCAGATTATCTAAAGTATCTTCATCTTTTATGGGGTACTGTGTTAAATGCTACAACAAAATACCTTGTGATATATTACAATTAAATGAAAGAAAATTTAAAACTCATATTAAAAGTACACTTTGTAAACAAGCCTATTACAAATTAGAGGAATATATCCAAGATAAGAATGCTTGGAAACATGCTGGTCCTGCTCCATAGGACAATCTAGAATCTAGACAAAATCAAACTGGTTGCTAATTTAAGTTGTATAAATTATAATTTTTACGAGTATTACATGACATTGATTTTGCATTCTGTGATTACTTCCTCACACACTGACTTATTAATTGTAAATTTTTTTTAAAGAAAATCATCTACTTTTACAATGTTTGTAAATATGTGAAAACCGTACATCTATCACATCATTAATTAATTTATCTTTCGTGGCTTCATTTTTATTAATTCTTCTTTTTACCTATTGTGGTAACCTATTTTTATTTTATTTTTTTAGATGCATCGTCTTCACATATAATTATGTAACGAATGTAACACATACAAATATTGTAACAATTTTTAAAAGAGTAACGGTGGAGTTTCTTGCCCATTCTTCTCCATACGAAAACTACCTTTTGGAAGGGGCGACTAGAATCAATTCAATTTTTTGTAAACTTTGACGTTCAAAAGTGCCTTACAAGGGCCTATTTGAAATAAATGATTTGACTTTGACTTTGACTTTCTCAATTTCAGATACTAAGCAGATATAAAGGATAAGAGAAAGCGAGGGCGGAATCATGATGATAGAAAAACCATTAACTAACTCATCTACGATATTTTAAAATATATGTATAGGTAGGTAGCCATGAACTTTGTTATATTCCATATATCTTGAGTTGTTTGATCATCTCTGAGATTGTCATCTACACTTTCTACACGTGATTTTGACACCTTCTAACACAAAAATCGGTTGGAGTGTGGCCTTAGGCCCCGTTCACTGGCCTGCACGATATTTTACGGTAAAAAGTTGGGATCACACGTCAGCATCCCACTGTTTATACGGCTAAAAACAAATGCATTATGAAACTGTCATGTTATCCCAAACTTATACAGTAAAATATCGTAGCCATTATGGCCGTGTGTATGGAGACTAAGGCTAAGCGTATGCTGAGACGCAGGTGACGCAGGTCCACGCAGCGCAGGGCAGAGCACATTTTGTAATGCATGAACGTACGTGGCCTACCCTGTAAAATCTGTACTGTGCTGTGCTGCGTCACCTGATTCTCAGCATACGCTTAGCCTTAGAGGTGCTATGGACGAATACTTTATCGAGGACTTGATCGTTTTATATAAAATTTAAAAAAATCGAAAGCCCATAACTCGGAAACGGTGCGTCGTCGTAGGGCCATGCGCCTCAGAACTTAAATAGTTTCTATGGACAAGGTTAATAACGTGCTGGAATAAAAAGAGTCAAATTCTATTAAAAATCTTCGAAAAGACTATGCCCGTAAACTTGCATATCCTTAAGGGCCGACCCTAACGAAACGCAAGCTGAAAGATCGATAGTTTTTTTTTTCGCGTGTTTTTTTAATCACCTCATGGTCTTTGACTAGAGCAACAATTCCTTTCCTGAAAAGATTTTCATCCGAGCTACCATTTTGGAAATATAAAGCGTTTTATAAAAAAACGAAAGCTCCTAACTCGGAAACGGTGCGTCGTAGGGCCATGCTTCTCAGAACCGAAATGGTTTCTATAGTCAAGGTTAACCCGATACTGCAATAAAATAGGTAGTTTTCCGAACAAAAAAAACCGACAAATTAATAGTAAGTACCACAACTTTTTTTTCTTTGCTGCTCATAGTACCCCTACGCGTATGCTCTATCTCCGCCCCTAAGACGACTCACTGATTCAAAACTCACAACACTGTTCACAACAACAAGTAACAACTCTAAACAATTCATCCAGTATTACTAAGTAACGTAAACTTAAATAAATTGTAACTTCCATTGCTACACCATCGCTACTTCCTATTACTTACTCCACCCTTGCTTTAAGAGGCTTAAACCCCATTACTTAGAACCAAAACAGTGAGCCTTAAATATGCAAACCACACTTGACCTGCATTTCAATGGAGCTTTCAAACCTTACTCAACGTGAAAGATATTAATAGTACGTAACTATTTGATCGGTTCTCAATCCAACAAAGCCGACCCGAAGCAAATACTACATATATTCGGATTTCATTCGTGTCCGACTACCGATCGGCAAACTCCATTCGGTATTTACCTTCGCAAAATTTGCGTGTTGTAGTTGATCTTATGCCGCCTGGTTATGCCGAATAATGCCAAGTCGAACAAGTTTTTAGCATGCCTAAAAGGACTTGGGCCTTGGGGCTTGGTTCTTCATCTTGAAAGTATACGTCATCTAAGCTGAAAAATTTCGATATACCGATACCAACTTCTTAGAACATGGCAGGAACTGATGACTAAAATAATTGAGTCATAATGTGAGCAATATTTTTCCTATTATCAACTGTTGTTTTACTTAATAAGTTTTATTATTCACTAGAGCAATTGGAATTATCCCATACTAGCTGCTGCCCGCGACTTCATGCGCGTGTTTTAAAATAAAACACAAGTAGGTTTCCTATGGCTCAAGGCGGTAGTGTAGCTTTATATCTGTGAAAGAACTTTTGTAATCGTATCATAAGTTCCATAGATTAATGACCATAAACAAAAACAGGCCCTTTTTATAATATTGTAACTAGCTTCTGCCCGCGACTTCAACCGCGTGAAATTTCTTGTTCGCCCGTCCCACCCGTCGCATCGCATCGCCCGGCTGCTCTATTACTTCGTTTTCGCTTAGCGATTTTTTTGCCTTTTTTTTCCTTTTGCTCGGCTCGTAAAGGTCGTTGCATGACATTAAGTAGTCTGTATAACATTCCTCAAAAGATATCTCTTAGATTATAAAATGCAAAAAAAAAATCAAATCCGCCTTGAAGTTCCAGAGACAAAAAAACTAATTCTTCAGCGAAATTATTAGTTATATAGGCTTTAAATGACGGTAGATATACATTACTGACCAGAGAATGTGCTTAAATTGGATAAGATTGTCCTATATTTATGTGTTTTCGATAGATTCTCGTCATTTGATATATTTAATCAATCGACAGCGGTTTATTACTCAACAAGCACTAATCAGCAATAATCTAAGTGAAACAAATGATAAATCTAATCAGCTCAGATAAATTAAATATTAACCTCATAGCTACAAACTCGTTATTTAACAGAAAAAACTAGATTCAGTTTCAGAAAAACTATTCAGAAGCGAAAAACCTGATACTTACGTACAGGGCCGTAGGCAGGGTGGGGTTAGACCCCCAAAACCCCCCGAAATGTGAGAATCTGAATCTCAATCCAGAGATGGACCCCCGCTAGTGTACCCACAGAGCATATAACTTTAAGTGTACCTCCGTACTCTAATACATTTGATAATTATTGTAATCTATTTCACAGGCGGACTTTATAATCTACAAAAGCTGGAGTACGCTTAAATATGTATTTTTATCGAGCGAGTCTGAGTTTGTATTGAATGAATCCTGCAACTTCAGCATTCTCTGAGAGAGTCTAATCTGTCCCAGGCGGAATGCTAAAAATGTCGAGCTCGCTTCGCTCGCTCTTGCATCCAATATTATCCATTGCGGCCTCATTATACTAAAGTGGCCTTAAAGGTTTAAACGTGGTTTGGTCATGATTGCAAAGTGACGAGAATAGAGAAACTGGGCTTAATTGAAATTGATAATAACTAAGCTCTTCATCAACTTGAATTCTGACTTGAAATCTGTACTCTTTATTCACCCTCTCTGAAATCGAAATACTTTATTTCTTCTAAAAATATTAACCCTGACCCCCCCGCCCGAAATGAAGTCCTGGCTACGGCCCTGCTTACGTATTTATATTTTTATTTGATATCTTTCATAATATTTCAATCGGAATATCTTGATAAAAGTAATCTTTCATTAATATTTCCATGCTGGTTATCAAAATGTAATCTACGATTAACTTTACTGGCACTTCAAAAGGAACGATTGAGGCGCGCGCGCAAACAGAAAAATGTTTTCAAATAATATGTCTCTACTTTCAAACTACCTCTAATCTGTGATAAAAACTGTGATATTAGTAGATATTTAAAAAATAACTGTGATATATTCCTATTTATTTCCTTTGAAAACTTGTGTGGTAGACCAGTCAAAATGATGCCTTCAATGTTTAGTTATGAAGAAAATAATTTTGTTAAAACCATTCTGTCATCATACAACGTGTTGGTTCACCTTCTGCTGGGAGTAACGGTGGCGATACCACTACTCTTCGCAGTTGTCAAGGAATTCAATGCTACGTCTGCTCCAGATAACATAATTATGCTACATATCCTGCTTTGTGTACCTGGGGTAAGTTATTATTCTTCTGTATGCTAAACTAGGACACAATCATTCGGCTGTGTTATTAAACTCACATGAAACGGCAACGCCTTAAAAATGTCTGGACCTTATCAACCAAAGGTATCTTAACAGGTACAGATAACGATAAATTGATGAACACATCTCCAAATTATTTTGTAATCACTATGATAACAAGTGCACTTTCCACTACCCATGTTCGATAATTTTTTGACTGTATTTTCAATTTGATAATATTATCAGCATGGGTAATTCCAACATCGTGATGGAAGAATTTACTCAGTTCTCGCGAATTTTTCCATCGCCTTTTCTCCCTGCGATATTATAAAATACTACAAATTGTTTGTTAGACTGTATTGTAAATGTAATTTTATTCTAGGTGCATCGTCTTCACATATAATTATATAATTAATGTATACAAAATATTGTAAAACATTTTAAAAGAGTAACGATGGGGTTTCTTGCTCATTCTTCTCCATACGAAAACTACCTTTTGGAAGGGGCGACTAGATAAATTTTTTTTTGTACTTTTTGACGTTCAAAAGTGCCTTTCATGCGACTAATTGAAATAAATTATTTGACTTTGACTTTGACTTTTGAACCAATCACATTCATCTTCATTATCTTTCAAAGTTATTATGTCCAGCTCTGTCTAACCCTTCGGAGATTACAGGCGTGTGCGTGTATTATTATGTCTAAGGACTAATAAAATATTTCAGAAAAAATTTGAGCAGCCATTATCTTAAATCATGAAGCCAGTCTAGACTGGATAATAAACTTACTACTATAATCAGATCTTAAACCTTTTAATCAATCTTTAAACCTGATTAATGTTTATTTTACCTAATATTACTTATTTGGTAATTTGATAAAAAAGCAAGTTCATATAACTCATTATAATAAATCCCTATTTCTCATTCCAGTACCAACTGCTGATGTCACAGGCGGTACTCAGTCTCTGCCCCTACAACACGTGGTCTTCAAGTCTCAAAAAGAACAACAAAAAACGAGCGCATTGGATCTTACAGCTGTTGGGCTCAGCTATGGCCATCACTGGCAGTATCATCATCATGCTGTATAAAGATGTCAATTTTAATACAACGCATGGAAGACTTGGTAGGATGATGTCCCTTGCTTTATATTATACATATCGTCGCCCGGCAGTGAAAACCTCGTAAAGGAAAATTAATTGCTTTTCTTTTTATTTATTTGTTGTGTTGAAAACCTCGTAATGCATGCGTAGAGAACAAAATACAGACAGTGAGATGTAAGATGCTTCTAATGCCTACTATCGTTGATAACGCAAACATCAGAGAACGTCAATGACGGCTATTCTTCAGACAGTTATTATCTTCCCTGTAAAATAACGTTTATTGCAATCACGAGGTTTTCACTGCCGGGCGACGATATACAGACGTGCATGTTGTGTTCTCTATAACACTCAGAACACATACATTTCACATCGCTTGATCTTTCAATCAAACTTAAACGTGGATTCAAATCAACCCTTTGGAATGAACCTTTAGATTTTAAATCAAACACTTGACTATTTTCTTCAAATTACAAACTCCTATGCAGTTTGGCACTTCTAAATAGGATGCAAACTGTCGATTAACATTTTTTTAAGACAACATCTAACATAGTTTTAATAAAAACTAGATATATATTTCAATTGTTTAGATAAGCACACTTGTTTAAAAAATTGTCGATAGGGAGCTGATAAACGTGTAATCTTTTATTAACTGGATTAACGAGATCCATATCCAGGATATTGTTATAATTAACCCTCGTATCGCCCGATATGACAGTTTGAATCCGTCTTACACCGAGAGTGGCAGCGAGGTATCACAGTACTGTATCATTGAACGCTCGATTTTAAATACATCAATTTCATTATTTTCCATTTCATCAACTTTAAAACCATAATGGACGGTTATGATAAAATATATAGGTACACCAAATTGTAAAAACAATTCTCAAGCTCGGCAATTTTTCGTCGGGGCAGATTCCTATGCGAGCTGTTCAGACCAGCTTTTCTTTAAAGAATGATCTCAATCAACCGAGTTCTTATGTGAGAAAATCTTTATTGATCTACCTTTACATAAGGCTATATAAATACCTACTACTTAAATCAGTGTTCTTCAACCTTACGCAGTGACTTTGTTTGCTATTCGATCAATGAATTAATATAAAAACCACGTAGCTAGATCATAATAGTATATTATGCAATTAGTGAATAAAAGACGGATTTAAAGCGAGGGCCATAGATGAATCACGAGCAAGTGAAGGATTCTAACGACTGAATCACGACCGTAGGGAGTGATTCATGACGATTGAATCACGAGCGTAGCGAGTGATTCAAGTTTTAGAATCCTGAGCGACGCGAGTAATTCATGGCCCTCGATATAAATCCGTTTTATTCAAGAGTTGCATACTATACTTTATACCATGACTACGAGAAAAAGAAAGATTTAAGCGAAAATAGACATTTATTGAAGAAAAAAGGAAGGTTGAATTAAGCTTCGTGCAGACTGGTGCGACGTGACAGCGCGACGCGATTCTAACAAAACAATTTCAAAGAAAACTTCACGGTATAACAATGACCGGTGTCGTCGCGCTGTCGCGTCGCGCTACTCTGCAAGGGGCTTTAATTAAAATGCACATTAAAATTGGAACAATTACTAAAATCAAAAGTAATTTTCTTATTATTACTAATAACAATCAACTTGTGAAACGATATTTATTTCCTGTGTATAGAGTATGTTTTCGCAAGGAGGTTGTATAGCATTGAGATGGAGGTCGCATATATAGATGTGTTCTAAATTCAAACACCAAAACAGTGATTAAAAGAGCTTTTTATTCACTGTTTTCAGTGAATAAAATAAGCTTTTTAGAGGGGGAATGGTATAAATATATTTATCTATATTCACTAACACAGTTATTTATCTATTTCCAGGATTGGTCGCCGTAATATTCACGATATTGAGCCTATTCACCGGGATTCCATCTCTCTTCGCTCATTCCTTGAAAAGGTTCATTCCGAGCCCTGTCTCCAAGCTGACCCATATTGTCTTGGGGATCAACACCTTCGCCCTTGCCTCCAGCTGCCTCTGCTACGGCTACAATAAGAACTCCTTTAGAACCTGGACGGGCGACCGAGTGACCTCTGGTGTTATTGCCTTCACTGGCATCTTCACCTTTATTATGATCATTAATCCTTTAGTCACAATGTGTAAAAGAATCTATAGTGTTGTTGAAACCATTAGGACTAGGTATTAAATAAATTACGAAGTGTTCAATTGTTTTGATGAGCTCCATAAGCCACAATAAAGCGAAATGTAGGCTGGTCAGTGAATGCCACAAAAAAGAATGAAATCGATTTTTTTTACTCAAAATAATCTTTAATATAACTTTATCATCCTACAAGATGACATGTACATGTATGAAGAGAATATCGTCCCATTACGGATTCAATTACTCCTAGCACACATGGTGTTAATGCTGTAGGTGTGATATAATAAACACTTAGCCTGTGAGGTCTCGGTTTAATATAGGTCACGTTCCCACCCTGGAGGTGACTATAGAATTATGTAATTAATATCGTGTTGATGGGAAATATTGCTGCAGCTTCAAAATATAAGTTTCATAAGGTATTCAGCGTGAGCCCTGAATTTTCCCCAAGTATCACAGTAACATGTAGACCCTGACCACCAGAACAAACTGTATTTAATAAGTAGTGTGTCTGGCACCAACCCGTACTGAGCCCACTACCACGTTGTGAATTTCGACCCACGTTTCACAGATAAGAGGCCTATGTCCCAGCAGTGGCAACATTATAAGCTGAATAAGCTATATCTGGCCCGTAGTAGAAAAACACTACATACTACACACTCTACGGAACTCTGTAAATATGTACGTCGTTGATTCCGGTGGGTCTTATTTCCATTTGAACGTTGGAGGACGTTGAAGGCTGGGGACGCCACAATTACGGCGATAAGTCTCTTCTCTTTGAGGAGTGGCTAGAGAGGTGCCACGGCGTCCTCACCTTCCGCAGATCGTCACCGGACACGGTTGGCTACGAACAATCGCAACAAAGCTGTCCTTGGAATTCTTGTATTTAATTCGTTCAACAGTGTAACGTGCCTCATTGAGAGGTGAAACACGTGTCGATTTCTTACAGGGTTCTTTATGACTCTTTAAGAACAGTTAAGTGGATTAGGTTACTAAATATACGTCGTCTATTGTATTTAATAATGGATTTCCGCAAAGTCACGCCTGAGTCAATTAACTATCTTTAACTCGCGTAGGTATTGCACTTTTCTATGAAACAGTAGATTTAAAAAAAAATAACCGACAACAATTTGAATCATCAAGAATCTTATAGGTACCATTATTATTTTACCTATGTTAAACAAATTAATAAATGACTTATGACTTCTGCAGGTTCTTAAGATAATATGTCGATCTCTTATTATGCCTTTAATGTCGGAGTGCAAATTTGACATACATATTTAGATATTAATTTAAGAAATTAATTAATGAACTTGAATAATGCAATACATCTAATCGTATTAATTAAGAATACCTACTCGTATTTACTCAAGGTAATGAGTATAATAAATAAAATAAATATTGACTTACCTACGTAAAATAATAATAATACGCCTGTATTCTCTATGATTTGGTAGAGTGCAATGTATAATAGGTGGCAAACCTTTTGCCACCAACAAGGCACAAATCCAAAATGCGGGCTATTACTGAGGAAATCCTAATGGAAAACACCAATACATTGCCCAGCCTATGGATCGAACCCAGCACCCCAAGCAACCAACCAGCTCGTGCTAGCAACCAACCAACTCGTGCTTGCAACCAGCCAGCATGTGCTTGCAACCAACGCAGTAAACTGTCAGACATTAGAGTCTGTTCCAAAAGTATTTGATGACAATGTAAACTAATGGATCAAAAAACTTACCTGTGGGTGCCAATTTGGAGTGTCACATACAAATTGAGTAGATACTTTGATTTAATTATTTTAAACCCGAAAATTTAACTTTAAATCACCTCACCTCAATAATGTTTTTCATTAGACAATTTAGGTAAATTTTAACCTAAATTTTCGTCGTAGACTTTTCCATTACAATTTAATAATGTTATTCAAACAATACCCAATAGCTGTAATACGTGGCTATTAAGTTGAAACCTTCTAAATACAGATGAATGTGTTACTAATTCTCTATAGTGAGTGACTGCGTAAGAATTTAACCTGAACGGAGGGGGGTTTGTTTGTCTTATTGGTCTTGGTGGTGAATTTACTTGCCAGAAACAGGCAAATCTTCAAAAAAAAAAAAAATATTTAAAAGTGTCGGACGCGTTCCGGCCGAGTAAATTCGGGTGAATCACACTAATAAGCCGTTTGTTTACACCTTCATCAGATATTTTTGGAAAAGACTATACATTTAGAATATTCATCATTGTTCTTGCTTGGCTTAGTGCTTTGACTGAGACAGGGTTAAGCTATGGTTAATGTTTAAAAAGAGAACCCGGAAACCCTATTACCTTGAAACCGATGAGTGGATATTAATTATCTGAATAACTTAGCTTCATGGACGTGACTGCAGCCATGCCTGAAAATAATTGATAATGCACTTATCTACTATTAAAGACGAGTAGTTATACCTGCCTACTTACTGTTACGGTCAAGCACCTACACTTACTAGGTTACAATCACTATCAAGTACTCTTGTCGTCAATTAATATAATTTGATTGGGGATATGTAATCCACTTCTAACTTCTTCAAGGAGTTATTGACACAAAGTATTTTGTGATTATTTAAATTCAATTTAATTCTTGATAGTGTTTAACTAAACGATACCGGTAAGCCGCAGTCAGTCGACTTGCTAGCTAGTTGACCTGAGTCGACAAAAAGAAAATGTGAAGTAAAAAAAGTTCATAGATTTCTGCTCTGTGTAAAATGAAGAAGCCCATACGAGCCAATAATGCTCATACAGAAAAGATACGTCTCGGCGTACTTTATTCATAATTAGGTACTTATATTCACTCCCTACTGATTACTACTGGGTACTGATTTCCCATTCTGTTCGTTTACGTTACTTTCACGTTTCTCAATGGCTAGAAAGAAAGCCAATCAAAGTATCGTACGCAGTGTTACGCCGTACGTATGTGTGTAATATTATTTTGTATTTTTGTTAGTATTTGTGAGAATAAGTGTGGTTGTTTAAAAACGATTAATACTTATTTATAAAATATATATATAGGTAGTGTCTATTGATCGGTCCGGTACATTAAACTAAACTTAATAAAAAATCGGCCAAGTGCGTGTCCGACCACGTACAATGAAGGGTTCCGTAGTTACGATGAATTTATCCCAAGAATAATCTTAACATTGTAGTTGAAAAACATGTCCTTCCGTATTCCAACTGCAAATGTTAGTTACTCCTCAGTCCTAGGCAAGTGTAATACGTACCTACGTCACAGCACCGACACATTAATTGATAATTATTTGTGTGCGCAAATGAACAGCATGCGGCAATTTGTTCTGACGTTTGAAACTAATTAATAATCATAATCATAAATCTTTATTTATCTCAACATCATATTACAGGCACTGGTTAATAAAATGCACAGTCTTAAATAGAGAAAGGTGTCTGAGGTAGGAGGATCCTGAGTTACAGATCACCCGGCTCTCTTAGATAGGACATGTTAATTTACAAAACAGTAGAGTCAAGATATTATTATGTTATTGTTCTAGTAAGTTCGATTAAACACATCACGCTTTTGTAAAGTCGGAAATAAACAGTTTTGATAAAACAATTACGTGTTTTACTGATAAAAAAAATCATGTATAATCATTGCATTCGTTCTATGGGTACCTGCGAACAGCGTGTATCAGAAATCACATAACGTAACATCATACCTTGTTTCCCCGAAGGGCAGGGCAGAGGTGTACCTGTAGTAGGAACACCCACATTTCGCCAGTTATGTTTAAGTCCCATGTAATAGGGGGCGAGTCTATTGCCATCAACCGGGCACAAGTTCAGACTCCGGGCTGCTACTGAGAAATTCCAGATAGAAAAACCCAATACCTCATGCTCAGCAGTAGCGCTTGCTACCCTAGACCAACGAGGCAGGTATCAGAAATGAGTGGTCATATTTAAGGGTGTAGTACAACCATCAAACTGAACATCTCCATCTCTTCTTCATGGGATCAACACTGAAATCGCGAAAAAAATATCAGCTACCAATATCTATTTATATATCATATATCATTATTTTTTCGCGACGACACGACACGATGCGACATATTTCTGATACACACTGCACAGTGATTACCTAAGACTTCTTGCGGCCCCGTTTAACCACCGTCGTCCAAGCCTTTTGGGTGTGTGGCGCGGTCGCTGCGAGCGCAAATGAGTGGGAAGGGGGCGCGGACATACCCGCTGCGGGCTTCTTTGGCTCCTCCGTGGGCTTTTTGGCCCCCTCTGCAGGTTTCTTTGCCAGCTGCAGGGGCTTCGTCCTGGCGGACTCCTCCTTCCTCCGCGTATCTGCCGCAAGCGGCTGCCGAAAGATTTCGGCCGGGGGGTGTCGCGTCTCCATGGCCTCCAGTCGGTTATCCACCATGCCTCCACACTGCAGCATGCAAATTCTTGCCACCCTCTGAATGTCGTGGTCCGATAGGGCAAGTTCAGGTGCAGGGGCCAATGAATGCGCGGCAAGAGGGTGAGGGCTGGTGGCTGTGGGAGCTTCTTGTCACTGCCAGTTATTTCTCTGAGCGGCAAACTCCCGTATGAGGTCCTCCAACTCAGATCGGCGACAGCTATTCAGGACCACGTCCACGCTGTCCATCACTTGGCGGTTTAGGGTCGCCGCCGACAGATCCTCAGCAGCGGTTAAGCGAGCAGACCGCTGCTCTCTGGCCTGATTGACCATTTCGGACACCTCATCCAGAGCCACTGCCCGTCTCTCCTCTCTCCTAGCGGAGTTGATCTCCCCCTTTGTGCTGACCAAAGAGGGTTTTTTTTGTAGAAGTACCCTCAACTTGCTCGGTCCCCGAGTCACTTCCTCCGCTGGGTGCTGGCGTGTCGGGGCGTTTAAGGAAACGCCCCAGAGTATCGCGCAATGACGAAGAAGCTGACGCTCCAGCAATTGTGCGACCTCGCCCTCTCTTGCCTGTCGGCACTTTGGCAGCCGGTAGGTGCTCCTCACTCGAAGAGAACCCCGCGTGCTCCTCATCCTCCTTGCGTGCGTCCTCCAAAATTTGGAACCACACTCAACCCCCTCCCCTTTCGTCCGCAAGCGCTTTGAGCCCACCGACATCCATCTGCTCGACCAACACGATCGGCATTTCGTTTGTTGTTTTGTTTTTATTTATTTTATCCATGTAAATCCTACTTGGTACTACATGTCCACCGGGCAGAGCCTAGATACCCGGTAAGCCTACATACGACGCACAGCTTAACTGTTCTTGTTATTGTTGTAACTTGTTACACAAACTGTTATTTTTTCCACTTTGCAATCAGCATTTTGTAGGTTTGATTGTTTGTTTTCATTTTATAAATGTCGCAACACATTATGTAATTGTCTTTGGCCTCTGACCCTGACAGCAGGGAATAGATCAAATTTGTCAAACTTTTCTGTTGTCAATAATGGATACGAGGCTTTTGGCTCATCTGTAAAGTGGTATTGTTTTGTTTTTTTTTTTTGTAATGTGCGTTTGGTTTGTGCAGAATAAACACTTTTTCTTTCTTCTTTCTTTCTTTTACATACTACAGAGTGCGGCAGGTGCTCTGTAGGGGAAGCGCTCGCGACTGGACTCCCTCAAGCCATTCATCCTCTCACCGCGCTTCAAAGCTTAGGATTGGGTGGTTTTTTATCTTAGAGCCCTCGTCGTAGCCTTCGTCTGGGCCAGGCAATTAAGCCAAGCCCCCGGCGGCGGCATTAGACATGCGTCCGTTCGCTGTCCGGCCAACCCGACTCAGCGTACCCGCCGAAAGTTCTCTCGTTTAAGACTACTCCTCAACGAGAGAAACACGCGCCATTTTGCACCGCAGCGACATGGTGACGTAATCTGTCGATTGACTATCGTCGATCGATCAGGAGCGACCCCGTCCCGAAATCTTTCTTACTCTGGTCTCTCACTTGGGCCTTTCCGGCATGAGTAACTCTACCGGCAGAGCCCCAAGATCATTGAGACACGCAAGCCCCACCACGACGACAACGTGGAGACACCTTCGGTGGGGACCCCGACTGAACCTAACCTAACCTAAGCTAAAAACAAAAACGAAAACCCGACTACTGAAAAATCACGATCTAAAAAGTTAATGTGACGTCACATAGCCTATAACCAGCGGACGATCAAGAGGCTTCCAACGATACCTTATTTGTCAAATTATGATCAGTAGTTTAGAAGTTATGAGGTAAGAGATGAACATACATACATACATATATACCGGTCAAAATCATAACCCTCTTTTTTGCTTCGCTGTAGTCGGGTATTTTTTTTATAAAATCCACCGGAAACGTCAGAAATACACCCGGGCGACGCCGGGCACGAACAGCTTGTATTAAATAAATATGACATAGGTAAGCACTTTAATACAATTAGCCTAATAAAGATTACAATACACAATTTAACCGATGATGATGACTGTAAAACTCTGATATCGATAAAAGTTGGAATTTCCATAATTCATGTTCATGTAATATCTTATCAGAAGATTGATTTCATGACTCGTTATCTTTAGGCAAAATGGTTTAGATATCGTAGAGAAATACCAAAAAAACCACATCCTTACGTTTGTTTGTAAAACTAACCGACGACGTGGCAACGTACCTATTCTGTTATTGTCCTTAATATAACATGTGCAATGTGTTTGATAAGACAATCAATTTCATAAATTAACATTGACGTGAGCGAATCAGTTAGGTAGGATGGAATGTAAATAAACATTATGTAAAATCCTGGTGCATAAAAAAAAGAAATAGGCATGCAGAGTCAAGTGATATAGTTAGTATCTGATAAAATTATCAACAGTTTTTACATGCCGATTTTTCACCTGACGCTTTCATTCACAGTGTGAAGCCCAAGGTGGAAGTTGGATACCTACTTACTAGTTTTTAAACTGTGAATCATGGATACCGAAAACGGAGTCCAGTCGAGACCTGGTCCAGCGCCTTTGACTGGCGCGACCTACCATTTGAGGACGTTCAATGTCTCACTGAATCTGCTGTGCCATACATTAATAGGTATAATAGTTGGTGTAATCTTAATCTTCGTGTTTAGACTTCCAACGCCACTAGGAGATACACAGATACATATAGTATTATGTGTACTTGGGGTGAGTAGTCTTTTTTGCTTATTTTAACTTGTCATTTCAAGACCAGTAATTTCATTTGGCGTTGTTAAACCGTTTTTATTTTTTTCGCTAATTATCTTTGTCTTTATATTTGGCTTTTCGTGTCCTTTGTAGAGGTAGTATCGAGATTGATTGATGAAAAATGCCCTTACCTACAAATATTCGCCAAAATATTCCTTACGGTAATTGGAATTTCGTGCACTAATTATTTTGTTTTAATACTTGAGAACTTGAGAAAAGTGAGAAAACTTAACAACCAAATATATAAATAAAGTCAAATTAATTACACATTGTTTGTACTCCTACATATAAATTGTGCATCATACAACTAGGTATAACTAATCGAAAAACAATAATAAAATTACCCTATATTTATGCCTATCTTATTTTTAGCCAAATTTCCTAAGAATCAAGATTTTCGCCTGTGTTTTGCAAGTTGACGTCAATTTATTTTGATAAAATTTAAGTTATAATTGTCATTAAACCTTTTTGACTTAACTTACAGCGTCTGAAAGGAGTTGTTAAATTTAACCGTTTGAACAATAGCTACCACATTTTTTCATTAAATTTGTTACTAATCCTATATTATTTTGTGTCTTTAGGCATAGGCAATACCAAAAGACACAAAATAATTTATATTTATCGTGTCGTGTACAATATTGGTTACAAAACACTGCCCAATCCAGGAATCGATTAAAAATAACAGCACCGTATATGTATATTATGTTTCAGTACCAACTTCTGATGGCACAAGCCATTCTCAGCATGTCTCCCTTCAATACCTGGTCTACACATCTGAAACTGGTCGACAAAAAACGAGCGCATTGGATTCTTCAAACTCTTGGGTCAGCGTTGGCGATCGCTGGGAGTTTCGTTAAGATTATGGACAAAGCTAATAGTCCAAACGCTACTCATTGGAATACTCCCCATGGCATAAGTGGTAAGTAAATTTTATACGATGAATGATATACAGGTAGAATATCTCCGAGACAAGTTGTCAATAGAGGAGCATTAACCAAAATCGTAACCTTGAGTGACGATACCTACAATACCTACTTAAATATACGTATGGCGCACCTTGGACGTGGTAGAAGAAGCTGTAAAATATATATAAAACTTAAAAAAGGAGCTCTGCATAATAACCAAGTCAGTGCCGAGTGTAACATTTTTCGTTGTTAATGTTATACTAGATTTTCACCTTCATGAAATAACCAAAGATGTGTTGTGGTTTCCGACAACCTGGCTGCAGCTGACATTAATGATACAAAGATTTCCAAGTATGAGATCATCAGTCAAGTAAACGCCCATCTACTCGATAGCCTAAGGTTATCATTATACGGCAGCAACGGGAAAAGATTGAGTGGTGTATTCTAATGTAGATAGTGACTTTCAACCGCATCATATAACTGAAGACTAAAATGATATTTCAAACTCTAACACGGTTTTAGATCAAAGTTTTAAAAAGGCGAGCCTACTTTAAATTAAATAAAAATGATATTGACCTTCTAATCTATAATATTGACTTAGTGGAAATCCTAGAGAGATTATTGTTTATCTTTCTAGAAAGTTCACTTGTATTCAGCAACAAAGCAGTATCTCAATTTGACTCGACTTTTATTTGTTTCACAGCGTTGGTGGCTCTAGTATTCACGGTGGCCAGTCTAATCAACGGGCTAGCATCGCTCTATGCTTACGAGTTCAGAAAGTTCCTTCCTTCCAAGCTATCCAAAATGACTCATATTTGCTTCGGGATGGTCGCCTTCACGGCTGCTAACATCACCCTCTGCTACGGCTTTGAAAAGGGCCTATTCAGAAACTGGGTGGGTGCCGCGAATAGTGACCCAGTAGTCAACACTCTGATTACGTTCACCGCTCTCCTAACTGCCGTCATTATAGTCGCCCCGTTGCTTACGTTTTACCAGAAACTCAAGACCAACTAGTTCAGATCGAATGATTACTGTGTATTTGAAAAATCGACTGGTTTCGGAAAAAATGAAGGACGTAGTGAGAACGTCTGCCTAATTGAATTAAAAGTTGAGCGAACATACAATTTATGCTTGCTTTTTTCCGAGATCTTTTGCAAAATCATATTAACATTGTCGACGAGTTTATGAGTGTAAAGTATGTAATACACTAATGCAGTATTCAATGTATTCCTAACAGAATCACTTATTTTTTATGGTTTGTACAAATAAAATATATTCTTAGTTTTAAGGGTAATTTAAATAATTATACGTAAAGAAAACGAACAATTTTTTTCTCTTAATCATTCCAAAAAGTAACAAAAGGTAAACCCTGATGTATGAAATACCAGCAAAGGTTCTAAAGAAAATCACTGAATAAAACAAACACATGCATGAAGTAGAGGACACACAATAAAAACTAAAAGCGATATCGTTAAATTCGATTGAGAACAGGTAGGCAAGCGATCACAACGGATAACTAGTCGGTGCGCTACTACCTATCTTTATGGCATCTAAACATATAAAGGAAACTCGGGGAAGAGTAATGGCCCTCGATACGCACATTCTGGAATAGAGTATTGTTGCCATTGCTAATGTTTGAGATGTACGACCATATATTTGATAAATGCGACACTACGAGCAGGAGTGTGTAGACCTTTGACTAGGAGCCCACTGCGACATTATTCGTATTCTATCGGTCGATTCGAGATCCACAAACCGTAGGACAAGACGTATGCCGTTATTACATTATCAAATGCCTCAGATGACACTTGCCTGATAAACGGCGGAAGCAGAACATTTATCTTCGGCCTCTGATAACGGGGCTTACTATGTAATAATTGCTTTGGGTTTTAAATAAGTTGAATGAATTTATTGATAACGTGTAGACATTATTAATACCTAAACTCATAGATTTAAAATGTTGATCATGGTTTCCATTAGAACAAGTAAACAAGAATTAATTATATCAAGCTTTTAAGTACATTTAAGTCATATCCTATTTTTATAGATCTGTAAAGTTCGAAGCTATTACAAATTATTGTTTCTTAAGAAACCACTGCTATTCATTACACTCTGTCTCTCGCCAGAGAGAACTCTCAAAGAGCTTGGGAGCAATTGCTCACCTGCCCGTAATTCTACATGCGCAAAAAAAAAATTGCAAATAACAAAACATTAACAGCTCAAATAAAGGATAATTGTAATATTTCGGACCAAAGTTTTTGACCCTAAATATATAGTTTTGACCATAAAAAAACGGCGCGCCACCCCCAAAGAGGTTTATTGCACCATGTGGAGTCGTTAACTAGGCGAGGGCGATATCAGAGGTGCAGCTAGGACCGTCTTTAGTAGCGATGTGGTTGCGCCGTACTCTCCAGAGACACTTAAAGTTCTGGAGAGAAAATACCCTGCTCCGGCAGATGATCTCTCCCTCCCTGACCCACCCGATCCAGAATCCAACTCACTCGAAATTACAGCTCAACAAGTATTTGCGGCCGTGTGCTCCTTTTTGACCTATTTGAAATAAATGATTTGACATTTGACTTTCGAAGTGACTCAGCCGCGCCGGCGGCCTCGACGGCCTGCCATCTCAACATCTGAAGGAAGCCCTCATCAATCTCATGGTCTCCGTCAATGTGAACGAAGTCGTCATTAGTATTTTGTATGGGGCAAACCTATGTGCCCTGCGCAAGAAGGATGGCGGCATTCGTCCCATTGCCGTACGGTCCACTTACCGTCGTACCGCAGCCAAAATTTGCTGCGCTCGCTACAGCGAAACACTGGCCAGCAAATTCCAGCCCCTACAGCTAGGCTTCAGGTCTAAAGGGGGCTGTGAGGACGCGGTACATGCATTATAATAATAATAATAAAATTTATTTATTTAAAAAAAGTGTGGTACAGTCTGTTAAAATAAATTATCCACTTACCTCAATAGCAGTAAAGGTCAGGTCATCCTAAAGGTAGACATTAAGAACGCTTTCAATTCCGTAAACAGGGACACCTTGTTGACAGAAGTTCAAAAAGAAACCGAAAATGTACAGTTTTCTTTATCAATGCTATAGGCACCCCTCTAAATTACTTTATAAAGACAACCTTTTGGAATCAGCCATCGGATGTGAACAGGGTGACCCTCTCGGCCCAGTCATTTTTAATTTGGAAATAAATCCAATTATTCGACAACTAAATTCGGAATTCAACGTATGGTATTTGGATGACGGAATCCTAGGAGGTGATGTAAACACAGTCTTAAAAGATTTAGCATTTTTAAAAGAAAAATTCAGTTCCATTAAACCATAGCAAAATTTAATACACTATAGCACCAAACATCAAAATTACGTAAAGATACTCTCTTCACCTCCTGGGCTCCCCAAATTATTAAAAATACATTAACCTCAATCCTAAATGTGGCCCTGGACGACCAAGCGTGGCACCAAGTCACACTTCCCATTCTCCTGGGTGGTCTTGGTGTCCGCAAAATTTCAAATTAAAGTTTACCGGCCTTAATGTCCTCGGTCCACAGCGCATCACCTAATACTGTTGAGCGTGCCCGTCTGCTAGCTGTGGCAGAATGGGAGTCAGGCTTGTGGCTTCAGGCGCTCCCGTCATCCACCATTGGCACTATGGTGGATGACTCATCGTGTCATCTCCGCTTGGGCGCACCTTATGTTGCTTCGCAGCGGTGTCACTGCGGCGAAGCTGGCACCATGGCCTGTCCTGTTACAGGAGCGCAGGTCACATTGCACGGCATGCCAGTATCAACGATATTATTCGTCGAGCCGTTGTCACCGCCGGGCGTACCAACGGTATTAGAACCAAACGACTTGATACGTGACTATGGGAAGAGACCAGATGGCATGACGTTGTTGTCTTGGAAGGTGGGTAGACCTCTGGTGCGGATCGCAACCTGTGTGGACACCCTTGCGCCATCTCATGTTCCATTCACGGCGGGCTGTGCTGGCGCCGCTGCTGCGGCTGCTGAGGCCCTCAACAGTTATGAGCCGTTTGGGGTCGAAACGCTCGGGTCATAGGGTCCGAGTGCGCGTCTCTTTTTAAGGAAATTTCTCAACGACTGGTCAGCACTTCACGTGACCAGAGGGCTGGCTCGTTCTTTGGCCAATTAGCATTGCCATTCAACGTTGCAGTGCTGCCAGTCTTCTGGGCACGTTTCCGGATGACAGCGATACGGAAGAGTACTTCGACGCCTAAGTGTTCGTTTGATTTTTTGTATTATTTGTATAGTTAGTTAGTCATTCTATTTAGTACCTAGTGTAAATAGCTAATTGTGTTATATACGGTAAAACATTTTTAATTCAACAATAAGATAGTATTACAAACATTAGAACTAATAGGATTTGGCACAGAAATCGTTTATAACTAACAAAAAGTACTAGGCTTGCATGAATTCACGTTTATTTATATATTTAATACTTCAAGCACACAAATGTATAGAAGTGGACTTAATGTTTTAATTGTTTTGTTTATTTTGAGTACATAAAAAAAACTATAAATAAAAATCTATTGCCACAAGTATGGAAGATCATCACCCACCGATTGACACCGATTTAGCTGATTTTTTTTGTTGTATTCGTTGTCTAGCCAAGGTATGCATGAAAGAAAATTTTGTAAAATCCACCGGAAACGTCGGAAATACCCGGGCAACACCGGGCAGGAACAGCTAGTATTAAACAAATACAAAAATAAAATGTTTATGACATAGGTAAACACTTTAATACAATTAGCCTAATAAAGAATAAATTACTTACACAATTCAACCGATGATGATGGCTGGTAAGACTCTGATGTCGATAGTGTTTGCAATTTCCATAATGCATGTTCATGTAATATCTTATCAGTAGATTGATTTTCAAGACTCGATATCGTATAGAAATAACAAAAATACAACATCCTTACGTTTGTTCATAAAACTAACCGACGCGGCGACGTACCTATTCTGTTATTATCCTTAAATCTAGTATGTGCAAAAAAAACATTTTCAATAAGACCATCAATTTCATAACTTAACATTGACGTGAGCAAATCAGTTAGGTAAAATGGAATGTAAATAAAAATTATGTAAAATCCTGGTGCATAAAAAAAAGAAATAGGCATGCAGAGTCAAGTCACATACTCGTATTTAGTATCTGATAAAATT
This sequence comes from Agrochola circellaris, assembly GCA_914767755.1. Classification (NCBI taxonomy): domain Eukaryota; kingdom Metazoa; phylum Arthropoda; class Insecta; order Lepidoptera; family Noctuidae; genus Agrochola; species Agrochola circellaris. Next base: position 8,864,552 of record OU611853.1, read on the forward strand.
ATCAACAGTTATTACATGCTGATTTTTCATCTGACACTTTCATTCACAGTCTGAAGCCCAAGGTGCAAGTTGGATACCTACTTACTAGTTTTTAAATCGTGAATCATGGATACTGAAAACGGAGTCCAATCGAGACCTGGTCCAGCGCCGTTGACTGGCGCGACCTACCATTTGAGGACGTTCAATGTCTCACTAAATCTGCTTTGCCATACATTAATAGGTATAATAGTTGGTGTAAACTTAATCTACGTGTTCAGATCTCCAATGCCGCTAGGAGCTACACCTAAACATATAGTATTATGTGTACTTGGGGTGAGTAGTCTTTTTTGCTTATTTTGACTTGACATTTCGAGACCACTTATTTCAATTGACGTCGGTAAACCGTATTTTTTTTTGCTAAATCGCTGTATATTTTTCATTTGTAAGATGACTATATTTGGCTTTTCGTGTCCTTTGTAAAGGTAGTATCGAGATTGATTGATGAAAAATGCCCTTACCTACAAAGTTTCGCCAAAATGTTCCTTACGGTAATTGGAATTTCGTGCACTAATTATTTTATTTTAATACTTGAGAACTTGGGAAGTGAGAAAACTTAACAACCAAATATATAAAATCAAATTAATTACACATTGTTTGTACTCCTACATATAAATTGTGCATCATGCAACTAGGTATAACTAATCCAAAAACAATAATAAAATTACCCTATAAGCCTATATTATTTTTAGCCAATTTTCCTAAGAATCGAGATTTTCGCCTGTGTTTTGCAAGTTGACGTCAATTTATTTTGATAAAATTTTAGATAGTTAGATAGATAAATCGTTTATTTGGTGCACACAAAAGAAAGCATAAAATACAAAAACACGATTAAATAATAACTAAATACATGAATATAGCTATAAGGTGCCAATATACAAACAAAAAAAATAAAGACATTGTGATGACTATTGGCTAACACACTTTAAAATTCTGAAATATACAAAGGGCGGGGCAAGGGGGTTTAGTTACAATTTGTCATTAAATCTTTTCAACTTAACTTACAGCGTTTGAAAGGAGTTGTTAACTTTAACCGTTTGAAGAATAGCTACCACATTTTTTCATTAAATTTGTTACTTTTCCTAAATTATTGTGTATCTTTAGGTATAGGCTATACCAAATGACACAAAATAATTTATATTAATCGTGTCGTCTACAATATTGGTTACAAAACACTGCCCAATCCAGAAATCGATTAAAAATAACAGCACCGTATATGTTCCAGTACCAACTTCTGATGGCACAAGCAATTCTCAGCCTGTCTCCCTACAATACCTGGTCTACACATCTGAAACTGGTCGACAAAAAACGAGCTCATTGGATTCTTCAAACTCTTGGGTCAGCGTTGGCGATCGCTGGGAGTTTCGTTAAGATTATGGACAAAGCTAATAATCCAAACGCTACTAATTGGAATACTCCCCATGGCATAAGTGGTAAGTATTTTTTCTACAATAAATGATATATACTCGTATGTAACATATATCCGAGATAAGTTGTCAATAGAGGAGCATTAACCAAAATCGTAACCTTGAGTGACGATACCTATAATACCTACTTAAATATACGTATGGCGCACCCTGGACGTGGTAGAAGAAGCTGTAAAATATATATAAAACTTAAAAAAGGAGCTCTGCATAATAACCAAGTCAGGGCCGAGTTTTATCGTTGTTAAAAAAAAAAAACTAGATTTTCACGTTCATGAAATAACCAAAGATGTGTTGTGGTTTCCGACAACCTGGCTGCAGCCGAAACGATACGAATGACGGTATGACGGTATGTACGGTATTAATGATACGAAGATTTCCAAGTATGAATCATCAGTCAAGTAAATGCCCATCTACTCGATAGCCTAAGGTTATCATAATACGGCAGCAACGGGAAAAGATTGAGTGGTGTATTCTAATGTATATACGGACTTTCAACCGCATCATATAACTGAAGACTAAAATGATATTTGAAATCCTAACACGGTTTTAGATCACCAAGACTTAAAAAAAAGTTTAAAAAGCGAGCCTACTTTAAATTAAATACAAATTATATTGGCCTTCTAATCTTTAATATTGACTTAGTGGAAATCCGAGAGAGATTATTCTTATTACAAAGTTAAACAATTATTGACGTGTATTCAGCAACAAAGCAGTATCTCAATCTGACTCGACTTTTATTTGTTTCACAGCGTTGGTGGCTCTAGTATTCACGGTGGCCAGTCTAATCAACGGGCTAACATCGCTCTATGCTTACGAGTTCAGAAAGTTCCTTCCTTCCAAGCTATCAAAAATCACTCATATTTGCTTCGGGACCGTCGCCTTCGCGGCTGCTAACGTCGCCCTCTGCTACGGCTTTGAGAAGGGCGGGTTCAGAAACTGGGTGGGTGCCGCGAACAGTGACCCAGTAGTCAACACTCTGATTACGTTCACCGCTCTCCTAACTGCCGTCATTATAGTCGCCCCGTCACTTACGTTTTTCCAGAAACTCAAGACCAACTAGTTCTGATCGAATGATTACTGTGTATTTGAAAAATCGACTGGTAACGGAAAAAACGAAGGACGTAGTGAGAACGACTGCCTAATTGAATTAAAAGTTGAGCATATCTATGCTTGCTTTTTTGCCAGATCTTTTGCAAAATCTTATAAATATTGTCGACGAGTTTGTTAGTGTAAAGTATGTAATACACTAATGCAGTATTCAATGTATTCCTAACAGAATCACTTATTTTTTATGGTTTGTACAAATTAAATATATTCTAAGTTTTAAGGGTACCTAATTTAAATAATTATACGTAAACAAAATGAACAAATTTTTTCTCTTAATCATTCCAAAAAGTAACAAAAACTAAACCCTGATGTATGAAATACCCACAAAGGTTCTAAAGAAAAGCATGAAGTAGAGGACACACAATAAAAACTAAAAGCGATATCGTTAAATTCGATTGAGAACAGGTAGGCAAGCGATCACAACGGATAACTAGTCGGTGCGCTACTACCTATCTTTATGGCATCTAAACATATAAAGGAAACTCGGGGAAGAGTAATGGCCCTCGATACGCACATTCTGGAATAGAGTATTGTTGCCATTGCTAATGTTTCAGATGTACGACCATATATTTGATAAATGCGACACTACGAGCAGGAGTGTGTAGACCTTTGACCAGGAGCCCACTGCGACATTATTCGTATTCTATCGGTCGATTCGAGATCCACAAACGGTAGGACAAGACGTATGCCGTTATTACATTATCAAATGCCTCAGATGACACTTGCCTGATAAACGACTGAAGCAGAACATTTATCTTCGACCTCTGATAACGGGGCTTACTATGTAATAATATTACTTTGAGTTTTAAATAAGTTGAATGAGTTTATTGATAACGTGTGGACGTTATCAATAAACTCATAGATTTAAAATGTTGATCATGGTTTCCATTGGAACAAGTAAACAAGAATTAATTAAATCAACCTTTTAAGTACCTGAGGCATATCCTATTTTTATAGATCTGTAAAGTTCGAAGCCGTATTCAAAGAAAATAATGAAACTGTTTTGCAAAACAGAAACGAGTTTTCTATTGTTTGTGCATATTCGCTCTATACAAGCGATTATAAATTATTGTTTCTTAAGAAATCACTGCTATTCATTATTCTCTGAATATAGCAGAGCTGCGCTAGAAGGCTATTAAACAAATAAGCAAAGGAAGTTTGTAGATTGGGATGATCGGAAAAACAATATTTATTGACACCTACCAAGATTCAACAGAAAAAAATTCCAAAACTTCTATTGTATCGCCTATCACCTACTCAATAAGTACTTCATTGATCTGTTGCATGATGATAACATCATGTTAAGCACAAAATTTTACCTATATATTTTATTAATGACTAGCTACGCCCCGCGGGTTCACCCGCATAAGTCTCGGTCCCGTGGGAATATCGAGATACAAAGTAATGTCCTAACCCAGGTCATGGTCTACCCATGTGCCAAATTTCATCCAAATCCGTTCAGCCGTTTAGGCGTGAAAGCGTAACAAACAAACTCACTTTCGCATTTATAATATTAGTTAGGATGAATTAATCATTTTAAATTATCTTCGCCTCATCACAATCACAAAATGTTTATCAGGGACGCTAATAACCAGCCGCCTAAGCGATAAAATCAAATCTGATATGAGATATAACTTAATGGATTATACCTACTTATTCCATTACTTGCATAATTAACCTATAATGTTCCCACTGCTGGAACACAGGCCTCCTCTGAGGGAGTGGGAGTGGGCCGTAATCCACCAAGCGGGCCCAGTGCGGGTTGGTAGATGTCGGATCGAATTTATGCTAGAACCATAAATTCGAAGGCCGGCTCCCTCACGATGTTTTCCTTCACCGTTTTGAGAGAAATAATTTACACGAAGTAAAGCACCCGTCTGGGTCCGAAGCTACGACCTACAACTCGTAAGTCGCAGCCGTTACTGCTCCACAATTGCACGTCATTAAGCTCTATTATCGGCAACTCTCATCCAGCTGCTACCAGCCACCCTGCGAAGATCGTCGCCCCACCTAGCCTGTGGGAGTCCTAACTTCCGTTTGCCGATTTGCGGTCGCCACTCCATCTACCCCAACGGGTATCGGTTCTACGGCTTATATGGCTGGCCCATTGCCTCTTCAACTTGCTTATTCTGTGAGCTATGTCGACAACTTTGGTTCTCTGCCGGATCACCTTGTTCCGGATGATATCTCTCAGAGAGCCTTGAATTTAGGAACTAGCCGTACCGTGAGTGTCCACGTTTCGCTACGCTTCTGAGTTCTCCCAGAAAACAGGGAAGAGCTCCCGAAGCTCTATCAAGGCAGGACTTACTCCCGTTTTCAGGAGCTCGGTTGTAATCCCGTTCTTACCAGGGGCCTTTCCACTTTTAACCTGCTTTCCTGCCCGTACGCCGCATTTGGCAAAATACCTTTGTGTCAAAGTTGTCGAAGTTCCAGCTGAGTAGCGGACCTCGTAGTGAAGCTTACTGAGAGGTATAGCCTTAAGGTTGTTCAGGTTTACGCATCGACCTCGGCACACTCGGATAACGAAGTGGAGGAAATGTTTGAGGACATCTCCAAAGCCGTGAATTTTCACTACTAAGGCCCACAACAACAACATTCTCATGGGGGATTTTAACGCTAAAGTGGGAGTGCAGAATTACGAAGAGTCGGTAGTAGGATCCTACGGATTTGGCAGCAGAAATCATAGAGGGCAAATGCTTGTTGTTCGTTATTTAAGAAACAGCCCCAAAGGAAGTACCGTGGCAAAGCCCCGACACTATGACGAAAAATGAGATAGACTTCATCAATGATAGCCTACTGGTGACCATCAGACTGCCAAGTCTCGAGGTCGTACCCAAGGCACGCAGGTCTGACTTTTCGGATTCATGTGCGTATTGTATAATTATCACTTGCTTCAAAAACGGTGAAGGAAAACATCGTGAGGAAATCTAATTTCTCGACAGCATGTAAAGCCAAGTCAGAGGCCCATGGGCGGCTTTAAAACTCAACACCAAACGACAAGAAAAGAAGAAGAAAAGCATATATTCAGTGATCACAGACTTTTCCGAGGCTCTCTGAATATTAACTTCAAGCTCATGCGAACCCGTTTGTTCATCAAACGGGTTCGTCTAGGCTCCGCTAAATATGCTCTAACCTATCTTAGGATCTGAATCGTTCCAGTCAGATCTGGAGAACCGATTTGCTGCCGTGGAAACCACAAATGACGTTGACCAGGACCCGACCAAATGGTGAAATTCCTTAGGGAGGCAGGTGTAACCACCACGCTGGACATGCGGATTGACGATCGCAGACCACAGCTTCTCATACTAGTGACGCTCCTGCCTGTCAGTAGTCTGCGCCATTTAGCTGCGATGTTTCATAAAGAAATGGTTATTCCGCCATTTTTCGGTTGTCAGAGCCTCGTTTGTTATTCAGCAGGGTGCACCATGAGCAGGTAAGATTGACTTGGGGCACTAAGATGATAAGTGGGACCAATGTATAAAGGATTAACAAAAGAAAAAAGATTCTATCTAGAAATTTAATAAGTACAATAAACTTTACAAAAATCTAAGCTTACATCATCTGTACATTGCTACAAGGATCTTTTGGCGCCCAAATGACATTGACAGGGGGGCGTTGTTGTAAACATTTGTGAAATAGTCACAAAATTTTATTGACAAAACATGATGGCTGCGTTAGGTCCGACTTTGGTAATGAATCTTGTACTTGGCCAAAAGAACCTTGTAGCGTTGTGCACATTTCATACATGTAGTATAGAACATAAAAAATGTGTAAAATATTACAAACCCCAACAGAACATTAACCACTGGTTGGCCAGCCCATCTCTTGAACTTGTCCTTGATTAACCCGAAACACAGGCACAACGTGGACATTAGAAAGCAAGTTATACCAAATAGCATGTGAATAAAACCTGTTGGGACGATACCCTTAAGGGCTAAGGGGCCGAGTACCCAACTCGTCCCTGTAAGAACCAACGTTAAGAATCCTGCAAAGACATATTAATTTTAAAAAAAAATACTTCAAGTGCCTACCTATTTGCTAGAATTTTGATGATCGACACGTGTAATCAAACAAAATCGATTACCTTAATGTGTAAGCGACAGACGATCGACATTGTATTTTTCAAGCAAATCTGTCAGAAGTTGACAGATCTCATTGATTGTCAAAACGCAGTACTTTATCGAGCGTCAAAAATCGAGCAAATCTGTAGGCAGCTTTAGTTTTACAGTAGTAAAATACTACAAACGATATTACAGATACCATATTGATTTTAACGTTTATTTTTATTTTTTATATAGTCACGTAAATTCATGATACCTTAATAATACAGATAAAGCCACGGTTTTTTTAAACGCTGCATAGGACGGTTCAGTGCATATTTTAGTCACAACTATACAGGGTGGATTTTCCGTAACCATTTTAAATACGGGAAAACGGTCCTAGGAGACTGTCCTTAACTTCTTGAGGCATTTTGATCTGCATTCACAGATGTTGAAAAAAATGTAGTCAGCAAGAAAATAGGGCATTTTCACGTACACGTTACGTATGTAAAGTACGTTTCCCATACAAGTCTGAAAGTTCAAAATTATTTGAGGTAAGTAATTTTTTTCCCAGTAGGACGGAAATCACAAGCAGCAAACTATATTATTCTCAAAGGAAATAAAATTATAACGCGTATTTGTTCGAAGTTATTTTTTTTTGTTTAGTCTGTCCATTACAAAAAAGTAAGATGGAGTATTTTTCCTATCTTAAATATGGAAAAAGTTTTTTGATTTTTTTTACTTTTCTAGTACTCAAACCTCAATTGGTCTAATAGAGTTTTTGTGAAAACTGCCTATGTTCTTGCTAACTGTACATTTTTTTCAACATCTGTGAATGCAGATCAATGTCTAAACGTCTCAAAAAGTTAAGGACAGTCTCGTCAAACCGTTTTCCTAGCTTCTAGCTACAACGGTTACGGTAGCGGTCCTTACAACCCCATCTCAAAAATCCAGCCTGTATAAAATAAAAATCTTTCGTATTTGCTTCATATAAATCTTTTAAGGATGACCCACAGTACCCATTTTTATCTTTCACAATTAGATAGCAAAAAATTTTATTGTTATTTCTGAAGCAATTTAGACCGATATTATATTAATTCTTATCCAATCAAATTAATATGTTATTCAAATTGGCCATTTAATTTAGATTAAAATATGTCTTGACATCATATCATTTAAATTAATGGTTTAAAAAATATCACAGATTCAAAATTACCTACGCCTAACAAAATAATTATGGTTGACGGCAACGCGGGCGCAATGCTAGGACAAGTGTCAATGACCTTTTCCTCGGCTATTAGGTATGCGATCATTGCTTCGCTTCCTTATGATCCCGGTAGTACATTCGTGTGGGATATTTTCCAAAACCCACGCGGGCAACGCCGCGGGCAAAAGCTAGTTATTTCATAAATCTAGCGTTTTCATCGCCATTTCATCAACATGTTTATGTACATAACAGAGAAGGGAACTTTTCATATCTAGTTTAAGTGTTCTTATTCCAACTTGAAACCAAAGGAGCAGGCGAAACTGATCTGAAGCTAAACTGCATTGGAAAAACCGTTTGAGTACGCAGCTATATTGTCTAAACGATACATGACATCTGCGTACATTATACCGTCGATGATAATACAGTGAGGTGAAAGATACTGCACAATCATACGTGTGAATAGTTACCTGATAACCCGTGAACGGTCCTCGATTGTGTTATACTAGACATTGACATCGTCAGTGCCCCGAATACAACGCAAGGTATAGCACAGATTTGAAGAAGTGCATGAACACATCGTCGATGGTTCCTCCGCATAGGCGTGGACCAGCCGTTAATGAAACTCAGGCTTAGTATAGCTTCCGCAGCAAGAAAATGATACTGAAAATAAATATTGATTAAGTGGGGCTATTATTCAATAAAAAATTGATAATTTCTTCTGAAATCTATCATTCTGAAGGAAATAAAAATAAGTATGTATATTATAGTTCTTAAACCTAAGTAAGAAACAGAAAATAAACCCGGTTTTTATTGTATAAAGCCCCACGCGCTGCATTTGATTTCTCGTATAGAACTAATCTAAGTTATTGTACTTCCATTTTAACAGTGATTAAGGTAAAATTCTAGTAATACCGAATCCTCACTGAATTCAGACAATATCCCATAATCCAGAGAGAATTTTAAGAAAATACATCAATCAATGCATCTATATAATTTTATTTTCCTAAAGTAAACCTGCACTTTTACTTTAACTTGTATAAGAATGTAAACTTACTGCTATACTAAACAGAGCTCCATGAAACTCTCCTTTGTGTAAAGAATAAATACTTGTGGACATAACAATTGCGCCTATGAGCACATGGGCAATGCCTATAGCGATGGCCCACCCAACAGTTTGAGAATATTTCATCCCAATATCTGCAATAACACGAGTTCTAAGTGGGCCTGCAAACCTTATCCTCTTGCTTCGTACTGAAATTGCACTAACAATTTCCTCAGCTGCAGGTGCATTATCAGCAACAGTAGGCTCTTGCATTACGACAAGCAGTCATATGTTATATTTACTAAAATTGGCATTCTTTTATAACTCATTCTTGCTATCCTTGTTAGTGATGTTACTGCCATTTGAATGATGACCAAAGAGTATAATAATGACATATTGACTTTCATGACAGGGAAGATATCAAAGAAGTTATTCGTAAACAGGTCCCTTATTTTATTTATAGGTACTCTTTTTAATTGAATCTACATAAAGCTAGGTACAGAAGCCCTAGTGTGAGTTTCTTTTAAGAATTTCGACTTTACGCATCGACCGCGTTCGGCGCTCCGATTGGTCCTTCAGCAGTGAAGGCTAGTCAAGGACCAATCGGAACGACGATTTTTCCGCAAATTTCTAGATTTGTGTCATTTTGCAAATTTGCGTAAACGCGCAAGTTTACTTGAGCGTGTGTGCATGTCACGTGCAAGTTTCAGTAGTATCAAGCCGCCTGATTGTATGGACGACCTGCAGTCAGTCTCGCGTCAAATTGATATTAATTTCCACTTGATACCTCCATGCGTTCCGGAGAAAAAGTGTCTTGACAGACTGACGGACGGACAATGAAGTGATCCTATAAGGCCGCTTGTATACTTCCGTTTTTTTCAACGGACAACGGAACGGTTTTTTTACCGTATTCGCGGTGGTGTATGGTTTATAATGAATGTGTGCACATGCATCGGACGCCGGACCGGTGGCCAACTCATACAAATATGAAAAACACGGTCCGTGGTCCGATGGAAAAAACGTGCGTCTACAAGCGGCCTAAGGGCTCCGTTTTTCATTTTGAGGTACGGAACCCTAAAAAAAGACTCAACACAATAGGGAAATCTGCTTATAATAAATACGCAGATACTTATGCCAGTCTTTGGGCGCAATTTCAATTCGATTTATAAGTTGATGTGCGAATAATGCTCTCTTTTCATTAACTACTCTTTACACAATATACACTCGAGAGCAATGAATCCGGGTCACTTAAAGAATGTTAAAAATCTCGGAAACTAAAAATGATAGGTTAATGCAATAAATTGTATTTAATAGACAATGTAATACTCCTTAAATGAATTAAAAAAAAATATGAGTCACCATACATTTTATTAACACAAAATTACATAAAGAAAAAAACTGCTGATCTCTCCTTAAAACAAAAAAAATAGGAAACATGAAATTTTTGAACTTTATTACGATTTTCTTGAATTTTAATACTTCGTATTGCCTCCTCGTGCTTCCATTACTGCGTTTACGCGGTTTGGCATGCTATACACCAAGTTCCTTATACGATTTTGGGGAATATTCTCCCATTCCTCTGTGAGAGCAATTTTGAGCTCACGAAGCGTGATTGGGGGAGGGTTTCGTTGTTTTACGCATCTGCCTAGCTCGTCCCAAGCATGCTCGATCGGGTTGATATCCGGGCTGCGCGCTGGCCACTCCATACGAGTAATGTTCATCTCTTGAAGGTAGTCATTCACAATCCTACCTGTATGAGGTCGGGCATTGTCATGCATAAATATAGCATCCTCACCTAAATTGACCATAAATGGACCAACGTGATCATTGAGGATTTCTTCCACATATCTTACGCTAGTTAAAGAGCCGTTTTCTATGATCACCAGCTCTGTGCGACTTTCAGAAGAAATTCCGGCCCACACAAGTACAGACCCACCACCGTAGGCTACTTTTTCTTCGATGCATGCTTGCTTGAATCTTTCCCCTGGTCTTCGATACACTCTGTGTCTTCCATCGTGCTTGTAGAGCATAAATTTTGATTCGTCGGAGAACATAACTTTTGACCAATCTTCAATACTCCAATTTACGTGGCTCTGGGCATATCTTAGTCTTGAAATACGATGCCCACGCTCCAGTTTAGGGCCGTTTGCAGGTCTAAGGGGTTTTAAGTTAGATTCAGCAAGCCGACGTCTTACTGTCCATGCACTTGGGTTACTTCCTCCGAGGCGTCGAAACTGATTTGTGAGTTCAGTTCCTGTGAGAAAGCGATTTCGAAGCATGGTGTTCACCAAGTATCGGTCTTCTCGTGCTGAGGTACACCTGGTTCTGCCCGTTCCTGGTCTGCGTAGGTTAGAACCAGTTTCTTCGTAACGTCGGAGAACTCTTTGTACTGTTGACAGCGACACACCGACAGTCCTGGCTGTATCGCGCTGACTCCGGCCGGTTTCCAGCATTGTAAGTATTCTGGTGCATTCTTCAGGCGTAAGCGACATAATTTCAGCTTGAATAATGAATATAGAGCACTATCAACATGGTTTATGTACCCACATAAATGACAGATTACAAACAAAAGCAAAACCAAATGCTGTAATTTCGTAGTTCCATCTTCGAAAGTGGCCCTTTTTCAAATTTGATTTTTTTATGATATAACTTTACAATAACTAAGAAGTTTTAATACCTTCATTTAAGGAGTATTACATTGTCTATTAAATACAATTTATTGCATTAACCTAGCATTTTTAGTTTCCGAGATTTTTAGGATTCTTTAAGTGACCCGGATTCATTGCTCTCGAGTGTAGTTCGGTTTCATTTACGTCTTTTCTCATTATTTTGTCGCATTATTAAGCCAACTATTCTCAAAGTGTCATCAATGGATGCCATTACCGCGCAACACAACTAACCTAACATTATAAAGATAAAGATTTGATTTTTGTGAAAGAAAGGGGTGGGGGGGGGAACAATCATAGGCCATCAAAAAATTCGTCCGCATCGCTGTCAACAGGAAAAGTGCCCAATTTTTGTGTATTTGTGTATGTTTGTTTGTTTAAAATGAATAAAAACAAAAACTACTAGACCGATTTAAAAAAATATTTCACTAGTAGAATACTATATTATGACGGAGTAACATAGTAACATACACATTTATAAAGATATCAAGCGGGCGAAGCCGCTGGCAGAAGCTATCTATAGAATAAAAGTACTCTGTGGGCGTCATGCAATACTGGTACAAGTCTAAACTTGCGCAAGTATATCGTAACGAGTATGTGTGGCTACTATTATAGTCCGAGAGCTGTTAGACATCAGAATACCAGCGCTGCTGTATGATAGGGTATGCTCCCATGTATGATTAACGATATTTTCGTCAATTGTAGACAGATTTTGAAAATTCTTTTGTCATTTTGTAGAAGAAGGTTGCGCGGTGGCAAGTATAGGATTTCAAAATGTTTATTTACTCACTTATGAGAAGTGATTCCAAAATTCTTCATATCATTATGGCTTCTACACCACTTTACAACAGTTGAAGGCATATTTGCAGTACGTGAACAACGCAGAACTCAATAATAATCACAATCGTAAATACCCCGCGACTCGACTGCATCGACTCAAGCTTCGTGCAGACCAGCGCGACGCGACACCGGTTATTGTTATACCGTCAAGTTTTCTTAGAAATTGTATTGTTCGTGTCGCGGCGCGGCGTCGCGTCGCGCTGGTCTGTACGAGATTTCAATGATACCGGCGAACGGGCGAACTGTCAGCGCTGCGCGGTACAGTTTTTGGCCCCGCCCACCGCGGTGCAGTTTGCGTAGTGCCGTTTTTGATCTTAAGTTACAGTTCTTGACTTTTATTATTCGTAGATCGACCCTTATATTTTCAAATAAGAGATTTTGTTTTGCAAACTTTTTTTCTAGGCGTTCTATAATTTTTATACTTTACCATTTTAAGAGTTAAAATATAAACAAGCCAGATCATTTAGTCGGGTCTAAAAAGTTGCCAGGTGCTTGTAAAATTATCTTTCAAAACATTCAAAAATGAGGCACGATGAAATTTTAACAGTATATTATTTATGACTAAAAACAAATATTTATTTAATAAAAGACATCATTTCGGTGGGACATTCTACCTGCCAGGTGATCGAGAAAGTTACGTATGAGTCTGAGATGAGCAGTGATATAATAGGCAGGGTTAGAGAGCGTATATCGGCAGCTGTCTGCATCTCAGAACGCTGAATTCTTTTTGCAAGCACCTAGCAAACTTGTAGACCCGACTAAATAATCTGGCTTGTTTATTTTTTCACTCTTTAAATAGTAAATGTTAAAGTATAAAAAATTACAGAATGCCTCGAGAATATGTTCAGCAGAAAAAAAAAACTTATTTGAAAATATAAGCGCTCATACGCATTAGCGATTAACCGCGCGGCTAGCCTCTTTTTAATTTTTTTATATGCGACCGAAATTTTTTAATATGCAACCGCTTATGGTTGTACTTAAGCGCCATCAACCACGGCGGTTAGCCGCGCGGTTAACCACTAGTGCGTATGGGGGCTAAGAATCGATTTAGACCCGCTATCCTTCAGCAAGTTTGCGGTTCTGTACTTAAGTATAATAGGAGAAGTATTGAACAAGTTTTCACGGGACCTCAAATAGCTTCCCAAAAATGTCTAACAGCTCTCCTACTATTACGGGTGCACTGCTCATTCTCAGATCCTGTCAAATTAATAATCTTTATAAATACTTCTACTGGGACGTAAGCTGCTCATTTTGTCCAACAGAAAAACTACAAGTTAAATATCTATAATCGAATTTCTAGGATGTTTTCTGTGTTAACCAAGCTAACCTTCAGTGATGCAACTTTAAAATCATAGTCAAAGATGAGAAAATTGAATCTTACCGCTATAGCAAACAAAGCTGCATGACGATCTTGCATGTGGTAAGAATATAAAACAATAGATATAATAACTGCACCAATGAATGTATGGCCAAGTCCAACAGATGCAGCCAACCACACTGCCGTACAGTATGAGTCCCCGCGGTGATCTTCTTCAACCGATTTGTTAAAACGATATCCACTAGCTCTTGTTAACGCTTTATGGAGCTGGAGCTGCAACTTTCTTAATTGCTCGTACTCAAATTCATCAGGAATTGTTGGCATTATTTAGGAAACTTTTCTATATATTTTGGACACGTAATATTTAAGTTGTAAAATGCTTCTAAGTACGTTTCTACGCTATTTATAATTTTATAGTCATGACGTTTTCGATCGATGACATATTTTCATATTTTATTAGGTATACCGTACTCTTTGTGATGAACACAGATCCTAAATTAATAATCCGTCGAGACGAGAGGCGAGCGAGAATGTCCTTACGTGACTACTAGGAGTCTAAGGCGCAAATTACACAGAAACGGCGTAAGGTGAAGGCGCGGCGCAGCCATCTTGCCGCTTCAAAACGTTTCGATACAAAATGTAGGTAGGCGACACGATGTGAATTATACTCAAGCGGCGTGGCGCAGGCACGTCATTTCGTCGCCTGTTCCGCGTCGCTAGCAGTCGCGGCTGGAGAGGCGCGCAAGCAGCACGACTTTTGTTTATACAGTAGGTGCAGAAAAATGCGTGACGATAGTGAATTTAATGTAGAGTTCTGCGAGATAATTACTAGTTGCGGCGTCTCTTCGCCTCTTTGATATAATTTAAATCGCGTCCGTGCCTTATCTGTTCCACGCCTGCTCTGCGCCTGCGCCGCGTCTTCACCGTACGCCGTTTCTGTATAATTCGCGCCTAAGGGGGACATACACAAAAGGCGAGGCGACGCCGACGGTGCGGCGCGGGCGTTGCGCCGCTTCATTCATATTTCATACAAATGTATAAGAGCGACGGAGCGGGGAGGGCGGGTTATTGTTCCCGAGACTGTCCCCTAGCTCAGGTAGTCATCCTATTTAAGATTATCTACAGTTTGTAAATTCCACTTTTGGCCGCGTAGATTAGCAAAATACCCGTATGTGCGACGTTACGCATACGGTCCGCGCATCGTCCGCGCCCCGCAGCCTGTGTATGTCCCGCGCCTCGTCACTCCTATATAAGGTCCCATTAAAATAGATGGACAAACTTTTAGAAATCATTCAGACCACCAAAATAAGGATAATGGTAAAAAAATACGCATTAGATACTTACAAGAAAAATAAATCAGCTAACGAAAATACACTAAAAATTTTGGTTACCCAATGCCATTTATTATTTTAGGTCAAAATAAAATCACTCTTTAATCAGTGTTTTTTTTTGCTTGGATATCTTTGGTAAGATGTACTGAACGCTGTGTTAAAATTTGTCCATCTATTTTAATGGGACCTTGTATATTTTGTATGAAATATGAAAGGAGCGGCTTCGCCTTTTGTTTATGTCCCGCACCCTAGATGAGGCTCAACTGGCGATTCTCGAGCTCATTTGCTCAAGCATCGTGTCTTAGACCATTCAACCTTAAATGATTTAAGCATCGTTTATACGATGAGTGTGATAAAGCGCCTACGAATTTCGCAAAGTCCGAATTCTCGCCTCCTGATGGCCAAGAAACTCTCTCATATAAACTAGGCTTTAAACCTTAAAGCCGGTTGCAGACCAACAGGTTGTTCATAATTTGTGGTCTGCACACAAGTATGAAAAATCACCTCAGCTATGCGAACTACCTAAGCTAAACTAACTTAGTTTAGCCCTTCATCTGCAACCGGCTTTAAACATAGAATTCTTATTAAGGCTCGTGCAGACCAGCGCGACGCGACAGCGCGACGCGACTCGAACAATACAATTTCTAAGAAAACTTCAGGGTATAACAATAGCCGGTGTCGCGCCGCGCTGTCGCGTCGCGCTTGTCTGTACGAAGCTTTAAACTTGTCCAGATGATGATGTTAAATAATAGTTACCTACAGAAAACTGACTTTGACCTACTAATCTCACAGAGTAGACTAATCTAGTACAAAAAGTCGGATTTTATATAACTACTACATAAATACAACCCCAACCCAGTAGTTTACAACCCAATGAAAAGGCCAGTGAATGTTTTTTTTTTTTAATAAAAAAATGTTTACATATTAAACTTTGATCTCATATGCATAGAGTACATAGCACCTGCTGAATATAGGAGACATAAAAAAATTAAAAACCATGGCAAATTTGAGTACGGCGACCAACTTTTGAAACTTGGTTTGATCAATCCCAGAACAAAACACAAGTTACAGAAAAAGAAAGCGGGGAGTGCGAAGCATTTGTGCAGAAACCTGGTGCAATCCCCGAGCCATCTCGATGAACTTGCAGCAATTACTAAAGGTCCCAATAAAAGGGCGATTACAGCTAGTGTTGCACCTAATAAGCCTGGAATCAAAAGTATGCATTTAAATTTTCACGTCTTTAGTACATACAATTTAATTTGAGGAAACATGTCATCTTCCGTTAAATAGTTAAAAGGCCCAAACATGTTATCCAACCAAGAGGTACCAGGCTAGCAGTGCCAAGTGAAAACTAGTTTCCTAATAGGAACATGGAGGATTAATCTATTCATTAACAAACATATTGCCATGTTTAGGGTCTAGGGTTCCATACCTTAGAAGAAAAACGAAACCATATAAAGATCTCTTTTGCGTTCGTCCGTTCATCTGTCACAAAAGTTTTTCGCACAAACTGAGTGAAGTTAAACATTTTTTTTAACGTTTCTTTCAGTATTGTTGAATTTTTGTGTTTTCTAAACTGGTGAACCAAACCCTCCAATCCAGGTTTTCAAAATTAGTTAAACAAAATAATGCGTTAATAGTTAAACTGAAACAATATTTTGTAATCTCATAATTTTATCATTTTGTCGTAGAACGTGGTCATGACTATTATAAACAGCGTAGAAACTTACGATTCATGAACGGAACTCGCCTTCACCAAGCTATCAACGTTGCAAACGCAACCAACTTCTTACTTAACGGATAATTAAGTGACCTAAACTAAAAAATCTTTTTAAATGAAACTATATATTTTTATATTTTCAACTTTTAACAGTCGTATAAACGCCTCAAAACCATAGACATAATAGCAGTTCCAGAATATATGATAGTAAATACAAGTAGTATATATGGCAAATATTGGCACGGCGCCCATTTCATAAAACTGTCTTTCATCAATCCTAGAGCAAAACAGATTGTACTCAGTATAAAAGTGGGCACTGCGATATTTCTGTGTCCATCCTTGTTAAATAGCCCGAACAACTTCTCTGAATCTGCGGCATATACGGTAGGTCCGACGAGACAGGATAGTATTGAAAAAACTGCAGCGAATAAGCCTGGAATCAAAAGTTTATTTCAATTTTCATTTTTTCGTTAGAACGGGAAATAAGACTCCCGGGAGTCTCGCTTGATAAGACAAAATGATAAGATTCGCAAATAATTACATAAAAGGTCCAAACTGGATACCTACCAATATTCAAGCTAACATGTTACGACCTAAGTATCCTAATACGGTAAGTAACTAATAATCGATTTAACTACGATGGTTTTAAGTTATCATTAGCAACTTCCGAGTTTCAAGTTTCACAACTTTCAGTTTAAAAAGTTACGCAACAACGTACAATTTCGCGGGTAAAAAATATCGGATATTTTAATATTTACTATAAATACTTATCGGTTTTTTACGATACCTGATATTAGATAGAATCGATAAGTGACATTCTGTACTGCTACATCCCTAAATCAGATGCGAGGAAGTCATCTTCTGGCTGGCAGCCCACGCCATTGTCACAATATCAAGACAGCAGATCGAGAATAGTGCTGTACCATAATGTTGTTTTTACACTGATAAACTCTGTAAATGCCGTATAATGACTACTATAGTGGGAATTAGGGCGAAGTTAAATAAAATTTCAATGTCATGAGTGTTTATTCGAAAATTACAGACAAAAATTATTGTTTATCGATAAAGGTTTGGAATCCCTTTTCTTTTTGTAGGTATTTGCGGTGAAATTGTGGCTTGGCGTGGAGGGCACGCGCGTGCGTTTATTCTCTGGCGTTCAAAAGGTTAAGGAAAACCTCTGTGACAGACGTATGGACAAAAACAGTGATCTTATAAAGGTTCCACTCAAGGTTACTCTTTAGGCCAGAACTCCACCAAGGCGGAGACGAGACGAGAGGAGATGTGTTTTAAACAACCAATAGAATTTCGTTATTCACACATCTCGTCTCCACTCAGCTTCAGTGGATACCACTGAGCGGAGATGAATCATACCTATTTGCATGGCGCGATCGAATCGGAGATTGAACTGAATGGCGCGCGGCGGTACCTAGCGGTGAGCTGTGCCTCGCAAGCTGGAGACTGCGCGCAGCGGAGACGAGAAGAGATGTCAACATCCAACGCTCGCCGCACGCAGCTCAGTTCCGCTCTAGCCAGCACACATGTCCGCTCCAGTCTAGCCAGTACGCATTTCCGCACAGCTTCGGTGGATACACCCTAGCTGAAAAACATCTCTTCTCGTCACTCTCCGCTTCGGACATCTCCGCACATCTCCGCTTTGGTGGGGTTCGGGCCTTAAGGTATACCACTTCCTGTTAGTAAAATTCCGGAACGAAACGGTCGATGGCAATAGGCTCGCCTCTGTTACATAGAGCTTAACCAAAACTGACGAAATGTGGGTGTAGGTAGGTCGGGGAAAAACTGGCGCGGAACAGTTTTTATAAATACCTGTTAATGCATGTGCTGTAGCAGACATGCTCCCTAACGCGAAACCCGTCCCAAGAACACCGAAAAAGAGTCCAGATACTTCTAAGAAAAAATGCTGCCACTTCTTGTCTGCGGGTTTCAGATGCATTGACCCGCCAAATAATGAGCTGAACATCATAATCCCTGTCGTCATAAATAACTGGAACTGTAACAAAGTTGTATTATCAGATTAATTTAATTATTTAACTACTGCTAGGAGTGCTAGGCAAAGCCATCTGTTATTTGTTTTTGTTCATATCTGGCCCTCAATAAGGTTGCGGTGTAATAAGAGAAGTGACCGGACTAAATTTGGCAGTATAAAAAGGTACTTACTCCCATTGTACACAGCATGACATGTACGTTCATCATAAATGGTAATTTAAACTTCAACGTGAAGAAAAACACTGTGAAAACTGTAGCTCCCAATAACAACATTACAAACGTAAACACACCTGAACCCCATACTTTACGATCATAGTCTACAAGTGTTGACTCAACTAATATTATTTTTACAGGACCGATAAATTCATGACGATTGGCTGCCGCTACCGCACCTCCCTTGCCTTGGCATTCGAGGTCACAGGTCCCGTTAAAAGCCATACTTTTAAATTTTCATAGAATACTTTCCTACAGATTTATATAAATACATTAAATTATTAACATAACTAATGCTGTAATAAAATGTGTGACATTTTAAAATAACCGTCAACCGAGCTGTCAACTGTTAACGTCACGTCAAGTCTTACCACAGACAGGGTTCGTAGATTATGTACACTACGTTTTTATAGCAAATAGGTAGATAGATATTATTCAACCAGATTGAAAAGTTCCCTTCATAAGCACGCAACATAAAGCCATTTTAATCGATCTTCAATGTTAAAATCTTGCGAACGCACGCTGAACAATTAATATGTGAAGAGAATCCAATGTTTTGCACACTGCCGGCCGGACGGACCCACGGGACGTTTCAGAGTTCCCCGTTGTGTCACAAACTTTTATGCAAACTTATTTACCTCAATTTTCAACTTTATACCAAAGGATTAAAGATTCAAAGACATACATAAACAAGTTTGTATATCAGTAATTCAGTTATGGGAGCGTGAAAAAGCGAATCGCAAGCGTACACATGGCGCTATCCCTTGTCGACGATGTCGCGCGGAAAGGCAAACTTCATTTTTAAATGAAAAAAAAAATGGACAAATTTTCAGCGTCCCAAACAAAAAATATACGATCACAAAACTTTTCAATTTTCAACTTTTTGTTAAATCAAAAAAGGTAGGCACAGTCAGCCCCAAAAAGATGTATGTCAGGTTCAAATTAAATTAGCTAGTGAAACTGCGCAGACGTGATTAGTATCGATATCTAACCATGATGAACCAGTGCTGGGGCTCTGTCTTGCATAGTGTCGCAGCATTATGCTAAGCGATGGCAGTTTTGCGTGGATGTGACACATATTTTCCCTCAACTTGTTTCATTTTTATTTTGTGTTCTTTTTTTTGCGTCATGTTTGCTGCAAATAAACGAGTTTTATTTCTTTCTTTTTTTCTGTGTGAAACGAATAAAATATGATTTAAGTATATTGGTGTCAACACATAGTGTGGTTCTTTGAAGTATGAGTTTATAAAATCTGTTTTTTTATTTGTTTTATCGTGTGTAGATATTGATACCCATCACGTGTGTGGAGTTTGCACAAAAAGAAATATATTTGGTAGTAGTAGTATTTGCTACTCCGTAAGTTCAATACCTGCGGTCGTTAAAGTCGTTGTCGTTGTCGTCAGGTCCAGTTGAAAACCAGCGTCAGGCGCTTATAGTTGTCTGGCATTTTTGTTGAACTGGGCGTTTTTGGCACAGCTCCCCTGCTAATTTCTTACATCGCATTTTACACTTTTTATTTGTTTTTTTGTCAGTTGGTGGCAATAGGGTCGCCCCCTATTACAGGGGACTTAAGACGCAGATATATGCCAGTGACCTTGAATGCTTGGCTTGCGTGTTCTGTACTGAGCTCACGCAACGCGTCGTTCGTCCAGACAGTAATAGCACTCGCCCATCAAGGAGCGCTGTCCCAAATTAGACCGATTATTAATTCATTATATAACACAAAACATATTTTAGTAAAACACGTATACCTACTAAAAGATCAATAATTAAATTATCTTTAAAATAGTGAAGGTTTCAGAGAAATACGCTTAATAGATTTTGCGTGATTCTCAGTTTTTTATCCGCGTTAGACATAACTTTACAAATTAATTTCACTATGTAATATGTATAAACATAATCTAAAATATGCCTATAAATAGAAATCATTAACACTACTAGTTTAGACGTGATCTTCAGTATAAAATCATTAAAAGTCGGTTATCGTCGCCTTAAACATAACTGGCGAAATGTGGGTGAGCTATATAGGTATCTAATAGGTAACCTCTCCCTAACCCGGGGAACACAGGCGTGCCTAGATGTTGGTATAAAAAGATTGACAAACTTCAACACCATTTGACCGATCACCATGATAGTTGGCACATATATGTATTTTTCCATGAAGATTTTGTCCGACCGAAATGTGTACCCTAAAGGTGCTGATTGACTTGTTGAGCATTCACTTGTAACAGAACATTGAGCTTTCGCCGTTTTTAATTTTGTCGAACTGAACAACGAACAGAGCCAAGCATAGTGCCAAACATCGCTACGAACATTTTCACGATCATTCTAGCGAACGCTCTGGTCAATGCTCGTCAAAAAAACAGGGATGCGGGGGGCGGCGGAACAATGACAAAATGGGTTGGCTCGGCAAAAAGCTCGAAGCAAAACTGTCCTTTAGAATAGTCATGCTCGCTAGAACGCTCGCTAAAATGCTCGCTAAAACGCTCCCGTTTATTTTTCTGTAATGTAACATTCGCTAGAATAATGAGTATTCTATACAAGTGAATGTTCAAGTTTATCAGCACCTAAATTCCTTTGTCGTCTGTTACGATCCCCAAACTAAGCGATGGTTAGTTTGTTGGTTGCCACACAGAAAATATGCTCGTTTAGAAATAATATACTACGCCCCACTTATTATTGGGCCAATATGACGCTCTTATATCGTAACAAAACGAAACTATTTTCCTATTGGTGCACCGTCGTATACATACTTCCGATAAACTAGTATATTTTAGTAGGTATTGTTATTGAGAGCCGGGGTTCGCGTGAATCCGGTAGTTATCATAAAAAGTAATGATGCTAACCGTCATATCAATATCCACAAATTGTTTTATTTTATGATAAAATCACTATCATTGTCAAATAGTGTGTGTATTAACAAATGGTGCAATAGATACCGGATACAGATATCATAATCAATTAGGACCATTATCCCACATACTCTTTGGAAAAAGTTAAATAATACTAAGTATTCTAATATTTAGTATTATTTATTATAGTAACAATATTCGGAATACAAGGTGTAAGGCACATCGATGCGCTAGCTGCTACCAGGAATTCAGTACTGGATTCTAGACCCACCAGTTAAAAGGCATCAGTTATTAAAAAAACAGCTGTTCCAAACAATCTGACCGTGTAAGTTTGTATGAAATACCTTTGTATGAAAAACCTAATTTCTATTTTGAAGTCAGTTCTCAATCATGGTATCAGTTTGCGGGTCGATGTCCCTTACACACCTCAACGTCAACCATGATCCGCTTAATAAATGATGACATACCAAGCAAGAAAATTGATCATTATTATTATTGTAAAAAGAAATGAAAGTGGCTCGAAGTTGTTCTTTCTGTGTACAGAGCCAGGAGCCCTCCTGGACAGTTCACCTAGTCGCATATGGGATGCCGGGAGCCCTCGCGGCGGGCTCATTTTAAATATAGGTTTTTCTTAACGAATACAGCATTATAAACCGAGAAAATAAAGAGTACCATTCAGTCACAACTTTACTCCCTTACCTTACCTTTCAAATAGACTTAGTCTAAATCTCAGACCAAATTAAAAACCAAGACAGAACTCTGGCAACAGTGACGTGAAGCCGGTTTCGTAAACATGTTTGTACTTCGTGAGGTGTAGTTCGGTTGTAAATGGTTGTAAGTGTGAGCGAGTATGCACAGAGCGGAGGTGTAGTTTTGGCATGCTGCAACGTATTGTTCGCGGCGCTATGTCTTGGTTTTTTATTAGGTCTGTGTTCTGAATCCACCCTTATTTTAATAAACACGTAATTACGCCGGGACAATCCGAAAATGACCAGCTTTGTGTTTGTAATGCTCATTCGGGGATGAAGCCATAATCCCCAACAAAATGACTCCACCTCAGAGATTCAACCTTCTCCTGACAAAACGATACGACGCCTCGCCTACCACCATTACCTTTTATTACTGCAAAGGTACACGAGTTTGCTTTTTTGACGTATAAATATAAGAAATTGTCGTAATAAAAGTGAATATCTCGGGTCGCCTTAATACAAAGAACAATTTGTTTGAACCTAAAAAGTGTCGCAGAAAATATTTTGGAGTAAACAGCGCTTGTAAAATTTTTATGTTTGTGGGATGAGGTAACAATCTGGTTTGTAAAAAGAAGTAGTATTTGCGCTTTGGTTGGCACAAAAGATTTAAAGTTTCGTTGATATCCAACTGAGCTTTGGGTCTCTGGGTATTTTTTTTTTTTTTTATATTCTAGGAGTAATCAAACCTACTTACGTTCCTCAGGAGCTAAGTAAAGTTTATTTTATCAAAACCATTCCGCATCCGACCGCAGGAGGCAACTGCAGGCGAGGCGGCGTGTCGCCGCGACACGACTGGTTTCTATGAATTTCTATGAAATACCTTCCGTAGCTAGCGACATGTCGTTGGCAGTGACAGGCGACACGTGCAGCCCAACCGCAGACCAGTAGTGCCGCCAACGCTCGAGCGATAGTCACGTTTTTTATTTTCCATCAACCGACTTGAATACGGGCAGTTGCCGCCTGCGGTCGAGTTCGGAATCATGACTGCAGCGAAATGACGCCGCAACATGACGCCCCGTCACGTCGCCTGCAATTGCCTCCTGCAGTCGGGTACGGAATGGTACCTTGATTCTATAAAAAGGGACGTTCCGATTTTCTCGAATTTGAGAATTTCCCTGGAAACATTTCCAATTTTCCTTTCTTTAAATACCTGACTCGGACTCTTACAAACATTTTTGCCAAATCAGTCCAGCCGTTCTCAAGTGATGCGCTTACCAACGAACAACAACAAACCTAATGCAAAGCAAGCCTTGTTTTATTCTTCAAAATCGAACTCAATGTATTCAGCATACAACGCTAGTTTAATATTAGATTTGGAACCGTCTTACAAAGCCGGTTACTAATCGAATAACACTACATTTGTCTTAATCACTGCAGACATGCCATGCATGCATGCTAAATTAAACACTGATAGACCAAACACAAACTGCAATCGTAAGTATGTGTGCAATCTACGTAATAATATGATATTACGTCCCTGTTCCTCCTTTGACTGCAGAAAGTCGAGTAAAAGCGATATGACCACGGAAAATACGAAGCCAGACACCAATAAACATTGAAACGTTTATCAAATTGCAATAAACTCGAACACTATGATACACAAACACTAGCAATTGTAAAACCCTTATAAATTCCAGATAACATTACGTAACGCTGTACAATAAACATTTAAAAATATGACCACGATAAACGCATTTTAAACTTATTGATAACCCGGTGGAATCAATTACAAAAACTGTACCATAAAATACTAAGCGAAGGAATTAATTCGATTGGCAAAGCAATTACGGCCAGTCACGATGGCCAGTGATTCATGATCTTCATTACGACGTAAATCATTTATGGTGGACGTGTGAATTTACATAGGGCCTACAAGAATTTCTATAAACATGCAAATTGATAAGGTGCAAAATTTGCGATCGCCAACGTGACATCGTCGCGGTATTTATTTACTTATCATACGGCCCAGCTACGGTTATTTATTGAAGTTGAACGTTCGTGCAGCTACTACATTTTATATCTTTGTAATCAATTGATATATTTTGAGGGTTCGGCAAATAAGATTCAGCTGCTCTGTTTTTAGAAGTCAGAATCAGGAAATCGAGCTTATAAATTATTTTTCAACAAATTTCCACAAAAAATGCATTTACGAACCCTGTATACATTGTTCGAAAATTAAAAATTACGCACCATACCACGGAATGTGCGGTAAAATAGCTACTCTTACCTAAGTACCTGTTTTACTGCATACTCCGTTTTATGGCACCGTGCGTATACTTTACGGTTTTTTTTAATTTCCACAAAACAATCTATAAGAATTCCACCAAGGAGTCTCACATTACGAGAATAAATAAGCTGAATGTCGAACCTCCCTGGAAGCGCTTTTGCTCAATACGTTTGACTCACTTTAATAGTAAAGAGAAAATGAGACGAAAGCTGTAGTTTTAATTTTCACCACGCCCAAATGGCGCTACTTGCAATTTCGCGCCATTTTCATATTAGAAACGTCATAGATTGTTGCGACTTTCCGACCGATATTTATAAACAAAATAATAATATGAGTTAAAGCAAGGAATCCGATATTAAAGCTTTGTGCAGACCAGCGCGACTTGTCGCGCGACGCGACACCGGTTATTGTTATACCGTCAAGTTTTCTTAGAAATTGCATTGTTCGAGTCGCGTCGCGGCGTCGCGTCGCGCTGGTCTGCACGAAGCTTTATATGGAATCTACTCCACCTGATGCTCAATCATTCTCTGAAAATGTCTTTATGGCTTATTTAAATTAATTACGTGTGAAGTATCCGTCCTCAATATATTCAATGTTAAAAACCCCTGGCCTAGGTATCTTTATAATTTATCAATTGCTATAAAAAAATTGTTTTATGAAAAGTTTGTTTCATTAACGATTGTACGTACTGTTTTCTCGCAAATGTATTGAAAAACGTTGTATGACAAACGTGCGGAAACTGGTATTTACAAACTCGTGATTATGATAAGCCCTCGACTGTCTACTTGTAAAAACCAACTTACCGCACTAATATCATAAATAACTACATATTATTATGTAGGCTTCGATTAGATAGTGGTATACGCCTGTAATTGACACGGATCTTATGTCTGGAGTAAGCATAAGTCGTTATCTAATCGGATCCGAATTGACGTCATTTAATTTTTTTAATATTTACAGCTACACACACAACATTTTCAAAAAAGTTATTTATTTTCCCTCGCTATAAATAAATGCTCGTTCACAATGTATTACCTACTGAAAGCTTTTATTTCAATTATTTGCTTTGTTTTTCATTTAAAGTAAAACTAAATAATGTTAAATTAGATTATTATCATTGGCACAATGCATAAATTTAGCATGCACGATTTCAAACGTGAGTGTCTTTCCCAATTAATAAATTGTGTTTAGGTCACCTTAAGATAAACTACGTAATATTATATTATCATTTTAATTATCGCTAGTCCAAAACATATCGCATGTAATACCTGATAATATCACTTTATCAGTGTCACGTAGGCAATTGACTGTCTTTTTAAAATCTGTGCTTAGTAATGCAAGTCCAAAGTGATATATTACCAAACTTGTTGCTTAATCAGTTTATTTATTTATTTATTTTATTATTTATGTACACACAGTAAAATACATACAGATAAGACATAATTATAATTTTAAGTGCAAAAGAACTGCTTATTTCCTAAGAAAGTTATTTTACTTAGGATGCATCATTGCATATTAATCTCAGACTCTATTATATAGAGTCTTTTTTTTTCTTTCTAACTGAACAGACAGCTGTGCTGCTGGGGAGTTTGTTGCGCCACTTCTTCTTCCCAGCTAACGCACTAGGAAGTGGTGAAGGGCGTTTTGGGGGACTGTCTTATGTAATTTTGACGTTCGAAAAGTGCTGATTATCAGCCTAGTTTGAATAAATGACTTTTGAATTTTGAATTTGAATTTAATTATGAGTATTTCCGGCAACTTTGGTAAAAACCCTCACTACTGTAACTTTGTCTTATGATCGATCCCAATTTAGAATCGGTTACAAGTACAAGCACTGTCTTATTTGTTTGTATTATTATTAAGTGGACACGCGGTCACGTGGTCCTTGGTATTCATTCCATAGTAAAGTATTCCTCAGTTTTCTCCCTAGGTGATGATACTAGTACCAATATTTTTATACGATATAATTTATTTATATCTACCACTGCCATGCCCTATGTTTTGTTGTTTTTTTTTATAAAATCGTTTTAATAATGATGTAGATTATTTATTATAATTATAGACCAAATAAATTATGATTTTAGGTCACCCAATGATACCATGTAGATATTATCGTTCTTCTCTTAGCAAACCCAAAACTGAGTTACTCGAAACATTCCACTTTGCTCTACCAAGCTGCCCCACTGGTGGGGCAAAGTGGAATGCCTAAAATGTTGAAATTTAACAAAATTAATTAATTGACGTTAAATGGATAATGCAGGGACCATTATCAAAACCCAAATTTACCTATATCTTCAGACTATTATCTTAGATTAGCTCATGCATAGATTACAACAAAATGATTTAATTGAATTACCTTTTTGGCCCTGAAACTCTAAAAGATAAATCGAGTCGGAATCGCGCACCAATTCGGAATTACGTGTGACTCCGGATTTTTAATTTATGTCTGTGATATCTTGTTTATACCTTTTTAGTTGGCGTTTTCGGGTGGTTTGGTTATAGTATTTATAAATTTTATTAAAATTATTTAGAGGGGTTATAATATATAAATATATATTTCTGAAATGTGTTATTAAGCCCTTTCATTTATGCCCAACCTGGAAATATTTTTTTTATTTCAGTTCATGGCTTTGTCCTCTAGAGGGCGCCTTATTCAATTTAATATGACGTCACATAGCCTATGCCTAACCAGCGAATGATCAAGACGCTTCCATTTGTCAAATTATGATAAGTAGTTTAGAAGTTATGAGGGAATAGCTGAACATACATGTACAATATGCATACCATACCTACACACCGTTCAAAATCATAACCCTCTTTTTTGCTTCACCGTAGTTGGGTAAAAAATAGATCTACTATTAGGTGACTGTTAATGAGAAATACCGTGTGCTGACAATCTACTGTTAAATTATTTTAGTGATAGATGTTCGTCAGGAATAATATGTAAGAATGCATCAGTAAGTGTATCAGTGTTGTGCCATTAGGTAGTATATGCAGGATCGCAGGCGTTCATAAACTGACAAAAAACGAATAAGTTCGCAAGCAATGGGACTTTGCTAATGAAGGCTGCGGGAATCGACCTCAGGACGAGCTGGTTCTCACACGGATACCTGTAGGTCGGCGTCGCTTGCTCCCATGTCCTGTCTCTCTACTACGGTGGTATGGTTCAGTCCCACCTTATCCCCAGGGGTATGGCCAGGGGTATGGTGGGTCCGGAATGTCCCTGTATTACGGGTATAAGAATACCCTGACTGAGACCAAAACTACAAACGTAATATACAGGGACGTTTTATAAAAATATGGCTGTTTTTAGGGTTCCATAGTCAACAAGGTACCCTTACAGTTTTGCCATATCCGTCTGTCTGTGTCTGTCCGCGGCTTAGCTCAGAGACTCTTAGTACTAGAAAGCTGTAATTTGGCATGGGTATACATATTAATCACGCCGACAACATTTATTTAAGGTACCTCCCTTGCACGTAAAGTAGGGATGATACTTTTTCTGTCGTCTATCCTATGGCGTGGCGTAACGTTAGATAGGCCGTTCAAAATATTGTGGGTCTGTGACAACCATTTTTTGATTTAGGGATCCGTTTTCGTAATATTAAGATTTCAAGTGCTATTTTTTGTTACGAGTCATGTGTCCCCCGACTTTTTTTTTTTTTTTATGTTTGGGTAATTATCAAATAACTTCGCCCACTCTAAGCGAAGCGGGAGGGCGTGTCAGAATCTTACTGACTAAAACCCACCCGTGTTCCTACAGTATTGCCTGTACGTTGCCAGGGGCCACGGTATCCCTTTCGGACTTTCCCGCGACCCCGGCAGGCATCGGTCCTAGCAGACCCCTTCTGTTGTGCGTGGAACACAACGCACCGTTGACCTGGGCCTAATCCTTATCGGACGGCGAGCTACCCATTGCTCACCGTCCGCAAGCCCGCGCCTACGGTGGCCGGGAATCGGCCTGTGATTCCCGATACCCAGGATGTCTCCTGCGGCGGCTAGGGGCGTGAGGGTGCGAAATTTGCTTCTCCCTCACGCGTTCCGCCTCCTCCTTCCCGAGCATTACTGCTTTGCAGAAGGAGGTGACGGCTTCCCACGCCCTCTCGCTCCGTACCACAGCCTGGACCAGGGCCGGACGCGAGAGATCGGTGAAGTGTCCCCCGCCCTGCCAGCTAAATGATTGTTTCTTGGCTATGTGAAAAACAATTCACGGCAGTAGTATATATAACGAATTTAAAAGGAAAACTATCACAGCTAAGTAGGCTTTACGAGTTAACGAGTAATAATCTACCAGCTTACATTAAATACAGTTAGACGGGAGAAGCAGAACAAACTTAACATTGTGGTTGAAAAACATGTTTCAACCACAATGTTAAGTTTGTTCTTAGGTTTGACACTCACTTGGCCGATTTTCTTGTATATTGTGGTGTCTTACAACTTCCGACTTCCACGCGAACGAAGTCGCGGGCAGAAGCCAGTAATTAATATAATTATCATTATCAGTGTCGGGTAATTATCTTTCTACACTTAGATAGTATATAAATTTAAAACACATTCGACAAAAATATGCAAGTGACATTCGACATAAATCCAGTCTAAACTTGTTTCTGCTTTTTTACTTAGGGTGCATATTCATGAATATCTCCGGAAAACTTCGGAAAAACTCTTTACGGAAAATGTAAATATATGAGCTGTGGACCCTCCCACATTAGAATCGGTTAAAAGCATTGTCTTGTTTTCCCGCGCAACGAGATGTTGGGGTCTTAGCGGCTTTCAAGATTCCTGGAAGTTGCTGAAAGTTCTCTCACATTTGTGCTTTCCGTTTAAACGATGTATCGTCTTTGGAACAACATTCCCATGGTTCTGAGTTTGATAAAGTATCTATTTTCGTTTTTCCGAGCTTGATTAACAGCGGTGTTTATGCCAAACTTACGTGAAGGGCCTAACGACGTAACACTTTTTGTTGATCACCAAGCCTAACTTGGAAAATGCTCTCAAGAATATACTGTTTATAACATCGATGGAATGGGCCGCATACACAATAAAACAACTAGTCCCTTACTGAATAACAAACATATAAATAAAGGAAACTTATTACAAAAAAAAACTAACTTCGAAAAAAACACTTTTTTTTTTTTTACTAGTCTACGCTGTCCCCCTCGTCCTCCTTCCAGTTTTGACGGAACCTATCCAGCTCGTCCCGCCATCTCCTACGTGGTCTGCCGCGACCCCGCCTCACTATGTCAGAGCACCAGTTCTGTGCTATTTGGGCCCACAGTTTGTCCGGCATGCGGCAGACATGTCCTGCCCAGTCCCATTTAAGTTGGGCAGCCTTTTGAGCCACGTCAGCAATTTTTGTTTAAGAGCGCAGTATTGTGTTTCGAACGCGATCCGTTAATTTAACTCCTAGTATAAAAAACACTATAATGTGAAAAATAACTTTATTTTCGGAAGTCTTTCATTTTGAATTTGGTACCAACCCCACACAAATTCGAATATCACTACCTGCAGTGCTATTCTGTAACCATCTCACCGTGAAAACTTAGGTGAAGTGAGCATGGAGTGAGCTGTCAATAGTGTCAATCTCTAGCATTAGGTGGAATGACAGCACAAATAACAGTGACAGAACTTATAATATAACATCATCTACATAGTCATTATTGAAGCTAAATGAAAAACTACCCAAGCCAACTTAATATTTAGGGACCATCGCGCAAGCTTCTTGAATGAAAAAATCGGTCCACAATTGACGAAAATATCGATGAACATACATAAAAAAATACATAAAGTCGAACATAGAACCTCGTCCTTTTTGGAAGTTGATTAACAAAACAACCAGTCCCTTACTGAATAACAAACATATAAATAAACCCAGCGAGTTTGGCGATATTTTAATGATGATCAAACAATCTGCGCAACACTATCCAAGCGTCACCATGATTGTTGCTATAAATCTCACCGCGTGTTTCAACAATAATTGCATCCATAAACTTCACAGTTGACATGCAAAAAGTAATAAAAATCCGTCCGAGCACAGCTTTAGTGCACTATAGTTGTATGGAACTGCGTATAAACTACGGTTGCGCGTCGATAGTTACATTGTCAGCTGATTTGTGCATTGTTAGCTTTTGTTGTGAGCTTGCAAACTATATCAGAAGCTGTTCAACAAAAAGTAGAATAGAAATAGGTTTTCATGAAAACACAACGCCCAATAGGCTTCCCCAAATAGATAGCGTGTGTAAGATTATTCATATTTATTGGAGAATATTTAATTGTATTGATCAAATTATTGATTGTTAACAACTAAATCACAGTATGAACGTCAGCTGTCAGAATGATAGATGACATTGACGTATGGAAACGTTCCATTTCAACAATATTTTAATAAATGTAAATTAATGTTTAATGAATAGCAAGGTTGTAAAGTTTGATTTGCATTTTTATAATTGATATTTCATAGACAGATGTATTATATAAATAGTTTTTAATGTGACTCAAAAGGCTGTTTCATAAACAACGATTCCAGAATTTTCGAACAAGTCATGACTACACCATATTCATAGGAAGTACCTACATACAAAGTAAATAACTAGGTACTTAACCATCCTGACACTCAAAAATTGATAGTTAAGTGGATATAAATACCTATAAATGTAGTTTTTAATCCACTTTCTAACACGTGTATTTTTTCCCAAGAGTACCTACCATACATACTTACAAAGTTATTTTAGCCCTGCATTTAACCAGTAAGGCAAGCCACCGCACCAAGTGATGTGAACAACTCGACATTCAAGAGAAACTCGTTTCAAAATGTTTCCAACGCATTGTTTCAAGAGAATATCTGAAATATAGAGCCAACCCGATGAAATAACGCGCACATTGTGGAAACTATTCTTAACAATAAAGGTCTTTGATTAAGCCGCACTCCGTTCGTGGTACACCCAATCTAAACTGTACGAGACGGAATAAAAACGTACGTCTGACAAAGAACGTTACATTAACTTTGCCAAGTCTATAACAGCGTCGTTCGCCTCCAATTTGCGTACACCCTCTGTTCAAGTTCCAAAGCGGTTTTTGTTTCATTAAGTTCGCTACTCTAGGCTCGAGAATATAGGTCCTAGGCCATTGTTGTCTCGTCTCATTGTGATATTCAGGCTAGTGGCAGTCAACGAGCAATTTTCTCATTCGCCATTATGCGCTGTTATTATTCTCATTGTTTGAGACACATACATATTGTCTTATTAACGTACGCTCTAATGCGCCAGAATAGTGGCGTTGAATAGAAAACTATTGCGGGTTTGTTTTAGAAATAAAGGATGTGTTTTTTTTAAAGGCGGAGTACTTCATATTGGAATATATAGAAAAACAAGTTTTTACTATCCATGAAATTGGCTTTAGTTGACAGATCATTTTATGGTTTTAATGTTTGAATATGATTTCGCGCATGTGGCCGCCGCAGCTGGCGCATACATGATGTAATCTGGAGGTAAAATTCTACACACTCTTCACAGTAAATCAGGCTATATTTCGGCAATAATGGGTCTAATGTTCTTAATTCAGTTTCTGGTTTATCGGCGTAGACATGCGACTTTACATATCCCCAGAGAAAATAATGTAATGGCTTCAAATCGCACGAACTATGATTTTACCATTAATGAAATTAGTCGCTCGTCAAATGTTTCTTTCAGTAAATTAAGCCAATAAAAAAAATATGCTTTCAGTAAATGAGGCCTTCGGGTCAACCGCGGTGGCCACATGCCTGAAATTATACAACGTGTTATTTTTGATATCCCATAACTTAGGGTATTAATGAGACCATGTTAAAGAATCAACTAGTATATGAATTATTTTTCATAACTTTTTTTCATAAAAAATAATTCAACAAAGTTACGATTTATTTATAATATGTAAAACACTTCCGTGAAACATGACAACGTCGCATTTTCTTAGCTTTAAGTATGAATGATTGGTTTTAATGAAAATGATTTAATCGTAGTTATCAATGAAATATTATGTTAATCATGATTGATGTTATCTTCGAAACTACGTATTTCGTATTTTTGGAACACTAAACTTATTGTAGGATTTTTTGTATTATTTTTACATAGAGTTATGATACATCAAAATGAACACGATGCATACAAACATGAATCCCATAAAATTATCAGTCAAATAAAAACACTTTCATGGACTTTAAAAAAAACTGTGTTATATTTGAATTTAAACTTCTACAGTTCTACGCCTCTAAAAAAACACCCGTTAAATTGCAATTCAGGTGTTGTGCCGCTAAAATGTTGAGTTTATACATTGCAACTGAATTCTGAAAATTTAGTTTTTAGTTTAATACATATTGAGTTAGTCACATTTATTATCGATTCCTCGACTAGTTCCTTTAAGCAAATTCAACAGACTATGATCTCCTTTTTAGAATGACTTGATGACGACTCGGACACAATAATATATTCGGACACCGTGTCCGATTGACATATTTTAATTTCAATATTTTCTTCACTAACAATTCGGACACCATCAAATTATCGAAGCTGTTTATGACAGACAGATAAAAAAAAAAAATAGTATGTGAAAAAAAAGCGATACCAAAACTATTTTAAGGTGACTTTAAGGGCCGATCTTTCCGTAATAAATTGCTTTGTGGAAGTGTATCTAAGTCACCACATTAGAGTATATTACATAGGTACATGTTAAAGAAAAACCATTCAAAACGTATATTTAGTATAAAAATCAATATCTTATAAATATTGGTTTATGTTAATCTACAATATAATCACATAAAAAAATATCTCGACAACAGTCACATCGATTGATTTAGCATTAATTATTATTAAAAAAAGTAATTACTCAGAATGTACAAAAATCATAGATAATAGTCAGTTCAAACATAGACTAAATGCTATATAACTACTACATATTTGTTAGTTTTACTAAAAAAACAATACAAATCTTGAACAAAATAAAATAACCTACAGCAATCACAGTATTTCCCACAGCATTTGGCAAAATATTCAAAAAAACCTATAAAAACGAATAAAAAATTCCTGAAGAAATTCTAAGCACAGATTTTTTTATTAAAAGTCACTAAATAACGATCATAAAAAAAATAAAACTTAATGCCAGATCAATCAATGTGACTGTTGTCGAGATATTTTTATGTGATTATATTGAATGATTATTGTTTTTTTTTTCAACATGTATGTAATATAGTCTAATGTGGTGACTTACAGTGATACACGTCCACAAAGCAATTTATTACCGAAAGATGCCGCCTTAAAGCCACCCTAAAATAGTTTTGGTAACGCTTTTTTCCACATATTAAATATTGAAACTTTTTTATCTGGCTGTACTAAACAGCTTCAATAATTCAAACAGCTTTCATTATTGGTGTCCGAATATATTATGTCCGAGTCGTCAGCAAGTCTTTACAAGATTTAGATTATCTTTCCACAATCTATAAACGTCTACTCTTTCTATATAGTCGGTATCTATGAGGAGCTTTTTCCGTTTATTATTTTTAAGAGTTATTTCCCCTCTGACCCGGTGCTATCGTTAGTGGGGCGGCGACCCCCAGGTGCCATCCTTCATTAATCTTATTCCCTTGCGCGGAACTCGAAGAATCTTAATTTTAAGTTTCGACGCTCCTCTTTATCAGAACTATGCGAAAAGAATCCTCCGAAGGTATTCATTATAACGAGATAAGGGAGAAGGGAAATTTTTCATTGTTTAAAATTTCCCTTCGGCTGTTTGTTGGGGAACTGTTTGGGTTTTATTAAACAGTTTTTAATCAATCCTCATTTTTTCAGTACCTATAAAATTTTCCGAAAAATCAGTAAGTCATCGAAAAATAGAAACTAAATACATCCTAACAGAAAAGTTACTTGGACACAGAACTGTGCCAATACTTAGCAACTAACGTAAAAGTGTGACTCGCGGTTGTAACTCACTAATCTTGTCGGAGATAAAATAACGAAAGTGGTGGGTAGGTACATCTTTAGTTAGCAACATTAAGACGGCATCTAAAGGTGCTCGAGCATGTCTGAGAGCCCAACTTTGACCGGTGCAGGGAAACCGTAGCGTCTTAATGAACTTCTAAAGTTCACCCCAACATTCCCAACGATACATAAAGGAACTTACGGCTTAGATAATAAGTTTGTAATTGCTATAGCGACTCCTGAGTGATGTTAAATTTCGTGGTCAGTGCAGAGTTGTAGTTGCGGTTACATTGGCTTTATATTAAACAGAGATGTACAACACTACTGATGTATAAAGATATAATGTACATTTGGGAATAATTTAGATTGAGGATTATGTTCAGCCACCCATCAACGTAGCTCTATAATTTTTTTATGGTTATTAGCGGAAAACTGTATTAGTAACATCCTTTATGTAATCTTCAGCTTTCTATAGACTTTTCACGTTTCTCACGATCTAAAGATTTTTTTGATAAACTGGGGTTAACTTGAAGAGATTGTCGGTAACCGAATCCATGCCTAAAAGTGTGGGTGTAAATAATATTGATCCTTTTTTTTCCAATGAAACTAAAAAGAAGTAAAGGCTATTCCTTTTATTTTCCAATTTTCCAATCAATTAAATGGCGTAGCATTAGCGTTAGCAAATAAAATCTGTATTACGCTGTAAGCTCTGAGCTTCAGAACTACCCACATTGTGTCCCAAGTGCTCCGTTCTCTTTCATTATATAAGTGCTTTCTAAAAGATAACACTAAAGGACTCGGCGCCTTGAAACACTAAAAGAGCAATATCGAGGAATCGTTTCGATATTCTGTTTTACTTATCAAAACAATGGAACTGAAATTCGTTACCTACCTTCAAGAACCATTTATTACTTCAACCTATTTCGATTTTCTTTAATAACTTATTATTTTGTCTTCTAAACAATTCGCAAAAGACTTAATTTATTAACAACAAGTTTATTGAAAATTTGAATTTCAGTTGGAAGTATTCAAATAAGCAAATCAAAGCACTCAATTTGTAAGTGGGGCTCCAAATTAACATCTTCAGATACGTTTTCTGATCCATTTATTTACATTTCCATCTGATACTTTTGGAACAGACCATACATACACACATGCCGAACTCATAACTCCTACATTAGCCGTGATCGCGTAAAAATAATGGCCCCAATACAAACACTCCGAGTAAAATCCTGACATTACGTGGTTATATCGTTAAATTTTATTATTCTCACTTATAGTAACGCGATATTTATGACATAGGAGAAAAGGCCTTCAAGTTTATTGTTTCATGCTTGAGAAGAGACGATGAATAAACTTGGCAATTTATGCCAGCTGTAAAGTTAACAGTAACAGTAAACTCAAATAACAATCGCGCAAATCTTCAAAGCTATTCACTGCGTTCTAATTGTCAGTTGCCTAGAATTAATTGTTGAGAGGCATTGGTACATTTTGTTTGATGCAAAATAATTTGTAAACAAATTTACCAAAATACTATTTCTCTTATTGCTGTCAGCACGTGTGTGCAGTATTGTAAACGGTTTTGTTTTATGGTTATTCTCGTTTACTCATAAATCGGCACGAACAATATGACACACGTGTCGTGGTAAAAATGTTAGCCAATCAGCAAAGCTGTGCTGCCTGCTCAGGATGAGCACTTGTGGAGGCTTTGAAAGAGAAGGTAACCGAGCCTTCTGTCCAAAATTGTATTAAGATAATTAATCAAGTCATTAATAAATAATAAAAATAAAATAGGTCCTAAAATAGATCCCTGTGGAATGTACATTAATATCATTATATGTCGTACTTTAATCTATTATGACGTAAACGATTTACGTCCGTTACGTGTAATATTAGATTATTTTATCTATTTCCATAATCTTAGGCTTATATATACCTTCAATAATTTATCTATTCATTCCGTCTACAATCACTATGATAAATTGATTCGCTAATAATGATGTCTGGACTTGTTTTAGGGTTCCGTACATTCATGTAACCGTATAATAGATCTATTATAATCATTTCAGGCATAATTATATTAGTTACATATTTATGTGGGTATCTAGTACGATTAGCCGTATTTCATTGATGGCCATCAAGGTCGACATTTTCACTGATTACAGAAGAAAAACACCAGCAGTGCTATTCTGTAACCATCTCACCGTGAAAACTAAGGTGAAGTGAGCGTGGAGTGAGCTGTCATTCCAAAAGGATTGACACTATTGACAGCTCACTTCACCCAAGTTTTCACGGTGAAATGTTTACAGAATAGCATGGCTGGTGCGGAAACACTCAGGGGGCCTACCACCACTTCTAAAGCAGTATTACTTTAATATTACTTTAGTGTGGGAAAAAGATGAAGCTCTAAAGGACGTATAGCTCCATCTCTTCCCCCACTGAAGTAAGATTAATATAATACTGCTTTAGAGGTGGTGGTAGGCCCCCAGTTATGCGAGTATGACTCGCACTGGGCCAGTGTTGGTCTATAATTATAAACGCATAACTGAGGGTTAGGTTAGGATTAGTGCACACATACTCAACTATACTCCATTTGAAATAATATTAGACATTCAAATAAACCTTTTTTACAGTCCGTTCAACCGATTTTGACTTCAATTGCGTTGGTGTTATGACAAATGACAGCTGCAGTAACCAGTTGGCATTGCAACCACTTTTTGTAGTTACAACACCAACCGTTGAGCGGACTGTAAAACAAGTTTATTTAAATGTCTAATCTTATTTCAAAAGGAGTATAGTAGAGATAATATTTTAAACTGATTCTTTTAATAAATATTAACAATTACTACGCCTGGTACGGAAACCCTCAGTTACGCGAGTAAGACTCTCACTTGACCGGTGATGGTCTATAATTATAATCTATTATATATATGATAGGATTAGTGCACACATACACAACTAGTAAAGATAATATTTTAAACTGATTATTTTAATAACTATTACTAAATGTTTTCACGTGCAGTAATCGTGGGCTAGATAATTCATTGTGATTGTGAATGGGCATTATTTTAGAATAAATAATTTAAAGCCCAGTGACAGCTACAGTGACTGATTACCTTGTTGGTCTAGTGGTCGCAAGGATCCTGGGTTCGTTTCCCTGGCCGGGCAAAGTGTTACTGGGTTTTCCATTTGGAATTCCACAGTAAAGCCCGGAGTCTGGATTTGTGCCCGGTTAATGGCAATAGGCTCGCCCTCTGTTACATGGGACTTAACATTTTCGACTCCTCCTATTTTCATAGAACTCATACGCCATGCCGCCGTACATATTGGAAGTGAATCCTTTAGGAGGGTTGCCGGCATTACGTTAGCGCTAAAGGACGGTCGACGGCATTAGGTTTTATTAAAACCGTGTTATAAACCACTGTAAAACGAAGTAAAATTGTGTTTTATACCGCATGACTTTTTTTACCGTCTCGAAAAAAATAGGGTGTAATAGGTGAACGGAGTAGAAGCCTATGGCATAGAAATTTTAATGTTTTAATTTTTTTCAATAACCTAGAATGAAATTGATTTATCGATAAATACCAAGCATATAAAGTGAACTTTTCATTCCAGAACATTAAAAATAGAAAATAAAAAATAACCCTACCCTCATACGC
This sequence comes from Agrochola circellaris, assembly GCA_914767755.1. Lineage (NCBI taxonomy): Eukaryota > Metazoa > Arthropoda > Insecta > Lepidoptera > Noctuidae > Agrochola > Agrochola circellaris. The sequence continues at coordinate 8,902,934 of OU611853.1, forward strand.
ACCCTACTAGATGCGCGGAATTTATGATGGATAGTTTTCATGTTTTTTTAAGGATATTTGAAACTTTTTTTTTTTTTTTTATTGAAAAAAATTAAAACATTAAAATTTCTATGCCATAGGCTTCTACTCCGTTCACCTATTATACCCTATTTTTTTCGAGACGGTAAAAAAAGTCATGCGGTATATAGTTTCCAACCTTAAATTTTTGTGAATATTTGTAAACCGTGAACAAAAATTAAAACCGTTTATTCACAAACAATGACTTTTCAAAATACTTATATTCACCCGAGCTGCTAAGCAGTTTGTTGGTAGGCGTAGCCTTATTAGTTGGTACTTATAGGTACCTACTTATTTTCTACCCAAAATTTACATCATCGGAACTTAAAAGTAACATAACATAACACGAGCTCATTTATATATCGCGATTTATAGCAATCGACGTCTTAGTTCAACGGCTACATCACATCAGTTTTGTCTAGGTAGGACTGCTCAATCGTCGAAGCCGAATAACTGGGCTTTTGATATAAATTTATACCGCTAATGCACATTCTAGTGGCATGGATTATTAAGATGATGATTCTTGATCTTAGCAACCCATCACTACGCTCATGGGCCTATTCCAGCGGTCGGTGATTGCAGCTCCAAGATGTTTTACGATGGTAGACATGGCGAATATTCCGTCAACAGATGCAACAAAGGGGGTAAATATCGCATGTCGCATTTCACAAGCATTTTAATATTTCTTCTTCAGCGGATTTTAGTACAGAGGCAACAGGGCGTGATATAAAAAGGAGCGTCAGTCTCTAAGACACGAATATCAAATAACGCCTCCCTCTGAGCATCCCAAACGCCTCGACAGGAAAGGTGTCCGCGTAGTCCGCATTCTTTGACTACGTTTCCCCATGCGTGTTGACATAAGTCGCAGAATAAATCCTTAATTTCATTGTCACCACCCTTTTTACAACACAGATCATGATCAACGTTGAAATCATCGCAACTACAGCCATCACATGATATTGGCGTAGAGACTGGTAATCTTTGGTTACGAAATGCAAGTGCATCTCTGAACTCTAATAGGAATAAATCGAAATGGTCTTTCTTAGTTGGTATGTTAGTCAGTTAGAGGATTTTGTTTTCATTTTTATCGAAATTGATCGTTCAATCGCTCTTCTCTTTATAGGGGAGACTTTGACCAAGGTGGTGTCCAAGAGTTCGTCATCGAGAGTGTTTTTCTCTTTGCAGCTTTCTTTTTCTGCAGCTTTAAGGGTTTTATGATGTCATGAGGGTCTATATATGTATTTTCTATCAAAGCTCTTGAGAGGATTGTACAACCTTATTTTCTAATTACACTTTTTAACACATTATTTTTAAAAGATGCTTTTGCAAGACGAAAAGCTTTACCATACATTCGATCAAACAATAACAAAAATATTTATCAGGTGAATCGACAACCCAATAATGAATGATTAGCGGAATAAAGAAAGAAAGTACTATCAAAATTCAGTGGAGACCGGTAATCGATTCGGGTCAATGTCAGCAACATCAATCATTGGCTGGGGGCTTCGTAAAAACTGAACGTACGGATCGCTTCGGAGCCTCACTCATATATCACTCGTCCACTCGTCACTTTTATGAGATTGGCGTAACTTACGGCCTGTAGCGGACCTGTGAAGCAATCAAAATGGCCGCTTTATAAATTCCGTGGAAAACCAGCGACAATTGGAGAGGAACAATGAGTGGGTTTCACTTCGTAGGTCGTAGTGAGTGTGAAATTATTTTTTGTAAATGTTTAGGCAAAGTTACCTCAGTCATATATTACTCGTCCACTCGTCACTTTTATGTGATTGGCGTAACTTACGGCCTGTAGCGCAACAGTGAAACGTAACTTACGGCCTGTAGCGGTACTGTGACGTAATCAAAATGGCCGCTTAGTAAATTCGGTGGAAAACCAGTGACAATTGTAGAGGAACAAGGGGTAGGTTCTAGTTTGTAGCTTGTGTGTGAAATGCAGTGTTTTTGAAAACTGTTTTGGCAAAGTTAATAAAGGGACTTTATAACACCGTATATTTTTTCAGAGTGTGTGTAGTAGGTACACTCTGAAAAAACATACGATGTTATCGAGGTAGGTACCTACCTCAATAAAGAGTATTCGATATTTTTTGTTTGTGATGTCAGCACAATATTATACTTTGTATTTTTGCATGACTACCCTTTGCTACCTAAGGTGCATAAACAATCGCATGGAACGGAATGCATCAGACAGAACTGTTTTTCATGTTATATTATTAGATTTAGTGCAATTAATAACAGAATAACTACTAGGTATAATAAATACGTTTCAGCCACGAAATTAGTAAATTGGGACCATTAAATAATGTGGTTTAAAAATATTATCCTATTTGACCATCACGTAACGTTAGTTTGCATATTTAAAAAATACGCATAATTCTATCAATTAACAATATGGCTTCGCCACAGCAGCCCCATATAAATGTGATAATCATGGAGTCGTTAAAAAGTTAGTGTAAACTAATGTATATGCATAGCTTATTATTCACGATGTGTATCGTGTGATTATCATTGCAAATGCTCACGCATACTCGTGAGGGACCGAGCAGTATAAACGGACAAATGAGATTAGCGTCCTAATTCCTTGATTGATGCTAAACCACCCCTCCCACGTAGCGCCGTATGCATAGTAAAGTCATAATTTGAGCTCACGGAGCATTATGCTAATAACGCTGGAAATGATACGATACAAAATAAAAAGCTGGTCAAATTATAAACAAATAAACAAATAAAATACGTTTATTTGCGGTAAACATGACGCAAAAGAACATAAACACGAAAATAACAATAATTATAATGATGATGATGAATTGTATTTTTCTGATTTGGGTTTTTTATTGAAAGAATAAAACTCTACGTACTCTTTCGGCATGCTTTTTGTGCAGACTTGATCAATCAATCAATCCAAAAAGTCAATGGTACAAAAATTGCAAATACAAAAGTATCGGCATCATTAATTAAAGAGGTTTCATTTCAATAAACGCTCTTACCAGTCATTAAATCGAAGATATGGAACTAATTAATGTTAAACCTGGCCATTTTCCCTCGAACCAATTGTTTGGATGCTTATACGTAGATAGCCAATGAATTGCGGCGAATACACACAGAGATAAAATTAATGTGCAACGATACAAAAACAATGAGTTTCTTAATCAACATGCGCGCGAATAAAAATATTTACAGGCTCTTCCAGCGGTATTTTATTATTTATTTAGTGTAGTGTGCGCGGGGCGTCAAAACGGGCGTGCGGTTAATATTTCACAGTGCCGACGTTAAGTCGACGGAGATTTATGGAGCGGCAATAGCCTGTGTTCTACAATTAAATAGCCTCGAAACCTGGAACCATTCGGCTTCGGCCTATTGGCTGCAACGAGCACCAATAATTAGGGACGGGCTCAACCGTTAACAATTTAAGAGCACCTATTGCCAATGCAAACGGGAAATCAATAGATAGTGCTTGTTTTGAATATCGATAGAGCATAACATCAGAATACAGGTACAATTATTTGTTCTATATTTCGTCTTAATAATATGTAAGGTTGCACTTGCCTTAATAAAATTGTATAGGTATTTAGTTGGACACGGAAAATTATTCATTCAGTCTAGCTCACCCACAAAAAATGGGAGTCGCTTAGCACTTTCGACTCCACCCACTTTTCATAGAACTCATACGCCTTGCATACATATAGGAATTGAACCCTCCGGGAGGGTTACCGGCATTACGTTAGCGCTACAGTTAACCATCGCGGACGGTCAATGGCATTAGGTTTAAAACCTTATTATAAAACACTGTAAAACGAAGTTAAATTGTGTTTTCACGGGGTCTTGTCGCTATACGTAGTTTCTAACCTTTAAAATTTTTAGTGTAGTTTTTGTAACAATTAACAAAAAAAAATGGATTTTAAAACCAACGCATATACTAATAAATCTTGTTAAATTGTAGATCAGATTTATTTTCACGATTTATAATGCTGTATTCGCTAAGAAAAACCTACATTTAAAATGAGCCCTCCACGAGGGTTCGCGGCATTACATATGCGACGAGGTGAACCCTCCAGGAGGGTTCCCGGCACTGAACGTGTTAATTATCACTAAGAGAGGAAGTAATCCTAACTAATTTATACATGTGAAAGTGTGTTTGTTTATTTGTTACGCTTTCAAGCTAAAACGGCTGAACGGATTTTGATGGATTTTGGCACATGGGTAGACCATGACCTGGAGAAGGACATAGAATACTTTTTATCCCTATACTCCCACGGGATGGACACTTATGTGGGTGAAACCGCGGGGTGCAGCTTCTTTAAATCTATTACCATAGCAAGTTTAATGAAGTTACTACACTTAATATTATTATTTATCCAGCTGAAAAAGTTAGAAATACATGCAAAGCTTTTTGATAACACATTCGTATGCATCAAAACTGATGTCATGAGATAAATCACATGAATTCACATGAAACGCATAATCTGCCGATTTAATTGAATATCCAGTATAAAATATAGCTGACGAACAAAATTCAGACACATCTGTGTTGCAGTTTATTTACCTATTCTAAATATAAATGACATCGTGACAATATAGGAAGGAAAATGTACTGTGTTATAATTTCGCGGTAACTAGAATAGAGTGTATCGTGATAAAATATAACTGTATGGTGATTATACTAGATGTTGATTTGATTAAGTGCCCCGTTGGTCTAGTTGTTGCAAGCGCTTCTGATAAGCATGAGGTCCTGGCACAGTATTATTGGGTTTTTCCATCTAGAATTTCTCAGTAGCAGCCTGGACTTATTTGTGCCCAGTTGGTGGTAATAGGCTCGCCCTCTATTGCATGGGACTTAAACATAACGGGTGAAATGTAGGTGTACGATGGGAACACCTCTGCCTAGCCCTCCGGGGAGTACAGGCGTGATATTGTGTGTTGATTAAATTAATTCAGACAAGGATTTTTCAAAGAAACATAAACAATCTAATCGGATTGTTGCTTTCCTTGGACAAACAACGTAACTACTCCGTTAAGGTCCATAATATTCTTAGTGTTGCAGCTAAATATAATAAGAATCAAAAGAATCTAATCTTTTGAGTTAAAACAGGTCAAATACTTTTAGCCTGTACACATAAATAACATTTAAAGCTACATCACTATCGCCATGTGTTCACGTTCAGAGCAATAGAGCAAGTACCTATAGGTTTTCATACAGATTAGTACGTAGGGTGAACACCACAATAGTCGTCTAATGCGGTGTCGCAGATTACTGCGAGTAGCCTGCCTTGCCATCAACCGCAACCAGACATGGCAGCACGTTTAGATGACAATGCATTATTATCGTCGTCTTCTCGTTCGAAATCTGACTGTAATGCCATCTACGATATTAAACCGTTATTCACCAGTTTGGCCTTTACTAACTTCCAGACTACGCTTCGTTCAGAATACGATCTAACACTATTCTAAAGGCGATTTATTTTCCATTAAATTGTAATCAAAATATTTTACTAGTTAACTCGCATAAGTCTAAACAACATTCAATGGTATACAATTCGTTCCCACCCTAAAATCACCTAAATCATTATTATGTTAATGATGATTATTCATCAATTTTGCCTTGCACCAATGGTATTGGACCACTCCAAAAAAAAAGACATTTAGAACAGTATGTATGTGTCCTATGCATCATCTTCTGTTTTACGTCTCAGGACATCCACAAAAAATACTCGTGGAGCGAGATACACCCGTCACGACAAAAAAAAATCAATACAGGTAAAGTCCATTATGGTACAAACAATAATTAAATACTCCTGCTATCGCCCCACTCACTGGAAATAACCGAGATAATACATTACTTTTTATAACTCGCAACTGTAATTAGCAGCTGTTTAATTACTAAATTAAACGAACTTACCTAAGTGAAGTTCTATTGTAATTATACGAAGTGCTTAGTCCTCGATAATTATCCTGATTTACTATGTAGTCCCACTATGTTCCATCGTGTACACGCGAATATTCAGAGAATAAAATAAATCCTGCAAAAAAAAACTTTTACGCTGGCAACTATATCCAGCTTATGTCATTCTATTTAGAGTAATCTGCAATGAGAGAATTAACAGACAGTAATTCTCCAACTTCAATCCCAGGGTCAAACAACAAGATATGGTCTTGTTTAGGGCTTGGGAGGGAACATAGTATCGAGGACTAAGCACTTCGTATAATTACAATAGAACTTCACTTAGGTAAGTTCGTTTAATTTAGTAATTATACTCGTGCTTAGTCCTCGATAATTATCCTGATTTACTATGTAGATGTTTAGAGAGATGAAGTTGGAAATTACAAACATGTTTTACACTATTATATAATAAAACATTCAAATATCATAAAATCAACCTTCTAATGTAACTGAAAAACTTTTCAACATTTAAACTTAATTCTCTTTTAATTCTAATTATCAACTAAGTATACAGTATACTCCTTTGACTTTTTATTAATTCATAACAAAAAACACATCAGTCTCAACATTACCAACATTCTTGCTTATTTTCTCTAATGAAAGGTCTATTATAATGCTTTATTATTATAATGTTAGCAAAAAAAAAAAAAAAAACCTTTGATCCTATCAACCAACCAACCGTTTTAAAGATACTTAATATCTACTGACACACCTCTACTCTCCATTGAAACTTGACATGTTGAATGAGGAGTGAATTTCTTGATGTCTATGCCACTGTCCATCATTGTATGTTTCATGTAACAACTAATTGTTTGGCTACTAACGTAATTACCTATGTGGCTTTTTAAAATGAATTACAAATTTTCTGTTTTAACTAAGGCTTTCACAATTTGTGTGAATGTAATATTGTAATGTAATCACAGGACAAATGCCAGGTTTCATATGAAAATAGGATAACATATACTCTCTTGCTGTTTTCCTTTCTTAAATGTTTTTAACAAATCAGTGCAATAATCTGGATGTTATTAAGTCTAATTACAGATAAGGTTTCTTTGAGCACTAGTAAGAGCTGAAAGAATTACCTACTTTTTGGTTACTTTGTCAAGTGGTCATTGCTGTAATGAGTACCATGTTTCTATACAATTCAGTACCATTGATGGATTCCACGTATCATCAGTATTCAGAATGTATTTAGAAGATACCTTCTAAATCTCTTAATTTGAGGATCCATCCCTACATCAGAATCTTTGATCAATGACAATGCAGATCTATTAGTGTTGATTGGAGTATATGAACTGCCAATGTTGAATTGTTGTGTAAGAAACTCTAATATTTTAGTGATTGAAAAATCGTGAATATTTTTACCATTACAACAAATCCACCACTTATGTAATGCTACTGAATACTGTTTGACAATGTTATCTGATAAAGAAGATGTCATGACATTAATGGTGTCATCTGGTATCATTTGCTTCTTAAACACTTCCTTGACAATATGCAGAACCCCAGGGAAAAAAGACTGCTGTGCAGAGGATGCAGTATTCTGGAAGGTGACAACAACAATTGGTTTGATGGTTCAGGCCATATACCTGAATCTGTGATATGACCCTTGAATTAATAAATGGGTATCTTTAAGTTTCAGAATAGTTTTTTAAATGAATGCAAATGGTGGAAAAAGCATAATATAATGGGTAATTTGCCCAAATTACTGTAAATGCATACATATTTTCTGCAAGTGGATCTCTATGCCAGGACTGATATCTATCACACTTAGCTCTAATAGCAACAAATAGATCATTGGAATGATTTCCAAAAGGATTTCACTGTGTCCTGAAATGCTGCAGTAGCCAGTTCCCACTCACAATCAATGTTTTTATTTCTAGACTCAAGATCAGCTTTTATGCTGTCCTTAGATCATACATAAATGTAGATATCCCTATTTTTCGGGCTTCATACCAATAAAATTTATACCTATGCCTAGCAATTAAGATTATTAAATTGATTTCTACCAATTTAATTATATAATCTATTGTTGTAGTATTGTTTCTATGTAATAAAATTTGGCATCATTTTAGGTCCTTTGTAAAACATTGTAGACCAAGAAAAAGCAGCTAACAGTTCCAAATAGCTTATATGATTTACCGTGTCTTCTTCTGTCTAAACCCCATTTGCTATCTGACCATCAAAACAAATATTCCCGAACAAGTGTGAGATGCATCTGACTAAATTTCAATCTCAAATTAATAATTTTTACAGGCTTTTTATACATTCATGCCTCCAGTGTTGATCTTCTTTACAGTTCATATTTATGTTTATAATTAAATCAAAGTCATTACTGTGGCAAACTAACTCTGCACATTTTTGTTTTTCCAAAAATTATAGTGAAACATAACTCATACATGGACAACAAGCTGTTAGGATAAAGTGTAAAGAATAGATGAAATGAACATCACTTTTTATCTGTCACTGTCAAGGTCATATTCTTCATAACAATCACAAATCTAAGTACTCAGCAACTTGCATTAGATTTGAGATTATTTTTATCCTTATTTATGTAACAACCAAGAATCCAAAAGATTGATACTTTTACAAATAAAATGAAAATTCTAAGCATTCTAATATCATCCTCAAGATAAATCACAGATTTTAATCACCTACTACATAGATAAGGTATTACTGGTGTAGGGCAGTACACAAACCAAAGCACAAACAATTGAATTCATAAACATTGTTTTTACAATAAACCCTCAAATAGCTTTTGTCATCACATCAATGTTCAGTGTTAATATATATAATTTAAAAAAAATTATTTGCACATGTAATCATTTTTAGAAAATGAGTTTACATAAAGTGCATATGACTTTCATTTGAAACTGTTATGTATGGACATAATTTAATCAGACATTTCGATTTAATGTAATACTGGTATCTCCATTTCGTTTGTGCATAGTAAATATTTTTGATCAAAAAAGACTGTCCACTGACAGGTGCACACTGCACATTTATTAATAACACTCAAATCCAACCTATAAGGATCTATTCATATAACAGTATTTTCAGACTCTGAAAAGCACAATTTTAGGTGATATAGGTAAGTATTATGTTGTATAGGAATTTTCATAAGTAGAATTTTATATCCCTTCCTTCAACCGTGATAACTTTATCTTATGTGATCTTTTGCCAACGAGGGTAAAAATATTTAAAATGACATACAAATGTCTTTACCTCTATGTTTGGCATACATGTTTGTATTGGTACGTCTTGCTTGAAAAGTCCTCTGCTGTTGGATCTTCCCCGTGGTCCTAGGTTGATACCTGCCCCCCCCCCTTCCCTGTTTGGATCGACTCGAATGTGAAGGGTGGCATTTGAGTTTTCATTACATTTTCTGAAAAGTGTAGTTGGGGCTGCCTTTTTAATTACCTTTGCAGACTTGACGTGTTCATTAAATTTTTTCACTAAACAGGAAACTTTTCCATTTCAGTGCAACTGTTGTTTGTATCAAATTACCAATACTATTAACATTGCGGTACAGCAATTCCTAATTTCTATGGTAGTCCTCCATTGGTCCCTTTAAATACTTTTTAAGTAAAACATTTAGGTTTTCTTGGTGGTGGACGGGATTCCCAAGGCCATTATCATTGCTTCATGCAACTCCATAAAACCATCATCCTTTAGTTCTTCGGTATCTTCAAACCACACTATCATCATTAGACTAACCTAGTCTATGATACATGAATAAGTGTAAAGAACTGATAATTCTTTATCAATATTGTAATACTCTTGGTGGTGGACGGGATTCCCAAGGCCATTATCATTGCTTAATGCAGCTCCATGACCCCGTCATCCTTTAGTTCTTTGGTTTCTTCAAAGCACACTATCATCATTAGACTAACCTAGTCTGATGATACATTAATAAGAGTAAAGAACTGATAATTCTTTATCAATATTGTAATACTTACTTAATCATTTCTTACAAGAGAAAACAATAATACATGCATATCATAGAACTTCTAGATATACATTATATTTTGTGCTTTTTACCTCAACTTGAGGTTTCGACATCTAGCCTCGAGGTCCTGCGTTATTTGTAGTAATAATTTCTTACGAGAGAAAACAATATGTCGTGCATAGGCGGTGCATACCATAGAACTTCTAGGTATAAATTATATGTTGTGCTTTTTTCCTCAACTTGAGGTTCGAGATCAAGTCTCGAGGTCCTGCCTTATTTGTAGTAATAATTTCTCACGAGAGAAAACAATATGTCGTGCATAGGCGGTGCATACCATAGAACTTCTAGGTATAAATTATATTTTGTGCTTTTTTCCTCAACTTGAGGTTCGACATCAAGTCTCGTCCGTCTTGTCGTAACACGAACTTCATGTTACAAGAACGGATGTACCGAGCACCGGTAATATGGCGGATAAATTATAAGCTTCTGCTACTTTGCAATCCAAATCTATCAATCGTAATCCACTGAAATTTTTCAATGATATCACACATACATACCTGTGTTTGCTTCTTTGTTTATAACATTTTAAGTCTTTCGCTGATCGGCCTTTATTACTGATTCCAAATAGGACGCCGGCGATAACTTATGCCGAAGTCGTCCTCGAGCTCCCCTACGCTGTTTCTTTCCAATTTTCTTCCACATTTTATTGACTGGCATTGTTTAACTTTTAGTTGTTGATAATATAAAAAAAAATAAGAAGTTTTATAAGAAAATTCAATAATTTTCTTAAAAATGACGTGCGCTCCACGACGCGAAAATAGTGAATGACATAAGCTGGATATAGTTGCCAGCGTAAAAGTTTTTTTTTGCAGGATTTATTTTATTCTCTGAATATTCGCGTGTACACGATGGAACATAGTGGGACTACATAGTAAATCAGGATAATTATCGAGGACTAAGCACGAGTATAATAATCCTTTTAGCGTTTTATCGCAAACAGTTTACGAGGGAAGGGAAATGGATACCCATATTAACTTTTACATACTACATATGTGTGAGCGATATCGTATACTATGTGCTCTGGGCTCTGCATTGTTTGTTCATACTGCATGCTGGATTCGGAAGAGCACTTTTTCCATATTTTTCTGGAACTTTTGTGTTGATCAAGTCGTGTTTGCGGAAGCTAACTGGTGCTCATACCTCTTCTTGATTGCGAATTTTATTGCAAGACCTTATCAGTCAAATGTAGCAAACGCATCAGGTATAAATCGAAGTAGTGTAACTGCAGAAAATAATATTGTGATCCCTGATTTTCTAATGTTCTGGTGAGGTGACCACTCAAATTCTTTCTATCCAACTAATAATAATAATAGGACAACTAGACGACCCCCTTTTACTTTAATATCGTAAACTTTGTTACGTATTCCGGACTAACTAACTACGAAGTTTTTTTTACCCAGCTATCCAATATGAGCGTGACGATACTCTTAACTTGAAAACCTAATTCAAACTTCGAATCCCAGTTCACCGACTGTTGATAGAACTATCCGTTGACATCAGAGATTTAGTTGCGACCCCTGGGGTATCACGGGGATGACCAAACTACCTAACATTTTTGTATATCTAGTAAAACTTTTAACTTTAGCTATAACTCCATGGACGTCTATTACTTTCTCCTATTGAGCCGTGGCGATAACTTTTTAACCCCAGTTGACGTGGGGTGAATAACTCGCGTTGACAGTTGTAAGGGGTTCGCGGAAACTTTCCTCCCCTAACGCTTATTGACCTCTTACCCTAGGAGAAAATGCATTCTCCAACTCCCGGCCGAATATAAAGCCGTATCTTTGACAGGGAGATGGAAATTCCAATGGAAATCGACAAAATAGCATTTGCGTTATAATATTTTGGTTAGGGGAATGGAAACGCATAAATCATTTTATCTATTTTACGATACGGTGATATCCAATTTTTTTATTCTAGTGTGCGCTATTTCTATGCTGATGCTTTGAATTTTTTTTACAATATTTCGTTTTAGACCCATATTTCAGAAAGAGACGGGTAAATTGCAACTTAAAGACCCTAAAAACTTATACTCGCAAAACCCAACTTTATTCCTTGTACGAATTTCGCACACATTTTTTATTTCAGTGTATTAGAGTGCGCAGATTCACCCCTTTGAATTTATAGTGAAGTAAAAAAATAAAGCAAAGATAAGCGCATATACGTCAGGTGTAATGTCACGCAGCGCGGCCACATTAAAATGTATGCCACCGTTTGTAGTATTCGGATAGCGAGGTGTACAAATTACACCGGTGCGCGGTGCAACAGTGACTGAATGTGGGCTCTTGACCCATTTCGGTGTCACATCTAGTCGCTATACATTACAACCGGCACTGACTTCCACCTAAATGCAAGTGAAAAGCGAACTTTAGAATTTTCGGTGCTAATTTCTCATGAATCAGGATTCAGTTTCGTTAGAGCTCGGCTTTTGTACGTGTTTGTTATACGTCACACTGTTTCAAAGAAAACGTTTCTCTATTAAAGGTGCATTGTTTTCAAATCATTTTTTGTTTTTTGAACGGGAGCGCTTCTAGTGAACTTAATAAACAGTGACATGTGTACGATTTTCTATAATTTAGATATGTCAATATGTAGGTAGATATACTATCACTTTAAAAGTTTTTCCCCCAATAGGGGGATTCCCTATCCATTATGGACCTTTAGAAAGCCAAGCTTTACAAACGACTTGCTCGAAGTTTGAGACTGCTTGATGCTCTTACATACAATGCATAACACACACTATCCCTTGTTCTGTTCGAAATACTTTAAAAACGTTCTGAAAATCACAGCTTTTGCGTAATTTTCCACCAAAATACTGCCTTACATGTACAAATTGTAATTTGTTAATCTAGTATTACATAGTCGTACAGTCGTGCATAATATGCGGTATCCTACCACGGGCATACGTGCACTGCAACTTGTTATTTCTAATATCGGACGCGAACTGGCGCTGCTAGCTCATTTCATTTGTATTCCACAATGTGGGGCACATTTCGTACAAACATTGGTAACCTCTGAATTGAATTCGTAATAGTAGGTACTGTAAAACGTTTCCTTGGTTTTTATTGTTTCAGGTTGTAAGAGGCTTTAAAAGGAGAAGAAAGGGATGTAAAAGAAAATGGTTTAGGATTAGATTGATTGAAAACCTTTAAATTAAAGAAAGTTAGATAAACTATTTTCTCTTATTGTCTCACAAATAGAATGTTTATCCAGTTTACCAACTCAATAGAGCATCAAAGCTGAATTTGATTGATACATTGGCAATCCTAGGCTAGAAGTTTATTTTATTTTATCTCCGGATTGGATTTTTCCAGCAGTGAGGGACATGAAGCCGATATTGACGAAGCAATAATAGGCATGTTGAATGAGGAAAAAAAAAACTATTTAGTCCGTCAGACAGATACTAAAAAAATATTAATAACGTATTTTTAGCTTTATAATATTAATAAAAAATTATTTAGATAAAACGCAATAAAGTTGGGGAGTGGGGGTTCGCTACGTCACAAGACAGTATAAAATCTACAGGGGAGTGACGTCATGCCACGTTTTAACTCAATGTATTGCCGTAATCTTTTGATCACGTAAAAAATACGTGTCCAATATTTTTTAATAACCTACCTGACGGACAAAAAAAATTGTCAGTAACCCTATTATTTGCTGAAAGATGCTACCGTACAGCATCCAAGATACGGGTACTGTATATAAATTGTGATAGAAACAGATACAAGATAATATCAAGGTATGTAATAACAAATTATTATCCCATATAAATAATGTATCCTACAGAATAATATGAAAAATAATCTCAGATTTAATGTGTACAACGCTAAAACTTAATGCAAACCAACACGGAACGAGCTTCATCTAATCTTCTACCTACTATATATATATGTACACAGTGTTTTGTTGGAAAACAGTGGCCCTGCATTCCGTGTTCGTTACCTCAGTGACATGTGTCAGCTGACTCCAGTTTATACAGACTCGCTATTACTGCCGCAAACTAGTTGGACTGTCGCAGAAGATGGTCTGTGAACTCTAATAATACGAACTGAGTGAGTCTTTAAAGATTTATGTGACGTCAGCTCATCGATACGGCTTGCTGTGTTGCTAACAAAGGTATGCGCAGTATGTTTGTGTTCGATTATTTTGAAGAGTTGGCTGTATGATTGTCGTTAAAGTTTGAGAAAGTGATTGGGGTTTGGTTCAATAGGTGTGTGGTTATTTTAGATAATTTTCATTTCAGCTGTGAGGTCTTTGGCAAATAAAAAGACGCTCTATTGCTTATTGCAAGTGATGATACACTTAGTACCTACGACTGCATTCCTAAGATTGCTAGAGGCGACTCTTACAAAATTAGCACTCTTAATGTTTGTAAGAGTACACTATAAAACTCTTAAGAGCGTTTATCCTACAATTTGGCAACGTCGCAAATAGCTGTAAAAAATGTACCTGTTTTGATTTATTTGGCAATATTACTGTATGGAAATAAGAAATGTGGCTAACTAGCGAACTAGAATATTGATAAACAATTGCAATTATAATATTGAATTTGATGTTGTACCCGTTTTAAGTGTAAAAAAGGCATTTGGAAAGTTTCCAAATACTTTTTTTACATCTAAAACTAAAGATTCGGTTTTACGATATTAATTATTGCATTTCATAATCAATATTCTAGTTGGCTAGTTAGCCACATTTCTTATTTCCATACAGTGATATTGCCAAATTAATCAAAACAGTGATATATTTGACATCTATGGGCGACGTTGCCCACTTTCAGAATAAACACTCTTAAACATATTTTTATTTTGCTGATTGATACATAAAACCGAATAAAACCATGTTCCATATTATATACCCACTGCATAAACAGCTCTCATTCATAATTCACATTATAATTCCCACATCTGCAATCAGAGATCTCGTCATTCACGCTCTATCTCGCAAATAAGGCGAGGACGTGACAGTTGACATAACAGCGTGTTAGCTGTCAACACGGCTCACCTACTACGCAAACAAGACAACTAGTTTAGGTACCCGATGACAATCCAACAAGACGCTGAACCTCTGACGAGTCATTCAATCCACCTAACTGACATTTAGGACCGTTTGCACCACAACTCAATAAATAGATTTAACGCTAAAACATCGTTCTATGCTTGGAAATTGTTTGAAGTTGACTGAGACAGAATTATATTTTAAATATATCGGAAATACGTTACTGAGTTGACTTATCGGGACCTCCAGAACTGCTTGTGGCGCTGATAATTTTCATCCGTCACAATAATATAAAATTATGATTTGTTTCCCCCAAAATATTCTGTCAGAATATTTTATATTTTTTTATTCAAAATTCAAAATATTTTTATTTCACATAAACCTACAAGGGCACTTATGAAACGTCAGAAGCTAGGTGCACGGTTCCAATTGGTCGTTTCCTATGGAGAAGAGCCGGCAAGAAACTCCACGGTTACTCTTTTAAAAGTAAATGGTTTTTACAATGTTTCCAAGTTACAGTGTTAAAAGGTATGAGAGGACAGTGTAGGCCCATCAACAAGTACCAAGTACTTAGTAAAATATTAAATGGTCCACAGATCTACAGTCTGTTATGTCTACAACGTTCTCTCATTCACAAAATTTAAAAGAAAATCTATATATATAAAAGAAAGTCGAAAGTCGTGTTAGTTACACCACTTATAACTCAAGAACGGCTGAACCGATTTGGCTGAAAATTGGTGGGGAGGTAGCTTAGAACCAGGAGACGGACATAGGATACTTTTAAGTAGGGTAGGTAGGGTAGGTAGGGTAGGTAGGGTAGGTAGGGTAGGTAGGGTAGGTAGGGTAGGTAGGGTAGGTAGGGTAGGTAGGGTAGGTAGGGTAGGTAGGGTAGGTAGGGTAGGTAGGGTAGGTAGGGTAGGTAGGGTAGGTAGGGTAGGTAGGGTAGGTAGGGTAGGTAGGGTAGGTAGGGTAGGTAGGGTAGGTAGGGTAGGTAGGGTAGGTAGGGTAGGTAGGGTAGGTAGGGTAGGTAGGGTAGGTAGGGTAGGTAGGGTAGGTAGGGTAGGTAGGGTAGGTAGGGTAGGTAGGGTAGGTAGGGTAGGTAGGGTAGGTAGGGTAGGTAGGGTAGGTAGGGTAGGTAGGGTAGGTAGGGTAGGTAGGGTAGGTAGGGTAGGTAGGGTAGGTAGGGTAGGTAGGGTAGGTAGGGTAGGTAGGGTAGGTAGGGTAGGTAGGGTAGGTAGGGTAGGTAGGGTAGGTAGGGTAGGTAGGGTAGGTAGGGTAGGTAGGGTAGGTAGGGTAGGTAGGGTAGGTAGGGTAGGTAGGGTAGGTAGGGTAGGTAGGGTAGGTAGGGTAGGTAGGGTAGGTAGGGTAGGTAGGGTAGGTAGGGTAGGTAGGGTAGGTAGGGTAGGTAGGGTAGGTAGGGTAGGTAGGGTAGGTAGGGTAGGTAGGGTAGGTAGGGTAGGTAGGGTAGGTAGGGTAGGTAGGGTAGGTAGGGTAGGTAGGGTAGGTAGGGTAGGTAGGGTAGGTAGGGTAGGTAGGGTAGGTAGGGTAGGTAGGGTAGGTAGGGTAGGTAGGGTAGGTAGGGTAGGTAGGGTAGGTAGGGTAGGTAGGGTAGGTAGGGTAGGTAGGGTAGGTAGGGTAGGTAGGGTAGGTAGGGTAGGTAGGGTAGGTAGGGTAGGTAGGGTAGGTAGGGTAGGTAGGGTAGGTAGGGTAGGTAGGGTAGGTAGGGTAGGTAGGGTAGGTAGGGTAGGTAGGGTAGGTAGGGTAGGTAGGGTAGGTAGGGTAGGTAGGGTAGGTAGGGTAGGTAGGGTCGGTAGGGTCGGTAGGGTCGGTAGGGTCGGTAGGGTAGGTAGGGTAGGTAGGGTAGGCAGGTAGGTGCGCCGTAGATACGTACTTAGTGCTACTCGAGCGAAGCCGGGGCGGGCAGCTAGTAATCTATATAAAAGACAAATGAAATACCATAATAAAAATAAAAACCTATTTAATTAAACCAAATGATAATGGTTGCCACTACAGCTGTAACAAATCAAATTTAATAAAAAATATAGAATATTGTAAATATACAATGTCAAATAATAAAAAGATTGTCATTTGTAAATTAAAATAAAATAAAAAAGTAAATTAAAATAATTATCGTAATTTGGGAGCAGTTAATAGACATTTACATAGTTATGCCGTTAATGAGGCACCAGGGAAGCCACATGTGCAGAAGGAATTATTGCCAAACTTCCTTGTCTTCAACGTAGTCTTTAATCTTATAATATGCTTTTTTGATAAGGACACGTTTGATGTGGGCTTTGAACTTTCCATCGCTAAGTTCTGTAACTGTGTATATTAAATGTTCTAACAATTATAATATGTATGCAAGATCTGCATTTCAACTCTTTACCATCGAAGATTCTTTTCAGTTACGGACCCCTGGGAAATCAACGCAATTATCAAGAATACCCTTAATAAAATAAAACACCAATAAATTTCGGACCACTTATTTTAGTAAGTACTACAAACACAAAAGGAAAAAAAAACTTCTTAATAAAAAATACGTATTTTTTTACCGTTATTATAAATGCGTTAGTATACGATTCTTAAGAGGCTTACAACAGCTAAAGCGCGATCACTTTCGGACTGCATAGAAAAGAAAGAGAAGCTTGATGACACAACGCAGGTAATTTAATGCGAAATATGAAGCAATTATCTATTTACAAAAAATCTATTGATTGGACTAAAAAATTAAAACACTATTACGGTAATATGTTGCTTGTAGAATAATCTGATAAAAAATCAAAGTGATTTTTAATAGTTAGAAAATTTGAGCTATATTCGTGATTTTTTTCTTTCTTATCAAATTAGTTGTATTATGTTTCAACACACTATCTACTAGCATAATTATATCCTGAAGAATATCATGTTTTTTTCCGATTTTGTTTACTGCAGTGGATCATATACTTCTAGGCCTTATAAAACTTGCGTTTAGGCACGTTTAGATCCTGTATTCCCCTTAATGTGAAGTTTGGTGTTACTTTTTAAGTAAGCGTAGCGATAACGACACTTTTGGTGGCATTTATTTATTATTGTTAAATAGTCCAGAGATGAGACTGCGGACTCCCCATACATATACTTGCGAACCCCAGGGTTCCGCGGACCAAAGATTAAGAAACACTGGTCTAGGCACACGTTTAGCATTTTAGTGTGTCGTAACCTGTGATTACTGTTTGGGACATTTAGGACCATTCACCAACATTTAATCGGTGTAATCGGTTCATTAAATGTCGGTGAACACGTGGCTTATATTTACAAAACAAAAATTAAAATTAATTCTTAATGCTCATCCATTTTGCGAAATTAGCAGCAGCTAAATCACCTAATCGGGCTCCCACGCAATTGCCACAACTAGCAATCCTGAAGGGATATTGCATGCAGTAATTAGCTGGCATGGCAGCCTGATTGCTAACCGCAGTACGACACTGCTGTCAATGTCAATTTGACATCAAATACGAAAGTAATTGGATAAACCGAGATCACACTGATATTTACTAATACAATCGTCCCATTTTATAATGAAAGATGTAGATAGGTACATACAACGGAAAGAATTATTGTTGATCAATCACACAGGCGTGAATGGATATTGATGAAAGGGGTCGTTCATTAATCGTGATGTTTTTTAGCAACTTTTTAACCCCCCCTCTCCCCCTTGTGAACGTGGTGAGATTTTAGATTAACCCCCCCCCCTTTTTTTGGTACAAAGTATCTTTAAAATTTTAAGAATATTTTATCTTTAAAACAGTTAATGTTGCCTGGCAATACCGTTTCAAGAGCACGCACCACTTTTAGGTTTATAAATCGCGCGTTCATCGAAAACATAAATGCACATGATTTCTCGCTACACCCCTTTTGAGCCTCACGTGATTAGTGGAAGATGCCAAATGTAAATAGACAGGATAAAATAATGTTATTTTGATTTTCACAAAGAAGAAATGGTATATTTATTTAAAAACACAGGCGAACCTGAGCGTAAACTTTCAACGATAAAAATCGTAATTTACATAAAAATACGAAAAAAAATCCTAAACTATCGACTTTTAACCGTAAAAAACCAAACGTGGCATTTACTTTATTAATATTTGCAACACTTGCGTTTCTACTGAGACTCGTAAAATTTTGAGTTTACGGCTTCTAAGTAGCCGGACAAGCCAAGGCATGGTTCCACTTGTACAGAACAAAACTTGCTGAAACATGCTTAAAAGCACCTAAGTCAGAAACAAAGAAGTAACATAACTTTTACGTCGCCCCACCAGGAAGTAAGTTGTAAGTAAAAGTTAAAAATTATAGTGGCTACTTAGTCTAATATAAACTCTACAAGAAACTTCAAGACTTTTACTTAACTCCGTCTTCTTAGAATCTTGATATAATATGTTTATGAAGAATATTACGGAATGTGTTTGTAGTTAGTCGATAAAATAAATAAAGAAAATGTTGTTCAGGGAAAATATTATTGAATTTGTAAAAATATACCTATGCGCTTTATTTAATACCTCCACATAATTATACAAAAAAAAAACTAAAAGGTTATCTTCGCTCGTTCACAAAATATGACGAAAATTGACATCAATTCAAGTGCAAAATATGCCTTTTAAACGCACACATTTTGCATTTTTTGTCAACGGACTCTCCGTTGAGAATGCAAAATATGCGTTTATAGAATACTAAAATTATTAAGTATCTTTGTGCGTGCGTGTAAATTAGGCGGGTTGAGGTTGCACCGCAAACATTCACAGTAACGCCCGTTTTCCTTTAATATATAAGCACAAAACGCAATGTGCCATGTGTCTATTGCTTTTCAACATGCATACACATATGAAATGGCTGTAAAATTATTGTACTCGCTTGTTTCAAGCTACACTAGGCTAACACTATCAATGTGTAACTCTATGCAGAACTGTGTTACCAGTGTTGCCATATGTTGCAGTATTTGTTGGAATACTTTATATAGAAAATAGCGACATACATGCATAAAAAAGCTTCTCCATTTTTTTGTATTTTACTGTTGTTCTCCGGTTATTAAAACCACTGATGAATTTCTAGCCATGTCTTTGGTGAAAATTATTTGTCCTACGTATTAAGAGGAAGTAATTACCCACTATATGTCTTTTCAGGTTATTGTTCTATCAATACATTGTACTCTTTTCGTATATACTTATATATCGTACATCATCGAAGAGGTGTGGTGGCATCTACATCGCCACATGCGAACTACGCATCAAAGACCTGACGTCACATAAATCCTGCATCGGGCAATTAGAGTTTACCGCGCGATGGACATATATACAACCTCCTAACTTCAACCTGTGGGCAGTTGCCCGCCAGACACGACACCCGTCTTTTTTTTTATTTTTTTTGAGGATGTGAAATTATCAAATAACTTCTCCCGCTCTGGGTGGAGCGGGAGGGCGTGTCAGACTTTTACTGACTAAAACCCACCCGTGTTCCTTCCGTTGCCTGTGTGCCGAGGTCGCAGACACGACACCCGTCTGGACGGAGGATCCTCCCTTTTCTATGGTGTATGAGTGAACTTTGCACCCTGTTCCCCATACCACTAAACTAGGTTTATATCTCTTCTATATCTCTTCGATGTTCTAAAGGCTGTATTATCTTCAATATTCTCGTGATACTATAAAATATACCTCCCATTTACTTAAACATTTCCTGTATCTTACATCCCTTCCACTCCAAATCCCTAATTCTATGCAATTGCGAATGGCAACACCGGTGTGGCCAGCGGAGCGTCTCAAACTAACGCATCGTAGCTGGCGAGTTTATGCGACAGAGGCGCTGTTTATTTGCCTGTGTTGCCATACTGAATTTACACGGTGCACTCATGAATGGCCACGACTGACTAGCTATTCTTTCAGCAAAATTTAGTGTTTTCACATGATTGAATGACGACCAGATGAGTTTATTGTTATGGAAATTGTGAAATATTTTTATATGAATGCTGTTGTATGAGTGTGATATTCGGGATTGTTGCGATTTGTGTTACAACTAATGTTATAAATTATTTCACTTGCGTGTCTTAGTTCAAGTAGTGCAACAACTAACTAGGTAGGTAGATACAGAGCAAACCAATAAATCCCTTCAAACTTCGAGTAGAGATCATCGGTGTATTTAGCAGTTGGTTGGTAGCAGTGATAACCTAGTGTTGTGACCGTCGGACTGCATGCATAGCTCTCGATTCGAACCCACGGCACGCACCTCTGACTTTTTGGATCCATGTGCGTATTGTATGATTATCACTTGCTTCAATAACGGTGAAGGAAAAACATCGTGAGGAAACTGTCTGAGAGATATTTCTCGACGGTTTGTGAAGCCAAGTCAGAGGCCCATTGGCTGCATAAAAACTCTGACACCAGGCTAGTCACAAAGCACACGACAAAAAAGAAGTGGTTGGTATAATAGTACCTAGTAGTTAAGCCCGTTTTATGATCCACGAAGCTCGGTTTACGCGTTCAAAGGAAAATCTTATTTTTCCGCAATAATACATCAACCGTAAAAATAATGAAAGCAACAAATGAAAATGTCAATTTATCAAGGTAAAATAAGACAATCGAAGAAAGAATGGTCATATTGGAGAATCGCCAAACGAATTGACAGTTCTTGTCTACATTAGGTAATCAGATAACATTTATGATATTAAAAAAGTTTTTTTAATAACATTTATGATATTAAAAAAGTTTTTTTAGTAACCTGGGTTTCCGCACTTAGTCTTTCAGATGGACCATTGTGCGTGGGCCATGGCGGCCGTCGTTTGTTGTTCCAACCAGCCCACCTCCCTCCAGAAGTTAATTAAATCTCCTGGTCTGTTCAGAACGTCTGTGAAAGATCTGGGTGACCCTAGGGTTTCTGTTCTAATCTGTGTGACGCCTGTGCATTCAAAGAGCACGTGCGTGACGGTTTCCTCAGCCTCCATGCATGCCCTGCATAGAGGACTGTCCGCTATGTCTATTGTGTGGGAGTGTTTGTTTAGCGAGCAGTGTCCCGTGATGGTCCGCAGCACCAGGCGCAGGGCGTTCCTGTCCAGGCGTAATAAGCGCGTGTTCAGCCTGTTATCCAAGGATGGCATAGCCTCCCTGGATTGCCTGTAGCCTGGTGTAGAGGTCCACCAGTTCTTCGCTTATGTGTGGGTGAACTCCTGTAGCCACCTGCGTAGTCGGTTGAAGGGGATGGGTACGATAGGCTCGGGTCCGCAGACTGACGTGCTGGATGCTCTTCTGTCAGTTTGTCAGCTGCGTCGATTTCAGTGTCACCTAGTTGCGGCTAGATTTCGTTACTCGTTTTAGGGCATTGTGACATTCTAGTGTTAGGTTTGAGGTAATATATTTTTTCCCTAAGAATTGGAGATCTGAGACGCTGTTGGAGAGTATACATATTTGGATGTCTGTAACTCTCCTGGTTTCTATGGCGTAGACCGCTTGTATGATGTCCACACACTCCGCCTGATAGACGGTGTTGAACATTCCTAGCGGGCTGTATATATTTATGTTCAGGTCGTGTCAAAAGACTCCGAACCCGGCACCAGAGTCTGTTTTCGATCCATCATCATCGTGTATACTCTCATCTCTTTTGGGCTATCTCTTTTGTCGTAGGATGATGCCATCATTGGCCGTCGTATGATCGCATCTTCCTTTATGCGTGTGTGCTTAACTCTGGAGTCTTTGCTTAGGGTTTCTGATTAATGGAGCGAAAAGGCAGCCAGGGCCACCTTCTCCCACGCGATGAGGTGCAGAGGTGGCAGACAGAGTATTGCCTGTGGGGCAGCAGTGGGTGTAGGTCTCATACTGCTAGTGGTTGCAACACAAGGAAACCGGTGAAGTTTATCGAGATCTCGTTGGGCTGTGCTCAAGTCTGTCCTGGGCCACCAGACCAGTGAGCCGTATGGGGTAATTGGTCAAATGACTGTGGTGTATAGCCAGTAAGTAACCTTGTGGCTAATCCCCCAGTTCCGACAAGCAGTCGCTTGCACTGCCACAGGGATATGCTGGCTTTTGTAGTGATGTATTTCGTTTGTCAGTTCAGCTGTTTATCCAAAAAGATGTCCAGGTATTTGGTTTCAGTTTGGTTATAGGCTTAGGTTTGTTCCCAAGAATCGTGGTAGTTTTAGTGTCGACGATTGTCTCATTTTTGTAAAGAGAATCAGTTTGGTTTTTGTAGGGTTCACTGAGAATTGGTGCTTGTTGCACCATTCCTCTATTAGTTTCAGGGCTTGTCGCATAAGCTTGCATAGTGTTTTGTGGGTCCCGTGTAACGTTTGCCGTTGAGTGTTTTGATGAGGCTGTCTTCTACCAGGTTAAGGACGCCTTGCGGGCAGCCCTTCGCAACGATGGCCCTCGTAGTGTCATTTACTGTGAATTGTACAGCTCTCAGTTTCAGCATGTTGGTGATCCAGCCACTCAGAGTCGAGTCTATGCTGTGTCTGTCGAGGGCCATGTTTATATTGTTGAACATGGTCTTGTCAAAGGCGCTCTCGATGTCAATGAAGGCGGCCAGTGCTGAGCATTTCTGGTCCACTCCACATTCAATTTTAGAAACTACGCTATGCAGCGCGGATTCTGTTGAGTTTCCTGTATAGCCCGCATGCTGTTGTTTTCCCTTGTTATATTTCTTAATGATTTGGTAGCGGAAGAGGATTCGACATAATTTTCGCAGTTGTGGCAGTTCGGACATGATATTATCCATAACTCCATGTTTTCTGTAACCGGAGACTTGTCTGATTTCCGCACGACATGTAGAAGGGCACTATACCTTCTGTTTATCGTCTGTTTATAAAAACACGATGAAATGTATTCAATTACACACCATTACCACCCCATCACCATTAATTTGTAGAAGCTTTAAAGAAACGTCCACGACACACATTCCAAGTCGAAGCTCCCAACCACTTAACTAGAAACAGCTTAGTTAAAAGACTTTCAAAGAAATTACCTTCAGAGTAGTAAATACTAGAGCACTCCCGTAAATAACAACTTAGTTCCCAGTTCCCACTTTCCCAGTCTGGACGTGGTGCACTGAATAGAACACACAAATGCCACACTTTTTAATTTTAAAAAGCTCTCCATCTGATTGGTCCGTAACAACCGTTACTTTGCAAAGTAAACTTGAGTTTTATCTCGAGAGATAAATCTTTGGGTCATTCGCTTCAGCTGGGCCAGTACACTAAAGAAACAACAAACAGATTTTACGTGAGAGAAAATATTATATCTGCTTTTGTCTACACAATAGTTGAGTAGGCAATGTATTAAAATACACATAATAAGTAGCCTCAATTTCTCAAAATGAAAGCAATATATTGAAAGCAGTTTTTATCTACAACGCTTTTAGCGAAAACGAAATTAATGTCGGCGTCACTTGTATTCACACACAATGGAGGTCACACATACTATCGTATTATTTACAGTAAAGTTCAGAACAGAAACACGTTGTTAGCCATAAAGACCACCCGTTGAAGGGTCGTCGTCGCCTCCGCCGTTAATATTTATATTCGAGAAAATTTTAATAAATACGCACACGTCCTCTCATTTCGACTGCGAGTCAGCAAGGTATATCCGTAAACATTATATTTAGGTCGTAAAACATAACAAGCTTATAAAACCGCTACATAATCGCGAAGGGTCCCAATGAGAGTCCCTAAGGAACCATTCTGTGTGGCTCGCCCCGAAAATTACTCGGCCAACGTAATTTTGAGCTTTTTCCTTTTGTTATTCTTTAGGGCCTCCCGAGATTTGCGACGTTATGATCTCATTTTGAGTTATGAGAAAAAACTCTTAGTTGGTCCCGCCTCGTGAAATCATTGTCCATAGGATTAGGTGCTTACTGGGAATTGAGGGTATTTTAGAAGGAGGATTTATTTTTGTTTCATGCTACAATTTCCTTGTTTGGACGTATTTTAATTATTCAACAAATTGAATTATGTTTTTTTGTTGGGCAATGTTTTATGAACAGGCAAGGAATTTTATACCAAAAATTAAGTCCGAAGTAATTCTCTGAAATATTTATTGTTTTTGTGACTTATGATATAATATGTTTGTAAATATTCAAGCAATTATACTTCTTCCATCGTCAAACTTTCTTGCACACTACCTGGGAATCATAAATTACTATTTCCCTTTTATTACCAACGTATCCCTAAGTTAGTGGTAACTTCGGCTGCCTTTCTTATAACCAAAGAAAATAAAAGCAGAACTTCTTGCGGAAGTTCCGCTATTCATTCCTGCACCGCATCTTCCAACGACACCTCTGGGTCGCATTTTGTCCAGGTTTTATCTATCTTATTTACTTTATGTGACTACGGGTGCATTTGTTATTTTCACTTCACATTCAGTCCCTGCAAATATCATTTCTAGTGACCCGAGTCACCCAACAGACTAATACCTGTCGAATAATTCATACAAAAATCCCATTGAAAAAAGAACTTTCAGTTTTTCCCGAATTTTAACATTTTCCGGGAAGCTTTCCCAAATGTTTCTTTCCATAAAAATTATTATGGACTAATACGAATATTCTAAAATGAAAAGTAGCCAAATTGGTCCAGCCGTTCTGAAGTGATAAGCTTACCAAGGAACAGCATTTAATTTAATTTTTATAGATAAAGTACCCAAGCATCAAGGGCATAAAAATAAAACCTATTCTAAAAACAATATGTTTTGTAACACTCGGTCCAAATTGACGAACTTTATTATTCCTGAAAACATTTCACGAGCACCGTTTATTTATTGTGTGACAAATATTGAACTAATTTTTAAAACAAATAGTCGATGATCAAAATGAATCTGCTGTTTTATGATGTCAAATGTTCCGGGAAAAAGCGACGTGTTACTACTACGCAGGGTTTTTGCGACAAACCGGGCACAGCAGTTTTTAAATTCATAGATTTAAAAGAGAATCCGGTTCGATTCACACTTTGTTATCACTTCAATTTGGTGGGACGTTTCGCTACAGCGCGGGCGCGTGTACACTGTCCCCCCGCATCCGCGCGCTGGATGAAAGCGGCAAATCTGTTGTAACATCGGCTTAACAGCTTGAACTTGACGCGTGGTGCAAGTTACGACCTAACTCTAAGTGTGTGTTGTAAAGTAACGACCTCGCTTACTAGCTTGTTTTAAGTTGCGCTGAAGAATTAAGCTGTCTGCTGTCTGTTGTCTGTAAAATATTTCAGGAAGTTACATTTGTAGTGTTTTAGTTTCATTATTAGTATTGCACTGATATCTTGAGATACTAGATAAATGTTTTTAGCATGACTGCGTAAAGTTTTTACTTGCATCGTTGTATTCAAAATAAAATGGTTAAAAGTAACTTTTAAAGCAAATTGACCTTTCCCATTTTACATCCCTATCACGTATAAGCTTCGAAAACGATCCCTACGTTTTTGGGAATGCTTACCTGGAGGCCAATTCTCGCGTTTTCACTCGTTCAAGTCGCATGCGTATTGCCGCTCGACTTCCTATGTCGCTTATAAAATGGTGACATTATCCAGATTCCGGCCAAGTGCGTGTCGGGCCACGCACAACGAAGGGTTCCGTAGTTGGGATGAATTTATCCCAAGAACAAACTTAACATTGTAGTTGAAAAACATGTTTGGTATGGGAATACATTCCAACTGCAAATGTAAGCTTGTATGCACAATATTGAGTGATTTACCATGTTTTTTTAAGACCATAGACTTAAAGGTTTTCCTGTAATCTATGAGTAAAGAACCATTCTCTGTATATTTTTCATAATTTTAGGCCTTGTAGTTTCGGAGATAAGGGGGGGCATATTATGGGCAATATTCATCTATATTCTTATTTTTTTAAAGTTTATATAAATGAGATCTTCACAACAAGCCCTTTCATTTGATCTGTCACACGATATAGTTTACAAAACTTTATTTTTTTTCCAATTTGCCCCCGAAAAGTTACCCCCATATTCAAATTTCATTTATTTACGTTACACGTCCGTGTTTGGGTCACAAAAATTCATATGTGTACCAAATTTCAATTAAATTGGTATATTAGATTCGGAGCAAATCGGCTGTGTCAGACGGACAGACAGACACACGAGTGATCCTATAATAGTTCCGTTTTTTCCTTTTGTGGTACGGAACCCTAAAAATGTTGTCATTATACGTCGCGTGAAGTGATCCGTTCCACAAAATGATGCTACGTTTTTAACGATACCGTAGATGTACTTCTTATAGTTTATTAAAAAATACTTTTAAGCGTATATCTATAAGGTTTTGAGCAACATTTTATACGTATGTATTTCATAAACATTTATGAATACCATCATCATTATTGATTTTGGTACTCCATTTTTATTTTATTATTAACATTAAAATAAGTTCCCCTACAACGGAATGCATGGCTGATGCTTAATGTGTCATGTCATTTGTCACGTCAAATTGTTAAGGTCATAATTTCTGTTTATTTACATTGATTATCTCTTTATCTCTAGATAAATTAAGTAATTAAATAAAAACAGGATGCCTGCCAATGATATTATAAGTGAACTGATGACTACCACAATAACATCAAGACTTATCAAGATGGAGAAAAAGAAGAAGAAGAGGACGTATGGTTGTCGTAACAAGTGTGGTACTGCAACAACTAGACTGTCCTGCTGCTCCATCAACGCTGCTGTACCTACGTGTCCCGATTATAATACTTTATAAAAGCCCAAAAGATAGTTGGGAAATCCTAGCGAAAACAAATTTCACGTCGTCACAACACGAATTCAAATTTATTTGTGGTCAAAGTACCGCACAAACATCTTTCGAAATTGATGAATAATTTGGTCGAGAAGGGACATGGTCCAGCGTTTCCTAAGCTCACGGACAGCGTGCGATACAGGACGCCGACTATTCGTGTAAACTTGTGATAATTATAATGTATTGTTTACGTATAGTATTTATTTCAGATATATAAGTTTGTATTGAAAAAAATATATAAAAAACATTAGAAATCTATATTGTTTGAAATACTTTTGAAATACTGCATCATGTTGGTGGTACAATGATAATAGGTGCGTAGGTATATCATTTAATTCTAGTGACAACATAACCTTTACATAAATACCTTACAGACTCTGAAAATTCAGTATACACCCAATTATAAACAACAAATGCATATTATTATCACACCACACATGGAAATTTAGTTTTGGTCATTCTTTTCTGTAACATCTCCAGCCGGCCAAAATTCTGGGCAGCGCGTGAACCTAGAGGATGTCAGAATTAAAATCTCGTTCGACTGCATCGTCCTTCCTTCGGCACTGATTAGATCTTAGCTCGTTTTCTATCGATGTCTGTAGATCCAACCGGGAAATGTACAGGAGCAAGGTGGGGCACTGCGGCTCGAAAATCCTCGCTTCCAGGAGCAGTGCGGCGTTTGTTGTGGCTGCGTCACGATCAAACCTTCTTGCCCTCAACCAGAATAAAACGCTCCGAGTCCATTTGACTGGTTAAGGAGTCGACAATCTTGAAAAATTATTTCAAAGTGAAACAAATGTTTCGAGCACCATTTTATACGTATCTCATAAACATTTATCAAAAAAATATTCATTATTGATTGCGTAACTCAATTTTTATTTAATTACTGGCTTCTGCCCCCGTCTTTGTCCGCGTAAAATTGGCACAAGCTGTGCCTCCCCTTACTTCGTTTTCGCTTAGCCTTCTTTCTGACTTTTTCTTTTTGCTTGGCTCCTAAGGGTCGAAGCGTGATGTTAATGATGTTCTTCCTCAAGTATTAGACTATCAAATGCAAAAAGCATATTCTCAAATCAGACGGGTAGTTTCAGAGATTAGCGCCTTCAAACAAAAAAAGAAACAAACTCTTCAGCTTTATTAATAGTATAGAAAGATATAGATGAATATTTAAATAAACTCTCCTTTGTATTTGGTACAACGGAATGCATGGCTGATGCTGATTTGTCAATGTCAACGATTTTAGTCACGTCATAATAAAGTAATCAAATAAAACAGAATTTCTGCTAATGATTAAACTGAGTAAACTGATGAATACCGAAATAACATCAAGGTTTATCAAGATGGAGAAGAGGAAACGTGATTCTCGTAAAGACCGGACTGAATCACGGGCTCTCAGAATGCTCTCATAATGGCTCCTGCGTCCTACCGTTCCAACGACGCAGCTGTATCAACGTGTTACGGCTACATTAATCAACAAAATCTGAAAATATTGTTAATCCTTGCAAAAACCAATTTCCTCCCTGAGGGTCAATCGGAAGAGTCTCGTCACAACACGAATTTAATTCTTTTTGGGGTGAAAGTCCTGGACAACGTCTGTCGAGATTCATGAAGAATTTGAGCAAGAGGTGTAATGATCCGGCGATTCCTAAGCTGGCTACTAAACAGCGCGCCACATATATTATGACGCCGACTAATCGTGTAAACTAGTGATTTTATATTATTTAAGTGTAGTATTTTTGATAGTTTGAGTTTCATATTGAAAAACAATTATACATGTTTGAAATCTTTATTGTTTGAAATGCTTTTGAAATTCTACATCATGTTTTTGGACCTGTGGTAATAAAATCATAATAGCTATATTATAATTCGAGTGTCACTTTTGTCACCCTTTACATAAATATATCACAGACTAATTAGACTTGGGTTTATACCACAACAACATAATTATTATCACACAATACTTAGGTTTGGTCATAGTTCCCTGTAACATCTTCATGCAACACCTGCCTGGCAAAATTATGGGCTATGGACGATAGCCTTTTGCAGCGCGGGAACCTCGAGGATGAAGGACTTAAAATTTGTACTACAGCTCGACTTCATCCACGACAGCTTCAGCAAATCCCTTGCTGCTGCACTGATAAGACCTTGGCTCCTTCTCTCTCAATGTTTGTGGGTAACACCGGGAAATATGCATGAGGATGGTGAGCACTGTAACTCAAAAATCCTCGGTTGCAGGAGTGGTGGTACGGTATTTATTGTGGCTGCCCCGCGATCGCCTTCTCTTGCCGTCAAACAGAGTAAAGCCGTCTTCGTCCATTTGACTGGTTTTAGAAGCCTTCCGCTTCTATATCTCAGATGTGTGTCTTATTAATCGACGCCGCACAAGATCCACTGCTTGACAACTTTGACGAAGGCGTGAAGTTTTCTTCGTGTGTTTTTCCTTGGTGTGGCGATCGCAGCGTTTCTGAGATGTTTATGAACTCGTGTAACACATTTTGTAAAAAAAACATTTATTATTTTCTTCCGCATTGACTAATCATGAATGACACAACAACTGTTTGACGTTGGTACGAAGGTCGACATGACGTCATGAACGTATCGACTGGTCCCAACCACTCTTTGCATGTCGCATGTAAATTATGGCATGTCGCGTGCTTTCCTGCGAGAAATCGTCGAATCGACATGGCGAGAATAGCTCTACTCCATTTTCACGAGCGAAAACATGATTTTCACGAGGGAAAAGTTCGAATCGAGCGACAATAACGAATGTGAGATGCGCGAGAATTGCCTTCCTGCCTTTTTGTTAACCCTCCTAATTCATGTCGATTAGGGACAGCATGCATAGATGATACTGTATAAAGGGTGGCAGGGACAAGGACACAAAAACTGTTACCATGGATTTAGTACATGATTCTAAACCCCGCTTTTTTTTTTTTTTTTTTTTTTGAGGGTGGGAAATTATCAAATAACTTCTCCCGCTCTGGGTGGAGCGGGAGGGCGTGTCAGACTTTTACTGACTAAAACCCACCCGTGTTCCTTCCGTTGCCTGTGTGCCGAGGTCGCGATATCCCTTTCAGACAAACCCGCGACCCCGGCAGGCATTGGCCCTTCCGGACCCCGTCAGTTGGTGCTGACATCTCTTTGAGGCGCGCGTGGA
This sequence comes from Agrochola circellaris, assembly GCA_914767755.1. NCBI lineage: Eukaryota > Metazoa > Arthropoda > Insecta > Lepidoptera > Noctuidae > Agrochola > Agrochola circellaris. The sequence continues at coordinate 8,933,838 of OU611853.1, forward strand.
ACACAACGCGCCGTCGACCCGGGCCTGGTCCCTGTCGGACGGCGAGCTACCCATTGCTCACCGTCCGCAAGCCCGCGCCTACGGTGGCCGGAAGTCGGCTCGCGACTCCCGACGCCCGGGGCGTCTCCTGCGGCGACTAGGGGCGCGAGGGGGCGCATTTTGCCTCTCCCTCACGCGCTCCGCCTCCTCCTTCGCGAGCATTACTGCTTCGCAGAAGGAGGTGACGGCCTCCCATGCACTCTCGCTCCGGACCATGGCCTGAACCAGGGCCGGACGCGAGAGATCGCCGCCGCCGATCGCCTCCGTGAGGACACGGCGGTGCTCCGCCCAAGCTGGGCAGACCTCCACCGTATGCTCCACCGTGTCCTCCGGGCGATCCACACAGTGGTGACACCCGGGCGTTTCCTCCCGCTTTATCCTGAACAGGAACCTCCCGAAACAACCATGTCCGGTGAGGACCTGTGTCAGGCGGAAGGTGAGGACGCCGTGGCGCCTCTCTAGCCACTCCTCAAAGAGGGGACTTATCGCCACAATTGTGGCGTGCCCAGCGCTGGGTTGCGACAATCGCACTCTCCATGCCGCCATGAGATCCCGCCGGAGCTCTGTCCGCTGTGCCGCGATTTCTCGCGGCAGCGGAGTTACGCCCCGGCGTTTCGCCTCCTCGCGCAACTCCCACATGTGCGCGAGGACTTTTGCCTCCAGATCCCATGGCGGTAGTCCGGCAAGGAGGCTCGCCGCCTCACGGGAGACCGTGCGGTAACCTCGGACCAGCCTAATGGCCATGACCCTTTGGGACGCGTTCAACCGCTGGGCCGGTCGCAGCCTCAACGAACGCGCCCACACCGGTGCCCCGTAAAGGGCCATGGACCGCAATTCTAAACCCCGCTGAGCTGAAATTTTTCGTCGATTTTATTTTATTTTAATCTGCTGTTTTATAAAAAAGTGCAATACCTACGCAGTCATAATGTATCGAACAGCCGTTTTTAATAACCTACGGAAAATTTCAAAAATCCTCTAGGTCTATTAAACCGCTGTCCGCTTCTCACTTACCCCACTCCATCTAGATAAAAGCACTCAGCAGTAGCAGGCAAACCCGCGTCCACTAAAATTGCAGTGTGCAGCAACAACAGAACTTTGCAGCGTCTCGGTGACAACTAACTACGGCGTAATCCGAACCGACATAAAACATAACTTGACAATACATTGGTGCTCATATTACTGCGAAGTGTCAGTGTTACTACGCGCACTAGGCAATGATTTATTTACATACATAACTAGCTTTTTCCCGCTCGCGTGGAAGTTGGAAATTATCCCATAAAAAGTATCCTATCTGTTAATCCAGGTTATAAACTATCTGTCTGCCTCATCCAAATCCTATTAATAGCATAAAATAATTATTCAATACTATCGTGAATTCATGCTTGCCTAGTACTTTTTGGTAGGTTACTGATCAGAAATTGTGCGCAACGTCTAATGATTGAAATACTATCTTGAATTCATGCTTGCCTAATACTTTTTGTTTCAAGTTTATTAACTCATTCATACAAACGAAATCCCCCCTTTTCGCCCCCTTAAGGTGGAATATTCAAAAACCCCTTCTTAATGCTCCCCTACGTTATAAAAGGACGCTGTGTGCAAAATTTCACGTTCCTGGTCCGAGTAGTTTCGGCTCTGCGTTGATATGTCAGTCAGTCAGTCAGTATCTCCTTTATAGATAGAAGATAGACGATGGGTATCGATGGAGCTCTGCTAACTTAATTATAGCATACAACATGCCTATGTATTATGTATCAATTAACACATAAATAACTTAGCATCACGACTGTAATCCCCGATGGGTTAGGCAAAGGTATACCTATAGCACATCCCCATTTCGCCAGTTATGTTAGTTTAAGTTCGACGTAAAAGGGGCGAGCCTATTGCCATCAATTAATAGGGCACAAATCCAGACTCCGGACTGCTACTGAGAATATCCTGATGAAAAAACCCAATAACACTGACCGACCACGGAATCGAACCGAGGGCCTCATGCTCAGCAGTAGCGATCGCGACCTCTAGACTAACGAAGCTATCAACAACGAGGCAACAAGGTATCAATTAAGGGGTATGCAAAGTCATAAACAATTCACTAATGACGATTACAGAAGACTCGTCAATATTTTGTGGAGCACAAATCGGCCCCTGTGGCTATTCCACCGAAGTACTTGACACTGACTTCCGTAATTAAAGTTATTTTTCAGTTTGTAGTAGTTTTTTTAAGCTATTGCATAGCTTTTATCGGAGACTCTGAGCGCGGCGACCGAATGTAGAAATTCCGTAACGAAAAAAAAACCTGACGCGAAAGTTTGTGAGGATGGATGGATGGATGTTTGTTACTCTTTCACGCAAAAACTACCGAACGGATTTGAATGAAACTTTACAGTAATGTGGCTTATATATCAGAATAACACATAGGCTACAATTTATAAAGATTTTATGTGATTTAGCCATAATATAACGATAAGTATCCAGTAAGTCGGAAAAAATCCTGCCCTCTGAGATCTATCTTTGCGTGCGCTGCCTAAACCGCTGGAGTTACATGAAAAGAATGTATTGTGGGGTTGTTTGTCTTAAAGAGTTCTAAATAAAAGTCCGCGACAGCATATATCTACCTTTTATGTGGAAGCCATTATAGCCAAAATAGTGAGCTATAAATACATTTAAATTGAATACTTTTTTTAAGTTGCATATTTTAGAGTATTTAGTTAATTCGTATCAAAATAAATACCTTCATCGCTTTCGGTATTTAATGTAGATAAAATTTGTCTTTTACACTAAGTAATTTGGACTAATATTTTAAAAGTTAGAACGATAAGAATGACCTGCGATGAGTCGACGGCGGGCGCGCAGAACGAGGGTGGAGGGGCGGGTTAGGCAATGACGCGCGATCGCCGAGTGCGCGACCCGAACGCGGGCAGACGCGTGAGGGCAGACGTCATTGACGGTTGTGTAAATTCTGCGATTTAGGGGGGGGGTATAGGGGTATTTTTTTTTAAAAATATTTTAAATCAACAATATTATCTTCTTATTTTTGAATATATGCTATGCAATAGCTTTACCGCGGCAGTCCTCGAGTGCCACACGTATTTTTTTAGTTGTTTTTTTCTTTGCAACAAGTTTTTGTTTTCACTTTTTAGTTGTGGTACCTACCCCAATCAAATTCGAATACCACTGCCTATGCTGCCACTGCACCTGCTATGTAAATAACAGTGACAGAAAGTTATTATAACATCATCCACATCGGCTAAGTGGGAAAAATATGTATTATTGAAGCGTACGCAAAAACTACCCACGAAAAGTTAATAAAATTTATATGGGACTACCGCACTAGCTTCCTCTACAACATGAAAAAATAATTTTCAAAATCGGGCTACAATTGACGAAAATATCATAAAACATACCTATAGATGAACATATCAACGATCAAGATTGAGATTGATCGAAGATTAAGACTCAATTTAGTCCGCTAAGTTTATTTATAAAAAGAACTGCCAGAGGCACACGTACATACATACACGTGCCTCAGCTATTTCCTATTACTTTAAAAGCAACAATCAATATATAGATAGAATACCTCACCTATTCCCTAGAACTGTAAAACCAGCAATAGACAGATACTCTTTATTGCACACCAATAGTTTTGCAAATTCCCTTGGTAAATTGAACTTGAAGATATAGATAAACAAAATGTATCTCACCCTATTTATTGACAAGGAAATGGTAGGACTTATCTTTCCTTACAGGTTCCAAGAGACAAATTAAGGAAACGCGAGTTATTTACAACATTAAGTAACTAGTTTCCTCTCAGTTGTTCCTTGTTCAAGATACGGACAATCTATAGAGCTCAGGTGCCCGATCGATTTTGAGGTGGACAGCAGTCAATGATTGGAAATGTAGAAATCACTGCACGCGAGTGACTGCTAAACTGTTCTTGGTGTTTTTAGAAGTTTAGACTGTTGCATCATTTGCATGCCAATAGGTCCTGTACCATAGTCGATATCAGTACAAATCACACATAAACGTAGAGAGAGCGTTTACCGCTGGGCAGTGGTAACCGCGACTTACGACTTGTAGGTCGTAGGTGCGAACCATGACAGGTGATTTACTTTATGTAAATTATTTCATCAATGCTGTTATCGAAACGGTAAAGGAAAACATCGTGAGGAAACCAGCATGTCCTAAAACCGAAAATTCGAAGACATGTCACATCCACTGGACGCGTCGTGGATTACGGCCCACTTCCTCTTACCGACAGGAAGCCTTTACCCCAACAGTCTGAACATTTTAGGCTGATTATAATACAACATAAACCCTTGTTTATAATGAACGACAGTAAATCTTCTTTTCATACCAGGTTTGATCATAAAAATTTTACACTCCAATTCACAATTCAGATTTGATTTCAAATAAAGATCCTATTTGATACCTACCCAATATCATTTTTAGTGCACCGTCAGTCCTTAGAATACCTCGTTCTAAACTCCAATATAATTTGAAGAAATCTCAAACTTTTTGATCGGAGGAGGTAATTCGCAATGATTGGGATCTATACAATTTCACAGTGAGTGAACGCAAATTTCTTTTAAAATTTCTTTGTAACCGTTCCTCGGTCCAGACTTTTATAGTCGTCTAGTGTCGGCAGGGTTGCCAACACGGCCGTTATCTTCGGATTTGTGAGGAAACGAGACATAAAGCCCGCCTGAACGGAGCTCGAAATAAGGATTTTGGTGACACACACAGATTCCTTGTATAGATTGCGTATCAATCGAAACGTTCGAATCTTCAGAGAATAAAGTTTTCAAACAGATTGTGGCCGGTTTTATTAACAACCTCCGGGTTCTGTCGAAGACAGAAAAAGTCTTTATTTTAAATTCGTTAAGCGTCAATGGTTTCTTTTAACATTTATTCGCGTTGACTTTTGCATCCATCTTTGATTTAATAAAAAGATATCTCTTTTTTGTAGATACCCTTGAATTGAAAGTTATTGCAGCGCTCTGGCCCATTGGAATGGCAAAATTACAAGTTGTGCCCATTACATTATTGAAAGCGCATTAAGTAATAAATCTGAACTTAGCAACCTTTTTGTACCACGAATCATCAAAACTATACCCAAAAGTGGTCCTACCAAAAACAAATAAAAAGGAACGCAACATTTTATTCTTGATCATACATTTTATAGTCTCCAGAAATCTTAACGATTGGCCCCTTAAGGAGTTCCATGAATAACAATACTTGAACGATGAAGATTTCATATGAATTTAAGATGAACTTAGCTTTGTCGAACAAAGGAATTAAATATTAATAAAGAAGCTCACATGCGTACTTGAGATCGACGAAAAAATATTACCCGAAGGTGTCAGACAGTTTATAATGATTTATTAACATAATTTATGTCTGATATATATATATATAGGTATAACATAATTCATGCCTGGTGTATTTATTTAGAAAGCATCAAGCTAAAACTAAATTCAGCAGATTTTACTAAATTATATACCACCCCTGAACGAATATTCAAAGCACTTTGTTCGTATGTTAGCCAGTAAGGATAAAAACTGGAATTATGTATTTTTCTTAAATATTTTTTTGTGATTTTTCTAGATACTTCTCTTTGCTGTCATACGTGGGGTAATTTTCTATGGAAGATGAGACTTCTCCGTTGTTAATGAAATAAGTAAGTAGCTATTCTCCTGCCTGGCTACCATAGAGATTTAATTAAATCTGAAATTCCCATTAATATCAATTCATAAAATAATAAAACAAGCCTATGTTATTATGATTAACATCGCTATTTTAGTGGAGCTGAAATTATTATTATAAAAATAAAAGACAAAGACATTTAAAAGTTGATGACGGTAACGCACGAACACCCAAAAACTTATTACAAATTCCTTTAATTTTGACACTGCAGACAATAATTACGACGCAAATTCGCCATTCGGAAGCGCTACCTCACAATTCTCGCATGAATATGGAATAACATCGGCGCTAAGTTAATATGTATGAATGTAACTTGTTAACTCACACCAGCGCCGCCAGATGGCATCGGGTCCCCAAATGTCCCACCTTACTCCACTTTATAATTCAAAGATTTGCTCGCAACGAATAAAGAGGCGTCTTCACTAAATTATTCATGCTTAGACACTCTGCGTGCACTTGTCTGCAAGAGTTTTAATGTTTCTTACCAGCATTCTTATATAGAAGAGGTGGGAACTGCATTCCTGGGAACTTTGGGAGGAATTCCAACTTGATAGTGGTGGCTGACAAACTTTTCCTTACTGAAAATTTGACGCTGAGAATTGAAAGGTTGTAGATGATGAGGTAGGGTTTAAAGAACTGGTATAAATCGAGGAATAATAAGCCCCACTAATCGAGTAACAGTAAAAACAACGATAAAACCTAACTGTTACCGTACCGTAGTAGGTAATATGAGTACTTACAGCTAACTCTGAAAGCAACTCCATTCTTTTATGAATAGTAAAGTAAATGCAGAACATTAAAGTAGAATTAACTACTTTAGCGTTATTAATTCCATCACAATTTTCTCCCCAACTGTTACCTTTTCTGCTCCGTTTTACGGTGGACGCATTACTGCAGTCTGCTACGAATTTAAAAATAACACTGCTCAAAAAAGAAGGTTCTATTCCTTTTTGAAAAAACATGGTAGCATAAAGATCTTTATACATATTCAAGAACACAATCAAGTACTCGTATAATTTATTGACAACAATACTTTCCTTCTGTAACGTGACAGTATGTTGGTGTTCACTGTTCAATATCGAATTGGTCCCGTGTAGGCGTCGTTTTCCTAAAAAGGAGCGATGTTACATCCACGAGCGATAAATCAGATGCCTATTGTTGGAGGAAAGTCGCAAATCGTAAGCAAAGCCGCGTCGGAATATTGTAAGACCGCTCTTTTGGAGTCCTCCCTCAATAAAATCTCACAAATAAAACCGTATTTAGGGATGAAGCTTTATGAAAGACATACATTCATTATTTGAAGATTGGATTATGATGGGACAGAAGTATACAAAATTATTTATGTTTTCTATAGCCGTCTGTGGCATTGTCGTGAAAAAATTGACACATTGAAAGAGATTTTATGATTGATATTAATAAAAAAAAAATATGGACATTTATGGCACATAGAGAAGAAGTTACTTTAAAAACTACATATGTCACCAATACTGCCAATACACTTACTCATGTTGTATTAAAGACTGAACGGTCGTAATTCCTCTATAAAACTCAATGACTAAATTTCGAGACTAAAGTCGACTAAATTTCGAGACTATAAAAGTCTCGAAATTTAGTCATTGAGTTTTACAGAAGAATTACGACCATCTATGTAAAATACGTTTATAAAAAACTTTTTTACAAAAAAAAACAACCGATTTCCAAAAAAATACAGTCGGTGGCAAATAACGAATATACAAAACCAAAGACACCGACTTCCGAAATTTTTGTAATTTTTCTCTTTGTAGTGTTTTTTTGGAAGTCAGTATTTTTTTGTAAAAAAGTTTTTTATATACGTATTTTACCCCCCCCCCCCCTTATTAGAGGGTCAGATTCTAATTTATTATTTATTTATTTTATTATTCATGTACACACAGTAAAATATATAGAGATACGACATAATTATAGTTTGAGTACAGAGGTATTTATCTAAGTTACAATAGCCTAATGTCAACTGCTCATTTTTACAAAATATTGCTTTTCCCTATGCTAGGCACTTTAATCGTTGAGGAGTTCTCCTGGAACTTCACCATCGGCTCCAATTCTCCATATGCATTGTGACAAGCATGAATTGCTTGGCAATTATAAAGTAATCGAATCGCAACCCGTGAAATACTTATTATTGAGCAGTTCCGGTACAAAAAATGGTACTTTCCAACTGCACGAGTTACTATAAAAAATACCCAAATCGCTATAGGTATGCCTATAATATTTGAAGAGTTCCCTCATTTTTCCAGGATTCCATCATCAGATTCTGACCTGATGACAATGGGACCATCTCGGAAGTATACCCGTTCAAACAAACAAAAGAATTTTGCAAATCCGTCTATATATGACGGAGTTATGCCCGAATATATATTAATAAAAATTATATATGAATATCCGAATTGATAACCTCCTCCTTTTGGAAGTCGGTTAAAAACAGTAAAATGTGAAATCCAAGTAGTCACTGTGCCTATATATAATCCTGTGACTACTTCAATTGGTGAGATGGAGCGCGCGCTAGAATTCTGTGCCCTGCCTACAAAAGGACCTAATATCGAAACCGATAGAATTTTTATCCAATAAGAGGGATGAATAGATGCCAAATTGATATTCAGGCATTCAGGGAAAATACTGATGTTACAAGGCAATGATGTTGATAACAATATGGTGAAGCTTTCTAATACTAGATCCAATAAACACTCATAAATTTCCAAATAAATGCTGCAAATGATATTTTTCCAACTGCCATAAGGCAGGAAAAACGAAAAATGATAAAAATATTACCAGTGTGCATTCATATTCTGTTTTCATAAGTAGGTCTAAAAGCACAATGTGGGCGGACTGCAGGGAATATAAGAATAGTTTTAAGACTAACTTCACGTCAATCATACTCTCGACGAATGCTCTCTACGATGAAGTAGTAGTACGTATATAAACAGCCTGCTATATACCTGAAACCAGAAGTAAACAGTTTTCCGTAGACATTGGAAACAATGTAAGGTCGAAATGTGACAGCGATCCCAACACCATTCATCAGCCACTGTTACAATCTCATGATATTTTTTTGAACAACAAAACCAGTTGCCCTTTCTCACGATCTTGGATTCTCACCAGGACCTCGAAAACGATAACGGTAAAGAAACAATACGATAATAAAGACGGTATCACTGCGTTTAGTAATAGTATCCTTAGATGTATCGGCCCGATGGCTCGGTTATAGGGCGATGATGTTATTTTCAGGCGTGCGCTGTCAAATTGTAACGCTACGCTTTTATTTATTACATGTAAGTATTTCCTTGGTTTTGAATGTTGATTCTTTTTGAACGAGCTTGGAAACTTTAGATAAGTTTTCAATATTATAAGTTTTCTATATTCCTACATTTTGCTGGAATTCCGCTCAATCTCAGTCAGGGGTTTTATGACCAAGCAAATAAATTGGGAATATTCCAGTAAAAATAAACCTTACCAGCAAGTCCAATAAAGCAAGGGCTTAATTATTAAGGAAAATAAACTTATATAGTTACACACACATGCAGGGACATTGATGAGGTCCTCGGTTCGATTCCTAGGTCGGACAGAGTGTTTTTCGGTTTCCTATCTGGAATTTCTCAGCAGCAGCTCGGTGTATGGATTTGTGCCCTGTTGATGGCAATAGGCTCGCCCTCTATTACATGAGACATAAACATAACTGGCGAAATGTGGGTGTACTATAGGTACACCTCTTCGAGGAAGCAAGGCGTGATGTTTTGTGTAGATACAGGGTTATTTTTCCATACCTAGTTAAAATATATCAGATGGCTGAACGTCTTGTACTCGTCAGCAATATTCAAAATTGCCGCGATATAAAATAAAATTCATGAGCAATACGCTATGCATCAATAATAAAAAATACGCTCATGAAGATACGAGGGCGCGAATATATCACAACGCAATGTACCAGCGTAATGATATTTGTACCAATGTGGACTATCAAATTGTAACAGATTGCTTATTTATTACATTTTCTTATATTCCGCTCACATTTCCTTGCGATTCGTTACCAGAGCCACGAGGGGCATAAATGTAACATTTTGTCCTTGGCAGATTGATCAGATTAGTCACAATTACACACACAGTCATTATTCGAGTCAATTGCACACGTGGAATTAAAATCTGTATAGCTCGTCTTTTCTGCCTTCCCCAATGTTCGTTCGAACGCATGCAAGATGTTAAATAATAAATTCAATAGTTTTTTATTGAAACAAACATTTATTTCACCGCACTAGTTGATAATGACAGGTGGTACGATGTGGTACATGGTGTAGAAATATTAGCAGTGCGACAAACAGGAAAATAATTCCATTCACACTGGTGTGACGATCTGGTGTGAATACGAGTCCTCACCCGTTATTTCCGTCACTTGCTTTCAATTCAAAATCGGCAGAGCCAGATTCCATTACACTCTGTTAAATTAAATTTTCGAATACGACTCCTTTTATTTCCTCCAGAAAAACCTCCGTCTAACATGGCGTCATCTCATAAAGGTCAGTTCACACTCGCACCCCGAGCACGGCGCGCCGCGCGCAAGTTCGTGAATAAATTCGAGCAATTCCCGACCTGCCTTTTACGAGCTGAATGAAGTATGAACTCAGTACGTGCAGAGCCTCGCTTTACTACGCCGAAAATAAAAAAAAATCTAATGAACCCAACTTTATTGCTGTTAATAAAACGTAACGAAAGTAGTTCGCGCCGACGCACGCCACTAAACGTTACACCTCATAGTTGCTCGTTTTGTAACAAAATTGGCTTTAGTCTACCGTCAGGCGGATAACGAGCCATTTTATGTGTCCAGGTCACTTTCTTTTAGTACTGTCATGAAAGATCATACATTTAAGTCATAAAGTTTATTATCTCAAGAATGATATATTATGTATAAATATACTTACTCTCGTCTTTTCTCACTCCTTATATATGGCTGCCATAAAGCATAGATAACTCCTTAAATAAATTATTGTGGTGATAAAATCTCTAATAGCAAACATTTTGTTCTAGAATGCGATGATTTATACCCCCGACGCCTTACCTTATACAGGGTGGCGATTTAGACACCTGCATCCGAGAAGGGGGTGATTCTACCCGTCATACTAAACAACATTCACCATGAAACCCATATCCGATTCGTGAAAAAGAAACAAATTCCTATACAACAGTAGACAGACTACTTCGATTCATGTACGAAAAGTTTTTTTTTTACCAATCGTATAATACCTACGTGTTTCATTGCGAAAGTTGTATAGCATGACAGGTAGAATCACCCGTTGACAGATGCAGGTGTCTAAATCGCCATCCTGTATATCTAATAAAAAACTTGTTCAATCCACTGTAATAACTGTAAATAATAATGACCAATTAATATCCTGGAAATAAATTATTATAATTAGGTGTCATGTCACTTAAGATTACCATAAAAACTGACTGAAATCTCCATAGACAGACTTCTTTCAGACTTCTTAAAAGACCATTGCTTCAGTGTAATACTCCAATCAAATTCCGAACACGAAAGGCCCTCTGATATTGAAAAGCTAATATCATATCCCTTCTTTTTATAACACACCCTTTACAACAATCAACGATATCCAGCCAAACCAACAATGGTACCACCACACAAACATGGCATACACACCGACTTCTCTTATTAATTCCGCTCACGTTCCGCCTCGGATTATATTTACTCATTAACTAAATCGCTGGACTGATCGCTTTAATTTTTGTCTTCTCATTTAATTTTGTCGTGTTTTGCTATCTGAGTAAGCTGTTTTAAACTGGCCCTGGTCGGTTCATTTATTATAAAGTACGTCGGAAAGTATCGATATAAAGTAGCTGCGATAAAAGTACAATTAATTTGCAATGTGTTATCATTTAAACGATAATAATCGTAAGTAGAAATTAAATGGGCTGCTTAATTGCGCAGATGGCAGTTTTAATTATAGTTCATTAACTGTAGATTGGTTGTAGTTAAAATCCAGGTAGAGTTTACTTACTGCTTCAAGTTTGATTGAAATAAAATACGCTCTGAAGTTCAATTTTACTTTAGCGTCAACCGGAAGACAAAGAGCATATAGAAGTTTTAGTTGTATTCATAATAATAGCTTTATAATTGTTTGAAAACAGAAATATAATTTTCAGGACTTAGAAAATCTGTTATGAAGGCTCTTTTATGTGAAGCCCAGCCATTGCCGAACAGTGGTAATGAGTTTTAGCTGCAAGGTGTGTTTTTATTTCTCAAGAACGTAAGTACCTAAGATAACTCATGAACCGTTATTCGAAGACATAACTTTTATGATAATTACATCGATGACCAGTAACTGGATGCATCCGTGATACCTTTCTTTCACTTCGTGTTAAGCACAGGAACAATGTTTACTTTGAAAGACTGCCGCCCACAATCAGCCCATATTCATAAAAAACAGAGGCAAAAGCAAACTGTTTAACGTTATAGCGAGTCCACACGCCAATTGCATTACTCTGTTACAGTCGCGTTATGCTTTACTTACACATTCTGCCCAAAGTCCGGCAAATATGACATAACATCAGAGCACCTCCGACAATCTTGTTTTTTGGCATTTTCCATAAATCGTTGAAATAGTAAAGGAAAGTTGTACGTTGTCAACACGAGGTACAATCACGGACATAAATCAGCAACAACATTAACATCCTGTAACGTTCTTTGTTTTGTGAAAACACGCCATTTATTTTGCTTTACCTTGCCAAAGTCTATTTTTAAAGCAGCGTTGTTCAAAACGATCCTTTGAAAAACAATTTCCGTTGGCCCGGCTGGGTCCGGGTTCGCTGTACAAGGAACAAGATAGATAGCCATATAAATCTCCCATGTGTCTAATTGACGGGTACGAAGTGAGGCCACCCCGTCCGAGCAGACTTGTAGAACTGATTCACTTACCTCATTTGGAAAAAGTGTTGTAAGTAATGTAACAGTGTTCGTTTCCACCTTAACTATCTACTTCGGGTTCGGACGCAGAAAGTTTCTTCGTTTCTCCGTGAAATTGCAGGATTAGTGCGGTCAACTTGTAAGGTGAGGTTCAGTCGATTGAAGACGTGGTTTTCCTACATAGCTACATGAGTTAGTTGTACTTTGGTTTACGTGTATACGTGTTTTATTTATACAAGATATATTTTAAATGAATATGGTAACTTATACTCACATAATGTATTTTATTTCGTATCATACATACTTTTATGTCAAAAAAAAAAAAAAAAAAAATTTTATTTCACATAAACCTATAAGGGCACTTATGAAATGTCAGAAGCTAGGTGCACGGTTCCAATTGGTCGTTTCCTACGGAGAGGAGCTGGCTAGAAACTCCACGGTTACTCTTTTAAAAGTAAATGGTTTTTACAATTTTTCCAAATTACAGTGTTAAAAGTTTCGACCAACTATACAGGTATGAGAAGACAGTGTAGGCCCATCAACATGTACCAGGTACTTAGCAAAATACAAAATGGTCCACAGATCTACAGTCTGTTATCTACAATGTTCTCGCATTCACAAAATTTAAAAGAAAATAATCTATATAAAAGATAAATAAAAATAAAAACCTATTTAAACCAAATGACAATGGTTGACACAACAGCTGTAACAAATCAATTTTAATAAAAAAATATAGAATATTGTAAGTATTCAATGTCAAATAATAAAAATATTATGTATAAAACTTTCATGACAAGTATGATGTAATGTAATGTGTCTGAAAGAACATATTTCATAACATTACAGGACAACAATGGGTATTCTTGATGTCTAATAGTTAGATACTTTAATAATGTTTCGTAGAATTTTGCAAACTTGAAGATTTTCTCGAATACTTACCTACAATATTATTTGTAAACATGCAAAAAAAATAACAAATAATCAAGCTTACGGCATGATTAATAAGATTTTTCTCGAAAGGTTGAAATAACTCGTGTATGTAGAAGTAGAAGCTCTTAGCCGGGGAGCACATTAAATATTCTCGGCCAAGTTTATGTGGCTTCTCCCAAAAATCCTTCGTAAGAAAGTTATTTATATGTACGTTCACCTCACTTAACCTTGTTGCTTAAATCACCACGCTAGTTAATGAGATGGCTCTTATTTAGTGCGTGCGCGCTAAGAAATATCGTGCAATACAACTTTACTTAATTGTATTGCTGTTTTCCAAGTACAATGAGGCAACGTACCTATACCATCATTTTAACTGAGCAATAATAAAGTTTTTTATGAACCAATTAGCTTACTTCGAACACTTAAGCGGCCATGCGTAGAATTAATTGTCGTTGATTGCAAATCTCATCAGTAACGTTTCTGAGGCAATGCATTACTGTAGGAGCTTAAATGAGAGAGCTTGCTATTTAATCATCGTAAAAGGGACATAAATCCCAATTACACGGCTTATTATTTCGAAAAAGGCTCAGAAAGTTGCAATGTGACGGAGTCCGAGGCAGGACAATACAGTACCGCTGAAATATTAGCTCGGGGACCAATGCGATGCCGAACGAACATCTAGTCAGCCTTAGCAACAATTTAGTACTCAGACTATGTCGTTTTATTTCAGACATTGTCCATCTCTCATTGAAGAGTACAGTTTTCCTTATTAAGATCTTGAGTAAACTCGTTTTACTTAATGCTTCTTGTGATCGATTTTCAGCCTTATTGTTGTGTATGTAACCATGTTTACTGTTTTCTTGAATAAATAAAGGGTACCCTTTCTTTGTTTCTCCTCGATATTCAAACAAACCCTCTCCGTCACCCTATAGGTACTTAAAGAATGTCCAGAAAAAAATAACTATCCGAATAAAATGTTTGAGGTCCAAGAAACCGCACTGATTGCACAAAGGGGTCCCGCGAGACTGAATTATCGTCACGTACTCCTGCCACCCCACTTCGTTAGTTCGCGTGATGACGTGTGCCGAAACATCCCCCCCCATACATTTGCAATTCCATTCACAAACTGTTACGATCATCATACATTTATTTGGTGAAGCGTTTTATCTGAGAGTCACGAAGGATGATGGACGAGATTCATCTAGGCGATTTTAGGTGTTCTCGTGACTCTAGCCTTTAAAATATAGTCCTCCAGACCGTATTTCCATGGTGGCCAATCTCAACGGTGACTTAAGGAGATATTATGTATAATGCACAAGTGTGTGCGCAGACACAGGTGCACTCACTCTTCCCTCTCTTTCATAGTGCTATAATTCAAATAGTATGTAGGTAACGGGTGTCAAAATATGTACACTTAACGAAGCCGAGAAACAGACTTTTACTGGACTATACCTTCTCATTACGGAGATATTGAAGTTCAAAGTTCCAAATTTTTCACGAAAAGAAGTTTTAGACGATAACACTGAACTATTTTAGGGATATGAGGAACATGGTGTAAAGTTCATTCATCCACCACAGAAAAGGGAGGATCCTCCGACCAGACGGGTGTCATGTCTGGCGGGCAATTGCCCGGAGATTGAAGTCGTGTGACGTCAGGATGTTGTGTGACGTCAGGTCTTTGATGCGTAGTTCGCATGTGGCGATGTAGATGCCGCCACACTATAAGCCAACACCCCCAACTCCTGGCCCGTTGCATGCACCCAAAAGTTGTATGTGTTAGATTGCGTGCTGACGTAAACGGCGATGTTTTAAAACAAAAATAGAAGTATTCATTTTGCTCAATAAGTTTGAGGTAGCTGTAGATAATGGGTGTTTTTACACCCTATAGGTATATACTTTTGTTCTAAGACAACAATTAATGTTCTACAAGTTCTACCTAGAACTACTAGCAAATGAAACATTCTTCTTCGTTTTACACGTGGCGTGTTTCAAGATAATTGAGCGATGTCGACGTAATGAAAGACAGTATTGAATCAGGACGAGATCGTGGCGCCCGCGGCCTCAGAGCGGTTACATTTGATGTCTATTAATGAATGCTTACTTAAACCATGTTTTTACTGTTTATTGTTAAGTAAACCTTGTATGTTTAAGAGCATTCAGAGAAAGGTTTTTCGGGACGATAATGGATGAAAACTATAAATGAAAATATATTCAAATCTTTATTTGCATTTAATAGTGTATAAAGACGTTATAATGGCTTATAAAGCTAAGGTACATACGGACCCTATAGGGACCAGCAAAAAAAAAATTGTGATTCATTGAGCTTCCTGCCCAAAACATAAACTAATAATAGTAATTGTAGCCCAGTTTTAGGCCCTAATTACACTATCATATATTTATCATACAAATATGTTTTCATATATTATGTCAAATTCTATGATCATATTTAAATGATGCTGTTCTTCATTTTAACATATTACACTTATATGATCATATAAACGTCATACTTAATCAAGATAGATAACGATTTAGCCGTGTTTGAATTAGCAAATTTTTTGAGGCTAGACGAATATGATCATATTTGTACGCTTGCTGTCAAATAGGATCCCTTATCTATGAACATAAACGGTATGAATCATACTTATGTACATACTTATTATGCCGCCATAGGTCTTCATATAAACATGACTCATACATCTCTGATCATATTTCTATGATAGTGTAATATGGCTCTTAGGTTCGTCCTTCGACGTAGCAACACGGGAATACAAAGCTGAGTTCCCGAAAACTACCGTCCCCAAAAAAGAGCAGATTATTCTCTCTAAAACCTAAGATATAAATCGCATCGCATAATAAGTCACTTTGGTAAAACTGTGGTCCTTGTAACAAACTCGCCGGATATGACCAGGAAATTAAGCTCATTCCAAATCTCCTTTTTTTCGTCAACATCCTTTAATATTAACCAGGACTTACACTCCTTTGGGCACATTCTCCTTGAAGCTGTTTTTCTTACATAATCAAACTATCTACTTACAATATATTATCACGCCGGTATTTTCCGATGGGATAAACAGATATGAGGCTCAATTTTATTGACAAAATTCGATTACACTAAGTGCGGGTGCTGTGCGTAAGGTCCTGTTATTTGGAATGTCTCTCAGTAAAAGACAATGGCCCTTTCTTGAACCCTAAGATTGTCATCAACGAAGGGTAAGTCAACATAATAACAGATAACAGACAGTTACTGTTTGAGTCTTGGAGTAAAACGGTAACCCGGCTTTCTCTGCGCTTAAATAAAAATTCGCCACTTCACCAAAATGTTGGTTAAGTTTACCCGTTAGGTAATTAACTAATCAATATCACATGAAGCCCCAAAAATTAACTCAACATTTTCGAATGCCTATAATGACTTCTTTTAATTAACTCCGGCAATGCATAAACTGTTCGTTGCTAATTAAAACGCAGCTATATTAATTAGAAACCCTTTTCGAAAATATAATTACTTATTTTAACAGCGTCGGCTGCCTAAATATGATGCAGGAAACGCGTCTAAAGAAAATTCCTGCGGGATTTGAATAAAAACGCGCGGCTTACGTTAAAATAAAGTATTATTCGCCTAATTAGGGAGTTTTCATTATGAAATGTTCGTCGTAAAGCCTTTGTGGGGAACTAGAACTACAACGCGCTGGGAATTGCATTTGATCACTTTCTGTGTTCTGTTATTAAGAAATGTATACAAAAGAGGACAATTGCAACGATAACGAATGAGAGGGGAGAGGAAGGAGCTTTGTGCAATCAGCGCGTTTTATTCGCCGTCGACGTGCCGGGGACTCTTCGCTGGGGGTAATTGTGATAACACGATGTCGTCGACTCTCCAAAACGTGTCTGCAATCGCGATCATCATTTGCACGTTTGGAAATCTGAAAATCTTCGTAGCTTTATAGATAGCGAATCAGAACCTAGATAGGCAAGGCATGTTTCAGTTACCTTTTGTACATACATATGCATAGAATTAGCATTTGTTTGTTTAACGTCGGAAGGTTTGATTTGAATACACTCACAGCACTTTGTTTTAATCGTTTCAACAGTTAGTCGAGTTCTCTATGTAAAATTAACAAATAGTACCTACATGAACGAAAATACATTATCAATAGTTGTTTAGTACAACCTACATGAACGTAATATAAATTATTTGATTTATTCCTGGCCATCTGTTTGTCTGTGGTCTAAATTAGTTTTTCTTTTTATTGTTGTTCAACTTTCATTCTTTTTTTGAATGAATATAAGGTGCTTTTGCTAATTTAATAAATAAGTTATTTTAACATTTTTCAATTGCATTTTTATTTCCAACAACTGCATTATCTATATAAAATACCAGTGTTGCTAACATAAAATCACAGTTAAATGGCTCTAAACGTGAATTTGGTGTGTTTTGGTGCCAAAGACACAAACAGCCTGGAACCGCACAAATGCTTGCTTCACGCATACTAATGTGTCCCAAACGGCTATCGGCTAGCCAATGTCCTATATTATATCGATTGGATAAGTTTTACTCTAGTATCGATAGTAAATCGGGAGATATATGAGTGGTTTGTGCAACTTTATGGGTCTATAAAGAAGTGTTTTGCATATTATCTAGTTGCTACTGTTTGCGAAAAGGAGGTTAATTAGTTAAAAGCAATAGGCGTGCCCAGCATCTGTTAATGCATATTGTGGAACAGACTTCCATTCTCTATTTTACTGTATTATGTGGTTATGTATATGAAAGTGGGAAATCTATGTAAGTTCATATCTATACGCTGCACCAAGAGTCATCAAACTCCAAACTGAATAGAATGACAGCCAAATAATTAATTTAACCTGCAATAGTCAAGGAATGGAGTGAAGTAGTTAAAAACATCGTTAAGCACATTGTCGGAGGCGTTTAAGTCGGCTGAAGTGAAAGTTTTCACGTTACGAATACTTGAAAAGTCCATTACACGGTTGACGGCGTCGACGTCGGCCTTACGACGCCAACTTGTTTGTAATTACACAGACATAGCCCCGAGATTTCATTTAAACTTCGTGACAGCACCCGCCGTTGACAGCTCTTTCTGCAATTGTTAACTTCTTAGAAAAATATTATCATAGTCGGACCGTACCGAGGTCCGCGAGAGCAACGAACACCTGACTTGCCGCGGCTACTTTGTAACTGCTATTTGCGGTAACCAAGACTTTGATTATAAAGAGTCTCTTTAGCTGTTAGCGGAATATCTCTTTGCTTTATATTTCAAAGTAATTTTAGTCTCTGTAGTGCTTTATGGTTTTGATAAGGTTGAGTTTCATTAAGCGTAGTGTTAAGATTTCAAGACGTTTAAGAGTGGATCCGATTCTGAAATAGTTAAGACAAAGCTAGTTAGACGATCCTTTCTAATAAAGCAACCTACCAAACATCAGTAACAGACCCTATGTTCGAAACAACATGTTTTAACATACTTTCTAAAACTACCCTCAATCCCATTATTCTCAACACGACACACTATTTTCTGGAGCTATTCTAACAGCTACAAACTCAATAAACATTCGGCACATTCGTACTCCCTGTTTCTAGTGTCAGCAGTGTCTACACAGCTCTACGACAGTGCCGACACTCCGACAGTAAGCGGATTGGCGTGCCTACATAGTTGTGTAGTGAATTAATAAGTTAGTAGTTCATGCATATTAAGGGCTGTAGGCAACCGCGGCTCTCCATATTCATATACGAACTGTTTTAGAACAAACTTGAGAATGTTAAGATGGGAATGTTTTAAATTTAATGTACGGTTTTGATTGAAGCTGTGTAAGTCTTCTCAAAATGATGTGAAATGTAAATTAAAGACTTAATTCTACAATTCTCTCTTTGGTAATACCTAGTTCAAACTTGTATTGAAATCTTTATTTCTTCAGTTGCAGTATTTTTCTTTTATTCTACTTTTTAGGGTTCCGTAGTAAACAAGGAACCCTTATAGTGTCACCATGTCAGTCTGTCTGTCTGTCCGCGGCTACTAACCTTCTCTGTTATCACTTTGTGATTAATATTAATCACGCCGACAAAGTGATAAAATAAAATCAAGAAGATTTTTTTTTTAGGATATCTCCGCTACATCTAGAGTGGGGATGTTTTTTTTCTCATCTATCCTATGGTGTGGGGTATGGTTCGAAAGGTCGTTCAAAAATATTGTGAGTTTGTTAAAACTATTTTTGGATTGAAGGATGAGTTTGCGAAATATTAAGCTATTAACTGCAAATTTTAGAATAAGAGTCAAGTGTCCTGTCAGCTAAATGGTTGCACGGTACATTCCGTATGGGAAAAATAAAAAAAATATTGAGAACATGTTTTTGAACTACAATGTTAAGTTTGTTCTTGGGATAAATTCATCCCAACTATGGAATCCTTCATTGTGCATGGTCCGACACGCACTTGGCCGGTTTTTCCTTTTTCCCATCACTATTCTAATAGGCATTCTATAAATTGTACTATTCGGAAGTCGTAACTCTAACCCACCCCGCTTCGGTAACTTTCTTAACTGTGAGGTAGAATTTATAACTATATCAAACAAAAATAAGTATTACACCATGAGATGTTATAAACGTAAACTTATGTCGTGTCTGAAAAGAAGAAATAGAAGATAAAGCCTCTAAGGAAGATCAAGAACTTGTTACATGAAAAGAGAGTTCAGTGGTTAAGTAAATGTTCATAGATTGCACTTACAACTGGTGATAAGTTGCACATCATAACAATGATGATGGTCTTTTGTCTAATTGGTTTCTTATTATCATACTCACTCAAAGGTCTCGCTGAATGTGGCACATGTGTTGGATCATTCATTTCCCTTCAAAATTGTTGAGCTGAATGGTGTTGATCCCTGCGTCATGTTCGTAAGCGGGCGCCGCCGCGCCGTCAGTTAATACAGCAGTGCTGTGCAGTCAATAATGTCAATCTCTAGCATTAGGTGGAATGACAGCTCACTCCACGCTCACTTCTCTAAGTTTACACGGTGAGATGGTTACAGAATAGCACTGCTGGTCATCTCTTAGCTACCGTGGCATATTATTTTTATTTTTGTGTGACTTTTATCGTGCACGTCTTTCTACGTCGTTCTCACCTGTATAATTTCTACTTCCATGAGGAATTTCTTGCCTGTTCTTTATCTTAGGAACCTACTACGCTTTGGAATGGGCAACTACATACCTTTATCTTTCTGTTTATCCAACTTCTTGACAATTCAAAAGTGCCTGTAATTGGTTTAATAGGAATAAATGCTTTGAGTTTGAGTATAATTTGCTTTATATTTTTGATATTTACTATCTTCACAGCTCGCTTGACATAACTGCGGGGCGAGCACGGCCCTGTGACATGGCTCGAGTCACGCATTTTATTACAGTTTAGTCATATAAAATGTGTGACTCGAGCCATGTCACAGTAGGCCGTGCTCACTAGTCTGGATGTTTAGACATCTCTCCAGCCATTGCTGACACAGCAGCACTCCAGAAGAGCTTGTTATGTAATCCAACGTTTAAATATCCCAAAAATGAATCACTCTTAATCAAAACCAATCTAGGATTCCGCCAAAAAAATCTGAGTTCCTACGTATTTTTACTGCAATGTAGATGGATCACTTAAAAATTGGTTCCAATTAAAATTCGTACGGTTTGAGTGGCGCACCCGCTCCGGCGGGCGCGGGCGAAAACATCGCCATAACCAACCCAGCTTGCGAACCTCTTCGCGAACCTATACTACTCTACAATTACTTCGGTTTAAACCAATATACCTTGGTTTTGCCCCTAACAATTTTATCGAACCATCTGAGAGCCTTCCATCTGGACCCACGCTTCCGTGGCTGACCTGGAAATCTCTAAATAAACTTCGAGCCCAAGTCGGCCGGAGCAAAGACAATCTCCTCAGATGGGGGTTCATGGACGGCTCAGATCGCAAGTGCGTATGTGGTGTTTCTCCTCAAATCCCACCTACCATCTTGCGCCGCGTGTTACCTGTGCACTTTATGATCTTATGACTGTGTCAGTGAGTGGAGTTCGCACAGCTGAATTTTGGGCCAAACATGTTTGAACTTTCTGCCATCGATACGCTAAAGAAGCAGTTTTTTTATTGTAAATTGTTGTGACCCTATTTCTTGAAATACATATCTTTCATGAAGTAGGATAACAACAAAATTACAATAAAAATAATAACTAGCTATTTGAAAATGTCCTTTTTAAACACAGAACATATTCTGTGTGAAAAGGACATTTAAAAATAGTTAGTTTTACTTCATAGGGTTTGAGTAGTTGCGTCTTACCCAGCAGGCCTTGGCTGGCCGCCAAATAGAAAGCTAAGTACATTCTTTTCAATAAAATGAAAAGTAAATACCTACCTAATGCGGTATGCCTCTACTTCTATTTACTTCAATCTCAGTATCTGATAAAATAACAAAGCTTCGTGATATTTTGACAACAAACACGAAAATAATCCGACAAACAACATTATTATCGTTCGTAAATATATTGTTGATTGTATGTTACTTACTATATGTACTGACTTCCACAGAGTTCGTAATAAAGAAAATATAAATAACATGACATTTTCCTCCTGAAACATTATTTACTTAGGTACTAGGTAGGTAAGTAGGTACCAAACTGATATAAAAAAATATATCAGCTTTTTACTTTATAATTTATGAATAAACTACGGACTTCTTAATTCTCTCCTAAGGTCGGAAATTCAAATAACCATCATTATAATGATTTATGAAATCGCGCCCTAATTA
This sequence comes from Agrochola circellaris, assembly GCA_914767755.1. Taxonomy (NCBI): domain Eukaryota; kingdom Metazoa; phylum Arthropoda; class Insecta; order Lepidoptera; family Noctuidae; genus Agrochola; species Agrochola circellaris. The sequence continues at coordinate 8,956,236 of OU611853.1, forward strand.
GGACAGTCGACGTCTTTCAACTGAGCTCTACGGGGAGTTGGGAAATGGACGAACAGAGGATGGGGTCATCCATCTGACGTCACAACTTCATCTAAATCTACGGAAACATTTTGAATTGAAAGCGATTGATGCCAGCAGTGCTTATAGATATTATGCTTTTATTGAACCTGACTTATCTCAGGAAATTAAATTAGGCTGCCTCATTTAATTATTTGATTTACTTAATTACTTTAAATACGTGGGATGCTTCTACTCTTGCTTCTATGATAATAATATGTTGGGAAATGTCATATCTTTGTTTAGCTTTGGCTTTTAATTTTGTCTACCATACCTGTCTTCTACAAAGTATAGGTTACCACCCCTCAATCCATACTCAGAACGTGCAAACCTTAATTGCATTCATAAGACCGTGAAATATTCATGCACCTTCAGTGTAAGGATGGGTAATCGATCTCAATACAAGGTATGCAATAGCAGCTCTACCAGCACTTTGAGCTACCGGCGTACTCTGTTCACGTAGATACATTAATATTGCTTCGAGACCAATAAGGCTGTTTACAAACGCGCTTTGTACTTTGAGGCTGGCTTGCAAACAAGCGTGTCCCATTATTGCACCATTGTGTGCCATCCAGTGTCTGGAAATTTTGCAATTAATACGGGCTTGTAACCACGCTTCGGTACAGCTGATTAAATTCACGTGACGCCCACTATACTGCCTATACTCCCTACTGTATATACAGGGTGGCAGGGACATCGACGCGAAGCCGGTTACCATGGATTCAGTACATGATTCTGAACGCCCCCAAGTTGAAATTTTTCAACGGTTATTAAAAAAAAAATCTGCTGTTTCATAGAAAAGTGCAATACCTACGCGGTCAAAATGTATGCAACAGCTGATTTTTTTTTAAATAACCTGTGAAAATTTTCAACGCAGGGGGGCTCAGAATCATGTACTGAATCCATGGTAATGTGTTACCATAATTATAGAGTATGTAAAATATGGCAGGTTAGGAATGAATATCATTTAGCTAGGTATTTCAGTAAAGTTGGAAATACCTCGATAACTATCGAGTCAGCAGCTTCTGCCATCTTTGTGACACACAACGTCACAAAGATGGCAGAAACTGCTAAGTCCCGAACTCAAAAATACTTAGGTGTTTCATAATGAATTTAATTAGACCATGTATCACAACACAATGAACACAAAAATAACGAATAGGTAGGTAGCTGTGTTACCATAATTATAGATTTTGTATAATATGGCAGGTTAGGTTTCAGTAAAGTTGGAAATACCTAAATACCTATAAATACCTATCCACTTGTGCTTTTGTAACACACGGCTTTTCATGTTTTCTCAGCAGCTTTTGCCATCTGTGATGGCCTGAAACACAGGTTTGAATTAACCTAGATCGGGCGGGTCGCTACCTAACATTGTAATCCCGAATCATCAATACTTGCACCTGTTCTAAACATATTTTAGATTTAATTCATTTTTAGGCACTATAAATTATTGTCAAATCTTACTGTGAACTAATTGTATACTTTTTGTCTACGTTTTATTCAATAAATATTATTATTATTATTTTTGGTTTTTTTGGTTCAAATCTTTGCGACTTTGAGTCCCGCACTGATAATACTTAGGTCTTATAACGAATTTAATAAGACCCTGTATAGCAACACAATGAACACAAAATAACGAATGTAGGTTCCTATATTTTAAATGTAATTAAACGTACAATAATAATGTTTGAGCGAAATAGTGGAGAATTGATTGGTTGAGAGACCGCGGAGTGCGGGCAGGCCAAACTTTCTTAATTAACTCGTTATTGTGCAGTGCACGAAACAGCGCTGTACTCGTACATCCATAGCTTATAGCCGTCCGCACTTAGCAAATACTACCAAGTTATTATTTATTGTATTTCAGTTGTTATTGTTCTGCTGCTATAAATGATGTATGCTGCACACTAACTTTGCTAAGCCCGAGACTATATATGGTGAAAGGTTTCGTTTTATTAAAAAAAATCAGAAAAAATTAAGAATAATGTAACAACAGGTCATTATCATCATCATTTGAGCCGAAAGACGTCCACTGCTGGACTGCACTACAACTACGACCAACTATCTAATTACGCAACAGATTTTCGTAAACGATTACGACTAATCTGTTTCATTTTGACAGTTCAACAACATTCATTGCGTTATTTACGTTGTTGAGCAAATTTATTTTTCGAACTTAAGAAGCAATGGATTAGTAATCTGCTTCAAATCGATTCAGATTCAGATTGATCGTGTATTACGCAGTTAGGGTATGGTTCTGTGCTTTCCTTGCCTCACCATTGCCTTGACCGCTACCGTTGGCAGGGGTAGGCGGGCGCAGGGTACTAGGGGCCGTTTTTTATAGTGCTTGTCGTTTTGGGGGGGGGGGGGGGGGAGCGTAGCCATGATCACCACGCTTGGCAGGCGGGTTGGCGAACGCAGTATGGCGTTAAAATGCATAGAGAACGCTGTTGCCCATTCTCTAGTGACTAAACTACGCACCTTTTACATTCGTTCACAGTGTTCCGTATGGTGTCGGACGTAAAGAATAGCCCTTTTCTTCCCGTGGGTGTCGTAAAAGGCGACTAAGGGACTCACTAGATAGAGAACGCTGTTGCCCATTCTCTAGTATTAGAATGTAAAAGGCGCGTAGTTTTTTATCATTTTGATTACAATAAATTCCTTACCATCCGGTCTGCTGATATGGAAAATGACAACAATTTCCGTTCAACTTCCGTTCCGTTTTATCAAATCGTTATCCGATGTTAATTTGGTATTATACGAGGATTTCGATACCGCAATCGGCTAAGCCCCTTGATACGAAACGTTCCAAAAGAACTGAACATAACATACCTACGCAAGAGACAAGGCTACGAACCTATTCGGATAATAAGGAAACCCTTCGCAGTAGAAAAGGTCGAATTAATTATGTAGACCGTATCGAAAGGATGGGCCGACGGAATCAATGTCGGGGTTTTTCAGACAGTCCCATATTTTTCCCCGACTGCCATCACACAATGCTCTTTAATCTGACCATTAATGATATGGCTCTCACCACCCAACGCCTTATTAAGCCCCGCACTTTTATTTTTATAATTCTGTGACAAAAAATTCGCCTTCATGCAAGTCAATGGCAGTGACAACGGTATTAAATCCTCATTAATTTAACGTCATTCGCTATTCCAAAGCCGTAAAGTCGGAAATTGATCGGTTTTGTTTATGTATCCTGTTTACGCCCTAGACCACACACAGCACTACAGCAATCTGGTGGGTATAAATGTGCTATATTAGATTTATATTTATTTTTAAACGTTAACCGCCTTAGTGATTTAAAGTGACAGTCGTTCTGAAAAAAATATAGTACCTACCTAGGTATGTGCGGCATACTGTCTTCATGCCACATTATTAGGTAAGCACTGAAAGCAGTTATGTTAAGTTCTACGACACACTCAAATTCAGTCTTTAATATTATAGGACCTTCTAATTTTCTGAAAGCTCACACTTTTGTCCATAAAGTTATATTGGGTAACTATTTCAATGGTTATCTGAACCCTTGTTACGTAATGTCCAAAGAAATGTAGATAAAGCGAAATAAATGAGGCTCTTGAACACCAATGCACACTGCGTTCAACTCCACACCTTGCACAAAAACACGTCTAGCTCATGGATGGAACCTGCCAACTACTACAATATAAAGGCTTTTATTTCTTAGAGTACCTATCTCTATATACGGTCATTACAAAGCCTTCCACATCACCACAACAAAAGTTAATCAGTAGGCAAAGCGCTACTCCGCAGCTACACAAGAGGGCCTAGTCCACAAAAACGCTCCATTATAACGATAAGTTTTTCAATGAGGGATTTAGCAAAAGCTTCTTTTTTCATCCACTTCGTTCACCCATAAACGAACGCTGTCAGCCATCGCCATTGAAATCGGTCTCCTTTAATTTTGAAGCCAATAAATTTTGTAATCCGCCAACTGAATTTATATCGGCCATTTAATGTCAATAAAAGAGAAGACGCCAGGCTATGGCAGCTCGCGCTTTTTGCCGGGCCCGCCAAATGTCACCGAGCTCATTTTACATACAAAGGTGATGTGTCAATGATTATAGTTCGGTAAGTCGGGCCCTGAGTTGCCGAGTTCCTTGCATTCCATTACAAGGCTAATTCAAGGATTTATTTAAAAAGGCACCTCACACACTGGTCTTTGAAAGTTTCAACGCTATACCTTTTGCCATACCTACGTAGGTTAAGAACCTAGATGCCTAAGTCGGTGTTATATAATATATAGTCCTCCACACCGTATCTCGGCCGCGGCGATGGCGGCCAATCTTAATGGAGACTAGCCTTCGACGCGAGAGATATTATAGTGCACAAGTGTGTGCGCAGACACAGGTCCACTCACTCTTCCCTCACTCATAGCCCGATGGGATCAGGTAAGTACCTAGGTGTTATAGTAGTAGTTTCGAGTTATTTACATAGGCTTATGTAAGTACGTATTTCGCTAGACTGGATTGATTGAAAATCAATTCTCTCAGTAAATCATATTACAGCAATCACACCATCCAGACTGAACGTCAATATTTGCGCATTAATACAAAGCGTATTGTAATTACAACCCGAACATACCTATGTGTGCTATCGCCTTCTCGTTTAATTATGTCTAAGTACTTACATAGTAAATACACGCATGCCTAGCCATACTAGGCATCACTCAAGTTCCATTAAACCGTCGATGGTGGATTGAGAACTCGGTTGCGTATGACAGTATACTTGTTCAAGTCTAATCGCTTGACGAGGGAGTCATGTCGACACGCACGCAAATTGCACCGCTTGTTTACGACACTGTACCTACCTAACTCAATTTGCGTATTGTAGTGAACACTACCTACTTAATCGCTTCACTAGAGGATGGAATACCCGGTTTGCTTCGTCTTGCTGCATAATACAGGGTTGGAGTAATTGTGGCAGGCAATGCGGAATTGAATGTCAAGCCTGATTGTGCCTTGAAAAATGTTATCGACATCGTTCAACAACGCTCTACTTTCTCTTGTTTGCTGAATACAGATGCACTTCGTGTTATGCATTTAGATAAGTTTGCTACAGAATAATCGAACAGACGTTGAAAGTATCTTGAGAATAATCATCTTTTTGAATTGAAACGCCAAATGGCATTTCCATTGAGCAAATGGTAGAGCCGTGCCGCTTTGTCGTCAGCCATTCGCTTCCGATTGAAAGGGCTGGATTCGATATCGTATGGAGCAGCTAACTGCCGATCGCAGCGACGAATGAATACCTACCTACACTGGATACAAAGAACTGATCGGAATATTGAAGCTTACTCGAGTAGCGAGTCAATAGTGTCAGTACAAAATACGAAATCCTCATTTAGATGTTGCATAGCAGCTTTGAAAAAGCTCTACTATATCCATCTACTAGCTTTTGCCCGCGGCTTCGCCCGCGTGAATGTCGGAAAATATCCCACGGGAACGTACTATAATAGCCGAGGAAAAGGTCATTAACTCCTACCGCTGCGCCCGCGTTGTCGTCAACCATAATTATTTTGTTACGCGTAATTTTGAACCTGTGATATCTTTTAAAGCAGTGTTTTGCAACGTGTGGGTCGCGACCCCCTAGGGCTTTGCCAAGCTTCTTTACAGGGGTCGCCATTAATTTAAAATTTAAAGCTCTTAAATATAAAACTATACTAGTTTTAAATGTTACATTTATTTTAAAAAAAGTTAAGTTAATTTAATCAATTACACGGGTAACACTGAAAGTTTCAGTTTAAACAAATGCAATGAAAAATTTATTTAAATTTCAAATTTATAGGCGAAAGTTAATAAAAATCAATAAATACAAGTCACATGAATCGTTAATGTGACAAGGAAAAGGTGCACCCATTCACATTAATGGGATGGTTACGCCTGTTTCTCTGCCAATTTCGGAATCGTGTTCGCCACACATAGCATTCAATTTTCTAAATTTGGCCTTTTATTTGAGCCACCGACGAAAAGTTAACTCGCACAAGTAAGAGGTTTCAAATGAAATCAAAAACTTCAAAGCTTCTGTGGGTAATTGTAGGTATTCTGTTTTATTTTTAAACAAGATGTAGGTACCCAAAGTGACAGACTTGAATACCAAGTTAGAAACAGCGGAGGGTAGGGGGTCGCGAAATATTTTTCCATACCAAGTGAGCCGCGCCATGAAAAAGGTTGAAAAACACTGTTTTAAAGTATTCATTCTGATGATAATGATGTCAAGGCATATTTTAATCTAAAATACAGGCCCAATTTAAATAACTTATTTTATTGGATAAGGATAAATATAATACCGGGCAAAATAGCTTCGGAAATAACAATAAAAATGTTATCAAATTCTGAAAGATAAAAAACCGGCAAAGTGCATGTCGGACCACGCACAATGAAGGGTCCCATAGATGAGATGAATTTATCCCAAGAACAAACTTAACATTGTATTTGAAAAACATTTTCTCCGATACGGAATTCAAAAAGTCAATTCAAAATTCAAAAGTCATTTATTCAAACTAGGCTGATAATCAGCACTTTTCGAACGTCAAAATTACATAAGACAGTCCCCCAAAACGCCAACCCTTCACCACTTCCTAGTGCGTTAGCTGGGAAGAAGAAGTGGTGCAACAAACTCCCCAGCAGCACAGCTGTCTGTTCAGTTAGAAAGAAAAAAAAAGACTCTATATAATAGTATTCAACATAATTAACCTAATTTAAATTATTATCCTTATGTTAGCTAGCACTTAATGACTTAGAATGTGTGGCAGATCATGTTTTTCAAACTGCAAATTTAAGTTGGTCGATTATTACTCGTTAACCTGTAAAGCCTACTTAGCTATGATAGTTTTCCTTTTAACTTCGTTATATATACTACTCCTGTGATTTTTTTCATAAATCTAAGTACAACCATTTAGCTGGTAGGGGGGGGGAGGCACATAACTCACCGCAAAAATTCACTTTAAAGCGTAATATTTCGCAAACGGATTCCTGAATTAAAACATGATTTTCACACACTCACAATATTTTTGAACGACCTTTCCAACGACAGGACACCATGGGTCTGACGTGAAAAAAAAATAACATCCGCACTTTACGTGTAGCCTAAAAAAATGTCGGCGTGATTAATATGTATACACAATGCCAAATTACAGCTTTCTAGTACCTACCAACCGTCTCTGAGCTAACCCGCGGACAGACAAACAGACAGGCAGGACATGACAAAACTATAAGGGTTCCTTGTTTACTACGGAACCCTAAAAATGGTTATTGTGTAATCCTTAGAAGATAGACATAATTATGCCATCGCGGACTCTTTTGTTGAACTTTTTAAGATGTACAATCTTGTAGAACATAAATTTTATTTAGCTCTCACGGTTTACGCGGCGCACGCCAGTAAAGCTCCCAAGTCGGTATGTTTTTTTTCGACATCTTCAACAATAATGTACACAAATTTGAAACATGGTGTACAAATAAATGTATACCAATTAATTTTTGAGTTTATCGTGTTCAGAAAGACAGACAGACGCGGCGGGGGACTTTGTTTTATAATATGTAAAGGATTAATACAAAATTAAAGTCGCTTTTCGTGTCGTATCTGTGTGACCGCCTAGATCTTCTAAACTACATGCACTATAGATTTTGATGCGGTTTTCACCATCATCTAGACTCTAGAGCATTTATTCCGGAAAGTTTATAACATCAACATATACCTAGGTACCTGAGTTTTTCAGAAAAGAAATCACAATGTTTTGACATGTCCCCATTGCACACGAAGTAGGGGTAAGAAGCTAGTTTTAATACCTACTAAGACAAAAATCTGCTATCTCATAGAAAACTGCAATACCTATGTGGTCAAAATCTATGGAACAGCAGTTTTTTTTTAATAACCGACGAATAATTTTAACGTAGTGGGCTTCAGAACCATGTACTGAATCCATGGTAACAGTTTTCGCGTCGATATCCCTGCCACCTTGTATAAGTACCTAGAAGAAGCCATGCCAGCCTACTTGTTAATTTTATTATCTAATGTAGGTACAATATATTATGCTGTTGGCGTACCTATTTTAAATAAATAAATACTTAAAATAAAAACTGTGCGAAGCAGGGGCGGTACGCTAGTCGCGAATACAATAATATTAGCAAAAATGAAAGAAAATCTAATAGTTCAATGTTTCTAATAGAATAGGTACAGATTTGATTGTGCTTATACTATTTTGAGATCACCAGCTCAAGCGAACCTTCTTACAAAAATTTTGTTTTAACTTTTTCATGTGTTCGTAGTCATACCCATAGATAATACACTTAAATACGGAGTCATACCCGTCATACCTTATGGTGACATGTTTGACATCATAGGTTCTGATAAAAATACTATTTCGTAATATTCGGAAAAATGGGTCTTTAAAATTAGGAAGTAGGTACTTATTTTTTATTTTATGTTTTTACCACCATACAACCATGTTGGTAAAGCCGCGTTTAAAGTGCGAAGGTTGCATCAAACCAGCTGCGCGGCGCCTCGCCCTGTTCGAAGCAAAGGACGAGTATGAATGCTATGCAGAGAGTTATGTCAAATGTTTCTGGGGGCTGTGCGATCTACACAAAAGCAACGAGGATATCATTCGCGCACCTGATATTAAAGGTTAGACTAACTTATTTTCAATTAATTTTTCTTCCTAAAGATATAAATATGTCTAGATAGACAGTCAAAGCTGTGAACTCGTCGTTTAGTTAAACATAGCGTCCAACTGTTAGCCGCTAAATGCACGCACATTAGAAAAGCTCAATGACAGCACAATGATGTCGCGCGAGTGTAAGGGGGTATTACCTACACTATCAAATATCTAGGATCCTAGATCTCTGGGTCATATTTATATGATAATGTGTAATACAAACCTATGAATCAAATCGTCTTTGATCAAAGATTTTTGACATTTGTTGTTAGATAGGATCATAGAAACAGGTCTTGCCATATTGAATATTATATACTGAATTTTCACATTTATTTTCATAATTTCCTGATACAAAATCCGTCCATAAAATTATGATTTTGCCTTTTCACTTTTGCTACTGCCACATTCTAAGTTGACGGTTTTATTGACGGATAAAAAGTAAGCACAACGAAATTTTGGCGTAAGTTCACAATACGCTTTGGAATCCTAAAATTATTTGTTGGCAGCACTGCTGTACTAAAAAAAAAGCAAGCTGCTGCCACAGAGTACGTTTTATATAGGGAGAGCTGGGGAGAGCTGCTGCCGGGCAGCCGGGAATTAATTGTTTTGACTTCATTGGTGTTCTAAGTTCTATTTGTTATATTGTGTGCCGAAAGGCTTCAGTATTTTGTTTTAATAGACGATTGCAAACACATATGACCAAAAAATAGGAATAGGATCCCAGATATTTGATAGTGTAATACACAGATATAATTCTAGACGTCAAATATGTAGGAGAAAAGATAGGATCCTATAAAGGATCCTAGATAATTGATAGTGTAATACCCCCCTAAGACGTAGCTGTCACGCAACCAGCATAAAAGTTGACCTGTTAGTTTTAGTTCTTTTGCAGCGCGACATATCTACTTAAAAATATATAGGTAATCAAAGTTTCTACCTATGGTCCTAGGTTTCTGATAAGTCTCATGCCGCCCATGGTTCTCTCTATGGTGGTACAGAGCGAGAGCGCGTATACCACTATAAGATATCGATGCACTATTCACTAGAATAACAGGGCCAAACTGATACAGCAGCAATTCTTCTTATATTTTTAGTTGGTAAAACTCCCAGCAATGAGATTTGCTGTGAATCACCAAATCGTTTGCGGCCGCCAACATTCCCAAAAAAAATTTTAGGAGCTTCAGACAGTAACATCGACCATTTTGTTCCAGTAGTGACAGATCAACCAAGAGCTCAAGAGCTGCCATACAACAACGCGAGAATAATGAATGATATTGCTGTGAAAACTTAAGTTAACTTAAAAGAACTAGCAACCTCTGTCTATTTCTCTACAAATCAAATAGTAAATATTGCATATTATATTTATTTACATGTTTCATAAAAATTACAGTGACAAACTATTTTGTTTTTCCTTTAGTACTTGTCTCACATTCATATTGATTCTTGACTCTTGGATGTAATTTCTATATATTTGCCATTTCTTATTGTCTTCATTTTCCTTCATGAGTGATATAATATCTTCTGATTGTGATATATATTTAAAACTAGAGTTTTTACTTGATACATCTGTAATATCTATAGAATCTACTTCATCCCAAGGGGCGTCTAAGTCAGGCAAAATTTTAGGTACAGCATGATAACATAATCTGGCCTCCTTTGACATAATTAGTATGTCTCCACTGTTTATAAGTATTGCTGATGGTTCTATTGACTTATCTTTGCCTCCAAGTAAGAATATTGCAGATTGGCCAAAACTGAAACAGCAAATTGTTATAGTTACTTATTGTTTGAAGGAAAACTTTGAATATTATGTGTATTGAAACCAAAAAAACAAACTTCCTTTCTGTATATAATGTCACTTGAATTATACATTATAATCTAATAATAGGTTGTCATTCATTACACTTCAAGAGTCAACTTTATATAACATTAGACCATTACTTTTAATTATATGACCCATAATTTCTGTACAAAGTATTCATAGCCCAATTTTTTATATTAAAATTTCATTTAATAAACTTGTAAGGTACCTGAATGAAAATAAAGGTGCTTCCAAGTTAACTTCTGAATGGTCAGTATGAGCAGACAATGTGGAGCTCATGTCGTAATAGTTCACAATGGCTGCCTCTGCTCTGAAGTTGGAGTAGCCCAGGTACTGAGCCAGCACATCAGAAAGCTCTGCCAAGTCTTCAGGAAACGGAGACTTGTTCTGTTCTGTATAAACCTGAAATGTTAATATTGCATTTTAAGTTGTTTAACTTATCAGACCAATGTGTTGAGTACAGGGTAAATTACAATTATTATAATCAGTTTTTCTAGGACTCCAATAGATTTCAAACAGGATTTTAATTAATATAATGTAATTGAGTACAATAAAAGATAATATTAACATTTTACTTTTGTATCCCAGTTGTGATGATATCCTAATGTCGTCCACCGAAGTTTCTTTTGAAGCAGCTTTTCACATTGTCCATTTCTAAAGCATTCTTCCCACCAGTCTTGTAAATTAATTTCTATATCTATATTTAACTTATTTGGCTTCCTTGGGTATTCTTCTAGACATCTTCTAACCCAATATCTTTGCCCTAAACCCGTGAACGGATTTCTGATAAATAGTAAACCCGGGTGCCTCTTCAAAGTAAATATTTCCCATTCTTTCAAACTCTTTAATCCCAATAGTCCTGTTCTTGTATCTTCAATTACAGTATCTAGAGTAATATTGGTGACCTATATTAATTATACAAATTCATTAATAGAAAATAATTTTATTATAATTAAGATTAAAAGAAAACTGTGAAAATAATCAAACCTTTTCAGTGGAGTATTTTTCTACTGTTATTACGTCTTCCAACGACGGTTTAGGTGTTTTTGACTTATAATATTTGAACGTCTTCATAAATTTATCTTGTAAAGAAGATAGATGTGGATTTTCTTCCATTATTTACTTTTTAACTTACAATAATATTACTTTACTTCATACACATGTCGTGTTTTGACTTGTCATGTCATTGTTGACGTTTGCGTTTGACAGCAAGTTTGACACGGACGTAAACCGGTCCACACAACACCAACTTACTGTGCGTAAATGCACTGGCGAAACATTCACAACAAAACATGCTTGAATATATATTTACTGTCAATTTTCCATACAATTTTTGACAGGACCTAGATATTTCAAAGTGTTTTGTTGTGAATGTTTCGCCAGTGCAAACGCACAGTTAAGCTTGCGCAACGTTGCGGAACGTGTGGACGTCAAAGTTGATGCCTATTTGTATTTTGTGTAAAAATCTTCGTAAACACTTTGTTTGCGCTTACTGTTGAAGCGTGTAGACGCATAATCAAACTTGATTGAGTGTTAAGGTGATAGATAATTGAAGGGCCCAGTTGCAAAAGTCCCTAAGTCCCAAAAATACGTTTTACAGTACGGAGGAGAAAGTACTGTAAAATGGTTTGGAAACTATTCTACCAGGTTATAGTGTAAAAAAGAAACGCCAATGTGTTAAGGATGTATCAAAGTATAATCTAGATTAAAAAAGATTGCGTTTACACACTAAAATTACGAGTAAATCAACTTTTAATGTCATGGACTTAGGTCCTAACAGAGGGACTTAGCCTCTTTATACACTATTTTTTGTAAGTAAAGAACTTTTAACTTAGTATTTATTGGACTTATGACTAAAATAACAAAACTGAATGGACTTCAAGACTTCTGCTAAAGTAATTAGAAAAAAATAAAATCAGTTTATAAAATCTAAAGTTTAAACACGAAGTTTACTCATTGTCGTCCTCAGAATCTACTACCATTTGAGCTGAACCATTAGCCTCGTTAGTAGTCAGTACGTCTGAGTAAAAATATAACTCTTCATCAGGTACAAACTGAAGCAAGTGAATTATATCTTTAATTTTTCCAGGTTTCAATTTTAGAGGACCATCATACGCATTTTCAGGTTCTCCTCTTATATGTCTTTGCATACCTGTACGATAAAACGTAAATGTCTTGAAAGGACCATTCATTGTGCTACGTAAAGCTGGTCGATTCAGTTTGCTAAATTTCACCTCTCTACAAGCAGATATACCTGGGACAGGCTTTACGTAGTCTTCGTACAGTTTTTTATAGTCTTTCACTATAATAACTTTCTCATCTCCGACGTTTTTTCGGAGATTTCTTTGCATAAACACAATATCAAAAGGTTGAGAGATTCTACTGCTTTTAATCAAGTCAACATAATATTCGGCTGAGTAGATCGTTTGTTTCTTCAGTCTCCTCTTCTCAATTTGGGCAAAATCTCTGTCCACGGGCATCATTGAATGCCCTGGAATAGGATAAACTACTGTCACATTCTCAAACAGACCGCTGCTGCACAACTGATCGAGAAAAGCATATAAATATTTATTTTTATTTTGACTAAAGCAGTTGTCACAAAATATTTTGAGATGTGTATGCTCTGTCTTTTTGTTGCATTGTATATAGTCGTTCAGAGCCGTTATCACCTCGTTTGGTCCTTTTAGGGCATAATTTTCTGTATAGAGATACATCGCAGCGGTACCTTCTTTAATGTTATGTACTCCGAAATTATGCAACCACAATTGCCTGCGGTAGTACTCATCTTGAACGTTTGTGACAGGTAAGGGTAAATTTTTTTGATAGTCAAAACAAATTGCGAGCGTATGATCATCTGTGTCTTCACTGGCTTCTGTAAGTTTCTTAAAGAATATTTCAGCTTTCGTCTGGTGCAGTTCCCTCTCGTCTTTAAGTCGTTTCAGATCTTCCGTTTTCTGTGCCAGTTCAGCTGATTTAATATCAACTCTAAATTTCTCACATACATTGCAAATATCTTTTCGAGGAGAACCAAACGAAATATTAAAATCTAGATTGAAAACATCTCGAAACTTTTCATATTTAACAACATCTTTCAAATCCGGATTTATTGTTAAAAACTGTCTATGTAATTCTGCGATGTTCAAATCAGCTGAAAGGTATTTGCGGTGTTTATTATCAGTCCTAGAATAATGAGAAGCGTGGACTGGTAAACCTGAAATAAAGGAGTGGATCTTTTCAATCGATTCCTGAGGCACCTTTCTAGGATGATTATCATGTTTTCCTCTACCATCTGCAATATCCTTGTGTTTTTGCAATATTTTTTTTTTCAAACGATCGCGTTTAATGCCATGCACTGCTAAAAATGCTGAGCAGCACACCGTTACATCTTTTTTCTTTAATTTCAAAGTGTACAAAAAACATCTTCTAGGTCGTGGTCCCTTTTGCCGCGGACGGAATCGTTTGGGCACTTCTTCTTTTATACATCCCTGTAAATAAATGTTTTGTTCGGTATGGGTATCCAAATTTATAAACTTTTGAAAGACCTCTTCAGCTTGTAGTTCTGAAATCTTGTTTCTACATTTGCATCGGCAGTTGGGAATATTTCTCCTTGTATGATCTTTTAGTCGTTCTTCTTGAGCTTTCTGTCTAGTCCATGATTTTGGCGCTCTTCTTTTTTTCTTACCAGTACATTTTTCTTCAGAAGTTTCAGTTTCATCCTCTATTTCTTCCAAAATTCCAGTCATAGGATTCAGTAGTCTACATTTTCGTTTTATTTTTTGCTCTATTTTTTTCGGTACATATTCCAAGTCATCTTCCAGGGCCCCTGTTTCAGGGTTGATTAACTTCCGTTTCAAGGATAAATTACAATCTCCTTCATAGTTAGCAGTTGAGGATTCTAAAATTCCAGTTTCTGGGTTGACTATCATATTCAAATCTGGCTCCACATGCTCTACTGGCTTAAACACAATAGATTCTGATTCAATATTTTCTGTTAGATCTTCGTGGACAAATTTATCGTCGTCATTTGGTGGTGTGTTTTCAGTACATGAAATTGTTATATCCAGATAATTTTCAATAATTGATTCAGATTCAGCACCTGAGTCATTAGAAATTGATTTGTTTCGCGAAGAGGATGGTGTATCAATTTCTACTTGATATGGTATAGCCACAATGTCTGTCTTGTCTGTCTGTTTATCTTGGTAAATATTCTTGGAATTTGACATGAATTCTGTTGATACTACAGCAGTCATACCACATGTACTCTTATTTTCAGTTTCCAGGCAATTGCGCTTGAATTCTAGTTGTGACGTTTTATCTTCCAAACCTTTGTTATCAAGATTAACCAACTTTTGTTCCGGAAGAGGACAAATAAACTCTTTTGTATCGTCAATAAGTCCATTTTCAGTATTTAGTGTAGTATCTGTAAAATTTTGTTCACGATGTTTTTGAGTTTTGTGTTCTGATGTTAGTGAGTTTTCATAATTTTCTTTTTTTGTTGGAGTAGGCGGTTCTTTAGGATTTAAGACTTTCGTGGGCGGTTTCAAGTTTGGTGTATTAATAGCTGTTGTCTTTGGCTGAGATTTAGGCTTGGATAACTGTTTAACTTGGGACGAAACTTGATTTCGCTGCACTGTGATCATAACTGCATTTTTATAGTTTTTCGTGATACCGTCGTCGGCGGCGGTTGCCTTAACGGACAAATCTGATGGTGTTCTTGATGTGGTTTTAGACTTAGGCGTAGGCCTCGTCAGTTTTATATTAGGCAAGATCTTTATGTTCCGACTACACATTTTGATGGCATTAGAACTGTTCGCAGTAGGTTTAGAATGTTTAGTTCTAGTAACAGTTGTATGTTTTATTTTTCTTGAACAAGAAGGCTCATTCTGCAATAGTTGGGCAGCATTATTGGAAACTTTTGAAGTAGGTACAGAAATCCGAATAACATTCATTTTGTTAGAAAGTGCTGTTTTCGACATAGTTCTCTCCAGCTTGCTGGTGGATTCTGAACTAGGTGACCACTCAGATCCAGAAGAATCATGATCAGAGTCCGACCTATGCAATAAACCACTTGTTTTCATAAGTCTATGGGTAGTACATGAAACAAAATAACGAAAAGTTTTAAAACACTGCGAAAACATGAGGACCGCCAAGGACAGTTAAAATGCCTGATAAATATACGATAACTTACCGTTTCAACTTGTCTTCCTCCTTTTTCTGCATGTTTCTTGAGAACTTTAGCAAGTTTTACTCTTTCAAACCACTTTTGCAAAAGAAAAACTGAATAACTGTCATTTTTTAGATCAAAACATAGTTTTTTTAAAGAATTTTAAGCTTTGGATACAAGGGATTTTTGACGCAATTTGTCAGGACTTCCTGCTTTCTTAATACGATTCGGTTGGACTTAGTGACTTCTTAACTTAAAATTAAGCAAATTAGTGACTTTTTTACAATAAATCCTGTTACGTAGAGACTTATTACCGTCTAAGGGACTTTTTGGTCCCAAAATCAAATAATTTTCACTAAAAATGTTTTTTATATCTTGGACCTAGGCACTTATAGAAAATTAAAAAATAAGAGGTATTACTAATTTTGACGTGCTCTTCACGATGGTGGCATCAGGTAAAGAAGTCCCTAAGTGGACTTAGGGACTTTTGCAACTGGGCCCTTCAATTACAAATCAATGGCAATCGAAACTTTGAGTTTACATAAAGATCTTTAAAATTTCGATTGCCTTATAAGTACAATGAGAAAAATATAACATCTTTTTCAGTATATGCAAACATAGGACGCCAGGGGAAGTTAAGGCAGTTGATTAATATCACCGGTGATTCGCTTGTGATTTCAAAATCCCAAAATCCTAGCCTGCGTTTGTACCTAAAGTTCGTTTTTTAATCCCAGATACCAGAGCCAGAGCCAGATAATCTGACCTTTCAAAGGATTGTTACATAGTGTTTTTTTATTTGGAGTTTGACATTTGTACATGTCAAATTACTATTGTACCTGGGAATAGAAAATGAACTCTATTGTGGATCCACACTGCACGGCACTGAAGGCGGTTTGACCACGAGCCAAGCCGCCAAAAAAACCGCCGGCGGACGCCGCAAGTGCGGCTGTGAATCGATATTCTCAGTCAGTCAGTTGTCTTGTGAATTTCAGTGAAGTGAGTTGTACGCAAATACTGGAGACAAAAATGGATCCCCAATGCCGCGCGGTGTGGCGGCCTCGCCGGTAAAATGGCTTCGCTGGCATGCCGCCGGGCTGTCTGGTTCCACAATTAGCTTAGCATCATGTCGCGGATTGTCGCGTGATGTAAGCATGACCACAGAACACATGTACTCCTAACGGAGAGCTTGACACGAACAGAGTGCACGAACATGATTCGTACTAGTATGAACCTACCCTAATACTTTAAAATATTGATCACAAACTTCACTGTCAAACTCAAAATGTTGACATTGACATTATGTCAAATACAGTGAAAATATTGCTAGTGGTGTTTTGTGTGTGGCTAGTAAGATTTTTCTACAAATTACTTACTTGAACCTATAATTTTGACATCTATTCAACTTTCAAAAGCAAAATGAGTAATACAATTTCGGAGCAACCAATAGATGCTGTCAAGGTAATGAACTTCTAACATTTCTCCATAATAACAGAAAATAGTAGGTACCGGTACCTTTACATCCTTGATATCCTTTGGTCTTATATTCTTACTGATTGTGACTTTATTTGGTAAAATTCTTTTTGAAGGCGCGTTATCGGTCAGTGGGTCGTCTTAGGGGCAGATTTCGCGACCTCCAACTATACCAAAAAAAAGGTAGTTGGTTAATTTTAGGAAAATGTAGTATGGCAATAGCAGTCACTGACTGCTTACATTCCTTTACAGATTCTAGTATGAAAACAAGAATAAAACCCGACAACATACTGATTGAATAATCATGAATAAATGAAAAACGATAAATGTTTTTTTGTTTAGATAGACTACAAAGGGATATTAGGGAAAGCGCAACAACCTCTATAGCCAGATATGAACATGGTGTGAACATAGGCTCTGCGAACTTTCGCGCATGTTCTCTCACTTACACTCGCCTCATGTCACCATTTGGTTCGCATATGTTATTGAGCAGCCCTCTGCGCAAAGCATGCATCAACTGTAATTGGTTATCTTATTGTTAAGTAACTATGTGGTTTTTTTTTGCATTCCAGAATGTTGAAGATGGGAAAGCTAAATTAAAGAAGTGGCTGAACATGAATTTTAGAATAGAGATGACAGATGGAAGGGTTCTGATTGGAGTATTTTTGTGCACAGATCGGGATGCCAATGTTATCCTAGGTAAGGAAATAGCTTCTGATTATTTAAGTACCTTCAAGATGAAAAGAAAGATTCAAATATTTACTACTTCCACTCAATTTTTACATAATTTTTCATACTGTATTTTACTTTTCTAGGAGCTTGTTCAGAGTATCTAAAAGGCAGTGATGGTGAAACGGAGGAGCCAAGAGTGCTTGGTCTAGTTATGGTACCTGGTCGCCATATTGTTTCTATTCAGTTGGATGACACTACTCCACCACAAATGTATTGTTATGATGAGTGATTCCTCCCCATTGTCCTTGGTTTTGTAATTAAATACCCCTTTTTATTAATAAGCCTCCTTAGTTTAATATTGTACATGATATTTATACTTAATACTAATTAGTTTTTTAAGAACAAATAAAACAAACAAATAAAAAAGTCCAGAAGTTTATTTATATTTATATTAAACAGTATTCAAGTTTTCAATCAATTGTTTCAGTACATCTGGTTCAAGGTAAATATTTTTAGAATCATTTGCAAACGGATTGTACTCATCTGCACTGTGGTTTGATTGTAATATTTCTGATAATTCTTTTACAAGTTCTTTAATTAAATGCTGAGATCCATTAAATGCAGTGCACAGAAATTGGCAACTTAAAATATTATTTAAACAAACATATGGTTGTACTACTGCTTCATGTTTACTTAGTCTATGATAAAAGTTCACACTTAATTGTCTCACATCCTCATCTTCATCTTGCAAGAGTATAATTGCACATTTGATTGAAGTAACTTTCATTGAATCAGGTAAGTTATCAAACTCATTTGAAAGTTCATTGTTAGCAATTGCTGCTATGCATCTCATATCCACATCTGAGTATTCAAAATCACAGAACTTTCTTACGATTTTCATCAAATTTAATTTATCATCATTCTGAATGATTGCAATATTTCTTGCTAACAATGGGATACTGTATCTTATTATGTATACTGATTCTTTTTCCTGTAAGTTTTTCAGGAGTTCTGCTGTGTCTAAATGACTAGATAAATTAGTGTTTAGAGATATTTCATAAAGTATTTTCCAAATAATACTGCTGCAATATTTCTTCTCAAAAGCTTGCATTACTTGAGCCACTTTCAACAGAATTTCTGGTTTACATGCCTGCGTTTTAACTTTCAAGAAAATTAATTCACAATACATTTCGTAATTACTCTGCTGTAATATTATATTTAGTAGAGCTGGTATTCCATCCCATGAACTTATATTTATAATATATTTTTTCAATCGAGCTTCTGCCCACAGATCAACTCCAGGAAAGGACACATTACTATTCATTTCCAAAATAGTTCCTTCAATATCTTTTAACGTATAATTGTTTATAAAGATATCTTCAAACAATTTTACACACAAATATGAGTGGTTCTCATAACAAAACTTTGTTTTGAGTATATCTTCAAACTTTTTAAAGTGTTTTTTGTAAGCCTGATTTGAAGAATAATATTTATGGCATAGGTTTAGCAAAATTAAACTACCATGTAGAAAATTTTCTGACACACAAACATGGTATAATAAAAACCATAAATTATCAGAGATATTCTCAAATTCATGAATGTTAAATATGCATTTGGCTGTCAAGCGTCTGACTGTGTGTATGGGACTATCAAGGAGCAAAACCAAATGATCAAATAACTCCTCATTAACAGTTTTCTGTTCTGCCATGTCATAAGAAAAGTTGTACCTCTTAGCACTATTTGCCAATAAATTCAAGATTGGTACTAAGTTTGAGTGAGATTGTACTATATCAGGTTCATTACTATCTTCCAATTGTTCCATGATATATTTCCATAGCTTTGGTGAATGTGTTCGCAGCTCATCGCAAGCCACTGTCGCTGTAGTTTGTGCATCACTGCCTGAAGCTTTCTTCTCACCTATTTGTTTTGGTATTAAGGCTCCATACAACTGAAGAGCTGCATTCCTGAAATATTTAAGAGCATCATAGAGGCAATTATATTTTATGTGGGGTAGAAATTATAGTTTGCAGTAGGCTCTACGACAATTTACCTGATTTGCCAATGATGACTTGTAAGATTACTGAATGCAAGTTCAGCCAATTTGGCAAAGTAAAACATCATGTCTGAAGCTAAACTGCTGTCAGTGACTATTCTCGTCATAAAATGAATATAGATTGCTTTTGGTAAGTCAATCTGATTTTCGTCATTCTTCTTTGGAGTGTCTTTTGTGGTATCACATATTTGTAATAGAGTATTTATGAAGTAATGGAATAAAGGCTGAAACAAACATAGGAACAATAAAATACAATAATTATAATTTTTTAAACATAATATTTTAAAATCAAATAACTCCTTGCGCAGTAGCCCACCCCTCACCCCCGCTGACCCATGAATTCGTTATTGCGCAGCGACTCGACTCATGTTCCGAGCCGCCATTAAGTTTGAATCGGGGTGTAGGTACTTAAGTTTCATCATTTCAGCCGAAAAGACGTCCACTGCTGGACATAGGCCTCCCCCAAATGGGGGGTTTTTCCATAATCGCCAAGCTTGGCAGGCGGGTTGGCGATCGCAGTATGGTGTTAAAATGCATAGAGAATGCTGCTGCCCATTCTCTAGTGAGTCCCTTAGTCGCCTTTTACGACACCCATGGGAAGAAATAGGTTGGTACTATTCTTTACATCTGGCACCACACAGAGTAATTATTTTTATAATATTATATTTACAGTTTTGCCTTCGTTACTATTTTATTATATAAATGTATAGATTATCTTACTTTTCCCTTCTTCATATCACTTGATACTATTCTGTGTACCATAATAGATAGGCCTGCACCCCGTCTCGTTATGGACGCCATTTTATTGGTTTCTGATATCAAATCATTCAGTTTACATCTGAGTAAAGCGTTTGGCACTTCCGAAGCTTTATTTTCTTCAGGCAAGGATGATAAAAATTGAATACCTTTACCTTAAATTGAGAAATTTGTTAAGTAAGTATCAATAGGTTTTATAAAGGCCTCGGGCAGCACGGTTTTCACTGGCAAGCAAATATCAACCTTCAAGTTCAAAATAAATAAACTACCATTACTCCGCGAGAGCATCTAAGCAGACAGAGGTACACGGCGAAATGTTATTCATTTTAGACTTTATCTGCAGAGACACAATGTTAATATCGAATGAAGATCTACTATTTACCCAGAGAAGCTCCTGCAGCCTCAATGGCTCCTTTATGACGAGATGTCTCCAAAACGTGTGTTATTATGTTCAGGCACTTCTCACACATACTGGCATCATCCTTATTCAGCTGTACCAAAATCGATGCTAAATCACAAGATGCCTATAATAATCAAATCATTATTCATTACAATATAAAATATACAAGAAAAAGAACTGTTCAAAATATAATAAAATTTACCTTAACATTCAACCAAAGGGAGTTCAATACAATTTGGTGTAAACCAGATATTTTTGTCTGATCAGCTTCATCGCCATTACTAAGACCAGAATTATCAATCATATTTTCTACCATATCACTCATTTTAGAAAAATCTGAACTTGTTGAACTTTCTTCCTCCCATGCAAACTGGTTGGATATACTTTCCAAGACCTCAACAAATTCTGGCATAATTCTATGAACATCAATTTTGTAGGAGCTTGTAACACAAGTCTCCAATACAACTAGCAAAATATTCATAAAGGAATGTAACTGTTTTCCTGTTTCAATAGACTTCACTATATTTGTTTTTGCTTTATGTTCACTAATTAGCTCTTTATATGCAAAATAAAAGATGTCTTCTACACTTTTGTATTCTGCTATGGAATGTTTATCTTTGATTAGTAAATCAGTCAATAGTTTAAACATACTCTGGCCACAACTGATCTCATAGAAGAACTTGCTCTTCATGCTTTTCAGAGCACCATTTACTAGATGTTGCATAATATTTGGTTCTTTTAACTCCTCAGAGTAGTGGTTCAGCAATAGTTTTATCACATTTTCTCTGACATCATCTGTAGGGTCTTTTAGTAAGCTTACCAGCTTTACGACAAAATCTTCAGTGGACAGTAACCAGCATCCCGTTTCCTTCACATACTCTATAAGTGTAATGTTTGCATGTCTTGTTTGCCCTCTTTTCTTGCAAGGAATTTCACTAAAACAACTTACAATGGTGTTGCATAGTTTCACACATGTGATCTTCCTTTGATAATTACCATTCAAGTTAATTGAGTTAACAACAAAGTTCTGCAATCTTTTACAAAACTCTAGTAAATCTTGTAAGTCCTTAGTACTCTCATCTTTAATCATCACAATTAAAAATATGGAATGCAGTTGTGTTAAGAAATAGTTAAGACTGTTTAACATGCTCAACCTCAACACAGTACAATCTGAATTCACATTGTTGTATAAGAAGTTCAAAATTAAATCATATTCGGATTGACTTGGAACTACCTTCCTTTGTGACACGCACACAATATCAAATGCTAACATCCTAATGTAATAGTTGCAGTGGTCTATTCCATTCAAAACAGTTTTTTCAATATGACCAAAATCTTCAGTGGAACTCCATTTTTTTTCTATGATGCCAAGTTTATTAGCTTGCTTCATTATACACAATTGGCTGCACAGATTTTGTTCTGATTTATCCTGATCTTTTAATTCATCAAGTAATACATATGGTAATGTGGGAAATTTCTTCATGGTGATCAAACACCAGAAGTTTTTGAAATTCTCAATAGCTTTGTTGCTGGATCCATTTAAGATTTTTATGACTTGGCATTGGAATAATTTACACCAATCACTTTCAAAGTTGATTTGTTTAAGCAAGGCATAGTACATATCAGCTCCAGCAGAAACCAGTCCTGGTTTATGTAGGCTGTATATAAGGCCATCAACCCACTTGTTATCATGTACTAAAGAGAATAATTTTCCTTTTTTGTGTTCAATAATTTCTGAGAGCATCAGATACTTTGCTTTGTTCCAATAAAACCCATTGATTTCCTTTACCACTGTCTCATACATTTCATTGTCTATTGTTGAAATTACAGTCTGAAATATACATCTATTCAAATCTCTTATTCCAGTTACAGGATTTTCCCAATTGTGGTTTACAAAGTTAAGTAATTTGATTTGATTTTCTTTACTGAAGATGCATTCTTGAAAATCTGTGCCATGTACCTTTTTGAATAATTTTATTGTCTTAAATGAGATGAAAGTAAATTGAGAGTACTCATATCCTATAAGTAGAAGTAAATCATATATTGATTTTAAAACAGGTGCGGTTTTTGAGACATCATTATGAGTTTTCTGTGTAAGAAAAGTTGATTGAAACATTCCATACATCATAGACACCACATTGTAAGTTTTGGTAGACTTTCCTTGATTATTTTTCTTTATAAATAATTCATTGTCAATCATTTGTAATAATTCAGTTAAATAAACATTTTGTTTATCCGTTAGTGTTATCACTGTATAAAAGCATGTTGCGCATAGCAATTGATCATCAAATGTTTTAAATCCTGTTTGTAAATGAGCCCATAAAATTTCAGACACTTGATTCCAAAATTCTTTATTGGTGTTAGAGTTTTCTTTGGATAATTTTAACACATCCTGAAAATATTATGGAATAAGAATAATTACTTAATAAAAAATAGGCAGTACATTTTGTTGATTGATACTTAAGTATTAATAGCAGGATCAAGAAATATAACAAGCTTTACCTGTATAGACTTTATCTTCAATTCACAAGTAGAAATGTTAATCTCCTCTAAAACTTTATCATATCTCTCCATTGTGTAATATTAAATTATCTGAAAAAGGTTTTGTAATGTTTAAAGTACCACTAAGTATAAACATCAATTTACAAATAATAATCATTTTACCTACTTTATGCATTTGTCTGATAAACAGACTATTAGAAGACTAATTATATAATAAAAAATAAAAGACAACAACTATTCATGAAACATAATTATTTACTACATAAACTATATTTACAATAACAATCAAAGGATAATAAAACTATGACTCTTTAATGGGTTCATATCCTTCTTTCTGGATTTTCTCTTTATAAACGTTAAAATCTCTTTTTCTATCGAAATGCGAGACCCACTGCGTAGGGCAGGACTTTTCAAACATTTGTCTTAAATCCAAGCATGCCTTAGGTTTCTCTGAATTGTCTTTAACGTTTTCCTTATCTAGGCATTCCCAGTAACGATCTCTGGAGTCCCAACATAGTTTCCGCTGCTGTCTATCGGGAAACGACATTTTTCACCGTTTTTTTGAGCACCTACAATGTAAATTTTTATTTCTGTAATGTGTGCCGCTAGTAATAATCGATAATTGTAGAAGCAGTAAAATAATGTAAGGAAACTCACGCACGAGCACTCCAGAAATTATTACTCGAAATAATATCTGTAGTAATTGCTATTTACCACAATTTTTATTTGATGATCTTTACATCAGCCCCGGATAACCTAAATCTTGCGTATTGTTGACTTGACTCACCTCAGAGTCAGACCTGACAGTTCAATTTGAGTTGACAATTGACATTGACAGCGAGCTTCAGCTTACGTTCCTTTGTACCATAGATACGTATATATAACCAGCTAGCTTTTAATTTTATAAACACGTGTCCCTACCCTCTTCCAACAAGCAATGGGGACAAAAACTACCACTTGCTTGTATGGCGCTACTATCCCGGTCATAGAATTAACAGCTAGCTGTCACTATCCCTGTGCACTATCCATACGTTTTTTGTAAGCAACGACTTCTTTTACGCCTAGTTAATTAGTATGCCCCGTTGAGCAACTGTTTACTGCAAAAATAAGGAGACCCATGTATTTGCCTGCTACGCTAAAAAAACGAAAACTGTGGGAGGAAGCCCTCCGAAAAAAATTGGAAACCCAATATTTCATCGGGACTATGTACTATCCTTTTTATAGACTGCCCAAAAAAGGAGTATAATGTTTTCAGGGTTTTTCTATAATCTACCAGTTTTAAATGCCTGAACAGATTTGTATTTATGGATCTTTCCATCATCCCGACTGACGCTGGCTATAATTTGTTTTGAAAAAGAAACAATATGGCGGCAGTATGGCCCCATAAACAAATGAGGATAAAAAAAAAAAAATTGGGTATCAAATTGAAGGCCTTGATGAGCACTTTCCAAAACTATGTAGATTACTAGCATACATTTTACATAGGTAGGGTGTACTGCAAAACAAAAATTACATCCCCACGCTATCCACGCCTCGCCTCTCCGTGAGAGTTTAAAACCACCTCTAACTAGTGCTTAAAAATTAAAGCAATCTATCATGAAGTGATATATAATAAAAGTTGTCACTAAAATGTATAAATAAATTAAAAACACGACTGCCTTGCCAGAAAATTTGCTAAAAATCTAGTATGTTAATATTTACACACACACCTTTACTATAATTTATATAATGTCACACCACAAGTGCCTGTAAGTAATGAAAACAGACTTAGTTCTCTTGGGAGTATCACCTGTGCACGAATTTCTCCCTTAAGTCTTCAGAAATAAAGAATTAGCAAACACGACAGCCCTGCCAAAAAACAAACTAAAAAGTAAAAAACAAGTTGTATTAGTTAATCTGTTTCTAAGGTTGCATTTACCCGCTGACTAATACCGATAAATAAAGTTGTCATTGCATTCTGGGGACCACGATTTCAAAAGTGGTGACCGCACCTGACGGCCGCAATGACGGCTGTCATGAAAACGATGACAGCAGAAAGATTTAAATCGTTAGATTCGTCCTACCCGTCAAAAGATAATCGCGTTTCTGTTTCGTTTTTACACGTCTGACACACAACGCAGAGCCTACACTTTTTTGTCATGGAAACCGTATTTAATAATGTGTGAGTTCACTCTTCTCAGTATGGACAGTTTTTCTTGTGACTGAGTTCGGTGAGGGCAAATCTAGCGATTTAAATCCATGGGGGGCGGGGTTTCAACACCAACTTACTTTCATAATCAACGTTTCAGTGACGTCATTCGCCGTAAATTGCGGACGCTACGTGAGCGGTCATCGCTTTTCTAGGAATCGTAGCTTAGATTAAAAAGTGTTGCAAAGAGCGGTCTAACAAAAAAGAACTTAAATTCAACAAACACATAATAACTTATGAATTGTAAAAGGTTCATAATTTATTAATCTTTCCAATAAAGCTGCTTTTTTACCAGTGGTGCTTCCCTTTTTCTTAGTTGGTCCTTTAGTGAGTTACACCCCAAGTCCCATACCTAAATTTTTATCTAGTTTTCGTTTAATTTGTTATCTAGACAACAGTGAACGTAAACACAACAATGGCGGTTTGTGGACGGACAACAGTCCTGCCACCTATGACGAGCTTTCAGTTTTTAACCCCATTTGCGTTACCCATTTGTGACTAATTTGTCCTTAAGCATTGTGTTACCTACACTATTTAAATGTGGCAGGAGGCTAGCGTCGTTTACCATAATTTTCTTACATAAAAGTTTAAACAGGGGCCCCGTTCCCTAGACCTTGCGTTTACTTATCCCGAATAGGCTCAGAATAGATTACCCAGAAAACCCTGAGTCTCAGGGGGCTCATTATATGAATTTAATTATTGTGTCTGTCTACCATACCATGAAATTCAATAGGTAGGTACCATTAAAGCTTACAGCCTCAAACCAGTGAAGTGTAGCGCCTAATCGGCGTACTAGGCTTCTCAGTAGGGAAATGAGAAAAAGATAATAATGAGTATAATCAGATTTAGTTTATTTCTTCAATTAATTTTTGAACATTTTCTAATTTATTTATTGTAAAGAAATGAAAATGAGTCGTGTTACATTTAGAATTTAGCTGTTGTATTAATTGCTTAACTATTTCGGTGCAAGGTTTATTTATGTTCTGTTTATTAATGGCGGCTTGCAACAAATCATCAGATACCTTTATTTTACACATTTTTATAAAACCCTCTAACTGTTCGGGTGATTCAAAAGGAAACACTCCAGGTATAACTGGAACATCGAGGCCAATTTTATCAACACGCTCTTGTAAATGTTTAAACGCATCAACATCAAAGAATGCTTGTGTCAAAATAAAGTTGGCTCCAGTGTCAATTTTATCTTTAATTTGCATCAGTTTTTCATCAGAGCAGCCGGGGAAGCCCGCAATACCAATACAGAAATATTCGTCTGTCTTGTTCCTTATGAATTTTATCATTTCCGAAGTGTTTTTGAAATCCGAAGTCTCAGGATCGTATCCCTCTGAAAAATATATATTTGTTACTGGTATGATTTGTGTACTTATCAGCAACGGAAGTCAGTCACTAAAACTGATCCGAATGATAAGCCACTTAGGGCAGCCTGATAGGGCGAAACATGTTTTGCTGTCCCCATAAGAAACTTTCGGACGACTGTTCAGCCGGTCTTTAAAAATCTCACCGTGATTACTTACGTGAAGTGAGCTAAGAGTGAGCTGTCATCAGCAGTTCAGCACAAATCACCCACGGGATTAACACTATTGACAGCTCTCGTCAAGACCACTTCACCAAAATTTTCACGGCATGTTTCTCTAGTAAGAATCTAAAACTTATCTACCTTTATACAAGTCAAAGTGACCTATGTATGTCCAAATTGATCATCATGATCCTCTACGAAACCTGATAAAATTACATTCCTACTGCTGCATTGCGTTACTTACCTCCCAAAACCAAGAATAAATTGCAAATATTATTTTCTTGAAGCAAAGTCAATAATTTATGCAAATAAGTAGTCTTCATCATATCACACGATAGATGCAGTAATACCTGCTTCCGTTTTCTCCTCAAAAGACAAGCAGTTCGTATAGGATCTATACTCAGGTTTGCACATTTGTGGGTCTTTGCGTGCCAAGTCACCGAGAAGAATACAGGATCCACTTTTAAGTTATCAATATCTTCTTCCGAAACATCAGGAGTCACTTCAAATGAGTAGCTGAATTTTCCTTTATTTTTAATCAATTCAGTAAGTTTCATTGGTCCTTCCATTTTAAGAAAATTACAATAATTCTCCCGAAAAATAGACTGAAACGTCGCGTTGATTTATTTTTCTTCCAAACAAACTGACCGTCAGCTGTCACCGATTTGTAGTTGGAACACAATAATCTCTTTGGTTGCGTATAGTCAACGTCATATAGGTCACGACCTATTTGTAAATAACTCTGTAGGTAAATAAAAAACTTAACACCACACTACTCAAGCACA
Organism: Agrochola circellaris; assembly: GCA_914767755.1. NCBI lineage: Eukaryota > Metazoa > Arthropoda > Insecta > Lepidoptera > Noctuidae > Agrochola > Agrochola circellaris. The sequence continues at coordinate 8,984,319 of OU611853.1, forward strand.
CTGCACAAGCACAAGTGAATGACCCTAGAAACCTCATCCGATAGGTGCGTCTGCGCCGCATAAGTAGGTACGATAAGACGGAAGCAGTACACATTTTTTCGCCAGTAAGTACGTGATAGTTAACAGGTGCAGTAATTACCTATCTGAGTAGGTATTGATAACATAAAAAAATGTATATTGCTCGTTAAGCCTGGTCTGCTGCGCCAAAAAATAACAAAACATGTTTGCCAAACATTGCAACCAATGCGGAAATTTTATAACGGTTTGCGATGTTCGAGAGCTGCGAGATGTTACTTATTTTGTTAGAAAATCTGATGTTTTCTATACAGATATTTTCAAACAGGAACTTCTTCTTCTTTCTCTCAATATCATCTGAATAAAATTTTACTCAACCTTGTAAGACCTTACAAGAGTGAGGAAAGAAGTGGTTTAGGTAAAATAAAACACAGTTTTATTCATTAGGTATTGTATTATGACTGCTCTATACATTGATTAACAATCAGCCATATACTTTATCACAACCCAAAAGGTACAATCAACGAAAAACTGTATATAGATAACGTCACTACAAAATCTTCAAAGAAAGCTGTTAAGCCGTAACATGTCGTGTAATACTCGTACAATGAACATATTGCTGTCACCTAGGTCTTCTACAGCCTTCATTATATAAAATTGTCTACTTATCTAATGACCTAATATTAATTATTAATTGCGAATAACATGAAGTCTGCTCGATAATGTCAGAATATAATACAAGTGGCAATATTCTAATTGTGTAAAAGCCTCCAAACACCTATTCTACGATCCTCTACATAAGTAATGACTTATTGAGAACTAGTTCCATTGTAATTATTATGATAATTCTTACGTATGTAAGTTATTGTTACGGTTCGGTAAAGCTTCTTAATGATCAGTGTGGCACTGATCATAAATGGTAATTTTGATGGCGATTCGATTATATTTTATCTACTTAGTAGATAATAAATGGACAATGATGATAACAGTTCAATAAAATGCGTCGTTATACCAATGCGTCGCTAAAATGCTCGTGTATTGGGGACTTTAGAGACTATTATGAATGGCCACAATATTCTCACCTAGCGTGACTTTAAAAAATTACTAGTAGGTACCTATTATTTACCTAGTCATTTCATTTTGGAATATTGCAGATCAAGTTTTGTCTATTGACAAATCTGTGAAACAGTCAATAATTATTGTATCAACTACGCTAATTTATAATCGTGCAGTGACGTTTACTAACAAACTGTGATATGTCCTAACTTCAATCGTCACAAACACGCTTCGCTATTAAAAAACCGTTCTGCAAATGTGACCTTAAAAATTAAATTGTCTGTATTTAAAATTAACAAAAAATCTTCGACTTTCGGATGGTATCGTGTGACAATACATTGCTCTGAATTGACACTGAATTCAGTCTTGTATTCGAAGTTAATTAGAGGTAGTTTATTTACAAGGAATATTGTTATAATATACAAGATCGTCATTCGGAACAAGTTATAAACAAATCAATTTCAAACTATCAATAAATTACGCCAAATGCAAGTAAGTAAATATTTCTAACACACTATGGATTGTGTTTTCTATTTATTGACTCATTTATTATGTAACGCTATTCTACTGTAAAAATGGTGTCTCTCAATCCATTGCTCTTACTTTTTTAAAGTTGAACCTTTTTTGTGGTGCCCTATGTGATATAGACATAGAAATACAACGTACATACATACATGGATTTTTTTGGCGCGTGACCAAAATGGGAACTAACGCCGCCATCTTGTTTTTTCAATACAATTTGTGACAGTTTCACAAATGTTTACCAACGACGCTCCCCTGTCCATGTCATTCAGGCGCCAAAAGATCCTTGTAGCACGCTAGCACTCGAGATAATCGTTTTAAATAGCAATAAGTTAAGGAAACTTACATAATTTATTAGGCTCTAGAAACATCAGTTTTCTACAATTCAATCAAAACTGGAGCTTGTTTGTTTAAGTTTCTACGACATACACAACTAGGTATACCTTTTACACTAAGATTAAGAAGACATGCAAGTCAGAAAGTTACCAGTAAAACGGACATGTTCCCATGTCCATAGGACAGGATAGAGGACACACAGGCTACATGGGTGGACTCATGTTAACATTAGTGTCTTAATAAAACCAGGCTATAGGTGTCTTTATTTGCAAGTAGGAGCCTCTTCGTAGGTACATTAACCGGCCATCGCAGATTTGATCATCCGAATCTTATGATGGGCTTCCAACATTTCACTGCAGTATATCGGACACGGCTAACGTATAAAGTACGTTTAAATTCGGATGCATTCAATACACCTAAGAGATATAAAAGTAAATTCTTTTGAAAAATAGAGTGCTTCGGTTGATACCTACATGCATTTTAAATATTATTGTCCAAGCAATCGTAACGAAGTCAAGAAGAGTAAGTATCATAAAATTCATAAGAGATTTTCAAGTTGCTTAGAAAATTAAAACGCATCCATGTAACAACTTAACCTATGGATATTGTCGCGTTATTTATCACTAAATTAATTTCATATTCATTGGGATTTTCGCCAATTTATTGACTAACATAGTGCATAGTTATACTAACAATATTATAAATGTTTACGTTTACTGACGTCCTATAACAATCGCGTTATTCTAAATAATCGTAGTGTTGTCAAGCGTTTCAGATAATAGTCGTATTGTGTCGTTGATGAGGACTAACCCAGTTGGTTTTGTCGGTACAGTCTATTGTATAATACTTCTAATTCAGGGGTATGCCCCGACTGATTACAATGGAAAATCCTTTGTCAATAAAATGAAGCTGACCACATGAAGAGATTTGTTATCGGACAGGATGTGCGAAATGTGACGTCAATTGCTCCCGTTATTCTTTGCCAAAGCTTCCTCTGGAAATATGTTTTTTTTATAAAAAGAAAATCATCAATCATCACGCGTCTTTCTCAGAAAGAAATCCTCAAATCAATAACACAATTCGACCACCTAAATAATTTTAACAACGTTTAAGGTAAATACGGTCTACAATTAAATGGACTCCATTTGTTCTGTGAGCTCCAGAATTGGGCTCTCGCTGAGAGGTAGCATGCCAGCTGTGGGAGGTAGACTGTGGCCTTGCCAATTGGCCTGGAAACAAATAGTTTAACTTCTATCAAAAACAAATTAGAAAATCGTAACAGTAGTAACATTGGAACCAATTTTAGGGGTAACGATCACATTTTATTTCTAGCCAGTTAAAGTCGGTCGTGTCGGTTTGTCGTCGAAATGTGGGAAGAGAGAGTGCATCTGTGTCTGCGTACACACTTGTGCACTATATCTAAGAAGGCTATATCCAATGCTGGTCCCCGCTGAGATTGGTCGCCATGGCTGAAATTCCGTTTGGGTTTGGTTCGTGTCCGATTCAGGTCCCAGAGACTTCGTGATAGTTTTACCTTTCTGTTGCCAAGTAGGGTAGGTACGAAAATCTGCATGCTAGTTGCAACTATATTGACATATTGGCTTTATTTTTTTTTCTACTTACTTTTTCTGGTACTGCATCCAAATAAATGGATGTCGAAAATGTTTCTGACTTGCCAGTTGGAAATCCATGACTAATTTGCTAATCCTTGCTGTTGCAGTTAGAGAGCTAGAGATGCAACATTCTATTTTTTTTATTTGTATTTTTTTTTTTGCATGACTTTACTGCTTTCTATAGCTTTCATTTCAAATAAATATAGCTATATATACAGGCTGGTCCAAATCTTGAATTAATATAAGACGATTTTGTTATGTCTGAAAGAATATTTCATAACAATGAAATAGTTTTTTTTTAAAGCGGTTCCCATAAAATGTTCAAAAATGATTAAAAATAATTATATGTAACTCGAAAACTATCAAGAATCGCGGAACATACATGGGGTATTTTCAGATAGCCGCTGGCAAGAGCAAAATAAAAATATGGCGTCACTATTTGGACCACACTGCATTTATAACAATCGATGTCTGCATAAATCAAGCTTGGTAATTGGAATATCAGGTTTTGAACCATTAGCTTTTTGGTATGACACACATAGTATTTACCATTCAAGCATAAAATAATAAATAATTATGCATCTAATGCAAACGTGCATAGCAACTGTGTCAACTACAAAGAAGCTATTTGCCAAAAATAATAAGGTGTAAAAATAAAACTATTATTATAAATTTACAATAACTTGTATTTAAATAAAACTTGCCTCTAAGTAAAGCTATCACATCTTACATAAATTATGTTATAATTAGCAAATAATAACAAAGACTATACAGACTTTCACAAAGAAAAAGTACAGACTCATAACGTTTATCTTATAATATCTATAATAAATAGATACTTAGTCCTAAAAAATGTAATGTACGATGGAGAAAATAACGAACAAATATGTAGGAACATTCTCATGTGACGTCGTAGTCTTAGCACAAGTGGGCAAATGCAAAACAAACAACTTCTATAAATTAATACAATACTTGGCAAGTAAAAATGTATAAATGGAATAGCTAGGAGTACATACTTATACGTTACTATTTAGTGATGTATTTGCTTTATTTAATGTAACGAACAACAGGAATGAATACTTTGTAACAAGGTGTTGTATATTTTTATTAAAAAATTATTTGGTATGATTATCAAAATTGAGTGCATCTAGTATATCGATACAATGCAAATTATGCTAAGAATACATGACTATTTTATTGGTGTTTATATTTTTTATTACAAAGGTACTTAACGGCAGTTTGGATTATATTGCAGTGAACCACTGATCTACTGGTGTACTATATAATTTTAAAGCACAATTTATTGTCATGCACTCTAAATATACGCAATATATCTGTGAAGTTACAATTTTCTACGCATTTACATACTCATACAGTACGAATATAAATCATAATGAGACCATTCTTTCATCTAGCGAAAACACTGACGTGGAAACCGCAGGTCTTATTAGAGAACGGATTCCATGCCGTGTTTGCGTAATCCACACTACAAAATCTACAAGACTACTCTTTACGTGGAGTTCTACTAATTGATCTGTTGGAATACCTGGAAGCAGGGCTGAGGCTGGAATAGCGCAGCGTTCCACTGTCCCGGCCACAGCGGCGCGTCCAGCGCCGCGCCCGCCTCGCCCTCGCCCTCGCGCGCCTCGCGCGCCTCGCGCCGCCCCGCCAGCTCCGATATCTGGCAAGCACTCTGCAGGCTCGATGGCAAGTTGGACCAAGTCTCATTACCCAACCTCTCCTTATTCATTATGCTGATCTCCATAGAACCCTGATATGCAAATTTTGCCTCCTCCGTGCTGTCTTCCTGCTTGTGCTTCGGTGTTCGGTTCGGACCTTCTACTATAGCTTGGAAAGCGAGTAAATCTCGGTTCTCCGTTTCCGTTAGTGGCAAAGGAGGTAAGATTTGTTGTTGCTGAGCTATTTTGTAGCTTTGCTGCCGCAGCATTTGCCGCCTACTGAGGCCCACTTGCAGAGTATGGATGCCCATGTCATGAGCAGGGATGTTAGTTGGAGTCATTTGTTTTTGTAGTAGCTGTCGCTTTTGCTGGAACAGTCTGTGTTGCATGAGCTGCTGCTGTAAGGGAGGCTTGACTTGTGAAGCGGCGTGTTGCAACTCTGCCTGGTCTTGTAGTTGTGCAACCATTTTGGGACTGGCGGGCATCGGTGGCGACGTGCTCGAGTAGGTGAAGGTTTCGGGAAGGCTGATACGCTTAGGTGTAGGATTTTTTGTATCTAAGTAATGTGGACTGAAACTAGCTGCAAACTGATTGTGTTGTATTTGTCTCTGTGTCATTTCCTCTGCAGGTATCGTTGACTGGTACTGAGTTTTTAACTTCTGAGCCTCTTTCTGGACTAGATGTAGTTCCAAAACCCCTTTCGCCTTACAATTTTCATTTAACCGCTGGCTGTTAAAAGCCAAACTGTTCTTTTGTGATTCATTGGACTGTGCAGCTTGTTGTGCTACGAGGCCATCGCTCGCTCGACGACCTTCCCGAAAGTCAACCGGACTCCGCGTGATTGCTCGAGGACAATTCTTATTATTGACTGATTGATAGTTCAATGGATTGTGTCGCGCAATAAATCCCACGCCCGGGGTTTTATTGTTGTAAGAAGATATGTAAACGCATGGATGCATTGGGCTCGTATTCACGAGTGAATTGTTCTCGTAAGCCAATTTTTCTTCATTAGAGGTACAGCTAGGAAGACTACTAGCTAGCTCACTGGAACAGTCGGACAATTGATAATCCAGGCTTTCGAATGTAGAAAAATTACTTTGTGACGAATCGCAACTCAGATTTTGACTGAGGCTTTTGTTATTAAAAAAAGTGACAACACCGCTACTAGAACTGGAACTTGCGTAAGAGCTTAGCCTGTTTTGAACTCCGCTGGTTGCGTTCGCGACGTCCTCCATATCTGTCTCGCAACCTTCGTCTGTCGACGAAGAATACTGTTGTTGAAATTTTGTCGCTTCCGCTGTATTGCCGTTACCTTGAAGATTTTGGGAATATGTTTGACCTGTTGTATATCGATTAAGAGAAAATTTGCTATCTGGTCTATACAGCCCAGTGGGAAATAAGTCACCGGTACCTGTAGTAGTCATAGAAAAATTTCCATCAGCTGTACTCGACATCGGTGGCAAGACAGAATTTTGCAAATACGCATATGCAGGAAGATGCTGATTCATATAGTCTTTAAATGGTGGCGTACTAGTTTGGAGACGGTTGAGATCTTGTTGTTGCGCTTGTGATACAAGTCTAGTGGATTCAAGAGGCTTTGGTTGTTCTAAAACACTGCTCAGTTTGGATTCTCCAAGCTGTGATGGGATAGGACTTGTGCTCAAGTTCACAGTTCCCTTTAAAGGCAACGGTGACTGTTGCAAAGTATTCATAAGTTTAGCTGCTTCGGAACACATAGTGAACGTTGTAGAATTAGGTAACTTCATAGTTTCAACATTGAAATTAGTTGCTGAAGCAGAATTTTGTAAAAAATTTGCTATTGCGTTATGATCAGTTGCTGAGGAACTTCTTCCACTGTCAATAGCACACTTCGAATCAAAACTTGATGAAGTTAGCAGTCTAGTACCGTCGATAGTACTTTTGCTAGTCTCAGGTCCCACGGTCGTCGACTGTTGTAGTAGCCGTCGGCAGTCTTCGCTCGATTGTTTTAGGATATTTTGTTGTTGTTCATAAGTTGAGGTGAGGAGCCTGTGTGTCGGTACATTTGTCTCATTTACTTTAGCACCTAGCCTTTGGTTTGATTGAGTTACATCAATATTTCTCATAGAGAGTAGCCTTGTGGATTCTGATTCATGACTTCTGGAGATACCATCAAGGTTGCCGACTAGAAAGCTCCGATGCGTATCCGAGGGGTCGGAGTTTCGCTGGAGCAGTCGTTGTTCGGTCATGTTGACGGCCGCGAGGGACAGTAGTCGCTGCGTTTCGGCAGACGATGAGTCCGCCGGTGCAGTGGATATTGTCGGTGTGGCTCTGTACTCCCTAGATTGAGAATCGCCAGCATGAAGAAGTCTGAAATAAACATACATTCCATTGTAGACTCGTTGCTTTAAAGTATCTTATATTAAAAGCGGTCTGTTCTAAAAGGTCATCGCAACTCGCAAGCCCATCGCCGCCGTAGGCAAGCGTGTCGTTTACTGTTTTTTCATAGCATGATATAGCTTACCTAGTGTGATGTTCCCGCCGCGCATCATGAGCTTCTTTGGCCAATGCCTGGTCAGCCACGGAGGACGGTCGTCGTGAGGGCCTGGTGCGAGCTTCCACATTCGACACACTGGCCCCGCTCGCCGCTCGCGCCCGCAGCCTCTCTAGTAGAAGCAAGTATATCGCCGCGTGGTGATCGTAACTGTTGGATCTGAGGCTCTGTGAATACAAAGTTCAAGAATATTACAATCAACAAAAGTACTCGTACAAAACGCTAAGTAGGTATATCATGCTCCTTTGTTCTTCACGATCCCATTTGGATAACCTACTTCTGAACTGTTAATCGCAATAGTCTACAATGTCATCACGATCCTAGGCTTCATTTCAATTTTGGGGTCAGTTTCCAAAATAACTAAAATCAAAGCAACCTCAGTCACTTTGAACAAAAAGTGTAATTACATACCTCTTTGGTCTTAATAGGGTCGATTCCCAAGCTCTGCATGAGCCTTAGCACTTGTTCGTTTGGCTCAGTATGCGCCGGCGCATGTGCTGGACTCCGTGCAGGGTCAGCCGATACTGTCGGCACAGCATAGGGCTCCGCTGCCATCCACCGATGCTTCTTGATCTGTTCTATCGTGTACCTCTTCATCGGCTCCAGGACTAGCATCTTGCGAATCAGGGACTCGCAATCTGGAAAGAAGACAGCATAATGTTAAAACTTTATTACCAGAAACACAATCTTTACTATACGTCTTGACCCTTAAAGGGATCGTATAAGACAATTCAAAATGAAGGTAGAGGCATTGGGGCATTAGCCATTTTGTGTTAAAATTCGTAACTAAGACCTAAACTCCAAAAGAGACCATCTGGTTATTTCCCAGTGTATAAGTATACAGGAAAATATTCAACAAACGGCTTTTGATGTAATAATGAAGTCATAGCTGCTCCTTATGTGCTTTTTTACAAGTTAAATATGGACTATTCAAGTATTGACGTTACAAGATAATTCATAATCACAAACTTTGACGTTATCCAAGTCTGGTCATTGTTTTAAATTACGTAGGTACATCCATTAGTGCATGCAATGTGTTTCTCATAAAACAATTGACGTGCGATACAGTCTACAAGATATATTACATAGGTACCTATAGCCACATATAGCTCAGTGACGTAGCACATAATCGGTTCAGTCCGCGTTAAGAGGTAACAAAACGCTTAGAATGTTTGGCTCTTTGTCAATTACGTACTGCTGAGTTCAAGTTTTTATCAGCATCGGTCATTAACCTGAATAACACCAATCAGAATGACGGAGAGACGTAATGCGATGCGTGATTATAACAAAATACCGAAGATTAACATGTCTTGTAAGGATTTGAATATATAAACAGGTTTCAATGTTTGCGTTCCTGCTATAAACATTATTGTTAATCAAGAATCTTCAGTACCTAACCGGTTAAGTATATGACTATATTATTATTTTACTAAGTACCTATATGTAGGTACCTACGCTTAAAGCGTATGGAAAAAAAACGTTACTTTGCACTACAGTGATTAAAAATTCCTACAGCTTCTATAATTTGAGGTTACGTAGGTACGTACCTTATACCATCCGTACATACATTCTACCTTTTCAAAGTTCCTCTCTTACATTATTCCCTTTACATGTTATAGATAATAATCTGATTTGCTACACGTCTCTAATAAAATATTTGCTTTCAATTGACCTACGTCTAACAGACCGAATTACGCCTACTTAAAGACCTTATTAGTATCATACAATAGCGTCTAATCAAACTCCTCCAGTTAATCCTCTCGACTGACGTCATAAACGGAGTAGTAGATAAGTACGGCAAGGTGCTCGTAAAACACTGAAAGGTCACAGGCCGGGTGACTTGGTAACGTGACGTCAGACCTCTGTAGCCGAGCAAATACGGTCGTTGCGCCAAATGACGGTCACATCCGTTGCAAAATGTACGAAGCGCATGAACCTTTAACACCTATCTACCCTGCTCTTTAGGCACAGGGGTAATATTCAGCGTAGAACGAGACGCGAGATAACAATATTATGCTTAACATCCTTCTACAAACTCGTTGCCATATGAGTCAGCAGTGAGCTATTTTTTTTTGTTTTTTTTTTTCGACGTGATACATTGAGGCCTAAAATAATACAGGATTACCTTTAGGTGTAGGTACAAAAATAAACCTAACTGTAAAAAAACATACAATCTTAAATAGACCTTACTGTATTCAATTGAAAGGCTCTCGTTAAGGTGATTTAGCTTTATTTACTTAAATCTATGGCTACATCGCTAATTCACTTCCAAAGACAAAGTTTGCGTCACATGGAGTAATGACATCAACTCTGGGATCAAAGTACATAAGCCGGATCACTGTGAGCCGATGACTTAACACTCACGGTACAATAATAATTATATTAAGGCTCTGAAGAGCTTTACCTCGACACTTTTTATGACTGCTACGCCATATCTTGTTAGGTAGAAAATACAATGGGCCATCGTTAAAAAGTTTTGTCAAAACTCTAAACAGTTTCAAACTAACTTTTTCTTAAACTAAACTTGTTTTTGTACATCCTACTAATTCTGGAAATTGTGGACTGCGGTCGACCTTCGCTGCTTTTGTCTTCTTTTTCGGTCAGCTGCCATGAGGTCGTTTGTACTTTATTTATTTATTTAAAATAGGTACGCCAACAGCATATATATTGTACATTAAATATGTATAAAAAATTAACAGGTATGGGCTCTTATATATATACCAATTACAGGTGTACACGACATTTACATACAACAAAGCAACCTTCATAAATTACATATAATTAATAATTAATTAAAATGGAAAATATAATAAAATCATTAGCAAAAAAAAAAACAGCGTTGACTTAGGTCTAAAACAGAACAAAAAACAGACTTACACAAGTATCATTAAATATAAAATAACTAACTAAACTAAGTATGACAGTTGGCCATTAAAATGACTGCGCAAGAGAGAGACTTTCCCGGGAATGTATTACAAATATTTAAAATTATTATAAATACAAGTAGTATTTATGCACATGGGTAGACCATGACCACTTGACCAGCTATCTAATTACGCAACACATTTTCGTTAACAATTCCGACTAATCTGTTTCAATTTGACAGGTCAACAACATTCATTGTGTTATTTACGTTGTTGAACAGATTTTTTTTCGAACGTACGAAGCAATGGATTAGCAATCTGTTTCAAAACGATTCAGATTCGGATTGATCGTGTATTACGTAATTAGGGTACTGGGTTAAGAAATAGGATACTTTTTATTTCAATATTCCCACCGGATCGAGACTTTAATAAAACAATCAAGGTAAGTCCTCGCCGCCTCAGAGCATGAACCCTGAAACGCCTGAGTAGGTAAAATATAGTAAAATACCAAGGAATCCCCTTTAAAACGCTTTGATAGTTTTATCAATACCGTGTTAATTAAGTCGTAGTAGGTATCAATTAGGTACAACATATTATAACCACTATAATTGGACAGGTTTCCCTAATTTACTTGAATTACCAATTTTATGTAGTGTCAAGAGACACTCAAATATTTGTTTATTTTGAAATCCGTATTTGAATAATAAAAATGATTAAGTATTTAAATAAATACAAACAGTCTTTATAGCAGAGGAAGCTTATAGCATTCAACTTTATTTAAAATAATAATATTTATTACATTTATTCATAAAAATAAATAAATAAATTCTATCAATACATATAAAAAATATTCAATATTTTAAGAGGTCGATACTTTTCTTGCCGACCGTACATACCACTTTTTTAGGCTTTTTGACGACGCAGTATCTGGCATTATTATTCGGGCCAAGTTGACTCGGACCTAGCTGTCCCTGACCCACAGGAACCCTCCACTTTGTATGGAATTTTATACATGAAAAAGCATTTCATAGTTGCCATGTTCGATTTCATACTAAGTCAATATGGTCATTCATTATTACCATCTGAAATGCCAACTTCTGCTCTAAATACTTAAATAAAAAGTATTAGGTACGCGATTTACCTCCTAGCTTAATAGGTAGTTTGTTATTAAAATATACTTAGCGTAGTAACAAAGTTCCGTCTATTCTAACCGTATCTACAGTTCCTACCCCAAACTAATAACAAATATAGATTTTCTACAAGATACCTATTTAGAAATTGTCGTCCTTTCGAAAACATTCAGGTCATGCGTCATTCCATCGAAAATACGAATAATTGCTTTCATGTGCCGAAAGAGAATGACGCCAGTTGAGAAATAAATAAATCCAATACCGAAAATAATCTTAAGTAAATATTTCATTCGCAGTACTCCCTCTTTACTTGGCATTAACAAAACATAGTTTCGATTCGAGTGACGAATACGATTATAAATATTCGTTTAACCGCACTTGCGCGCTTAAAATAGCCAACGCGCGTCCAAAATCGCGCTAACAAAACACCACGCTGAGAGTAATTCTGAAGATACTATTTTATTTACCTTCCTTCTGCTTTCTAAAATAAAGCCGATGAGTGGTCGACTTTTTGCCAGGCGAATCTATTAATAATCGCTCGGACGCAAATATCGCGTGCTTGGCTTGACCATTGACGCAATCGGGTGAAAAATGTGCGGGTGTTATTTAATGAAACGGAGGAAAATCGGGTGGGCGGCGGCATCGGCATCAGCGGCGCTGGTGTTCCATGAACTTGCGCGACTTTACGAGCTGACCGTCACTCGCGTCACCGGCGCGGCTAACACTCGCCCGCGCGTCCGTCGCTTCGTGCCAATTATTTTACAAGCCATAAAGCTCATGTAAACATAACCATAAGTCAGTTGACGTACATCCAACAATGTTGCTCACTACAATAACATTACAAAATCACGCCGAATTGCAGCATTCAGCATTCAGACATCTTTGCGCCTTAACATTGCATGCATTGTAAACTCTTGTCAGTTTTCTCTTGTTTTTGAACATTTTGATGGAATTTATTTTTGTGACGGACTTTTTAAATCTAAAGCTTATACGTTAGTCAAGGCTTTCGACATTTTCTTTTACGTTTGTTACGTCGCACTGCGGTTTGCCAGTCATTTTATAAAGGAAATAGACTTACAGTATTAGGTAAGCCTGTTCCAACAGTAAAGTAAGCAATACAGACCCGTCTGTTTACATCAGAACGGAATTACCGAGATTTATTTAACAAAGACATCGCGCTAGCGCGCATCTCTAGCTAATAAAATGGCAGCCTTGTGATAAAAAACGCGTATTTTAGTAAGTAATGTAAATATTATGTAGGTAAGTACATACCTGTAGTTAACTTTTATAATGTTTATTTAATTTTATTATCCCACAATTAAAGATTACTCAATTCAAGAGATTTTAGATCAAAAGCAGTTGGATCGTGCTTAAAATTGCAACATTTGCAATGTTTGCAGCTCAATCATCATTATTGTTGAATTTAACTGTCCGGAACGAAGTGGTTTTCACGTTTTCAAATTAACTACGAAGCATGATGCATTTTCTACTTATTTTTTTCCTATAATTGTCATAAAAAAATTCAGAAATAAAAATGTAAGTATAAAATTTTATATTATAAAATATTATATATTTTTGTTTCAGAAAATGTAATTTCAGAAGCGAGTTGGTTTTCTGATCGCATTTGCATGAAAAGCTAATATTTCGACGGTCCACGCTGCTGACGTCAGAGGCGAGCAGGACTAGCGGCGCTCGCTTGTTCTGCTCGCCTCTGAAAGGAAATACATTTATCATAATGTCCTCCGGTATTATGGCGACGCGACATCAGACGACGGCCCTGTGTAGATAATAGTAGGCTGCCTGAATGCTTATTTACACGGTGCTATTTAATTACCCGAAGCATACCATAAGTTGAAGCGCATCCTTATTTGGCACTGCCACACGTTCGAGCTTTAAACGTTATGTGGTGGTGTATGTGTCTAATCATAACTAATATTATAAATGCAAAAGTGAGTTTGTTTGTTTGTGACGCTTTCACGCTAAAACGGCTAGACAGATTTGAATGAAATTTGGCACATGGATAGACCGGTACCCTAATTACGTAATACATGATCAATCAGAATCAGAATCGTTTTGAAACAGATTGCTAATCTAATCCATTGCTCCATACATAAGTTCGAAAAAAAAATCTGCTCAACAATGTACATACCTAACGCAATGAATGTTGTTGAACTGTCAAAATGAAACAGATTAGTCGTAATCGTTTACGAAAATGTGTTGCGTAATTAGATAGCAGGACCCAGGTCATGGACTATCAAACTGGGACCTGGGACATAGGATTTTTATACCGGTAGTACGTTTCCGTGGTATAATTTCAAGCAAAAGCTAGTAGGTACTTAATATAATAAATAAAAAAATATGGTATTTTGCTATCTGCCAAAACAAGTGAACGCGGAACAAGTGGTCGCGCGTGGTGGACGCTGATAAGAATGAAATAATACAGACAATAATCTCGGAGAGAATCAAGTATAATTAAAACTCACAAACTGAATTTAATGAACGCATCATTAAAATCGAAATTGCATTTTATTTATGTACTAATTAGGTGTAATATACGTTGATTAGATGTTTCATAATCTCTATCCGCAATCTTAAAGTGCACAATACAACGCACACTAGGTTAATAAGAAACGTTACAAACATGCTAGCACGAGCGTCCATACCAATTAATTTCGCAACGGAAAGGAAATCGTCAACGTACATGAGCATGTAGGGAAAAAGTAAATTGTACGCACATCAAATACTTTGTTTGAGGCGTTAATACCAACACGCAACGGTTTTGAAGGTATTATAACAAGTGAGGCATTACTGCTTACTGCCAGTCGCGTGAGAAACGCTAACCGAACGCGCTTGTCATATCCGGAATGTGATATTAAATGTCTTTTATTACTTTATAGTACTACAGACTGCTTTTAATAACGTATTTAGGTGAGGTGACCGACGTACACTGTACACGGCTTATAAGTTCTAATATTGAAGTATTCAGTTCAAGTACCCACTTGTAAAAAGTAAGTAAGTAAGGGAAGGCCAAAGAAACGATGGATGGACTGGGAAAGAGGGTGACTACCGAGATGACGACTAATAGAGAAGTATGGAAGAAAAAAACATGTTGCTGGGACCCCAGATAAATTGCGATAAGGGAGGAGAATGATGACGTCTGTGTAAATGCATTAGTACCAACCTATATTACCAATGGCCATTCATCAAACAGCATTAACTTCAAATACGTAAATAAGCAAAAAATATACGATTTGCTCTCTGAGATCTTGCTTTTTACCACAACTCAGGTACAAAATTATCTCCGAATTTCAAAGAAAAACAAGAAGACAATGAACATAGACATAAAAACATAGTTGTTGAGAAACCTTTTAATATAAAAGTAGGTAAGTATAAATCGTTGGCTGACAATCGATGATGAGTAGCAGGTCGAGAACAAATTGATACATCTACGTCTTCGAACCACGAGCTCACGTGTGAAACACATCTGCGCAGTCGACGCAATGTTTTGGGAAACTAGATGCCTACCTGAATATAAACATGTTTTCGTGGAAAAGTTGTGGATAGTATGCTATCTATTTTTAACTCGTAAGCAGGTAAAATATACACGGTTTAAACTTTTAAAATCAGTGTGAAGTGCTCCCTAACTATACGTGAAAGGAAAACAAATGAATGAAAATTCCAAAGGCTTCCATTCTTCGCTCCCTCCGCAATTTGTTTCACGTCTGGGTATCCGTTTAGTCAAAAAACATTAAGTCCAAACGGAATTTACAACTTTTATTACTCTTCTGATAGAAATCCGCAGTCGCCCAATCTAACAAGTTTAGAATTGAGTTAACAAAACTTGTTTGGATTACTAGTTTCCTACTTAATTCAGGAAGGGTTTTCTCGAATTATCGAAACTCGTAAACTTCCGAAGACAAGACCAAATTTTCCACGACACGAACATCCTATTACGAATCTGAATAATTCATAAAATAGCCTTGCTCGTTACCCAAATAATAATGCGTTCTCATTTTTTATTAATAAAAGTATTCAACTGTTGGGTAAGGTCGTTAAAATATAAGTTTAAAAGCATTTTTTTAATGTAAAAATGTAATACTTAAAACCGACGATTAAAGCTAGGAATTAACATCCCTCAGGCGACCCCAATCTCTATGCCATGGAAAAGGAAATAATCCGTTCATTAGTGCTATACCGTGGAGACGAATGTACAGGATTTGTTTAAATATGTTGAAAGGGGCACGTTTGTCCCCGCCGGCGAAGTTACAAGCACTGCTCATGATGAGGACGCAGACAAGGTGCTCCGTGAGCGAGGGGCATAAAACGCCCGTTATAAGGGCCACAACCGACTGACTACAACGGTCTAGAGGACGTTTTCAACCGCACTTGTCCTCTGAAAGCACTCGACGAACTGGACTGATTAAAAATTTACGGCCGACTAAAATTTTACGCATAATGGACCAATTATAAATACACTAAAGTTTATGTTTGTTTATGAAATGAATGCCAATATGGTTCAACTAGCCATCAAATATTGCAACTGTCACTGGGACGAAATGTGGGTGTATAATAGGCTATATCCTTCAAGGAAAACAGGTGTTTTATGTATAGTTAAATGGCTCCCAAAACACACAAATAAAGTTATAAACAATGGTAGCCATTTTCGCCGAATGCCCTTCGCTGTTTCCTAATGTTTCTATCAAGTAACAAATTGGTAGCCGCGGCACGTAACATCCTCTACCACCTATTATTACCTGAACAGGATCGAATCTCTGAAGGTCGGTATGGGTAATATTCCCTGAATAAAATAACATTATTTACCACTGTGACTAGAGGAACGTGACAAATATATAATAATTCATTGTATGCAAAGAAATTGAGCAGAGTTATAATTTTGCGAGCGAGTCAGTAATATACTTCCGTCAAAAATCCGTATTTCGATTATATATTTTATTGTATTAAGTCATCATAAACTTGATATTTAAAAAGGACTTTATTTGACCGCGAGAAGGTCTTGATCTTGACGGGCACATGTGTATTGGATAACGAGGTGATATTAAAAAGGTTCCGACTTTTTCGTATCTTTCTGGTATTCAAAATAAAACTCCTAAGACCCAATTATTTGTTCGGCTTGAAACAGGCAACAAACCCAAATAAAAAGAAGCTAATAAAGATAACTGTGAAGCTAAAATTAAGTTAACTGAAGCTTTCCAATGGTTCCAAAAATCCTGCTCGTAAAAGCAAAATTTAAAAATCTTAGAGATTTTTTTTATAACTTCTCATTTATTCCGTGGCTATACAAAGTCATTAACATTTCTTGCGTCAAACTTTCAGCGAGAAATGTATCGACGTACTGAAGTAACGTCAGCACCCACTATTTCTGGATCACGCCGTCATCGGCATCAAGGTGCTCATTGAATTAGCTAAAAAGGACATGAACATTGGGAAAGACGTTGCCCTTTTTAAGTACGTTATTGGGGTGACTTTAATTCGTCATCTAGACAACATCTCTGAGGTTATAAAATAACATTTATTTCATAGCTGTTAGCTTTTCTCTGTCCTGCGCACGTGAGCTATGAATTTAACATTTAAAAACGTTTACATGGATTTTCTTGTAATCCAATAATCTAATCTCGTGTACCTCTGTTCACGTCAGAGTTGTTTATCTTCTTTTGTTTAGTTTGTCTTTAGCAACAGTTAATATTATTATGTACCTGAATACGTAACAAATGACCTAGTCTAGGTAATATTGATAAGATAAATATTTTCATGACAAGGGTATTAAGACTCATTTCATCACGTGAAATTTTTTCTCTTGCAATCAAATCAATGACTTTGTAATTGATATATTTTTATTTATTGTAACGTAATTTTTGGCCCTTCGGGATAAGAATTTGCGAATGAAGTATTACATGTCTGCGTCATTCATATAATTTAGGTCTTCGCTGCATGTAGAGTCGGTTGTTTGATATAAAAAACCTTTACAGAAAAAACGGTAATGTTGCTGAAGGCCATGAAATGATTCTCAATAACAGTGTCACACTCACGAACAGTGATTTGACTTCAAAAGGAGTCGTTTTAACTTTCTTATCAGTGTAATTCATACGCCTGAATTACTCAACATAATAGAAATCCAACGCTGCTTGGTAATCGAATCTGAATTAATAGCTTTTGGCGTCGGCCCATTTCAGGAAATTTAAATCATAATTCCAATGGTTACTAGAAGTCTTACAAGTTAATCTTGCCACTTCGAAAGTTCTTTGAATTAAGAAGAGCCAGTTTTCATGTCAATCGTACTTCAGAATTGGGTTGTCTAAAATATTGTTTCAACAAATCTGTAAATAAAGATAAAGTCGAGCAATTCAAGTTATTTCCACAAGAATACGTGTTGGCCAGTCATAATTTATTGGTCCGTGTTGGCGGCCGGTCCACGGGATGCATGATTGAACAAGCCGATGACGCAAGTACCGGCCGCTTATCGATTTCATTATTTTTTATCTTCCACGTTCACAATAGTTTCCAGGCTAGCGTAATGCTTCATTAAGACCGACTAATTACAGGTAATCCTTTTGGATTTAGAAGCATTTGACGTAAATACCTGACAGTTATTCTTATTACGCACTTAGGTACACTATTGGAGCTGATGGAAAAATACAAATTAAACTGCTATGACGACGTTACTATTTATTTATTTTTTTGTTTGAGTGTGAGCTGTCATTCCACCTGATGCTAGGATTGTCACTATTGACAGTCCACTTCAAGCACACTTCACCTAAGTTTTCACGTTGAGATTTTTACAGAATAATTCGACTGTTGTTTAGAGGATATTACACTATCATATCTATGATCATAGATATGATAGTGTAGTGTAATATAGGATAGGAAAATTGGTGAGTCATTGATATAATTAAATTGTAAAATTGATATATTATGGGTAATTTGTGAGCTTCGTAGATAGGTATATGATACACCCCCTAAAGATGGGATATACCCATAATATGTCTATTTTACAATTTCATTATATCTATGACTCATCGATCTATGATCATAGATATGATAGTGTAATATCCCCTATGTAATATATGATAGAGTAAAGTTGGAAGTTGTTATCGTAATGTGCTCAAGGACTTCACCAACTTTCGATGTTTATTTAAGGAGATTTTTTTTTCCTTAACCTCGTTAAATTAAGAATTGTTAAGGTATATTTTGGGAAGGTAACTTTTACGTTATTTTTGGCATTATATTGTTTTTAACTTGATTACATGATTCTCCATCACGTTTCTGAGTCTCGTGAATGTAAACTTTTCTGAGTCTCGTGAACGTAAGTTTACATTCACGAGACTCGGAAACGTATTTTAAGTAGAGCAAGTTTATAAATACTTGTATTCATAAAGTTGCTCTACTTTAAATAGGTACTTTATAGGGCTGTAGGTTCATGCGTAGTACCCAGGTACCTACTATTGCCTATTCTATGGATTCTGTAACAAGGTTTTAAATATAACCTGAATGGGAAATATTTAATTAATCGTATAATGAGATATTTTACTTTACTTTGCTCTATTCAATTTTATGCTCTATTCAAAATCCTACTGACGTATGTTTTTACATTATTTTTATCGGGAATCAAGATAGAATCTCATTATTTAAATATTTTATTAATAGTAGCACAAGTGATTAACAAAAAAAATAAGCTACGTAATAGTGCTATTTCAGTAAAAATCACGAGAAATTCCTATGCTCGTGGTAAAAATTATTAAAAATAAAACAAATCATATTGAATAAAAAACAGTGTGCCTACCCAAAAGTATTACAACAGGGGCTTACAAAAATAAAAGCTCTCCATTTTTTATCGAAGTCTGCGTAACATCTCAAACCTATTAAGACACTCGACGTGATGGCTAAAAGGAACATTCTTAATTAGAAAGAAAATTGGTGAAGTTAGTCGAAACGTGTCAGTCGGTCTGAGCCCTACTTAATCTCTCGGTAAAACTTGAAAACTTGCTCATACAGAAACGGTATTCTTTTCAAACTCGACGCGAGGAAAGTGGCATTGTTACTTGCATGCCTACCTTTATAAGCAAATGAGTTTTCGCCTGCATCGCCTTTTAAAAGTAAAGCGAAATTGTTAGTCTGCGAAGGTATTCTAAACGATTACCTACGTGATTTGAAACTTAAATAAAGACGAGATCTCGAAACGTTTAGCCAGAATCATAACGATTAGCAGCTCCGACGATAAGCACATACGTCATCCATTTGTAGATCGTCAAGGGTAATTTAGTTTACAGTTTCGGTACGATAGTCGGACAATGCTGTGACGTAGATCTAACCTTGAGTGCTCTTCAATGAAGAAAGCAATGTCGAGGCTCGCTCAGCGTACAGTCACAGAGAGTTATATTTTCTTTTACGTTATAAGCAGCACTAGTAATACATTCATAATGTATAACGGCTGGAAAATGTCACGACGGTTCCACGCGTATCATGTTATATCGATATAACGGCAGAGATTGAAACTTTGATAAGTTTGAAATTGAGACATAATGAGTTTCTTGTCGCTTACCTTCGCTCATAAAATATGGTATCCTAAATCTGCCGGAGAGCACTCTGTCCCTTAATGACTGCAGAGTGGAGCCGTCGAAAGGCAGTGCCCCACACACGAGCACGTATAACACCACGCCGAGACTCTGAGGAAAGTACATCATCATTAGTCTTGGAAACTTGCTTCGTTGCCTATCTGGGAGAAAGAAACATTTTGGTACTTTATAACATTATATACACAAGAATCTGGAAATTTATTATACATTTGAAAGCTATTATACATTTATTTATTATTATTATTTATACGCTTGAAAGTCATTATACATTTTGCATTGAAGTTTTGTGCAGTTTTTATGCATAACTTAATATTAATAGAATTATAAAATTAATTAATAATAAACCCGGAATCTAAAACTAGCCAGTCAACTTTCAAATTGAAAAAAAAATATACCTAGATTACAAAAAAACTTTCAAAAAACTTAATTATGACATTTATATTATCGAGTCGTAAATAATAAAACGAAATGTACTATGGCTATGACGTTATAATGTAAGAAATGTGGTATCTAGTGCGTAGACTGTGACGAAATACGAAGCTAAATTACGTCTACTCTACACTCCACCCAGCTGTGAAAAACAAATTACTAGTAAAAATAGATTTGAAAAACATCAATAGATTTGTGATAGAAAAAATCATTGACATCTTTGTATGTTTGAGGCAGCAGGCTTGGTTAATTATAGGCTTACCCATATGTCAATTTCTGGGCCAGTGTATCTCTTGCCCTCAAAGACTTCAGGAGCAGCATAGGGAGGCGACCCACACCACGTCGCAAGGAGCTCGCCCGTCGCGTAGTAGTTACTAAACCCGAAATCCGCAATCTTGATGTTCATGTTGGCATCCAGTAATAAGTTTTCCGCCTAGAAGGAAAAGTTTTCTTTAGAACGACGTCAAATTCTAGAGCCTAAAAACTTTCTTTGAATTACCTCCTATCCTAAAACTGTTCCATGCATTCATTTTATGAATAGCCTCATTCATAGGAAGGAATTAAACTTTGTATTTGGCTATCGTGTCGCCACTTTTCCACTGCGCCATGAATAATATGCAAGTCGCGAGTGTATTCAAAGTGCTACACAGTTCGGTAAAATCCCTATTAATAGTACAGAATTACAGAGGTTCATAATAAACATTGAATCATCTACACAATTAACAGGAATACCCAAATACCCGTATTTCCCCGCTGTCTCTACAATTTCCGTTGAGAAACAATTAAGCAACATTATCATGATTATTTTCAGTCCAAACAGCTGTAAAACTTTGATATAATAATTTCCTATTCTCTTTACATGTACAAGTGGTACTATTAAAGTTGGGGAACACATTTTAACTTCTCTTTTAAAAAGAAACTTGAAATTAATTTTATACCACCACAGCAAAGAGGGGGTTAACTTATTTTATAGTTTAAGTTGTGGATTTACGTAGATGTAGATGTTGGAAGGACACTGAAACGCTCTCGTAACTACATTTTAACATTAAAAGCGCGTGCTCGCAAAACTACTCGGCGTCGACTAACTAAAGTGAAGTTTGATAGATTTATGCAAAATGCTTAGCCAAACTGTTATTTTAGTCTAGTTCCGAACTATGTTCAGTTATACTAACCACTGGATACATTTTCAGCCGTCCAACGGACGTTGGAAATGTAGGAATGTATTTTTCACGATAGGTCGGGCTTTAATTCCCTTACGTAATTAAAAATTATGCCGGTGCCCGCAGCTACAAATGATATTTTTATTTTTTAATTAACCTGTTACCTGCCAGTCGGTGTAATAAATACAGGGTAACTAAATGGGTTAGTATTTCAAGGCTTCGCGCTTAACTTGACCGGCAATAAATTACCCCGGATAAATTATAGGCGGTAATGAAAGTTAGTTCTATTAGCCACATATTTAACATTACTGAATAATAATTTCCCCGTTCCTATGTATTTCATTTATTCGTTGGAAATTCCAAATTATTTTGGCGATTCAACAATATTCATTGAGGTATTGGGCCCGCGTGGTAGATTACAGCCCACTCCCTCTCGAAGAGAGCAGGCCTGTGTCCCAGCAGGGGGAACATTATAGACTGATTATGCATTGATGTATTTACGTTGTTGAACAGACGAAATTTTCAAAACCTATTTAGCAATGAATTTGGAATTTCCTTCAAAAACCCTCAGATTGTGAATGAAAGTGTGTTACGCAATTAGGTCAGTGTCCACTGAGTGACTGTGTTCTCTAACACATGAGTTTAGTTCGTGCTGTCCACCGAGTGACTGCGTCGAGATCATGACACATGAGCTTATTTCGTGCTGTCCACTAAGTAACTATGCCCCCTAACACATGAGTTTAGTTCGTGCTATCGAGTGACTGTGTCGTGATCCTAACACATGAGCTTATTTCGTGCTGTCCACTAAGTAACTGTGCCCCCTAACACATGAGTTTAGTTCGTGCTATCGAGTGACTGTGTCGAGATCCTAACACACGAGTTTATTTCATGCTGTCTACTGAGTGACTGTGCCCCCTGACACATGAGTCTAGTTCGTTCTGTCCACTTAGTGACTGTATTGAGATCCTGACACATGAGCTTATTTCGTGCTGTCCACTGATTTACTGTGCCCCTAACACATCAGTTTAGTTCGTGCTGTCCACTGAGTGACTGTGTCGAGATCCTAACACATGAGCTTATTTCATGCTGTCCACTGAGTGACTGTGCCCCCTAACACATGAGTCTAGTTCGTGCTGTCCACTGAGTGACTATGTCTAGATCGTAACACATGAGCTTATTTCGTGCTGTCCACTGAGTGACTGTGCCCCCTAACACATGAGTTGAGTTCGTGCCTTTCCTCTTACTCTTCTACTCCACAAACCTTGAGATCTCTGTGAACGATGCGCCTCTCATGGCAGTACTCCACAGCGGACAGAATCTGCCAGAACTTGCGCCGCGCCGCCTGCTCCGCCATTCGACCGTACCTCGCGATGTAGTCTGCAAGCAACATGTTGACATTAACCACAGAAATCTAAACATACGTCCTGTCTCTGATGCTAGACGATAAGAATCTACCCAGAAATAAATAATGGCCATTTCTTAAGATGCTTTTGGAGTCGAGATTTTTTGGAAAGTTTAAGTCATCCTAACCTTATCCCAACTATGTTGGGGTCGGCTTCCAGTCGCAGGACGCAGCTAAATACCAGTATTTTAAAAAGAGCGACTGCCTATCACAGGTCAGTGAAGGTTATTCAGAACTCAGTTACTGGGTAACACGACCGTTAAGACTGCACCCTAATTGCGTAGCATACGATCAATCAAAATCTATTTCATTTTGACAGTTCAACAACATTCATTGCGTTATTTACGTTGTTGAGTAGACAAATTTTATGAACTTAAGAAGATAGCAATAGATGAGAGATAGATGGTTGGATTAGCAATATCCTCCAAAATTATTCAAATTGTGATTGTACGTGTGTTATATTAGGCAATTAGGGTGCTGGTTTTCAGAATTTCGTGCTTCTGAGTTCCTACGCGTAAGTAACGACCGTCAAAGATCTACGAATCAGTACCTTTGTAGGTACTTACTCTAAATTATAATTATGTCGTATGATCGTATCTCTACAACTTATATACGACATCATTATAATTTTTACATCACCCGGTATTTATTGGCAGGGTGTAAGCTAGGACGAACGAGAGATGCCAGTCGAGCGTGACGATTTTGCAACACTTCATATTTGGTACCTAGTTGAAGTATGACGACATTTTCCATGGAAAATATGTAACCATTTTCAGACTGTTTGACAATAACCATATGTGGCCAACAATGCAAGACCACACGCCATTATACACGATGATGCAATTCCTTTGTACATTATAACTTTTTACATAGGTACCTACAATAATTCAAACAAATTGTCGTAAATGACAACTCGTCAGTCGTTTTGCACTTATGTTATTGTTCTATGGACTATTATTATCGCAAGTTTCCGGTAAAATGATGATGCATCTGAATACAAAGGTATCTAGCTAGAACATCTCCTACAAAAAATTGACGTAGGTATACCAAATAGGGTTGCAAACTTTATTTATATCAAATATAAGTAGTAAATAAGTATATGTAAGTATTCGAAGCCATTAACTGAAAAAAATTGTAGACAGCGAAACAAAAAAATAAATGTTACTAAAATATTATATTTTTTTAATGCATATTTTTTGTTACGTTGAGCCTGTATTAACGGTTACTTTTTTTTATAAATGTCTTATAAACTTTTAAGACTCATAACTAATAATGATTACACTTTAAATTAGGGCTACAAAATACCATTCAACTTTTAAAATATTAATACGGTCTCCTCGCCGTTTTGTATTGAGACGAAAATACATAGTAGTTTCACTTTTTTTTTATGTGATTTATAGGCCTCTATTAAATATTATAAAGTAGCCGGGTTGGCAACCCTAGTACCGACAGTACATTATAAACATTAATAATAAAGAACTGAGATAAGTATGTACGTATTTTCTGCTGTCGCACGCTGGAACTACTTACGTCATAAATTGATCGTAGAACTGATTATAATATATCGTGAACGAATGTACCTATCAATTTAAATAAAAAAGAACTCGGTAAAATTATTGCTTATCTGAATTATGACATAATGCCTATATTCAGGAAAGCATAATTTGAATACCAAAGCAAGATTCGGCGGAAGCCACTTTGTACCTACAAAACATACCTAAGTAGGTACAGTACAACTAAGTACTTTATCGTTGTTTTGTTTTGATTTCCGTGTGAACTATATAGAGCTAAAGTACTTATTTCTGAAATCAAATTATTATACACGATTGTATAATAATTGATGGACATGGAAATTAGCATTCGTTTGTATTCGGAAATGCGATGATTCCCGAGGGACATTAAGAAAATAGTTGTACTGTACTAGTTCAGTTGAACTTGTACAGTACAACTATTTACTTTAGGTAAAAATAACCTATAAAACCCCATAACAATAAATTCAAAATTCAAATTAGGCTGAAAATCAGCACTTTTCGAACGTCAAAATTAAGACAGTCCCCCAAAAGGCCCACCCTTCACCACTTCCTAGTGCGTTAGCTGGGAAGAAGAAGTGGCGCAACAAACTCCCCAGCAGCACAGCTGTCTGTTCAGTTAGAAAGAATGACATATAATAACCCAATTAATGGTTATTTTTACCTAAGTTACTGGTAAGGATTAACTAATATGCAAATTAATAGACTAAAAACAACCAATTCTAATAATACTATGTACTTTCCCTTACCTATATTAATATTTTTCATTTATTATGTATTCACTTCTCATTTAGGGAGCCAACCAACATTTTAGACAATGTGGTAATATAATATTTATTTCTGTATTTTTTTGTAAGTAATTACGTAACAGCAGTTAACTGTGTTGCAAGAACAAAGCGCTTTTATTTATTAAATAACTTGCCGAAAAGATAACTTTAGCGCCGAGTTGATTAAAAGTAGGTACCTAATAACAGGCCTACGTACAAAATATTTACGTAAAGACGATAAGCATAGTATTTCTTTGGCACAACGTGGGCCTCGGTCGGAACACTACAGGGAACCCGACCAGTTTATTATTAAACTGGGTCAGAGTTTATCACTCTCTCAAACTGTCGATCCACTAACAAGAACAGCTGCGGACCTTGAGGTCCTTGAGGTCCAGAGTTCGATTCCCAGGTCGATAAGTAGAACTAGGCCTCTCTGTACTAAAAGTACCTTACCAGGAAATTACTAACCGACCCAGAAATAAGGCTCGTCCTAAGGGAGGTAATAGGTCGTGTGTGTTATTGGCCCCTAAGGATCTATTTAGGGCTTACCGTCACACCGATATGGGAACATGACAGTAAGTTAAGTACAACATTCCGTCCCCTGGAGGGTCACACGCCACCACATGTGATGTTATGTTGCGCCAGAGTAGAACCACAGTATAATATGGACAGTATGGAAACTAGGCCTATTTGTTACTGTGGCCATTTATTTATACTGTGGTAGAACCTACAGGGGCCTTACTATGACGTGTTAAAACCATCACCTTTCCGTTGTGAGAGAGAGATGAAGCTATACAGGACGAATAGCATCATCCTTATTTCACATTGGAAAGGTGATGGTTTTAACATGTCATAGTAAGGCCCCTGTAGTCTATTTAATAACAAAAGCTGCTGCGAAACAGGAATTGTAAATTCAACCGCTTCGAAATGAAAACACCTAACGCAGGTGTTGATAAAGTCAAACAAATGCACATTGTGGCTGTGTTCTCATCGACTGGCAATCGCGTATTAATTACCTCCCTGTACCTATGTATGTGTACTAGGTATACTTACATCTGTTTGAGAAGATGGGACAAAGTGCAGGGGACTAAACGGCAAGGCGGATCCGGCGAGTAACGAAATTAATCACTCTTGCTAGGAAGATGTTGAACCCTGCCGCATGGCGTCCACCGGGTGTAGTAAAAAGCAGAGGATGAACAACAGTGTCATGAGATCATCTAATAGGTCACTACACCTCCACGATGGCTTTTTGAAGAATGGATCCATTATCTCATTACTGCCATCAATTATTTAAAGGTTTACGTTTACATAAAACATTAATTACTTATCTATCTGCTTCAGCAGCTTTTGTATGATGTAGAGTTTTACAAAGCAAAGCCGAATTAAATCCTTGGTAAGTATTAATAAAGGAAATCTTAACAAGGTTTCCGCTTTAGCTAATTTTAATTAAAAGGAGCCTTATAATAACAGTGCCAATTAGTAAGACATTTCCCTCTCATTAAAAATGATGAATGCTAATAAGTGGAACAACTTCGCAACTTCTGTAAAACCAGGAAACTACTTGAAAATCAGAAACACTCATTTAACATAAAACTCTTTTGGCATGAATCATAATCTCTGATGAGTTCATATTTAATGAAATTCATGCAAAAGAAGCGGGATACGAGCCTTGGAGATCGCAGTTGGATTTTGGGGGAACGTAGTCAGCTGTGCGCGAAATTGCTTCCCTCTTCCACCCACTCCCCTGCCACCGTCAGCGACACCCTGCCGGTGACGTCACGCCAGGCCTGCTTACGTCATAGACAAAGCGGCCACGAACTTACCAAACGAATACCCTTAATCGATTTCGAGGTTATTTACTACGTTTTATTTTTTGTTGCGTTTAGGACAAACTGTTTGCCTATTCGATGAATAAATATGAATACGTTGGCTTACAGATTCATAGGTGTTTTGTGAATCAATGAGTTAGAATTAGAAATGTTCATATGAGTTCATCCTACCAAAAACCTTTCTATTCAAATAAATGTCGGTATCTACCATGTATTTTACTAAAGTTCTTTCAATACAACACGACTATACTCGGGTGATAAAATATGTTTAATTCATGTAGGTAGGTAAGTATGTAAAATAAAAACATGTGAACATGGCGAGCTACAATGACTACTATTCATGATCTCATTGACCGTAGTCTGGAAACTTGCCAATGTTAAATACTTAACGCAGACTGTCTGAAAAATGAGATAACTAACGAGATCGTATGACAAATAAACAATGCAAATATGTAAGTATATATCTGTGAGTATTGCTTAATGTTTTATTATGTTTTCCTTTTAGGCATCTACGTGTTAAGAGGGCGCCCAAAGGTCCACTAGCGCCACTCTTTAAAAAAAATATTATCTCGTGACTGAGAAGGAATTATGAATAACGGCTAGTAAGGACCCTCGGTAAGTGTGTCTAGAATTTTCTAATACCTTTTATAAAGTTTCATATTGAGACACGGAGCAACAAAATACGATCTAGAGGAATGTGGCCGCTTTTCTTTAGATCGTATTTTGTTGCTTCGTGTCTCAATATAAAGCTTTATAAAAGGTATTAGAAAATTCTAGACACACTTACCGAGGGTCCTTATTAGCCGTTATTCATAATTCCTTCTCAGTCACGAAATAATATTTTTTTTAAAGAGTGGCGCTAGTGGACCTTTAGGCGCCCTCTTAAAGAGAGTCTGTAACTAATTTTTCAACAAAATTTTCATGTATTGCATAGTCAATCGATTTGAATAAATAAATGTATTTTGCATTTGCTTTACATCCTAGTCATGCTTGATAATAAGTAAGAGTGACAATAATTGTTTTTAAAAACTGCACTTACCGAATATTTCTCCTTTGCTTGCATATTCAGAAACTATGTAGATCATGTTCTTCGTCTCCATGACCTGAAACAATTACAAAATTTTCATAAAATTTACATGTCTTAGATATAAAATAAAATAATACACGATATTTCCAAACTTTTTGTGGAACCAAAAATAATAAAAAACTCTCGAAATTACTTCTAATTTCCATTCTCATTTTTTAAAATTTATTTAACTTAGCATTAATATATAAAATAGAAAAATAAGTAAGTACACGATATTTCCAAACTTTTTGTGGAACATAAAATAATAAAACTCTCGAATTTAGCTTTAATTTCCATTCTCATTTTTTTTATTTATTTAACTTTCCAAACTTTTTGTGGAACATAAAATAATAAAAACTCCCGAAGTTAACTCACCATTATCATTTTATATTTTTATTTATCTTAGCATTAATTACTGCTTATTATCCCTGATTTATTAATTCATAAACTAGAATTGGTAGAGAGCTTTTTGCACTAGTTTAGAGCGCCTCTAAAGTCACTAAACCAGCTATCTAATTAGGCAACACATTTTCGAAAACGATTACAACTAATCTGTTTCATTTTGACAGTTCAACAACATTCATTGCGTTATTTACGTTTATGAGCAGATTTTTTTTTCGAACATTAATAATTTGTTTCAAAACGATTCCTGATTGATCGTGTATTATGTAATTAGGGTACTGCAGCCTAATTACGTAATGCACGATCAATAATAAATTGAAACAAATTGCTAGTCCATTGATTTATAAGTTCGAAAAAAAAATTGAGCAGATTTTTTTTTCGAACTTATGAAGCAATGGACTAGCAATCTGTTTCAATTTATTATTGATCGTGCATTACGTAATTAGGCTGCTGGTTTACCAAATTTTTGTAACCAAGTAGAGCTACGTGACCAATAAAACGGGACCATTCTATAATTTTAATCCCAAATATTCTGCCTTTTATATGGACACAAATAATATGATACTAGCGTAATATAGGTATGACTCCAGACCAAATATGGAAATACATTTGACTTATTCATAGAGCAGTGAGCATAGCTAACTACGCAGAACTAACTCCACTGCAACCTTCATATATATGTACATTACTTATATGCTTTAGTACATTTACAGTCCCGTATGAACGCTAAAACCATACGAGTCGTTAAAATTACGTAAGGTTCGCTAATTAAATGCTAAGGCTTATTTAATTAGGGCTTCGTAAGAGAAGCTTTTACTTAGCAATAATGGCCCAACTGATAAGATAGCAGATGACTCTTAAATAATGTGCCTACATGTATGTACGATGGCATTATTTAGTTACCTTCCTAAACCTTTTTCTTAGGTATTTTAAAGTATCCTATTATTGCAGGCTGCGTTTGTAGGTACCTACTTACGTTCGTTCATTTGTTACTAGCTTTCGCCCGCGGCTTCGCCCGTGTGGAGGTCGGGAATTATCCTACGGGAACGTACTACCGGGAAAAAAAGTATCCTATGTGTTAATCCAAATTATAAACTATCTGTGTGCCAAATTTCAACCAAATCCGTTCAGCCTTTTTTGCGTGATTGAGTAACAAACATCCAAACTTTCACATTTATAATATAAGTAGGATAGTAGGATATATTTAAAAAAATATATATATTAGTAGGATAGTAGGATTAGCATTTGGTGACATGAGGTCAGAAATAATCCCACGCGGGAACATACTAGGCATAAAAAGTATCCTAACTCCTAGCCCAGGCCAAGTTCTGTCCGTGGGCCAAATTTTATCAAAATCCATTCAGCCTGAAAAGGTTACAGACAGACACGAGTTACTTTCGCATTATAATATTAATATATTAAAAAAATATTAAAGTATCGGTTTATTTTATTATCAAAATAAATAATAAAAGTAATGATTATCCTTTCACAAACGCAATCACTGGGAAAAACGTTTGCTGAATACCTAGGTACGCTTTTAACCTTCGTGTTGCATGATTATGAAATAACTTTATTACAACCTACATAATTAATTTATTACAAAACGAGTGATTTAAGGTAAATTCCTGTTAATCCTCATTATGGTGTAGCAGGTTGGTACTTGCCCTGATAAATTATAATACCTACACCTACTTTATTATTGAACCAATCACGATTTCATTAGCTTCTCTTGTCCTCATAATGTTTGGCTCTGCAAACATGGAGGGACTCCCGAAATTAGAATATTGTTTATTAATAAAAATTAACTTCATTACATAAACACGAATGAGGAAAGTTCCATTTAAAAAGAACACAACATACCTGTATTATATTCTGTGCAGTATTCAGCCATGCTATTCTGTAACCATCTCACCGTGAAAACTTGGGTGAAGTGAGCTGTCAATAGTGTCAATCCCTGCGGAATGACAGCTCACTCCACGCTCACTTCACCTAAGTTTTCACGGTGAGATGTTTACAGAATAGCATGGCAGGTGTCAGACTCTAGGTACTAAATATTCAAATCTGATTCTTTCCTGTACTTTATATCCTTATTAACTTTTCAAGACAACGTTAAAAAACGTTTAATGATTTATCATTTAAACCCAGATGTAACTAATATATATGTAAATAAAAATTATATAACTTGATTTCATCAGTTCCTTGTATTCATTCATTTTCGCACATCATTTATTAGGTACGAACTTTGCACAATTAAAATGATAACCTGTTTCGTTTTAAAACGTATGGTACGTATTAATGGCTTATTGGTTGATTCGCACCAATTCACTCGCCCGAAACGGGGAATTTACATCAAGAGATTCGGAGGAAGTTAATTTATTTGTGAGCGAATCGACAACTCCAAAAATACGTAGGTATTAGGACAATTGACACATTTTGCTGTCGTTTTTATGGCGCAAATGGGTACCTATTAAAATAATGATTAATTCTATTTCAACGAATAAAAACGTAATAATAATGAAGAAAATACCAAAATTTAAAAAAAAATAACGTTGTAACTATTGTGAACGCTAAGTGTAGTTAGGAAAAGACTTCTGTTAGCGTAATATCTGAGTAAAATAAAATGACAAGTTGACACGAATTTCTAAGGATTGTCTTTGAAGTAAAGTCAATTGCCTTTCGTCCCAATAACGTCCTTTAACGCCACTTAATAATTTTAATGGAAAAGTTCCCATCTCGGCATTCAATGAGGACCTTTTATAAATCCAGCAAAACTTTCCCGTATTAAAGTGCTTGATTCAAAATTTCAAATCCTTCTTTAAATTACTTTGAGATATTGCTGTTAAATAGAAGTGGAGCGTCTTATTTTCTCATTACTTTTTTTAATTGAAATAGTTGGATCAATTACTTGTCAACTTTAGACTTCTTTCTTGACATCTGAAGACATTGCATATCGCCTTGCGCATTGTAAAGTGTAACACCATTTTGCGCTTTTATAATTTCTAACGTGACGATTTTATCATGGACGTCCACGTCTACCTACGTCCATGAAATCTATGGAATTAAGCTTTCTGCAGACTAACGCGACGCGACAGCGCGACGCGACAACGGTTATTGTTATACCGTGTAGTTTTCTTAGAAACTGTATTGTTCGAGTCGCGTCGCGCCGCCGCGTCGCGCTGGTTTGAACGAGCCTTTATGTAGACTTTATAACGTTATCGTGGCCGGAAATTTAAAAGCGTCTACATATATTTCCATACATTGGTACACTATACGATTTTGTTTTCCATGGTCTTTAACTATTTAATACAAAACGTTTTCATCATCACCAACATCATTCTCCTGCACGCGTAGCATGACAACTATAGAAACGGGTTTTGTCGACGGAAGAATAGACAAAATGACAGATTGTTTATCTGTCATTTTGTCTATTCTTCCGTTGACAAAACCCGTTTCTATTGTGGTAATGTTCATGCTAAGCGTGCTTCCTTTGAGCCAATTTATTTGGTGTCAGCGCATTATTTGGATACGGCGCAACATCTCTTTTTTTTCTTCCATACTTCTCTATTACTCATCATCTCGGTAGTCACTCCCTTTTAAGCCATATCATCTTTCACACAGTTCATCCATCGTTTCTTTATTCTTCCCCTACTCGTATAGCCATCCACATTCATACTCAAAAGTTTCCTGACGACATTTTCATACTACAATAATTTATTTTAATACTCGTCGAAATACGATAAGTTATTGGTCCTTAGTACCTATATATTTTCATATAGCAGTGTCCTAGAATTTTGTTAGTCCTTACCACCTAGGTAGGTAGGTACAGATTTTTATGAGAACAGAATGTTCATAACGTCACTCTATTCTAATTATACCACGCTCACGCAGTTTATCTATCAGTAAATGGAATCTATTAAGGAAACACCACTTAGGCCCCGAGCACTTTAATCCACTATTAAAATAGAGGTTTTCGAGATTAGTCAGATTAACCGCGCCCGTGACCTCGGCCTTAAATTCATAGTTATCACTAAAAATACCAACATGACTCAGTATTTCTGTTCTGTCTTTATAAAACGGCTTCCAGCTGTTCAGAAGTCATCACTACGCCATGGAAATGAATGAAAAGCGTGCTGTGTTGTCTATAAATAAACATTGTGGGGTAACATAATTGTGTTGTAACTGAAAACAACGGATATGGGTGTTTGAGTGTATAATGATAACATCTCAACAACCGGAAACGTTCTCTTCCCGTGGATTCAGGACAAAGCATCAACACTAAGTGCCATTCACGGTGACAATGTTTGTACACAAGGAACTTGGTGCCATTCAAGCTTTTAATAAT
This sequence comes from Agrochola circellaris, assembly GCA_914767755.1. Lineage (NCBI taxonomy): Eukaryota > Metazoa > Arthropoda > Insecta > Lepidoptera > Noctuidae > Agrochola > Agrochola circellaris. The sequence continues at coordinate 9,017,584 of OU611853.1, forward strand.
AGTATCAAATCCATTCATACTTTGGCACGTGTTACAAAACCAGATTATGTAACATTGCATTGTTCCAATTACAAGAATTGGTATTGTGCTGTAACCTATTTGCCTGGTTAGTTTCATCCGTGCGACGGTTACTATGTTGAGATCAGTATGCACGCGGGATTACTTCGTGCATAGTATACCACAACGTCTACAACTGATCTCAGTGCCGGTTTCTTAAGTAAATTCCAGCGTTGAGAACATGCTATTGGAATGTGTTTATTAAACGCAATAATTTCAAATGATTAAGTCTACAGAGTTTTCTCATTCATTCATAATGGTTTCCTTCTTTATTAAAACATTATTTATAGTCTGTCTGGTGGCATTTCTTATGGCCCAAGTAGTGCTTTCTATTCTACTCATATAGCCATAGAAAGTATCGTGTGTATGCAATTATAACGTCCTATGAGCTCATCCACCTCGTAATCCTCATCCCACATGAACTTGTAAGACACCTATCTAAACATACAGATCTTAGATTCTTGGTACAACTATAATTTGAGTGTTTTTATTGTTTCTGATTCATCATAAAGCTGACTATCCTAAAAGTTTTCAGAATGACTTCTAGGCTGGTTAACTGATAACACAGCATTAGTATTTGCCTCTCCAGCAAACTAAAGGTCAGTTTTTATCACCGAGCTCGGAGCTCATTCGAACAATTTTCTCTATTTTGTCCGCTGTGTAATCTCATTCCGAAAGCTCAGCCGTTCCTAATGTGTAAAGCACAGGCCACACTGGGAACGAACCTAACTTCGTTTAGGTTTGCTCATGTAGCTACCGCATCTCTTTTTACATTTCGGTTCATAGTGCGCGGTGTGAACCGAAGTTTATTCGTCGCTACGCGACGCTTTTTCAGAATCTCTGATAGTTCAGGAGACGGCGCCTTTGTTTGTAGCGGCGAGGTTTGCGACGAGCTCTGCGTCCGGCGCTCGCCGTGACAACACGCCATGTTCGGGTTCGCGACAAGTCAATCGTCATCCTGAGGATGCCTCGTTGAGAGGTGAAACACGTGTCTATTTCTTACAGGGTTTTTATGGCTCTTTAGGAATAGTTAAGCATAATAGTTTACTAAATATGCATATCGACACACGTGAATCAATTAACAATCAAAAACTATTCAAAATATAAGATTAAATATAAGCCCTGGCATAAGAGATAACCAGTCTCAACTGACGGCGCGGCGCCCGTTCACGAACATGACGCGTGGATCAGCACCATCCAGCTCAACCATTTTGTAGGGAACCGAATGATCCAACACACTCGCCACCATCAGCGACACATTTATGTGAGCGTAGTGTAGCTTGAACTATATTCCCAAATATTGATTATTGATTTGTCACTTGTCGTTCAGTGGCTCGGAGTATTCGCTAGCAGTACCTAACGTGTGGCTGATGCACGTCTAATCAATTAGGCACGTCGCGTTCCGTACGAGGCTAGGTCCTCGCCTTCAGCGTCGTTAGTGCTTCCCGCTCATGTATTTACCGAACAAGGACCGAGCAAAATAAGTTAGCTGTTGGCAGCAAATGGCTTGGTAACGTACAGCTTAGAAGTAACTGATCCATAAATAATAAAACTGGCGACAAATTAAATTTTCGTCTAAAGTTTCGAACTCTACACTGGCCAACTATAATTTCGTGAGTTTCAATCACTAAATGATGTAACCATACCCAAAAGAGTCCTTAATCCTATTTGAGGTTACCCATAATATGAAGCCTACGTGTTAACCTATTTTTATCCTCGCCAATAAGAAAGGTATACGTGTGAGTTACCAAATTTCGCCGTGAAATATGAGAGCCAAACATGCGATTGCTGACGTAAATTGCCACATACGTAAAAGCGATTCACATTGACTAAGTTCCTGACGTAAAGAACATTTTTGAAAGACATAACTATACACTCCTGGGCAGGAGTGGGACAGGGTAGGCTAATAAATAAAATAAAATAAATAAAATAACTATACAGGTGGCAGGGACGCGAAAACTGATGATTCCGAACCCCCCTGCGTTGAAGTTTTTCGCCGGTTATTATATTTTTTTTTTTAAATATCCTACGAAATATTTGTATATGGTAGGTCCTGTAAAAGTTAAATGCAAAAGCCAACCTTATGTCATACAGATTGATAGAAAAATAACTCTGGTTGCATTCGATCATTCAAGCGAATTCGTAATTAATTTTATATAAAAATGAATAGGTTTTTGTTTAAGAAAAAACGAGACCGTTGAAATAGACTCATAGAAGAGTGCACGTTTCTCTGACATAAGTAAGATGACAAAAATAAAATAAATATAATATAAATCGATCATCTATTACCCTGCCTAGGTATGTTGGACCGCCGCCGCTAGTTTTTGCTGTAGTTATATGAGTACAAGAACGACATTTCTTGTCATAAATGGCGCAGAACGATGTTTGTGAGTTGGTCTTTTTGCCACGTAATTCATATGTGCAAAACATGACCTTACAAGCAATAATATGAGTCCGAAGCCGTCCCATTCCACTAGCTTCAGCTGCCAACATAGTAATGTCACGCGTCAGAACACCTAACGGCATGTCGTACTAGTGGTTCATTTTGTCGGCTAATGGCATTATTGTCGCATTATTCGGAGCGAGTCATGTGCAAAACGTAATAGGCATACAGTATTCGCTCCATCAGGCCGGTAAGTCTGCTAATTCATATACATTTGTTCCGCTGCTTTACGGTGGCCTCAGGAGTTTCTCTTTTCCGACAGCCACTGACCTATGTTGATCCCAATAACCGCAAAGCTAACCGTTTTTACAATAGTTTGCTCTAGGACCAACTATAAATCTTGTATGACATCATCATCAGCGTCGTTCTCAGCTTGTATTTACCTACCTATCACGCCACTGGTGAGTGCAATGTAAGCCTCTTATTTACATCTTGTATGTAACATCCCACAGATGTACAATTTTAGTCTCTATTTACCATATTATGTTACGAATGTATTCATTTGAGAACTCACCTGGTAGAGCTTAATTATATGAGGATGATCCAGCCTCTTCATGATGTCCACCTCTCTGTAGACTTTTTGAAGATTGCTGGCGTCTAATTGTGATTTATCTATTATCTTAATTGCTACCTGCAACAAAAAGTAAACATAACCTTAATTGACAAGTAACGTTAGTAACAGTGATAATTGAATTATCATCAGTTAGGTTGAGTAGGTATGAATGAAACACGTGCTCTTGGAAATATTAGAGGTGAAATATTGGATAACAAACAAAAAATATCAAGAAAAACTAATTTGCTTAGGTACTCTTGATACAAATCTTTGTATTCCCCAAAATCTTACAAATTGATCGTGACTGGTAACAACAGTCTGCCAAACGATATTCGCCCTTAGTGCCAGAGCGCCTAGACGGCTGCCTAATAAAGTTTTTTCAGTGATCGTAACGGAACAATACCGTTAGTGGCAAGTGTGTTTCCAGGCTTACAGAGGCGCGATGACGTCAAGACGAACGTCATTCCCCAACGATTGAAGCAATTGACGTGATTGCGCCAACGGATCTGTCCACCGCAGCTGGGTTAAGTTATGAGACAGCAAAATACCCCAGGAAAAGAAAGCTCTACTTTACTGTTGCAGTATTATTTCTTACGAACAATGCAATCTGCGCAAGCAAAGAAAAGGTATCTCCGCAAGAAAAATGAAAAGATGTCCTTACAAGATGGATGGATGAACAAGAATATCACAATGGTTTCCGAATGTTTTCATTTTCCTTTCATATTTTAGCTTCGGGAAGATTAACGTTTTTGAAGCAATGAAAGCATTTGAAATAAAACGTGTGGAGCTCCGATCTGTTTCATAGCACTTACTACGAATTAGGATTGTTGCCCTCCCCCCCCCCCCCACGACTAGGTACCTATATGTTTTTGGTGGATATGTGGATGCACAAACAATACTAATGACTATTCATCGCTTTCTGCTGGCAATGTGCGAAACTTTATGTTGTCGGAACCACTATAATCTGTCCTACTGTGCTTGACCTAAGAGTTGTCCTACTGAGCTTGTATCTCTGGGGAGCACAAACTGGGTATTAGAAACAGTCCGTATTTAAACAATGGTAAGTAGCAACCACTTAACCGGCTATGCATTGTTATCGTTTCGAAATGTGGCACACCGCAAAAGATAGTCAAGTGTCTTGCAAAATATTTTGATAAAACCATCGCAACATTCCACATCTACTTCAAAAACAATGTCAATTAAATGCGCAGTGATATGTGCGTGACATATATCTATTTGTCTCAATTGGTAGGTATAATCTTAATCTTTATTGGAGTACTTTACATATCCATTCGGATCAGCCGTGCTATTCTGTAAAAATTTCACCGTGAAAATTTGGGTGAAGTGAGCTGTCAATAGTGTCAATCCCTAGAAATGACAGCTCACTTTAAGCTCACTTCACCTAAGTTGTCACGGTGAGATTTTTACAGAATCGACCGGATGATTACTGTATCCGACCTTTTAAAAGAAATAACTGCTCAAAGAACGGAAAATCCATTGCGCACTAGAAATAATATCAATAAAGTAAATGTTGTAAGTAACTTGACTTCGAAATATGTGTTTATTATCTTTTATTCTATAAACACGGTTCCTTGGACATAATATTATTAGAACAGGACACCGAGACAGATACGATTGTAATTGCAGTAATAGAAGCTGAACTACCGGTCAGCTGCTCTGACATTGACCTCATTGGATAGATAGCGGCATTGCGCACACGACTCTCTTACGTCACTGCATTGGAAACACCCCCTTATTCCAGATACACACTGGGACTTACGTAACCTGACAAGGAAAGCCTTCGATAAGTAATTACGTATTTATGTACGTACTTTACTTCAGTACCTTCAGTGAGATTCGTATCTTCTCGCTTGTCAAGGGATGATTTCCGTAGCTAATATAATTCATGGATCAGCTAATGATCCATGAATTATATTAGCTACGTTACTAAATGGCACCGCAAATTGGTATTTCTATTAAAGTACTGTAAACCACATGTCCTGAATGTTCAATTAAAAAGATTTTCCAGTAATATAGCGTGCTAAATATACATATTTTAATTTTTGTCCGATAAAACGTAGAAAGTGACACGACGCGAGCGACGTGACAAATGAAAGAGAAAATGTAATGGTCCAATTAAATGGCAATCTGTTAATTATTGTATAATACCGACATTACTCACTGTCCACGTGACAGATTACAAGCTAGCTGTTTTAATAGTCTATTGTTAGTCCATTCAAGAAAAAGCGTTTAGGGAAAATTGTTTGATTGAAATTGTGATGTCGTTAGGCCAAGATGGGTTGATTTCATTCAGGAAATGGGAAGAGAAAACGTTTATTGACAAAGTTGTAGACAAAAAAAAAAAAAATTAATTGCTCGCACTAAGTATATATTTTTTAAACGCAATAGGTCTATCAGAATTCGAAACAAAACACCAGCTTATCAATTCAAAATACATTGCTTGTGACTTGCAAACGGACAAGAATGACCTTATTCAAGTATGCGTCATGTGTTACCGAGTAGAATTTTCCTTCAGTAAGGATTCATTGTAAATAATGTAGTGTAGGTACTAAATTATTTCATCATCGCGTTCGCAACATCAAATATATTATCTGCAGATAACGTAATGCCACAGCAACCGTCACCCGAGGCCCAATTTACGTGCTGGACATAATATTATTAAAATATCGGTTATACGGATGGACAATTTCCCACAAGAATTCAATACGGCGCGTAGCACCAACTGTTGGTTGTGGGTAGGGGTAACTGGCCGGCGCGGAATCCCGATTGCACAACACGGAAAGACTTTTCTAACGAAATGAACCGAGGACGCTGTCAGTACCAGGCTCCCCATCCGGACGTGGAGTATCACGGATATACCTCAAACCTCCGTTCGTCATGCGATAACCTCCATGGTTGGGAAACTAGAGGTCATTGGCCGCTAACCCCATTGTTTAGAATTAAGTTCTGAGAACTTAACTTTGAACGGTGTTGTGCAAGAAAAATATTCCCATATGACAAGACAAACCGAACATAAAGAAATTGAGCATTGTGCAAATATGCACCTTTACTAATTATGTATGTGAATATTTTCAGGTTTTCCTTATGTATTTAGATGAATAAAGCATTTTCTATCTAGATAAGTAGTTAGAATCTATCAGTATGTTATTTAAAAAACAATATATAAGTACCTCGTGACGCTCCGATTTAAAAATTTAAATTACGTAACTCTATCGTTCAGTGAAATAATTATGTTTTTTTTTATTCGTTCCCCGTTGCATAGATACATAGGTATCTAATCTACTGCTGGTTTCCACAGGAGGAAAAATGTTACTAGGTATTTAAGGCGAAAGCGTCAAGGTATCAAGCGAAATTCAAATTTTCTTACGTTTTTTGCAATTTGCAGGTCAGTATCATGTTCTATGTTGATCTTAGAAATATGTTTCGCGGCCGTATCAAATGTTTAATTATAGAATTATAATCATAAAAATTATCAATACAACTCTCGAAGTTCATGTAACCCCATTGAATGACTATTTCATGAAATCATGATATTTGACAATTATGCTAACTTATGGAGTTGTATTGCTGATTGTAATGATTATAATTATGTAAAGCCATATTTGTTACGGTCCCGAATCGTATTTTAATCAACATACAACCTGACACTGACCTGCAAAATGGAAAAAACTCAAGAAAATTTGAATATCGCGCGGTACCTTAGCGCATCCCCCTTAACATTAAGTATTGTAATTATGAATTTGTGCAAGCATTTGGGTTGACACTAAGTTTTGTTGATGTTAAACCCACGATTATGATTTTAATTTCAATACAGTTTCATTTAATATCAATCACAGGTACCTATATAAGTAGTTACGTTACGACAGCTCTGGACCTGATAATCCATGAAATAAACATATTAATTAAAATCATTCTTCTTGAAAACAATACCTACCTGTTACATCCTTTATTAAAATTCTTAGAAACAACAACGATTTACGTTATTCATAAAGTCTGATTACGTAATCAATCAGTTTGTTCAATCCTCGATATTCATAGCTTCCAGTCTAGACACAAGAACGTAATTAATATCTCCCCAGACTTTTCGGGCTTCCGACTATGACCACCATAACAACCGTCATAGATCATACTAATGACACAAAGCTGGATGTCGGTGTGATCAGCCTATGCATAAAATAACCCCAGTAAGCGCAGTTTACCACGCAACTGTTACATGCCACAAGCAACTTCTACGATAAACGACAAACATAATAAAATTACCTGTTAGATCTATGGTCAGCTATTAATAACAGTGTCACCGCTCATACAATACGTATGACGCACATTGGCTATAAGTTTCCTACAGCCCGAAACCCTAATAACTATAATTAGGAGGCCAGTGATAAATTAGCATTAGTGTCCTAACGCAGTGACAACGACTCTCACATGTTTCACACCTTGTTGCTAATCAGAACGTCTTGCCAATGACTCGAAGTCGCTACTCTTGAATTGACATTCTAACCGCAAAGGGGATCCTGAGTCGACGATACCCATGTCAATACAGGTAGGCATTGAGTTTTTAAAAATATAATGTCGCTGAAATATTTTGCAGCTTCGGAATATACCTACATATATGTACCTCCTGAACACTTGTCTTCCGTCATGCCTAATATACAATGTGAAATTTAATTCGTTTGCATCCTCTTAAGGGGTCATTGTACTCATCATTATGAACGACTTTCACTATGGGGCCAACCCTGAAATCGCGAAAAAAATATCTGCTGTTCCCTACATTATAACGAGCTATACGAACATAAATGTATGGAACAGCAGATTTTTTTTCGCGTTGTATGCATGCCGAACATGGAAATTTAATTTTATAAAATAAAGACAAGATAATAACATGCCCACGAGGAATTGACCGCATACTAAATGTCAAGAAAATGCAAAACATAAGACAATTAAAAATTAGAAAAATAATTAAATCCAAGGTTGGACAAGCCCTAGCATTTAAATGGAAATGGGCCGGGCACGTGACGTCTACAAGACCAAAGGTGGACGAAAAAGGTAACGGCATGGCTGGGCCCCCAAGGAACACGCAAGGAGAGGAGACCCTACGCTAGATGGGCAGACGATATTAAAAAGATAGCTGGAATAAACTGGTTTTAAACAGCCCAGTCTAGAGACGACTGGATATCTTTAGAGGAGGCCTGTAGAGGGGTTCTTGCAGAATAAATTATATAATATAGTATATAGTACCTATACTAAGAAAGAAATAAAAAATGTAAACAGACTTTAACATATAGCTTAGAATATAATTAGGTACCTACTAAAATTTAGTTTAAGTTGATTTTTTTCATTTATTATGTAATGTAGAAATACAAGGCTTTTTATTTTGTGTACTACTTGTTCCAACGAAATAATCTAAGAATATATGAATACGTATTTATTAAGGATTTTGATCCTTAGTAAGAATAACATGCCACAAGCACGCATGTCTACATTTCTTGATCACTTCTCCTTTCGTGGGTCTGCTGGAAGAAATTTCTTAAGAAATAGCAGTATGTAACTGTGTACTCAAAACTATAAATGTGTTGTATCTATATGTATTTAACTGTGTGTACATAAATAATAAAATAAATAAATAATTTTTGTTTGTTTTTTTTTCTCTTCTACTCTTACACACGTTGTCTACATCTACTTACTACTTTCCTATCGCAGGTATGCTGGAAGAGATTTCTTTAGAAATAAGCATCACCTTTGTACGTATTTTTCTGTTCCTTTCTTCTTGTCTGTTTATATGTGTGCACATAAACCGTTAAATAAATAAATAAACATTATTCAAACAACAGCAGCCTAATTACGTAATGCACCATCAATAATAAATTGAAAGAAATTGCTAGTCCATTGCTTCATAAGTTCGAAAAAAAAATTGAGCAGATTTTTTTTTCGAACTTATGAAGCAATGGACTAACAATTTGTTTCAATTTATTATTGATCGTGCATTACGTAATTAGGCTGCTGGTACAAAACTGTTGTCAGAGTTTAATTTTGAATTTTCATTATCATACTTTGACATTCAAATTAATGTTGGCTTTGTTATCTTCGAAGAAGATTGAAGATATACTTAATTTCTGCTATGATTTTCCGGATTTACACCCAATTATGTATTGTCATGAAAAATGTTTAAACTTCTTCCTTATTTATAATATAACTAGCCGCCCGCCCCGGCTTCGCACGGGTAGCACTGAGTAGGTACTTTATCTACGACGCACCTACCTATCTACCTACCCTACCTTACTTACCTACCTACCTACCTATCCTAACCTACCTACCTACCTATCCTAACCTACCTTACTTACCTACCTACCTACCTACACATACCTACCTACCTGATGGTATGGTATTACCTACCCTACCATCACCTACCTATCCTAAGCCTTCTCCTGATAATAACGAACACAACAAAATAAGAATTACCGTAATTGGTCCAGCCGTCCACGCGTGATGCCATGACCAAGGGAAATAGGGATTCATTTTTATAGATCATGTCATCCGATGTTAACAAATAGTACCTAATGCAAAAGTTTTGAACTGAATGCACGTTAGATCTTGCGAAACCATGCTTCCAGAAATGTCAATATTCTATCGCATATGCATCTGATTTGGACTTGGAGTTTTGGATATATGGTGTAGGTACTGAGCAACGACACAAATACAATATTGCCAAACATATGAAGGAAGTATTAGTATAAAATACATATTAACATAGGTAACTGTTAAATTTGTTTGCGAAGACAGAAAATGAAAAAAAACATTGCAGTTTTAACACACATTTAGCCAATTTGGACATTGTTTAATGTTATCAAAACATAACGTCAAAACAATACATTTTACGTCAATACCAGCTGATAATCTCTGCATAATGTTATTCAACTAATCATGTAAGCATGTCACAATTTATAATAATTAACGGCGAATTTTGATCACCTAATTACGATAATTTTAACAATGAAGAGATGTTTGGTTAGCTTGCTGTCGTTATTGACGCCTTAAATGAAACGAGTACATCCACACTAAGAAGTGATTACAAACTATTAACCAAGGATAATGACGAGTTGACGACAGAACAGCATAAATTATATCCGTGAGTACCTACTGAGTGCATGTGATTGTGATTACAGTGGTTGTCAGGCACTTGAATTTAATTATAATTATACAATGTGTTCATTTTGATATCCCATAACCTAGGGTATTAATGAGACCATGTCAAAGAATCAACTAGCATATATATTTTTTTAAAGATAATTTACCACTAGACTCAATGTGTGTATCAGTTTCATTGATTGGTTTGAATGAAAATGATGTACTCGTAAGTACGAGTAAATCATTTCCCAATCATTCATATTTAAAGCTAAGAAAATGTGACGTTGTCATATATTGTTTTTATAAACAAGAAGTCGGTAAAAATAGGCTGAATAAAATGATTTTTTATATTTCACCTAAGGTTTTTACATAAATAATCGTGACTTTGTCTAATTATTATGAATGAAAAATGAAAAAAAAAAAACAAAAACTTGCCAGTTGATTCTTTGATATGGTCTCATTCATACCCTAGAGTTAATAGTTATAGGAATTATAGGATATAAAAAAAAATACCTTGTATACCTACTAACAGACCAACAGAAAAAGTAACAAGACGATATTAAACAAGAAAAAAGCGTCTAAAATTGAAACGTGGAAAACATCCTTCTGAGCTCTTCAGAAGAGTTCTTCCAAGATTGGATACACAAGTCTTCGAAAATAAATCACAAATATTTTAGCTCTTAAGCAGGAGTCCAAGCTTCGACCGAATTCAGGGACGTTAAGCCCTTCAGCACAATCAACAAGTCTAGACGACGATCAATATACTCGCCAAAGAGAGACAGCATACGTGGGAGGAAGACAGATAATATTCATTTTCTCCTCTACTAACAATCCTTAGCAAGGGTGTAGGGGAAATTCACAAAATGCTGTTCGGTAATAAGAGTCTTTTGATAAACGTTGTGAATAGAAGATAAGACTTCACAATGTAGAGTAAAACGGAAACGTATTAGCGTGTAGAGCTTGATCAAAATAAGCTGGGGGCTGGGGTATGGTTCGAAATGCAGTATATCTATTTAATTTACCTATGGATATTGCCTTTAGGGCAGCCAAATGTCTGTTAAATCTCGATTCCAAATAATTTGAACAAGAGATAGAAACTTTTTTTGTGATGCCTAAACTCTACATCTGTTACTTAAATATTTTCACACTCGTCAACTGTAGAAAGTTGTTCCATTAGTCTTCTGCCTACGCATTTCAAAACAATGGACGCAAGAGTAGGCAACTTCTAGTAAATGTAGTACGAAGCGACGTCGGGGAAGCGTAGTACCCTCCATTCTAGTGCCCCCCTTCCATCATGTCGTCCGGACCACTACAGACGACTTTTTCAAGGATAAAAACGGGAGACATCACACGGAGCATTCAATTTGCCAGCTCTTGACTGCTTCCCTGTTACTTTCCTACATCTCTGTTTATACAAACCAACATGAGTAACATCCAAAAAAGGAAAACTGTGAGTTATGCAAGGAGCATTCTATATTGTTACTTATTATGGCCAATTCGCATTCGGTATTAATGACAGCAAAATGAATGAAGCTTAAGTATAGGACTGGTACGATCCAGTCATATACTTAAACTTCATTCATTTTGCTGGAATACTGGAATCATAAAGCCGCAGTAACAATTGAAACACTTCAGCAATACGTCACCACACATAAGTACGCCAATTAAAGAGATCTGTTCCTACCATACAATTTTATTACAGCCATTTTCAATTCAAAATGAACAATTGACGTCATGACAGGAGATAACTACTTATCGAGAGCAAACAGGCACGCGTGTCTCCACGTTATCATGTTGAATTATCTGTTGATAAACGGATCCTCCTAGTGCGAGTAGTTTCAACATATCTATGAATAGTTTAAGTACCTAGTCATGTATGGACAAAATATTAAGAGAAAGTTCCGAAATTAAGACGGAGAAGACGCCGAGGGTGACCGCCAGACTGCTAAGTGTAGATAACAACCAGCGACTGACGCAGAGCTCCAAAATAGATAACGCATTTGCGTCAAGCGCACATTTTTCAAGCAGTGTAAACGGAGCGCGTGCCATACTATATGATTTCCTGGCAAAATATTCGCCAGACTTGTGCCGATCACGCATCTCCTTGCTGATCATGCTTTCTTTATTTTTCCAAGCGCAACGCAATGATTCAAACTGTCTAGGCACACATCGTTTATCAATTCTACACCACGATGGATTGTTTGTGTGGCATTTGCGTTAACTGCCTGTCGTATACATATAGAGACGTCAAAGATATACATAACATCATACACGCTACCTACTGAAGATTAGCAAAGATGATTAGATATTCAAGAATACAACTGCACATAGGTCACTACTTCACTAGTTATGTTACAACATGAATGAAATGTTTCTCAATCTGAGCTACGAATTCGGTGACTCCACATTCGGAGCGCCGAATGTCTGGCCGTCACCTTGGTGTTAACGGGTCGCACTGAAAAAAGTAAAATAATAAAAACAACACGATGCGTGCACCGGAGGCAAGGTCGATGCCGTGGTATTTCTGGACGCGGCAGCCCGCCGCCGGCGCTCGTTTCGACCTCATCCAACCGACTACGCTGAATCACTGATTGATAGCTGCGTTCCCCGAAACGGAACGTTTCGCCAAGTTTTTCGAATGACTTTTTTGGCGCTTTGTTTATATTTACACCGGTTTTCAGAGCTGCTCACGCATTTACTTGTTAATTCATATGTTGAACAGCCGCTGAGTTAAGTCAGCAACCTATGGTCTTCAATTCAAAGAAACTTTTACGTTTCTGGTAACAGAACAGCTCTACCATGCGTACCTACTTGTTTTTGTATATATCCAATGCAACACACGCATCCTACTTAAGATTGTGTAAACATTAAACCGGATTTACGGTACCTATCTAAACTTGTTAAAAGGTAACCATCTGCATATTAAACACAGTAAAGCACCAGCGAAGGCCGAGGGCGTCCGTTCTGTTATTTTGGTGCATTCATTCAACGTCGCGTCCTCGTAAGTCGCTTTCTGTGGTGCGTCATCTTCACCGTCGATTCTAAACAAAAGTCTTTATTTATATTCTGCTTTATAGTAGCAGAAACCCTGAAATCGATGTAATCGCCAGTTAAAAATTCGTTCATAAACGCAGGCCGTGCGCCGTGAGTCATTCACGGCAACGCCGACGACGATGTACAGTATTCGGCCAATGACCCACTTCGGTGCCATAGACTCGTACGACTGTAAGTAGCCTTTTATACCTGATGGCTATTGAAATAGTAATTTCTTTAGTTTAGGATTGAAACATCGTTTGGCTTCAGCAATTTGTAATTGCATGAGAGCCTTAGATGGGAATTTCAAATTATTGTGAGCAAAAGTTTAAATGAACGCTATTTTATAAGCTCCTTTGTAAATCAGGTAGGATAAAACTTATAAAAAAAAAACCAAGATACTTTACTTCACCATTTAGAGCCTAAATAGAATAAGTAATTAGTTATCAAAATTAAAAACTGTCGGAGCCCTTTTTTCTCTTGCATCAAACAATTCTCGTGTAAAAGCTTCTTCTACTGTTTCTTTGTGCTAAAAGTTATTTCAAATCATCATCGGATTGCTATAGCTATTCAGTAAAGTAACTACGTAAAATGCAATCTGAGTCCACCGTATCTGCTACAAACATACTTCAGTTTGAAGTTTACAAATAGAAAATGACCTTTGCAGCGACATTTTGCTCCTATCGCTCTTGAGTAAAATTACTTTTCGAGTTCCATTGCTTCTTTAAAAATGTTGGTGAACAATTCTGAACATTTCTTATCGGAACTATTTTGAGGACGGAAATCGTGACTTTAGTGTGGACCTTACATTTTAGAGCGCACGTACTGAGAAAAACTGAGTTCCTGCAATTTAACAATGACTTGGAAACCAGACGAACGGTCGCTGACACTTAAGAAGACTCAATCGTTCATTCTATATGCCGCCTGGTTGCAATGTACTTGCCACTGAGATAGGACGTTGGCACACATTCGTTGCTCTAGTCAATTTAAAAGGAATGTCGGTGTCACGACGAATACTTCTTAATCAATACTTTAAGTTCAAGTTCCGTTAAAGCGAAGTCTCCTAAAGTAAAACAACACATTTGAACAATGGTTTTCTAACATTTAACTAGTAAACTAAAATTAAACTTATATGTAGGTACCCGAACTGGACTAAGTTGAGGCATACGGCTTAGAAACGTGACACACAGCTATGTTTGGATAGCTGGTATACGTTTGTATTGTACCTAGTTTACTTTATTCCGATAATGCAATGTATATTAATAGTCACCTAATAAAATTGCATAACATCAGCTTATAGAAACCAGTTCTTACGCTGCAGAACAACATTTTTTCCCTCTTCCTCGTGACGGTCGGTCGGGTTGGCCATACTCCAGGGTGACGAATCCCAGACAGCTTTTTGATGGGGTATTTCCATTTTAGATATTTACCATCAAGAATAGCAGTCTGCGTTACCAAAGGGACTAATTTTGTGGTGGAGTAGATCATCTGGCAGTTTCTACTTCGATAGGTATATCTTGTATTATTCTCCATTTTGAGCCATAGGACATTAAAAACTTCCAAATGGCCTTCGAGAAGATTTTCTAGGTCTGGTAATTATTAGTGTTTAGGCCAATTGGGTGCTTCGGGTGGCTTCTTTTTCGAAGTTGTAAGTTCGTGTGTTCGTGTCTCGAGCAACACCAAGATCTGCCCCTTTTTGTATTATCAATATTTGTTGGACATGATTTTTGATAATATCCATATTATATCATCAATTGAATTAGCTCTGCATTCGATTCTCTGAATTCGCTGTTTCATTTGCACAAACATAACTAAGTTCTAAATTAAATAATTTGTCAAACCAGTATATCAATAAAGGTTTTCCTTAGAGACTGCACTAAACTTAGGAACATGAATATCTTCAGTGACTGAGGGTTGCGAACAGGCTACACTTCGCAACAAACAAAATATTTTTCGATTCGAGACATCTTGCACTACAGTTTTCGAAACCTGCCAAATGTCGGCTTTTTCGTCATCATTTAGTGTGCTTTCTGTCATTTTCACATGTTTGTCATCATTCAAGTCGATAAACTTGTTACTTCCGTCCACCCACAGTGTCCTATTGTGGTTGTACCTATATATTGTTTTAATTAACTGTTCGCTTAGGTTTCTACTTTCGCTTGTTACGCATTCGGCATTAGTGCTAAGCCAGTCAAGTTAGTCAGAAAGATCCTGCATTCCTTCGCCAATTATGATTAACAGCTCATTGTTGGTGATTAAATCGTAGTTATTTTCAGTTTAGGTACAATTTATTAAGTGCGTAATCGTGCTGTACGCGGCATGGATCCTAAGATTTATTTATAAATAACTAGCTTTTGCCAGCGGCTTCGCCCGCGTGGATGTTGGAATATATGTAGTAAATTCTGAAAGATAAAAATGGTTATTGTGGGTCATCTTTAGAAGATAATCATATGCCATCGCGGACTTTTTTGTTGAAATTTTTAAGATGTACAATCCTGTAGAACATACATTTTATTTATCTCTATCGGTTTACGAGGCGCTCGCCAGTAAAGCTCCCAGTCGGCATGATATTTTCCGACATCTTCAACAGTAATCGTCATATTTCAGCCAATTTACAGAAAACCTAAATATATGATACATTAAAACCTTCCTAATGAATCATTCCGTCCATTGGTGAAAATCGTTTGAAAATCCGTTCTACCAGTTTTTGAGTTTATCGCATTCAGACAGACAGACGCGGCGGAGGACTTTGTTTTATAATAGTAAGGATTGTAACAGTTTAATATAGCTTCCCAAATAACATTAAATATGGGTTTGAGGAATTAGGATGGCAATTATTTAATTGTGTGTTTCGGAAAATCTAAATAAAGTTTAAGTCTTAATTGATAAAACCGAAATTAATTATGCAGAAATATAATCTTTGATTACGATACATATTGAAAATACAGACAATGACACAAAAGGCACTGCCATTAACGATGAGACAGAAATAAAATAATTTGAAAATAAAATGCGATGTTTATTCCCCGGGTTATTAATTGACCGTTTTAACTGTTTCATTTTTTTTAAATCGGCGTAAATACCGCGATGTAGGAACCTACCTACATTTATTTTATAGACTTTGAGCAAATGTTATGACATCAACTATCAAGGCTTATCTTAAGGAAGGTAAGAAGCTAGGTAACTAAGTGTTTTTATTACCTACCTAATTACCTCAGTTTGATTGTCTTTTATATTTTAATGAAGATTTTGATTTCCTAGATGATGCTCCGAGTAGGTACCTATGTTACATACTAATCATGGTTCTTAATATTGCCATACGGGAAATAAAGGAGGTATCTTTAAATCTAGGAATAGGATAGGTAATGTGTTAATTTCATTAACTCAACTACCCAACTAATTAGGTAGGTAGTTACTATACTAGAACTTAACTAGATATCTAACGATTCTTAATATGTAGTATAAAGGGTGTTTGGTAGAAGGACCGAGAGTGTTTGGTGTTTTAAGGCATAAAACATCTGTCTTAGATCTCTCCCAATCCCTCAAAACATTGTGTCGGCCCTTCTACTAAACATTCTGTATATGTAATGTAGGCATGCCCCATGTGCATTAGGTGTCGAGGTTATCGATTGCTTTTGCTATCCCTTACCTCAGTCTTCGTTATTCGATGTCGTGCTAACTTAACGACGGCAAAATTTCCCTTGCCAATGGTCCTCTCGATGTCATAAAAACCCACCCTAATGGGGGTTTTCGCAGGACGTTCACGGTCCGCCATTGTTGATTATATTATAATCATCAAATTCCAAACGGATTTTTTAACACTTTGGAGGATTTATATAAAATCATCCGTAACACTTTTTTGTTTATATCCATCGAAGGCAGTCATTAACGCACACTAAAATTAGAGCGAGTTATCAAGCACACAATATTGAACGAACGTATAATCCCCTAATACGTCATTCAATAAATAAATACATGTTTTGATTGTGAATTATGCGATGCGTTACTCCCTAGTAGAGAAAATCGTATCAAAGACACTTTAATATAACGTGTTCCGTAATAAATAAACAACACTTTACTAGATTGTTTTTAAAAACAGCTTAGGTAATCACACACTAAATAGTTAATGTTTTTCATTAGCACGTTATATATTTTGTATACAAAATTTATTTACAATTTATAGAAAATCGCGCAGAGGCGGCGTGCGCGTTTATCACGCTTGGAGCACCACGTCACGCCGCCGCCTCACCGGCTGTCAACCGGGTACTGAACTCGAGTCTCGAGTCGATCGAGTCGAGTACTCGTAGAATGAAGCACACCACCTACCGCGGCGGTACACGCGCGCGCTTTCAGTCGCTTACCAGCCATGTTGATTCTCTTCATGACGTCAACAAGGCGTTCGGCGCTTATTTGAACTATATAAGTACCTAGAGACTGCATACTTTGAATAATGTATAGTTTCAAAGCATAAGTACTCTCACAATTCTATCGGTTACACAAAACCGTATCCACATTCCACCAAATGAAATTTTTAAAGCACCCTAAGCTATACATAGATCCACAGCATACAGGATGGCACGGACATGGATATACAGGGTGTCAGGGACTTCGACGCGAAGCCTGTTACCATGGATTCAGTACATGATTCTGAACGCCCCTAGGCTGCGTTGAAATATTTCGTCGGTAGTTAAAAAGAAAAACGGCTGGTCCATACATTTGGACCGCATAGGTATTGCACTTTTCTATGAAAAAGCGTTTTTTTTTTTTTAATAACTCACGAAACTTTTCAATGCGGTGGCGTTCAGAATTATGTACTGAATCCATGGTAACAGTTTTCGCGTCGAAGTCCCTGACACCCTGTATATCCATGTCCGTTATCTGTATTGTTGTCTAATACACAGAGCACTAAATACTGGGTCTAATATCTACCCTTACCCACTCGATACATAAGTATTATTGATAAAGGTGAGGAAGGACGGAGGGAGTGGATTTTCTTTCTTCCATCCAAGAAGGTATAATACTCTTATTTACCAACACTTAGTATACATAGATACTTAGGGCAGTACACGATTCAATTAAACAATACTACTACTAGCCACTTAACTTCCTGCAAAAATTCAAAACCACCCGCTTTTTAACAGAGAATATAGAGTACTACTTAGTCTGTGAAATAGAGTGAGATTTTTGGTGAACATGGTCCGCTGTAGTTTTTTTTGTATAATCAGATTATACCAATGTATTTGTCTATGTCCGGCCCGCGGAAAATTGTGGAACTACATTGTTTATGTGTAACATCCTTCCTCTCGCTTTCCTGCAATCAAAATCTAAATCTAAAAAATCTAATCTGTGGGAATGATTTCTGAGGCTACACTACACTACTCTCGTAGTTGATCGAAGTTAAAGCGCATAATATACTGTTCTACACTCTCGTATTCGCTTAACTTGGCACTTCAGCTGCCCCCCCACCCCTGGATTTTGTATGCTGTACCTACTGTTGTCGATAAAAAATATTTTAGTCACGTTAAGACTTACTTTGCACAATTACAATATATTATACAATACATTTACAATATATCATACACCCAGATGGGTAAAAACATGGCTGAGATCAACTATGGTCAAAGACAGGTTAAATGGGCTTTGCTCTATCAAGGCTTGGCTCTGTCAGTCTTTTGAAGATTTGTTACATTGAATGACTTTTTCGTGAAATGATGACATTTCAGGACAAATCTAACTCACAGAGACCTCTGACTATAGAGGGATGTAATGATTCTAACTATGCGTTTGCACTGGCGAAACATTCACTGATAGAGAGGATTGCGGCATAATAATATATATATTAAAACATTTTGTGAAGCAAAACATTAGTTTTATTAATATCTAGCAAGACATTTCAATAGAAAGACAATTTGTAGAACCTGTCATCAGTGAATTTGAATATTGGCCATAGAGCAACATGACGGCGGCATTACACCTTCTAACACCTTCTCCTGATGTGGACTCATGTGGCTGAGGCACGGCGCTATCCACACATCAGCCTTGCACAGTGTCTGGCAAACTTCACCTTCGACAACGGCTTTGTCATGATGTCAGCTAGCTGTACCTCTGTCGGACAGTAGCTGATGTTGATGAGTCCATTCACGAAGTGTTCGTGAATAAAGTGGTACCGAACATCAATATGTTTCGATCTCTTGTTAAAAGAACCAGACTTCACCAATTGAATCGAGCTTTGGTTATCTACATGCAGATTCAACTTTGCTTCTGAATCGATTATTTCTTTTAACAGTGACTTCAGATACAACGCCTCTTTGCAGCAGTCAGCTGCTGCTATATACTCGGCTTCGGTCGACGACAATGCGACAATGGGCTGTCTCTTTGATGCCCATGATATTGGTCCATTTCCAATCATTAAAACGGAACCAGAAGTGCTTCGTCTCGTTAATGGGTCACCAGCATAGTCCGAGTCGCTGAAAGCATCAATATCCTGTATTGGGCAATTTCGCTTGAAGAGTATGCCCTTATCTTTGGTTCCAACCAAATACTTAAATATTCTCTTCAGCTTTATAACATCTTCTTTAGATGGATTCTCAACTTTTCGGCTGACTTGATTTACTGCTTGAGCGATGTCTGGTCTAGTTCTGGTAGACAGGTACAGTAAACTTCCCACTGCTTCCCTGTAGGGATATTCCTTCTCCTGGGCAGTTTCCTGTATCGACTTGGCATCGTTACTAGCAGGTGTCTCACATGGCTTCGCATTTTGCATGCCATACTTTTCCAACATTTCATTGATATAACTCTTTTGAGTCAGCCTTATTCCTTCTTTGGAGTTCTTTATTTCCATACCAAGGTAGGTGCTTGGATTTTCATTCTTTTTCATTTCGAATTTGTTTTCAAGTTTTTTCAATAAACCATCGATCTGTTTTCTATTCTTTCCTATGACCAAACCGTCATCGACAAACAGCCCGATGATTATAGATTTGTCTTGGTTCACGAAAACGCATCTTTCGGTATTGATTGTCTTGAATCCCAAATCAAACATCGCTCGGGTAAAAGTTTTGTTCCATGTAAACGGGGCTTGTTTTAGACCGTACAGTGACTTCTTCAGCCGGCAAACTTTTTCCGTTATATTACAGTCAGTATTGTAGCCAACAGGTAGTTTCATATAAACTTCATCTGTCAGTTCCCCGTACAAGAAAGCAGTCTTGACATCAAACGTCATGAAGTAATAATTTTTAGATGCGGCAACGGCTAGTAAGGTCTTTAGAGAAGATTGACTTACGACTGGGCTATATATTTCTTCGAAATCCAGGTTTCCTTTCTGTTCGCAGCCTCGTACGACTAATCTGGCCTTATATGTTCCGTCATCTTTTATTCGAAATACCCATTTATTAGACAAAATTTTGTGTCCTTTAGCTTCTGACCTGTCAACTATTACCCACGTGTTATTCTGCTTTAGTGAGTCCATTTCAGATTGTATCGCCTTCTCCCATTTTTCTTTGTCGGTGCCTGTCACAGCTTCTTTAAACGTAAGAAACGAACTGTCATTGCTTTCTTCAGTAGTAAGCATAGTTACGCATCGATTTAGCTCATAATCCTTTGTCCATACTGGTGGTCTCACTTCTCTTTGTGGTCTGCCACTTGTAGAGGGTGATTCAGTTGGCTCTGGATCAGGCTGGAACGCTTCTTGATCAGATTGGACAGTAGAGTCAGAAGGTAGATCAGTATTCTGAAAAGGTAAGTTTTTATTATTAATTTCTATTTCTATTTTTTCGGTTTCAGGTTCCTGTTGTTCCGGTTTACAATCTTTGTACATCTCAGTAGGATTCTTTTCATAGTGCATCTTTTCGATTACTTTTACATCTCTACTGATGATTATGTTTTTCTTCTCCGGTACGTATATTCTGAAGCCTTTAGCGTTTTTCGCATATCCTACAAATACTCCTTCCACAGCTTTGGCTGAGAGTTTCCCTCTTCGGTTTTTATTCAATACAAACGCTCTATGACCGAACACATGCAGATGTTTTGCTGACGGTGTTCTTCCTACCCACTTCTCATAGGGTGAACTTCCTTTTAGAGCTCTTGCTGGACTCCTATTTATCAGATAGTTTGCAGTATTTACTGCCTCTGCCCAGAAGTTTGTAGGTATATTGGACTCAATCATCAGACATCTAGCCTTTTCCATGAGCGATCGGTTTTTTCTCTCACTACAACCATTTTGCTGTGGGGTGTAGGGTGCAGATAATCTTCGACTAATTCCATTTTCCATGAGTAATTTATCAAATGCTTTTGATTTGTATTCGCCTCCATTGTCAGATTGAAGACTTTGTATTTTCTTCTTATGGAAGAGTTCAACGTTGTTCTTATATTCCTTGAATTTCTCGATAACTTCGCTCTTTTCTTTCATGAAGTACACGCAACAGTATCTCGTATAATCGTCAATGAATGTGACATAATACTTTGATCCGCCCAGTGACTCATGTTCGAAAGGCCCGCATACATCGCTGCTGACTATTTGTAGCGGTTCGGTAGAGAATATTTCGTCATGGCTTTGGAATGGTAATGTTGTCATTTTTCCTTTGATGCAGGTTTCACACGTCTCAAGTGTGTTTTCCTTAAAGTTAAGTCCTCGCATCATTTCGTTTCTTACCATCAGCTTTAGGTCTCTTTCATTCACGTGACCAAGCTTTTTGTGCCATTTCATTATTTCGCTTTCAGCTCTAGGCATGAAATTTGCTGTCTCTTCCGGTTCATCAAGTTCAAGAAAGTATAATTCATTTTTTCGTTTAGCTTTTAAGACAACACTATTATTTTTCAGGACTTTAGCTTCATTTCTTTCGAATAGTACTTTATAGCCATGATCCGTAATTTTACTAACTGACATTAAGTTATTTGTCAAGTCTGGTACGTATAGTGTGTCTACTAAATTATTTTTGCAGTTTTCGGTGTAAAGTACGACTTTTCCTTTGCCTTTAACTTCGGTAGTGTGCTTTTCCGAAGCTAATCTTAGCGTGTCGTTCGCAGGAAATAGGTCTGTGAATAGCCTTTTTTCTCCTGTCATATGTGACGTGCAGCCACTATCTAAACACCATGAACCATCTTTGGTTTTGGAATTTTCTGTGGTCAAACACGTGTTGAAATTTTGTTCTTGACCTTTATTCACGTTGCCCTTCGGCTTTTTCTTTGACCAACAATCGTCTGTCGAGTGCCCCTTTTTGTTGCAATTCTTGCACAACAATCCCTTTTTCTTTGGCTTGACATAGAATGCCTCTGAAGTTTGAGGTTCGACTTGCCTCCTTGCTTCATATTCTTCTATGATTTTTACCTTTAGGGTTTCTGGACTTGGTAGGACATCTCTGGACTCAATAGCTGTTCTAAAGCTATCAAAGTTTGCGGGTAGACTATAGAGCATCATAATGCTTAGTAACTCAGGGTGAATTGTGACATCCATATCTTCTAGTTTACCCACTACGTCCAGAAAATTATTAAGATGGTCTCTTACGTCTTCTTGAGGAGTCATTTTCTTTAGAACCAGTTGCTTTAGCAGCGTAGCCTTCCTCGCTGGCCCTGAACTTTGGTGGACTGACTTTAACTTGTCCCATACTTCTTTTGACGTACTACAGCTCTTAATTTGCTTGAGTTCGGCAGGAGAAATAAGCAACATTAGCTCTGACCTTGCCTTTAAGTCTTCCTTTAGGTAAGCACTCTTTTCTTCGGTAGTCGCAGTTGCCGCTAACGTTTTTTCTCCACTCGCGATGTCCCACAAGTCGTTTCTTATGAGGATTGCCTGTGCCTGTAGACACCAGGTATCGTAGTTCGATTTCGTCAACGGTTCTATGCTCCGAAAATTTGAGCCCATTTTGTTTACTCACTTTTTGTTATTAATATAAATAATTTTCTATTTTCGCTCTGCTACCACTGATAGAGAGGATTGCGGCATAATAATATATATATTAAAACATTTTGTGAAGCAAAACATTAGTTTTATTAATATCTAGCAAGACATTTCAATAGAAAGACAATTTGTAGAACCTGTCATCAGTGAATTTGAATATTGGCCATAGAGCAACATGACGGCGGCATTACACCTTCTAACATTCACAACAAAACATGTTGGAATCTCTATTATCTGTCAATTTTCCATACAATTTTTGACAGGACCTAGAGATTTCAACATGTTTTGTTGCGATGTTTCGGCAGTGCGAACGCACCGCACAGTAAAGATTATAATTCTATAAATACGTATTTGTTATGATCCGAATCATATTTTAATCAAAACTCAATCTGACACTGACCTGCATAAAACGTAAGAAGTTGAATTTCGCGGGCTAGAAATTTCTGATATTATCTAAAGTATTGGTACATTTTTTGCAGTTGACTGCATAAACTTCGATATTCGTTACTTTCTAAAGAGTTTTTTTTTTAATTTGCAACCAATGGATGCGTTGCTAATTTTTGGTAAAATTTCTGATAAAGCAAAGTACACAATAACGGAAGGTAGTACCACAAGTTTCTGTTTGTAGCAACACCTTGTCGTTTTTGGAACACTGAATTGCGTTTCAGGTCAATATTCTGTTCAGGAATTTGAGCATTTGGAATTTTCTTTCTTCGTCTGATTGCCTAAGTATTCCGATAGGAATAAATGAATAACGACGCCTATCCAACCAACTACAGTTTTATGGTACTGTAATGCGACTGATATTTTTTTGCAATGTGATTGTGGAAGGCATTGGACTTATTACAAATTTCGTATATTTTCAAGAAGTATTTTCAGAGTTCTTATTTATTGTCTCATTATTTTATTTATATATGTCTACTTTATCCTAAGAACGCACATAGATACAGTCAGATCAAGTTTTTATGGGAACTGTTGCTTTTATACTTACCAAGATGTCGGTGATACTCTTCTACAATTTTGACAAGAAAAAGATGTATGTATCGTTATAAAAGCTTATGTGAAATTTATATGAGCTTATAATCGTTTGAATGTGTAAATAATTATAGCTAGAATAACGTCAATATGAATCAACTTACCGAAGAAAATGTTCAGAATATGAAGTGCAGTCAAAAAAGCACGATTATGAAAAACAAAAGTAAAAAGGCCAAAGATCCTTCTGAAAATCCGGACGAAATAAGTATATCTAATCAAGAGAATTTAAGCGATACGTTAGCCAATACTCTTCATATTATTAACATCAATAGTAACCTAACTAATGGAACTAGTGATCATCCAAACGGTAGTCCCGAAGTTCTGAAGGATAAATCGGAAGCTCAAAAAGATGCTCCGAGCGAGGACGTGAAAGATGTAAATAGTGTACAGTGTAGTGGTGGAACATGTCAACGAGAATGCAAAGACACACCTGCTCAACAAACAGGCAGGTGTATTTTCGATGATGCTTTAGAAAACCTTGAAAATGCTATCTGCAATGAGGAGCAAGAACCTCAAGATGAAATTGAAATAATTTCATACGAATCTGAGCTACAAATGCCAGAGATCATGAGACTTATACAAAAAGATTTGTCAGAACCCTACTCCATCTATACTTATAGATATTTTATACACAACTGGCCTAAGCTTTGCTTCTTAGCAACTCATGAAGGGAAGTGCATTGGTGCCATCGTTTGTAAGTTAGATATGCATCGCAATGTCGTAAAAAGAGGCTACATTGCTATGTTAGCTGTTGATGAAAAATATAGAAAGAAAAAGATTGGCTCGAGACTGG
This sequence comes from Agrochola circellaris, assembly GCA_914767755.1. Classification (NCBI taxonomy): domain Eukaryota; kingdom Metazoa; phylum Arthropoda; class Insecta; order Lepidoptera; family Noctuidae; genus Agrochola; species Agrochola circellaris. The sequence continues at coordinate 9,042,536 of OU611853.1, forward strand.
TTCGAAAAGCAATACAGGTATTTACAGTATATATGAAATAGTATTTAAGAATATTAATTTATAAACAATCCATACATACAGCAAATTGAGCTTTTATCTAATGTAGGACACACCCTTTGGTGTCAATAGTAGTGTTCTATTTAGGCTGGTGCAAATGTTGCTACAAATCATTTACTACCCTATTCTTATTTTTGATTTTTGTACACATGCGACGATGTCAATTCCATCGTGCTTTTACAAATAACGACTAACTCTTCAACTAAACTAACTATTTCTAAACTTAGTCAAACAAAACTTCATTTAATCTAATTTCTTACCTAAAAAAGTATATAATATTTTTGCTGCTTCAGATGTAGGCTTAGCTAAAATACCATGAAACATTCCAATGTCTATTATCGATAATTTCATCGAGTTGAGAAGTGTGTTTCTTTTGCTTGTATATCGGACACACTTCACAAACACCTGCTGTTCATCCTCTGTTTTACCACACACCTCACAGTTAGGAGAACCCTATTCTAATTGGTTTCTAATTCGATTCGTCGGTATATAGAGGTTTTTTTTTTTCTCTAAATATGTACCTCTTTTTTATTTTTGTATTCCTTTAGCATGCGTTTATTTTCATACTCCGATATCATTTTGTGGACAATAGTGTGGGTTATATGTTTTTTTGACTGTAATATAACTACTTTTTGTAAATGCTGTAATGTATAACTGTTTTTTGTCCCAAACAAAATAAATAATTAAATAATTCCTTTTTGATAAACATACAAAAAATTTTTTTAGATAGTCATCGTTTTTCTCCTGCTCCTATTACAATTTTTTTGGGGTCAGCACGACATGTCTTTTTCTTACTTATCTATTAGTTGTCTTGTATTTTTCTAGATAATATTAATCCCAAATGTGTTTGTTTCAGGCAATGATAAATGACAATGCAGATGAAGTAGTTTTAGAAACTGAAATCACAAATAAACCAGCACTGAAGCTCTATGAGAATCTCGGCTTTGTGCGGGATAAACGCTTATTTCGATATTATCTTAATGGTGTAGATGCATTGAGATTGAAGTTATGGCTTAGGTGAAATAAGTAGGTATCTAAAGAGAAATTCTCAACGTTGTGTTACATACTTCTGGAGGCCATGCTGTCTCAAGCATATTTAAAGCAAATGGTGTAACCTTCTATTGCCATCCATGAGGATTTAGCCAAATGTATAGTTTGTTTCAATTATGTTTTAGTCATGTGATAATATGTTTATCTAATTTATGTGTTAAAAATTGTTAATGAAATATTTTCACCAATTCTTTTATATTTTGACTGTAAGATTTTAAAGTGGTTTATATCCAAACTAAATACACAACTTTGAAGAATTATATTGTAGTCACTGTTTATTTATACTCTTGTCACCCTGCAATGTTGATTTTTATCACATAAATCAATATCGTTTTTTCATCATACTAACTTGACAAAGTAGACATTTTGTATCTACTTGATTTTTATGTACTGTTAAATAAATAAATAAATATATGAAATCCTTGAATTCATAGTAAAGTATTTGAACAATAGCATTCATTAGATTTTATTTTTATCCCCGACTGACTCCAATAATAAAAATCCCTTATTTGTTTTATAATAATTTATTTTCAATTGAGTATTCATTCAAAATGTAAATGTAGCAGTGTTAGTTGAAGCGGCATCGTATATAAACGTATTATTCACTGGCTTATATTGTTTGGTAACAATTTTGATAGCTTCATGAGCCACACAGCCACCTAAAAAGGCAGACACGCTATGTATTTCTGCTCCTCCATACCGACACATTTCATGCACATGATCATCCTTTGGGAAAGGAGAGCATGATACATCACTCAGAAGCTTAGTTACACAAGTCTTCAACTTAGCAGTGTCACCTTCAGGTTCCGCTTCACCTGGAGCTCTACAATGTTCTGATGCAAACATTTCAGCTGCTCTTAATAAAACATAATGGACCATCATAACATCAGGTTCCTCTAAATACCTGGCTATGTAAGATGCCACAGAACTGGTCAGTTGATACTCTGAAGCAATGCTCGATCCACTAATAAGATGCAAGTCATGCGCATGTCTACAGAACAATTTCACATCAGCTTCACTGATGGTGTCACAATGTAATTGGGCAACAATTTGTTGCACTTTTCTGTATACTATTTCTGTATCCATAGCAGCTTGTGTCCTATACAAATTTTGTAATTTGATATAGTGGTCTGTTGAAGCAGTCATATCTGGCAAAACACCTTTCACAGGGAGTTTGCCTTTTCCTTCACCCTCAACAAATCCTCTCAATGCAGAGCACATGATCCAGAAAGGGGTACTTTCTTTTGTTAAATTGGTAGCAGCACTGCAGTATAAAAGTTCTTGGCTCTTTACAGGCAAAAATGTGGGCATTAAAGCAGTATTAACTGCTCTTATGGCTTCTTCAAAATTTTCCTCATTAATTGGAATATCATTCTCATCTCTTCTAACAAAGTCTTCAATAATAGCTTTGATCTCATTCTTCTCTTTCCTGCTCATTGGCCAGCGATTTTGATTACTGCCTTTCCATTTTTGGACAGCTTTGTAAATAATTACAATCCATGGTATATGACCATGGTCTTTCAAATCAACAGAATCTATATTAAAACTATCTAAGAAGTCAGACAATGCTTGAAATGGATAATCTAAGCGTAAATCAGTTTGTTCATTATCAGGGTGAGTTTCAATTACTGCATGTTCCCTCATCTGGATTCTGAAAGATCCTAAAAACCCAACAGATCTGCACAGGATTAGTGGAACATTGATATCCCACAGATGTTGGGATAGATCTTGAATGGTCTGTTCTCCAAGTGTGGTAGCTATAACTACAGTGAAAGACTTAAAAAAATCAGGGTTTTCTTTGAGGATTTGGTCTGGCGGTTCCTGAACTGCATGACCTTGTACAGCCGGATTTAATTCTAGTAATAACCGCAGGGTCTCTGATCCCCTATTCATGCCTTTACTAGAACACTCCAGGAAAAAGTTACATCCAATATCTTCATCACTTACGGTTTTATCATCAACTATAGTTACTGCGCCAACACCAGGAAGGACTATAGATTTTAATATTTCAGTACCCAATGCCGTGGCGTTTATCAAACAAATATGTCCATGTTCAAGTGCAGATTGGCCGTGGTCTCCCCATAAGCGAAGTTGCCGGTCGTATTGTTTTGTCTTTTCACTTTGTTCCGGAGACTTCGGTGACGGCGAAGCCATATTAAATAAGCAGTTTCAAAAAAAAAAAAACACTTATAACAAATACTTATAGTGTCTACAGCTTCTTCACAAATTACTTAAGTTTACTTACAATATATTTTGTATTGCAAAAGAAAAGGTGCAAAATCTATCCGGCTTAGAGACATATTGACAATTTACATGACACTGACAGATAACAATCAATTACAATCATCATGGAATTAGTATGTACTATACAGGGGAAGAAACTCGCACAGAACATGAAGGTGGGTGGCGGCCTATACTCAGCTGTGGGTGGGTGGACTGGGTGGAATAAAGCGGCTGTAGACCGGTGGCTCGCACGTTGTATCCAAGCTTCAATAATAATATACGGGTTGGGTCAAGCCCATAACTATGTTCTATTTTCTACCCATTTTGAATGCCGGAATGAAGGCTTGGTAAATTGGACAAAAATGAATAAACTACGTGGTCGTGGCCAAGTCATAAATTATGTACAAATAAATCCACATCTCTTTGGCAACTTGGTAACGAAAAAGAATTAATTCATTGCTTTATTTTGCTGTTTGGTTTCATCTTATAAATTAAATACTAATTCCATATAGTTTCATCAACGAGATCAGCCGTCGAAATCCCGACGTCACTGACGAGCTGAAACAGCTAGAACTACCACTTACGAGGATGCTAGAGACTCAGGAAGGCCGTTGTCCCAACCCTACGCGGATCGGCACAAAGAGGTTGATAGACGACACTAATTCAGGAGTGTGCGGGAGAGAGTGCCATATTCACCATCCATCTTCCTGTACACCCCGCCAAGGCCGCCGCCGTGCTGGACGTAGCATACACACGATCGTGCGCGCACCCTGCGTACGTCTGCTCAAGGCTGCGGTTAATGTTGGCAGATTGGGGGTATTTTCGCGATTTTATCCCACAATTCTTTAAATCCCTGTCAAAATAGAGTACCCCTAAAAAAATAAATGCATTATAGGAATAAATAAACAAAATATTGATTAACTGATAAAAGTTATTGAACAATGACTATCCATCCATACTATACTATACAGTATTTATACTATATATATATATATATCCATACTAATATTATAAATTCGAAAGTAACTCTGTCTGTATGTTACCTTTTCACGGCTAAACCAACGAACAGATTTCGATAAAATTTGGAAAGGAGATAGGTGACATCCTCGAGAAGGATATAGGGTACTTTTTGTCTCATAAATAATCCTTAAGGGGTGATATAGGAAATCCAGCATTTCTTGTTAGAGGTATGAAAATTCAAAATTATGCTTTTGGTAAGAAATAAAAATGATACATATCAGCGTTTTTGTAAAATCATCCCCCGAAGGGATAAAATAGGGGGTGATTTTAAAATTCACATGAAATATTGTTTTTTTTTTGTGGCTTCTTTTCAAGAGATTTAAGGGATTGGAAATATAGTCATAGTCTGTATCTTGAAATAACATTAAGTCTTTATTTCATTAAAATCTGCCCACTCGGTCAAAAGTTATTACAATTTAAATTTATAAGCTAACCTTTCTAACATGTAGATATTATGTGTTCAATGGCGGCAAATCAATGGTAATAATAATAGTAAAATGAATCATTCGTATTTTAAGAAAGGCATTTAGAATCTTATCTGTCTGCCTAGCCTATTCCCAACTATGTTGAGGTCGGCTTCCAGTCTAACCGGATGGAGCTGAGTACCAGTATTTTACTTGGAGCGACGGCCTATCTGTACCCAATAACTGGGTAATACGATCATCGAATCAAAAAAACCTGTTTTATTTATTTTAAAAAGCCGGACAAGTGTGAGTAGGACTTGCGCCCTGAGGGTTCCGACTCAAAGCTGTGCTTGCTCGGCTGCCCGAATATCCAAATCTGGATTGAAGTACACACTTAACTTTTCAATTGAAAAATAACTTTTACCGGTAGCACGTTCCTGTGGGATATGTTCCGAAATCCACGCGGGCGAAGCCACGAGCAAAAGCTAGTACCATGATAAAATTCAATAAAATGTCAATGTCAATTGTCAAGTATTCCCTATATTTTTTTTTTTTTACAGTGAAAACACAAAAATATCAACTAAGAACTATGACAAAACATGTTTACGGTTTGTGCTGCTAGCGCCATTACTGGTGAAATTTGGCATATACTTCCTCTTTGACTGTAGTATAAAATTATTTTTTGTCTTTTGATAGCAATTTGTATTGCTATTTGATTTGAATTGTTTTTTTTTGTTGTCCGGTAATTTTGCCCAAAAAACGATCATTTCGACGCGGGAACTCGATAATTTGAACTTTTGGAGTTAACAACACTGGTCTGAGTCCATGGCAAATATGGCAATAACATTTTTTAGTCTGTGATTTCTACCTGCAGCTGATAAAATGGAATCGCTCTTGTGTTGTGATTTGTGAGAATAATATCGAATGAATCTTAATAATCAGTCATCAAGACTTGATTTGTTTTTAGTGAGATGTTAAAAACATTCTACATTACGAATGTGTATGGAAATGAATTTACAAACTTTATTTCAGGATTTTAATCCGAGGTAATGTGTAATTAATTTATATGTTATTGAAATGTCTGGTAGATGATTCGTAAAGCTGTTATATATTGTTTTATTTTTTACAGCAAATTCGTGGTTCACAGCTGTTTGCTGATATTCACTGCATTATTAGCTTTAAAGTTAGATAACTCTATATCATGGTCGTACTGGGCCGTGTTTACGCCAATATGGGTGTGGAAATTTCTTGTAGTTCTTGGTGCCACAGTTGGCACATATGTTTGGTGGCAGTACCCTCACTTCAGGTAAGTGGTTCAACACTAATCAAAGACTTAAATCCAGTTTTAGTTATATAATAACATGTACAATATAATACAATCAAAATAAAAGCAGTTAACAGAGTTACATAAAAAAGAAAGGGCCTTCCAGATATAACATTGCTTACCTTGAATATATTTTTTGTTATTAATATTGTGGTATACATACAAGGTGTTTAATTATTCAATGTCACTGCATAACTTTAACTATGATATGATACAAAAATAATTAATACCTTATTTGCCTAAGTTTTAAGTATTAGCTATTTAAGATAGAGAGAAAATAAACACTGTCTTTTTTATTTCGAATAGTAATTACAATAGAATGGCTTCAACACAACTATCTGTAGTCCACACAAATGATTGCACATTCCTATTCAATCTTTCAGACTATAATTAACTAGTCAGATAAATTTTATCTGAAATATGACAGATAGACATATTTTCTATACAAAAGCACGATAGGTATTTATTGCTCAGATAAAAGTTATCTGATTATTGAAAAATCAGCCCATCATCATTATCCCAATTTTTTTGGTGTTGTCGCAACAAGTCCCTTTGTTCCATACTTCTCTATTAGTCGTCATCTCGATAGTCACCTTTCTAGCCATATCATCTATCACACAGTCCATCCATAGTTTCTTTGGTCTTCCCCTACTGTTATAACCAGTGATCGGAGTAGGTAGATTGATTTTTGGTACTTGTATCATAAATGCACACAGAAAGAATAACATGGATAAGCCATTTTTCAGGAAAATAATTCCAGTATTTCCGGATTCAATTAAATATTGTTAATGTTGGTAGTGATATTATTACTACTCAATTCAAAATTTAGATTTGTCGTTGGGTTTTGTCAAATCGTGACTGTGTGCCGTTAAAAAAAATATGAAGAATATAATATTGCTCATTTTATTACAATTCCTACCTTTTTTTTTTGAGGATGGCAAATCATCAAATGACTCCTTCCACTCTGGCAGAATAAAATTCCTACATAAGTTCCGTTTTTTTTTAATAATCCACCAATTCCGGAGGAATGTCCATATTAATGGCCGTTTCGGATCAATGGCCCCAGTTCAATCTACCTACTCCGATCACTGGTTATAACCCATATGATCTTTAAAAACATCTTTATTTTCAGGTTGGAGGGTGAAGCATACATCCATTACAAAGCTATGCTGATAAGTCTTGCCATTCACTTAATTCTATTAATGTTTGAGTTGCTCGTCTGTGACCAGTTGACCACCGGCCGCCATGTATGGATACTGGTGTTTATACCACTTATCTTCATAAGCATAGTTTCCATTGCCATCTGTATATGGTCTGTGAAACATGATCGCAGCTATGAGGTTTGTATTAATTATTCCTTTTATCTAAAGTGTTCACGTCATTTCCTGATCCGTATGTGATGCTACATTTCTTGTCATATTTTATTAACGATAAGCTAAATTAATATGCTAAAGATTAAATAGATATTTTGCAATAGTTGACAATAATGTTTGAACTCATGACCTATTTATCAAACAATATTTGTCGGTTGTATGTCCAATCATTGATTATTTTGATAATATTTATTAATAATTGGACTATGAATTCAAAACATAATTCAGATGATAGCAATATTTTTATCTAATGTTGATTATGTTACATGTTTAAAAATCTTGCCTAGTTAAATTTCCCCCAAATGCACAAGCCACACAGTGCCATTCCTATTTATTTACCACTAGCTTCTGCTAGCGACTTCGTCCGCGTGAAATTTTGGACCCCGACCCAACGTGTCGCGTTGCATCGCCCGCCCGCGCAATTGCTTCGTTTTCGCGTAGCATTCTTTCTTTTTGCTTGGTTCCTAAAGGCCGTAGCGAGATGTCAAATTGTCTATAACCTTCCTCAAGAATTGGAATATATTCCAGAGATTATCCCCTACATACAAACAAACAAATTTTACCTCTTTATTAAGTATAGATAAAATTGTGATATTAATGCCCGCTGTAAATATCAAAGCCAAATTATATATGGATGTACCACTACACATTATAGGGTTGCCCCTATTTTGCAATGTTATGATAGAGTTCAAAAGTAAAAATAAATAAATCAACATGTCTTAAAACGTTTTGTTACAGTTGGAACTATTTTGTGCTGTAAATATACTCCAGTTCATATTTCTGGCGCTCAAGTTGGACGAGTTCATAAGCTGGTCGTGGGAGGTCGTGTTTGTTCCTCTGTGGATACTGATGTGCCTCAGTCTTGTAGGTGAGTGTATGTACGGCTTTATTCATGTTTTTTAGGGTACTTTAGTATTAGAACTATTGTCCAACCGAAACACGATTTTCAGCCGAAACCGTAATTCTTAATTCTAAGGTAACATTTATCTATAAAGCTAAACTAACTAGTGGCTACGTGCCACTCACTCACATTATTCATAAATAAGATTAGTACAATAGCTGATAAAAATGATCTGATAGTACTGTGGCGGCATCTACATCGCCACATGCGAGCTACGCATCAAAGGCCAGACGTCACACAACCTCCTGACGTCACTCAAATCCTGCATCGCGCAATTAGAGTTTACCGCGCGGTGGACATATTATACTCGTATACAAGCTCCCGACTTCAACCTCTGAGCAATTGCCCACCAGACATGACACCCGTCTGGTCGGAGGATCCTCCCTTTTCTATGGGGCATGAGTGAACTTTACACCCTGTTCCTCATACGCATACCCCTAAAGTACTAATACAATCTAAATGCTAATACTTTACTATTATTCATAGATTATCTTTTAGTTCAACGTCCCGTCCGTCTATTTTCGCGCTCAAACATACCAAGGCTTTATCATCAGCTCTAGAATGGGGAATCACAAAACCACCTTTTTGTAATAATAATTATTTACTATTTTGATATTTTTGATACATTAATCATTATAAGCATGCCTTCTATTCTCAGGGGTCCTGTACAGCATTATATTCGCTGGGATCTTGCTCCGGACGCCCGAGGTCAACGTACAACAGCGGCGGACTAGCTTTAACTCGGCACTAGCTTACACGTTCACAGTCATACCTATATTAGTGTTTCAGGTTCGTATCACTACACTATTCATAGGAAATAATCATTAAAAACCGGGTACTCATTAGAGAGAGGTAACTATAACAGAACGTAAGGTATTTGGTAACAGTAAGTAACCTGCTCAATTCATTTGTGAGTTTAAAGTTGCTTGTTTCATTTCACGAGCGCGAGTTCAAATCGTGTTTTCTTAGTTTAAACCTTATTTCAATGACATAAAAGTTACATGACGCATTCGCCTGAGCTTGCATTTTGTAATAGTGATAAATACTCATTTTATGGCTCATGTAAGGAAGTCTGTAATTAATAGAATTCCTTGCCTTGTTTTGTTGATGTTGCACTGTTGGAAAACTGGCAAAATGCCAAGGGAGTTAGACGTATGAAAGATACATGGAAATATGTATAACCGCGATATATGAAGAAAGAACAGATAATACAGTTCGCGGCAAATAACTTTGTCGCTCTGAAGTTAGGTTGCGCATGAGCGCTACTGTTTTGTAAGGAAGATTGACTACTGCGCAGTCATATGTAGTCTACTTCAGAGCGGTAAAGTTATTTGCCGCGAACTGTACCTATAATTTAATTAATTTAATATACAGGGTGATTGGAAGATGGGTGCAAAGCTTTAAGGCGAAGATAGTACAGACAATTTAGAACCATTTAAGCCATGGTTGTCTTAGACGAAGTCTTACCAAATATTTTTAACCAAATTTTTAATTTTTTTTTCGGAAATTCTCAAAATTTAATGTAAACTGCATAATTATGGCCAAATTGATTGATAAATGAATTCATTTTTTATTTGTTTAATTAAAGTAATGTGTAAGCAATCAAGCAAAACATGTTTTAGGCTTCTGTGTCATTAGACATTTTTTTTACAGACATTTAAAGCTTAGAAAAAATAAAAAAAATTTACAATACGTCTTTTAAACCTTATTAAAAAAAAAAAAATTGGTAAGACTTCGTCTAAGACAACCATGGCTTAAATGGTTCTAAATTGTCTATACTATCTTCACCTTAAAGCTTTGCACCCATCTTCCAATCACCCTGTATATCAAATTATTTTACTTGTACTTCAGAAGTAAGTCAGGTAAATTTCTATAAAAGTACTTTTCAGAATAATATTATAATTTTACTCTGTTCGCCGTTCACCAGCGGCCGCAGTCTAGACATAGATAACGATCGCTATACGACCGAATTCGGTCGTGAAGTCCTAATAGCTACGCTCCGCTTAGTGACACTGATAGACAGTCAAAATTCCTTGACAAACACGTAAAAATCTGCTTGTCAAGCACGTCGCGCGCGTCTAGGGACGCCATTAAAACTTTACGATCGAATTCGGTGGTATAGCGATCGCTATCTATGTCGAGACTGCAGCCCCAGGCATAAAAATACTTTGGCCTAGTTTAAATCTAACACCCTAGAAAGGTCTTACTCTCGTTGTATGTCCCGTAGGTGCTATTAACAAACAAGCTCGACGATGGCCTCCCGCTGTCCTACACGGTGGTTGTCAGTCCACTGTTCGTCAGCTACGCTACCCTCATCATCATGTCGTTTAGCTCCAAAGGCGGCAATAAATGTAAGTACATATATCCTTCCTTTCATATTAAAATGCAACGTTTCTCTGTCCGCCTTAACTAGATAACCATTTATGGACCGATTTGACTAGTATTTTGTACCTACAGGCGATTTTTTATCACTCACTGGATTTTCAACGCAATGCTCAGAGATTTGAAAATCCAACGGTGTATTTTTTTTGACGCGCTAGGAGCTCGTGGCTACTTAATAACAGCCGCATGGATCGATCCATCAGGCAAGCGTTGCCGAGGTTGGTCCGTGGATGGCTGACAATTTTTACATACCGAGATTCCTCCGTGCCTCGGCAAACACGTTAAGCCATTGGGCCCGGCTGTCATTCGTGGATATTTGACAGTCCTTAAGAGTCGTCAGAAGCCCAAAAGTCTGTCACCAGTCTTACCAAGGGGTATCGTATTACCCAGTTAGGGTTGTGGAGGTCAGATAGGCAGTCGCTCCATGTAAAATACTGGTATGCAGCTGCATCCAGTTAGATTGGAAACCGACCCCAACATAGTTGGGAAAAGGTAGGCAGATTGATTTTGGGATGCACTCAGTTGGATTCTCAATGCTCGACTCAACATCGAGAGTTGAATCCAGTGCGCGATAAAAAACGTCGCGTTTAAAAATGGCTCGTGCGAATCTCACTTGTCATCCCGATTGATAAAGTGTTTAGGCTTACAATGGCTTTTTTCAAAAATATAGTGGCTGAATAGTGTTACCACTAAATGCTGGCTATACTATTGTACTTACTTGAGATCTATTTTTGACAATTGAGACCATAATGGTGGTCATGCGTCATGAATGACTTCCGTTTAGTGACACTGATAGTGGATGGATATCCATGGAGTCTACGATAATCATGAACATGAATTGAACGAACACGAAATTAAGGACGCTCGCGTGTGAATATTGTCAACAATTTTTGTATTAATTTAGTATTTCTGCACACACAAATCAACGTGTATACAGCGTGGCAGGGAGATCGACGCGAAAACTTATACCATGGTTTCAGTACATGATTCTGAACCCCCCTGTGTTGAAATTATAAAATTCACAAACCTTGACCGATACATCAATTCGCTTTATTGATTTAACTAGTTCAGTCTCCAATAACTCGCTTACCTTTAATAACGATAAATTTTATAGCCAGACTGGGTATAATTTTCTAGACTCGCGTGCTATCACGATGCCAGGAGTACTAAATGTATTGACGTCTACCTGTCTTTTGTGCCAGGATAGTCTGAATTGAAATCATTTAATCAAAATCAAAATTCATTTATTCAAACTAGGCTGAGAATCAGCAGTTTTTGAGGGTTATTCCACTAATCCCCATTGACAATCACCATCAATGGGGATTTGTGAACAAGAGTTCACAAATCCCCATCGGTTTAAAAATAAAATACAAACAACATAATTATTATAAGAATCACGAAATATTTATTTCTTACGGAGGTAAGGACTCATTGATTTTATTTTTATAATCAAACCAATGAAAGTAATGTCTAAATTAATAGTCTTATGTGTAAAATATTTCTGTCATGTTATATTACAGTCTAAACTTGACTGAACTAAACAAAAGTTCTAAAATAATTAATCACAAAGTTACCAAAAAAAATCCTCACGTTGTTTTCCATCACCGATGTCACTAATGTCCAAGATAAACTCAGAAAGTACAACGCTCAAAAAGGGGTTGTTCCACTAGAATAACCCCTTTTTGAACGTCAAAATGACGTCAGTGCCCCCAAACGCGCCCGTCACCACTTCCTAGTGCTTTACCTGGGAAGAAGTGGCGCAACAAAGTCCGGAACAGCACAGCTGTCTATTCAGTTAGAAGAACTAAGATAATCATTGCATAATCACTTATTTATTTCCAGGGTGGTTCGGTATCAGGAAAGACTTCTGTCAGTTCCTCCTATCAGTATTCCCACTGTTACAAGAGTACGCGAACATTGCGTACAACAACAACGTCAACCGCGGCGCCAACGTCGTACCGAGCGACCCGCCCGAACCTTACCGAGACGACGAAACACAGAAGAAAGTCAAAGAAAGCAAAAAATCACAGAAGAATTCAAAGAAAAACGAATTCATGAAACCAGTAGTGCCTATTACGAGTATAGACATGCCAGATTGATGTTTATATAGCTTGGTAAGTGCTGAAATGTGTGTTCACTCGTTAGATGATATCTTCTGTAATTATCGGGCTTCTAAATATTACAATGAAGCAATATTAAACATTGTTAAGTTTGATATTAGGGCTAAGCTACACGTTCCGTGTTTAGGTTAAATTAGAAAAAGATATTACATTGTATACATTATTTTTATTGTTGGTTCTCTGTAAGCTAATTCATTGATGTTTATTATAGGACAGTTTTATTTGTTGCAATGTTTACATATTAGTACCCTACATATTAATTACCCTACATCCAAGTTTTTCAAATATCAAATGGCAGTTCTTGCTCATTTTTAATTTGTTTGGTGTAATAGAATAAGATTTTACATCAGAATGTATCAATGAATTATTTTGGTATAGTAAAATATTTTGCAACATATTATATTGAAAGTGATAAAATTTAAAAGTATTTTTATAGGAGGTACCTGTGAATTAATTAATCTCTTATTTAATGAAGTGGCTTTAGTATTAAACCTGGTAGGTAATGGTGATAATCGTTAGTCATATCAAAATAAGCAATCTTGCTGTTAGCGTCTAGTATTGTTGGTTCTCGTCACATTTACTACTATACTATAGTTTGACCGAGAACGCTATTCCGCGCCTTAAGTATTTGCGCGGCGAGACGGGAGGGCAGTGCAGGCCTGAGCGGCCTGCACTGCCCTCCCGTCTCGCCTCTCGTTTCGTCAACGCTCACGGCGTCCCGCGGCTCATTCGTCAACACTGTCCCCCGCCTCGCCACGCATTCCAAAGGCGCGGAACAGCGGTCTCGGTCAAACTATAACCAAGTTTTAATACATATTTTGCCATTATTTTTAGAAGCAAAAATATTCTAAAGTCTCAACTCTTCGGCGTACGAATTAATATTTATTTTGCAAATCATGTTCTTAGGTAAATTCTTAGGATATAATTATATTTTTAACTGACGGGCATAAGATTATACTTAACAATGTTAACGTGTTTGCTTTGCACACATTTATAAACGGACGAATTGTCTCAATGACAATACAAGAAGTTAGTGTAAGATTATTGTAAAACTTGCCCTAACCTAGCCCTTACACTTGAGAAAGTATGTATATTATGGGAAGTAAGTGGAAAGGATCTTTCTTTCTTCCTAATGTTTGAATAAAGCAATTTTTTTGTCGTCAAAACAATATGATCGATTTTATTCGCGGCTTTGACCGAGTAGAGTATTTCTTGGTAGTTAATTGAATAGAGAATTTAGGAACATTTCCAATACCTACATATGTAAGGAATGTTAATAAAGAGACGTGTTCCATTTTTGAAAAGTCGTAAACGATCTTGTACTTTAGTAACGCCCACTTGCACCACGATTCAATAAACACGTTTAGCGCTAAACTTATCATCATTCTGTCTCTGTCATCTTCAAACGATTGACAGCAATGTTTTAAATTCGTTTAGCGTTAAATGTATTTAGTCATTTATGTTGCAAGCTGGCCTAATTGTATACATTATTTCAATATAAAGTGTGAGTTGACCTTTAGTGATCTAAGAACAACTGTCTTAAAGTCTTGCCAGACTTCAATGAGACTGAAGTAAAAGAACAAAAACTCTTTATAATTATGTATTACGTGGTCTCGACGTTACTATCTCTCTTAGTTTTTCTATAGAAAACTGTTATGTTAAAATGACTAAATATAAAATGAAAGAGCTCATTCTACGTTGCGCAAAAGAAAATCTAGGTTACGAGCTTGTAAAATGTATGTATCGTAAGTTCCTATTCGTAATCCAAGTGAAAAATCATAGGATAAAGATATCCTGGGACATCTTAATTTGTTTACTGTTTTCTGTAATATGTTGTTAAAACAGGTGAATACTTCCGACAAAGTTGTTTGGATGTCGTTGTGTTATTTTGAATGCATTCAAATAATAGCAGTACCTACTTCCGTTTAACTATTCGGTCACCATCATGTCAGACGACATGTCGTTAGAAAACAACTTTCGATGTTTATTTGTGCTGATTCAAATATTTCAAGATATCAACACATACTATCTTCCCTAGTTATTGGGTAATTACTGTTTTTCTTTCACATGTTGCTGATGAAGTGATCCTTTGGAATGATTGGATTACCATTTATCAGTCAAGATACCAAGATTTAGGCTGCGATTTTTTTTTTAAAGATGCAGCCGGAACCTTTCGCCTATAGATGCACGCACATCAAAAATAGGTGAACGATACTACAGTACAAGTTACGTGATAACAAGCCATCTTTGTGGCACGAAAAACGCCGTCATTTTTCAATGGGTGGCGATAGTGACACCCTAAAGAGGAACGCGCACGCACCACCTATGATTTATTACCGAGACACTATTTGTTCTGACTTTTCACTAAATGCCCCATTTATAGCTTATTTCGCCATAGACCTAATTTGTACTACCGACAAATTAGTTCTAGGGTAAAATTTACCATAAATGTAGCCTTCGTGTTGTGTTCTAATTGACAAAAAAAAGTGTTTTTGATACAATTTTTTACAACACAAACAATTTTTTACAACACAAATGTTCGGGTTCTCAAGAACAAAAGCATGCTTTGTCGCAAACATGATTTATCTTCTGTCAGGCAAACTTAGTAAAACAAATGAAGAAATTAACATAAAATAACCTTTGCATGTCTGACAAGAGTAATAATAATTATGCCAACTGTGTACTTACCCAGATGTTTCAGAACGAAAGGAAATTAACCATTTACTAAAGATATAAAAAACTGTCTTGCCGTGTCAATAAAAAGCTAAAGTATTTTGTCATACATACGTTCATGTACTAACGTAGTAATGAATTAACATAGTTAAGTACATGAAATTTAAATTCCTAAAACCGTACAGGGCTATCTATAAATTTTGTTACTGTGATATTCTCTTCCTATGATGTCGCAATACGCAATATCGTTCGAACAATTACCTGAATATTTTGTTAATAATAATGTTTGTTTATATTGTTTCGCAAATTATTAAAAATACTTATCAACTGTACATATCCAATGTGTTTTGTTTATAAATACCTCTTTCCACTTTTATGTCGCTCACTCAACTTCATAGTAAGCTAGTGATCTTTTTAAATACGACATACACGATCAAAAAATGAGAACCATACCGCAGGTCTGCTATTCAGTATTCTTTATGGAACTCAAACAACTTATGGTCATGCGAGGCAAAAATTGTAGAGGGAAGTAAAATATTACTCTTTTTGTACTTCGATAATACCTGCAATAAAGATAGTCAACGGTAGGCCAGTTCCACAATTCTCGTTGTTCACCAAGGACGCGTTTTGTTCGCTGGTGAACTTTCCTTGACCCGTCATATGAAAGTCTGCTAGCTAAGTACTAGTGTGCTCATTGTCCTTTGTAGCCAAATTTTACAAGATTGTTGTCATAAAGGCTTGCGTTCCTGAAGTTCTTAGCTGACGCTGAGCAGAAATTCGGCAAAGCTTCATGGGACTGTATTCGTTTATCTAAGTGCAACCTATGCACGAGGTAGGGCAGCAGCTGTGAAACAGTTTTCGCTATAGTCCTAAATTACATATTCTCGATCGGTATGTCCCTGTCCTTACAACAAATTTCAATAGCTAATTTGTTCAGTAAACAGAAATCTTTTAACAACTTTACACAAGCAAGTCTTCAACAATTTCACTAGTCATAAATTCAAGGTTGAACAGTAATAAAAAGTTTAACGATCGCAGTTCGCAAGTTGTCTAGCAAGGGTTTAGACGCTTCGTCGGAATCACCTCGGGCGACTGGCACCGACATCGCTATACATTGATTTTGTACACAATACTATGCAGTGATTCAGTCGTTACCATGATACCCTCTAGCTAGTACGGGCCACATAGATTTTTTTTATTTTTATTTTCGCTGTAAAATATTTTTTTTAACAATGTTATCTACTAAAGTGACCAGTAAGAAATGGATAAGTGAGGAAACTCCGGATGAAGAGGAGCTGTTCTCTCACTGTCGAGAGATGGAAATGGTTTGTTTTGCAGTTACTAAAGTGATATTAGACTCTGACAACAAATGGAAGGGTGCACTTGGCAAGACTAATTCACATTCGTTGTCCAATCGGAATTATATTATGGAATTAGTGAATATACAGGTGAGCAAGATATGGAGAGTTATTTGTTAATTTATACCTTAAGAAAAACTTCATCCTACTTAATAAAATATGAATTTGTAAAAACCTAGATAGCTACTTATTTATCAAGCTTTTAAAACTAGGGAGTGAAAGAATTAAAGGACAAATAAGAAAAGTAAGCCAGTAGAAGCAAAACAATGTCAGCTGATTCATTCATTTCCATTTATAATCATTCAGAATCGATAGCGTTGTAGAAACCAACAAACAAGGCGTTACTACGTATTATTATTGAATTTTCATTATGAATTACAGGTATTAGATCAAATAATAGAATATTTAACGAAATTAGTGAAATCATTTTACAAATTGAATCCTAAGTTGGCGCGATTGAAAAAGGATAATGGGCTTCTTCTGAGTAAATATAATCATATTTTTGATAAACTGTGTAGCATACGATTTGTGATGTTACAAACTATACATGGGCTTATAACAACAATATTGAATACTTGCCTGCATAGAGAAGACTCGAGGAAAATGATTGAATCGTGTTTGAGGTAAGATTTTTTTTTTTTTAATTTCTTTAATTTTTCTTTGTGATTGTTTTACTTTCTGAATTATATTTTTCAGTTTGGTGGGAATATACAACGATTTGATCGGATTAAGTTATAAGAAATTCGCAGCAAAATTTAATATCGGAAGCAATTCATATCCTAACGTCATCAGTGAAACCAAAAATCTCACACTGACGAAGATTGTTCAAGTAAGTACCTAATACGTTTTTAGTTTATTTTTTTGACGCCCATATTTCGTCGGTCGGAGTCATTACTGGACCATCTCAAAAATGTTGTGTTTTGGACTAAGTATGCAGAATGATATTAAAGTTCAGTTTTTATCATTCTGCATGCTTAGTCCAAAACACAAAATTTTAGAGATGTTCCAGTAGGTAATGACTCCGACCGACGATTTACAAACGCATAGCTTATGTTTCGTTGTACGGGCTGCAGTACCTAACACAACATCAACGGTTCTATCCTATCAAGAATCTTTGAATTGATTCTACAGATAATATTCTCATGGCTCCCTGCATCAATTTGTATAAACTTAACATATCATTGTAAGTTCTGCGCTGTTACTTTCTAATTTACAAACTGTTCCTGAATAGCAATCGATACTATTGTTCAGAAAGCACGATTGCCCTTAAAGGAAATTGATGCCGACATTGAATATGTACCTCTAACTGATGGCATAGATAAGTAATAAGAACAATAGGAACAGGTACAAACAAACGTCGAATTCTACATATTCGACGATAAATCTATGACTTTATGATCAGTGAGCACAATCCATTCCTTATAAAATATTCATTATTCATACGTGGGCCCTCAAAATGAACAAGTGGCTATTATAAATTTATAACGAAGGGGTTAGAGATATTATGTACGTAGATACTAGTTTGGAAATGACCTTTTAAAAGTTAATAAAAGACTTTATTAAAGACCGACCGAAAATTGACTTTTTTCGGCCAACCGCAAAAATGATATATTGTTTTAAACCGAAAACCAAATATTTATTTTCACAGGTTCTATCCAAAAGCCGCGCTGAAATCAACTGTCAACGTCTGATAAACTGTTTGGTAAAAGTATATCAACCTGCTCATAACTCCGATAATGATTCAAGTTCTAGTTCGGCCGAGAGTTTAGAAATATATCAGTAAGTAATACATGTATGGGACTATCCTACTGCGTATCGGATGCTATGTCTAGCTGTGAACTGAGAAAAGCGGTAGCCAATTACTTTGGCATCTTCTCCTGATGCCCGATCGATTCATTTAGTGTAACACAGTTAGCTGCTAGACATTGAGCCAAGAGGCTCAAGCCTGAGCTTCCCTCATCCAGTTTACCAAAGAGACCCTGATAAAACGTATACAAATTTCCAGCACCCTTACGAAGCACATCACTCCACCTACATCAACAATGTCTCGAAACACTGGCGATAAGCGACGAGACGCCTTCATAGTGAATAAAAAACTGAAAATGAAGCAAGCGCAGAGCCTAATCGAATTGAAAAACGAACACAATAAAAGACTAAACGAATTGGTGACTACGCAGAATTCGGATGCGGAAGTGCCGTACTTGTCACTCTTGACTAATGAGTACACTTTAGAACATATTTTTAACAACGAAGGTAATTTTAGACCATTTTGTTGTAAATTAAAGGTTTCAGGATTCTCATCTCTCTTTTAAAATACATGACAACATTTTTGTTTCAGACAATATAAACAGTATACTGCAAAGCGAAGAAATGTACATAGAAATACTTTTAGATACAGTAGCACATATGTCACCTAATCTACTAGGACTAAACGGTGTCAAGAAGTTGAAAAATGGTAAGCAACTTCCAATCAGCATCATGCATGCCATGTCAACACGCTGGACTTTGCTGATCTCAGTGCAGCCGCCTATGTACTTGAATCTACGACGTGACGCTCATAAAGCTTTCTATGTAGTTCAATATTTGTAGCAATAGGACATGTTATAATGATAAGTTCGTTTTTTAGGACGCATTCAGGCCAGCAAGAAGGCGGCTCATAAAGTGACTGAATACTACCAGAGCATACTTTGGGGCGATGTTGGGAGTTGTCTCGAACATATTGTCCTATGGTGGTCTCATTATCCCTTGGCTATGAGGTAAACTTTCGCATTAATAAATTAACTGAATGAAATATTGAAATAGTAATAAATCGGCATTAAATTTTTATTTGATTGGTTTCAGATCACCAAACACAAGCCAAAATCTACGAGAGTGGTTATTTGCGAATTTCAATGTTAACAGTAAGTATACTCAGTTATACTCGTAGAAAAAACATATTCATTTATTTTTAACCCATGGCCTCTATTTCAGATACCCCAGAATTAATTCTATCATCGTTGAGGATATTAGCAGATGCTCTAGGATGCCATGTCACATCAACATCTTGGGATAAATATTTTGGGTGCGTACCTAATGCAATTTATTCTAGCTGCACGCGTCAGGATGACCACAATAGAAACTGGTTTTGTCGACGGAAGAATAGACAAAATGACAGATTGTGATTGTTTATCTGTCATTTTGTCTATTCTTCCGTCGACAAAATCTGTAGAAAACCCGTTTCTATGGTTGTCATGCTACGCGTGCTGATATACATTGTAAACTGCTACTTGAAATCTTATAACGTTTTTTCGTCTATTTTAGCGCAACTCTAACAACCAATTTACAGTTAACAACACTAAAAGTCAATCCTGAAATATCGTTATACATAACTGAGGTAAGCATTTCGAATTCGCAACTATATGGTGTCAGTATTAAGTATGTCAAAATGTAATACTAGGTATTACATTTTGACATACTTAATACTGACTGACTTAATTAATACCTACTTTTTTTTTGCCAGAGTACAGAATCTGGAGCAAGTTTCGCGTTGATGTTACAAGCATTAGTAATGCTGAACAACCAGTGCGAAGTTACATGGGACTACATTCTAGGAGCCCCATTAGAAGACCTACCCATTGTGGAGCAAATACCTATTCTACATCGACTAGGTAAGAGATGGTTAAGCTTAAGCCCAGATTAATATAGATAGTTTATAAATAAAAAACGACTTGCTACGACACAATAAGGTGCAATTCAGGTCGCACAGCGCTAATTACCTACCTATATTCACCTAGAAGTTCCCTCTCTTTCTATCGCATTATTATATCTTCTGACTACGTTAAGTACGCTCACTGAACTGGCCCGACAAGACGAGCTCGCCGCGTACTTGTAGCTTCATACCTAAAATGCGGAGTGCGCCTTTTGTACTATTCTATTGTTTAAGTGAAATAATGTCCATGTCTCTGGGCAAGATTGACAGACCAATCTTTGACTTTATTTTTCTAAGCGTCTAATACAAATATGAACTTTATTCTTATTTATTAAAAAATTGTTATAAAAACTTAAAACCCAACTACGACAAAAAAGTCAACTAAAGGGGAATAAACAAGACATCACAGACAGAAAAATTAGTAAGAGTAATCTGTTCAAATCATGCCCTAACACGTGAGACTCCGGATTATTAATTTTGTCTGTCTGTGATGTCTTGTTTATACCCTTTTAGTTGACTTTTTTGTCGTAGTGGGGTTTAAGTTTTAATAACTTTTATTTTTATTTAAATTACTTTGGGGTTATATATATTTTTGTAATGTGCTTATTAAGCACAATTTTTACTTCATATCTTTATGTCGTCTAGAGGGTGCCATATACAATTTAACGTGACGTCACATAGCCTAACCTAACCAGCGGCCGATTAAGACCCTTCCAACGATACCTCATTTGTCAAATTATGATGAGCAGTTTAGCAGTTATGGGGGAACAGATTAACATACATACATACTGGTCAAAATCATAACCCTCCATTTTGCTTCGCCGTAGTCGGGTAATTCATATTCATATTCGTGTGAAATGATCGCTCACTTTCGCTTATAAGAATACTAGCTTTTGCCCGCGGCTTCGCCTGCGTGGATGTCGCAAAATATCCTACAGGAACGTACTACCGGGATTACATACCTAATAGCCGAGGCAAAGGTTATTGACTCCTACCGCCCGCGTTGCCGTCAACCATAGTTATTTTGTTACGCGTAATTTTGAATCTGTGATATCTTTGAAACTATTCATTTAAATGATATGATGTCAAGACATATTTTAATCTAAATTAAATAACATATTTTATTGGATAAGGATTAATATAATACGGGTCAAAATAGCAGCACTTTGCTTCATATTATATAAGGATGAACATTATACGCATAACAATAAGGTTCACATTCCTATGAAATGCTAACTTTACTTAGCAAAGTCAAAGTGCAGCCTGTGAATCTTGCCCTAGGGACCTATCCATACATTTTCCTACGCCCGTCCTTCTGATGCACCATGCAGGTCGCATCTTAGAAATCTCCTTAAATCCCCTCCCCACTCAACCGACTTCTACTCCTACTCCTTTAGCGTGCACGCGGTTCGATTGTGGAATTCACTTCCGCCTGACATTAGGGACTGCCAAACTGTTGCAGTTTTTAAAAGAAGAGTGAAAGAACACTATCTTTCCACTTTGTCATAGTTGCATTTTTTTTTTTTGTATTTATTATTTTATACTAAGTACATTATAATTAAGTATATATATTTTAGTGATATTTATTTTAGTAGTATGTATGTAAGTTTATTCTCATATTCTATGTTTATAGTTAATATTATAGTTAAATTAGTGAATAATTAGGTGTTTTTATTTTATGTATTTTATTTTCTCTTCTACTCTTACACACGTTGTCTACATCTCTTTAACTACTTTCCTATCGCAGGTATGCTGGAAGAGATTTCTTTAGAAATAAGCATCACCTTTGTACGTATTTTTCTGTTCCTTTTTTTCTTGTCTGTTTATATGTGTGTACATAAACCGTTAAATAAATAAATAAAATAAAATAAATACAAAATTGGGTCAGGGTGTTCGGACGAACTCCGAGCCCGAAGTCTCGGGAGACCTTTATCCGGGTCCATGAAGGTAGAGTTTAACCAGTTTGCATTGTTTCAGATCATTCTATCCACACATACAGACTCTGGTGTCTAGCGGAGACGCGACGCTTAGCAAACTTATGGGAGATGAGAGATTTCTTCCGTATCGCACACAATGACATGCAAGCGTGTATGGAGCAACTCATCAATTTACGATTTGCTGATCACACGGTCACTATCGAATCAGGTATTGCGTTTTAATTACAAAAAAAAAAATACCTGTAAAAAACTTACTGGTTCCAGTTTTTCTTTGCTAACTCTCAAAATAAAATAATATAGAGTATTCTATCTATCTATTAATTATCAAGTTTTGTTTGCAGGGAAAATTGGAGTTCACGAAAACGTATGCGCCAAAATGAGAGAGAAATTAGTATCGGAAGTCAAAGTCAATATACAGAAGCTCAAGGTAATGAAGTTTTGAGTAATATTTGAAGTATCAAAATCATATCTCCGGAAAGAAGCCTTTCCCAGTTCTCTCGATTAGCACAGAGCCGCCTGTGTTTCAAATAGAATGTCTCAAACCAAAATACCCGCGAAATTTCGTGGATTTATATATTTTTTATTTTATACCTTTCCTTTATGGCGCCTCTTTAGGTCGTAAGCTATCCGAATATTAAAAAAAATTTGGGGGTGGCGTGAAAATTGATTCGCTGTTACAATGTATAATAGATATAATTACTAAGCGTCATTACAAACTTATATGCGCATTTTTTCAGGAAGCGACAGAGGAGATAATTCAAGTGCTATCATCAGTATGTGCGACCACGAGTTTGGCGCACCTGACCATGATATTCCCGAGCAACGCGGAGTGGCGGCTTGTTACTAGACCACCACTAACTATCAACTCAATTTATGTACATGAGTTCCTAAGTAAGTTCTACAAACTATTCTCTATTGTATTAATGACGATTGGATGTAGACGGAAAACAAACATTAAAGCGCAGCGCACATTTAGGCGACCCGCACCATTTAATTTTGTATTAAGAGCATTTATCCTGCATAATGCTGGTCCTGCTCCACAGCCACTTGGGCTCACTAGTTAAAAAATTTAATGTTTGGAAGAGTTGCTTCCCCTTTTTATTTTTCTGACATTACGAACTTAATGTTTATTTTTTATTTAAACAAGTTTAATTGTTGAATGTTCCAATGGATAATGATTTTCTTTCTTTTTGGTAGTATCATTCTATTAATCTCTCAAATACATTGCATACTATAGTTTTGTATAATTTAGAAGCATTTTTTCAATTTTTGTGAATGTGAGTACCATGGAGCCGTATTTTATGTTATTAAGATGTTTGTTGACTTGAAAGAGCGCGGCAGTTGAGAGTTTGTCATGCCCACTTAAATGTCTCGCTGATGGTGGCGAGTGTGTTGGATCATTCGGTTCCCTACAAAATGGTTGAGCTGGATGGTGCTGATCCACGCGTCATGTTCGTGAACGGGCGCCGTCAGTTGTGACTGGTCATCTCTTATCTGCCAGGGCTTATTTTTAATGTTATATTTTGAATTGTTTTAATAATTTTTTTATTGTACATTGTTCTCACATATAGAAGCAACAAGAATAATGTACCCAGGATTGTGTAATTTTCTATATTTAAAAGAGTGTCCTTGGAGTTTCTTGCCCGTTCTTCTCCATGAAGATCTACGTTTTGGAACTGGGCAACTAGCTTCAACTTTCTGACTAACTGACCGATTATTTGACAATTCAAAAGTGCCTCTAAATGGTTTAATTGAAATAAATGCTTTGAGTTTTTAGTTTATCCTGAAAGTGGGCAACGTCGCAAATAGATGTCAAATATTTCGCTGTTTTGATTAATTTGGCAATATCACTGGATGGAAATAAGAAATGTGGCTAACTAGTGTACTAGAATATTAAATATGAATTGCAATTATAACGAGTTTGATGTTGTAACGACGAATGACGTTTTAGGTTTAAAAAGGCATTTGAAAAGTTTCCAAATCCTTTGTTTACATCAAAAACGAAATATTGGATGTTACGATATTAATTATTGCATTTCATAATCAATATTTTAGTTCACTAGATAGCATATACTATTACATTTCAAATTTCCATATAGTAATATTCCCAAATTAAGGTAAATATTTGACAGTTATTTGCGACGTTGCCAAATTTTAGGATAAGCGCTCTAACTATCGCACATTATTTTTTTGTATTGAAATGACGCTGCGGCCAGCTACGGCTGTAACGCGCGCAAGCCCACACAGCAAGTGCGAAACTGTAATTTTTGCGATCTTTTTGACCCCTATTTGCAATATTATGTTTTCACGATTTATTTCCACTGTTGCAGATAAAATGTTGTTACCAGTAATAATGGCAACACAAGACACCACCACTTTGAATATGGTGCTCAGATTAATGTGCGAGTCGTGGCTACATCATATATACGTTGCGAAAGTTAAATTCACGTAAGTATTTAAAAGCAATTTAAAAAAACAATCTGCGGTTTTGACGCATATCGAGACGAAAAGTCCATTCAAAACAATCTGAATAACTATGAAAATCGTAACGAATCATTTTTGTTTCATAGCAAAGATGCAGCAATGCAACTTTTGCATGATTTTAACGAAGTAAGGAACTGGTTGACCGAATGCAAACAACTTGCCACCGCATCGAGGAAACAAATATTACAAAATGAAGTCCTTAGGTAAAAGAGCATAATAATTATGGACCTTATACCTTTCAAGTTAAGGTTCATATAATAATAAATTACGTTTAATGTTTTCAGGAGGTGTGAAGGTGTGGGTAGATTGCTACTGCATGCTCCTGGAGATCTGATATCGATGCACGACTCCACTATGCAGTCTGCCCAGCAAGTTCGGAAGGAAGGTCAGTAATCTAACAAGCAGGACTCAGCTAGAGTATTACCTCGTGTACTAGAGGAACTATTGACGGCTCTAGGCCATTCTGTAACTTTATGACGAGATTGCAGTTATTATGTGTCTAATTGGCAAAATTTATAGGAACACGGATTTTCTAGAAATATTTAGTAGAAATTGGATTCAGTCAGTGACTAGATGAATCAATATAGCGCTACAAGGTTATTTTGGGCCAAAATCGGAACTAACGCCGCCATCTTGTTTTTTAAATACATGTCATGTGATATTTCAGAAAACAATTCCGCGAATGTTTACCAACAACGGGGTCCCTATCAATGTCATTCAGGCGCCAATAGATCTTTGTAGTACTCGAGTAATTTTTACCTAAGTACCTAAATAGAGAGAACAGTTACTGTTCTCTCTATTTAGGTACTTAGGTAAAAATTTACCCGGGTGCAAAAAAACGTTTTTTTTTTTTAAACAGTCTTTTTCTATAATTCTCGACCCCTGAAAAATAGTAGGTATCTTATTCTTTTATAGACTACTTACTTTAAAGTTAATTTTCCTCTTTGCAGTAACAGAAAACGATACTCCGGAACAACTAATGCCTGCCGAGATGTATGTTCCCAATCAGAAGCAGTGGCTAACGTTACGCGCTAAGAAAATGAAAGGACCAATTGCTTTTACACTATGCTGCATCGTATTAAGTTGATGTAGGTAGAAAATTTAAATAAAATATATATTACAACATTCAATGTCATTTATTATTTGTCCTTAACTTAATATTGAGATGAACTTATTACTAAATGATTCTACATAAATGAATATTTGGATACTATTTCATTTTATTTTGACATTTTGTTTAACTAGATGGATAAAATTGATCTTAAATGTTTTGTCACTATGCACCAGAGATTTTTTTTGCTGTTAGATAACATATTTTTTTTACGACTAGTTACTACATAATTATTTTCAATTCATTTATGGGAGCAGGTTATTACATTGAAATACACGGAAAACATCGATACTACATTTATACACAGCTCGATGACATTCAAAAATGAATAAGTTTACTATTAATAGATTTTATAGAGAAGCGGAGAACTAATAATTACACTGGCTTTAATGCTGCGGTCGCATCTGCGTCTATCATGACAAAGCAATGCGTGCGGAAGCTTCGTATATTTTACTCGCTAAAAGTTATCGCGATAACGCTGTGGTCACATTAGCGGCTTCAACACGTTTATTATGTACCGCCCTCCGAGCGATAAGTACTATGCAGCCCGAACTATCCCGATAATAACCGATAATGGTTGGTCACATAAGCGTGTATCATATCACTTTGCGAAGCTTCGTCACGATAGACGGAGATGCGGCCGCAGCATTAAGAAAATACATTTTAATTTACAATTTCAAAAAAATATTGATGTTTTTTCTTACTTGGTAGGTAAGCCGTTGGCAAGAGTAATAATATAATTTGAATTGAATTGTTCACGCCTCTATTTGGGAGGTCCCAAATCTGTGGCTTTGAGGTAAAAATACCAATAAAATATACTTAACTTATGTAATAACTTTTTTGCAATTGATTAATATTGTATTGAAAATACTACTTGAGTGTCAAAGCGTGTTGATTCATCGAATACATTTAAATATGATGCTTAAAACTAATGACATTTACTAAACATTCAGTCAATGACTAAACCAGTCTCGATTAGCATTTGATGCTTCATCATGTCAAATTCTCTACTTACTGGTCAATTCTAACGATAGGGTTTTGAACCGAAGTGCTATAAGTGTGACAACGCTATACAGAAGTTATATGCTCGAAAGAGAGCGAACTAGTCACGAGCCCCATCGCTAAATAACTTACTCGTACATTGAAGGTGAAAACCACAGATTGACATTTTCCTGTATCTGCGTCCTTTTCTATCACTCAGAATTGCACTTCGCTAGAGAGAGAAGTCTCTTCAATGTAAAAGCTTGCGAGCGAACTTCTCGCTTAAGCGAATTATGTCTCTAATACCGATATTAAACACATTCATTTTTGTTTCACGTTCACATGACACCGACGAAATTATATATGAATGAACGGTACATCCGCTCCTTTCAATTCATTTTAGATTATTCTTTAGGCGAGTGAAATATGCCAGTGCCGCGAAATACAACGTCGTTGGATCGATTCACTAATGAGTTCATTTTTAACTTTTGATTCATTTTGTGTTCAGAGGTTGAAACTTGGAGTGAAAGAAGCCGAATGAAAGGCAAAAGTGAAGCGTCTGATATCGGCTTATACGACAGAAAGAAAAAGGGATACAGTAAAATGCTGATCTGAACGTGATTGATTTCACCCCTAAGCTCATAATATCACTAACCTTCATCCGAATCAGATCGTCGACACTTTTCCTTCAATTTATCATACTCATTCCGCCTAATCAAATCCTCTTTTATCTTCTGCATATCGCTTAGAAGGCTGCTTACCTGAACCTTATCCAATTTGTCGTTCTGTGTTGAAGAATCGCTATCCAAGCCTGAATCGTCGTTAGATTTGTTCGGTGCGATGATTTCTTCATCTGATAATGCGTGGCAGGATTCTTCTGAGCTCTCGTACTGTTTGTCGAGACGATACGCTTTAGGCACTTTGTCATCGATTGTCTTGCGATTGCGCAAAGATGCGGCGTCTTGTGAGGGACTGCTACGACCGTCAGCACGCTTCTTCTTTCTGCGCATGCTCTTTGCGATTACTCTCTTCTGGTGGTCCAGTTGTGGGAATAGTTCTGTATAATGAAAATAAATGTTTGAAAATATTTGTGCTGACGTCTTTATGATATATAATTCTTTTTGCCAATAGTTGATTAAAAACCAATTTTTAATCATACATTTTTACTACGTTTGAAAAGACAGTATAAATATAATATTATTCAACAAGTACAGTGATTGCGTTACGTACCGTGCGCGCAGCTCAGTGCCTTCTCCGCAGCATTCATCTCAGCCTCTTGTATGGAGTGTCCGCGCGCCGCCGCTAGGCGCTGTCCGCGGAAGTACACGCCCACTGTGTACACTCGCGTGTTTGTTGGGCCTAGGCACTCGATCACCCTGCAAGACATCATTCATGATAGAGTTGAGAGGAGGTACGGCTAAAGAAGTAGTTCTTACAACCATTTATAACACAGCCAAAAATATGATGTCACATTAACTTCGCAATTAAACTTCTTCAAGTTTAATTGCATTTGGTACAGGGGCAAAACACGGAATGTCACAAAAAATTCAAATATAAGTTAAGTATGGCAACACTTAGGTTTTCGCGTGTATTTTTATGTAGCATAAGTAAAAAGAGTAAAAACAATCACAGTCCTTCATAACTTCAATATTTCAAAACCCTGTACAGGTGCAAAACTTTGAAACATAAAAATGTTGATTACACAAAATCCTGTTTTAGTGACATTCATTGTTTTGCCCC
This sequence comes from Agrochola circellaris, assembly GCA_914767755.1. NCBI lineage: Eukaryota > Metazoa > Arthropoda > Insecta > Lepidoptera > Noctuidae > Agrochola > Agrochola circellaris. The sequence goes on from OU611853.1 coordinate 9,071,362, forward strand.
TGTACCCTTCACTTGAGCACTGACTCGAATTTGGATGCCTATGGCGTGAATTCCCGTTCGTCCCACTGCCCTCGTGATTGAAATTCTATAATAAATGTTAGGATAAATGTTTTTGACCATTGAACAACTAGACTCAAATTATTTAGTGGGACAAATGAGAATTAGAACAAAATTACTAAATTATTCCCGTTCGTCCCACTAACAAAATCAGTGGGACGAACGGGAATACATTTTATAATATTTACTAAATTCCCGTTCGTCCCACCAGTGGGACGACGGCAGTGAGACGAAAGGGAATACACGTATGGAACTTAGAGTAGCCACCGAATGCAAATGAACAATGACGAATACTCCTGTCTGCAGGTAAACGGTTTTTTTAAAATAAATGAATGGTCCCTCCTCTTGACCTCGATTTTGTTCGATCAGCTTAGTTGTGCGATAGACACCCGAATTCGTCAGGGCTGGCAAAAGTATGTCGGGCGCCCGAATTTTGTGCCATTTGCGCCTTACCTCTTTTTTGTGACTACACGAGATGATAGCATAGTCTCAAACTATCTATGGTATTAGTTTCTTATAAGAAAAAGAATGAAAGAGACTTTTTCCCCACAGTAGTACAATCTATATAAATAAAAGTGAAATTCTGTTGCACATCACTTGAGAACGGTTGGACCCATTTGGCTATTTTTTGTTTTAAAATGTTCGAAATAGTCCGAGACAGGTGTTTTAGGAAAGAAAAATTGGAAAAAGGTTTCCGGAAAATATTCAAATTCGGGAAAACGTCCTTTTTTCTATGGGATTTTTGTATGAACTTAAGCCCATATTGAAATTTTGCCAGGACAACGTCTGCCGGGTCAGCTAGTAGTATAATAAACATAAAACATACTTGTACACCGGTATATCGGGTTCCCCTCCCTCCATAGAGCGCAGAGTGAGGCAGCACTGCTGTAGTTTGGACTTGGGGTCGTTCCAGTCCTGGTTCATGATGAACTCCTGCAGCCGCGGGAACAGGCACGCGTTGCAGAACGCTTGGCAGTAATCTAGGTTCTGAAATAAAGTCCAGTAGTGATACATACGTGCGGGTAGGCAGATAAGTATTCAATGCCGGCAGCGTTCGAGAAGCTACGCAATATCTTCTCGTCCCACATACCGCAGTGTCTCAAGACGAAAGTCTTTGACCAGTACGTGTTGCCAGCGAGGTCTTATGGCACTGAAACGTGGTCGCTCACAATAGGAAGGCTTATTGTAAGCGACCACGTTTCAGAAGGCAGGCACGAATCAGAAGGCTAAAAGTCACCCAACGGGCAATGGAGAGGGCTATGCTTGGAGTTTCCCTACGCGATCGAATCAGAAATGATGAGATCTGTAGGAGAACCAAGGTAACCGACATAGCCCGAAGAAAGGAAAGGAAGACGAAGCGTTGGAAGGCCTCCCACAAGGTGGACCGATGACCTTGTGAAGGCCGCAGGAATCCACTGGATGCGGGAAGCACAGAATCAGTCGAAGTGCCGGTGCTTCGGGAAGGCCTATGTTCAGCAGTGGACATCTTTTGGCTGAAATGATGATGATGACCCATGACGAAAACGCTCGGATTAAAGTATTGACATATAGGTAATCCATAGCCAAAACAAGCGTTTACAGAGACATAGATATTCTCATTTTGTGCCACCACATTATGCTAAGTTCGTCGTTTACTTACTTTGTCAATATAAAGTGCGCCAAGGAACGCTTCAAGCAGATCGGCCTTATGTTTCTTAGTGGTGGGCTTCGCTTTAGGATTGTTGTATATCGCGTAGGTAGACATGTCGAGGTCGTCGCACACCATCGACTGAGTGCGGTTGTTGACTAGAGATGAACGGAGTAGCTGTGGAACACAAAATACAGTTAAGAGCCCATACTACCTCAGCTCAAATTCACTTTTTATCTCGCTCGCACCATACTGATCGCGGACTGAGTGAGAGCGAGACAGAGTGGGGTGCTGCCGGCTCCAAGGCGCCAATAGTTTAAAATAATGGTTGCTTTATAGTTAGTTCAGTTATTATGCTAAGTTTCATGATCTAATTTGAAGTAATTTTTAATACCAGCGGTGTGTTGTTCGGTTTAGAGGTAACTTTGGATTTCTTTTATGTTGCGAACATTTTATGGAATTAACGCCGAAATAGACGGAAATCTGGTTGTTGCAATACAAAGTCAACGCTTGCCTATACAGAAGCTTTTTAATTTCTCTCAATCCCTAACAATATTTTTTATATAAGATTTTCTTCTCGTGATTGAGTAGAAGGTAATACCCATAATGATTGAACCGTTTGGCTGTGTAGCTCTCGACGAATGACACCTCTTTTACCTTGAAAACTTTACCGATTCGGCAAAGAATATTTTGGTTTGAGTGTGTGAAGCAGTGGCGTGCGGCCCATAAAGACAGAAAGACACTGCCTACCCTAGTTCTGATAATAGATCTAATATTATTTTATCAAAAACAAAACAAGATAAAAAAACCTAATCCATAAATCAGCTCCACCTATCGAGTGCCGGTGGTATCATTAAGACTAAGACGTAATTTTGCATCATCGATTCGCGCTGCACTAGCAGCGCCTCGCCATTGCCACGGCAAAAGACACAAACTATTAGTCTCTTAGTGATAAGTGTGTGTGCTATCTTGGTAAGTCGTCGTCATGCGGATTTAATGTGTGCGTTCCTATAGCTACGTGGGCTTTGCTGACACACAATGACAAAAATCACGCACACAACTGCATGAAAAGCCAGTGTCTTTTTGTAGTATTATAAACAGCTAACACGAAAAATTACGACTCGTACCGAACATTTCCGAACAAAAGTTTGCTATGCAATGCAAATATTTTAGAAAGTAACATTGTTTCATTGAATTTTATATAGTAGATTACCATAATTTTTTGTCGTATTATGTTTATCTTTTTACTACTTATTTTCAAAAGTCAATAATCGCCATATTGTTTGATGTGTGTTATGTTTGTGACTACGCTATCAGGTATTTAGAATTTTAATGTTGATAATAAGTGTAAAATGGATAATATTGTCTGTGAAACTTGTTCAGATGGTGTGTGTATTGAGAAAATAAAACATGATGCGTTTTCAAAACTATCTTTCGGTGAAAAAAAACAAGTTATCGAGATAGGTCGTGGTACACCGGATTTGCAATTAATACAAACTAAAGGTAAAGTGAATCGCAGATTCCATAAAAAACAATATGATTCATATCATTGGCTGACAGGTTGCATACACAGTAATCGGTTATTTTGTTTCGTTTGTCTACTATTTTCAAATAATAAAACCGTCTGGAACGACATCGGTTACGCTGATATTCATAATTTTCCTACCGCCGCGAGAAAACATGAACAATCTAACCACTATAATAAAATGGCTGATATGAAAAAATTGCTTCGCGTTGCTGACACTCGATGGACTTAAAATTCGCGTACTGTAAATGTAATTTTCAATTCTTCTTTACATTTAATTTATTTATTTGAGGATATGGCTGAAAACGAAGACTCTTGGGATGGTGAGACATTAAGTCAAGTTTCGTATTTGTTACACAATTTAAAAGACTTTATATTCCAGTTTTTACTCCATGTGTTTAACGAAATATTCGCAGAAACTGATGTGCTTTACGAAATTATGCAAAAAAAGACGTCAGATGTAACTTATGGCATTAAAAAAATTAACGAACTTGAATCGTTTTTAGAATCATTCAGATCTAGGTTTGAATTAATTTTTGAAAGAGTAAAAATAATCACAGGGCCGCCAAAACGAAAACGTAATGTTGTGGACGCAAATCAATTTTAAGCGGATTTTTATTGAAATTATAGTCAATATATCCAACGAATGTCGCGACCGGTATAAAAATCTGAAAGAGTTAAAATTTTTTGGACTACTTTCATGTGAAAATTTCAATAAATATAATGTCAATTTTCCGGTTGAACTAGTATCGCAATTCGTAAATGTTTATAAATTATACGACTTTAACTTAGACCGCCTTATCAATGAGCTCAAATGTGTTTATAAATCTGCCGAATTCAAAAACCTTAGTATTTACAAAATTATAGAACATTTTTACGAAAATAACATAAATACAGTTTTTCCCGAAGTGCTGCGTTGGGCAAAATTAATTGTTACAGTTCCCGCGAGCAGTGCGTCAACCGAAAGGTCATTCTCGTCGCTAAAACGTATACACACCTACTTAAGAAATACACAAGGCCAGCAACAACTTACAGATCTTTCCATGATTTCAATAGAAAAAAACCTTCTTACGGAAATAAAGCGCCTTCCCAACTTTTACGATTCCATATTGCAGACATTCTTACAGAAAGATAGGCGTGTAGATTTAATATACAAATAAAACAATCTTATATAGTATACTCACACCACCATCTTTTCACTGCTTTTATTTAAATTTTGCAAATCACATAAACATTACAAAACATCAAACAAACGCGCCGAAAGGCCACTTCGAATATCCGTAAATTGATATGTCTATAAAATCAGTCAATCTATGGATATTTGAGCTGGCATTTGGCAATTACCTACATAATCAATCGACAAGACGACGAACCAAAACTAACGTGCAGTATTTTTGGTGAGTAAAATTTTCTGCCTACCCTGTCTTAAAGCTGTGTGCACGCCACTGGTGTGAAGCATAGGTAATTTTCTATTAGATGAATGTTACTCACAGACAGATGTCCCTCGTGATGGTCGGGGAAGTGTCGGTACAGTCTGTCAGACACGACCAGCTGTAACACCGTATCGCCGAGGAACTCCAAACGTTGGTTGGAGCCGAGTGTCAAGTGTGTGAAGCCCACGGAACGGTCGGTGAATGCACGAGCTAACAGACGAATGTGTTTGAACTGGACACCTAAGGAAAAACAAACATCGTCTTCAAGGGATACGTGTATGGTGTAGGATAAGTGGATTAATTAACCAAAACATGTACAGTTGCGCGAATAAAGTTCTACGAGAAAGCAGGGTAAAAAAAATCAAAAAACGCTTGGACATCTTTCACAAGCTAGTTATCGTAATCCCTTAGGTGAGACAGCACTTATGGCCGTGATCACGCTTATTTTTTCGCTCAACCAACTTTTCAACACACACGTGTACTGTAAAACATTTATTACAAGTGCCACATTAAATAAAATAAAAAATCAATATTATAAAATTATCGCAATCACGGTGCGCGGCTCACTTGACGGACGTCTCACGGCGGGTGACTGGGCCGCGAGTTATCTGTTTCTTAAATTGCTTCTAGAAGCTGTGCCCTCATTGGACAAGCAGATTGTGGCAGTTAGATGTGTTCAGAAAAAGTACGCGTTATAACTTTTATTAGAATGACAACATACCAATAGAGGTTTCGAAATGTATGAGCCGCTGTAGAAACTCGAAGTCCTTGATATATTTCCTGTCGCCGAGCGGCTCTTGTTCTTGCAGCGGATGCGCTCTGTCCTTCACCCATACTTCGAGCAAGTCTGGTTGGTTGTGCCAAAGAGCTAGAGCGAATACGCGGTCTGCGTCCTAGAGAGAATTTCATTATGTAGGGTGGAGACGGGCAAAAGAAAATGTCAAACTTTTTAAGGGGCAATGATTGAATTTTTTTATTCGATTTGGGGACCTTAGCAATATTTGCGGAATATTACGACTATAATCTGTATAACTATAAAACGAATGAATCTGGGCGTAACAAACGTTGTTTCCATTAAATGTTCTAAATTATAACCTTATTGCGAAACTTTTCAAGATCTTGTCATTCAGCTTAAGAGCGTTTATTCTGAAAGTTGGCAACGTCGTAAATAGCTGTCAAATATTTACCTGTTTTGATTAATTTGGAAATAATACTGTATGGAAATAAGAAATGTGGCTAACTAAGTTACTAGAATATTGATTATGTTATGCAATTGTAACATTGAATTTGATGTTGTACCCGTTTTAGGCGTAAAAAAAGCATTTGGAAACTTTCCAAATGCTTTTTTTACGCCTAAAACTAAATATTCGGTGTTACAATATTAATTATTGCATATCATAATCAATATTCTAGTAACTTAGTTAGCCACATTTCTTATTTCCATACAGTATTATTTCCAAATTAATCAAAACAGGTAAATATTTGACAGCTATTTACGACGTTGCCAACTTTCAGAATAAACGCTCTTAAACGTCTCTATGACTGACAAACTACCCTAGACATCTTCTATTTACCAGCTCCGGCTCGCCACTAGAATAGTAAATGTAACTTACGTTTGGATTGATGGAAACTTTACTTACATCAATCCCAGCATCCAAGAACAGAGATCCCATGAGAGCTTCGAAACAGTTGGCCATAGCGTGTCGCATCACCACCTCGCGACATAGATCCGAGCCGTGAGCGTATAACATGTACTGCTCCAGTTCTATGTTCTGTAACAAAATAGATTAGATTAATTTTGAATTTTGTAACGAGTAACAGGAGTTTACGAGAGTGAACTGACAGTGTTAGCCTACCAGGCAACCTTGCTAATTAGGTAACCTTTTCGCCACGGTATACCTTTTTGTGATAGCTGTTATAGCTTGTGTCGAAACAAAATAAGTATTATAAATGTTAACACATTCTTGTAAACATTTCTTAAACCTACAAAATACTTCTTTGAGACTTTGAGTTTCTGCTGAGACTGAGACAAGCATCGAAAGTACTGTACTGTCTTGAATTCAACAGTCAAACATATAAACAATGATAGCTAAAAATATCTTTATCGGAAGGGAGGCTCACTGAAGTAATTTTAGGACATCTAATCTTGATAGATTGTTAGGTTAAGTGGTTGTTTGCTCCGGCCGGAGCCGTCGTTACCGTTTCCCATAATTGTAAATAATAAACTCATCGTCCATTCTTCCTCAAACTCACCTTAGCTAGCTGCGCCAAATGCTGGTTCTGTACAATAGAAGCCCTGTACGTGGCCAGGCCTCCTTCAGCCAGTCCGGGGAACATTCGGAACAGGTGTATGGACGAGAGGAACTCCACTACCGCGTCGCCGAGGAACTCCAGCCGCTCGTTGTGCTTTATGTCGGATTCTGTCTCACTGTGCTTGCCGAAGCGAGACATTATGTTTATTAGGGTTACGATACCTGGGAGAAGAGTTAACAGAAATAATTTAGAAGTGGTTTCGTTAATTATTAAATCATTTTATGAGTGTATAACTTCGATGAACAATAGCACTATACACCATTTGAAATAAGATTAGACATTTAACTAAACCTTTTTTAGTCCGTTACATTAAAACAAAAACACATCGGTGAAGTGGCTGCGATTGCATATAAATTGATTATAAACCTTGACACTCAAACATAAAGTTTGTTATCGTTTGCAATATATTTAACAAAAATATTTATGGAAAAATAAAAGATAATGTCTAAGCAATAAGGTTGAAAAAACTGTTGCAAAATAAGGCCACAACATTATTTGTGGTCTTATTTTTCCGGCTGTTTTTGATTCGCTCATCGGAAATCTAGTAGTAGTTTTATTGACTTCGATCAATAAAACTAATACTAGATTTCCGATGAGCGAAGACCACAAACAAAACGTAGTGTCACAAATAATACTGGTCTAATTTCATAGGTCCCAAATAAGCACAGAAACAAATGAAGACGTCATGTTCCGTTATATATAAAAGCACGTATTCATAAACAAATGTTTAGCAACAGTTGCTCAACTTATTTGCTGTTAAGATGTTCATGGACCTTAAGACCAGGCACTCTAAAGACAATTTCCACGCAAGCTCCACCCCCATGCACCCCGCCACTCCACTATGTGCTAAACGCTAACACAGTGGTTCCTAAAGTGGTCCAGGTGGACACCCAGGGGTTCACGGGAGTCTCGACGGAGACATAATATATGTTGGCGTCAAAAAAATGGGGGTTCACAAGTTGTAAGTGGTCCACGAAAATTTAACAGGTTTCGATAGTAAAGAACAAAAATGTTGGCTTGGCTTTACCTACAAATGAAGGCAGATAATAAACAACCTACTCAAAAAAAATTTGGGGGCAAAAAGAAATTCACTGAAACCAGGAAAATTTTGAAAGTGGTCTAGGAGAAAAAAAGTTTGAGAACCTCTGCGTTAACACATCAGTAATAAAGTTGAATATCGCGTGCGGTTTTTGATAGTGTTCGAGCACGAAACTAAATGGCGTAAGTCTCAATTTTTATTTCGTTTATAACTAAGTATTAATTGATCTACAGCAGGGATTCCCAACCGGTGGGACGCGCCCCCCTCGGTGGGCGTAGAATGACCAAAAGGGGGGCGCGGCGGCTCCAATAAATAAACTATAGATTTATTACATTTTATGTTCTTGATTTAGAAAATGTTAAGGCTAGTTTTCAAAACCCGATCATTTCATAACACTTATTCTAGCCACACACGTAACGATTTACTTGCGCAAATTTAGGATTGCGCAAGTCTAACGTGACGTGTGTTGGAAGAAATTTACGCAAATTTCGTCCGAAACGATTAACTTGCGCAAGCCTAAATTTGCGCAAGTAAATCGTAACGTGTGTGGCTAGCATAAGGTAGGTGGTCTAAAATGAGTTTCAGCTTTTCTACATAAGTCGACAAACTAAGTTTTCCTATTTCTGTATGAATGGTCAAAAGAAAACCAAACCTATTCGAGGCGGCATGCTACAATTTTCGAGCTCGCTTTGCTCGCTCTTCCATTCTACTTTCTCATGATTCTTCAGCTTTTCTACATAACTCGACAAAGTAACTCCTTTTTCTGTATGAATGGTCAAAAGAAAAATGTTACGAATCCGAAATTGTACAACATTTTTCGAGTTCTCTTTGCTCGCTGTTACATTATGCATTCTCATAATTCTTGAGTTTTTCTGCAAAACTCGACAAAGTAACTTCTATTTCTGTTTGAATGATCAAAAGAAAATCTTACCTATCCAAGAGGGTGCAAATATTTTCGACCTCAGTTTCGCTCGCTTACATTCTTATGCTTTTCTACTAATGTCAGGGGCATAGTGATTTAAAAAGAAAGTTAGGGGGGCGCGTATGTTAAAAGGTTGGGAACCCCTGGTCTAGAGAAAAAAATATCTTGTGGCTGGATAATAAACTATATTTTCTTACTGTAAATACTCAGACACAAAAACCGAGTAATCTTGATTTTATTTATATTATATAAATAAAATCAAGATTACTCGGTTTTTGTTTTTGTTGGTTCTTTAAAAAAAAGACATGATTTTCCAATAAAAATTAATCGAGCGAAAATGTTACAATTACATAACTGTCTTGTACACACGGCTACACATCAAGCTTTACAGTTCCAGTATAAGCTGACCTCGTATTGTACGGAAATCCTATTGTATAGGATTTCCGTACAATTCGAGATCAGCATTAACTGGAATAGTATAGCTTGGTATGAAGCCGTGTGTACATGGAAAGAAAAAGATCCAATAAATCATATACCAAAGTTCCATTTTGATTGTATGCGTGACTGTTTCAGAATATTAATGCAAATTAAAATACAATTTAGGCAGCGCGGAAACACTTGCTGATGCAAACATCTCTGCACTGCTTGTCATGAAACACTTTGCTGCAACAATATTTCTCATTATATTCAACTTTTTCTTTCTACATGCTTGCAACTTCGATCAAGTTTTACACTTTGATGTTAATTATGATTTTAGTTACAGATAGAGTGTTGAAAGAAACTGTCACATTAGGGGAAAAAAATACAACTTACCCTTCTTCCTAGTGTAATGTATCCGCCTATCACCATACTCAGGCTGCCGTATCCCGCAGTTAGTAAGACTGTTCCTGGCATGGTCAGGATTCGTTCCAAAGTTCTCCCTGTATGATGGGTGGGTTAGGGCAGTTTGTAACAGTGCCCGTTGTTTGAACACGTAGCCTATCTTCCTCTCGAGACTGTCCAGGGATTTGTGGAAACGGAGGTGTCTGACTAGAACTGGGATTAACATGGCGTGCTGAAAATTAAAGTATTGTAACAAGGATTATTTTAAACCAACTTAGATGTTATTTTTTGTATTTTTGGACTCGCACTCGACTGAATTTTTTGGCGGGCATCAAGGTCAGCACGTATTTTGGAAGGCTTGCGTATAAGTGTTACTAACTTACTGAAAAGCCATATTGTATCATTCCGCTGCCAGGCAAAGCTCTGCTCACGACTTCCAATTTCGGTCAAAAGCATTAGCATTAATTGGTATTGAGACCATTGCATGTTATGTTAGAGTGCTTTCGAAAGCTTGTGTGGCGGCATCTACATCGCCACATGTGAACTACGCATCTCACTGACGTCACGCAAAATCCTGCATCGTGCATTTAGAGTTTACCGTGCGACCAGCATATACATAAACAACGTCTCGACAACAATCATCGTGACCCAAAGGAATAAAATAAACAGCAGCGAGGTCTTATAACTTCCTGTCAATTCGAATTACAACGTCGGAATAGTAGAACGAGGGAAAGTTCTTTGATGCTCCAACCATGTTTCAAAATGTCCCAAACCTTAACGTCCCAACTAACCTGCACAACATCACACATAAGCCCGGTTGTGTGGAATCCCTCAGAAGAAATAGCGACCGTGACATCTCTCTTCATCTTACTTTGAGTCCTCATCTCTTGCAACTTCGCCTCTTTGGCAGCTAGCTTCTGACGTTCCTTGAACGATGGCTTAGCCATGTTGTCCATTAAGTGCCTGTACTTTACGTAGTAACGCCAGGCTTTTTGGTATCTGAAATATTTTTTAAATGACATAATATGCGAACTCTCTAAATACTTATTATTGTAGTAATAAGTGTAATAACCTAGAAATTAATACAGCTAGGTGGCTTAAATGTAAATTTTGTGATGGTATTTTGGCATACTTCGATGACTTATTCATTATTTAACTAGTGATCCGAGAAGACGTCGAGATTTTTTTATTATAATTATATAAGTTTAATATACATACACACAGTTAAATATATATACTTTGTAAGTCCCTCATGCACTACAAAACCTTTATGTTCCTAAATAAATTTATTATTATTATATTTATGTTTTATTCACATAAACCTTCCGGAATAAATTTTCTAAATGATGGTGAAAGCCCCACCAAAATCCGTGGTGTTTAGAAGAACAACGCGGGGACACAGAGAGACACAAAAAGCAACAGAGAACAGTTTATAGATTAGCAATTAGAGAGATTCAACAGATAACTCAGACTTTCTTGACTCTCATAACGTGACTAAGCAGAACTGCAATTTATATCAAAAATCTAAATCAAAACTTATTTATCCGAAACACTTTTCAGTAAAAACTGCGTTATATTTGTACATGTCACATTATATTATCATCAGCCTTTTCTTAACGTACTCAGGGTTCCCAGCATAACTGAGTTGCGGTGGGCGTATACCAAAGTGTACAATCTCTGGGAAGTACGTCTTTAGATCTGTAGAACATCCAGGATCATCGTAAGACGAGGTAGGTGGACTGCGGTCTAACTGGTCCACTCTCACGGAACATGGCTTCTTGCCTGGGTATGTTACTATCATTCCTGGAATATAGAATCTTTGTTTGACTATATATCGAGTGCTTATTGATATTCAACTTTGATGTGACTCATTAAGGTACAAATTGCAAAAACAAAAAAAAAATTACTAGAAGAAAGTATACTTTATGCCCGAAGTATACTTTAAGCATGACCTCTGCAAGGGCCAGGGATCACAATCTTGAATAATGGATAAATGTAATTTATTTGTAAGTCGCATTTGTTTATCGCACCGATTTTTTTACGATGTTTAACGATTTAAATGAAGCCATATTATTAATAAGAAATCAATGAACCTTTAATCCTGTCAACGAACTTCTGCCAAGTATAATGGTCCATTTTATGAACATTTTCCAAAGTCCCTGATGCTATCAGTAATCCACTTTCCGCTATCAAGTACTTCAGCACTTCGCACATTGATAAAACCTGGAGTAAAGAACATACATTCAACTAATTATACTCATAAGTTTGAAACTAATTCTTCTTTCGTAGATGTAATGAAAAAACTTAGTCATAAGAATAATTAATTAAAAGAAAATTGTTTTCTAAAGTCTACAGTAAAACATTTAGAGGGTATAATAAAAAGGAAATTAAAGGGCGTAAATAACTAAACAAGGATAGCCATAATAACATACACACTGACCTTAGACGCCTGACCAAACACGACCAGTGAGCATGTATAAAAATAATGATAAATGTGGAAGAAGCAAAAGAAGTAACCCTATGTCCTGTGTGAGCGACAAGGGTTGGTACGATGAGAAATTATCGAATAGTAGCTAATATCATACATTTTTACATAACAACACGCTTGTAATCCCTGAGGGGTTAGGCAGAGGTGTACCTAAATAGTACACACACATTTCGCCAGTTATGTTTAAGTGCCATGTAATATGGGACGAGTCTATTGCCATCAACCGGGGACTATTTCAGACTCCGGGTGCTACTGAGAAATTCCTGATGGAAAAACCCAATAACACTTCGCCCGTCTTGGGACTCGATCCCAGGACCTCATGCTCAGCAGTAGCGCTTACTTACCACTAGACCAACGAGGCAGTCTAGCTCATATCCTTAGTAGCTATAGCGACTTAAAGCACGCGAAAGATGGGACAAACCGGTCTGCCCTTCAAAAAATTAGACGTTTTAACGTTCAAACGCCACGGTTTGACATTGACGTGCGCTTCACGTCATGAAGCGCACGTCAATGTCAAACCGTGGCTTGCGACATTTTTCAAAAATTGTAGGGTTTTGTACCTCAAAAGGAAAAAAATGGAACCCTTAAAGGATCACTCGTGTGTCTGTCTGTCTGTCTGTCCGTCTGACACAGCCAATTTGCTATGAATCTAACGATTAAGTTGAAATTTGGTACACATGTGTTTCTGTGACATGGACGTGTAACATAAATAAATATCAAATGAAACGGCTTGTTGCGAGGATCTCTGTAATTTTATGATTATTTTAGTTCTAATTGACGAGAATATCCGTCAGGCCATAGAGTGAAACAGCCCAAAGACGATATTAGCCCTTATTTAGCAGTAAAATTAGTAATTTAAGCCGCGTGTACCTATCGTGTACATCGGTAAAAATGACAGGCAGCACCGAAAAATTTAGCAAAATTTCGAAAGTGACGTGAAGCACGCGATAATGTCAAACCGCAGGGCTTGAACGTTAAAACGTTTCATTTTTTGAAGGGTAGACCGGTGGGATCTCGCTCACTAGACGGCCACGACCACGACTTTTGGTCGCACCGACTAGGTAAACTATAGAAACGGGCTAGTTGGCCATTGCGACCAAGTGCGCGATTCGTATCGGTTTCGACCGGTCCGTCTAGTGCCCGAGATCCCTAAAAAGGACATAACATTATGTGACATTCTAATTCCTCAGGCGTGTTACACACTTGTTCCATATTCGATTTTTTTGACAACAAAGCCGACCCAAAGCAATGACTACATATTATTCGATTTTGGCGCCCGGCTGTGCCGATTAATGCTAACCAGAAAAATTGTGTAGCAAGCCTTATGAGCGTATGTCCAGCGTAGACATTGTCTACGTAAACGCATAGACTGTATAGCGAGCGTCGCGCTGTTAAGACTGTATCGAAGCTACGTTGCGTTCTCGGCTCTACGCAGCATCTACGCTGCTTATATGAGGTGATCGACTACGCTGGACCAACGCCATAAGCGAAGGTTCACATTGACGTTGGTAGGAGTATATTTTAAGTTAATAGACAACTATACTCCATTTGAAATAAGATTAGACATTTAACTAAACCTTTTTTACAGTCCGTACAACCGATTTTGACTTCTATTGCGTTGGTGGTATGACAAATTGCAGCTGCAGTAAACAGTTGGTATGTAAAAGAGGTTTGTTTAAATGTCTAATCTCATTTCAAATGGAGTATAGTTACTTCAAAATTAAACCATTAGAAATATATTATTTTTGAAACATGTCGCGCACCTAGGACGAAGGGAGAGGATAGTAAAACAGTAGTTATTTAAAACGAAATTGATGACGTTATGAAATAAATCAATGACTTTATGAGATATTTAGAATAAAATAAATAAGTGTTTATACCTCACATCCGCCTTCTGGTAGGTATCTTACGAATCTCGGCATGAAGTGGAACAGCGAGCATGTTGTGTCAGTACCTTTACCCAAGTCTAAATCGACGAGCTCCAGCAGTTCGTAGAATAGGAACTCCTCTGAAAAATATTATGGTCAAACGGAAATAATAAATGCATTCGGCAGACGGTGATAGTCGCGACTGTCGCGAATGTTCTTTGTAATGTGGGGGAGATCTGTGCGAGGATGCTAGGAAAAGTATCTACTTGCTTAGCTACACCGGAAAACAGAATTATACTTCGCTCAGCGCATCTATCTCACACTAGGCATGGTGGAAAGCCAGCCTTGGACTAGGAACATATTAATAATATTATGGTTTACCGTCAACCAGGCTTTTATAATGACACTATTACAGATTAAAGAGGATTAGAGCGCCATGCCAAAAATATCACCGTGAAACTTAGGTGAAGTGAGCTATCAACAGTTTTAATCCCTAGCATCCTGCCGGTCGATTTGTGACAGTGACAGCTCACTTCACCTAAGTTTCACGTTGATATCTTTAGAGAATCGACCGACAGATGACATACTGAGACATTACAAGGTTTAATTCTTAAATGCATAATTAAAAGAAACACTTACCGAACAGATCCAGTTCTTTCACAGTAAAGTTCTGCGGCGGTGGTTCCTCCACATACAAAATGGTGTATTCAATATTGAACCGTATAACTTTACAAGTCGGCAACTTTACGAGTTTGTAGTGAGAAAACATCGAGAAGCCAGAGAATAGGAACTCGTGCTCATCGTGACCTATTATAGTTGGAGATTTTATCAAGAAGTTTGTAGGTGGCGATACTGTTATTCTGGAAATGAGAGAAATGTGTTTGTTGTACAGTTTTATACGTGACATGTTGGCAAATACGCCGACGGCCTATTAGATAGGAAGTGGTTTACTGTTAGTCTGTTAGTACTGTCCCTTTTAACACCTGCAACACGTAGAGGTTTGCAAATTTGTTGGTAACATTCGAAAACAAATGGAAATGTTTCTTTATACCATTCCCCCTCTAAAAAGCTTATTTTATTCACTGAAAACAGTGAATAAAAAGCTCTTTTAATCACTATTTTGGTGTTTGAATTTAGACCACACCAATATATTCGACCTCCATCTCAATGCTATACAACCTCCTTGCGAAAAAATACTCGATACACAGGAAATATAGCGCTTCACAAGTTGACCATCCTACTATCAATAATAAGAAAATTACTCTTAATTTTAGTAATTGTTTCAATTGTAATGTACATTTTAATTAATTTAACCTTCCTTTTTAAGGTTCCGTAGTAAACAAGGAACCCTTATAGTTTCGCCATGTCCGTCTGTCTGTCTGCGGCTTAGCTCGGAGACGGTTAGTACTACCGAATTTTTTTGTTAGAGTCAAGTGTCCCCCCCCCCCTGCCAGCTAAATGGTTGTACTTGGATTTGTGAAAAAAATCATAGCAGTAGTATATATAACGAAATTAAAAGGAAAACTATCACAGCTAATTAGGCTTTATATGTTAACGAGTAATAATCGACCAACTTAAATTTGCAGTTTGATAAACATGATCTTCCCATACATTCCGTATGGGAGAAAATGTTTTTCAACTACAATGTTAAGTTTTTTCTTGGTCAAATTCATTTCAACTACGGAACCCTTCAATGTGCGTGGTCCGACATGCACTTGGCCGGTTTTTTTTCTTTCTATTTTCGCTTAAATCTTTCTTTTTCTCGTAGTCATGGTATAAAGTATAATATGCAACTCATGAATAAAACGGATTTATATCGAGGGCCATGAATCACTCGCGTCGTTCAGGATTCTAACACTTGAATCAATCCTTCACTTGCTCGTGATTCATCTATGGCCCTCGCTTTAAATCCGTCCTTTATTCACTAATTGCATATGTCCATAATGTCGAATATGCAGCGCACTCCGCCCAAAACACCGACAGTAAGTCTGAGCCACACTCTTACGCAATCAGAGCCTGACATTAACTCCGCTGCATCGATACGTGGATTTGTCACCACCCGTAGCAAACGCCCGCGCAATGCTGACTCGCCGCAAGACGGTTCTAGCCACCATACTCCCCAACTGAATGAACAGGACCTCTGCATCTCGAAATCATTAGCGGAACAGACTGCCCTAATGAACAAATTAATATCCGACGTTGCAGAAATAAAGTCCCAAAATTTGGCTATTCAGGCAACAAATGCCGCAATTCAGAATTCCAACGAAGAGATTATTCAATCCATGAGTTTCCTCAACACTAAGTTTGAAGACATGAAAAATGAGATAGATGAACTAAAAAAAACACGTGATGCCCAGCAAAGACATATTGACCACCTAGAAAAAAAGATGATCGACCAACAGCTCAAATCACGCTCTTCTGGTGTCGAAATCCGTAATGTGCCTACTGCTGACTCCGAAACCAGTGCCAGTCTCTCAAGTACAGTGATCAAGATCTGCGATGCTCTGGGAACCCCCATCAGTGAATCCAATATTCGTGACGTGTACCGCCTATCCGGGAAATCCACTAATACTGACTCCCCGCGCCCTATAATTGCCGAATTTGTTGCTGTAAGTACTAAGCAAACTGTCGTAACGGCAGTGCGATCATTCAACAAGGGCAGATCTAAAGACCAGAAACTAAACACCTCTCACGTCGGAATGCCAGGCAAGCCGCAACCTATTTATATCGCCGAACAGCTGCCTTTAAGTGCAAGGAAACTTTACCACCAAGCCCGGGAATTTGCTTCAAGGCACGCTTACAAATTCTGCTGGGTTTCCAATGGGAACATTTTCCTGAGGAAGCTGGAAGGGGACAAGCATATTCTGATTGGTTCTGAACAGTCTCTTCAGGGTCTCGAGTCTAAATGACTGTATAATTCATGTTACCTTCTCTCGCATGACATTTTTGTTTTTCTCCGATATTTCTTAAACTCAATTCTCTCAACATTACACATAAATTTTAGACTACATACTGTGCACATCCACACTACCTCACCTCACTACAAACACAAACTTCCCTTAATATACACCGTACCACTTTTCCCACGTCGGATCCTCTTAGTTCTATGTATTTATAAGGCTCCAACTCCGTTCGGCTCTCCCCATCCACAAGCCTTTTTCTATAATTGCCTGTCTTGTGGTTTATACATAACTCTAAATGGCGAACATAAATGATATTATACAAGAAATTGATGCATCTACGTGTCTAGGTAACTCCTTCAACTGCCTACCTGAACACTGTCCACGATATGTTGTCCCATCAACTCATGGTAATTTTAATCTGCTTCATCTAAATATCCGCAGTGTCAGTAAAAACTTTGACTATATCCAGCTTCTAATTAATCAAACTAAGCTCACTTATGACGTTGTGATTCTCACCGAATGCTGGCTCAATAAGGTCACCTGTTTACCTGTCCTGGACGGGTTTCAGGCTCACTCTACCATCTCAAATTGTAATCAAAATGACGGTATTATTATATACACCAGATTTGGTTTGGAAAGTTCTGTGCGGGAACCGGAATTTGAAGGAGGCAACTGCCTAGTATGTGAAATAGGTAAGTACGAATTGGCAGTTGTTGCAGTATATCGTTCACCATCGCTTAGCTCTAATAGTAAATTTAACTCCTTTCTGTCTAATCTGGACAGTCTATATAACAGTATCTCTCGCTACTCTAACATCGCTCTTATGGGTGATATGAACTTGGACCTGAGTCCTACCAGCAGAAATGACAGAACGCTCGAATACCTTTCACTTAATGCCTCTCACGGACTAATGCCCACCCATCTCATCGCTACTCGATTAGATCGATGTTTAGACCATATCTTCCTTAAGTCCAACCTACCATCTACCTCTCTCATCCTGGAATCGCATATCACAGACCATAGACCTACTCTCTTGAATATTGCTAACTACAACCCACCGCACAAAGCATCCCACATAGTCACTCGCTTAAATTATGCAGCCATAGTTGCTGATCTCGAAAATGTAGACTTTTCCGGAATGTATAAGACTGACGACGTTAACACATCAACATCCATATTTATCGACACTGTTACTTCTGTCGTCTCTAAACACTCAATTCAAGTTAATGTCCCTAGGAAAAAACATGTTATAAAACCTTGGGTCACCCCTGGACTGTTAAAGTGTATACAAAATCGTGATAGAATGCATATAAAAGCCAATAACTCTCCAAATAACATAATCGTAAAAACTACCTACACTCGATACCGCAACTTCTGCAATGATTTACTTAGGAAACTAAGAATTGCTTATGAAACAAATGAGCTACAAGAAGGCAAAAACTGTCCCCGTAAACTATGGCAAACTATTAACACTATCACAAACAGACATAAACCGAAGACAAGTCCCACCGAGTTGTTAGAATTGAAAGGTGATTACATGTCTTCAATTAACGAGGTTTGTCACTTCTTTAGTTCCATAGGAAGCGACCTAGCTGACAAAATCACAGCACAGCATCATGCTACTACCATGCCAGTTACACACGGTTCCCACCCATACCGTAATAGTCCTCTACCCTCACAGGTTAACTCCCTTGGTATTTTAGATGTTTCTGAATCTGATGTTGAGTCTCTCATACTCCAGTTACGCGACAAGAGTGCCGTGGGCTGGGATGGTCTGTCGCCACAGTTGTTGAAATGTTCTCGACATGTTTTGGTCCCACCCATAACTTTCCTGTGTAACCTATCCCTCAAATCAGGCGTATTCCCTGACGCTTTTAAAAAGGCTATTATTCACCCGATATACAAGGGTGGGGACAGAAGCTGTGTCACCAACTACAGGCCGATCTCGGTACTGCCAGCTCTTTCTAAGGTCCTAGAAAGGATTCTAAACAACCAGCTAAGGCGCTTCCTTGACAAATACCATATTATCTCCGACAACCAGTACGGCTTCAGGCCAAGGCTATCAACAGAAGATGCTGTTCTGGAACTCACGAAAACGGTTGCTGCAAACTTGGACAGTAATACTAAATGTCTCGGAATCTTTCTGGATCTTTCAAAGGCATTTGATACAGTCTCTGTCCCCAACCTCATCTCAAAACTTGAAGGCATAGGTGTGAGGGGTATTGCTCTGGATATCTTTCGGAGCTACCTTACAAACCGCAAACAGTGCGTCAAGATAGGTACTTATCGGAGTGATGAGGAAATAATATCCTACGGCGTTCCCCAGGGTAGCATTTTGGGTCCAACCCTATTCCAAATTTACGTCAACGATCTGTGTCAATTGAACCTTCCTAATTGCAATATTTACGCCTACGCTGACGATACTGCAATCGTGGTCCGTGGCTCAACTTGGGATATGGTAAGGGCAAATGCGGAAGCTGCAATGTCTGATATACTGATATGGCTAAACTCTAACCTGCTAACACTAAACCTAAATAAAACCACTTACATTCCTTTCGGGTTAAGACGTGGTGGAACCCCTGGATCAGATTTCACCCTTGTAGCCCACTCCTGTCCTGACCGCAGGGTACCTTGTGCCTGTCCCACCATGATCCGTTCAGACACTGTTAAGTACTTGGGTGTACAGATCGATTGCGGACTTAGGTGGGACAGGCACATTGATACCCTTGCCTCAAGAACTATGCGTCTTATCCACATTTTCAAGTCCCTCAGAGATTCTGCCGATGGTACAACGCTGAAGATGATTTATTACTCCCTCTGCCAATCTATTCTCGGGTACTGTATAATAGCATGGGGTGGAGCAGCTAAAACCCTTCTTATTAAAATAGAAAGAGCACAAAGAGCAATACTAAAAGTAATGATAAAAAAACCTTTTAGATACCCAACTTCTGAACTCTATGCTGACTGTAAAGTGTTAACAGTGCGGCAGCTCTTTGTGTTCAAGGCAATACTAAGGACACATAAGTACCTCCCACCTCCGGACCGGAACAAACGCACTTTAATCATACCCAGTACCCAGCACAGAACCACTTTCGCCCGGCACCAATTTTACATTCTTGGTATCTATCTGTACAGGAAAATCAATAATAAAATAAAAATAATGGACCTAAACTTTCACAACCTGAAAATCAAACTGAATGAATGGCTACTGCAAAAAGACTACTCTTTCACGGAGTCTTTACTTACGTTCATAGAATAATCTCAAAATCATTACTCTATCCGACTCACACTCAACACACGATCACTCACTCATCTACCAACCCTTATCCCTGCATACACACACACTCCCTCTCACTCGCACCCTTAGAGGTACACACACACTCCCTCTCACTCGCACCCTTAGAGGTACGCACTCACTCCCATACTCTCCACTCATACACTTACACATACTAATGATTACTCACTTACACAGTACACTCAAACACATTTACACACCGGCACACAAATGCATCACTTAACCACCCTTGCGCTAAACACCCTGGCTGCTGCTATACCTACATGACTGATCGCCTCGAATGGCCTAACACTGTCTCGTAAGATACAGGACTACCTAGTTTAGGGGACAGGGTTACATAATCTGTGTAGATTTATGTAGTTATACGAGTACCATGCTTTTTGTAACATCTGTTTTTGTGTATCATGAATCTTGTGTGTATCGTAATAAAGATTATTATTATTAT
This sequence comes from Agrochola circellaris, assembly GCA_914767755.1. Lineage (NCBI taxonomy): Eukaryota > Metazoa > Arthropoda > Insecta > Lepidoptera > Noctuidae > Agrochola > Agrochola circellaris. The sequence continues at coordinate 9,092,099 of OU611853.1, forward strand.
TATTATTATTATACTATAATATATGTATATGATTTTACCGCACCAATAAGTTTACTATAACACAGCGATGCTGTTTGGCGACAACAACGATGGATAATATTTTACTAGTACTCAGCTTTCCTTTTTAACCTGCTTAATCTATTTTTGGTACAGACAGAACTGACAAAAAAAACATACGTACCATCAAAGAAGTTCATATCTAACCAGTTTCAAAACAAAATCCCGTAAACACGATGACCACATCTGTTACCGGCCCGGTTCTATAGCCACCGAGCGCTGCAAGCAATAATAGTCCTTACGGTGGTTAGATATGAACTTCTTCGATGGTACATAAAAAAAACACACGTACATTAAAAAAAATCGATCGAAGATTCGACGTCGTCGTCTTAGAGTGAAAACCTCAACATATGCGAAAAACAGGTGGGAATTTATATTATATGCTGATCGTGCGGTAAAATCTGCTTAAGCGATGCAGGATGTGCGTGACGTCAGTATGATGCGTAGTTCGCATGTGGCGATATAGATGCCGCCTCAAAAATGCGTGTGTTGCGAGGTTTTTTATTTCAAAAATGTAATAAAATAAAAAGTCAAAGTTGCGTTCCCGAGCTTTTCACTCTAAGGCGACGCTATATCTCAGTCCGCTGTTCGTCAAATCGTTAGGTCCCGAGGGTACTTATTGCTTACCTGTAATGATACAGCTTGTCAATATTACTCTGCGTCGGTACACACTTAGGGAAGACCTCTTCGCTGGCGTACACTCCGTGTCGCATGCCCTGACGTCTTGCACGCGCACTGCATCGGCATAGCGGGCCACCGTTCATTTCGCCAGTGTTGTTGAACCTTCAGTTAGGGGAAGGTGTGTAGAATTATTACAAGAGGAAGTCAAGCAGTCAGGAAGAACAGGACATCGAAATTAAAGTGTTTTAGCATGATCAGTAGAAGGGAAAAAATCATGAAAGCTTTTTTTGATTTTCGTCAGATTATTTCCTTTCAATCAGACTGGATTGCCTCTACCAGAATTGTCTTAACCAACCATCAAGGAGAGACAGATCAATACTTTTTGTTGCGCAGTCTCCAATAACCTTGCAGAATTAAACTGTTTAACTGTTACTTACCACATCTCAGGATGAAGTCTCCTGGGATGGCTTTGCTTCCTCTGCAACTCCAGCATAATCCTGTCAGTGTAACCTTGAAGACCATCTTCATCCAAGCATTCATCTTCACTCTCTGAAGACGAACTTCCGTCATCAGCTTAAAAAGAAAAAGAAATGTAAAAGCTGCAATAGTTAAGGATTTTTGCAGAAATTAAGTCTTTTGACAAAGCAAGAGTGGTGTTGCACAGTTGTCTATGAATACTCAACAAAACTGACAACTGTCTCATGTCTTTTTGATGTTCTCTATTGAAAATCAAAAAGACACGAGACAATTGTCAGTTTTACCAAAATGCACCATTCTACCAAAATAAGTGGCAAGGACTATATGCCCAGAAGTGGACCACCATAATAAACTAGTTGATTGATAGATAGTATATTGTTACCTGTAAAAAAACTACTTTTATAGATATAAACTTACATGTATGTTTGCACATGGCAACTTTAGAGGGCTTCAAAGGCGGCAGCTCATCCACTTCAGGCCTAGCCTTTTGCCCCCTAGCAATCAGTTGCTTGAAGAATGTGTCACAGATCTTCTCTAGTTTCGGAGTTTGTTGGACACCCGGCCCATCATCTACTTGCTTGTAGTATAATTCTGCTGGAGAGCTTCTGTACCACATTTTTGATCCCTAAAATGATTAAATTTCAATAGAATGAGGTCTTTTTGCGCAATCAGTGTCTATATTTTTCCCATGATTCTGTCTAGAATTAAATCGCTATATATCCAATTTCGCAGTAAGCTTCAGTATCCCTCACATTTTTCATGATAATATGATATAACTAAGATCAATTTATCTAATATATTTTTAATCTCTTTTTAATCATAATTTATTATGTATTTACGAAAATACAAGAAATAAAAAGAAGAAATTAATGTATTTTGAAAACTATTTTCACTTTGATTTTAACCCTTTTTATAAATTTTTGCATTAATTCAATCAAACAATAAAATTAATGGAGTATTTGTATTAAGTCCATTTATTTTATTGTTTGTTTTTTTGTTTTCTGTTCATTTGTTAATAATTTCACATTACCAATTTTTTTTTTATCTATTTGTCCTACTTAATTTTAATACTTAATAACTAGTTTTTTTTATATTTAAATGTTTTAGTTGTCTTTATTGTTGTAAGACTAGAATTGTTCTTAAATAATGTATTATTGTATTGCAGTGTTGACTATCTTTAATATAGTAAAAATTAAATAGCATTAGAGCTTATTTGAAAGATTAAAGCTAGAAAAATCTGCACTTGCGAAGAGGGATGCATGTACAAAGCCAGAAGTGTAAGCTCAAAATGTCATTGAATTACCTCCTCATCATCAGAATTGTGTTCCTTTGACCACTGCTCCATTTTTTGTATGAAGTCCTCAGAAGTTTTGCAATAGTTTTTCCTGTAAATGGAAAAATTGTTATTGTTCTGTAATTCAAGACAAAAATACACATAAGCCAGTGGGGTAATGATGTAACACACTTGCAATGGCAATGCCATTCAATTTGGCAATTCAACAACATTAATTGCATGTTTTACCTAGTTGAGCAGACAATTTTTTCAAATCTAAGTTCTGAAGTATTTGTTTAGCTTGTGGTAGAAAGTGAGTAGGGTGTACTAGTTTCCAAAAACAAAAGTAGATATCTATATATATAAAAGAAAGTCGTGTTAGTTACACCACTTATAACTCAAGAACGGCTGAACCGATTTGGCTGAAAATTGGTGGGGAGGTAGCTTAGAACCAGGAGACGGACATAGGATACTTTTTAGTAGGGTAGGTAGGGTAGGTAGGGTAGGTAGGGTAGGTAGGGTCGGTAGGGTAGGTAGGGTCGGTAGGGTCGGTAGGGTCGGTAGGGTAGGTAGGGTAGGCAGGTAGGTGCGCCGTAGATACGTACTTAGTGCTACTCGAGCGAAGCCGGGGCGGGCAGCTAGTTATTTAATAAAATCCAAAAGTTGCAGGTGTGCATAACGCACCCCCGGTGCGAGACTGTCACTTATGCAAAAATTGCAATAATGAGTTAAATATGTAATAACTGTCCTAAACCACCCCTTCACTTGGAGCGAATGAATTTGAATTGATTGAATTTTTCTTTGCATAAGTGACAGTCTCGCACCGGGGGTGCGATATGTAGATAAACTTTATATTCATAGTGTTGACCACAACACTACAAGTTCTAGTATACCAATACTAGAACTTAAATCATTCACATACCTGAATTCTTCTAAAATTTTCTCACGGTCAGACAATGGTTTTGAGGAAGATTCATGTCGTGAATGTCTTGATACATGTGACATCTCCCTTGTCCGGCTGCGAAGATGAGAGTCTCGGGACTCTCTGGTGGGTGATCGCTCACTTCGCCTGGTGGGTGATCGCTCACTTCGCCTGGTGGGTGATCGCTCACTTCGCCTGGTGGGTGATCGCTCACTTCGCCTGGTGGGTGATCGCTCACTTCGCCTGCTGGGAGTCCTGAGCCTTCTCGAATCATGAGACTCAGCTCGACTGTGACTCCTAAAGTCCCTACTCCGAGATGTGCTATGATGTTTTTCATATTCACATCTTTTTCTCTCATACTCTTGTCTTTCATCAAATCTTTGCCGGTATGATTTTTCCCTGTCTCTGTGGCTCATGTGTGATGGACTGCGACTGCGGCGACTGTCACGACTGACGACTGACTGACGACTTGGACTACGACTGTGTCTGCGTTCACGGTATCTCATTTCTCTGTCTTTTTCACTATCTCTATCGTAACTTTTGTCATGACTAGGAGAATAATTTCGTTTTGATGTAGAACTGCGAGAGTGTCTGTCAATTGAATCCCTTCCCGTTCTAATATCCCTTCCATTGTGAGACCCTGATGATTTTGATTTTCCAGAACTAAAAGGGTTTTGCCAGTCTTTAGAGCCACTTGCTGTTGGTATGGTATGACTATTACTGTGGTTCACGCTGGAATAGTTTGGTGGTTTAGCATAGAAGGGTGGCGGTGCTGAGTGTACGTCTATTGGCATCACGGGATAAGGTCCGGATGGTGGAGGTACGTTCATTGGGGGTAAGGTCGTCATAGGCCCGTAGGGCGGCGGAGGCTTATCGATCGCTGGCAGGGGGGGTGGCGGCGCGTACGGTGGTGGACGGCTAAATATCTGCGGAGGCGGCACACTCGACGGTATTGGTACCGGCGGTGGTATGTCCAACCGCGGCGGAGGAACGCTATAGTTCACTGGTGGCATGGACATTTTCGTTGCTAAGTTAACAACTTCATTAGAGTCGTGTCCTTCTCATATTTATTTTTAACCAAAATTTACATTACACCCAATACATGTTGCTCAGTTACTATCAGAAATTACGATTTTCTTGTTTTGAACTTTTGGTTACGATCAAAAGCATGAAAGCTGATACAATTTTGCGTATGTGAAAACAAGAGAACACGAGATTCAAAGATAATTAAAAAATACAATTAATTTTGTTGTTGACTTTGACATGTCTATGACTTTGACTCTTTGACATACGCATTTCCATAATCTGGTTGTAGTCTTTGGTTCGATCAATCGATCACAATCACAGACAATCAGACAATGTTTTTTTTTTTCAGGAACATAATACTCACCTACGGCCAGAAATGTGGGAGTGATTTCGTGAAAAGGGTCGGAAGTGTGTAACAGGAAGCTGGGGAAGCGCGCGCTATTTGTTTTGACCAATGAGCACGCTCGATGCTAGACTTGGCAGTCAGATAGTACCTACCAAGCCATTTTCCGAGAGGTTGATGAATTGATGATGATGGATGATGATGATGATGATGATGAATATTGTTTAATATCTTAAATACTTCAGCCTTAAAGATGTCAGATGTGACACTGCAATGCGTGCCGAAGCTTCTTATATTTTGCTCGTTAAAAACTTATCGCGCTAATGTGGTGGTCACATGAGCGGCTTAGTAATTTTAACGAATTATCGTGCAATAATCCAAGATGGCTCTCCATTATTTCGACAGAGCGTTTACGCAGACCGGAAACATCAGTCGAAGTGACCATGCGCCACGCTTAATATGAACCGCCACCCAGGTGATAACTGCTACGCAGTCCGAACGATAACCGATAATGGTCGGTCACATTTGCTTGTATCGTATTCAGGGATGTTACGGACCTTCGGTTCCAAAAGGTTGGAACTTCCGATTAATTTTACATATTCGATTCCGAATTCAGTTCCAATAATTTTAAATCGGATTTATACCGAAGTTCGAAACGCAGCGATGCACATGAGTAGAGCACAAACAAGTTTTAACTCGCCGCCAGGGCAATGTTTCTTTATCTTAAACACACTTGCGCTCGAAGTCTTAGTTTATTGTTTTATTTGTGAATGTTATCGCTAATGTTTGACTGATGAAAGAGTCTAATATTAAAAGACTGGATTATATTTCTATTGTTTAATTAAGCCTTCCCTTAACACATCTTTCTTCTACTTCCGCCTCCGACTCCGGTTCCGATTTCAGTTTCGATTCTGATCAATCAAATTTTAAACCTCCGATTCCGGTTCCAGTTCCGGTAAAACGACTTCCGTAGTAATCCCTGACCGTATCACTGTGCGAAGCTTCGTCACGTCGTTGGTGGACATTTGATTTTTGACTAATCAGTTTCGACTCGGTAGTCCCGATAGGAACTGAGAAAAATAATCATTTCTATTTTCAATGTATGGATTGGAAACGGCCCTTTCAGGAGAACTGTAGAGCTGAAACCTAATAGGTATTATGACTGGGCCTACCATCAACAAATAGATACGAATTACGTCTCTGGACTCCGGATTAGACCCCGATTTAAGGAACTTTAAAAAACCAAATAAGAGTCATCTAAATAAACAAAATTGGCTAAGATATTATGTAGTTTCTTTACATTAAAGTACCTTGTATTTGACTATTTTTTTTTTTATCTAGGTGGGACAGCTGCCCCCTTTGCGACGCCCTTGTTCATGGTTTACTTTCCTTTTATTCATTGCCATGATAAAGGCCATAGCATAGTATCACAGCTTATTCTGTGAACAACTGGCTACCTACATATTCTTGCCACGCTCTGGGTTCGGCAGGTTATGGCCATTTATTTATTTTTACTCCCCCATTCATTTCAATTGATAGGTGAATATAGGTTTGGGTTATATACAATTCCTATTTGAAAATGGTGTAACGACATATACATCGCCGCATGCGAACTACGCATCAAAGACATGACGTCACACAAATCCTGCATCGCGCAATTAGAGTTTACCGCACGAAATAATTATACAACCTTAGTTTTTGTTTACACTAAACCTCTTAAGGGGTCATTGTACTCATTATTATGAACAACTTTCACTATGGGAAAAAAGCTGAAATCGCGAAAAAAAAATCAGCTGTTCCCTACATTTATGTTTATTTATTTATTTATTTATTAAGCAAGGCACACCAACGATATATTTACAAGAGTAGTCACAATAGCATCACGAGTCTTCAGTTCTGTGTAAATACATCACTTAAAGGCATGCACAACATTCACAATAAAAGGTTAACAATTCATTACATTATAATAATATTAGAAAACATAAAATATAATTAAACTAGATAATTCAAATGACATTAAATTAAATTAAATTATTATTATAAATTTAAGTATTAAACAATAAAAATAAAAATAAATGTATATATTAAAATTATATTAAAACATACATAAATTCACTGGTTAAGTCGAGGATTATAATAATAGGCAGCTGATTAGAGGACAATTTTGCAGATTTTAGTTTTAAATATTGGCAGACTATCAAAAAAAATGTCGATATTGCTGTCGACCGAACAGGCTCTGTTGTAAGAAGTCAACATTCTGTTTAAGGGAGCATGCTGGCCCAGATTTGTGCGACACGGCTTAGCGGCAAATGTCCTAGAGATACGTTTGGACCGTACATGTGAATGTCGAGGCACGTCTAGATCAATTTTATTAAGGAGATCTGGGGTTGATGTTAGCCCGTTTACAACTTTGTACAACATTGTCAAATCATTTAGAGCTCTGCGTTGTTTTAATGAGTCTAATTTGAAGTAGTTTAGCCGTTCTGGGTAATCCGCTCTAAATGGACATTTGTGGTCTTTAAACCGCAAGCACCTCGTCATTTTTTTTTGAACGCGCTCAATACGGTCTATATAAATATTATAAGTCGGACTCCAGGCGGGAGATGCATATTCTACGAGGCTGCGCACAAAGGTGTTATAGAGCACTTTCAACGCCGAGGTTCCCCTAAACTCTTTGCCAATTCTGTTGATAAACCCAACCATTTTCATTGCTTTTTTAATGATATTATTAATGTGTGTGGCAAATGAGAGATCGCCGCTAAGCACTACACCAAGATCCCGTATGTGTTTGACTTGTTGCAGTGACGTCCCATTGAGGGAGTAAGCTGATGGTATGGGATGTTTTTTTCGCGTAAATGTTATGTGATAACATTTGCTGGCATTCAGAACCATCCCGTTTGCCACACACCAGCTCTGTATTGAGTCCAGATCAGTTTGGAGTAGAGCAATGTCTTCTTGGGCTTTTATTTGACGATATATCTTAAGGTCATCGGCAAACAAAGAACATTGGCTATGTTTGATGCAATTTACTATGTCATTGATGAATACAACAAAGAGAATTGGCCCGGTATGAGAACCTTGGGGCACACCGGAGGTTACGATATACTCTGGAGACTGATAGCCGTTTACTACCACTCTTTGTATTCGCCCACATAGATACGATCTGAACCACTCCAGCAGTTGTCCGTGTATGCCAAGACTATGCAATTTCAGCAGCAGGATTTCATGGTCGACCTTATCGAAAGCGTTGCTGAAGTCGGTATAGAGAGCGTCGATCTGTTGGCCAGAGTCAAGGCTCATACCGATTTCGTCAAGGTATGATACCAAATTGGTGACGGTGGATTTGTTACTGCAGAAACCATGCTGTTGAGGGAAGAGTTGTGTTTTAACATGGGATGTTAATATGGGGCAAATCATTGATTCGAAAAGTTTCGAGAATATGGACAAGATAGAGATTGGTCGGTAATTTTTAGCATCGGTGAAGTCACCTTTTTTAAATATCGGAACCACGTTAGCTTTTTTCCATTCTGTGGGAAATGTACATGTTTCGAGCGATTTATTAAAAATGAAGGTAAGGGGATATGCCAAATTACGAGCACATTTTTTTATAAAGAGCGGCGGCAACCCGTCCGGGCCAGCACCTTTGGTAACATCAACTCGGTTTAGAGCTTTCGAAACTTCCCTCTCAGTAAAAGCTATGTTCGTCTATCTCGTCGAAATGTAGGGAACAGCTGATTTTTTTTTCGATTTCAATCGTTGGGCAGTTGCCCGCTAGACACGACACCGGTCGGAGGATCCTCCCTTTTCTAATGATCATGAGTGAACTTTACACCCTGTTCGTCATCTCTAAAGAGGAACTAAAACAAAACAAGTTTTGTAAACACTAACAACTTTATTCAACAGTAAATGCTTCATGAATTCAAAGAAAAAACTAAATTATGACAAATATCCCTTATTTTGGCACTCCCAAGGCATTCTTCATCCTTATAAAGGACTCCAAATTGTCCTTCCGTGAGTGCCCTTAATTTATTTTCTAATATTATAGTAAGACCTTCAGTATTTTTAACCACTCTACAGGCTGTGAGAGGTTTAGTGTGTTGAAATCTGAAATGGCAATTTAATACATTATGGTCGACTAGTTCTGATGGTTCCCTGTGAATCCAATGAGGGGGGCCCGTCAAGCAGATATTATTCCACAATGCAGGATGCTTGGTACCAGATACCTGAAAAAAAAAAAGATTTTTATAAAAAAAAAGGAAAGAGAAATTTGGGGGAGGCTGTTGCCCAGTAGTGGGTCATTAATGGCCACAAAAAATATTATGTTTTGGTCTCAGTTTTCATTATATTTTTTTGGAAATAGCTAATGAAAATGTTCACATAATATACCACATAAATATTGTTTGTCTCCAAATCTTTCTTGAATATGAAGTATGCCTCTTTGTAGCTAGGCACACAGCATCTCTGGCCCACTGTCCATTTGTGAAGCCCTCCATGTTCACCCACGACTTGTCCTGAATCTATGTCAATGAATGATCCTTTTTTTGTTTCTATGTACTGTAAAACAAGAATGAAATTATAACTTCAGACCTTTACATGAAGAATTAAAACCATCTGATGGAGTTATCTGTTAATGTTAAACATTTATTTAGAGTTCCCAACAATAATTGAAATACTTTTGGCAGGACTCAAATCACTATTTTAGGTCCTCCAAAGAGGCTGCTTCAGTACTTACTTCTTCAATGAAATTCTGAAATTTATTTTTGCCAATGAAGCATATTCCTGTACTATCCTTTTTGTTAGCCACATTCAACAGGCCTTCGGTTTTAGCTATCTCTCTGACTTCCTTCTTCAGTAACCCAGCTATGGGAAACATACATTTCCTGAGAGAAAATTGCTTCACTTGTGATAGGAAAAATGTTTGGTCTTTGTGCTTATCAGTGGGCTGTAGCAACCTAACTCCTGAAAATCAGTAGTAATAATTAACTTTTAAAATTAAACAATTAAAATTAATTTCCATTGATTGGTACTTTATGGTGCAAAAATATACCTTCATTATCATTATACTTTTCTAAAAACGGGCCAAATGATGTATTCGCATAGTGACCAGTAGCAATAGCATCAATTCCTAAATTGTTCCTGCAATGTTGGAAAAAGCTATCAAATTTAATATATCTATTGCACAATATGTCTGGGTTTGGTGTTAGGCCCGTCTCATACTCTTTGAGTATTACAGTGAACACATCGTTCCAATATTCTTTTATAAAGTATACTCTATGCAAGGGAATATCGAGCTTACGACAGACGTATGTTGCGTCTTCAAAATCTCTTTCATCTGAACAGAATCCGGCTTCATAGTTGTTATCCCAATTTCTCATAAACACGCCTTCTACTTGGTATCCTGTAAGCATTATCATTATACATAACTTTGACAGCAAAGATCTCTACACAAAATGTTACATATTGCCCTTTGAAATTACCAGCTCGTTTGAGAAGAAGTGCAGCCACGGCACTATCAACACCTCCTGAGATACCCAATGCAACTTTTTTAAACATAATTGATATTTATTGTATCAGTCTTCATACATAAACATTACATTTTCAGATTTTTATTGCAACTTTTGAACCCAGAACCTCATCCTCCTGACCTGTGCACAACAACAAAATCTGTGATTATTTTCCCGTAATGACATGACAATTAGGCTTGCACAAAAATATCGATATATCGATTTTTTATTATTATTATACCGATATTTCTATGTGATATTTATTATTTTGATATATCGATATAAAATATCAGGTATCGTATATGTATAAAATACTAATACTATATCGGCGTTTCTATTTGCAATAGCAACACCGTTGTCGCTACTGACTAAAACAATTCATTCGGATTCAGAGCATAAGGCTGGCCGTATACGTATGGTTTTCTGATTCGGTTTCCTGATTCAGAAACCTGAATGCTTGCCTTAAATACAAAATGTTCAACTAGGCGCACACGTTTGTTTGTACATTTTCCGAATGGAAAAAACCTGCCCTTCGTTATGTATGGTATGGACATTTTAAACGGTATAAATAAAAAAACGTTTCATATAAACTTTGTGGAAAAACTATAAAACAACAACTTTTTCAGAAAATTTCACTGATATATCCATAATTTTTTTCGATATATCGATATTGATTTTTTTTAAATTATGTATATGATATTTTTGGCATTTCTTGCATCCCCAATGACAATGCCATCGATGATAATGTTGTTTTCTCTATGATATAAAAAAAAAGTCTAAGGTGGGTATTACATTAACATATTGTGGCGAACCAACTAATTACCTATGGTTCCAACTATTAGATATTATAACCTGACAACACTAGTTTGTCTATGGTTCATAAAAGACGAGGGGATTTTTTAAATCTGAATGTAGAAAGATATTAGGTAGCTCAATAATAGTACGAGACTCTGTGTAACGGGTAATTAACAAGTATATTTTTGAAAATCTTTTATATGCCCATAAAAATATAAAATTGTTTAAAAAATACAGTGATATCCATAACATAAACACTAGGAACAAACACAAGTTTGTAGTACCTACAACAAGGCTCAAGAAAATAGGTAGCTCGTTCAGATGTCAATGTATACGCTTTTATAATAAGCTTCCAAGCCATGTACAAGATCTAAGCCTTAATAAATTCAAATCATTCATTAAACGTAAGTTGTGCCAGAAAGCGTTTTATACCATTAAAGATTACGTTGAGGACAAAAAGGCCTGGGATTAAGCTGCTCCAATTTATTTATTATTTATTTTTTACAGTCAGAACTTTGAATTTTGTAATTTTTTTATTATTTTTTTAATCTTATGCACAACGATATGAATATTTACTTTGTGAAGTATAATATCATTATTATTTTTTATTATTGTGAACGTGAGGACTATGTGGGTCAGTTACTTTTAATGATAATCTGGCAGTTTGAGTACTTTATGCGGCCTACCCAAATGTCCTTTCTTTGGTATTGTTCGTCGAGTCGTTGAGCTCCTTAAGTTATGAGTTGAGCTACACGATTACTGACAAATGCGTGCACTGACTGGACAGGTCATCTCAAATCTGTATGGTTCTTTCCTCAAAAGACTATTTCAGACACAAATCTACATGGTCCTCAAATGATCAAATGATCTGACCAAGATTATTTCTGGGTTTTATACACATTGACATTAATGAATTTTTTATATACTATGACATGAATATTTACTTTTTAAAGTATTTTATATTTTTAATAATTTGTGAATGTGAAGACTATGTGGATCATTCCTTTTTATTTTATTTTCTCATTTAGTTTTATCATGGTCGGGCAGCTTGAGTAATTTATGCGGCCTACCCAAATGTCCTTTCTTTGGTATTGTTCGTCGAATCGTTGAGCTCCTTAAATTCTGAGTTGAGCTGCACGGTCACTGACAAATGCGTGCACTGACTGGACAGGTCCACTCAATCTGTGTGGTTCTTTCCTCAAAAGACCATTTTTAGACACCAATCTACATAATCTTCACATGATCTGACCTAGATTATGTCTGGACTTTAAAAGAGACTGTGACCTCTGAGTTTGTTTCGGCCTTTCTTCTCGGAGTAGTCAGATAGGAAACGCCGACCTCATCTAGTTTAAAAATAATATGTTTGACGTGTAAAAGTGTTTTGTACAACCTATTTACAGAAATAAAAATCATTTATCATTTATCATTTATCATTTAACCTGTGTTCGTAAATACATGTAATCTTTCGCTGTCGATAGGATACTGTGCTGTGTGGTATAAATACACGTCTGTTACAATTGGATCATCATCATCATTCAACGGGCGCCTTATCGCGCCTAAAATATCTTTGATCAAAGATATAATAAAATAGTAAAATATACATAATTATGGGTATATCCCCTCAGGTTGATATAACACTAACATTATTATATCTTATAACTATCTACAAAGCTCACAAATTACTCATAGTATGTGCATTTTACAATTTCATTATAACTTTGATCAAAGATATGATAGTGTAATACCTACCTTAGGAAGACGGGACAGGACAGGACGGCCGCAGTGACGGCTGTCATTAAAATGATAACAGTGGCGAAGATTTAAATCGTTAGACTCGCCTTACCGCGTCAAAAGATAGTCGCATTTCTATTTCGTTTTGACACCTCTGACACACAATGACACAGTGACTACACTTGTTTGTCATGGAAACGCAATTATGTGTGGGCTCACTCTTCTCAGTATGGACACTTTTTCTTGTGAATGAGTACGATAAGTAAGTAAGTAAGTAAATTTTATTTGTTTAAACATGGTGTACATGATACATTGCATGCAGGATAATAATAGGATACGAAAAGTTCTAACATGTTCAGCCGCATATCGTGGCGTCCAAATTGGTAGGAGAGGGCAAATCAAGCGATTTCAATCTTTGGGGGGCGGGGTTTGCTTTACGGTGTCAATAACGCTCTCTAGGAAACCACACCAACTTACTTTCTTATTCAACGTTTCAGTGACGTCATTCACCCGTAAATCGCTTCGTGAGCGGTCACCGCTCTTCTAGGAAACCGTAGCTTTACCGATTTTTACGGCCAGTTTGTCGCTAGTGAATGTAAAAATGTATGTGTGGACGTGAGATTCTACCATCATTGGCGATCAAAGTCGCTGCGTGTGTATGTTTTATTAGGACAACGCGACTGCGTGAATGGTGAGGTTGCCAGCCCCAAATATGTAATTCTGTATAGATTTCATAATCTGTGACACTCGGTGATTTGACAAGATTGTTTGTTGCACAGACTAGTTAGCTTCAGACAGGGCACTCTCATAGAGTAAAAATCGACTCGCATAAGGTTCACATATCATGGATGACAGCTTTTTTTTTTTAATGTAGCGTTGCTTCTGGCGCGGAACTATAGGCAATGGCGTGGTACGGCGTCAGCCTAAAAGATTTTTCTTGCTACGAATTGGTAATTTTAGTTTCACTTTATTAACATATTGCAATAACTGCAATGTTATTGCAATTATTGCAATATGTTCTACGAATAAGTTAGAAAGGGAATAGGTAAAATAAAACTTTTCTTATTACGTTCATTTCTTTTTATTTTGTTTTATATTTATTCAATGCTTTTAATTGCATCTGAGGCAACAAAGGTTGACTTTTAGTCTGAAGACATCTGTGCCTTTTAATATTTTATTAATAACATTACACCAATTAAAATACTGCTAATCGTAAAGTCAATGCGAGAAAGTATTCAGAAACAGCATCCTTATGCAATTCAATTCATTTGCGAAGTTTTTGGAAGCTCAAGCTTCGCAGTCTTTCACAGTTAATGCACTGTAACCATTTTTTGAGTTCTATCTCACTTTTTGGAAACATATGAACATTGACATCCTTTCGTCTACTACCACAGGTCACAACACAGCACTTGTTGTACATGTTGCACGATAATATTACAGCTTCAGAAATATAAGTTACGGAAATAAATCAACGTGGAACTTCACTCGATCAACTTTGAAGCTGTAATAAATAATACAAACTTCAAATTCAAAAGGTTGTGACAGATCAACAAACATGGCGTCATTCAGACAGAAGTACAGAAGGCGGGAGGTGAGGGAACTGTCAAATGAGATATGTGAACCACAGACGATACCATAGACATAAGGTTAGGATATTTTACTTGAAGATTACCTGACCTGGTTTGTTGAATGAAGTTCGCTTGCACTGTAACGTAACGTAGGTTATTCTTGCGGTATTTAAGTATTTTTGGGTATATTTATTCACCAAAATGTCGAACATTAATATGCAATGTCTGTTAGGAATACAGTGTAATGATTTCGTAATGATAGCAGCCGATCAGAGCACTAGCCACAGTATTATGGTGATGAAAGACGGTGAGTTTGCGGTTTTTGATCATGGAATTGAATAATATTTTGCCATGTTCCTGCACTAATATATTTCTAATCGTTTCTAGATGAGGATAAGATCCACAAGATATCAGACAAACTGATAATGGGCGTGATCGGTGATCAGGGTGACTCTACCCAGTTTGCTGAATACATTGCCAAGAATATTCAGCTGTACAAAATGCGTAATGGATACGAGCTAGGACCTACTGCCGCCGCCAATTTCACACGCAGGAATCTCGCCGAATATCTCAGAAGCAGTGTATGTATACATAAAAACAATATCTTATTAGTTTAGTCTGTAGATGAATTATACGAGGAAGCCTGCAGAAACTTTCTTAAACTAGACAGGCCATAATAAAACTGTTAGGCAAATCAAGATGAAAAATTCAAGTCATCATAGAATCATAGCAACATCTTTCCTTACATGGTTGTTAAGAAAATAATAAAAATCTAATGTTTCAGACACCTTACTTCGTGAATGTATTGATGGCTGGTTATGACAAGGAGAATGGGCCTGAGCTATACTTCATGGATTACCTGGCATCCAGTGTGAAAGTTCCTTTTGCTTGTCATGGTTTTGGTGGTTACCTCAGTTTGAGTATCATGGACCGCTACCATAAGAAAGGTGAATAAATATTGTCTACATAAATATTATTATCTAGTTTTCTAGAAGAGCAGTCAACTTAATTATGCCATATTGTGTATTGTGATTAAAATAGTTGCATACAACCTATACCACACTACGAATAATCTCAATAAATGATTACTATTTTTCTGTTATCCTTTGTCCCCTCACTGCACCGCACCTAAGACCTTACACAATCTTGACTATTTTATGAAGGTATTTTTTTTTTGCACTTCTTCTTTAATAAGATAGTAATTTCTAAACCATACAATCATTACTTTCCAGATGCCACTGAAGAGGAAGCTTATGAGATACTGAAGCTGTGTGTGAAGGAGGTCCATAGGAGATTGTTTGTGAGCCTGCCCAACTTCCAAGTGACTGTTGTCAATAGAGAGGGCATCAAAGTACTGCCCGTTATCAACTCAGAACTGTTGAAGTAATTTTCTTAATAAAGTAATATTTTCATCATAGTTGTTTTCTTGATCCAGAATTAAAGAAGGGTAAGGGGAGCCTGACACTTGTGGTGGCGCCCGCGACTGTACCCCCGCCGTAAAGGGTGTTTTTCGTGTCACGGGGTGTGCGCCCACGAGCGGGGCACACCCGCATGCGTGAGCTTAGCGCGTGTCGTGCACCTGCAAAGTGTTGCGGGCGGCGCGCATTCGGTCCAGGGGCCCTAAGCGAAATACGTAGTTTCAGCTGTCGTTATGGGCGCTTTGTTTTCCGTCTCACTTACGGGCATACCGTAAGTCTCAAATCAACTCTTGTATATGACCACCCTCATACAGTCCTGTCCCAAAACGAGCCCTTTGCATAGAAGATAGTTGGAATTTCTAAGAGATTTTTCTTTCCACCTTATTCGCGTCAACCACGTCGTCGCAGGAGGCGACAGCATCCGGCGCACTCTCACTGCTGACCATGGAGTGACCCACAACCGAGGGTACGAATAACCACTTTTTTGGTATACTCAATGCCGATAAGTTTTTAACTTTATATACTAAGTAAATTGTACCCAGTCAAAATCAAAATCATTTATTCAAACTAGGCTGAGAATCAGGACTTTTCGAATGTCAAACACATGGAGTAATCATTAGCAAATAAATAAAAAAACCAAATGAGCCTTAAATTGTATTTTTATTTAAATACTTAATCTTTCCTTAGCCTAAAAATAATATGTTCATAATTTATTTATCCTGCAGCTTTGGTTCGGTCTGGGCTAGATGCCATACTCGTGTCCTGGTTGTCCATTTGTGAACTATTTGGGTTTTCACCTTCGCCCATGTTTTCACCTTCATTGTCTGATGGCTCTGTAACAGATATTCAGATTATTATTAACAGGAAACAGCATCAACAGGAAACATAGCATCAACAGGAAATAGAGCACATGTGCGATTTTTAAGGAGCATGAAAAATTTTATTAAAAAAATAGTTTTCACTATGCTTTGCCCAGGGTATAAATGCCAGAGGGCGAAACAGGGGTATCTCATCAAAAGGACTTTGTTTTGTTTACTTAAGTCAACCAATAGGGTATTTGACATACTTTATAATTACCTACTAATAATGAATATTATAATTACCTTTCTTATCTGGTGGCATATCTTCTGTCCTATTGGCAACTTGGAAGTGGTACTCCAGCTCGTCAAAATCAAATACTTGGTCTGTTGGTAGCAGACATGGTAAATATGCTGGGAATGTGGGCTTGCAAGCTATTACTGAAAATAAAAACGAAAATAATATCACCTCATAAACTTTATATGCAGGGTGTTTGGCAGAACGTTGAACATACGAAAATGGTGGATAGGTGGGGTCATCTGCTACTTACTCAGCCCTAATTTATTTGGCTCTGGCCCCCTGGATATGTAAAAAAAAAATTTTTGTTTTCTTCTAGTTTCACCACTTCCTTAACTTTACAGTGTAATTTTTTATTAAAAATGGGTAAAATGCTTGTTTTACCCATTTTTAATAAAAAATTACACTGACTCCACCTATCCACCATTTTCGTATGTTCAACGTTCTGCCAAACACCCTGTATATAACATGCAACAATGACAGAAAAATTACATTTTGTAAAGTAGTGTTTGCTTTGATAATTTTATTTATTTAATATTAAGCACACAAATGTATGTACAGAGGTGGACTTGAATTAGATTGTCATTTTCTACCAGACAACCTCAATAACTTCAACTGATTGTGTAATGATCAGTTATATGTAGCCACTTACAAGCTTTTATTTGTAAATAGCAACAAATAAAAAATCACCAGCAGTACTTACATGGGAACACTTGATTGTCCTCCGTATTGAATAGGTTGTGTGTCTCACTAGTCTTCGCAAGGAACTTAGTCAATGCTCTCTCAATGTCTCTTTTTTGTGAGGCTGCTTTCTCTCTGATTGCTTCATATTCTGTTACTGGCTGTTTGTGGGTCTGAAATTTAAACATATTTAGATAATTACTTTAGAAATACTAGTACTCATAGAACTGCAATTTTTTAAGTGAAACTTCTTAGGCGGCAATTCAATAATTGGACGAGAATTGAGTGTTAATTTTAAGGACACGTCACGTTTAGGCACATTTTGTTAAATGAGAGAGAAGAAAAATATAACTCTCTCTGTCTCTCATACAAAATTTCTCATAATCTTTACGAAGTTTCACTTCTATCACATGTACAGTGCTGCACATGTAATTTTTCAATTGAGTTATCAGGAGACAGAAGATGCTGATGAATTTAATTAAATTAAAACTTTCAGCAAGTAGGAAATACAACTTTGTTAGATTTTTGTACAATTACAAGTAACTATTCTTATTTTTTTTTTATCGCAAGTATTTACTTATTTAAAGATTGGAATATGACTTAGAGGTGAGGAAGAAAAAGGTGAGAAAGAGGTGTGAAAGAATATGGGGCAGACCTTTGCCCAGCTGTGGGACAATACATTAACGTTTAAAACTTTTAGCATCATAGGTCAGAATTAAAATAGGCTTGATTACAATGGCATGATGAAAATGTTTTCAGAACTTACAGGTGTTCTAATGTAGGCATGTGGATCAGGTAGAGGTGGCAGGTGAAATGGTATGTGCGGAGCAGGCTTGGCTTTTGACCCTGCCGATAGCATCGCTGGTGTTCGTGGAGCTGGGGCCTGCTGCGGTGGCTGAATCACATGTCTGTTGGGACGAGCTGCATACTGTTCCAAGCCTTGTAGACTGATGCCTGTAAGTTGACAATAAAACTGCAATTATCATATTTCATAGAATTAAGTACAAAGCTGATGTACAGCTTTGTCCTGAACAGTGTCTATCAAGAAAAAAAGTTA
The DNA here is from genome assembly GCA_914767755.1 of Agrochola circellaris. Classification (NCBI taxonomy): domain Eukaryota; kingdom Metazoa; phylum Arthropoda; class Insecta; order Lepidoptera; family Noctuidae; genus Agrochola; species Agrochola circellaris. The sequence continues at coordinate 9,110,667 of OU611853.1, forward strand.
GCTACATCTGGGGTACTTGGTTTAATTTCTTAAAGTAATCGGCATTCAGAAGGTGTTAACCATTAGGTTTCCATGTCTAACAAAATGCAATTTATTTCTGATTAGTGGTGAACAAAAATTAAATACTTACCCATATTAATTAGGGACATAACCACATCTCCCAGTACTGGTTCTACTCTTCCTGATAGCTCACAATAGCCTTTAGCTGAGTTGCCAACTTCTGACAGAACTAGAAAAATAATGCTATTAGTATTGATACAGTTGCAGAACTTTTAGAGCGAATAAGCATTTTTATGGGGTAATACAGAAGGTAAAAATTTACTAGAAATTATTCCAAAAGCAGTACAAATGGAGGATGTGCTGGCACATAATCTGTAGGTACATTGGAATATTTGAAGTTACTGTAGGCAAGCGAATTTTTGAGGTACTATTACAAAAAGCCTTTAATTATTTTAATCAATTTAATTTAAGTATGTATTGATAGATTTACTTACAACATTGAAGCATTTCTGTGAGACTTTCTAGTGCCATTTTGTTAGCAGCATCGAAGCCAGTTTCTAGCAGTACAGTGGAAACTGCTATATTTAGTATTCGTCTCCGTGCATCTGGACCACTCTCTACTTTTTCCGTGTTTTCTGACATATCCTGTAACGCAATCTTGTTTAGTTTAGAAAAATTACAATCAACAAACACAACACGAACATCAGGAACGAATATTTTACTTTGCTTTTGACAGTTTGTTTGTTTTTTATTGTTACTGCCACAGAGTACTTTAAAACGTTACTGCAGCATTTAAAACTTGGCCTTTTACGCAAAGACATAGACAAAAAATAAAATTGTTCTGTAATGTACACAGCCAGCGACTTTAGTCTCTGTGGTCACCGGCGATTGGCTGCAATTTCAAAATCTCACGTCCACTCACAGATTTTGACAGTAGATTTCTCGGTAGCGAGTTTTACGGGTATTAACAATTTCACAAGTATGATACATGGACTTATGCGCCATATTCACCATCCATGTTGCTGTACGTCCCGCCAAGGCTGCGGTGCTGGACGTAGCATACACACGATCGTGCGTGATTCCGGGCATCCAGTGTGCTGTACGTCTGCACAAAGTCGCGGTTAATGCTGCCAGATGGGGGCAATTTACCCCAAAATTCCTATCAAAATAACATGCTTATTATTAATCATTTTACGCAAAAAAAGAGAGAAATCCCTAAACGTAACACGATCCAGCACGCACGATTTACAATCGGTCTGACGTACGTCCGTGTTATTCAATATTCATCTGCACGACCCTCACGGTTGTGAAGGCGCTTGCTGGATAGAAAATTGCATCGAGCAATTAATAATAATAATTGACGTACGTCAAGACTATTCATTTTCGTTTTGCGTTGTGCATCGTGCGTGGCCTTTGCGGGACGCACAGCAAAATGGAGGGTGAATGTGGCGCTTTACGAGGTTCACAGTGCACCACATTGCACAGGCATCATCGGCAATCGGCGGGGTACCCCAACTGGTTCACATGTTATAAAGTACTCTGTGTGGTTCACTCCGCCTCGCACCTGAGGCATTCGCGAAGCATTCCTCGCTCCTCGCCATGTATGGTGTCTGCTGTTGTCTCGTTAGGTTACCTCTGGTTGATTGATTTGCTAAAGGTTCAGTGCTTGAAACACTGCCTAATTTTCAGTTTTGACTTTGACATTAATGACAACTTGACACATTGCGTTATTGACGTTTTTGCGTAAGCACAATTCACAAAGCATCGATTTCGTCACGATTTATTAGTTTTCTTGCTCTTTTCAGTCCTACCTTAGTTAAAATGTATCCATATTGAAATAAGTTAATTTTGGAGGTTTGGGTTCAAGTTTAGATCAGAAGTTTACTTTGAAGTAGCTTATGTATCATTCACCAAAGTCACCAATTGGAGTAGTAAATTGGGTAAGTGCCTTGCCTAATCTTAATTGCATTTGTACAAATCAAAATTTTCTAGTCTAATAGAGCAGAATACTAACCCATCAAGACAATTTTGTATATAGAATCATAAGAACGCCATTGTATATCTGTCTGATTCTGTGTTTTAAATAATTCTTATAAACTTTCCAATAATTTGTAACTTAGAACTAGCAATTAGAAAGTGAGATTAACAAGAAGAAGATTCACTTTACTTGCTATTAATTAATGTTAAATACTGAGTGATCTTAATGTATTTATTTGCAATATTTACCTAAAGGATTAAATCTCAATTTCAGTTAACTTGGAGTACCTGAAGTAGTTTAGTTTGTTGTCAAGATGGTAAAAATCTACGCATTGGGTGTGCTTTACAAAGGTGTGAACAGTGCTACCCTCCTCAAAGCAGCATACAACCTGCAGAGCTTCAGTATATTTCAACGAGGCTCAGTCCAAGAGTTTATGGTCTTTGTTAGTAAAACAATAGTAGAAAGGACTCAGCCAGCATCTCGACAGTCTGTTAAAGAGGGAGAGTACATGCTACAAGTGTATGTGAGGGCAGATAACTTAGCAGGAGTCCTGATATCTGACCATGAGTATCCAAACAGAGTGGCTCACACATTAATTACCAAAATACTGGACGACTTTACTGCAACAGTGCCTACTAGCCAATGGGCCACTGGTACCGAGGACACAACAGATTTCCATCTTCTACCAGAATACTTAACAAAATACCAGAATCCCCGGGAAGCTGATGCTTTGACAAAAATACAGAATGACTTGGATGAAACTAAGATTATTCTTCACGATACTATAAAGGCAGTGTTAGAACGAGGTGAGAAATTAGATGATGTTGTTGCTAAGACTGAGAGTCTATCAATGCAGAGTAAATTGTTTTACAAGACTGCCCGAAAGACTAACAGCTGCTGTAATTTCTAATACATTTGGATGGTATTAACCTGACTTGGCCATAGTTCAATTAATTTATAATATGGTTTTGATGAGTTAAGTGGAGCTTGAAGGCTTGATTAAATATTATTGTGGCCATTATTATTCCCACTGTCACAGTTATTGGTTAAAATGTTAGATTTATTTTTCTGTCATTCTTTACATTCGTCACAATATGTATTTGATTATGTAGGTATTACATAAATATAATTTTTTGGTGTTCCATGTATTATTGGGAATGTTTTTGAATAATAATGAGACGAGAAGTGGCCAAATAAGAATTTGACCCCTTCTATTCTGATTAAAAATGTTGCTATGATGCCAAACCAGTGTGATCATCACAATGTTATTCATAAAGATACTGACAAGTGTGTCAGTAATTGCTTTCACTGTGGCCTAAGTGTTAAAATACAATAATTCAAGAATTTGATGACTGCACACATCCTGATGTGTATAAATGGATATCATTTAATATAATCTCTATCATAATATATGACATTGAACAAATACCTAGTAATTATTATATTGAAGTTGTGTTCTGCTTGCAGAGAAATAAAAAACTCAGCCAGTAATATGTATAATAATAATTATAAACCATGAATTTCTGACCATTTTTTTTCTCAATTTTATTTTGAGCCATTTCAGCAGTGATAATTGATTTTTGATATACTTTTTAATTGATATTTGTCAGTAAATTTTTTGTCAAAAAAAAATATGATAAAGAGCTGTAGTACTGATTGTTATCACCACTACTTATTGTTGTAATTAGAATTGAAGTTGTAATTATTTTTCAAAAGTTAAAGATTTTTTTTCGTTATTTCAAAATGTTTAGTCAGTCATTTATTTGCTTTAATAAATGCGGTTACAAAGGTGTTATAATTATTTACTGTAATAGAGTCACTATACAGCATGCAGAATACAATAAGGTTTTTGCAGAATGTAATGGATGTGTGTAAGCAATATTACTTATAAATAATAATATGTATGTCCATATTCTAGTAACTGTTAAAAAGCTAGTATAGTGTACTGAGTGTCATGAGATTTAATGTTGAAAACAGGAAGTAAAGTGTAGTGTATTTAACGTATTTTAATGTGTCTAAATATAATACAATAATAGGAAGTTGGTTAATAAAAAAATACCTATACATATATAATAATCAGCGCACAGTTCATCATATAATATGTATAATTCATCTACTAGATAAATATTCAACGACCCTGTTCCCCACCTGACAAAATTGCCAATTATCTGAGATACTTAATTTTATTTGCTACTTAACTTCTAATTTAACTGACGCAGCTCATAGATAGGGTACTTAGTGGTGACAAAAATGGGATTTGATAAATGACGGCGCAATGCGGAAATGCGAGGTCATCTGTGAGTTTCGTGATAGTGTGCATTAAATTCTTTTATGAAATTCCTTTGTGACGAATTAATGATACTGATCTAATAATACTAGTCTATCTCCTTTCTAATTTGAACTAAAAGACGTATTAAAAACAAATATAAACAAATAAATGATAATAGACTGTCTGAACTGAACCTACGTTGCAGTGTTTGCCCGATTTGCGACGCAGTCATGACGTCACGACTAAGTTATTCAATGTTGTTGATACGTATTTTAATGTACGACAATCCGTTTCTTTGTAAATAAAGAACTCAGAACGGATGGTATATTAATCAATATTATACTTTCCCTTCTATATTGTATAACACTACCTACCACCACATGAGCCACGTTGCTAATTAGTATTGGTTTAATTATGTTCTGCGCAAATGTGTGGCAAATCTATAGTCGGGTCATTTTAAAAGCACTCTCCGGTTCATAAATCTATAGTTATTGCCCATTTATATAGGACATAAAGAGGTGGCGGGAGCACTGACACGAGGTCACATTTTACCAACTTATCTGACCCAGATCCTTGAATTTGACCTGATTTACATAGCGGCTGCATTTTATTAGTACAATCAACAAAAGAGATAGGTAAGAATACAGGCAACGAAATTCAACTAGGTTTACCCGACTACGGAAAAAGAAGGGTATTGAGTTTTACGCATGTTGTGTGTGTGCGTTCTGAGTGTCTTTAATAAGTTATAACGAACGGACTTTCAAAGAAAATAGAAGACGAAATTGGTCAAGGATGATATTTTTTGTTTGTAAACCTAACTCTTTTGATGACAGTACCTCGGCTTTCATATAAAAAAAAAAAAACTACATTCCTACTTGTTGGTAGATAGATCTGTAAATTGTAAAAGGCAGCCGGGCCCTTGCAGATAATATGTTATCTAAATGAGAATAAGATTTATTTAGGTTGTATAGGTATACATGTTTCGAGAGAAAGTAAACCTTTGATAATGATATGAGACGTTTGATAAGGGTCGGTACATATTTGTTTAGGTAATCGAGTAGAGTATTGACGTCAATCAGTGGTCATTTTGGCACTGGTATACCAATGTACCATCGAAGAAGTTCATATCTATACACCGTAAGGACTATTTCGGCTTGCAGCGCACGGCCGCTATAGAACCGGGGCGGTAACAGATGTGGTCATCGTGTTCACGGGATATTGTTTTCGAACTGCTTAGATATGAAGTTCTTCGAGAGTACATCCTTACGACCTACTTGGGAATCAGACACTACGCGATTGGCTATCACTTAGCGACACTCAAGTTATGTGGTCTTACTCTTGGATCTATCGATTTACTTAATACAATGTGTACCGACCTTTAGTAATGTAGATAGAGGAAACTATAAGAATATCCTTTGTGAATTTTGGATGTGATTGGAAAATTTAAATGTACGTGTAATATAATATCTACTTTATATCAACATGTTAATGGAAGTTGATGTTATTTATTGTCGTATTTGCTTCATGACGTGTTAGTCAAATAAAATCGGTATTTACAATTTATTCTCAGTATTTTTTATTACGGCATGGTTTTATGTTATTTATCATCTTACGTCATACAGTCTGTGTAGATTTGTGCAGTTCGGACCTCAGATAAATAAAAGTCAGAGATGAAATAAAAATACATATATTAATTACATCAATTAATATTATAAACCTAACATAATCATGTAGGTTACAATAATAAAATATACCTATATAATTTTATAAACAAAAATAAATAATAAAAACATTGATTTTTCCTTATTAGTAGAGCTAACGCTAAAATCATTGACTCTTAGCAAACGCATAGTCCAGGTAACATTTAAAACAATCCTCCTACAAGCAAGGGAGAGCTCACTTATAGTATTATTATGGAATTTACTCATTAATTCTATGATTAATTAATAGTGAGTATTGATGTCGGGCGAATCAGCACGTGAGCATACTTGTAAACAGCGTCCATTTGTAGGTATTTTGTGCTCTAAACCTATCTCCTACTCATAGACTACGATAAATACAGTTGTAAGCATGCTAAGGGGTTTAATAGTTTTTAATTAAAACTGGAGTTCTTATTGGACCTAGATACTAGGTATGGACTATAATATTAGCTGGAAGGTCAGGCGCCGACTCCCCCGTCATCTTTTAACCTAAATAGAAGGAGACTGGTATTACATCATTACTGAATAATAGAATTTTTGCAGCTAAATTTTTGGCATCAAGCAATGAAATAGAAAAAAAGAACATAGAAAACATAAGCTTTGGAATAGACCACCAGTGAGATTGTGGCGTACAGTTAGTACTTATGAGATGAGAATGAGTTAGAATAGTACCTCAGCTGTAGTCCAAAGTCAACTCTACACCAGTCCAATAGGCCCACGAGTGGCATGTGAGACGTGGTTGATCTGGAGTGGTCGTCAATTTCTTTTACCTACTTGTTTTTGAATATCTACTGTACGTGACTGTGATAAAGCTCACATTTCAATGCTTTACGAGTCGCGTTCGTGTCGAGATGTTGAAGTGTGCGTAGCCTTAAAAAACCCAAAAATAAGTCATCCTCGGGGATCCTTAGTCCACTACTGACCCCATATATGGCCATAGCTCTACCGACGTAGGTAGGTAGCTAGGTAACACAAAACATAGGAACGTAGGTACCATCGAAGAAGTTCATCTAAACACCGTAAGGACTATTCTTGCTTGCTGCGCTCGGTGACTATAGAACCGGGCCGGTAACAGATGTGATCATCATGTTCACGGGATTTTGTTTTGAAACTGGTTAGATATGAACTTCTTTGATGGTACCTGCTACCGTAGCAGATACCTATGTATTGCGAATTTGCACGCGCGTTTGATACTAAGCTAGGCCAAACTTCGGAATAACTCTTCCGACCGTCTGGGTTGGAAGACAAAGCGCTTCGGCTCCATGCGACTCGGACCATTATCGAAGTCAACCTGCTATCTAATTACGTAACATATTTTCGTAAACGATTACGACTAATCTGTTTCATTTTGACAGTTCAACAACAATCATTGCGTTATTTACGTTGTACAGCAGATTTTTTTTCGAACTTATGAAGCAATGGATTAGCAATCTGTTTCGAAACTATTCAGATTCTGATTGATCGTGTATTACGCAATTAGGGTAGCAGGTTGCAAACTCATAGCTGAATTGTTAACTATTATTTATATTTCCAGTAGCTAGCTAGCAATAGCTTTTAGCCGACATCCATGTGCGCATCTCTGGATTGCACTATACATGGTCTAATAAAACAAGGTCTGGCATTCCGGGACTAACACACGCTTACGTCACTATCCAGTTGCCACTTTATTGCAACAAAACACGATTAAGGAAAGATTTTCACCATTTTGTTAAAAAATATGTACAAAGCATTTAAATTGTCTAATCAAAGGAAACAATTCAATTTAAACATAAACCAACGTAATTGTTAATTAAAACCTCATTGTTTTATCGGATTCGCACAGGTAATAAAGGTGGTTGGGGAATTATTATTACAAACTTCTGGTAACACAGATGTGATGACGTAGACTTGTGTTACCCACGTGACCACTGTGTTTCGGAATGCTAGAAGTATATTAATATACCATGGCACTATATAGGTTCGACCATAAAGTTTTTTTTTATTAAATATTAGGAAAAGGTAGGTAGGTACCTACTACAGCCTTAGGAAAGAAACATGAAAAATACTGTAAAGTGATGCCTATTTGGGGTGTACGATTACATCGCATGACTCTAGAAATTCTAGTTATCTATCGTTAAACGGAATGCACATTTCACATGAATCGCAGAGAATATTACCTCCATTAGTTCGGAATTATCAATACAGTTAGCGGTTACAAATCTCACTGGATAGATAACAAAATTAGCAAATACTAGAACAAAATTATAGTATGTACAAAAATAATAGTCAACACAATATAGAGATACATTGTAGGAAATAGTGAAGGCAGGAAATGATGTATAGGTAATAGATAAGTAATCAAATTGAAACGTTTAAATGCCCATTTAATTTTCCACACAGGAAATATAACGTTAAATATATATTCTTTATTTCGATCGCACTACTTAAAATTATGTTTCTAATGATAAAGAGATTTCACTATTATAGTCTTACAATATATCTCTTTAACACCAAGGTGTTTTTTTTTTGTTTACATCTATGCACTAATATTACATTTAAAATATGTTACAATGTTCCCATTTGTTATTTTCCGTAAATTGTAAATATTGCCTGACATGTAAATGAAATAAAAAATCTTTTTGAATTTAGATGAAGGTAATGTTGCTAAATAAATAAAATAAATAGGCAACATGTTAAATTTTCGCAAAATCAGTCTTCCTGTAACTACTCTGGACCGGTCCTAATTAAAACAATTACTTGCTACTTTGGTTATTAAAAGGCCGAAATGCAAATTTAAAATCAATTCCTTCGAAGGCAGGGTTAACGTTATTTACTTTCGTACTATCGTTTAATTGATATTATTAAAAAGTTTAAAAATCTACTCGAACGCGCCTACGGGGAGGTACAGCTTGTAGGCAGGGTGGCAGGGTGGCAGGGTGGCAATACTCAAGACGGAACTTAACTGAGGCAACCTTCACCCCGTCATCCGATTAAAATTACGTTCATATTTCATAAAATTATAAAACTTGCAAAATTTGTGATGTATCAATAACTACTTAATTTAATTGTTGACTCTTTGAAAGAGTCACGTATATTTTAGAAACTTAAACAGTATGGTTCGAAACGATACGTTTATCGCGAGCTACGTGGCACCGTTGTCTGTGATGTATCAGACCGCGAACACAATATACAGAAGAGATCCAATCGCGACGATTCTGACATTGCTCACGCGCAGCTGCGTGCTCTTAAATAATAAAAGAATAATTTAATATAGACTCTACCTTGACAACAATACACAGACCATATAACGAGATAATGTCTGTGCAACAATATAACAAATAGGTACATAATTAAACATAAATTGTAATAATTATAAATGCCTTTTAATTTTCCGAGTAGCCAATTAAATATTAAATGTTATACAAAATCGTATCAGCTATACAGAATAGCCATCGAATCAGTACTCAGCATTTCTCATCACTTATGCAAGAGTGAGAATAAATAGGACATTCGCTCATCTTAATTTCAAGCAAAAAGAAAAATATATTGCTATACATAATTATGCATCTTCTTCAAACATGATTTCCTTACAACTACTTACACATTATAAAAGGCATCCTTTGATAAAAATAATTATTCATCCAAATTATTTGAATACCGCAAATCACTGTAAATCTAAATACGAAAGAAACTTCTACGACAAATCACGACACAAGCAACAAAACTGACCGATCGGCGATTACTAACACAACGATTACGTAGTTTATCTTCACATAAAATGGCCACAGGTCACACATTCTACGACTTGCACCCGGGAACGCGTTTTTGTACTAATTTAAAGGTTTGCGATGAGACACTACTAGATAAGAAATGATCAAGTCTGTAGAGGACTGGCGTCCTTCCACCGTCTCACACCGAGCTTCATGAAGTACCGCCGACAAATAAGTGTTAAAACTCCGTAACGTAACTTTGGTGTTCACTTCCTTTAGATAAAATACATTATAAAAATTTGTTGTGACGCATCCGCAGCGCGTCGACGTCACATCCTCGGTGCACAGATCGACACAGATCTTACGAACGATATCCAGGGGGTATCGAGCGGGGGTTCATTTATTGGGTACGTGTATCTTCTTGGATCTGAAGTCGTATACTTTGCGGCAGAAGAGCACGAGCTCGGGCGACACAGAGGGGGGCAGGCGACAGTCGTTGGGCGCGAATGCCGGGTTGACCTCGCTGGCCTGCAGGGGCGGCACGATCGATGAGGCCGGGAAGCCTTCTTCTTGTGCTTTTAGCCGTTTGCGGTATCTGTAACGTTGATTAGACTTTTAATTCTCAAAAAGTTCAAGTATTACGGTTTTATTAGCAATATGGTCTAAATAGCAAGCCGTATGTCGACGCGGCAGGAGTAGATACTGACCGGCAATACTCGTTGAAGGTGAGTACGTAACACTTATCCTCGATGCAGGCGACGGAGTTGGCGTCGCGGTGTCGTGACGCGAATACTTCATCGGGCGCATCGGCTGGTTGTCGACCGAGTTCCGTGTGCTCCGGCCGGTAGTACCATACTAGAGACACCATCATTTCACCTGCCGAGGAAAAAAGAATACGATTGAGTACCTATTAAGTTATTGAGTCAGGAAGTCATTCTCTTTTTCAACAGCTAATTTGATGGTAATATATGAATGGTTCTCACGGTTCTCACCATCATCAGGGTTCTCCCATAGACTGGCGACCCTGGCGACGTAGGGTTGCGCTCGCGCAATAGACGCCCGCAGTAGTACGCAGTCGCCTCGCGCCACACTATCGCCGCTCGCGTGCGTCATACGCGACCAGCACCGCGCCGTGCGGTCCAATCGAGAGTCGTTCTGTAAGAGTGAATATGGGTTCATCAAGATAGATCATGAAAAATGTTTAAGCCAAAGGGGAACAAATGAGCATGTGAAGACGTATGTAAGCAAATCAGATGAAAAGTTTTGTTAAAACTCACATTGAGGTAGACTTTGGATAAGTAATGCTCCCCGTCCCAGTTCCAGCCGTTGCTCCAGCGCGGCGGCGCGTGCAGCTCGAGCGCGGGCGGCGCGGGCGGCGCGGGCGGGCGGCGGCCCCGGCGCGCGTGGCCCGCGCCGCGCCGCCGCGCGCGCCGCACGGCGGGGCCCAGGAGCGCGGGCGACGCGCAAGCCTCCTCCACCACCAACGTCGCTTCGTCTGTCTTAATCGCCGGCCTCTTTGAAACCAGCAATTTAACCACTTTCTCCACATTTTTAGCCTTCAGTTCTCCATTTGACAGCTTGCATCGCTTCACTGTCGTCCTGTCCAGTTTCACTGGTTTTGACTTTTCCTTTTCGACCTCTTGCATCTTTTTCTCCTCGTCTTCAAGCTTTTCCGTAATCTCGGCTTCGATACCCATTTCCTCAACATCTAGCTCATAATCTTCTTTTTCCTTTGAAGCTAAAGTTATCTGTGCGGGTAGTATATCCATATCCAACGCAATAGCGTTAACGCAATTTTTATTGTCTTTTACTATTTCTGGTACATCGTTTTCGATTTGAGGTAAAATTACTTCTGATTCTGACTTGGCACATGTCCTCAATTTGTCATCAACATCATTGGACTTGCTTATGGGTTTACGGTCTTCCTCGGGACCAGATTTTACGGTGGGTGTTTTTAATACTGATTTTACTCCATGAGTAACTTTGGAATCAACTTTCTCTACTTTACACGCCATTTTCTTGCCTATTAGTTGAGACACTGCCGCAAGTGTATTGGCACGAACTCCATTACCTGTGTTTGCATTCTCTACGATATTATTGTTAATATTTAAAGTTTTTTTGGCTGAATTCTGTGCAATATTTTCAGTGGGAGAAAGAAATAGTTCAGCAGGATTTAGCTCAGCATCCAAGCCCTTTGCGTCAGGTCTGTCGATGCTATTTTTTCTAATGAGATTGTCGAGAAGTAGGGCGCTTTTATTTTTTGGTTTTGTAGGTATCAGTTCATCCGCCACTGCAGCGACATTTTGAAGTCTGGCGTCCTCTTCAGCTGGTTTATCGAGTAGCATCTTTTTTGGTTTAGGTCCACCTGCAGTGCACTCAGATTTCCTTTTTGCGCTCTTCTTTTCAACTGTCGGCGATTTGGGCGTTCTTTTAGGTTGCGTTTGTTTTTTCTTGGGCTCCTTAGTGACAGTTTCTATCCTTTGAATATCCGTCTGATCACCCGAAACCTTTCTCCGCTTCACGAGCTTGACGTGTTCACCAATTCCATTCGTCTTGCAAGCCTCTTCAAGTTGAGTATCTTTCATATCGATCTCTAGTTTAGGCTTCGAATATCTTCGCTTTACCGCTTTCGCCGCGTCAGTGACAACGCTAGCCTCCATAACAGTAGTACTGTTATGTTCTCTAAGAGCCTGCGCGTCTGGCTTTCTTGCTGCGTTATATGTCGGTCCTTCATTTTCTTTTTTGACATCGACCAGGGGGGTCGACCTCTCGTCTGAAGAAGATAGATCAATTGGAGCACAGGTCGGAGGTGATATAGCGAGCACGTCATCATCGGCGTCGCTGTGGTGCGCTAGGAGTGCAGGTTGCGGCGTGGACAGCAGTAGGCCGGTGTCGTCGCCGGCGAGCGAGCGCCGCGCCATGGCCTTGCCCAGGCGCGCACGGCGCGGGGCTGCGGGCGGCGGCTGCGGCGCGCACGCGCCGGCGGAGCCGCGCGCCGGGGACGGCGGCCCAACAGCTTCACTTGACCCGGGGATTTCACTAGCAATTCGTAAACTATCCCGGACATCGTAAATCTCACGTTTAGGTGAGACGCCGCCCATGGCGGGCATAGCGCAAGGATGTGGAACATCCGCTGCAGCTGGTGGTTCCAGCTCTAATGGCGGATCCTGTAACAAAGGCGTATAACATTAATTATCCCTACGGTTTTATTGTTTGATCTTAGTGTGTTTAGGACAGGTGTTTTGTTTTAATATGGCAAAGGCAAATATATAAAATGTGCGTGTGAGTGTAAGAAGTAGATAGACTAAACCGTACCTTGCCGCTGCCATGTGTGTCTGCGGCAGCGTCGACGGCGCACGCCCGCACCTTCGGTCGGAAGGCGGCCCCGGGCGGCGCGAGGGCAGGGGGAACGTCTGCTGGGCCACCACCGGTTGGGGCTTTACCAGTAGCGGGCCCAATAAGCACGTTTTTTGGACACGCGTTTAATGGGCACGGGCATCCGCGATATTCTGTAACAATAGGTAGATACATTAAGCATCTGGCATGATCGTGACGTGACGTGAGACTTTATCTAATTAATCTTTGAGGGGATTGTCTTAGCAATATTACAGCTACATGTGCACCCGATGGGGACAGGACCGGACGTCTATTTAACTTTTAGCAAGATCGATTCTACGTGGAATTGCGAACTAGCTTTGGAAGTGCAACGACCCTTGAGGAAGTTTTAAAAAGGGCGCTGTTACTCACCTACGTATGGTATCCTTTGAGGTGAATGTTGGTAACATGGTGGAGTACCATAATACTGTGGTGGTGGGTACGGTTCACTACCGACGCCAACCATCTGAAAATAAGCAACTATAAATTAGCACTAACGTAGAGGTCGTCAATAATGATATCAAGATGATCATAAAAAATATGATGAACTTAGAGTGAATTAACAGGTTTGTTTTGTGTGGCTGGTTGTCCTTTTGAAGTTTTAAGCCATTTTAGGGTCAATATACTGTTTGTTTTTCACTCTATCGTACCTGCGCATCCGGTTGTGGTGGTGGCATGTGGTAAGATCCCGGAGGCCTGTAGTAGCGGCCATAACAGAGGTCCGGGTAATATGGCGGTCCATATTGTTGCAGTACCTGGGAAATAAAAAAAAGTGTGATAAAAACACATATGCCTCAGCTTTAGGGTTTGATTTTCATTGATCAAACTGCCGTCCAAAATCCTGCTGTTAGAAAATTACATAACCTACAATGGCTTAAAATAACCTTTTACGGAATTGACACTGTTTAATTAATTACGATTCCCTGTGTTTGAACCTAAGTGCGACCACACAACAAAGACAGATTATGGCCGATTGATCTGTTAATAAGCCATTACACAAAGCCGCTAAGGTTATAGGCTCGACAATCGACATTGCTACCTAATGTCAAGGACTGAATTATATGCGATTGAGTTTCAACGGAGGAATCGTTGTGTACTTTCTAATATCATAACACGATCTGCCTATAAAGTTACCGCTGTTGATGGTACTCGGGCAAAGAGGGTATGGGCCATCAAAACACGAAGGCCCAGTGCAAATTGGTGGATGTTATCATGTCCCTGACATTTTTGGTTCTTGGACGTTAGTTTCCTTACGATTTTTTCTTTCACCGTTTTAAAAGGTGATGAAATAAATTGCGCAAAGTGCATGCTTGGCTAGCTGGGGGCTAGCTGCTTGGCTAACCCAAAGCCTGCACGATATGTCGCACCTTTGGTAGAACAAGGGCATAATTGTCATAAATTGCCAAACGAATGTCTTTGTCCCTCCAGTTCAAAGGGCCTTTTTAAAGCATTTCTGCATATTTAAGTCATTTTGGCAATTTATGACAATTATGCCCTTGTTCTACCAAAGGTGCGATGTTCCTACTGGGCGTCCATTGCTCTGCTTTCTCATGCTTTTAGTCTTTTTTGTGAGGTCTAAACTATTGGTGATGGTGGTGCTCAAGTGTTAGATTCTTTATCTGTGGTGCTTACCGGTGGATGCGGCGCGTGGTAGTGTGGGTGGTACCTGGCGAGCGCGCGCTCTGCGTCTGCGCTCGTCTCTTTGATCAGCGGTCCTGCCGGCTGATAATATCCTGTAACAACGAGATGGACATGTTTAATACATTGAATTTGTATATCTATCTAGTTATTATATATATATATATATAAAAAATGAATCCCTATTTGCCTTGGTCACGCCATAACTTGAGAACGGCTGCACCAAATTAGATAATTCTTGTTTTGTTGTGTTCGTTTGTAGGATAGATAGGTGTAGGTAGGTAGGTGCGCCGTAGATAAGTACTTAGTGCTACCCGTGCGAAGCCGGGGCGGTAAGTAGCTAGTAAGTCAATAAATTAAATGTTTATGTAAACGATTTCGTGGCTGAGGAAACTAATGAGCCACTGATGACAGAAACATGGGAAAATATGATACCTGGAGAGTGGTCAATGGAAATCGTCGTTCTACGAAACATTTTTGGGCGAAATTGTAAGCGGGTTAAGTGAGTTATCGTTCAAACGAAGCATCGGAGGATGATGCGTTGGTTAGATAAATGGTTTTTGATCTGACGTTCTTTCGTTCACTCAGTACTTCACTGGTCCGCTGTAGGAAGATGTGGTTTCCTGTTGTGGATATTTTATTATTTTTAGCTTGTTACGTTTGACCAAAAATAACGTTGAAAAAAGCCCTATGGGACGTAATTTATCGAAGATTCAGATGTGCTGAAATGGTGATAAGAAATCTCCTGAAGTCGCAGTTATCGACGTTTGGGGCCAGTGAAGGGTTTTTAAAGACCACAGAATATTGCCATTCGAAGAGCTACTCTTGAGTAATGATCGGTAATCCCCGTTATAATACATTTTCGGAACCTACTAATCTTAACAAGAGATAGATTTGATGTTTTGTATGTTTGTTTGTAATGGTTAAACTCAAAAAATACTTAACCGATTTAAAAACATCTTTCACCTACAGAAAGCTATATTATCAGCGAGTAACATGGGCTGTATTAAAAAAAAAGGAGATACCTACGATAATTGTAATAATGTACCTACATTATTGCAATTATCGTAAGAATCTCGTTTTTTTACGTACTTAACCCAAGTTATACAAAAAATTGCCTATATAAGTCACTATTTGGCGTGCGCTGTGAAAACTATTAATGATACAAAAAATAATGTAAATTACCACTGAAAATCAGCGCTGTGCTGTGGGTCTCCATAGCACAGCATCATGCTGAGTGGAAGCCTTCTTGTCACAGTCATGACGTGCCAGCAGCTGCCGACTATTTCTGTTTTGTGCATTGTATTTCAATCTATTGTTTCATTTTCTTATTTTCTACTCGAGTTTATCATCTTTTTTTTTATGCACGTGTTTCTGTGACAAATAAACTTATTTTTCTTTGTTTCTTTCTTTCTTACTATATGTTTATACTTTTACCACAAAAAAATGTTCAAATTAGTCAATCAAAACACGGGTAGAATCGAAATATTATAATGTAATAAAAATCACGTGTTCGTACAAGCTCGTCTCCGAAACCACCCAGTAACCCAACCGATATCATTGACATTTCGTGATTGTGTAGGTATGATTGATTCCAGCTTGAAAGATAGGATAGTTTTGGACCCGATAGAGATTTGCGCGGACGAAGTCGCGGGCGAAGAGCTGTGTGTAGTAGTAGTGTATGATATAAACAAAGGAAAAACTTGAAACAGTTTTATCATGGCCGCGTATCGTTCATCTGTCGGATGTGGTCAGCACAAACGCAACGTGTTAACTTCTAACGTCCCGTGCGCACCATCCGACGGCACGACTTCACACCGCATTTGTAGATAGTGTGCGCCACCACTTCCGATTACGCAAATGTGTAATTTTAGATATAAAACTATTTTATGGGCGGTTGCTTAGAATGTTTAGGTTGGGAATTAGGAACCTATGTTAAAAAGATACAACAAGAAGGTACCTACTTACTGGGAATTTTGTTGTTACGAGTACATCTGAAGTGCTACAAAATATACCTAGGTCCGTACTCCTTAGGCACGTTAATTATAGAATTCATGATTGAATGTGTGAAAATTGTTTATTTGCGTTAAATAATAATTTCATTACTGCGCAAAAATAACAAAATAAACTAAGTAAAATCATCCAAAACTGTCGACATAGTTCCGGTAAATTCCGCGCGGCGCTAGTGTGCAGTCGTACCGTTATTGCGAACTTCGTGGTCGGCTGATACCGAGGGCCGGGAGGCGGCTCTAAATTGGAGTACGCCACTCCAACCGTACCGCCTCTCGAACTGTAGCGGGGCCTTGCTTGCACGATCTTTTTTACATACCTAATTTGCTTTACAAGATCATTGTTTGTTACTGTTAGATCGTTGGAAATTGAGTTTTTAACGTATTTTTTTAAACAAAACCACTCAAACTGGAGCCAAAATCTATCAACTCCTAATATTTTAATTAAGTAAGTATTTAAGTACGTAAGTACCTGTTAATCACAATCTCGCAGCTCAAAATTGCGCAGACCGACAGACAGATTCAATTGACGCAGTTTTAAGTAATGTTCAAAATTTCCCAAGTGCAGCATTAACGGCAACGGCAAGAAATCTTTACTGTTTTAAACTTGTTTTGGCAATTTCAAAAGAATTATCGGCTGAATTTCAAATGTAAAAATTTATTGATATGACCTATTTTCAATTAAAGCTTTGTGCAGACTAGCGCGACGCGACAGCGCGACGCGACAACGGTTATTGTTATACCGTGAAGTTTTCTTAGAAATTGTATTGTTCGAGTCGCGTCGCGCCGTCGCACAGTGGTCTGAAAATCAAGCTCCATACTCATAGAAACTTAACGTCAGAAATTAATAAATAAAAATATGTTTTGTGTTTAATATACCTCCCTTTGTTTTACTAATATAGTATGAAGGGTATGAGTAGCTCCATGCGTGAGAAAATTTTTTTTTTCTTTTTTTTTGTATGGAATAAAACACTTAAAGTGCTTTTTTTCAAAACTGAATAGAACTGATGGGCTAGTATTCACATGAGCTATTGCACCATACACGGCGATCAAGATGACATACAATTCTTGAGCCTTTCGGTGCCGCTTTGCATGTAGCAAGCTTTGGAAATTTTGAATTTACAGTCGGTGATCTTTCAAATCTTTGATGGTATTTTGTGAAGCTACATATTGCTTTGAATATGAAAATAGTATGTAAACTAATACTCATGCAAGAAGAGACAAACATACACACACACACACCCTCACACACTCACAAACTTTCGCCTTTATAATCTTAGTGTGATTATAAAGGCGAAACTTTGTGTGTGTGTGTGTATGTTTGTCTCTTCTTCACGCTCAAACAGCTGAACGGATTTGGATGAAATTTAGCACACATAATAGTTTATAACCGGGAATAACACATAGGTAATATATTTAACAACACACAGGTATATAATTAAATGAAGTAACCAACCACATAACTGATATTGTCGTTAGTTAATAACCTGCTAATGACTTTTATAATGAAAATATTAGAAAACGATGTAGATTATTTACATTTTACTACAAAATTAATTTCACGAAATAACTCATTTGTTAATCACCGTCATTATTGTTGAATTTTAATTTAATAAGCATTATGGGACAGCGAGTGTTAATGAGGGTAGTTATAATATAAATAGGACATTTAAACTAACTTCACTCAGTAGCTCTTTGCACTTGTGCTTTACTATACTTATTACGTTCGATTTGTTTTCGTGTTATGATGGAAGCTTTTAGTACCAATTTGGATATTTTTATGTTTGTGGCTAACAATAGCTGTTTCTCACAGCCCAGTGTATTATATGAAGTTTTTGTCAATGCCGTTGATTTGTCAGAAATCGAAAATAAAGAATTGAAACAATTCTGTCAGACTCGTGTGCGTTCGTTGAGGAACAAATGGATCTCGTGTAATCGCACGAGACATACTTTCATAAAAAAGTATGAGACATGGCTGCAAGAAGACATAAAATGGCCTGAGTTCATGAAGGACAAGATGACACCTTGTTTAATGTTAGAAGAGCAGCAACCATGTTCCAGTTTTGACTTCGGTGTAAATGAGGGTGCATCAACATCATACAAACCGGAGACGTACAGTGTTGGAACATCAACTGTTGTGAGTCCAAGAAAAGTGTTCTCGGAGCTAAGCCCGCTACAGAAGAGAAGAAGAGTGAAAGAGCTCCTCACGCATAGCACTGAAAGCCTTGCTTATGCAACTGGTTTAAGTGCAGATAACAAAAATGTAGCAGATATAATAAAATTGATCACAGAGCATCCCGAAGAGGCTACAAAGATAAAGGATTTGTTGAAGTCCAAGAAAGCTATGCCCATATATTCCGCTGATAAAGCTTTAGGAATTCTGACTTCATTGAAGCTTTCAAAATGGCAGTATACAATATTAAGAGCTTGTGCAAAAGAAGAAGGAATACTACTATATCCTTCATATACTGCTATCTTAGAGGCGAAAAAGGACTGTTACCCACCAAAAGACACCATAGAAATTACCGAAAGAGGGGTAAAAGTAAAGCTTCAAGCGATTTTGGACAAAACTGTTGCTAGATTTGGGAAATTCCTACGTTTGGAATCTTCGCTAGATGGCAAAGAGCTAACATTGATATGCAAGTGGGGCTTTGACGGTGCTTCAGGGCAAAGTTTGTACAAACAAACTATGGCGGGTGAAGATGATTCAAGCAATTTTATGTGTTCTTTTGTGCCTCTGCGCTTAGTTTGTGGTGAAGAAAAGTTATGGGAGAATCCAAAGCCATCTTCCACAATGTTCTGCAGACCGCTCTATTTTAAATTTGCAAATGAAAACAAATTAAATATTAAGGAAGAACAGGCTTTGATTGAAGCTGAGATTGCAGCACTGGAGCCGTCTATTATGGGAATTCATACTGTTAAGCACTCAATGCTTATGACCATGATAGATGGTAAAATCACTTCGCAACTGTCAAATACTTCAACGCAGACTTGTGACATCTGTAAAGCTACCCCTTCGGAAATGAATAAGTTAGAGAAGATCTCAGAGTAAGTTTTGAATAATTTGTTATATTTCAGATTACCGTAATGCTGTGTATCTTTTTATTAATTAATTCACTTTCTTTCCAGAAAACCTGTTTCAACAGATATATATCAGTATGGTTTGTCTACACTTCATGCTTGGATTAGATGTATGGAGTGCCTACTCCATATTTCGTATAGACTAGACTTCAAAACATGGCAAGCCAGAGATGCAGACAGCAAAGAGTCATTGAAGAGTAGAAAAAAAACTATACAGCAGAAGTTTCGTGATGAAATGGGCCTCCTAGTAGACATCGTTAAACAAGGTGAGTTATGATAACAGTCGTTGTTCTTAAATCTTATTTTTTCAAATAACGTTAGTTCTATTTATTCTTTACAAAGTTGTGGATTAGTTTTGATTCATTTATAATTTTCAGGTTCCGAAACCACAAACGATGGAAACACAGCGAGGAAATTTTTTGGTAATCCTGCCAATACTGCAGCTATTACAGGCTTGGATCCTAGTTTGATCCAAAGATTTGCAACACTTTTGCGTGTGATGGCCTGTGGGGAGCCCATAAATGTTGAGGCGTTTAAAAACTTTGCGCGCCAAACAGCAGAATTATATGTGGAGCTCTATGGCTGGTATTACATGCCTTCGAGTGTCCACAAACTTTTACTGCACGGTGCTGAAGTTATTAAACACTTCAATATTATGCCCATTGGCAAATTATCTGAAGAGGCATCGGAAGCCAGAAACAAAGACTTCAAGAAAATCCGAGAACAGCATTCGCGCAAATTTTGTCGAAAAGCGACAAACGAAGACATTTTCAATGGTCTCCTTGTCTCGTCAGATCCCTACCTGTCCAGCATAAGACCTGTGCTGAGAAAATCAGTAAATACACCTATTACTGATGATATGAAATCTCTTCTTATTGGTGACGATGCAGATCTAGACAAAGAGAATGTTGAATTTATTGATATTAACGCGTCAATGCTGGACTCGGATTTAGAGGACTGACGACAGCAAAGATACTCTCTGCTAATCGTTTTTGTATAAGTAGTTATAGCAAATAATTATAATAAAATAATAATAAGAATATAATTAAATTAATTAATATAATTAATTAGTAATATAATTAAACAGTAATATTTAATATATCATAGTTATAGGAGCTGTAAATAGTTGTTGTAGTCTTAAATTGACAATTTTGACGTTACTTTTATTGTTATTGCCTTTCTTGCACATAATTTTTGTTGTAATGTATTAGTATTAACTATTTCATTAACAGCTCCCCCAAACGTATTATACATTAACTATTTAATACATGTTTTTATCTTTCTTCACTTTTAACCATATATTTAAAAATAAAAATATCCTTAGTACATATTTATTCCTTACTAGCTGCACCCCGCGGTTTCACCCGCATAAGTCTCGATTCCGTGGGAATATCGAGATAAATAGTAACCTATGTGTTATTCCCGGTTATAAACTATTATGTGTGCTAAATTTCATCCAAATCCGTTCAGCTGTTTGAGCGTGAAGAAGAGACAAACATACACACACACACACAAAGTTTCGCCTTTATAATCACACTAAGATTATAAAGGCGAAAGTTTGTGAGTGTGTGAGGGTGTGTGTGTGTGTGTATGTTTGTCTCTTCTTGCATGAGTATTAGTTTACATACAATTTTCATATTCAAAGCAATATGTAACTTCACAAAATACCATCAAAGATTTGAAAGATCACCAACTGTAAATTCAAAATTTCCAAAGCTTGCTACATGCAAAGCGGCACCGAAAGGCACAAGAATTGTATGTCATCTTGATCGCCGTGTATGGTGCAATAGCTCATGTGAATACCAGCCTATCAGTTCTATTCAGTTTTGAAAAAAAGCACTTTAAGTGTTTCATTCCATACAAAAAAAATTAAAATATTTTTTTTCTCACGCATGGAGCTACTCATACCCTTCATACTATATTAGTAAAACATAGGGAGGTATACTAAACACAAAACATATTTTTATTTATTAATTTCTGACATTAAGTTTCTATGAGTATGGAGCTTGATTTTCAGACCACTGTGCGTCGCGTCGCGCTGGTCTGAACGAGCCTTTAAGCTTTCTCCTATTTATCATCATAAGCCTCATAAGTTCAAAACTAACATTATGTTCATAAGAAATCTTACAATGTCGTAAAACAACGTCGGAGTGTTCATTAAATTCATTCAGATCACAATCACACCAGTATTAATGGCGATAAAAACAAACATGTGATATTATAGAAAGAGAGAGCCCTATGCTGGAAATAATGTGGGAGATAAGGACGGAGATATCAAAGTAGTGGGCAGGTGCGTTCAAAGGAATAAAACCAGACAGAAAAATGCGAATAAGTGAACATATTTTAACTTAATTCTGTCGGACTTGTACTGCCAACCGCTGATCCGGAATCTCAATAGGATCAATGAAAACGTGTCCGCTTTTACTATTTTCTTTTCTAAAATAAAAAAAGGTTTTTTTTTGTTTCGTAAATACTGACTTAGTCAATTTGATAGAAGTTACACAATAAAAAATAAAAAATGATGTTCAGCAAATCATGACAAAATAGAAAAACATGTTTCCAATCAATTCTTCCATAAATAATAATAGAGCCACAACACCATTTTTGTCGTCGGCTTGCGTTTATAAATTAATTAAATAGCGACGTCCATTACAGTCCATAAACTAAGAAGGTATTTAAAACTTATCCGTGCCATTGTAAGCTCTAGTCTCTTTGGCAAAAAGAAAAAAAAAAACAATTTACGTTGCAAAACGGGGCCTAAAAGAAGCGGGCGGTTTGCCTTGAGCCGGTATGAGGGCAGCTGCAATTCTATAAGGGGCTCTATTTCTGAAACAACTTTTTGTACTTATTTTATTTTATCTACCGGTTTCATTGTAATGTTACAGGAGTCAGGAGTACGCGCGAAATCTTGTGACGCTGCTGTTTTTGAAATAAGAATTCTTATTTTGAACGCGTTTTACTAAAATAGGTAATGTCACATAGTTTATGGTTCGTTCTCTAGATTGCTCAAGTATCAATCAAGTATGGACCATAGAATTGAATGCAATCTGATAATTTTGAATCGAGATGTGGTTATTTTTAATCGCCTATAGCAAGCAGACAGGCTTTTGTAGTTTGAAAACAATTGCGATGACCATAAATTAGGTACAACAGTTAGCAGCCCTTATAGGCTAGGATGTCCGTACTCAACAACGACCTGAAGAAACGTTTAGAAAAGAACGACAAGGAGGCCCGACCCTAAATGAAATGGGATAAGGTTAGAAAGAGGCAAAGAGAGAGTACATCTTGATACCGTCATCAACTATCTTTTAAACTCATCTATGACACCAGCACTCTACGTCACCCAGTTCAAGCAGAGGAAAAGGAAACCAATCAAACAGCCTAATGAAAAAAAAGAGCTCAAATCCGCAAATCACATTTAATAAGCCGCTTAATCGTTTAACAAACACGGCTTGGACCGGTACCGGCTAACCGTTCAATTAGCGACAGAGCGGGCAATTAGACCCGCCGCACACTGCACCACAAAAAGCGGCGGACGACGGCGACGGCCGCCCGACACTTGCAAGCGATTAGCAACCTAGTACTGCTAGTATACGTATTACGACAGACGATTTTAAGATTGAGCTTGTTGCTGCAATACGACACTTGAATATACAATTCATGGTTCTGTGAGAAGGGGTTGGTTGAAAGGAGAAAGATTGAGGACTGTCGACTGTGTGCGACTGATTTACAATATCGTAAACAAAAGATTCAATGTTGGTGTCGTGACGCAAAATCTGTTTGTGAAATCATTATTCTGAAACAAAAAAGTTCTTTTGTTGGGAGATCGCTAAAATTAAAACAGTAAAAGGCGCTTTTCTTGCACAATTTCATCAACAGGTTTCTTATATAAACGAGGGAGTATGGTTCATTTCCACTCCCTTGTTGCTATTTATAAGATGTTTCATGTTTCCAAACTTGGAGAAGTCAGTTAAAATCTAAACTTTACCGACCCTGGATGTTTGTTTGCACAATGCTGGCATAGAATGTACAATACTATTTTAAAGTCTCCATTGAACCTCTAGCGGATTCTATCATTAATATTTAAGTAGCTAATCTTAGCTGTGCTTGGAGTTGGAGGTGCTTTTATTATGTTTTAAACACAATATTGTACTCTTCGTTTTAAAATAGCTTTGTACAGTCATGGGTTGATTGGTACGTTTATTTGAGGAAAATTGTAACGAAGTTGTAAACAGAGCAACAGTTTATTATAGTCACAGTGTATTTAACTATTTAGGTACTCTTGAGCTGTGGCGGCCCAGTGATATCAGCCCCGACTTATGAATTGTAGTAACTCACTACCTGCGTGTCTGGACAGGCACTTTGTGTATTTAATTTCATCACCACTGCTCTCAAAACGGTGAAGGAAAACATCGTGAGGAAACCGGCATGTCGTAGAACCAAAAATTCGATGACATGTGACATCTACCAACCTGCACTGGCCCGGCACCCTCTCACAGAGAGGCCTGCGTCCCAGTACGAACATTAAAGGCTGATTATATATCTATTTAAGCCCACCACAGACGGAGCTATAATATATAAGTATTTCTAGTACGCATCAAAAACTACTTACGTAAAAAAAGCAAAAGCAAAGTATATTAATATACAGGGTGTTCGGCAGACGGTTGAACATACGAAAATGGCGGATCCGTGGGTCAGTCTGCTACGTGTTTAGGCCCAAGACCTAGGGGAGACGGATTTTTTTAAATGATTGTTTAAAATTTTATAGGAAATTCGTCGTTGCTCAAACTTCAAACGTCAATAATTTCATTAAAAAATTTAAAAAACCGGCAATATTTTATTAGTATTTTTTTATATATTTATATTTTTCTATAATAATTGTAGAATCTAACATGTAAAAAAAAATTGGCTTGTATTATATTAATCAATTTCACTTTTCGCAAATGTAGAGTTCCGTGAAAAAAGGCCCAGACAGTTAAAATTGGCGAATTATTCTAGTTGTTTAAAAATAAATTATGAATATTGCATACCGTTAGAACGGGGAATAAAGCAAATATATTTTCCTAAAATTAGAACTGCTCTATCACTATTAGTTGTTTTTTTAACGCAGTTCAAAGTCGGGCTGTTGGTATTTTTTAAAATAAAAATGTAGTTTAAGTCGTATTTAATTTTCTAGCAATCATCTGCGTCAATTACGAATTTTAGAAGATTCTGCAGTTACTTTAGATGAAAATAAAAATATAATGTTGCCAGTCTTGTTATTGGGCGTAAACACGTAGCAGACCCTACGGATCCGCCATATTCGTATGTTCAACCGTTAGCTACGTCTGTGACGGGCTTTAGGGTGCGTTTCCACTGAAGCGGAGACGTACGGAGCTGAGCGCAGACGTGCAGGAATCGTCCAATCACAGACGAGACGAGAGACGCGATGAAGATTTCAACCATTGTGATTGCACGTCTCCGCTCAGCTTCGCTCGTCTCCGCTTCAGTGGAAACGCACCCTTACTCTTGTATTCTCCTTTTCTAAAACTGTGGTTTGTATAACGAAATCTAAAGCACAATAGGTAGTTCGCACAATGCTAAGCCTCAGGCTATACTTGTATGTGCATTGTACACTAGACATTTATTTGGATTGATTGAAGCAACTTGCGTGACTCTTGCGTCATCTTTGTAACATAAACATAAGATCTATAATAGCTAGCTAAGCAGCTGTCTCTAAAATGTATCGTTACAATACAATATGCGATAGAATTGATTGCTTTCATTTAATAACAAGTCGTGCCTACATAGCCCCAGGCTGTGTAGACAGGACTTGACAGGCGTTCCCCTCTGCCTAAATTATATAACCGAGTTGCATATAATCCTAGGGTTTATGAATAGCTGAATTTTGCCAGATCTCGATAAGTAATCTGTCAGGTGACGATGTATTTAGATATATACTCGTAGATAGAATACTCACGCAGCAAAAAGCAGCCCCAAAGTTGACTTGGAAACATTGAAAAATCATGATTTTTCATTTTTCGTTGTATGTTTTTATATGCTAACTAATTCTGTGGTAGATCTAACAAGCCAAAAAGCGCGGCTTACCCTAATAAAATCATAACATTTTAAATTCGTCACGCATTGTGCTAGCTTGCCAGATATAAGTAAAGATATTCCTGACCTATTTAATTTTCCGTGCAGCTCGTGAATTTAACGTCTTCATATATTAAATCATTGCGTTGCGTTAACTTCCCGAAGATTCCTCAAATTGTTGCTTTATCCTTGAAACGCTAAACAAAGTTTTAACGTTCAGCAAACTATCTACGGCATCTGAAGTATTAAACAGTCGATGATCAAAGAACCTCCAGAGTCCAAACGCATGCAAAGCAGCTGCATAGTTTAAATCTTCACTTATACGTTCTTTGATATCAATTTGGAAAGTAAACCTATTTGGGTTCATCGAAGATAATTTATTAAGAGATTTAATGCTCCCGAAAACACAGGGTTTCTTGTTTACTTATAAGTTTTTACATTAATCCCTGTTAGAGGAGGTATTGGGTATCAGAAAATGATTTCTGGAAGAAATAATATCCGACAGAATACCCGCTTCGTAAATAAACTCTTCCAAACCCCTGATTCGAACTTTCAGACAGATTAATAAGCCAGACGTACGATGTAATCTACGAGCGATTGAATGAACAAGATTAACCGAACGAACGGTAGCGGTATGATCGCGTACTCACAACCAGCGTTTTAGAAAATGATCCCGACTCAGCTCGGGCTCCTCGGGTCTCGGATAGAGGCATAATTTTTCAAACGCGAATTCGTAACGGTCGCGCAGTAGCGTAATGTGCGGACCACCGAGGTTGATGGATGATGCCACCGTGGCAAATGCTACGATCTATTGTATAATTGACGCTTGCGTGGAACGCACACTTTAAATAAACGTAATAGACGCAAATTATGCAAGTTGTATTTTAGATGCGATGACTAGTCTTTGTGTACTGTACACACAAGAAACTTTTAAAGATGTTACGTGGGTTTTAGCATCTAAGAAGGTTGACCTTAATTGGTTTTTGCTCCGAGATGTTGAGTTTTTACTTTATAGGTTTTTTTATTAACTTATCAAAACACGAGAAGTGCTATTATTCAACGTTTACTTGTTAATACGAAGATACTTAATCATAAAAAAAACTAACAGCAGTTGTAGTCGTAAAAGGTTTTCAAAGGAACTTATCGTTGGAAAATAGCTTTGCGTGCCCGACCAGACGCATTCCTTTATGATAAACCTAAAATAAATAATAGCACTGTGGATGACCGTAACTATGTACTCTCAAATCGATATCAATAAAATTTTAAACTGGCCCACAGAAAATACCGAGCGCTATTCGAATTTTGAATTGGTCATTCGATATGATTTGAATTTAGAACCGTGCCGCGGAGTTTATTCACACTAGTCAGATCGACCGTGAAATGAAAACAATCTAGGTATCGCCAACGTTCCGTTCCGGTGCAGTAGTTGTATTATGTAAAAAAAACTCGAGTGCTGTAAATGGCGGGCAAGCTTTTGGTTAAGTAAATCCAGTTTTTATGCATTAGAATATTTTATCACCTTTGTATGCGGTCTATGCGGATGCGATTTGCCAAATAAAGCGCCAAAATCAATAATCACTAGAAATAATTGAATTAAATGCAATAAGCCTCTTAATTGGCCGTTTATTCAACGTTTTGTTGATACACAGAAGAACTAAAATATTTCCATTAAGGATTTTGGATAATTGCTGCGGGCGCTATATAGTTTCGGTTGACGGCCCGTGGGAATAACGTTTCTATAGAGCGAGGGCAGTCGTTAGAAAAAACCAATTACCTCGTACAAAAGTCAACATAATAACGTCATCGAGTGATTGCCCGTCACTAGGAATCAATCTTGTAAACAATTAATGAAACCAGTTAGGAAAACGTATCAATGAATGATATTATTTATCGCACGAGTTTGGGCGTCGTGTTTGTCAAATAACTGTTATAAAATATTTTAATAAGAAATATGAAATGTGTTTGGCAGTTCTTCTTGTAAAAGCGACTAGTGTGTCGCGTTTTATTAGTTTTACTTTTAGAAAGTTTTTATTAGTGAACACTTTTCAGTTTGGCTTGGCGTAGGTTTTTAATGGGAAAAGCTGAACATTTATAAAGCGTGTTTCATTTTCTTTAAATCAGGATTATTTTATAGATTCAATTAAATATGCATTAAAAAAGTATGAAGTCGAACGTATGCGGAGTCGTAATAATAAGTATTTAAAGTAGGTACCAACCTAAATGGTCCATTACTACCATTTGGTAAATTTATGAATCCGACTCTTGTCTCAACAAAGAAAAATCTTCCCTCACAAAGTCACAACTACGATGTAAAGAGTAGGTACAGACGGCCAATTTAAAAAGGGAGAGGTAAATAAATGGATTTAGAATTTTTGATCGAAAATTCGAAACACCGACATCGTAACTTTTCTTTTATTTTTGTATATTGCCACCTGGTACGTATTTTCTTAACATTTATGTAATTTTTTATTATTTAATCGTGCTTTTGTATGTATGTTGTGCACTTGTGCTATGTCTTTTGTATGCACCAAATAAATAAATGATTTATCCATCATCAAAAACTGTCTCAATCAAAAATATTGGAAGTACCCATCAGTAAGTACAATCACGGTTATTTCAATGGGATTTCAGTCGGTTGGGGTCAAGCCGCAATGTGAACGACCGCAGCCAATTGTGTGGCAATCGTATAATCATTCAGAATAATGAATACTTAGTGAAAAACAACCATTATAATAACAATGTTGCCAGTTTATGTTTGTTATTAATCCGTTTAATCCGTTTTTTCTACGCTATATTTTATTCAAATTATTTACGTAAGTATTACACATCCGTGCTATTTATGCATCATAAATAGTACACGTAAACGGACAAATGAATATAATTCTGTAACATATTTTTCTCACTAAACTTTACGCGGCGACTTTTTCATTTTTCGACTTGACAATTAGGATTTTCACACATCCGGCTCGTTAGCAAGAGCGTGTTGTTTGCTAAGTTCCAATTGAATACTCGTGCTTGTCATAAGATGAAAATTGAATGTCTATTTATAGAATAAAGCGCATAATATAATGGAGTTCATTGTAAAAAGTTACACGGTTGACGCACGAGTGTGTATCCAAACGTGGAATAGCAAAAAGTGTGTAGGTACGCGGATTCGCGAGGTCAACGCCCTCGAATTGGTTAGACACGACTACACGCCGCGTTGTTTTTTTATCGCGACTTTTTGTCGTTCTCGCGTGCGTTACCCTCACATCACTGTTTGTAATAGGTCTTTCCTGTACTTTCTGATTGAAGAGTCGCGCGCCTCTGTGAATGCGTTAAATAAACTTCGTAGGCAGAACTATTAATACATTAGTTGAGTCTCCGCCAGATTACTAGACACGTGGTAGGAGCTCAATGAGAAACAACAACGACTGGACAAAGCATTAAATTTACATCATTAGCCGTTTAAAAACAGTTCTTGTCGAGAATATTACAATTTTCCAACTAACTTCCTATGTTTTATGTACCTATAGTTAGTGCACTTTTACGTAGCACAAGAAATATTTTTTTCATGAAATATGCTTAATCGAATTTAAGCATGTGAATCAATACCAAATACAGGTTCAGTCGGTCGATTCTGTAAAAATATCAACGTGAAACTTAGGTGAAGTGAGCTGTCAATAGTGTTAATCCCTAGCATCCTGCCGGTCGATTTGTGACAGTGACAGCTCACTTCACCTAAGTTTCACGTTGATATTTTTACAGAATCGACCGACTGGTTTCTATTTCAGGGCGGGTAGGTAGGTAGAGTTATTGTAAAAACTCATAAGTTTATAACACATTTCACTATACTGTTGAAGTAGTCATTAAGTTGTGTTAGTATTTATCCACCTTAAATCCGTAAATATTGTAAATATCAGCTCTAGTAGGTATATCGCAACAAAAACTCAATTCAACTGACACAAATCACAATAACATTATAAATGTCAGCACTAATCTTACAGACGAGTCTAAACAACTTGTATTTCTATCAACGTCTATTGTTTGGGTTATAAATACTTACAAGGAATAATAAATAACAAATAGGTACATAAGTGATATAAAACATATACGAGTGTTCATACATCCAGATGTCATATTTACAAATCGGCGCTGCAGTAAAAACAATTCCGATGATCGCGTTTCGCGGAAAACGTTAATAAAAGTCGTTCGGCGAAGCGAAACGTTCCTATCCTAGTGTGGCCCATACCTATTTCGATTTGCCTCGTAGTGCCGCGTCGTACACTATATACGTCGGAGGCGGCATTAACTTGGACACTACGCCGACTTCATTGTGGCGGCGGGCGAAGCGTTAATTTGCATTTATCACTCCAAGATATAATAAACGTGTTGTGTTGTAGAAAAAACTGTAGTGTATTTATTATATTTGATTAACATTTTATTCGTTTTGTATTGCATGGGTTCGTATTTGTCATCTTTACAGCACCTACGTTATACAATTATTAGGTAATAGGCCCATGTGTGGATATAAGAAGGTTGAAAGTCAACGTTGTTATTAATTTATTAAGAAAATAAATTCAAATACGTGTACCTGTCCTGCGTTTGTTTTTACGGTAACCTATTACCTAATACTCAATTAAAAGTGTAATACCCAGCCACATAATTGACACACAAATGACGCATTTCAGCACTACCACTTTTATGAGACCATAAAATCAATAACACCTAACAAAAACAAATTCAATCGAAAGCCAATTTACAAAAAAATATACCAATAGTGTTGTAACAATGTCACGAAAACGTTTATTTATTCAGAAAGGTACAGAACGTACAAATATAAGAGGCGCGCATCGTAAAGCGTAGTGCACATAAATAAAGCAAATTGTATACGCTGTGCTCACCCCTGCGACCTTGAGCGGGTAGGGTTGGTCCCCTCCGATGCACGAACCGATTCATCGAGTGGTTATTATCGTGCAGTAAACACTGTACATAGTTAATGGTTTTATAACTGTAGCCACCTACATCACTATCAACCGCTTTGCCCGCTTTTGTCACGAAGAAAAGACTTGTATCCGAAATATTCGACACCAAACTAATGTATGTGGTTTAAGAATGGATATTATTATACAAAAATTATATTATCAAAGATAATAAGTAAATATGAGATTACATTTGTATGATATTTAAAAGATAAGATAATTTTCTTTTGAAGGTATTAGGCTGGTGATTAACAAATCTAAGTTTCATTATCCTGAGGATTATTAAGGTGAGTCCGCGGTAGCAGCCCGCGAAATTTAAATTTTCTTACGTTTTTTTGCGTTTTGCAGTTCAAGAACTTTCTTGTGGAAAAGTTCATATGTAACAAATCTAACTTAGAGATATATATTAATGATTCCAATTATTATAATTGTGTAAATACATACCTGTTACAGTCGCGAATCATATTTTGATCAAGATACAACGTGACACTGACCTGCAAATTGCAAAAAACGTAAGAAAATTTGAATTTCGCGGGCTGCAGCTGCGGATGGAGTCTTGAATGGAGCAGAAGGCGCTATTTTCGGGTACATATTCAGGTACTCGTAGTCATTCAATTTGCAAACGATGTAAAAGGGAGATAGTTCCAAACAATGGTAGTTAGACACTAAAAGCCATTATAATATTTAGTCAATAACAATATCCGGATCCAATCAGACACTTAGCACAGACTGACGAGTACGATCACGGAACGCTTTTATCGACGGCGACGTGGGTAGGACGGAACAGCGACAGTGACATAATTACAGCTAAGTAACGTTTGACATCTGCACTGAACCGCCTATCTCCAGCCATCAATTGAGCTTTGACAGAAATTAACGTCATTTGAAATCCTGTCATAAAAACTCCTCAATGGCACTAACGGGGTTTTAGTTTTCACATTATGATCAGAGAAGCGATTAATGTTTCACACACCATAAATGAGACACGTATTTTATTGTTCATAAATGATTCAAACGTGCATTGAGCATATTTCATTGAAATTGAGCATTTCACACCAACAAGTGGTTTCTCGTGGGAATTTTAGTTTTGGTTCAGTAAATCAAAAACTAAAGTATGATTTAAACGCGAAAAAGAGCTTTACGTATCGAATTTCAAATAGACCCAATTTAGCATTCAGTTAAGTTAAAATATCATTCTAAATCCAATATTCATGAGCTAGATACTTAAATCAAAAAGCGAAATGTTTCAACGACAAAGACTGAACAAAGAAAGGACTAGACCGTCTGAGTATAACATTACCATAAAATCTAGAATAAGGCGTGTTGTCTACGCCCCGTTCTAAATATAGGGGAAGGTTGCGATCATTGAACCAGCTCTTTCATTGGACCACCAACGTATTTCCAAAACTGTGCATGATACCTGTACCTAAACTAGTCGAAACGAGTCCTTAGCGGCTCAGTTGCACCCCCCTCTTACCTCAGTGACGCTGCGGCACGTGGCGAGGAAGGACGCGCGTTGTTGTGTTTGCGGCGGTCAAAATCTAATAATTTCACTCAGGATAATTTGACGTAAGTATAATTGCATCCATATTTATCTTCAGGCAATGTTATGACATATTAGAGAATTTAATTGTGATTCCAAGAGTGTTATTCAATTTTGTTTTATCGTGATCATGTATATTTTAGTTAGTTTTTTCTTAACGAGTACCTTGTTGCCATCATTGGACTCCAAGAGAGATCCACCATTGGACCGGTCCAATCATAGCAACTTTTTTACTGTTATTTTCTGGTCATAATTATGGGAATAGATTTCGATTATTTAACTTTCTGGAAATAAATCATAGAAAAATCACTGTAAATTTGAAATTCCAGAATGTCGCTAAACAAAAGGAAGTACTTCGCATGGAATGAAACGAGTATGAACCTTGCCTTAGAATCAGTAAGGAAACAACGAGTGGGCTTAAATGAAGCAAGCAGAATATACGGAGTCCCGAAAGCGACTCTGAAACGGAGGTTAGATGGTGTAAACCAAAAGGCCAAAGAACACGTCCAAATACCAGGTTCCGAAAGTGACCTCCCTCCAGAATTAGAAGATGAGCTGTGTAAACACGTGCTTGAGATGGAAGGTTGCTTGTATGGCATTACTCCTACAGATATTAGACGACTGGCATTTGAGTTAGCGGAGAAAAATAAAATAAAGCATCGTTTTAACAAAAATAAACAATCTGCGGGAAAAAAATGGTACTACGCGTTTATGAAGCGACATCCCAATTTAAGTTTACGACAACCAAGAGCAACATCCATGAGCAGGGCTACAGGATTCAATAAGCCAGCTGTTGATGATTTTTTTAACAAATTAGAAGCAGTCTTAGACAAACATGACATAAAAGATGCGCAGCGGATATATAATATGGATGAGACAGGCTTGTCAACTGTGCAGAAAAAGACTAGAAAAGTACTGGCGTTAAAAGGTAAACGCCAAGTTGGAGCCATTACTAGTGGAGAACGTGGTGTAACAACAACAGCCGTATGTTGCGCTAATGCTGCTGGAAATTTCGTACCGCCACTCATAATTTTCAAACGCAAACGCGCTAAAGACGAACTGAGGGATGGGGCACCACCTGGCACCATATTTGCTTTCAATCCAGACAGTGGATATATAAACAAAGAGATT
This sequence comes from Agrochola circellaris, assembly GCA_914767755.1. Taxonomy (NCBI): domain Eukaryota; kingdom Metazoa; phylum Arthropoda; class Insecta; order Lepidoptera; family Noctuidae; genus Agrochola; species Agrochola circellaris. The sequence goes on from OU611853.1 coordinate 9,144,116, forward strand.
TTTAATCTGTGGTTGCAACATTTTGTTGAGACTGTGAAGCCAACACCAGAAAAAAAGGTTTTGCTTCTGATGGATGGCCACGCTAGCCATACTAAAAACCTAGAGGCTATAAATTATGCAAGAAGACATGGCGTAGTTATGTTTTCGTTTCCAGCACACACAACGCACCGGCTGCAACCCCTTGATGTGTCATTCTTCAAACCGTTGAGTCTTTATTACATAGACGAAACTGAAAAATGGCTCCGGCTAAATCCTGGAAGAACTGTGACTGTCTTCCAAGTGTCTATGCTCTTCGGAAAGGCCTATTTTCGAGCTGCTTCCGTAGGCACGGCTGCGAATGGATTTCTGAAAACAGGCATTTACCCTCTCAACAAAGATGTGTTTGCAGACTATGAATTTATAGAAGCAGCCGAACAAGAAAACGCAGAAGATTATTTTGGAACGGTGTTGCATGTCCAAGATCCGATAGACCCATTGTCTGTAAATGCATCATCACAAGAAGAATCTATAGTCCCAATCATAGAAGAACCAATGCCCCATGCAGAGCCGCTACCTACAAAATCGACTGATTACTCACCTAGAGATGCAGAGGTGAGCAACGTAAATGTTGGATCTCCAGCTTCAGCACCAATTCAAATAAGGCGAAGTGACAATGTCCAAACGCCTATAGTGGAGAGTAATTCTACCAACTTTGAATTCCACATTCCACAAATATCTCCTGGAGCCAAGAAGATAGCACAGGAATTACGAAAAAGAAGTCGAAAAGCCCAAAGTAGCATAGAATTGACTTCGTCGCCGTACAAAACTGCCCTAGATGAGACTGCAAAGGTTCCAAAGCAGAAGAAGCCAAAACTGTCCACAAAAGAACCTCAACCATCAACCAGTAAGCAAGCTAACGAGAATATAGAAAAATGGTTTTGCAAAATCTGCTTAAAATGTGAAATAGAAGACATGATTCAATGTATGATCTGTAAAGCCTGGGTACATGTTGATTGTGCTTGTGTTAAGAAACATATAAAAAAGTATCTGTGCCCTCATTGCACATCATAGACATCACTTACAATAATGATTGAAATCTATTGTGCCTTTATAAAATGTGATTTTTATAACCTGTTGATCTTGTTTTATGTGACGTAAGTGACTATATTACCTCAAAGAGTTAGCAGTAGCTACAAATTTAAGACTTTATCTAGATCTTTATAAAAGTTTTGTTGATTTCATTTTCTTTTTTTATAAGATTTAATTTTTAATACTTGTTAACTTGCTATTACTTATATACTACAAGTGACCTTAGATTTTTAATAAGTTGATTTTTATATTTGTTAAATTAATATTAAGCAGAAAATATGATTTATTCACTCTTAATGTTACTTTTATTTAGATTGTTTCTTAATTTTGATGACGCGTTGATCTCATTATGTGCCAAAGTTAAAATTTAATTACTAATTAAGTATTATAAGACTGTAGTTTGTTTGTTTGTCGTATGTGTATGAGTATTGTTTGTCTCTTTTCGGTTGTCATAGTTGTGTAATATTGTTAATTATAATAAGTTGCCTCGATTGGACCTTTAGAACAAATTTCTCGAAGTCCAATGGTGGCAACCTGGTGGTCCATTGAAAGTGCCTATGGTCCAAAGAAGGCGACAGCCCAAGATTTTGTTTTCTTCGTATAAATTAAAAAGTATAAGCCTGAATTGTTAGTGCGTTTGATTATTATAAATAAAGGTTCTACGGAATAAAAATAATGAACTGCTTTCATTTTAATACTAACACTGTTTGACATATGAAGTCGTAAAGTTAAGTGGTCCATTCATAGCAACCTTCCCCTAATCGCCTAAAAAGGGAAGTGTGTCGATGTCCTGAATGGAACTGGGTGGTGACGGTGGTGTAGGCAGAATATTGACAATGGGCTTGTCAACAGCGGGCAGTCGGCTAGTCGCGTCTGTGCGCAAAATGAGCACCCTGGGGCGCCGGCGACCCGCTCTATATCCCATGCTTAGGGTCACCAGGACTGTCTACGAATATAATATGCTTTTAGTGCATAGCACACTTTGTCAATGTGGTTGAGAACTTGGGACAACCAACCACATAAACGAAGTGACACTATTGGAAATATGCTTGAATTGGGAAATCTGTACTCTCAGCTAGTTTGAATATAAGGAATATGGGCAATATTATGTAATGTAAAACACCGCAAATTACCGATGTTAACCCAAAAAAATATCAACACGTATCAATTGTGAACTGGTTTTTAGAGTATTCCTACCTAATCTACTTTTGAATTTGCAAAAACATAATCAAAGTATATATACCAACGAATAAAAATTGATAATAGGTACCTACTATGAATATTGTTTATCCACAACCGTCACTAAAGTGTGGGTTTCCTAAAAAAATACATAATTTAAACCATTCGAGTATACCGAACGACATAATAAAGAACTTAAAACTGCTATTTCATTGCGGTTTCAGTAAACATTTTCCTGTTCATATCGATACCTACCGTTTACACTAAAACTATTAGCTGTTCAGAGACTTCGATACGGTTTATAGAGTCGGGCGAATTTGCCGAATGGATATTTTCGGATATTCACCGAACGTTCACCTCGTCGTGCTAAAAACTAGGACGATGTCCGTACGATGGAGCGGATGGCAGCCCTAATTGCGACCAGACATTAGAGTGATCAGGGCGAAAGAGGCCGCCAGTAGTCTGTACATATTGAGAACGATACCTACTGCCTAAACAGACAATATGAACCACAACGCGCGATTTCTTTAGGGAAAACGGTTGTAATATTACTTTGTTCAGATGCCAATTCTCATAAATTATAGTTATGTTACTAAGCGCCTTCCGTATCAAAAGGATTGATTGCGTTCGCCACACTTTTTGCAGAGCATGAAAAATTTCGCACGCCAATAAAAACTGTACTTAATTGTATGTTTACAGTGAACGTGGTTATAATATAAATATGCCTTTCATCCTAAATTACTACACTTTTAATATATTGCGCGAAATAAATCAAGTGTTCAATTAGCATGTTGGCTTTGTGTTGTATGGAACATAAAATGGTTCGTTTCAAGGCCAGTGGGTGTTATGTACACTTGAGTAAACACCGTCTGCCGGAATCTTAATGAATAACAAATTATTACCTTCTGCGATGACGTGTTAAGTACCTCGTTATTGACCTATCGCTAAATAATGTGGAGCTTCAATTCAACGCATTTATGTTTCTACTTAATTTATTTGCCATTGTTTTCTATTTTAGGTAACTTTAGCATTAGCAGTCAACGGTTTATGAATAATAGGGAAATTGAGTTTAATTATGGTCGAATAATCTACCTACTATTTTAATGTGACTAATTAAAAAAACACGTTTCAAACACTCAAAACATTTACAAGAAAATACAAATATAATTTTATTAAATGTACATTTTTTTTCTTTCATGGCGCCACTATACGTAGTTTTATATCAGGATAAACAAATAAAAACTATAAAATTCGTCGTTTAGCAATATATAATCCGTGTTAAAATATTGTCATATTTTATGTTTGTTGACTCGGCTCAGTTTACATTGCCGCGGAACGGAAAGGAAGGGAATTTTTGGAACGAAATTGTACAAAAGCAAAGCAACGCATTGTATCGAGTTTGTACTTTACACAATTAACGTAAAGTTCTTTATGCTTTACACGATTTCGTGACAAAAATACGCTTCCATTGAGGTCCGCGGCAAAGTAGATTGAGCCTAACTGGCGAGTGATTTGCATGAACAAATCATTGACCTTGACTGTGGACATCATCGTTACTATAAAAAAAACCTCTTTGATACCGATGTGATAGTAAGGAAACTTGATTTTTTATTTGTCCATTAAGGGAACATGTTTTGGTGTCTTTTTATTAATTTTTAGTAGGGATTATCGAACTTAAATATACGATTTATGATCCTGGTAAAGATGTTATGGAATTCAAAGATTGTTCAACTAATCGAATCGAACTTCAATATATACTTATCAAAACGAATTAAAATCACTACATAACGTATTCAAGTTTAAAAATACACGCTATTTAAAACTTCACGCCCAAAGTTAAATTAAGCACTTATTAATTAACTAAGTAGGTACTTACAAAAATTAAGTGGCACAATAAAAATATAAAGCCTTACTTTAATTACCCTGTAATAATAACTCGCAAAAAGTACATAAAAATGTCGTAAAACTTTAATTTGGTAATACAAATACGAATAATAATATTAATAACTTCATTTTCATAAGTATCAGAAACTTTAAAATATATACTACCTTGTATAGCTGTTAAGGCAATTAGAAACTTCACAAGTCGGTTAAGAGATGAAAGATAAAAGAGTATGTAAAGTCATTGGCACATCGCGTCGTGCTGGCTAACACGACCCGAAACTGAGATAAAATCAAATGTTTGTAAAGTCGTCCGTCTCACTGTTCCAGTAACATCGTATTCCACTTAGTAGTTCCACTAGAACATTCTATTTCTATCCTAGGACCCAGGTTAATTCCTAATTTGATTGGACATTTTGGAACCGAGTGAATTGTCAGTTTGATTGGTCGCTCAAAAAGAACGAGAACGTATGCTACGCCGTAGCGGGTCTACGAGGTCTACGAGGTTGCCTGTAATATTCAGTAGGGTAGTTTTCGTTTTTTTTGGGGGTAGTTAAGCTGTTAAATAATTAAATGACAAGGATAACTTTAGTTCTAAAAGCCAGATAATTAAAACGAATGCATGAAATTGTTCGACGTAGATAACTGAACTGTCTTCGCACGTCATTTGATAAAATTAACGAAGTACATAATCCTTTTATTTATTTTTCACCTCAATCCTTTCCTATCCTGCCAGTCTCATCTGTTACAGTCTGACAATCCTATAAGTCAGTTAAGGTTAGTCTCCTTACTAATCCTGGATTTAAAAAAAGAACGTTGTAAAAACATTTTCCGTGTTGGTTTTCCCGCGCTGTTTCAGAATTCACCTCGGAAAATGGGTTACTAAGGTAGGTATTCTAAGGCGACATTTATTAGGGCGAATAAACTGTTACTACTTATTACAGCACCCGGTACTGAATTCTTGGGGTTTTGGCTCTAATTTAACTTCCATGGAAACGGCGGTTTAACTGATTTTGAGAAGGAACTCGGTGTGAAACTGCTTCTTAGATGCTTGCTCCTTTTAAAGGTTGACAATGTTTACTGGCGTTACGTAAAGGAGTTTCCGAGCTTTCCGTCTACCCACTACAGACAGGAAAGAATTATGATAATTTATATATTTCTATTTTGTACATACACATTAACTACATACATATTTTCATAAATAACATATCTCAAAGCAGTGACGCACGTGTCAAAATATATTAACATTCGTGTATCGTTTTGTTTTCTAGCAAAATGTTCATTATTAACTGGCTCTATGTGTCTAGTGAAGCCGCTAGAGAGCCAATGACAGCGATGCTGGATGCTGGCCGACGACTGTCTAAATTAAATCCGAGCCGACACAGCGAGCCGCACTGAAATTTATACGGATTACATCTAACATAAAATATGTTCGCTAGAATTAAAATACAGAACTCGGTATCGGTTAAAAATGAAGGGTTTTAGAAGTGTTTTGTATGATTTTAAGTGAAAAATTATAAAACATCTCGGCAATCATTTCTAGGAAGTTATTTGTCATTTATTTGGTTGTTTATTTTAATAAGTTAAAGTATTGCAATAGACAAAAATAATTTGTTAATAAATAATTTATGTATTTGTGAAGGCTATGTAAAAAACAAAAGTAATTACTATTCAAGTATACATGGTGGCAGGGTCATCGACGCGAAAACTGTTACAATGGATTCAGTATATGATTCTGAACATCCCTGCATTGAAATTTTTCGTCGGTATCAGCTGTTCCATACATTTTGACCGCCTAGGTATTGCACTTTTCTATGAAACAGCAGATTAAAAAAAAAATTACCGACTAAAAATTTCAACGTAGGTGTGTTCAGAATCATGTTCTGAATCCATGGTAACAGTTTTCGCGTCGATGTCCCTGCCTCCCTGTATTTGTTGTTACTTGTAGTGAGTTTGATGGTATGAAAACTTAACAGCATAAAAACAACATTTTGCTCTCCTTTTTCAGAATTTCCTCTAAGAACACAGAATGCCCGATCAGAAACATGCCAACGCAGATAGAATAACGATACATCAAATTCATCCAAATCAAGATGGTGGCTATAAAAAGTATTATGAATTCAAAACTCGCGCCCAAGTGCCAAATCCCTGACGGGCGAAGAATTTTAAACATCACGCAGTTATTGATAGTTGGATTCGTGTCGTGTTTTATTTGCCATTCTGTTAAATGTGCCCGAGGCGACTTTATTGAGAATTATCGTTTTGAATTTATGTTAGATCGCGACGAAAAACTTTATTATTGTCGTAAAAGTTACATTCTAGATTAATACTCGGAATCTACTCATAAATGTTGCTAGAATAAGTGCTTTTAAATGTGAATTGAAAATCTTCTTTTTGTGATCCACTTAACATTTTATATTCATGAAACGCATCCTGAGTTAAGTGCAAAAACAAAATTATGGGGATTTTAGGTCAGACGAAGGTTAGAGCAATTTCTGTGGTAACAAATCATATTTGAGTGTATGACGTGTTACTGCATTATCTAAATCTAATTGCGGAAACAATGTAATGTATGCGACATCGTAATTTTATTGTTGGTGTAAAATAATGTTCGTGTTCAAGTTCAGCTTTGGCAAGTTAATTCACTTTGCCGAATAGCCTTGTGTCGGTGGCATTTACAAAACAACCAAACAGCTATAAAACATGGCGTTGAATAAATACTCTTGAGAACTCCTCAATATGGTTGGCAAAAAAGTTGGCATTTATTTGACATGGAACCTCTAATTGATAATAGAAAAAGTTGGCAATGGCTAACGAAAATGTGGCAATGGTAATTTTGATTAAATTTAGAGTGATTTAAGTACCAAGGTAAATTGTAGAGAAGGCCGAGAGTAGGTAGGTAGGTAATACCGACCCCGATAAAATAGGGCCTAATAAGGATAATTGAAAACGTACCATACCAGAAAAAAGAAAATAAACGCCGTAAACGTACGTAAAAATTTGCTCTTTAACCCAAATAACCCTTTGGAAATTCCGTTTCGGTCGAGTGCGGTGTTCGGGCCGTGGGTGAACAACATATTGGAAACGACAACCCTATCTACAAGGTACGGCGGTTAACACGTCGCCTGCCGCCCTTTGATTCATAAGAATTATTAATAATATTTTATAGTCTGAACATACATGGTACTTAATATGATAATTTTATAGTGTTCGGTTGAAAATAATTATCACGTGACGATAGATTGGTCAAGCGGTCATTCATTAAGTTTTTGATAAAACATAACTTTATCAACTTTATTATTTACTTATTCAACGATTTTAATTAGTTTGGCAATAATTATGAATTTTATTGTTGTGTTTTGTAGAATTCTCTGATTATAAAAATAAAAATTATCGACGACATTGTAGGGTGTAAATTACCTGTTTTTAAGGATGTTGCGTCTGCACTTGTAACATTTAGAAGTAAACTCTAAAGTAACTAAAGTCTGAATCTGTGTGGGAACTTCTTGGAAATTCTTTTACTTGAACGAGTTTTAAGAACTAAAAGTTGTTTTCATGAAACTTCAAATATTTTACCTCGATAGGGCCCAAACTAAGAACGATCGCCAGAATAGGGATGACGACAAGATTTGAAACAAATAAAAAATGAATTTCTTATTAGTCCGTCAGACAGATAATAAAAAAAATATTGGCCACGTATTTTTTCTTTTTTTTCGTAATCTAAAGATTACGACGATACATTGAGTTAAAATGTGCCATTACGTCACGAGTATATAGATTTTATACTTACTTGTGACGTAGCGACCCCCACCTCCCCAACTTTAAATGCGTTTTATCTAAGTATTTTTTTATTAATATGATAAAGCAAAAAATATATATCTAATATTTTTTTATTATCTGACTGACGGACTAATTTGAATTTAATTTTTTTTACCCAGGCATCATCCCTATTGATATTAATTGAGGTTATATTTACAACAAGATATATGAATAAACTAAGTGAAGCAACTTGATTAGTGTTTAATGTTATTGCATACGATATTGTATTTGATCGCGAGTAATTTAGATATGGCTGCAATTGAATAAAATGGCGCTTGGACCACTCTCGCTGATTGTTTTTATTGAACTTTTCAATTGTCCCACATCGTGGGTCCGAGTCTTACTCTATTAAGTACAGTGATAAATGAACTGAACTCATTATCTGAACTCTGAAGTATAAGGAAATAATTACAAAGGTACATAAACATATTGTTGTTGTTTAAAAAACATGTTATTGTGGGGAATAACGATAGCAGTGTTATCACTAATCATGGGCCATGCCATGAATAAATAAATTTAATACTTATACTAATAGGTAAGTAGGTATGTAGATATCCTTAGCTTATCAGAAATTATAATAATATAGAAAAATATTTCATTAAAAGTATCTGGTAATAATTGTATTTTTTTGATATTTTTTCCTCTATTAAACAACATTTTATTGTAAGCAAAATAAAGGAATGAGTAATAATGTTACAGAAGTCATATTATATAACGGTATTATGGTTTCTAAAATTATGTTTTTAATGTAGGTAGGTTGTACCTACTTAATTATACGGACTAATATGGCAACGAATGGCAATGAAACGAGCAGATGGAGCCTGAGTCATAATAAAAATAATAATAAGGTAATGGTTAGTAACAGGAAAGGTTTTAATTATTACGAACTAATTAATTTATCACCGCAATGTTTCTAATCGTGAACAAGGAAAAATACGCGCAAAATAGAAAGTTAAACAAAAAATAAAAGTGCAAAACAACAATCAATTTAACAATACATTTGACACTTCCCGATTTGCGATTAGACAACTCGCGTGACAAAATTGATCTGTCATTCAAGGTCGAGCGATACAATGAGTGAATGAATGAACGGACACCAGATGAATGAACAAATACAATAAAGCGCACCCTTTGAAAAAAAAATCAATAAACATAGACTTACTGGCTTGAAGCTTTTTCCACATATTGTTATCAATAAATAAGTAACAGTACTTGACGCTGATATAAGTTATTACTACGTACGCGTCTAACCAGGGCAGTAGGAAGCCACAGAAGTAAAGGCTATCAAAAGGCAGTTAGTGCGCATATCAAGATATCACGACAATGATAAACGCGAGGTCGAATCTGCTTTTTGCGAGGTCTCGACGCGGCCTTCGCAAAAATTAGCGCGATTTACATAACGCAAAGGTACATTATTTACATTATACGAACGAGTACGGATATTGATAAAATAAATGAAGATAACGGCGATGAGATCACATCTAACGAAATATGAGGAACTAGGAAATGACTAGGGTCAAACTTAGCGAATGTTATAAGCAGCTGATTTTATTATTTACGACAGATAAGTGTTGTAAGATCTCTAACAAATATACTTTACATCCTTATAGAATGCTTCATTAAACTGCAAACAAATAACCATACAACATATCTAATACACTCAAAGTAACTCCTCAATTATAATGTAGAGAAGATTAGAATAGAAAATATATTTTATTTTGTTCACAAGTTAAACCTAAAAGCATCATTTGAGTAAATCATCCACATTGTATTGTGGGATTCTAATGTAATCCTCAATGTCACTCGAATCCCAAGTCTGTAATTTACCAGTAACGTAATAATTACAGTAGTACGAATAATAGAAACGAAACATGTAATTACAAAGTGTCTCGTTAACTTTAAAAATAGAGGAGTAACCCCAATCACTATTTTTAAAATATTTTAACACGCGTCGTGTTTTCGTGCGGCAAATACGGACACCTTAATATATTAGAACTTAGAAAATGCGTCAAATTAACCTAATTAAATTGTTTCCAATAATAAAATGACCGCCATTTACTAGCTGATGTATTAGGAGGTGCTACATTCCTGTTTAGATTAATTGACGATAACAGACGCGACGCCTTCTATTATTACCATCAATATTTAAACACGAACTAAAATAGATATTTTATATCGCCAGATGAACGATAAACGCTCCGAAAGAAGAGTAAGCACGATTTTATTTAAATCGTAAAAAGGTACTGTGGGTGGCGACGCCGTGATTGCCTCGTCAAAGTATACAGATGAGATTCCCTACGGCTAATTATATCGACAATCAATCGAGAAAGTGCCGCTTGCGACACGAATAGAATCGCTATAATTATAGTAGTTGAAATGAAATAATAGATTGGGTGTAGGAGTGCTTGCTGGCTAGCGACGTCTGCCCTCCCGATCACTCCTTTTAGAGTTATTAATGTGTACGATGCCAGCCAACAACTAATATTATTTATTAATCACCCGATGGAATCAAATGACGTTCAGCGTGAGACGTGGAGTTAAGTTTACCGAGGGAAGCAACCGGTGCGTACTTCCTCTCAAAGAGCCGAGGGTTGCGCCAACGAGAGCTGCACCGAATGACGAAATTAAATTGCCGTCAACATTTAACCGAGCAATTAGCGAGCGGGGTATATTGGGCCGGTATTAAATGACGTTGAATACAGAGCACTGTATGATTAAGATATATATGGGGAAACATGATACGCGTCGATTCTGAAGGCCGACGAAACGCAATCGACTATGGTTTACATTGAAATGTGAAAGGATACAATCGTTTTAATTGTATTTATGACTGCGATTGTCAAATTCAAAAGCTCAGCAATAATAGAGGTCACTGCATAATTAAATGAGAACCTCCACAAACAGCACTCGCTTATAAAAGATTCCGTGGTTTATTCGACGTCGATCTATGATAATCTCACGCGCAAAAAAATAAGGAAACGGGAAATAAATGAATTGCAAACGTTGAACGAATACGAATTTACATTTTAGTATTGTGGGCTGGCAGTGAGATGTCGTATAGTGGTATCGTTCGGGATAAACAAAAGAGTTTAGTGTTTACGTGGTGCGTAACATAGGGGTGAGATATTTATTGGTCGTTTTTATCGTCAGTTATATTTGTGAATAATGTAACATGGGAGCGGGGCGGGTGGGAGTCGGGACGATGCGGGCGCGCGCCGGGACGGAACGACCCGCTGACCCACTCTCCTACCCACTTGATTACTGCACCGAGGATTCAATTGGACAAAGGCTGAAAACACGGTTAATACGATTATATTCATAATGTTCCCTTACTGAGCCGGTGACGTTAAATATGCAAATTGGCCTGTAATTTGCAACCTCTGTCCAAAGTAGTTGAGAGAAAGGTCAAGGTTTTTTTGTTTTATTGTGCAACTCACCGTAACTCGAGGTACGAGGCATTCTGTCACATAAGCTGCATGAGCAGGTCGGCTTACCTGAAACAAAATGCGGACTGTTAAACAACTGCATAAGGCCGAGAAACTTAAAGTTAAATTACATCACAGATATATCTGTGTCATATAGTCATATGCAGGTAATAAAATTAGGAGCACGTATTCAATTTCACATGACGACAGAAATTACAACGTCGCTGCAGTAGGATTTAAGTCCGTCTGAGCCTGTAGTCCAACAACTTTTTGCATAGAAATTGAATTTCTATTGTATGGTCGTCATGTATTCGTCCATGGGCTTTCTAAACGCTGCAAGAATATCATTTTCATATCATACAAAATTTGAAAGTAGTTATGTTTCAGCAAATATATACATACATACAGAATTTATTAGGTAGCTGTATTTCGGTTTTTATCAATCTATATATACAATATACAATCTAACACTAAATTAATTGACTAGCTGACTAACTATACAAATAAATACAAAGACAAAAGGACACTTAGGTGTCGAAGTACTCGTCCGCAACGCTGTCATCCGGAAACGTGCCCAGAAGACTGGCAGCATTGCCACGTTGAATGGCAATGCTAATTATTTGGCCAAAGAACGAGCCAGCCCTCTGGTCACGTGAAATGTCGACCAGTCGGTGAGAAATTTCCTTAAAAAGGAGACGTGTACTCGGACCCCATGACCCGAGCGTTTCGACCCCAAACGGCTCAAAACTGTAGTTACCCATAAGGTTACAGTATTTGCGCCGCTTGTGGGTCTCAGCAGCCGCACCGGTTAGGTTTTTATATATATATATAGTTCCAAGATTTTCCCTAAAGAAAGGCCGATAAATGTAAAGAGAGTGACGGTACTGCATGTAAAGAAGTCCATTACTGCGAGGAGTTTTCAAAAGACACGTTTAAGGCTAAGCTTAGTTTGCCTTCAAGAGTGTTTCCCGTGATACTCTGGAATAGTAAATAGAATCTGAATTGGACGCTGGGGATTGTTTTATAAATATAATACAGCTCGATTACAGTGCAATACATTATACATCACATGGTAAGGAAATATAAAGAGAGTAAGAAAGGGAGAGAGTCTCAAAGATGGGCATGCAAAATTAGCTCATCTAGTATCGATGATTGAGGCAGAGAGAAGAGAGTGTATTGGGAATACATAAAATAAAATGATAGAGAGTAAAACTGGGATATTGATTTTGAATCCGTTGTCTCAGATCATCGGCATGGTCAGTGTCTTTAGATTGATCATTGTATTTGTTCAGAATGACAATCAAGAATAAAAGCCGTGCCTGTAGCTACTACGTCCTTAAAAAATGTCACACAAATACTAACTTTTTACAAGCAACATAAAGTGTTAGTCATGTCTATTTGCACGAGGTTATTAAGATTCTAATGGATTCTCAATAGAATGCCGTCTACATGCATACGTAATATCTAATGATCGGCTATATGGCCGCGCCTGCTTGTAGCAACGCCTTCGTGAACGATAGTCTTTCATTTAGCCAATTACTTCTTTAAATATTACTAGAGTTTGATTGTTTTTTTTCTGTGTTTGTATTGCATTGCATGGGAATTACACAAATGCTTACCGCTATATCATTACCAGGTGTTTCATTTCCCTTGTTACAATATCTTGTATCAATTACTTTGTTAGTAGGAGTAGTTCCCTCTTTGTTTACTCCCTTCTTTGTTTCTACTGCTGTTACTTCGTAAACAACTTAATTTGTTATTGACTCACTTTTAAAAACATCTTACCTAACATTATTTTAACGATAAAAATATTAATTATAGATATATGTCAGTTTAAACTTAAGCTAATTTGTCATAAACATGTTTCGTTGTTGCTCAATTTTGTCTGACACACCTACAAGACCTCAATGCGTAACACGACAAACAGACAAATGGTTAAATATCGTTCAACATCAAACTGCTATTAGCTACAAGTGGCCGTAATGTTTTATGATATCTATAATTCAATGCGTGGCATTGCAAAAGCCGCCGCTGTCAATACAGTAAATAAATAATTCATTAACGTGCCCTTATAAATGCCGCGGATAGCTGGCAACAAAAATAAGTATCACTAATTAATTGTATGTTTTTTTAACAAAACATGTCCAAGGAGTTTAATTATTGTGTGTTATGATGATCCGTTTAAACCAGGCAATACAATTTTATGATGCCCTCTAATGGAGGGAACCAGGTTTAAAAAAAAAAGTAAAAATGACATAAAGAAGGATTCAAAAACTGAACATCGCGCAATGTAGGGTTTAATTTTAGAACATATTTATTAGTGTAAGAATATTTTAAATATTCATGTGTTTTTTTTATTGAAATTACAAAAAGCTTTTGCCTTATGCATAGCGAGTGTTTAATGTTTACGGTTGGAGTGAGAGGGCGAAGAGGGCGAAGGGCTAAAGGGCCCCCGCTCGACTGATTATTGTTTTACTTAACTTTTTATAGCCCATCACGCGGCCACCATTCCCTGTTCCGTAGGGTTGTATTCTCGTAGTGTTGGGACAGAATGTTCTTGCGTGTTACAAAGTTATTTTCGTAAGAACAATTTTTAACTTTTAATTGAGTTTTAGTTGCTTGCGGATGTGTTATTTGTAGTTTACGGCGTTAATATGGGTTTATTAGCATTAAATAAACGTTAATTTAATAAAAAGTTATTTGTTTTAATTTTATGAACTAAGTACCAGTCTACCTCAGTGTTGTAAAACCAGAATATGTTATCCTACTAATTAAGTCACGTATGAGTTTTTATTACGCACAATCGCAAACCTATTACTTTTTATTTTTATGAGTTCACTTTTCATGTGAATTGCGACAGAGAGTGTCTAAAGTCTATTTCCAAAAACGAAACAAAAAAAAAAAATATTAACACAGAAAACATGTAGGTAACGTACAAAAATCCATCGAGAATATTCCCGAAGTGTAGTGAAGAGTCTAGTTATTTCTATTCCCACAAACTCGAACATTCGTGAACCAACAGATTGCACCGAGAGGCGGCACTAAACTGGAGTGGCGGAATAAAGCTCACCATGCACAGAACAGAATACAGTTAGTATTTTTTTCCGGTAGAATTGATCTACTTACTGAATCTTCCGAGTACTTTTATATCGGATATGAGAGATTTGAATTTCTGAATACAGTTTTCATGTTTTACATAATATGCTCGAAATCTGTGGAAGATAAACGGTTCTGGAGCAAACTGAGATATGTGGAATGTATTGAACATTTTGTTTTAGATAATCGGACTAGATTTTATTTATTGTTTCTGTTTTTTTTAACAAGATTTAGGTAGATATTGCTAATAAAGATAAAAATTTCTCAATAAATTTGATCCAAGTATTTCACAACACGAATAAAATATGCCAAGCTTTATTATATTAAGAATTTAGAACAAATACGTATACATCGAAATAAAACTCACCAGTACAGAACATCCCGAACACAAGTTTATTTTAAAAAAGAGTATGAATGAAAAAAATGCAAAGAGCGACAATCCACTTTCCGGATGATTCTAGATTCGTGTGAATTAATTCAATGAGTTGATTATTCCCCGACCGTTTCCTGTAGCAATAAGAACGATAATGTCGCGCGTCCTATCTCACTCACTCGTCAAAGTTTAAATGAAGAGTGAGGGAGAAAAAAAAACGGGAAGAGATTATGTGGTGCTAGTGAGATTTTTGTGAGTCACCGCACTGGGGGACTACCCGTGACGTCACCAACTCATGGTTCAGTGTAAACATTGAAGACCAATTTAACTGCCTTATCGATTGCATCAGTAAAGTGCCTTTACGATTCTAACAATGGATGCTTTGTTTCTGTCATGAACTTAATATGGCCTGATGACAGTTTAATTACGAGTGAAAAGATCAAAGATTTGCCTGATTTTGTTTGGCTTAGAACTTAGAGGAACATGTGATGATAATGTAAGGTTGGAAACTTCTGGAAGAACAGATCCACGCATCTATAGTCATGATTCTATTAAGATTCATTGCAATTACTGGTAAGTCAAGGACTTTACTTTAATGGGGCTATTAGAGTCTACATAGATACGATACTATGCTGACTGAATTCATCGGTAAGTAGGTATGACTGTAACTGGCCAAATGTAGGACATTTTTGAAGTGAAAACTTCTTTCGGAGCGTTGAGCGATTTTTGGTAGAAGGTAATTTATGGATTCACATCACCGACATGCTCGCGCCGTAGCGCTCTATTATAGAATATAGATGGCGCTAATACCAGTTTTAAGTTGTCACTTCTGTCGGTCGACAGTCCCCATGACTGCATATTTTTTAATTAATCTGTTTTTATGTAGGATACGTAGAATTCTGTTTATTATAAGACCAATTTCATGACAAGATGAAAAAACTAAGCCTTGATATCACTGTTATACCTACAAACTTTTGGTCCTGAAACCACATGAAACGAGTTAATGCTAGGAACAGTTTCAGGTATAAAATCTAGGCAATGCAAGAGCGATGCTACCGCAGCTAATCGTATTTTCGTATTTAATAAAGTCGAATATTCCCGGCGTATTTTCATGTTGGAAATATTTCAGCTACTAGGAACTTCGATGACAGTAAAAGTTGACAAATATACCTACTTTATTTTCCTTATAGTCAGTCGGATTTTGTTTAATTTGGATGTCATTTGAATTTAATTTCTTTGTTGTAGTGTAGTCAGTTTCAAAAACTTCATTTGAGTATTAAACTGCAACGATTGTTAATATTGTTATCGTATTAAGGCATTAATCGGCTTTAATCATCATGATAATATTTACTTATTATTTAGGTATATTATTGTGTAGACTCAAAGTATCAATTTAACTATCTGCTTACCTATATCCAGTTTAGTTTCAACCTCTTACATCGTTTTCCTCAAGACATAATGTAACTAGTTTACTACCGAACAGACTTTGAAGGCATGTGGGTCAATCTTCTATTACTGTGCATACTCCAATCACTTTTATATGATGCTAAGTGACGTGCGCTGACAACAATATTGTTTGTCATTGAATCACTGCATCGTATCATGGCTCGAATAAATCTAGAAGTGACAAGAGACATTCGAACAGATCCGGATTCGCTCACGGATCTGTGCGAGGTCGGTTCACATCGTGCCGACGACTTATAATTTGCGATAACATTGGAATAAACTAGATAAATGCATCTAGTGCTTTAAGCTTATCGTCCTCATTTACAAATTCTAATCGTTAAATATTTCACAGTTCGCAATTAAAACAAATGAACGTTCTTTACCGACTCCAAGTAGCTGCTTTCATAAAAACTGCGGAAAGCAGAGACAATCGGATCAACTGTGACGTCATCTGAGTTCCTTTGTTTTTATCAAAGCTCTCTTGATGCATTAAACCTTTGATCCAATGTTGGGTTAGCGAACATGATAAATGCCTTGTTGAAGAGATTACTAGTTTTAAAATACATAGATTAATGCCTCATATCAGGTTCTCTACTAAGTATCCTTTTTAAGTGTGAATTTATAGCCTTGTAACATGCGCAAATCCCTGTAACGAGTTATTCGAATAGTTGCATAAAAATCATATTATCGACATTTATCGATAAGTAATAAAAATGATCAAATGGTTAAATGCCTAGATTTGCTATAAACGCTATCCTAAAAATGGTTCGATATGAATGTTGGCGATGCCGGATATTAAACGCCAGCTTGTCGATAGTTATATTTAAACTTGTCGAGTGCCGTGTAAGTTTTTAATAAAACTTAGTTTCCACAAATTTTGATTTATACTTTATCTGCAGCGTACCTAATATGGCGACATTTTGTTGAATATCCACGTTTTCTCCAATGATAGAATACTTATTACGTTTTATCATAAAAACGTTAATATGTGCACTTGTAAACATTTAAGTGTTTATTGCTTCGTGATAATAATAAATACATACATAGGTATTAGCCACTAAACATGAAATCATCAGGATGTTATACTAATTAAATCAATTCATGGTAGGATTATCCGTAATGTATTTTTTCCACAATTTATAATAAAATCCGTATTTATATCGCTTCCTGTGTCTAGCCATGGATAAAAAAATTATGATAAAACTTGCGTTCACAATTTGTTCAGTGACTCACTGGCTTGCATTTTAACGCGTGTTAAATAAATATAAGTAATATTTTTTTTAAGTCTCGGTTCCGTACATTGAAAAATGATCTTTTTTCGTATATTTTTCCGCGATTGCGCAGTTTCTTTAACAAAGCGAACAGACGGACAATAGTTACTGGCTCATGAACAAAGCCTTATTGACGCAAATTGTACTGCCTACTTATGCGCATACGCAATTACACATACAGGCGCATAACGCTACAATATATCAATTTACGCTGATAGAGTAGATGATAACCAACTTTGAGTAATCACATAGTTAATTCAATGAAGTATGGTGGCATTAATAGCTCATGTTAGTAATTTTCGGCCATAAAAATGATAAACGCCGATACTTTTTGGAAAAGTTTTTTAATTACACCCCGTTTAATAGAAATTATAAAATGAATTAGCATATTGATTAACGGTGATGTGTGTCGTTAATTCTCTATTTGATCAGAATATATTTAAAATGTGAGTCGTTGTTTTTGTTGTATCAAAAACAGGGATATTTGTGGAACAATTGAAGACGTAACTGGCCTTTTAAGTTCCACAGATTTGTCAGCCCGTCTGCATTCGGGGAATACAATGAGTTCTAAGGATGTCTCTTTGGGAATCCCAATTCCATCTCGTTAATCTTTTCAACGTCGTTTAAATGCGATGAATTTGTTGTAAATTGTATTTTCTCGGTTTAAGTTATGGCTTCAAACAAGTATTTAAAATTTTGGATGAAGATTGATTGCCTTAAGATGTGTCTAATTTGAGAGTAGGATAAAAACTTATGATAAAAATCTGTTTATTGGCTACAAAAAAGAAAACTTCCACAATTAACATTATTAATAATTACACAATTAACATTAGTTATTTAATGCACGGTGAGCTGTTAGTGGGAGGTGATATATCAACTTACTTGTTAGTAAAAGAGGTGTTAATAGGTACGTGCGAACTAGTGTGTGGTGCACGATACTCACCGCTGTTGGCGTAGAGATCGTGAAGCGTATACAAGGGATAGTCACCTAGTTTGAACAGGTAGGCTGACAGCAGCACTGCGTCGTGCCGCGGATCCTGTCCCCCTTGGCTTGCTGCCGGCCGCATCAGCGACGATATAGAAAAATCCGTCATCCCCTGTGCAGCACCACCCCATCCATTCACACTACACAACTTACACTCCTCCTTCATTGTTCCAATAACACTAATAAATATAACTCTATAATCCGTTTTTTTTTGTACTCGGTTTGTACTGGGCACTAGTAAATCACATATAAAAATATCCGTGGGCTGGCTCGCACATCACAGAAGATATCACAGCAGCAAGTTCGGCGTCTGTAATTCAGTCCTATTAAAAAAACAGAGATTCGAGTTGAATTCCGCTGTTCAATAGATATAAGTCTAATATAGACTCTATAACTATTTAAGGGTGATTCGAGTTTGGACTAACTTCACTTTCCTAGAAACGAAATCAGTCCGAACACTCAATTTACCAACACATACAAATCGCCTGTCGTACATCCGCCAACATCTTAATCGTTGCATATTTAACACTTTTGACATGTACAACAAATGATGTTGGCGACTGTACGTATTCAATAGCACCCTGTAAATTCATACAACGACGTAAAACATCTTGGTACAATTTATCGGTTGCGTTTCATCTATCTCTCAATAAATACATATAACTGTGACCTTTGATATTGAAATGTCATCTCCCACGCTGAAACCAATATGTTCCTCAATTTGGAAACCGAAGCTTTATTTGCGTCATACATAGCACTAACATAATAGTTAGAGATGACACTTTAAACAGCGTATTAAATTATGATGTAATTTAATATTATGGTTGGCTTGATAATGTCGAATTTATTAGCCGCTAGGCGCTAATGCTATTAAAAGGAGTTATTACGTAGTACCGGCGATGTTTTGCGAAGTAAGTTTATTGGGAGATGGCGACGAATATGTATGTGATGGTAAACAAACATAAAACGTAGTTCGGTGTGGTGTCGGCGAGCGCTGCATTGCGGCTTTGTCGGGTCAGAGGTGCAATGCCGTCGGACGATTTCAGTTGCGAGCGATGCGCTATTGTTCCTCATCCCTGATCCTACAGTCAATGCTAATCAACATACCTACGTTACGATCCGTTGTTGTCTAACTAATTTAAACTGACTTTCATGTGTTGGACGCATTGATCGTTGTTCTCAGACAGCCTTGACGTCATCTTGACCCAACTGCTCTCAATGCAAATTCAAAATAGAATGATATACTTGGTGATAAATGGCTTTAAAATGTCAATAGTTTTTATTATGATCAAGTCAACGAATGTGGCGCAAGTTTTAAGATTATCTGCTCGACAAGATGGACCGTAGGTAATATGCATCATCCATCAAATTATCCCGCCAGCGAAACCGCTTTGAACAGTTAGCTCGATTCGCATCTCGAAACTCAATTCCTGTGAATTCTACAGTCCGAGTCCATCGATGATTCATTGTTGTTTGTTTACACCACAACTTGTGGTGATTGTATCATATTATAGCAAAATATTTTCATCTGATCTGAATCTATTTCGGAGAATCGGCATTAAAGCGTTATAAATATTAATATATTATGTGAGCGTAGAGTTGGGCCGTGGCTCGATTTTCAGTGCTGTCAGACTATTTTTTATTTCGCGTTATCCATCGCTATTCGCTTACGTGCACGGAATAGCGTCGCAATAATGCATGTGGCCTTGAGTCCGCCGGTAAACAAACGTAAACGTCACGTGTCCGCCAGTGGAAAAACATATTAAAAATCGGTGCTCGCGATCTTTTCCTACTGTTGTGTTAGTCTTCTGCGTATGTAAGTCACGTGCCAGTTATTCAAGTGCTTAAGGATTACTTATCGTTTGCTGTAAAAATATATTGGTAGGTAGACAAAAGCGCGGTGATAAGTTTTTGTGTACGTGATTACCTAAATTTATAGGTACCTAATCATAACCATCCTATCTGGCAACTATTCACGTATTGAAAATACGATAGCTTCTTTTAATAACTGCCATTATAACAAAAAGGAAGCAAGCTACATGTGTTGGAATCTTCCGTAACACTTCCAAAGTTTTCGAGAAAAAAACAAACTTAATAATAGGTGTAGTCGCACGTGCGATCGTGGGGTAGGCAGCTGCCGTGACAGATGTTGTCGACGGAAGGTCGCCCCCCGCGACCCTCCCCGCGCTACCTGCCCCACCTGACTCACTGCCTCACTCAATTCAACAGTATTATATTCAGAACCACACATCAGTACCCAAGGACCATAACATAAACACGATCCACCCTAATTAATCAAGTCCTTAAGTGCAACAATTATGGGCCGTAACGATAAATCAAATTATGATAAAATTTGCAGAAGAAAAAAACTTCAGGAATTCTGCGCGGTTTTATTGTAACTAGCCGCAGAAGTGCAGACTACATTATAGCATATCCGATTTTCAGAATCAATCGTTATTTCTCACGATTTTGATCGTACTGAAGGAATTCTTCGTATTCAGTTCAATATAAACTGAAGCTTCAATACAAAGTAGTTCTAGCATTAGCAAATGGCGACAACACTGTAAATATTTTGGCAATGTTTTCTGGCGGTCGCCCAATAGGACAAGCATTCATTAAGGTCTAATACCAAGTGCCCAACACTTGATCTCAGCTTAAACGATGAGCTTTGTTTGACGCGCGTTTGTCTGTATATGTCACGTGTGTTTGCACTTCTATAATATATGAGCTTGCTAGTTTCATGGACTCAGTTCACAATAACTCTTGTAGTTAAATTCTTTTGGCAGACTTCCTTGGCTTCTTCCCAAGGGCATCATCACCAATTCCCGATGCAGTTTTGTTTCGTTCCGGTGTTACTGGTGTGTTTCCTGGTATTCATTTTGTCTTTCAATAAATATCATCTTTCAGGTCAAAAATGTTCCGTTGATAAAATCAATCGCTCGAAAGGGCAGCCCCTTCGATGCAGTTGGCAACCAATGTTGGCGAGAACCCAATTTGTGCCAACTACGGCTGTATACTTGCATCCACTCGAACTAGATAGTGTTATGATATGTTATTTACCAACTCCTACAGACTGTATTGTAAATAATTTATTTTTACCAGTGCCTATGTAGATGATTCATTGTGCTATCCGAATATATTATTTGAGTTCGTGACCATGTGCCCATAACACACTTATAATAAATTCGGCATTATTTCACTGATACTATGTTTAAGAAACGATTCAGTGAGAGTTGCTATCGCGAGTGAAGTTATCAGTATCGATTACTGCTATCGTGACAGTGCGATAACTCAATACAATGAATAATAAATAATCTAACACTTTCCTTCATGTATTTATGGCCTTTGATTTCCACTTTTTATTGCCGGCATGTTAATTTCAGGGTGTAAAAATAGAATAGCGAAACCATGTTATGATTTATTGAACCGATTGTCAGTAGTTGTTTTGATTTTACTGATTGGTAATTTCAAAAGAGCATCACGATCTCATTAATCATTATTAGCAATTTGTCGATGGCCCGTTCTCTGTAACCCGAGTAACGAAAGCACACTGGTTGGTTTCACAAGCATCACAAACTGCTTACATAAGGCATAAGGCGTCTTGCGTAAACTCCACTTAGGTGCACAGTTCTATCGTAAGTTAGCTTTAAGTTCACGTACGTCGGGCCGTGCGAAATAACAGATCGATTATATCGGCCCTCCTTATTGCCCAATCGGCTCCATAAATATTGGAGCTCGTTGAAGGCTGTTGAAAAGAATTACAATGGAGCTAGGATCTGATAGTGAGAATTTCGAAGTAAATGATGATTTATGACAGTTAAAATCATTTGAATTTATTCATATCTGTCTGAAAGATGAAGTAGTGAAGAGGATAAAGCTATTAAAGTTTCCTTTAAATAATTTATAGACAATTTGGATCATATTTGGTCATTAATAACTTTCCTCATAAAATCTGGTCACGGTAATAATCGTGAAATTAGCGAAACAAAATAGGAGACTAACAAAGCGATTCGTGACGACCCACATACGTGAGGTAGAAAGGAGCAATGAAAACTCTCTCGATGTCGGCCGAGCATCGGACCGTGTCACTCAGGCTAATTTGTGCCAATCATGAGAACATACATTTTTGTATCAGCAATGAATATATTTAGACCTGAAATGGTGTTCCTAAAATACAATGACCTCATCTGAGTTGGGTTTAATGTACAGTAATCTCATCAATCCTTTTAATTGATAAACAAAGAAGGTACAGTGTAATTAACCAGATGGGAGATCCAGGACTGCCTGATCCACAGCGTTAATTAAAGCATAACAACTCCTTACTGAAAGGTAAAGGAAAGCGCAAGAGATAAGGTTTCTAAAGCTATTTATCAATGTAATTGATAGCTATCCGTGTTAGGAGAGTGTGAAATTTTGCAATAGAGCCACATCGTACAAGAGGGCCGGAGGGCTGGAGAAAGTAAGCCTTTCACTCGGGCCTACCACGCTCCGCGGCACTAATTTAAACAATCATACGCAATCATGCCTATTGTTAAAGCTACCTATTCATTTCAAGATCACAGCGATGGATAATGTTCCAAAAATCACGGAACTGTTACAGTTAACATCGCAATATCAATTTTATTGCATTCACCTCTATTTATTCTCGTATCGTAAAAGCAAATAAAAATTCGCTTATCGCATCACCTAATCGATGAAATCCTTGACGTAAATTCGTGCGGCTTTTTATAAAAACAATCAATGTTTTCCGGCAATATTACTGACAACGTCATTTATTAAAACGTAGATATTACGATTTTCAATGCAGTTGTTCAAATTCTAATAGATTCTTTTGTATTTATTTTAGAATCGTGTAATTTAAGTTAAACGGGGAATATTAAACTCAACAGGCTGTGGTTTGCACTATTAAAGCAAACTAAGTAGAAGATTAACTTGAGTGTCGAGAATGGCGATGTGAGGTAAAGTTTAAGGACCACAAAGGTTGAAGTTTGGGTGCAACCTGCTGCAACAGACCGCAAACTCGCTAGTGAACACACAAAGCCCTAATGAATTACATTATGGACGTACCACTCCGTTATGAACTGAACTGATGTTAAAAGAAAATATGGGAGCAAAGCGTCCGCGAACTTTTCAGAAAGCAATTTGCTTAAAATTAAGAGAACAAGCGGTAGAAATTCTTGATAATACAATTACACTTGATGAAATGAAATCTTTCTTAGTTATTTGGCGTCTACAATCTTGCTTTAAACGTATTAGAAGATTTTAAAGACATATTTAAGTGCTTTTATTACGATACTACGGATAGGTTTACATTCTTCACAAGAAATTTGAGAAGTACGGGTAGGATAATAGATTTTAGTTTTATGAAGCGATTTATAGGCAAAGTACAAATTAGAATTGCCTAGCGTAGAACAATAAATTTATTTTAATAGGATCCTTAAAGCCTCTGGCCCTCTATAAAGTCTAGAATCCCTCAATAAATTCCTTACCAGAAATCATTAACTCCTTTCGGAATAGATATTATCGATTGATGTCTATGCGCTCAATGCCAAAATTCGTCTCTTCCAGAATTCCCGATTCTTGTGAATTTAGAAATTTTGTGTTAGGTGACGGGTATGCTGCTGGCTTATATAAGTTTTCGAAGCAAAGCAAAAAGGTTAAGTGTTAAGAACCCACCTATATCAAAGTACCTATCCATGATCCATGATATTTTCAGTAAACTTGCTGTAGTATTCTCCAAAACTTTAGATAAACAAACACGAATGTAGTGTTATGTTGTATCTAAACAGAGCTTTTAGTTATTGCTGCAAATAGCCGTGTCTTAATCTCCATAATCCTAAACAAATTGATTATACTGGTGTATTCCGTATTGGTATTTAGTGGAGAGCCAATAACAGCGTTCCGAATCGCCCCTCTATGCCAGCGTAATAGCTTGTTTGCCGCCTTTTGTCTAACTAGGGCACTACCTCGATGGCATTAATTGATAGCATTGACAAGCTCGGCTTACAGCACAGATTCCACGGAGGTTTACTCTGGATACAGCTCGGAATTTCAGGTGAATTCAAGGACCTTGTTACAATTAATTTAAAGATGCTTCTTGTGTTCACTGGATGTTCCAAGCACGCCACCCGGTATTCTTGCCATCCCAAATGAATTTTGATTTCTTATGTTAGTAAACAATTTTGTTTTGTGAGATTGTTTTGGTAAATAAGATTAGGGAGACCTTGAAAATGTTGATTATTCTTCAACAAGTGTACCAAGCTTTTCGTTAGTAAGATAAAACGTTTGCGGCATGATTACACGTTCAAAGATAACATTTACAAGGTATTGAAATGTGTTACATTAGCGATAAATAGAGTTAACATTAAAGCTCTGTTCTGCTGACCGAGCAAATATTTTATCGCTTGTTGACATTCCGTGAACATTGTAATGTGACACCGTGTGCGGCGTCCATTTACGTCAAACAGCTTATTTGATGATGCCGCACGATAGCGATCATAGGCGCGATGAAAGCCTGCCTGCGACACCCAGTAGCCGTATGTAGATTCGGTAGCTTTTGCGACCTCGTCCAGTAGACAGAACCCGTTTCGCACAATACCACAATGCCCACAATTTCTTTGCACGATCTGATCAACGGCACTCGCCGGCCGACACCACACCGCTACATACGCGACACTTGTGACATTTACATGTATTGGAAGTTCAGTTACGTTTCACGATCCATAAGAGTATTAAAACATCCACTGGTTTGGCACAACACGACACTAGATGTGAAATGTTTCGCTGAATTCAGGTTAAGTCGCGAACGGAAGCACTGCTCAGATAGTGCGTCGTGTTTACAGTTGGCGCGGCGTTTTGCGGTTTGAGCGTGTACGAAGCGACCGCTCGCTTCCGTGGTTGACAGTCGACTGGCGGCGTTCGCGGACGAAAGAAAGCTGTGTCGTGCGCGGCGGGGCGAGGGGAGGCGAGGGGCGGGCGCGGGGCGAGAAGCGGGGGGCGCGGGCACACCTGCGGGCGGCGGGAGCGCCTCTTGCCTCGGGCGACGCGGCGAAGCTTCCCGCTGCTACGCAATAAACGCTCGATAAACTTTCTCATTAGGCGCGCCTAACCGTGTGACCGTAAGCTCGTTTCTGCTTGCACATTAAATGCAATGCAATACGACAACATTCATGTAGGCAATTCACACTCCAGCATGCACTAAGCTTTCGCCTCGTGCGCGAGCTTCCCGTCGGAACCCATGCGTGTGCGCACTCTATTGAATTTCAGACTTATGTTAAACAAATGGCACATAACTCGATGAATAATGCAGGTGCCCAATAGATTATGGAATACTCGTTTAGCATAGATACATCTGGTACTAGTATTACACACTTGTACCCATTACTTGCTGTTGATCGTAGGTAAATCCTATTTGAATAAATAACCTTATGATAAAACTTTATTGCTGTTATAAATGCCAAGCCAAACTTAACTTTACATAAGTGCTGTACTTAGTTGTAAAAAACTTAAGGCCGGGAAAACTCTGATTTCCAACAGTACCACCAGTTACCTACGCACTAACGCACCTTTAGGTCATCATTAAAAAATAGTTTAATGTTCACCTAAAGGTGCGTTAGAGTGTAGGTAAGGACAACTCATTTCACAATCAATAATTATCATATCTAATAGAACCTAAAGTCAATGGAATAAGTATTGTTTTTATAAAATAATAGCTTACTATTCACGTGGTCATAATAATGTGGATATTTTTCTATTATCTTTTCAAACTAATTAGTCTCAAGTTTCGTTAACATTAACATCGGACTAAATAGACTAAACATTTTGTAAGATGCGATATCAAACCAAATCTCATTTTTGACTTATTAGTGTTTAAATGAGGATAATGTTATATTGTTCTTCTATATCAGGGATTATCAATAGGAATGTCGCGGTCCTTTAGGTAGACGATTACTAGCAACCAAGAAAAAAAAACCAGTATATTTTTTATTAACTAATAAACAAATATTATGTAATGTACAAAAATGTCAAAGTACTTAAGTAATTAATGTTGATTACTTACTACTAAAACAACACCAACAACAACAAAAACAAATCAAACAAAATGTTTTTTTTTTACTTTGAACTATCTGTCTGAAATTTGGAGAAAAGTTGGTGGAAGCTAAAACTCATTTAATTTTTTTAAATATTTTTAGATTATGATTTAATATTTTTAGATGCCCATTTAGTTAGTTATAAATTTTACTGTTTACGCACAAAATAGGTCGGCGATCCGGATTCGGACGGCGGTTCGCCATTTGGTGACTCCTATACCCTAATTGCGTAATACACGATCAATCAGAATCTGAATCGTTTTGAAACAGTTTGCTAATCCGTTGCTTCATAACTTCGAAAAAAAAATCTGCTCAACAACATAAATTACGCAATCAAGCAACGGTTCAACAACATTTGTTGAACTGTCAAAATGAAATAGATTAGTCGTAATCGTTTACAAACTCTTGAGTTCTTTACATCTTCCTCAGTCACCTTGCCTAGTGGCAGCATCGTAATCCTGTCTATAAATAACAATGTACTACAGCCACCAAATTGCCCGCAAACCGTGATGGGCCGTCTCCACTTTGACCGTCCGTGAAAGCGGTTATTAGGGGGTCCAGGTTTAGAAGTGGATATTGACCGAAAATTAATTTAGTAATGATAGGAAATTGTAACTAATAGTTCGTGTACGTTCGCTACCTCAAATTTTTTTTCGGCATCCTCCAAATTTATTAGGGTATCCAGGGCAAGTTAATCATGTACAGGAAGCTCAGTACTCAACATTAGATTGGTCGTTGGCTTGGATATTTTTATTGGGGCAGACCATTCTTCTGAGGTCTCCATCTGCTCTTTACAGAGTGTCATTACGTAGCATCTCCATACGACTACGACATCGACACAAGAAACGAGGCGATAGTTCTTCGGATTGTCAGTTGTCAGAAATTTTTCCTTCAAAAATTTCTTCTTCAAAAGAAATCTCGAATCACGAGATTTCTTTCTTTCTTTGGGGATCTTTATTTATTTATTTACTATTACCACTTAAATTTGTTTTTACAGGTGGGAACCCCATACAACAATGTAGTCACAATTTCCAAACTTTGAGACGTCACCCAAAAACCAATTAAACACCACCACCAACAAAAATTAAGTCTTTTTAAACTGTCATATTTTGACTGACAGGGTCCAAATTTATATCTGTTGATTAACGTGGATAACCAATAAACAAGTCCCAAGTAACGCATCTTGGAGCTTGTTGCACATATGAGCTTCAGTAGTTTTAATGATAAAATTGTAGATGGTCCGAGTTAAGGTTTTAAAATACGCTTATATTTTGATAGATATACGATAGTATTAGAATTATAAACCGATAAAGGCTGGCAAGTCATTAGCGCACGAATCTGAATTTATTGTCTGTGTAGCTAACGTTATTTTTTATCAAGTCAATAGGATGAAGTTTTTCTGAAGATACACAAGTGTTACAAAAAGAGGACTATCTAGGTAAGTAATTACCTATAAGACTTTAATTGATGTAAAGTGACCAACCAACCGCAACGTTATGTATTTGAACAAACATTCATTCTATTAGAATAGAATGAAATACATAAGGTATTTAATACAATAGGTAAGGTGCACTGTGCACTAGACAGATCAGTATGACTATTATGAATACAGAGTGCATCGGTTGGTCCGAACGTTAGTCACAACATATCCGTCTGTATATCATCGCGCCAGTGACCACGTGGACACGGCACGTGGGCCAGGCACGTGGCCCCTCTGACGCCACTGGTACCTAGCGAACACCGACTGCGAACGAACCAACACTTTATTGTACTATCTCATTACACTCGTCGTCTAGTCTAGATTAATAGACATAAACATCTACTGGCACAACTCACTGGTATGCCTTTTAACTGATTAATGATTAGCCGTCTTAATAAATCAAACATCTTTCCTGGAATTGTTAGATTTTCCGCAGGGCGAAAATAGAACTGACGTCACTCGGTACTGCGTTACATTTTACTACTAGCGTTAACTAAACCCACTGAGATCGATAAAACACCTAGGGCTCGACAGGAATTGTCCTAAATGAATTAGTTTTCCGTCTCGGAAAGACGATTATCTAGAGGGGTTGACACTCTTAACCCCATTTCCTTAAATGAATCTGTAATTTAACCTGAAAATGTGGCTGAAATTAATAGAAAGTTTCAAATAAAAACGATAGGTATTATTACATCTCAGAAATGGGGCTCGTTGAAACTAAAAGCCTCCTCCTAGCTCCTTAAACGTAAGAAAGACAGTACATTAAAAGTTAGGTGAGTTTTACTTGAAATGAAAAATGTCATGATATCAAAAGAGAGAGATATGCGAAATAATAATCTGAAGATAATACCAGTTTTCCGGTTCAAACTGCCATGCAATTTTTATGATATTGATAAATGAAATTAGTAAATGTACCTATATTAGTGAAAATGGTTTTAAGATTGGGTTGATATCATCATATTGTGTCGTCGAAAACGGTTATTGGTCGATTCGCTCGTATTCACTCGCCCGAAACGGGCGAATCACACTTTATTTTTGGGCGAATCGACAACTTCGGAAATACGTAATAAGCAATTGGCACATTTTGAATTTTATGCAGTACAACTAAGAATAAATAATTGGAAAATATGTTTATAGTTCCTAGTGAAGTTTTTTCTTAACTTTATCGGCCAAAAATAAATTAATTTCGTTCGTATCACCTATAGAAAAAACAATATTATTTTAAAGTAACGATTCGCCCATTTCGACGACCAATAAGCCGTCGAAAACTCGAAATACGCAACGTATAAGTAACATAAACATGAAATAGTTTATGCTAAAGGATATACCTATAAGGTTACATTCAAATATTCAATGTAAATAAACAAAATACCCCGACATAAGGAGATAGAGTAGAGGAGCGCCAAGATTCCAACACTGGATTGACGTTTGATCTTCACCTACCCACTTCAAAGTTTGACATAAGGAGATCTTGTTCGCCAATATGTCTATTAAAGATTTAGACCAAAGTATTTTTGGAGTACGTCTCAAAGATGTAATAGGATGTTGGGTGTGTAATGAAATGTTTGTAAAAGAAACACTAATAAATAAAAACAGACGAACGGGAAACAAAAATATATATACTAATGTATATTTTTATACACGTTTACCTCGGAAAAGCTACAGGAAGGGTATCAGTCTTTTCAAAAATACCTTATATTTCGAACTATTTATAGAAAAGCATAAACCACAGCTGCTATCCCCACATATGCTAGACTTGAGTGATGTTTGTTCGCAAAAGGACCAGAAGAAGAGGCGGTTTGATCAGCTGCGGTTAACAGCAGGAAAATTCAGAGGAAAAGGTATTGGCATGTTAGGTTTGCCTACACTTTCTGACATTCTTAAAACCTGTAGTCACCACCAGTCATGGTGATTAATGACTATGACTATGACTATGATATTCTATGACTTAACACAGAAGTATCTTATCATTACACATAACATAACATCACGCTTGTATTCCGCGATGGGTAAGGCAGAGATGCACCCATAGTACACCCACATTTCGCCAGTTATGTTTACGTCCCATTCCGTGTAACCAGACGCGTCCCCTGGTTACACGGAACGTGACTAATTAATTATTTCCTTGTTATTAAAATTACAAATATTAATTATAATTACTTATTTATTTTATTATTTATAACATTGGATACAATTAAATAAAGGCGCAAACATGAAAAAAAAATTGGTAGGTTGGTAGGCTAAAATGGCTAGTTGGTAGGGTAATTTACTGTAGCCGTACCTTAACAGACTAGACTCAGAGATCATGGAACACAGGCTGCGTAGAAAATTACACCTATAAATTGATTATTTATGCGCATAACGATGCAAGCCCAAGGTCGAAGCAGACCTGCCTGTCTGCAAGCCATGGCTTAGTGCATCGGTACTTACAGTACTAAGCAGGTAGTAGGACTAAGGCGTCGTAAATAAGACTAATAGACCAGTAACAAAAAAATAACCGGTTTTACAAAACGGCAGAACGACGCTTACAAAAAATATGGAAATAAGGAAAATATGGAAGGAGTTAAATTATAACTAAATATTATGTGTCATGTCGTGTCATAATATTTAGACAAAATATCATAATAAGTACGTATACCTACAGGTTTTTTTTTTCAAGATATTATTATTTGTTTACGCTTAATTTTCCCAAAATGCCTTTCCTTAATCATCTTTAATTTGGAAAACGGATAACCCAGGGTATCAACGATTGTTTTTTTTCGATTACACATTTCAATCGAAAAAATTAACTTTTTTATTGTTTAGAATAAAAATAATCGTTGAACGCTCGTGCATTCCGTAGAAGCATATTCATTTTACAGTGAAAAATAATTAGTTAACCTTGCATTTCACAATTAGTCCAGCAAAGCGTAGGTGTAGAATAAATCTCGCACTGAGCTATTTGTTATTTGTAGAAAATTGTTCAACTTTTGGCTAATTTTCAGAGAATTTCAGAATAATACTGTTTTCATTATGGTCTAGTTATATAAATAAAACAA
Organism: Agrochola circellaris; assembly: GCA_914767755.1. Classification (NCBI taxonomy): domain Eukaryota; kingdom Metazoa; phylum Arthropoda; class Insecta; order Lepidoptera; family Noctuidae; genus Agrochola; species Agrochola circellaris. The sequence goes on from OU611853.1 coordinate 9,175,267, forward strand.
TAAAAAAGCCTTTTATTTCCTGCAAGTTGTTAATAGAACTGAAATTAATTCTGGTTTAAGTGTAATTTTTGTGAAATAAGTTTTTAGTTGGAATTTGTTTGTGTACTATTTATTTTCACTTGCAAAAGCCCCTCCACAGGGAAAGGCCTCCTCCAACGCTAACTAATCTTCTCTAGATTGGGCTAATTTAACCCAGAATGAACCTCCTATTTTCTTTATGTCTTCGTCCCATCTAGTTTTAGGTACTTGTCCCTTCTTTCGTTTTTCTCGTCCTTCTATGTTGTCACTCTTTTTGTCCATCTCTGGTCCTGAAGGCGTGCTACGTGTACAGCCCATTTCTATTTTAGAGTTAAGGCTCGTACTGGTACATCAGTAAGACAGTCCTTTGGTAGTTTGTCTTATTTGGAAAAAATATATGTTGAAGAAGAACATTTTTTTAATAACTTAATATATGAGTATTTTAGATTATGTGTATATTACATAGTGAAATTAATTTGTAAAGTTATGTCTAATGCGGATAAAAAAAACTGAGAATCACGCAAAATCTATTAAACGTATTTTTCTTAAACCTTCACCATTCTAAAGATAATTTAATTATTGATCTATTAGTATACGTGTTTTATTTGTTTTATGTATAGTAAATTAAAAATGTGTCTAATTTTGAACAGCGCTCCTTGATGGGCGAGTCCTATTACTGGCTGTACGTACGACGCGTTGCGTCAGCTCAGTACAGAACATACAAGCTAACCACCCAAGGGTCACTGGCATATATCTGCGTCTTAACTAGCTTTTATTATCAAAAGCTCTAAAAACGTGATAATTATGTTAGGAGTTGCGATATTTCTGAAAAGAGTGGGTAGAGCTTTCTGCTGATGCAAAAGGGTAAGGGGCTAAAGTGTCGTATAGGTATCTATAGGGCACATAGGACTTAAACATAACTTGCGAAGTGTGGGTGTACTATAGGTACATCTCTGCCTAACCCTTCGGGCAAACAAGGCGTAATGATATGTTATCTTAATATGATAAAAACGATAAAAAATCCAATTAGGATATCAGAAGTATTTTATCCAAATAATTGATAACGATAAACTTGAAATACCAGTGATCTACAGTCACGTGCTCTTAAACTAAAAAAAAAAAAATGTTGCTTTAACTCGCATAGAATTTTGATCTAAAAGATTATTTTTATCAAGATTTTATAATTATCACAATGTTTCACTTGGGGGTATAGGGACTGTTAGTATCTACCTAATAATGAAAGCGATTTTTTTGACAAAACTCTCACATGACCTTTCTCTTAAGGATTAAAGAAAATTGTTATATTTTCCCGGGAGCATCTTACCGATCCACTGAGGCTCACTTCAAAAACATTTAATCTAATACATTATCAAGTAAGATAGACGATCAAAGATTGACAGTAACATTAACAAAAATGAAAACGATCAATTCAATGCCACAGCTTATCAAAGACAAACAAATACTTAAGTAATCAGATCCGATAATATCTCCGTAGAAGTCAGACTACAGTCTCTGTATGCAAAGGAATACATATTTTAAGTTGAATAGCGGCGCAAGACCGACTGTAGATCTGGGTGAACACGTTTGGCATAAAGATACAATCACTAGACGTCTTAACTTTTACACTAGAATGGAAAAAAACATTTCTCGATACCCCCTCAGTACTTTGCATAGAAGTTTTATGAAAATGCTGTTTAATATTTTAACGTTGGACTCTTGAATTTGATTGCGTCAGAAATTTAGAGTTATGAAACCTTTGTTTTAAAAACTCGTAGGCAAAGAGACGACTAAAGTTCTACATATCATCATAGTATCTTAAAAACATGAAAAGCATAGATATTATTAGCATGGAGACCGGAAAAAAGTTTTATAGACTATCTATTAAGATCGATCTATTTAATACCTGTGTGTGTCATTTGATATATAAATTAATTGAACCCGTTTTGCTACCGCTGTCTCGGTTTTTCCATACCGCTATTTTTTTATATTCGATCAGTGATCAACTGATCAGATAGATCTCGATTAATTAAAATTTTAAATGTCCCTATTAAGAAGTACCTAATGCGCGATCATTTTTTTCTCGCCCGGCATGTCAGGAACTCGTTGCCTTCGTCATCAAACGCATGAAATTCCCTATCGTTAATGTTTTTATTATCTGACATCTGTTAATGATACGAGGAAATACGAGGGAGGGCTCATCCGATTGATTTTAATTGCTTTCATGACTAACCTTGTAAAACAATTTAAACGCAGGGGTGTCATCCCATCGCCTCAGGGCCAACCTGCCAGTGCTTAATTGCGGGGATTAACTCCAATAATTTGTGAATTACCTACACGGCGCAATCCGTGGCTTTGTTGATGCGAGCAGATAATTAATTAGGCTAAATATCGATTTCGGAGTTAACGAAATCGATATTTACCTTAATCTGTATTCGAAACGATTATTTCCACAAATTACAGGTCCTCGACGACAGCGACAGGAGCATAATTTAACACGCATTCTACTAAGGCGTAATGCTTCATTAACATTTTCCGTTCCCATTACGGAAACAGGCGCGGGTTGTTCGAAGCTAAACCGCGCGAAACGAACCTCTTTTTGTCTGTGGAAAAAGAAAAAGAACAAAAACACAAAAGTTCCAGCCAGCTGCGCCCGAGCATCCTGTCGACGTCACTACACCTTTTTGCATCCATTGATCAAGACGACATGCAGCTATCCTTTGCTGTCGAACGGCGCTATCCTGCGGGGAAGCGAGATGACAGTAATGAGTGGTTTCTCCATCGAGATAGTAACGGCAGTCTTCCGCAAAGCGCCTGTTCTTTGATAATGCGTTTTGTTGTAGAGTTTGTTGATTTTTATTTGGGTGTAAACGGGTCCCGGGCGTCGGGACGAAGGGTGGTCGCTTGTCAATAAATTGTTATTGTAATGACACAATCGCTTCACACTTGGGGTTCTGTCAAGCTCATTATATAATTTGCAACCGCTGCTAATTGAGGAACATTGTCTGTCAGACGTCACTCGAGCGATCGAGAACGAATTGAGATAATGTCGTTGAAACGTACGATGAACGAGGCATATCTAGTATGGCATTTATGTTTAATTAGTTAAATGGACAACTTCAAAAACGTCAATTCGTGTTATAAATAGCATGTTTTTAACGTATTAAATCTAATAGGTAAGTAATAATCGCACATAACTGCGTAACATCATTGTTATCAGTAACTTGTCACTCATACTGATACTGGACATGAAAGGTGCCCGGTTCTATTTAGCACAGTTTATCTAGGGCTGTGCAACGCCAACATAAAAGTAAAAGCCGCATGATCCAACGAGTTTTAAAGGGTAAGGTTGATAAAATGTAGTATGGTTAAAGCGATTTATGGTGAACGTGTACGATTATGAAGTAGGTACGCGGAAAAGAGTTTTAACACGTTCGTGCCGGGAACCATACTCAAGGGTTCACCTAGACGTATATGGGATGCAGGGAGCCCTCGCGGAGGGCTCATTTTAAATGTAGGTTTTTCTTAGAGAATACAGTATTATAAATCGTGAAAATGAAATGTGATGTATAATTTAACAAGATTTATTAGGATATGCGTTGGTTTTAAAATCCAAGTTTGTTTTTTAAATTTTTTGTTCTCGGTTACAAATATTCACAAAAAAAATAAAAGGACTTTTTAATTTATTTTATTTTATTTCGGGATAAAAAACAGGAGTACAATTAAATGTTATACATAGTATCTTACTAATTATACAAAGTACTTATTATACTACTAGCAGCATTATCCACTTACTACTAATTTGTTGATTGTTAATGCTACGTGAGATAAAAATAAAAACAGACTACATGAATGAATGGACAGAAAGATTAATTTTTTGAATTGATTGATTGAGTTAATGCTTCCCAATAACGAAATTTATGGGATAGAAAAGAAAAAGGAAAAAAATAAAATAAAAATAATACAGCACTTAATCATTCATAAAGCTAAGATGGAATCGACTACAGATTTCCTAAATTATCCTAGAATATAGGATGGACTACATATAGCAACAAGACCCCTTTTTTTTTTTTTTTTTTTTTGAGGATGGGAAATTATCAAATAACTTCTCCCGCTCTGGGCGGAGCGGGAGGGCGTGTCAGACTTTTACGGACTAAAACCCACCCGTGTTCCTTCCGTTGCCTGTGTGCCGAGGTCGCGATATCCCTTTCAGACAAACCCGCGACCCCGGCAGGCATTGGCCCTTCCGGACCCCGTCAGTTGGTGCTGACATCTCTTTGAGGCGCGCGTGGAACACAACGCGCCGTCGACCCGGGCCTGGTCCCTATCGGACGGCGAGCTACCCATTGCTCACCGTCCGCAAGCCCGCGCCTACGGTGGCCGGAAGTCGGCTCGCGACTCCCGACGCCCGGGGCGTCTCCTGCGGCGACTAGGGGCGCGAGGGGGCGCATTTTGCCTCTCCCTCACGCGCTCCGCCTCCTCCTTCGCGAGCATTACTGCTTCGCAGAAGGAGGTGACGGCCTCCCATGCACTCTCGCTCCGGACCATGGCCTGAACCAGGGCCGGACGCGAGTGATCGCCGCCGCCGATCGCCTCCGTGAGGACACGGCGGTGCTCCGCCCAAGCTGGGCAGACCTCCACCGTATGCTCCACCGTGTCCTCCGGGCGATCCACACAGTGGTGACACCCGGGCGTTTCCTCCCGCTTTATCCTGAACAGGAACCTCCCGAAACAACCATGTCCGGTGAGGACCTGTGTCAGGCGGAAGGTGAGGACGCCGTGGCGCCTCTCTAGCCACTCCTCAAAGAGGGGACTTATCGCCACAATTGTGGCGTGCCCAGCGCTGGGTTGCGACAATCGCACTCTCCATGCCGCCATGAGATCCCGCCGGAGCTCTGTCCGCTGTGCCGCGATTTCTCGCGGCAGCGGAGTTACGCCCCGGCGTTTCGCCTCCTCGCGCAACTCCCACATGTGCGCGAGGAGCAACAAGACCCCTGAAAACACAATTTTACTTCGTTTTACAGTGTCTTATAACTTATAACTCGGTCTTAAACCTGCATTAGGTTTTTCGTTAATACAAATAAAATACAAATAGTTTATTTTCTTTAACAAACTTGTACTACATCGTTGACCGTCCGCGATGATTAAAATGCGCAAACGTAATGCCGGCAACCCTCCCGGAGGGTTCACTTCCAATATGTATGGAGGCATGGCGTATGAGAGCTTATTCAATTTTTTAAATAAAAATGAAATAACAATCATTTCTAAAATTGCATACTTAATTATTTTTGTTTCTAACATTTTTGGGAAAACGTTTAAAAAAATACTTAAACGATTTTTCAGCTCCATTTTTCTTGTATCGTAATATCCAAGATAACACCAGCCGGGCAGCCCTGTCCACAATCACTAAATATTTGTCGTTGACTGATAACAAAACTGTAGAGCGGTTAAGGTCAAGTTTTATCTGAGTATGTCACCGTCGTAGTGCGGATGAAATCGAGCCGGAATGTTACGGTTACGTACACACGGCTACACACCAAGCTATACATTTCCAGTATAAGCTGACCTCGCGTTGAACGGAATCCTATACAATGCGAGATTAGTTTATACTGGAAATGTATAGCTTGATGTGTAGCCGTGTGTACCTACTGAAGGAAGAGGAAGTACCGAGATACATTCAAGGCTCTTTCGACGAAGATCAAGGTATTAAATTATGTTCTAGTCTTCCGGTGTAGAGTTATCAATAGGAATAACGGTCAGCTTCCTCTTAAGAGGTTGGAATTAGACTACTGTTTGTTTTTGAACTGTTATAATCGTCTGGTCGATGTTATTCGTACGTTAGCACCAATATGTTGGGCTACTGAATGGTAAATGTCGATGGATCCATGGAGTTGATAAGGATGTTGACTTAACATTTTTTTTTGTCCGTCAATTACATTATTAAAAAGTATTGGACACGTATTTTTTCTTTTTTTACATAATCAATAGATTACGGCAATACATGACGTCACTGGCAGATTCGATACTGACTTGTGACGTAGCGAGCCCCCACTCCCCAACTTTAATGCGTTATATCTAAACCATTTTTTATTAATATGATAAAGCAAAAAATACGTGTCTAATATTTTGTTATTATCTGATTGTCGGACTAAATAGTACCTAATTTTTTTCCCAGTCGACATCCCTATTGTGGAACCCCCAGTAGTTTATTTCTTCTAATCTTGTAAGATAGCCGTTGCTAATTTCCTGATCTATCTTAACCCTGAATTATTTAAAGCACGTAAAATATCTTATGGTTTTATTAAATCAGTAGTGTTTGCCTACAAAAATAATACTGTTTACTTAAACCCCACAACGACCACATGATAGCTATTAAATAGATCAGGATAATATTCACGGAAAATCCAAGAGGTAGGGAATTGCAATAAACAGGAATTAAATTCCGACAATTGTCCAAACTGGTATTTATTTTATTATTCAGTTATTTAATGTGTTGCCTAGCATGGCAAGTTACACACTATCTGTTTTTAAACACCATTAAATGGGTAACAAATATTGGTCCCAACTAATAAGAGCCAACGACGCGCCAACGTTAGGTTTGAAGTTGGAACTTGAAGCACAGATGAATACAGATGGGACACACCACAGTTTAAGTATGAAGCTACAAGTACGCGGCGGGCCCGTCTTGCTGGGCCAATTCAGTGAGTGTAACGTAGTCAGAAGATCTAAGAGTAAAGCTTCGTGCAGACCAGCGCGACGCGACACCGGTTATTGTTATACCGTCAAGTTTTCTTAGAAATTGTATTGTCCGAGTCGCGGCGCGGCGTCGCGTCGCGCTGGTATGTACGAGCTTTTACGCGATAGAAACAGAGGCAACTTCTAGGTGAATATAACTGTAGGTAATTATCGCTGTGCGAATTGCACTTTAATGTTGTAGCAAGAGTTGCTTTTTATTTAAATGATTTTGCGGAGTGTCCCCATCTGTACAAATCTGTGCTTGAATTCAAGCGCAAGCAATTCGTCTATCTTGGATTATTGGCCCCAAAAGCTGGCCCCAATGATTTTTTGCGCCAATGTATGGTTAAGTAACTTGTTCCTTTCAACTGACTTACAACTTTAACAGCAAGACAGGCAGGCGATAAATCTTGTTTTCTTTCATTGCTAAGTCAACATGGAAATGTTTATTTCACTTATGTTATAAGTAAATATTTATATTGCTGTGTGTACAAACAATTTTGTAAAGGAACAGATAATTGTGGCACATAGACAAGATGACAATAATTATGTGACATGTTTGTGTCATAAAGTTTCTACAACAAGTAGGTAAACAAAATAATTTTTAAGGAAACAGGAATAAATAAGCAATTTCTCATTCTTTTATAAATACATACACACCTACTATAATGACGTTTCAAAGTATGTTAAGTGTGTGTACCTTTAACATGCTTGTAAGTAAGGGAAGCTTTCAAAGCTTTTTCACCAAGAAAATTATTCAAGCGGTCCTAATGTTTCGCTCTCAAACTTTTGTTGTATGCTGTTCTTTATCCACGTATTTATACACAATAGCCAACCTATAAACTTATTTTAAAAATACCTCCTTGTATCTATGCCTCTTTGATACATTTACTTCCCCGTTGGTCTCGATGTCGCAAATGCGACTGCTAAGCGTGGGGCCGTGGGTACGATTCCCGGGTCGAGCAAAGCGTTACTGGGTTTTTCCATTATGACATTTTTAGTAACAGCCCGGATTTTGAAAGTTGGCGGTGTGATACCTCCGTGTTTCGGAAGCACCTTAAGGGGACCACAGGACCTAAACGTGCCTAAACGCAAGTTTTATAATGCGTAAAAGTATATGATCCACTGCAGTAAACAAAATCAGAAAAATATATGATATTCTTCAGGATATATGCTAGTAAGATACTGTGTTGAAAACATAAAACAGCTAATTTGATACGATAGAAAAAAAATCATGAAGACACCTCTAAAAATTTATTTTACCGATTAAAAATCATATTAATTTACATGCAATCATTCTGATTTTTTGTCAGATTATTCTACAAGCTACATATTAGCATAATAGTGTTTTAATTTTCCAGTCCAATCAATAGATTTTTTGTAAATCGCTAACTACTTCATATTTTGCAATAAATTACCTGCGTCGTGTCATCGCGCTTCTCTTTCATTTCTATGCAGTCCGACAGTGACCGCGCTTTAGCTGTTGTAAGCCTCTTAAGCCGTTGGTCCTGCGCCGGATCTCTCTCCGGTCGTGTCGGATTGCCGTCCCATCAGACTATGAGAGTGAGGGAAAAGAGTGGACCTGTGTCTGCGTACACACTTGTGTACTATAATATCTCCCGCGCCGAAGGCTGTTCTCCGCTGAGATTGGTCGCCATGGCCGAAATTCGGTCTGGAGGACTACTATTACTTGCACCAGTCAAGTGAATAGAACTCCGTTATAATTAGCATTATCCATTAAAATGACTAATTAATATGAGCGTTTATAAATGACTTTAATAGCTCCTATGAACCCCTATCTTAATTAATGCGAATAATTGTGGCGTAGTTGTTTCTTAACGACACATACCTACGTAAAGTGGTAAGGTGTAAATAAACGAACTGAAATTTAAATTTACCTCCCTTCCCTCCACTTTTACTTTTCCCGGTCTACTGTGATAGCTGTCAAGTTTATCCCGCCAATTCCTTCTGGTACGAGTACCTAGTAAGTACGTACTTGAAAATTATAAGTGGGTCTGTTATCGGTACAGCATAAAACAGTACTTACTTATCCATCTCTACACGGTTTTGACAAGTGAAAGAGTACATGAAATAGCAAATATGATAACCATCTAATTACAGACAATCTAGAATAGCGGTAAAACGTAACAATAGACAATAACGGTTACAAATAATAAAATAAATAAGGGCACATCACTACGACGACGTTCGATCATTAAGGTTAGTATACCGCAACCACCTTGAAAAAACCGTTAAGAGGTAAGAAGTAGGTACCAAAATAATAATAGGATGTGGCCTACTGTACACGGAAGCTCAAAGTCTCCCCTAAGGGGTTCGAAATTCGAATCTCGGCAGGTACAAATGGCAGTAGTACGGAACCAGTTTAACGGTCAGAGTCAGGACCGTTAACTGCGAAATCGCTCGTCGACTGTATCACGAGGTATTAGTCTATAGTCTGTGAATAGTTAGCGCCACAGATTATCTGTTGTTGGTTTTGTTTTGTACTACTGTTTTTGTTAATCTGTGTCCGGTGGTTATGGAACAAGTTTATTTATAAGGAGTTTGATAACTTAATGATTGATTGTTGCTGAATGGGTTATAAAAACTAAGATCTATTGGTCTGCAATAAAGAGACTAAATGATCGCTCAGATAAAAACGTAATAAGGTAGACGAGTAAGTAAATACCTACTTGAAAACAGTAGCTCAATAAATTATTTATTTTTAAAATAAACTATGGCTTTGACCCGGGCTCAAACGGAGCAGACTGAAAGTAGTATCAGCAAATTCCGAATCTGTATCATCTACGTGAGTAAACGGGGCAAACACGGGTAAATCGAACATGATAAAGATTATATTATCTAAGTAATGAATTATAATTATACCACTTACCTATCTACGCAACAAAATCTAAAATCTTTAAAAATAATAATACTTACTTATAAATGTTATTAATAGTACATTATATACAAGTGTGCTTTGTAATGATCAATGCCCACGCGTTTCATATGACGTTTTTCAACACACTTGCGAGGAAAAAAACAGACTTGTTGTAAAAACGTATGCTACAATAACGTAATTAAAAAGATGGTACATTTAGATTTATAAAGTTCAACTGACCTTTGTTGCCAGGTACCTACTGACTATTCGGAGCTTCTTTTAAAAACTTGTCTACGTCTGTTGGTGACAATAGTTTAGATTTCGTATTTTTGATAATAATTAACCACACAACGAAAACGATAACAAATATTTATGGAAAATGACGCGCTGGTTTTGTTTTTTCCGCTAGCGATACGCGCGCAGGTGTAAATAAAGATACTGGAAAAACCTCTGAACAGCCTATATAAAAATATAATAAACACAAAATAATGTTTTGAATACGCAAATTAAGGTTAATATGTAGTGAAAAATATATAATTTGATAAAATATTATGTTAATTTATCATATTTTATTTATTTACATAGTAGGCATAAAAAGGCATGAAGTCTCTTTGGTGACATTAAAAAAGCGCACAACTGTACTCGGGTGAAAATAGAGAATGCTCATGTACGATCGTGCATTCTGTAACCACTCTCAGAATGCACGATCATAAAGCTTCGTGCAGACAAGTGCGACGCGACACCGGCTATTGTTGTACCGTGAAGTTTTCTTAGAATTTTTTTTGTTAGAGTAGCGTCGCGTTGTCGCTTCGCGCCGGTCTACACGACGCTTAAATGAGCATTTAATGATGCAACGCCGCAAATATGTAGATGTCAGATATTTTGCTGTTTTGATAAATATCGTAACACCGAATATTTAGTTTTAGATGTAACAAAAGTATTTGGAAACTTTCCAAATGCCTTTTTTAAGCTAAATCGGTTACAATATCAGATTCAGTGTTATAATTGCAATTCATTAATATTCTAGTTCACTAGTTAGCGATATTTCATATTTCTGTATGGAAATATGAAATATCGCTATAATATTGCCAAATGAATAAAAACAGGTAAATGTTTGACAGCTATTTGCGACGTTGCCAACTTTTAGAATAAACGCTCTTAATAGTATAGGATAGCTCATACTAATTCCATGTATAGGACATACTAATTCGATGTTGCCATGATAACACTTAGTCACTAACTCACTAATTTCATACTGCCATGTCATTATTCCGACGTGTAAATATTTATCTGTGCACACTACTGCACTAGTACGGTAATATAAAGTAAAAACACACGTGTTTAATACACTGCATGATGAACCTAAAAGCGGTTCAATAAGAGCCACTTTTCGAACAAGTGTGTTGAAAAATTAATTAAATATGTTTAATCAAATAGGTAGGTAGGGTACTGAAGGTATGCTATAAATAACGAAATTGAATAATTTGTATGTTAACTGTCAGAACAAAATGTTACATTTAGAGTACCTACCTGTTTAAAATGAATTAGAGTAGGACGGTAGGCGTTCAATTAGAAGTACTTATACGTATATTAATAAGCTTATTTATATTTCTATATTATCGTCGAATTAATTCACCCAAGGAATGAACAGGTTTCAGACAAAATAATTCATCGTTATTTTTTACTTGAAGATTTATTAAAATAGCCGATTCAAAGAACAGATAAGACAACAGCTGATTAAAAAAAATTGAGACCGATAAGATATCGCTGACTGCGTAATCATGCGATTGGAAAAAATAAAAAAAGACTCGACTTTTAACGTCGAATTAATTAATACGTCAATTTAAGTTTTAGTTATTGCTGGAAGTTTCTGACAAACTAAAACCAAACATCTTACAACTTTTTATTGAGTCAAGTTCACCACTCTATTCCCTGCCATTGCAACTTTTGACAGCCACAAAATAAAGATTGGCGTCCAACCAAAAAAAAATTGAGACAAAAAACCTAGTCTCAGAGTAATAAGGTATCTACTACCCCTCTTGGCAGTTGCAAAATACACAGAGGCCCAAAGTGATGGTCACAACTGAAAGTGTCAGTGAATGTTGCAACGTTCACTTAACCAACTCACAGACTATACCTAGTAGAATAGATTAAGTAGAATACTCTACAGACCAGGCAAATTGAAATCCACTATCCACAAAGTAATGAGAAGACCCAAAAAATTGTGGGACTCATGAAAGCTGAGGATGAACCCACAACGATATTTCAATTAATTAGGAAAGATAAATCCACACACATTTCACATCCTTTAAGCAGAAAATAGCATAACAAAATAACAAGTTTAAACTAGCACTAATAACTAAAGCTCGTTACGACACGTCCCATCTGCGTGAGCCTGTTGATCCTTGCTTGCGATCCATTTACCTTGTTAGTTCACACTTCGCGCCTTCCGATTTACGGGGTGCGTCATTTGAGTGCACCTTTATAATTAGAATAGGCGTACTTACTGGTATCGGAACGGACTTACGGAGTTACTACTCCGTAAGTCCGTGCCAGTAGTAGGCCGTAGAGGACTTTGGTTTGTTATTTGGTGCATTGCCACTGTGCTAAAGATGGTGAAAGAAAACATCGTGAAGAAACCGACATGTTTTAAAAGCAAAAATTCTGAGACATAAAATTTATGACATTCACCAACCCGCACCAAGTTGTGGAATACGGCCCACTAGAGACACCTAAGGCCCAACATTGGGAACATTTTAGGCAACCTGACATGTAATAAAAGCAAACATTTTAAGGCATTTATGGAATTCACCAACCCGCACCCGGTGGTGGATTACGCCCACTGGAGAGGCCTCAAGCGCAACAGTGGGAACATTATAGGCTGTCCTCAGGCCCAACAGTGGGAACATTATAGGCTGTATGTCTATGTGCCAGTTTTTTTGAACACAGACAAATTGCTAAACGCCCGTAAAGTGCTGTGATTGGTTGAATGATTTATCAACAGCCAATCACAGCACTTTACGCGCGCTTGACAATTTGTCACATTAATTTTGCGATAATTTTCGTTCCAGAAACCGGCGCTAAGTGTGTTATAATAAGAATAAAGAACAATATAATCAATTGTGAATACATTGTACGTCTCGCAAGTTATAGGTACTCTAATGATTTATTTCCTGATTTTAAGTGCTGGTTGGAGAACGTGGTTATAGGTCAGTACCGAGTTCCATGCATTTATTGTTAAAAGTGAATGTTCTTTTTTAAATCTGATATATAGATAGTGATGTGAACATTAAAGGTGTTACGTAAACGGCAAATACGTGCTTTTAAAGCAATGTAAGAAGTTAAAAAAGGACATAAAGCTTAAAAAAACAGTTGATTAATTGATACTAAATGGTTGTGATCTCCTGTTGTTTCGCACAAATTAATAACATCACCCAAGTAAACGACCTCTGGATGTCCAATTATTATTTTAGCATAAGTCATTGACTTCTTAGTCGTGATGAAACTATTATTGTGTAAATTCAAATATTAATATGTTGAAGAGTCGCTTTTGTAATTCGATGTAGGATGGCGATTCTGATGGCATTTATTGAATTTACAATACTCTTGAAAGAATCACGTAGGTAGTGGTGTCATGAAGAGCTTTGATAGTTTATGTTTATAGAGTATCGCACATACCAGGTTTTACGACTGAACCGTCATGGCTGATGGATTTAGAAACATCGTCTATGTAGTATACAATAACTAGATGCCTTTTATACTGCTTTCAGCAAGATTTCCTGAAACATAGGTACCTAATAATGTAGGTGCTTACCTACTAAAAGTTCGGTTTTTAAATCAATCGCAAATATAAGTGCAAAATAAACACGTTTAGGACGTAAACATGGTGAGTATAAATTAAATAAAACCGCGATAAAATCAGCAGGTATGTGGCGGCATCTATATCGCCACACGTGAAGTACGCATCAAAGATGTGACGTCACACAACATCCTGACGTCACTCAAATCCTGCATCGCAAAATTAGAGTTTACCGCGCGGTGGACATATATGCAAGCTCCCGACTTTAACATCCTGGGCAGTTGCCCGCCAGACACGACACCCGTCTGGTCGGAGGATCCTCCCTTTTCTATGGTGGATGAGTGAACTTTACACCCTGTTCCTCATACCCCTAAAGGTACATAACTATTTTATTTGTTTAGAATCAAAACTTGCTTAGTTTTACTAAACCACAGAATAGTAACGAAACAGCAAAACATGCTTTTCAAGCACTGTCCCAGGTCCCTATTCAAACACTAAAGGACGTTTATCGCGTGTTTACGAAAATTTCAAAACCAAACATGCTCAGCAGTACCCTGTTTGCTGTAACGAAATAAGTTTCCGAAGCGCATTACTGTACCTGCGGTTAGCTGGTTTTAACACGAATAATTAGTTAACTTTGTTTTAGGGTAAATACTGTTTTATGGAGACGCAATTTACGATGATTATTGTTTTAATAATTGTTTAGGAACAAGGAACATGTATAAAATATACTACATTTACCTTTATATTTAGGAGCTGCCGTAACGGGCCCGACTTACGTGTCGTAACTAAAAAACTTCGAACCCAGGCAGGCACTTTACTTGTAATTTATTTCATCAGCACTGCTCTCAAAACGGTGAAGGAAAACATCGTGAGGAAACCGGCATGTCCTAGAACCAAAAATTCGAAGACCCTTGACATCTACCAACCCGCACCGGGCGTTCGTGGGGATTATGGCCCATTCCCTCTCACAGAGAGGAGACCTGTGTCCCAGCAGTGGGAACATAGGCTGATTAAGCATTGTTTCATAAATATATACGAACGTGTGTAAAATATACCTACCTATACTACGTATTAATTTATTTATTTTATTCAAGACTGTAAAGTGCAAGTTTCTTGTTAGAATACATCTATGTGCTGATGTAACACTCATTAGGTAGCTACTCAACTGACGTTATGCAAGTGAGCATTAATGTATACAAACGTAATATTCAGAATCTGGTATTTTGAGATTCCGAGATCGAGCCTATTAAAGCCAGCTGAAAGGCTTATTCCATAAACTACTTTAAGCACATAATTTCTCTATTTGCTTGAGCAGAATCCAAATAAGTTGTTAATTAAGCCCACTTACGTAGTTTCTGCCTTTCTGACTCATTAAACTAAGCTTATGCGAATACTGGAAAAATATTACTCAAGTCTGAATATAGATTGTATAGCATTGACTTATATTAAATAGTGTGTAATGTAATGTGCCTTTTATATCAGGCCTGTATTCTGCGATGAGATAGGTACGTAACGCGCAAACAAAAGGTACCTAGAGCATTGTTGTCTACCAACACGGTACCGATTACAGTTTATGTCTAACTACGTATCGATGTAAAGTCTAGTGCAGTTTTCCGGAGAAAAATTGAATCCTGTGTGTGATGCTACTGTGAATGGTCTAACGGAAAAACCATTTAAAACTTTACACAATTTGAAAATTGATACCAAAAGCTGACTGTATATTCTGTTAAAGGTTATTCTGAAAACTCATCGTTTAAAAACTCACACCCAGGGGCCAGGGCACGCTAAGCCGTTTGCCGAGTTATAGAAATTTTATACAATTATCAAAATGACAGTTGTGATTTGAATAAGTATACGGGCAATATAAGTTGGTTATTAGTAAATTTGGAACTCGTCACCAACATAATCCAAAAATTTCCTGAGGCTCATGAACTCTGACTCCACTGACATGTGAACATCGAGGCAATTCAGCTGTTAGACCAAACAAATATAGTGCGAAGACTAAAACGAACTAAACCTTTTGAGTTAGTGTAGTGTAAGAGTGTAGAAATAATAGTGACAAAGACACACATATAACACATGAACAAAGTGTTCATAATATTATATCAGACTCTAAGAAAGTGGAACGGACTTGTGTAAAGTACAATCAGTTCTATTCTAAGTTTTAAAATAATTATCACGTAAAAAAATAAGTTACATTAAAATTGCTTATTAGTCTTATAGGCTAGATTGTAATTAATTATTAAGGACCTGGTTCTTATTAATAAAAGATTTAAAAAAAAGTAAATTTGATAAAAAAAATATTTCTCTGACTTTAGTAACTGGTTTCCTTATAGTATGACACACGTGGCAAATGCTGCCTTTTTATATCCAAATATGTATAAAAGTGTATAAGTGCGTAGGGGAGTGAGTGGATTGGTGCGTCCGTCGCCGTCGTCCGGCAATGTTCCCATCCGGAGCCCGGACACAAAGAGGGAAGTGTTTTTATTCCTGATTGTGCCACAAAGAGGTCCAACTGTAGAGCATTCACTCACTTTCCTAGGGTTGCCGTAACTATAAACAAAATTGTTTTATCCTCTGAAAAGAGTTTGTTTGTGAGCCGTTCGTTTTAAGGGTCTCTATAAAGATGAGGAGTCGCTATAAACGAGCAATATGTGACGAATTTTCGGAAACATTTTATACGGCTTCTGTTTTTAACCAGAAATAAACGTTACGGATTTTCGGCTTACAATATTGTGAAGAGTTTATGAAAATAGCTGTGTTTATCGTGTAAACATGAATAACGAGTACACAAAAACATGAATAAATTAAAGATGCGGAATATTTTGCTTAAAATTCGTATAAAGCTTCGTGCAGACTAGCGCGACGCGACAGCGCCACGCGACACCGGTTATTGTTATACCGTGAAGTTTTCTCAGAAATTGTATTGTTTGAGTCGCGTTGCGCCGTCGCGCCGCGCTTTTCTGCATGAGCCTTAACAATCGAGTGTTAAATTGATCATGGTGGATAGTGCAGCCCTATGTCATGTATATTTCTACGGGCGAGTTCCGCTAAAAGTAACGCCGACATTATAAAGCCAGAGCGGATTTCCGAATGCTCCTCAAAGCTTCGGAGTTGATAACATTTTTCCGTTCAAACGGATGTAAGCACTCGCGTTACGGATGTTGATACATTTTTAAATCGATCCACGTTTCAATCTATGATATTTTTTCTTATATCTGAAGAACTGTGTGTTGACAAGTTGACATATCTAGAGATAATTAATTACTAGTTTATTTATTTATTATGATGAAACTGTTTATACTTCCCGTCACTTGACCCCAAAGATTCATTAGAAAACCAGCGTCAGACAGCATCTGTCTTTCATTAATGCCGAAATTAACTTTTTTGGCGCAGCCGTCAGGACGTTCACAAACTATAGTGATTCGCCCGAATTTACTCTACTATTTAGAATAATGAATAACGTTTATTTAGATATAGTTCGTGAAACACAAAATACAAATAACAAAAAAAAAAATTGAAAATAAGGTTTTAACGGCGATTCGCACGAAATTAATTTATTTGAGGTGAATCGATTTCTGGAGTTGTTGATTCGCCTACAAATAAATTAATTTAGTGCGAATCGCCTCAAGAAAAAATAATATTATTTAAAAGTGTCGATTCACCCGTTTTGGGCGAGTAAATTCGGGCGAATCAGCCGTTAAAACGTTATTTTCACTTTTTTATTGTGTTATTTGTATTTTGTGTTTCACGAACTATGTCCAAGTAAACGCCATTCATTATTTCTTTCTAATTTAATTGATTCTTAAAGAATTATTAGAATACTGAAAGTATTAATTAGATTTGGAGTTGAAAGACACTTTATCAACATGTCGCTTCGCTTGTCTACCTAATATTCTGCAGATACTATAAAATTACGTTAGATATGATCTGGTAAACCATATTATCGCCAAGCTAATTGATACCTTTTATGGAAATTGATAGAGGACGTAGCGTAAACGATAATTTAGATCGAGTGGGTAGGCCACTATTCATTGAGTGCAGAATATGGATAACGACAAAAAAAACTTTTTTAGTCCGTCATGTATATTAAAAAAATATTGTAAAATATTGGACACGTATTTTTCTTTTTCTACGTAATCCTAATAGATTACGGCGATACATTGAGTTAAAATGTGCCATGACGTCACGAGTATGTAGATTTTATACTTACTTGTGACGTAGCGACCCCCACTCCCCAACTTAAAATGCGTTTTATCTAAGTATTTTTTTTAAATATGATAAAGCAAAAAATACGTGTCTAATATTTTTTCATTATCTGACTGACGGACTAACTAGATTTTTTTTTTTTATCCAGGCCTCCTCCCTATTGTTGATGCTGTAAGAGCAATAAATATTAATTGAAAACCCCAATAATATTAATAATTAATAACGCATTATTTAGGCTCATAAAAGTTGGATTTGGATTTTCCATATAGGTCATTTTGTACTATAAATAAGTCAACAATTAAGGAAATAAAATATATAGTAAGTATTACCTATGAAAGTGAGGTTATCGCTTTCACGGGGTCGACTGACTGCCTTTAATGGCCACAAACCTGAGGGAAACCCAGGTATTTCCAGTAGATACGATATTTTTTTATTCATTCGGTTGCCCATTTTATTAAAAATATATAATCTGTGAAGTCATACAAGGTGGATCGGCGTTTTTCCTGATGGAAATACCTTGTTAGAAAGGCAGGTATATTTAGAAAAAAATATACAAAAAACATGCAAAAATACCTACCTGATAATCAATGGTGATAACCTCCCATCTATTAGTATTAGATAAAGAATAACACGTGGAGCGGAAACAGCGTATTTATCTGATAATAACGTGCTTATGATAACGCTGATTTGTCTATAAATTACAGTCACGAGACAAGGAAAAAAGGCGAAAAAAATATTGTTTTCGGTAGCGCTCCGAAGATTTCCCTTTATTGACATAAATGAAAGGGATATTCGTCTACCGTATAATATAATATACTTACTGGCGTCAAAAGAAACTGCTCAAACGATTTCCAACGAGTCTTACCTGAAACAAAAAGGTTGAGTTTAATTTGCTGGGACTTGTAATAGATACAGGCTTGCGTGGGTTGAGTCCGAGTCGCCCACTCCACGGGAGGGTTGACTTTCATGAAGGTATTTTTCTGCCGATATAGATGTATCAGTTGTGGTAGTTCAAAAGTCATATAATAAGTAATATTTGTTTGGCTCTTGTGAAAATATCTAAAATCTTCGTCTTAAAATAACCATAATTATTTAAAAATACGGCCATGCGCATGGCATGGGAATCTTTTATTGGTGTCAAATGGAAATTCGGAAAAAGATGAGTAAGATCCAGGACATGATTAATTGAATTGACTGTAATATTTCATTAATAACCTTTTAAATCATCGACGACACGTGTACGGACAAATACATTTTATTATTTCATGACTAGACATATGCTAGGAAATTCAATCATTCAATGGAAATGAAAATGTTATCTAAGTTATTGCAGGCAAAACAAGAAAACCTCATAAATACATATTGAATACACATCGTCGGAAACTTACTCTTATAAATAAACTAGCTTTTGCCCGCGGCTTTGCCCGCGTACATGTTGGAAAATATCCCACGGGAACCGTACTACCGGGATTAAAAGTACCCTATGTGTTAATCCAGGTTATAAGCGATTTGTGTGCCAAATTTCATTCAAATCCGTTCAGCCGTTTTTGCGCCACATAACGGAACATACTTCCAGACAAACAAATGGCCAAAAATTATTCTTTACTATTTTATTATAATAATAATATGTAAGTATAGAAGATAGTGACGCGCGCAAACCACAGAAAAAAATAGAAAAATAAAACGTTTTTATATCGCAAAGATTATGTAAAAGTACGAGATTTCATCCATATTACGCACGTTTTTTATAGAAACGAGAACATAAAATGGCAAATAGGCAATCGGTGTCCGCTTGGATGTTTTATGTGTTGCCGTATGTATCGGTAATGCGTAGGAGCAAATGAGTCACCGCACTATTTTTGTAGTTATCCGTAGACCGAGATTAAAGATTGGTCGGCAATGAAATTGTGATTATGTAATATAAATTATTTTTGTTTGTTATTTATTTTATTTATTGCTGTTCATGGGCCAGTTATGGTTATAATAATAATTTAAAGACATAGATCGTATTCAAAGTGTTAATTTAATATGAATGATAAACAACTGTTTATAGTTATAATTGAATTTTGAAACATAGTTATTCTTGATCCGCTTCACTTACCTAATTAAAATTGATATTATTAAATGATCGCTTAAATGTATATTTGCTCATGATTTCCCAACTTGATTTATTTTGAAATGCGATAAAACAACGTCTGTTTATTTTTCAAACCCGACTACTTATCGCGTAGCAATTATTAAGAAGTTCTACGAACTGATTAATGGCTACCGAGCTCATTCGTGCGTAGTTTATGTTTGTGCAATGGTAACACTCAAAGAAAATCTCCGCATTAGTTTGGAACATGCACTAATCTGACTCAGCGGATGATTCAGCGAAGGGAGTGTTAGGAGTATTTGTGAAACACAACTGGGTCTCTCGTTAAAGCATAAATCACCTTTAATTATGTGAGAACCAGCCTTAAAATTTGTCGAACAAGCAAAAGGGCTAAACAACAATGAATGACGACGAGAGAACTAAAAGGCATTCATTATTGAATGAAGACGAGTCGGGTCGGGCGCCCACTAAACCATTCATCTTCAAAAATATTTACTGTAGGAAGTTCCCGGATTGCGGGTGACGTCTCGGGTATTTTGGCGGCATGTTCCCGGCTACCTGTCCCGGGTGGGACAACACTAGATCCTTCGATACCGACGAACACAAACACGCCGCCCGCCGCCTCCCGCGAACACCGTGTAATATGAACATTGTATGTTCACAGTCGACAGTCACTGTTCTCACTGAACAACTACTTATTGTATGTATGTTTAAGCTGAGCGCAATCCATTTGCTTTGCTCCGGGATAAAAGTATTCATGGAATTCCCCGAGACGATATCGTCGGGGAACTTAAATATGTAAAACCCGAAGCATTTCTTATTGTTATCGCCAATGCAATATGGTTTTTATTGAGTGAAACTTGACTACGAGGTGAGAACTTTTTCATAATACTACACATTTTTCATGTTACGCTTATTTCAACAAAAACCCTAGCATTTTCCCCTTACATAGGAGACAAATTACCGTTTTGCACGCAAAAGGTGCAGTTCAATTTAAATCACGGTGGGGCACCCCACAACGAGCTCAGGGGAACACAAAAAAGGGAAAAATGTGGGTGCTAGTTTTCCAGCCATCCCTTTTTGAAAAGGCTCACGTATCACGAACAAAGACGTGCAGTGCTAATAAAAACACCTGATCATTTGAAACACAACAAAGTTACGGAACAACGAATGGAAATCAATCACTCACCATACAGAACCAGTTTACGATAGCACGTCGTAACAGAGACTCTGAGAACTTCACGCTTGTAAACGAGAACTTTAATTGGTCCAATGTTTTGTTTGTATTTCGGTTTAATGTGTTTGACTAGGTTCTCCACACGCTCCGACGCACGTCTATTCAGATAAAATAACTCTTCGCTGAATGTAATTGAAACGCGTCCGGACGTCCAAGCGATAACTGCGATAGTGTTGACTATTCAAGTTTTCGGGCTTCCCGAAAAAATACGTAGCGCACTCATATAAAAGCGCAATGTTTTATCGGTAGAGAAGTAGCGAGTTTATTTTAAAACTGTGAATATAAATGTAGAGTAATTTATCCACTTTGTAGAGTCAGTGTGAGTTTACGGTCAGTAGTCCGCCAGTGACAAATACCATGTCCAACTGACGCATGTCAGACTGATTCATACGAAATTGCAACCGCATTAATGTATTGTGTTATAAATAGGGATATAAATGGTTCAACAAGTGAAAGGATGTGTTTTATAAAGGAAAAAGTAACTGTAGCTGTTTGTGGTGGGAACTCGGGATAATTATTGCGGCTATCATGCGCTTTTGATAATGTTATCTTATCGAAGCGGTGCAAGGTCACAGTCATGTTCGAGCTTAGTGATCACTTGTGAAGTATTTAGGTTACGTTAGTAGAGTTATTGTAAACTTGGTCCTTGCTTTGCTAGAGTTATTGTAAATTTGGTCCTTGCTTTGCTAGAGTTATTGTAAACTTGGTCCTTGCTTTGCTAGAGTTATTGTAAATTTGGTCCTTGCTTTGCTAGAGTTATTGTAAACTTGGTCCTTGCTTTGCTAGAGTTATTGTAAATTTGGTCCTTGCTTTGCTAGAGTTATTGTAAACTTGGTCCTTGCTTTGCTAGAGTTATTGCTTGGTCCTTGCTTTGCTATGTCAATCTGCCCAGCTTATTGCAGTCCATTGCTCGGCATTACAGCATGCCTGTAATGTGTTATCGGTGAGAGGGAGTGGGCCGTAATCCACCGCGCGGGCCCAGTGTCACGTCTTCGAATTTTTGGTTCTAGGATGCCGGTTTCCTCACGATTTTTTCCCTCACCGTTTTGAGAGCAGTGGTGATGAAATAATTGACACCTACACACCTACAATTCGTAAGTCGCGGCCGTTACCACTGGGCCATCCAGATCATTACAGAACTCTCTCAAATTAGCCCGGGTCTCCTTCGGAAATCGAGTCTATCTCAGCCGCATTAGCTAAATATGTGCAAAAACACTGGGATGTATGTAGTAAAGGTAGTACATAAGTAAACGCCCCCGAATTTTTTTTTCAATATTCGGGACTCCGAACTTTACTTACGTTATATGAGGCCCGTTAATTATTATATACAAACATCAGCAAGAATTTAAAAAAAAAAACGCTTCTATTAGTTCTAAAAATACGATTTTCCTCGAACAATAATTTGTTATAACTAAATATTGAATGAAGCCGTTACTGCCCTTGTAACAAGTACCTAACTAGTAATTAAAGATTCTACTCTCGTACTCATCATGATAAAGGATAATAAAACTTATGTAAACATGAATAAGCAATGTCCGTACCGATATGATCTATGTACACGAGGCAGCTCCTGATCTGAATCACTGGACGTTCCTACAATATATAATTACGCCTACACAAACAGCGTAATCGTGATGAAATGTTACAAATATTATACATAATATGGTGTAAACTGAAATTAATATTGATTCTAGTAATAATTCGTGTTTTAAGCTCGTGTAGGTATGATGAGGGGAAGTGGGCGTTAGTATTAGTTGTATTTACAGGAAAATACAATCATACAATTAGTATTGGTAGTTGTTGTTGCAAAAGTTAATACCTAGCTACCTTGTTAACAATGGGATGGAGTTTATTATTCTTTCAAGTAAAAATCAAATTAGTTTTAATAAAATTAATATTTCGATAACCGTTAAAATATATAATGTATTATCTTCGCTAGATATAATGTCGCACACCGTACAATTTAATGGATCACCATCACATAGTGAAGATAATATTATTTTACCTTAAAGTATCTTTAATCGCTATAATATATAATTATCTTCGATGTGTGTGATAAGCTTTACTGTTTTTATTTTTTCAGTTACTTTTATTGAGCAGAGTTGTAGTATTAATACCAAACATAGGTTAACATTACAAAAATGTAAACTTAAGTACTATTTATGTGCTTCACAAAATTACATTCAACAGTATTGAAAATAGACAGCCTTGTTGGTTCAGTAGTCGCAAGCGCTACTACTGAGCATAAGATCCCGGGTTCGATTGCCAGGTCGTGCAAAGTGATAGTAGGTTTTCATCAGGAATTTCTCAGTGGCAGCCCGGAGTCAGGATTTGTGGCCGGCTGATAGCAATAGGCTCACCCCCTCTTACATGTAACTTAAACATAACTGGCGAAATGTCTATGCACTTTAGGTGAACCTCTGCCTAGCCCTTCGTGGAAAACAGGCTTGATGTTATCGTCGCCGTGCAGTGAAAACCTCGTGATTGCAATAAACATTATTTTACAGGGAAGATAATAACTGTCTGAAGAATAGCCGTCATTGACGTTCTCTGATGTTCTCGTTATCAACGATAGAAGGCATTAGAAGCATCTTACATCTCACTGTCTGTATTTTGTTCTAATAAGCATGCATAAAGCTATGTGCAGACTAGCGCGACGCGACAGCGCGACGCGACACCGGTTATTGTTATACCGTCAAGTTTTCTTAGAAATTGTATTGTTCGAGTCGTGTCGCGCCGTCGCGTCGCGCTGGTCTGTACGAGCCTTTACGAGGTTTTCTACACAACAAATAAATAAAAAGAAAAGCAATTAATTTTCCTTCACGAGGTTTTCACTGCACGGCGACGTTATGTATGTTAATATTGAAAATTAAAACAAAACCTTAACCAGACGTTGGGAAAATCCAACGTAAACAAATTCTAGCTAGCAATATCAGCGCGGGTTTCCTATCGGGCAACAAAGCCCAGTATTATGTTTATTTATCCACCGTACATTTTAACTGGAACCAATCACAAACTATAGCACAAGTATGGTATCAATTAGCACCATAAAGCGAGCTTTGTCCATGGATAACGCGGTCAATGAGTCACTTCACACCGCTAAATGCCCATTGTTGCATTATGGCGGTATTTCAATATCGAAGGCTTATTTATTTCTATTTTACTCGATTAACTAGGCGTTGGCTTGTGTTCTAGGACAATCCTCAAGCATTAATCTTGATTATAAGAACTTATAAGCTGTCAGATTTAATTATTCAACGCCTAGTCAGAGAAGATCGGCAGTATAAAAATAAAAATAAAAGAGAAAGAAAAATTGTTTGTTCTGCACAAACTAAACGCACATTACAAAAAAAATACACATTTACAAATTAGCCAAAAGCCTCGTATTCAATATTTAAAAAAAGTTTGAAAATTTTGTCTATTGCTTGGTGTCAGGGCCAGAGACCAAAATAATTTACATTTGAATTTGCATTTTTCTGGGAAGAGGTCTATGGACATTGGTCCATATGAGTATTGAGTCATAGGATATTTGTGTAGAGATACTCCATTTGCAAAGGGCATTAAAATCTGTCCCAGCAAGTTAGAGAAAAAAAATATAGGTACCACACAACTATTCATGAACCATAGACCATTTTTGCCCAGTATCCTTTAGATTTAAACCAATCTTTTTAGGAGAGATGACAATACAGGGCGCAGTGTTTTTGATATATGTACCTCTTTTTCATGCCTTTTATTCATCTCATCAGCTCCAATTATCCGTCTGCTGGGTCTGCTCCCCGTGGCTATTCGCCATCCTTGCCCGTTGTGTGCCAATTTAATATTGGGGTTGGGACTATTCTCACGATTTCATCTGGCCTGGTTTGCTGTTACTGAGCTCCTTTAGGTTTTGCATGCTGGTCATGATTACTTTGTATGTGATTTTCTTCTATAAGGATGTATTACTGTACATTCCTATAGACGGAAAGAGGGTAAGTAGTTAGTAGTATATACGTTTACTAACTACTTATCCTCTTTAAAAGTTTATGCTGGCTTCCCATGGTTCGCTATATTGCTGACGCACGAGTACCAGCCCGCACGGCACGACGCACCGTGGGAAGAGTAACGTGCGCGGTAGCGCAGACGCGTGCGTCGCGGTGCGTCCGAGTTTGGATACATTCTCTTTGAAATTTTAATACAGGATAGGTACAAACCTATAGGATAAAGGATGAACATTGTCAAGTAATTTATTAAAAACCGTCGTTCTTTAAATTGTATGCACATCTAAATGATAATTAGTCATGCAACAGGCATTTACTATTTATGACATTTTGATTGTGGTCGATTACGAGTAGATAATGCCGAGCTATTTGTCGCCTTAAATTAATAATGAACGATGCATAGATAAGTAGGTAATAAGTTAATTCCTGATGATGCACTATATAACAGGCTTAATCCCCATATTACGCATTTATACGTTTTAAAATAGGTACTATATATTTTCAAACAAGATAATATTTACATAATATAAATATGTTAGCTTATATTTTATGTGAATATTATCTTATCTTGTAAGTGTTATGCTGCGGCTGCATCTGTGTCTAACGTGGCAAAGCAATGCGTGCCGAAGCTTCGTATGATTATCTCGCTAAAAAGTTATCGCGCTAATGCGGTGGTCACATTAGCGCCTTCGCCACTTTTATTATGTACCGCCAGCCGGGCGAGAAGTGCTACGCCCGTACTATCGCGATAACCAATAATGGTTGGTCATATCTGCGTGTATCGTATCACTGTGCGAAGCTTCGTCACGATAGACGCAGATGCGGCCCCGCAGCATTAAAATAAGAGGAAAAAATCATAGGGCATCCAAAAATTCACCCGCATCGCTATCGACATGGAAAGTGCCCATAGGCTGGCAGCATTGCCACGTTGTAAGGCGATACTGATTCTTTGGCCAAAAAATAGGCCAGCCCTCTGTTCACGTGAAGAGTCAACCTACAGCTAGGCGATGTCTCGAAAAACCAAGTGGGCACTCGGACCCCATGGCCCTAGTGTTTCAACCCCAAACGGTACGACCAAGTTTCAAAATTGCTGCTTCATAAACCGATTCTTTAGAAACAAAATATCTATGAAAAAACACTAAACAAAATGTGAAAGGAATATTATTTAAACATTGAACCAACACGCACCTTGACCCAGTTCAACACAGACCCTGCGGGAAGTTTAAAGCACTATACTATAACTTGATACTACACTCTGAAACTGACCATGATACCAGGGACTGGTATTAAAGGAATATCTTTAACAGTTTCATTCATATTCTCTACATATACGAGCATACTAATAAAGCTGAAGAGTTTTTTTGTTTGTTTGAACGCGCTAATCTCTAGAACTACCAGTTGGATTTGAATTTTTTTTTTGCATTTGATAGCCTAAATGTTGAGGAAGGTTACAGGCTATTTAGCATCACGCTACGACCCTTAGGAGCCGAGCAAAAAGAACGCTAAGCGAAAAAAGTAACAGCGCGGGCAGGCGATGCGACGCGGTTGGTCGGGGGGCCGAAATTTTACGCGGACAAAGTCGCGGGCATAAGCTACCCAACTATATTAGGGTCGGCTTCCAGTCTAACAGGATGCAGCTGAATACCACTACTTTACATGGAGCGACTGCCTATCTGACCTCCACAACCCAGTAACTGGGTAATATGATACCCCTTCGTAAGACTGGTTGTCAGACTTTCGGGCTTCTGACGACCCGTAATGGGTGTGAAGATGAACTCAAAACTCAAACTCAAAGCATTTATTTCAATTAAACCATTCACAGGCACTTTTGAATTGTCAAATAGTCGGTCAGTTAGAAAGTTGAAGCTAATTGCCCATTCCAAAACGTAGATCTTTATGGAGAAGAACGGGCAAGAAACTCCAAGGACACTCTTTTAAATATAGAAAATTACAAAATCCTGGTTATATTATTCTTATTGTTTCTATATGTGAGAACAATGTACAAAAAAATAATCAAAACAATTCAAAATATAAGATTAAAAATAAGCCCTGGCAGATAAGAGATGACCAGTCACAACTGACGGCGCCCGTTCACGAACATGACGCGTGGATCAGCACCATCTAGCACAACCATTTTGTAGGGAACCGTATGATCCAACACACTCGCCACCATCAGCGAGACATTTAAGTGAGCATGACATACTCTCAACTGCTGTGCTCTTTGATGCACGAGTGACAGCCGGGACCAACGGCTTAGCGTGCTTTCCGAGGCACCGAGGAGTCTTGGTATGTAAAGATGGTCACCCATCCACAGACCAAACCCGGCAAGCGTAGCTAAACCTGATGGATCGACCCGTGCAGCTGTTATTACTTAGCCACGACCTCCTCTTATAATATACCAAGCTGTACAAAGTGTAATTCAGATAACACAAAACTTGACACTAGTTTGTTCAGAATCGAGATTAGAATCGATTACACTCTATTTGATATATAGGTCAAATCTTTTTTAGAATTACTCATTTCTATTAGCACCAGCACAGCCACCAGAAATGATATCTTTATTATGTCTTGTACCAAAAATCTTGACTTTAAATATTTAATTAGTTGTCATGATATCAATTTCTTACCGACAATAAAAAATATTTGCCGTGTCTGCACGCGTGGCATGACCACCTTAGAAGCAGTAGAAATAAATGAAAAATTTCTACGGCGCGCTGTCAAAGCTAAAGAAAACAAATGTCATTTCGTCTTCATAGAGTAGAAAATAAATATAAGTGGTCATGCAGTTATTATGACCATTGTGTAGTCAGTTTAGTTTTATAAAACCAGCCAAGTGCGTGTCGGATCTCGTACAATGTAGGGTTCCGTAGTTGGGATGAATTTATCCCAAGAACAAACTTAACATTGTAGTTGAAAAACATGTTCTCCCATAAATTCCATCTGATGTAAGTTTGTACGCACAATATTGAGAGAGTTGCTATGTTATTTTAAAACCATAGACTTCTTATAGGTTTTCCTGTTATTTATAAGTAGGTATAGAACTATTTTCTGTATTAAAAAAAAAATGGGCTTTATACTTTCGGGGATAAGGTGCGGGGGAATGGATAATTTTCATCTATTTTCTTGAATAACTATAAAACTACTTATTTATTTTAAAATAATTAAAAAATATGTTTGGACCCTCACAGTTTCATTTGATACACGGTTTGCAAAACTTTTTTATAAAGTTTCTTTATTTGCCCCCCAAAAGTACCCCCATATTCAAAATTCATTTATTTGCGTCACACGTCCGTGTTTCGGTCACAGAATATGTGTACATAATAATATGTACCAAATTTCAACTTAATCGGTCCATTAAATTCTGAGAAAATTGGCTGTGACAGACGGACAGACAGACAGACACACGAGTGATCCTATAAGGGTTCTGTTTTTCATTCGGACGTACGGAACCCTAATAATGTTATGAAGCCATTATATCTGGAGTCATCAAGTGCATTCTAGACTGACGCCAGATTGAATCTAAGTGCTATTCTAATTATATACGGCATGCGTTTAATGGGTTCACAGAATATGTACGAGTGTAGAGAATATTAAATAATGTAAATCACAGAATTTCTGTTAAAAGGTCTCTTAGTTTTGTTAGAAACATCATCGAAGTACAAGCATAGAATGTGGTTATAGTATGAACAAAAGAACAAAAGGGATTAATACAACAAAAGAAAAACACAAGAAAAAGCAAAAGAAGCAAAAGATAAACAAGAAGAATCATCCAATTAGTAGACTCGTTGAGGCACAAAAAATATCTGCATACGATTTACTCGCAAACAAATACAGTAATTTTAAAGTAGTCCTTGAAACTAGTCCACAGACGCGATAATTGTGCGCCAGGGCCGGATATGACGTCACACAATCTTTATGACCGCCACTTTTGAGAATGTACCTATAAACTCCTTTGAATAGATTTCAAAGAGCTTCTTATAAAGTAATGTTCTTTTTTTGAATATTTCGTGTTTATCGTCTTGTGTTTGAATTTAATGTTTTGCAATGCTGTCTTATCTTGCTCTTTAACATAACTATAGCAGATATCATGTTTCAAAAAAGACTGCACTTGTTACACAACATTTATCTGAAATCTTCGACATTTTAAAAATCCTATAGAGAGATTCTCTTTAGTGTAATCATATCCAGAAGCCTCAATCCAACGGTGTTATCGGATCGACTGCTTACTTGTGGCAGCTAAAATCAGAAAACAAAACAGCTACCTTGACAAATGCAAACAAAACAGATAAAACGTCATAATCCCAAAAACTGCATAACAAACCAACTATTACATCCTTTATGAGCCTTAAACCAACCAAACAGTTCGGCGAACTCCACAAAAACAAAGAGACGAAGAGAATCTCGCTGTGCATGCATTATTTTAAAAATTTGTACCTCTAAAATTGCAGAAACCGTGAAAAAGGTTTGAGTGGCGACGGCGACTGGCTAGTGGGAGGTGGCTGGGAGCGTGCCCTATCGCGCAGACGACTCGCCTCACTGCTGTTAGTACCAGTATTACTCATTGTATATGTGTGTGTGCACTTGGGTTTAGCTAACATCAGATTTTGGGATTTATCTTGAGGTATATTTGGAGTTTACGCTGTTCTAGCTTTGTTTTGTTGAGTAAGGGGGCTGTAAAAGATTATTGGCAGTTTCGTCATCAATGATAGCCCTATTTTACCCAATGTTTTTCTCGTCTGTGCCTCCAATTTAGGCCATGTTCCACACAATCATAACTCATGAATTTTTGCAGTACTGCATTTATATATAGTTTATGGATAATGATTACTTTTTATTATTTTTGGCCATTGTTTGTTGACTCATTGTCAATTTTTCTTGTTAACACAGATTTCGGGAAACGTGCTCAGGTACTGGGCTTAGTCACAATTTAAAAAAGGAAACACTGTAACAACGTATCTAAAAATACTGAAGACCTGACGTCTAAAGTATTTTTGAGACGAGTGTACAGAGACACGTAAACTACTGAATCAGTTCTCTTTTTAGTTCTATTTGTGCGTGTACACCTCTATTATTATAAAACATTGCACATACTTTAAAAAACTTTGATATACTTTGAACTACCCTGAGCTAAGTCTTATTCGTCATAATCTGGTTTCTTTCAATGTAAGGAATCTATTTTCAAATATTTATGATACTGGTTTTTGTACGTTATTTCTAGGAATTGTCCATACAAAAACATGTCGAGCAATGATGACTAGCCAGTCTTTACTAACTAGTATATTTGTTCATAAACGCTTAACATATATTAAAACATTACAAAGAAACGAAATACTAGTTTATGGAACTCGTAAAAATACACCTAAACATTGCTCGAAAACATCTCAGTAGTGGTGAATGCTTTAACAAAATCCAGCGAGCAATTTGCTAGATTTGTCTGGACACAACACGACTGTCGACGGGAACATTGTTGAGATGTACCATCAAAGAAGTTCATATCTAACCAGTTTCAAAACAAAATCCCGTGAACACGATGACCACATCTGTTACTGGCCCGGTGCTAATAGCCGCCGAGCGCTGCAAGCAAGAATAGTCCTTACGGTGGTTAGATATGAACTTCTTCGACGGTACCTCAAGTGTACGTTATAAGTGGGTAGTTGACGCTACCACTGCTATGCATAACAATAGAAAAATACATAACTAAACTTACGAAGCTAATAGTGCCTTGGTCGTAAAAGGCGACCGATTAGCATTTTAAATACACACTCTGATTGCCTACTAATACTTCCAAAATAAATATTACGAAGTGAAAAGCTCTCCAAACTTCACCGAAGTTTGAGCTTAAAACTTGACACCAAATCAGAAGTTTACTTACGTATATCAAAACATTATTTTAAATAATATTTACGTATGTTTAACGAAGGATTAAAAAGAAAGAAGATTTACATAGTTTAGAAGCGAGACTGGGCGTTTCATACGCCCTGACTAATGACGCGATTTTGCACGCGTTTGAACGGTCAAGATTTGAATCGTCACAATACTGACTGTTCAAATTTGTTACACAGAAACTGTAAGGTAGCAGCGCAATATTGAACGGGTTCATAGGGTTTTGCATGACTACGAAGTAGATAGAAATATCTATACCTATTCGTGGTTATACCAATAGGTACAAAAGATGACAATGAAATCGTAATAGAGAGATGAAAGAACGTCGCGTATTCAATAACTGGCACTTGGAGCTCGGCTATTGAAAACACCACGATTCCTCCAACAAAAGATTTTCTATTCTAAAATGAGGACTTATCTCTAAAGTTTCAGAATAAAAGTTGGCATTAGGGTATGAAACTTGCACGGGGGAAATTGATAAAATTTTTCAAGCGGTTTGAATCAGAAGATTATTTTAGTGGAGTGTACTCTATTACCTACTTATTTATTCTTTTGCCTCGTTGGTCTAGTGGCCGCAAGCGCTACTGCTGAGCATGAGGTCCTGGGTTCAATTCCCAGGTCGGGCACAGTGCTATTTGGTTTTTCCATGTGGAATTTCTCAGTAGCAGCCCGGAGTCTGGATTTGTGCCCGGGTGATGGCAATAGGCTCGCTTCCTATTATATGGGACTTAAAGATAACATGCGAAATGTGGGTGTACCATAGTTACACGTCTGCCTAACCCTTTGGGGGAACAAGGCGTGATGTAATGTTATTCTTAAGAAAGCTTACTATATTTAGCGATTTTTGTTTTTTTAACCTGCTACAAAATTTTCTTTCAGTCCCACTCGCTTCTTAGAAAAACTGCTACACACCCTAATAAAAGTATCTTATGTTTGAATCTAGAATATGTTGTACTTTTATGCCAAATTGCATCTAAACCCAGCCGCTAAAGCGTGATTCAGTAACAAACAAACACAGTAATTAGGCATCTGTCCTTTTGCGTATATCGTCGCTGCGCTTTCCATAATCGCTATGTGTTTTGTACACTTTACAGGAGACGCAAAAATCTGATTTTCTCAAAAAATACCCAGAGTATTCAAATAATTTACTTTTACTTTAATACATATTTAGCGTGTTTATAATGGAACTTTCGATGTATGAATGTCACATAGCTACATTACGTAACTCTTTAAATATTACATTTATCACATAGCTGTTTTTACAGTAGGTACGTGTGTATTGAAATAACGATTCAAACAGCATAAAAAACCGAAAATCACGAATTAACACATAGCGACTTTTGCACGCGCAACGACGATAAGTTGCTTGCAATGCCATATGACGTGTTCTTCTTATAATAATTAGTATTACGTGGAAACATTGACTGGACTTGTAATTTATTTGGGTAATAGGATAGCGATGTATTGAACGAGACGTGTCAAGCTTTCTCGGTAGGCGGTAACTTAGTGAAACGCACACATCATATAAATTCTGTTTTCTCTGAAAAGGTAGAGATGTGGGTACTGAGTATCTATTTCTCCCAAGTACCTATTCGGTCCTGTATAATGCTATTTATAAAGCACACTCCCAAAGTTAGGGGTATTCCTGAGAATTTCCTAACGGGAAACCCAAATAGCAGTTTTCCTGGGAATCGGACCGCAGGCAATCGCGGTTTACACCACTGGGACCTGGTAACTAAGTAGTTCTTCACATTTATGTTGTTGAAGTGAAATAACATTTCTATGAAATGTAGTAACCAGAGATTTTCGGTAAGCTCCCAAGCATACTATGCAAAAAAAAAAAAAGCTTTTACATTATCGCTTTGCCCGACTCGGGAATCAAACCCAGGACCTCATGCTCAGCAGTAGCGATTGCGACCAAGACCAACGCGGCAGTCTTCTGGATTATAATTTTATCGTAAATAAAAAGGTCTTTAAAACTGCTCTTCTGTCTTGTCCATAAACTATCATTACAAAATAAACAGGTAACAATGTAATCTGTGCTATCAAGCGCCGTATCTATGGCCAGGCTGACACATTTACGAGAACTATGACCCACTTAGCGTACATTAGAAACGGACCACGGCACTCTAACTTTGTAAATAAGAACCGTCGGTTTCAAGTTATGACTGACCCAAATACTTTAGAAAACAAAATATACACAAGTAACAAAGGATAAGTCTTAAAAATTCGGTACTTATTCATTGTTGTACAGCACACATACTGTTCGAGCTTTTGTTGAAACAGCAAACAGCTACAACAAAGTTGCTTATCACATTTAGAGTCAAATAACAACGGCGTAGAGAATCGCAATAATAAATTAATTTCGAAATATATTTAACAAATAAGTTGGGCGTTAATCCGCGCGCGGGCCGCGGTTGATAACTGCTTAGCAAGGCTTTCCGCTTAATGAAAAGCCAGTGGCTGCTAGATGCGGCCCGCTGTTCTCTACATCCTGTATTCCGCCGGCGTAGTTGCTCGGTTGCATTTTCGATTCGAGTACGCTCTCTCATCACTAATGCTTACTGGCCAGTATATTATTTAAATTAGCTTTGCATTTGTGCTTTTAAATGAGCTTACAGGCTGTAAATAGATCGCCTGCACTGTTTTTTTTTGTGTTTGTAAGCCAATTTAAGTGAGACGCGGCTTTTGCATCTATGCTAGAATTTTTTTGAGTTTTAAAGATTGCAGTTGTGACAGATCGTAAACCAAGCGGTTTAAAATACATAAGCCTAGCCTTTTTCGTCAGGCAGTTCTTTCGCCACCGTGAGCATATAGGGAGAAAGGACTAATAGGTTTTTCGTTTGTTTTAAAATAGCCGCGAAGTTTGCGCAAAACAGCAGTAGATTGATTGCTCAGTGACTGGTCAAAGATATTATTGTACTATTACTTGTAATTGCTATTAGCAATATCAAAGTGCCTAGCCTTTTCCTAACGATATTGGGGTCGGCTACCAGTCTAACCGGATGCAGCTGAATACCAGTATTTTACATGAAGTGACTGCCTAGCTGACCTCGACAACCCAGTAACTGAGTAATACGATACCCATTGGTAAGACTGGTTGTCACTCTTTCGGGCTTCTGACAACCCATAACGACTGTCAAAGATGCACGAATGACAGCCGGGACCAACGGCTTAACGTGCTTTACGAGGCACGAAGGAGTCTTGGAATGTAAAGATGGTCACCCATCCACGAACCAACCGCGGCAAGCGTAGCTTAACCTGATGGATCGAGCCGTGCGACTGTTATTACTAAGCCACGCTATTGCTATTAGCATTAGCGCTATTAAACATGTAAATAAATGTTTCATTGGTGTAAATTTTCCTCATTTGGCTCTCGTTCCTGAGAATAATTCCCAACACGCCATGTTTCCATAAATTGCACTAACACCATGAAAAAAACTGAATTCAGTTTTCCTCAAGTCCAAATTAATGACAAATTCGTTTCTGAATTAAATTCATGATGTCAATAAAACATTAAAACAACGTTATTATTTCTGTATGGGTAATTTATTGTTTTCTTTTCTCACATAAGAGACAGACTGACAGACGTATAGTTGTATAATTTATACTTTTGATTAAACACTTACATTCATTTTAACTGCCGCCCGTTTTTGTGTTAACTTAATCAATTGGTTTTTTATCGACTACAAATTGAGGCAGCAATTAATCTAGGTATCCGGACGAATGATCTCGTGTTATATAAATTAAATTAAACTCAATCATTTTAATTTAATGGGCGTGGACGATTTTTTTTTATGACATCACAAATCGTTTGTTCTGGTGTGTCTGTTAGACATTTTACAATGAATCCCATTTACATAATGCATTTCTCAAGAGCGCCATTGTGAAAGTTTAAACTAGGTATGTAAAGTCAGGGAAATTAATTGTCAAGCGATTAATTGACTACTAACTTAAATTGCCCGTATATTCAAATCACAACTGTCATTCTTTGACAGTTATATGAAATGGCTATAACACGGCAATTGACGTAGGGTCAATTTCCGTGCACTTACCTATAATTTGTTCAAAATGCCTTCGACATACCCTAATCAATGACATTCAGTGACATGTGAATGTGACATAAGCATCTGATGAGCACGATTGTTGATTTTTTTATTTTTTTAACCAATCTAAAATTAATGATCTGATGATTGAAAATAAATAAACTCACCAACTACATTATTTTTTCAGTTTTACATTTGAAGTAGGTAATGAAATATTCGAAACTCCGTGTGATTGAGGATTTAAATTTTACTATTACTTAATTTTTTTAAGTTATAATAAAAATGTAATTGATGCAAACGTTTTTTAAACGCATTAATTTCTTATAAACATTATTATGAATTTCTATATCTTATGCATGAATGGCGATTAGATGTTTTTATGAATTCTAATTGGCCAATAAATATCGTGGCCATTCCCACCGTGACAATTATTACTGAATACAAGATAACAGAAATCAAGAAAAATATAAATTAGAAAGCCGCTCAGCTGGTTCTTCAGAAAAGTCGTTTAAATGGATGTATTTCATTGATACAGTTAATACTCGAAGTTAATTAATTGACGATAATATTTACCCTTTCAATACGATTTGACTTTTATGGGTTATTAAACTTATTAATTAAATTATAAAATATCTTTGCTTGAGATGTCTTTGCTTCATATGTGGGCTGGTATCTCCTTTTTGAAATGGCAGTCTACATATTTGTATTACTTAAAGGAGTGTGAGAAATAAGGTTTGTAATTGGGAGTGAACAATTAAGTCAACTGAAGAATAAGGTGAGGCTAAGCGTTTAATCTATCTGTTAGATAGGACTTGGAATGAGGTCTCATTTGTTTCTAGGCAGTGGAATGTTGAGGGAAGCCTTAACGATTTAGGCTAGACACACTATAGAGCTCAGATTAACCGTTAAAGTAAGTATTTTTCACCAAATTAATTCGTAATGAACATAAAATTACATCATGTCTATTTTCCCAGAAGGGTTAGACCAATGCTTCTCAAAGTTTTACAGTTCGCGGGGCACTTGCAAGTTTAGTATTTTGTCTCGGCGCCCTTTCTAGTCGAAATAGGGTAGAGATAGGGACAACACCATCCACAATATGAAGCTGAGCTTTTATATTTATATTGACACAATAATACATTAATTCTTTAAAAAAATTACGAAATAAAATACAATGGCACTTAGTCAATGTGAGACGAGAGCTTGGTGATGTCCACACATTTTTCAAGGCGGGATAAGGCTTGACACCGCTGCTCTCATTTCTTGCTCCACATTAATCTTTGAGCGATATTTGCTCTTTATTACAGCTACAGCTGAAAACCTGGCTTCACATAAATAAGAGGTTGCAAAGGGAATGAGAATATTCTTAGAGCTTTTATTTTGTACCCGCGAATACCTAGTTTTCTGGAGAACGGTAAACAGGATCGCCTCCTGAACCACATCTTTACTCTCTACGGCGCACATTTTGGGAACCCCTGGGTTAGACAGAGGGATACCTACATACTACACGCACATTTCGCCAGGGGGCGAGCCTATTGCTTCAACCGGGCACAAATCCAGAATACGGGCTGCTATTGAGAAATTCCCGATGGAAAAACATAATAACACTTTACCAGACCTGTGAATCGAACCCAGGACCTCAAGCTCAGCAGTAGCGCTTACGACCACCAGACCTACGACCAAGGCAGTCGCAATTAGTTAACGCAAATATACTAAAACCGCACAATGGTCCACTGTAGGACTAAGTGTGGAACCCAAACCCCATAACATAGATATAGGTACTAAAACCAATC
This sequence comes from Agrochola circellaris, assembly GCA_914767755.1. Classification (NCBI taxonomy): domain Eukaryota; kingdom Metazoa; phylum Arthropoda; class Insecta; order Lepidoptera; family Noctuidae; genus Agrochola; species Agrochola circellaris. The sequence continues at coordinate 9,211,934 of OU611853.1, forward strand.
TTATGTACGTTTCTAAACAGATGTACGAATGTAAGTAGTATTTATTAGCGCTACTTTACGCCGTCTCTACGTTTAGTAAGTGGCTCGCTGTATTTATTGTTTCGAGCGATAGGGAAGCGGTAATTGGTGCAGGTAAACAAAATTAACACTGTTTAAAACCTGTTTTAAATTAAGACATTTAATCGTTGGTACAGTTTCGTTTTATTTGGACACAACCACTTGGTTCTTTGCACAATTATGTAATTAAAGGTTTTTAAATGACGCATTTCTTTTTCTGTTTTCTAAAGTAAGAAGGTACAGAAGTTTACTTTACAGAAAAAGGGGAAAAATAAGAAATAAAAAGAGAAAAAGAGAAGAAGAGATCGCAGTAAGCGATAAGGCCGCCCATTGTATATTTTGTAGTGTATTTATTTTTCTTTATGTAATGTATAATCTGGTGTACAATAAAGTATGAGTATATAAATATAAATATTGCATTGTATTTATCGTGTTGAACACTTGTAAGCACATTTTACGTAAACTCTATTTTAATATGAGTAAATAAATAAGACTTTAAACCTTTAGAGCTACGGAAGTACGTAGAACATCCCGCTTTTCGTGTTTGTCTGTATCTCCGCGTTGTTCTTCTAAAATACGCAAAGGACTTTCAACACAATTTAGAGAATGTATTCCGGAAGGTTTATGTCTATAATAATACATTAATATTAAACTTATAGATAATTAAGAAATCTCGATGTTTTGTCAAGTCGAAAAAACCTTGCGAAGACGGGGCGGGTCGCTAGTTTAAGATAAACGTTTCGTGGTGACGTGACTCCCATCACCCATGACCACGTTTTTCCAAGCAAAATAAATAAAGTGTTTCTAAAACAAACTTTTCCCACTATTACCATTAATATTTCATGTCACAGCAAACTAAATCCACACCATCGGACCCCGTCATCACAAAAACAAATCATTCTAAGGTAAAGTTTATTTCGATTCGTTTTTTACGCCAATTTAGATTTCGGGCAGCGATAGAGCGGTAGGAACGCGTCGCCCCCAAGCGCCCCCAATGAATGGGGGACGGTTGTCAACGAATTAGTGATAACATAGCTTTATTAATTTTCTGTGAAGAATGTTTTTCTCTCATTCAAGGTGGATCGAAGTCTTTAAAATGATTGTAAATGTGCTATTATTTTATTTTGCAGCTTGGTTTCCAACCTTGGACCACACTTTGAGACAAATAAAATCATCATCACATAGTAATGTGATGATGATTTTATTTGTCTTTGAAAGAGTTGAACATGTTTCTTCAACCCTTTTATTTTAAAATAATTGTACATGGGCTATTATTTGATTTGCAATTGGTAGGAGCTTGGTTTTCCACCATTGACATGGATATGATGACGGTTTTATTAGTCTTTGAAAGATTACATAATGTCTGCCTAAATGAATTCTGTTGTCTACACGACTAAACGGAATCAAACATTTAACTCAATAACCGAGCCACAAATTCTCAAAGCACTCAGAACTACATCACAAAGTGGAACTAGATAATTAATAGTGGGCTTATGGCAAGGGAAAGTCAAGCGGACAAACATGGCGTTTCGTTATTCCGCCATTGTGACGAACAATGACCGAACCGCAAGCTGTCAACCCGTCGCCGGCGCCGGAGGCCGCTAAAGGTGAAAGTGTTGATCATGTTGTCATTGAGAAGACAGAACATCGTACTAATGATATGTAATTGTTTTAAATTCAAACAAGCTTGGAAGTTTTTGTTTGAGCTTTAACGGTTGGTTTTGTTTATTCAATTGAGTGGGTTCAATTTTTTTGTCGATATATTTTTTACTTACTGCGCCCCACGGTTTCAATCGCATAAGTCTCGATCGCGTGGGAATATTCGGATTAAAAGTATCCTATGTCCTAGATCAGATCCTGGTCTACTCATATATATTATATACTATAGGTTAGATGGATAATTAAGTACATACAAAAATCATCATCATCTGCTTAGCCTATTCCCAACTATGTTGCGGTCGGCTTCCAGTCTAACCAGATGCAGCTGAATACCAGTATTTTACATGGAGCTACTGCCTATCTGACCTCCACAACCCAGTTACTGGGTATTACGATACTCTTTGGTAAGACTGGTTGTCAGACTTTCGGGTTTCTGATGACCCGTAACGACTGTCAAAGATCCACGAATGATGACTGGGACCAACGGCTTCACGTGCTTGTCGAGGCACGGAGGGGTCTTGGTATGTAAAGAGCTCTCCACGGTTGGTCCGTGCATGCGTGACCAACGCATGCACGGACCAACCGTGGAAAGCGTAGCGTAAGATGATCGATCGACCCTTGCGGCTGTTATTACTTAGTCACAAGCATAATTAAGTGTACATATTATAGATATCATGGGCCAGGCACATGTTCGGAAAACTGAGGAGTTTTCTTTTTAAGTAAAGTCGCGGTAGTATGTACTTATACGTAGTTGCTAAGTTACTTTTCGTAATATTGAAAGTGACGAGAAAGATGATAGTACCCACGATATAAGGTTAACGGTATCTCATAAAATAACTTATGGATTCTAGCGATGTCGGTATCCCAATATCAGTTACCTCTATGCTTCCAGAGATAAAACATGTTATAGTATAACTTAGTAGTTATTTATTTTGCAAACTTTACGAAGCTAAGGGTTGTAGTTTTAGAAAAAGAGATAATAAATAATTATTCCATGTTAATGAGTCCACATTTTCAAGAGCTTTGTGTTGCTTTTCTCTTCACTTGATTACCCTCAGACGTGAATAAATGTAACTTGCATTAATTAATCTTGGAATAACTCTTAAATGTAAAAAAAAACTAAGAACAATGGCCCAGTTAAGTGAAGCCTACGATACGAAATTAGGGGAATTTATGAAGAAAGCTTTTACGTAAAAATAAACACAAATAATTTTTCTCCAAAATTGGGGGTTCATAAGAAGTGTATTATTCTAAATTTTCTGAAAAAAGTTGGGTCAGCATTGTCTATCGCAAGGCTTTTGTTAAAGAAAAATCTTGGAGTAGGTATGGGTTACGTGAATCGAAGTGGAGTTGATACCGATCACGCGGCTACGACCCGTAGCTGGTCAGAATATCGAACGAGCATTCGTAGATAAGTTTTTGAATTTGGAAGAGTTTGTTGAGCTTCTTCAAACAAAAAATATTTGGGAGGGGTAGGCCAATAATTTTTTGTCAGGACTTGACATCGATTTTCTCTTGTTTATTGACGTTCAAAAGTACCATCCTTTCACTGTTATTTACCTCTATATTTGATTCACTGTCAAAGTCTTTATTCTCGTTATAATAAGGTTGCTGTTGTGTTGCTGCTACTGACAAGTTTGTCAACGTCACAACAGTAACATTGGTTGCTGTTGTCAGAAATAAAATTACTGTGGAAGTAACTACATATTTACTGCCTGAATATATGATTAATTATCTATCTATCAGTTGTCTCAATCTAGATTTAGCAAAATATCCATTGTCTAACTCCCACCATAACATTCACGAACTAAAATGCTCACTATGTGGGAGTATTAGAATTATAAGTGTGCTTCAGATCTATAACGGGCAAGCATAATTGCAATTAGCGGCATGGCACTCGTGGCTCCTGCTTTAAACCATGTTGGACGTAAATAGCACGGTTTTGTCGATGCTGTTCTGTGTGGAATAACGTTGTCAGACTATTGTTTGTCTCTGTCTATCATCGCAACTTTAGGTGGTATGAGAAGCTGACTACAGACTGAAGGCGGAGATTGTAACGTAATGTGGAGGAGGCCTATGTGAAGCAGAAGACAGATTTAATGGTTGTCTAAAGCAGCTGACAGCTGAGGCTCCTTAATTATTGCCTCTAAACTGTCAGTGAAGCAGATGCAATAGTTAAACAAATAAATATGAAAAATCATAATAGTATGTGATCGCGGGATTGAAAAAAGGTAAAACTTAAGGTCCCAATTGTATAATGAACCTATCGTATAATATTTAATTTCTCAATAGCAACTCAGAGATTTGTGCCCGGTAGATGGCAATAAGCTCGCCCCCTATTCTTTTTCTTTTTCATGTGACACCAGGTTAGTCATTAATATGACTAACCTGGTGTCAGAGTTTTCAAAGCCGCCCGTGGGCCTCTGACTTGGCTTCACATGCGAGAAATATATCAGGCATACCGGTTTCCTCACGATATTACATGGGCTATTACATGAAACTTAAACATAACTGCAATTGTAAAATGTGGGTGTACTATAAGTCACCTCTGCTAACCCTTCAGGGACTGCAGGCGTGATGTTATGTTAAAACAGGAACAAAACAAAAGAAATCCCAACAGAAAATGATATTAAAAACACAATTTCATTACCGTTACATTGATTCGTAGTTGAAGCACTCCCGCTTGAATTACTTGTCTTATTTTTGTGAGCAAAAAATCTATTGTTGTTCTCGAAAACGGGCAGAAAAGCCGCACGTTTTAATTATACAGGGAAAGGTAAATTAAAAAGCAGTCGTCCGTACCGATCGGCATAGTAAAGGAGGCTGTAAACCCGAACTCATCTCACTTAGTGTTTGCTTTTTGCGAAGCTTTTGTACAAACAATTGAACGCGTAGGCAAACAAAAGATTTCCTGATGTGTCGTTGATGTTTGGACGGAGGATTCTAATGTCCGAATTTATAATAGCAACAAGGGGTTATTTTTGTTTTGAGTGGTTCCTATGCCTGTTAAGAAAAGGATTCCTTTATCTTAGAAATGAAATGGTAATTTTTAATCATCAAGATCGAAGTATTTAGGAGCGTTTATTCTGAAAGTGGGCAACGTCGGAAATAGATGTCAATTATTTCGCAGTTGTGATTAATTTGGCAATATTACTGTATCGAAATAAGAAATGTGGCTAACTAGCGAACTAGAATATTAATAATGAAGTAAGTATGGTGTGTAGTTAGGTGTGTTAAATATTGTAAAAATAATTGTATCACAACTTAACTAATATTATTGATTTGATTCTTTGTGTTTGTTTGTTACGCCTTCACGCTAAAACGGCTGTACGGATTTAGATGAAATTTGGCACATGGGTAAACCATGACCTGGGTTAGGAAATAGTTTTTTTTTTTTTTGATGTTCCTACGGGATCGAGACTTATGAGGGTGAAACCGCGGAGCGCAGCTAGTCTTTAATAAAAATAATAAGCATTTAGGTATTATTTTATTTTATAAATAATAAATGCTTATATTTTCCCCTCCTTAATTGAAAGTATTTTATTTATGTACTGTACTTATAGGTAACAATTATAAACAGGAGAGGAAAAGATTGGAGCTAACCAATATTTTTTTTAACTTACAATTAAATATAATAATATATAATTATTATATATTTAATTGTAAGGTAAAAAAAAAAAAACATTAGTGTTCCTGTATTTGGTTGTTATCGTTCAGAATTCAAACCGCATTGTACTAAAAACCGCACGATACACCACAATACCCAGTTTGCGTCAATCGGTCGTTAGGTAGGTATGTATTGTTTTCATACAATAATGGAATTCACTGCAAAAACTTTTAATATACCTACCTACAGGCTGGCAAACAACGCGCAATTTAATTTACCTACAGGGAATTTACTTAGTCTTAAATACATAATATGTTTAGCTGTACACGACAACATACATAGTTATGTAAATAAGTAGGTATTTTTTAATTAAATTAGTGTTATTAATTAATTGCCTTTGAGGTTTACCTTTAGTTACATGAAGGAAACCCGAACTTCTGCGGTATTATCAAAGCAATTAAGAATAGACGAAATAATTAGTACAATAGAAAAAATCCATTGTTAAAAATTATTATTTCGCTGTTCTTGTTAATTTTAGCACAATATATTAAAAATGATAGTTCATTCAATCTCAATATCTTGAATGTTCACGTGAATGTAGATAACGGCGCGGCAGCTGTGTTCCAAGCGCCAATCTCCGGACCCACCCTAGCGGGATATGCGAAGGAATTGGGGAATAATTTATTGCCCAATTAATAGCCCCTTCGTACCCAGAAAAAATATGAAAATCAGACCCTTAACAAAGCCAATAATTGCTTATTTACCCGGACCCCACGACTTTGCTGGACGTGACGGACCCAAGAATTTTCATTGGTATTTTATGAGTACTCTTAATTAAAAGTACATCGTTTGCACGCCGCTTTACGTGATTCTGATATAAGCTTATTAATAATTTGAATACCAATAACTTCGGAACTGTTAAATTAATTTTGATGTAGCCAAACGGGAATTTAATTTGCTGATTAACTTCTGTTGACAAATTAATTTTGAATGGAATTGAAACGGCTAATTTATATTGAACCGATTGTGGAGTGTCGGGTGTACTGAACTGTGTTTGTTTATGATTTAAACGATTATGGTGTTCGATATTAAGCTGTAGTAATTTAGTTATGTGATATTAACACCTTATATACCTAACAGTGGCGAAGGGTGAGTTTATGAGAAAGGTAAGCCGGCGCAAAAACAAAAAAAAAAAAGCTTACCTAGCCCGGACGTGGCGCACGTTTGAATATCACTTGAGAGACCAGAAAACGCGGGGTTCTGAACTGAAGAACATAGTTCCAAATGAGAGTCCATTACGGTGTCATACTTGCTCAGATATAACAAGGTTTCAATATAGTTACCGCGGTTATCAGAATTCGGACGTTCATCGTGGCCGCGAAAAGCTACTTCTTGTTTACCTAACAAAATAACGGTGTCAATAAACCGTTTCATTAAATTCCTATTTCGAGCTACTTTCCTATTATGAGCTTCAAACGAATTGGTGAAAAATGGTTCTATCCTACTATTCCCGAAGTCATGTAAATCTAAACAGCTACGAATATGCTTTTCAGTCTGCACATGTTTTTTTGATGAATTCGTCAGATTATTCATATCTGTAAAACCCCCTTTATTCCATAAACTACTAGAATCTGAGAAAAGTAAACATGGAAACCAAAACATCTTATTTAATTTACAACTACCAGTCAGCCATTGATATTTATCGTAAAGGGATACATTAAAATGTTTGACAAACCCATCACGTCGTTTGTAGTTTATAGTCATATCTGGTCGAGCACGACCTAGCCTAATTATGTGTTTCTTATTTTCAAAACTTAACCTTGAAAAGTATGTTTCCTCACGAAGCAAATAATCTGTCACACAACAATCTAAAACTATTAATGCCGCCATCCTACTAATAACTTTTCAAACCTACTTTAAAAAAGAAATTTCAACTTGCTAATCTATCGACTTACCACAAATTCCTAATTACAATGACGGCGAACGCACAATTTCACAACAAACTCACGATTATCCAATTCTAATTGTTACACTAATACTACACTAATAACTTATATGAATACAACGAACAAAATGCTAATTAACTACAAGTATCAACAAAATTAAAGGATAAAAATTCTATTATCTATTTACGTCAATCGTCAACATACTATTGTAGTCTTTGATCGTCAACAAGCGTCGAGCGAAGTTTGTCCCTCCCCCCGCCCCGAACCAAACCGAACGCTTACGAAATTCAGCGAATGGATTCCTACACTGTACCTATCATAACTCGACTTTTTACGGCTTACTATTGCCTCAAAAAACAGCGTGTCACGTGACCTGAAGTGACGTCATGACGAGATTATTTTGTATAGAAATTTAAGTTTTCATAACCCGGGCGGACAACGAGTTATACTGGAGGCACAAGAGCAAAATTGGCGCGCACTTTAAATGTTTTGTTTTCGTTGGAATATAAAGACAATTTTTTTAATGTAGGTTAGGGTTTTGTAATACTTTAATTTTATGGTGTAAGTATTAAATAATACATTCAGTGTGATTATTAAACACTGCTGAGAACTACTGACTGTCATAATTTCCTAAGGGAAGCCGACAGGAATCGGGTTATTGGTTAGCTGCGCCCCTGATACCTAACATTTTTACTATTATTCAACTGTACCATCAAAGAAGTTCATATCTAACCAGTTTCAAAACAAAATCCCGTGAACAAGATGACCACATCTGTTACTGGCCCGGCTCTGTAGTCGCCGAGCGCTGCAAGCAAGAATAGTCCTTACGGTGGTTAGATATGAACTTCTTCGATGGTACCTATCTACATACTAAAACAACACATAGTTTCACAGTCATCACTAATACTTGGTATCTAAAAAAACCCAATACTTTACATCCAATATTGTTTAGATAAGTCGGATAACGAGAAGCTAAAAATGTTTACATAGTATAATGTGTCAACGATAATACGGTGTTCGTTTATTATGTGCCGTAGAAAAAGCTTTCTGATGTCGGAAATTCTCCGAAAATGGTACTTATCTCTACACCCGATATTTATCTCCAGAAAAAAAAAACGTTTCTATGAATTTAAAAACGTTTTGTTGTTCTGTCGATACAGAAGTTGCGAGATAAGAGAGATAGAAGTGAGAGATAGAATTTATGTTCGACGGAGCTTAGATTAAGAGCGGAAATAAATTTTATTAGAGAAAGTGTTCTTATAATACTTTCTTATTTATCCAATTAACGAGGTTTGAACAAGATTTAAATCGATAGATTCGCCCAACGGAGTTCCCGCTTCTGTTTCTTTTTGACACCTCTGACAAACAATGACGAAGTTACTTGACTTGATTGTGATGGAAACAGTATTAATAATGTATGAGCTTGAATTCTCGAATTTAGACACTTTTTCTCGTGATTAAGTACGATGGGCAAATCTAGCGATTTCAATCTTTGGGTTCGAATCAGTCTGTTTAACTACAGACAGTTGGTTTAACTACCGATAAATAATTGTAAGAGAATGTGCCGGTAACGGCTAGGAACTGTTAATTGTGTTTGACATAGATAAGTTCCTGAGTGTGATTAAAATTCTCGCGACATTTAATTGATTTCCTTGTTAGTCTTTATAGCTGTTTTCAATTTTAGAGTTCTTAGGATCGAATACCTCTAATTAACTCCTGAACGATATGCGTTTTCAGAGAACAAGTATTTTTTTAAAGAATTTTCTTTATTTACAATTCAAAATCACAAACATCTGTCTAGCCCTGGCACTTGTACTAGGAGTTCCTGTACCACAAGAGCATTATGAATATAGTTTTCACTTAATAGATATTTTATGCGAATGCTTGAAGCTTTCACCGTATTTTAGTCCTCGGATTGCTTCTAAACAATTTGTAAAAAACATATTCCGTTTTCACTCTATCCTTCAGTCAATTTCCTTCATATTACTATTTCCATTCATGCTCAGGGCATGAATGAATATAGTCGTATAACACCACATCACAAGATACTAAGCCCTTCACAAAACGGCCGTCAGTCATCCCTCCAAGCGATCCGGAATGGCGGAACCTTATCATTCCCTTTACGTGATCTTCACCCGACCACATTGTAATCAGATTTAACTATCCGACTACCAAAGCTTACGGAACATTTTCTTACTCGAGTTATTTTTTGTGGAAAATTTATTGAGGAGAAAAAATAGTCTAGGAGCTAACCAATGGTTTTATTTGTCTATATATATATACATACGAATAAATAAAATAATAAAATGTCAAAATAACAGCTTTTTACTAAATGCATATGAAAGTTTATACGGTACAAATAATAAAAACAATTTTTATTAAAACTCTAACACTAGGCTAACACACGAAAAAAAGAAGTTTAAACTGGCAGATAGCTGATATACAGGGTGGCAGGATCGACGACGAGATGTCAGCACCAACTGACGGGGTCCGGAAGGGCCAATGCCTGCCGGGGTTGCGGGTTTGTCCGAAAGGGATATCGCGACCCCGGCACACAGGCAACGGAAGGAACACGGGTGGGTTTTAGTCAGTAAAAGTCTGACACGCCCTCCCGCTCCGCCCAGAGCGGGAGAAGTTATTTGAACATTACCCACTCTCAAAAAAAAAAAAAAAGTTTGGCAGGGACATCGACGCGAAAACTGTTACCATGGATTCAGTACATGATTCTGATAATCATGTACTGAAGCCATGGTAAAAATTTTCCTGTATGTGTTCTTAGGCTACTTTTATTTTAGCAAAAGATCTAGGGTCCACACGGGCGAAGCCACCGACAGCAGCTAGTATTTTTATGAGTTTTTAATTTGTTACTAAAAACTGATACCAAAGAACTAAATTTATTTTTATTTTTCAAGTATAAAAAAAACATAAGTAGGTAATGTAAATACATAATTTTAGAACCCATTAACGTCAGACACTCAGCCATATTTTACGGTCCTCTTTATCAGATAACAGAAAAGCTTTTAAAGATGTCACATTATTGGACAAAACTTTAGTTGATAATATCGTCTCGTTAATATATAAACAGAACGACTAGTGTTGTCCTAATCAGTCTTATCGATAACTTGTACAAGGCGTCTCAACTCATAATGATAGGTGAATAGTGATGTAATTGTAACTTGACAGTTCGACACTCGTCAGCCTTCCGCGAATGATTGTAATCGATATTGAAATTGTCGATACACACGTAAACATTCCATACGATCAGATGGCCGGCGGCCCGCTGTGTTTTGCTCCTGTCACAACTGGGTCAAGGTATGTCGTACTGGTAACAATAAAACTTTTTATTACCGGTATGTAAGGCTCGCATTCAGTCGACAGATTTCAATCATTCCTTTCTAAATTATTTTGCTTGTGCATCTACGGTGGATTGTAATTATCGATGTATTTATTTTCGGTATTGAATTATCGATTTATTGAGAAAACTGTATGTGCTTTAACTTAAGAAACCGGCCAAGAGCGAGTCGGGCTCGAACACGAAGGGTTACGCAACTTAACTTTATTTAATTTGTCATTGTTATAGCGGCAATAAAAATACACAATCTGTGAACATTTCAACTCTCTACCTATTACAGTTCATGAGATACAGACCGCTGACAGACAGACGGACGGACGGGGGGCGGAGGCTTAGTAATAGGGTTCCGTTTCGCACCCTTCGGGCACGGAATCCTAAAAATGACTGACATTCATCAATATTGAGCTTAAACCCTCAAAAGGTAAAAGCCATGAGCTATCCAATTCATCCAAAAATATGATTAATTTGATGATTGTAGCCAGTGCCAGACGACATATTTTTCATAATGTCATCCGTTACAAAAATAGTTACTAAAGTGACCAATCCATTATCGGAAATGTCGATGATGAAGCCGCGTCTACGATATAGATTGACAAAAGCGTCGATATAAAAAGAAATGCAATGTGTGTCGCATTTGTCAATACTGTTTTCTTTATTTTTGTCTGTCTGATAACGGGTACCTATTCTTAAATAAGACTCATTCTTTTTATAAATGCGAACGCGAGACTGGAAAAAGGTCGAAGTACATACCTACGTCCTTTTCTTGGTAAACAACGGCTACAAATAGTTAATTTATATTATTTTATCTATTTTAATTTATAGCTTAGTGGTGAGATCGTCGGACTGCCAAGTCATAGGTCTCGAGTTCGAACTCAAAGCAAGCACCTCTGACTTTTCGGATTCAAGTGCATATTGTATAATTATCATTTACTTCAAAAACGGTGAAGGAATACATCGTGAGGAAACCGGCATGCATCAGAGATATTTCTCAACGGCATGTGAAGCAGAGTCAGAGGCCCATGGGCGGCATACAAACTCTGACACCAGGTTAGTCACTAACCATACGAAAAAGAAAGAACGACCTATTTGCAAATGAAAATCAAAATTTTACCAAAACTGAGCGATTGAAAAAAATAAATTAACATAAGATTCGACAAGATTGTTTCTTGTCAAACAACAATCATTTGATTACCTCGTTTAAATATCACTTCTTTCTTTATTTAAATTAAACACGGCTCCAAGTTAAATAAGTTGGTTATTAAGCTCGATGAGGAAACGAATAAAGTTATGTTAGCATCTGAAATTCGGCAGAAATCCAAGAAAGTTGGATGTGATTCGCCAACTCGGGCCCCTAAACTTATCAAAGTGATTTGGCAAACTTTGCGTGAATTCTTTGAAGATGCTTCCAATCGAATATGTATAGGAATGTGTTTGGAATTGAGATTTTTTCAATAGCATTGATGAATATTTAGAATTATGACTTTATTTCGAAAAATAAAATCGCTAAGTTCGAAATAAGTTACCGAAGTACGATAAAATTCCGATCGCCAGACTGGATTCAGTATCGTTTGTTTCGGACTAAGCCACAACAATAAAACAATGGTCCCGCAAAGCCACTATTTTGTTGTTGTGATTCGAAAGTAGTATTATATAGTTAAGCTTTAAACTGGTATCAACACTAGGTGTATTACTCTGAAAGCTCGCAGCTTCAGAGATCACAATACTGACTTGTTGCTGGCTCTTTGCCTACACGTTCTACAATAAGTTTTCCTTGGGTTAACTCCAACTTGCACGGTGACAAACAGACGCTTTCTTTCTCAGTAAATAAACGATAATAACCTGTTTGTTGAGATGAGAGTCTTACAATACTGTATAATGAGATGACAGTCTTACAATACTTAGAATCGCTAGGTATGTGAACTCGAGGGGATTTTAAATGTTCCACCAAACTTAATATCAATATTTCACGACACGTTAACTTCGTATTTTTTCAATTTATTTCTAGGCAGCAGTTTACGGTTGGATTGTTTTGGCGAACATTCGGTTATTTGTGTACCTACACTCGCCCACGCTGTGGCCAATCAGATCTAAAATATTTGTTTCGAATACAGTGCGCTGGAGTTAATCTCTTCTGAATACTCTGATCCCGACATCACAATGTTTGAATCGGGACCATTTGTTGTGTACGTGTGTTGTAATTTTTTATGAATAAGTTATAGGTACTTACGTTTGATTGATGTTGAACAAATGGGTTTGAATATTAAGAAGAAAAATGCCTTTTACTGTAAAATGAGGTACTTAGATGTTAATATTCAAGGCAATTGTGAGTAGACTGACATCTTTTGAAACGGGACCGTTTGAGCTTTGTATAAACAGACATATGAACGTTTCTATAAAGTATTGAATGAAAGAAGATAGTCTTTATAGAAAGTGGTATATAATATATAACTTTATTTATATGTATTTTGCTAAGAAGAAATTGATTTTAGTCGAGACGTCTGGGTGCAAACATTCTCAGAACACCCAGGATATTCTTCTACGTGTACAGGTTTTTCAAGAGGTGGTTTTTATTCTAATTAGGTACCGCCAAGACGCCTAACACGCCGAAACCCCGCCTGCAATCTTTAAGGCAGGCAGGAATTAGGGATCACGGGCGCTCAGAGTGGGGACTCTGTCCGCCCACTGAGTGACCTCAGGGAAGACGGAGCACAGTGGTCACATGCTGCCTTGCACACTTGCACAGTTAGGTTTCGGGGAGACCCCTGTAGAATCTCCCCAGAGATGTGCCCTAACAGGCGCTGCACAGAGGGGGTTCCGGATCGGTCTTTTGAGAGGTAACGGTGCTCCCTTCCATGTGTAGATGGTGACCACCGGGGTGGTTTTAGTGAGGTAGGAATCCCACACTCCCCGGTCTTTTCTCCAGAGCCCGGGCGCCTTTTGAAGGATTCCCCCGAAAACAAAAAAAGGGTATATTGTATGTGCCTAGTACTGAATACACAAACACTTACCTAATTACTTTGGGAGGTTTATGTAAGTGTAAGTTGCGACTGCCGATGCCACGAGCTTTTCGCCGTCGGCAGCGCGGTAAACAGTGCCCTGCATTTGTCCTCCATCTCTACATCGTATTAACTACAAATAAAAACAATCACATCCCAAATCGATATTTTTAATCAATATTAACAATTTGCGAAACTGTTACGCCCGTTGGTTCAGAAAATTTAGCGGCACCGACGATAGATGACAGCACTCGTAAATATTTTGACAGCACAGCTGCCGTTGAATGCAAATGGCCGATAATGCGATTAGCATCGGTTACAAATCACATGATAGCTTCGTGCTCATCAAAACGTAAGGAAGCGAGAGTTAACTGGAATTATGCAGTGAACTAGATACACTGCTGTAGATAATGTTTACTGGTGTGACTGTTATACTACTGTTTTATGTATGTCAAAGCACCATTTACACGTTCTAAGTTGCATAGGTGACTTTGTAAGCTACTCAACAAATACTATAGCTTTGTTTTTTAAATTTTACAACGGTCCTTTGTAAAGATTTAGAAATCATATGCAAGGGTCTTATTAAATCGAGTATGTTGCAGTTAATTCTAAAATTAATTTATTCTTTCAAAGCTGAGCTTAGTTTCTAAGCTTTAAAGGCGTATGTATCAAATAAAATATGAAATTAATAACATTCAGACTTATTTCAGAGAGTTGAGTTTAGTCTTTACTTAACTTTTCAATTTATTCTGGAATATTTACTTTTAGTAATATTAACGTCAAAACTAAATGCAAGTCTCCAACTGAATAGCTCGTCTCTTTGGTCTTTAAACGAACTTGGTATCTGTATCACTGAAGTGAAACTTTGACGGCTGGTGCGTTACATTTAGCTTTCCTTGTTAAACTTAAGCTCAGAAATGAAATGGTGCCTATAAACTATGTATTTTATCAGGTTATAAGTGGTTAATAGTGTGATGAAGACTTTTATCATTATGAAAATTGCATAATATGACATAGTTGCCTTAAAATAAACAGGATGGTTTCAGAAATAACAGAAACAATTGGATTTTCTTTTCTGTGTCTTAACCCTGTATTTATTTTCCCTACCAAAATATAAAATCTGTTGAGCAGCATACCCATCTATTTTATAGTATTTGGTTCAGAACCAGGATCTTTGCTCATCTTTTTTGTAATCGCACTTCTGCTACACTGTTGCTTATCATAATTTTTCCTCGTTCACTTCTTATAAGAATTTTACCAGAAAATCACAAAAATAACAACAATGTATGACTATTTATCCCGAGTCTAGTTTGACCCAGACGTGTATACGACGTAGGATATTAGTGGTTTATTAAGGTTGATAACTCTTGCCTCGTGTCTGTTATATCTAAAAGATTGTGTCAATTGTCATGTCTCACTCATGTAGAATACATTCTGGTTTATATCCAACGCGCTTGGCATGACCACAATAGCAACGGGTTTTGTTAACGGAAGAATAGCCGAAATGACAGATTGTGATTGTTTATCTGTCATTTTGTCTATTCTTCCGTCGACAAAACCCGTTTCTATGGTTGTCATGCTACGCGTGATGGTATACCTAAGTACGTAGCTATTTGCTCAACAAAATTCAGATTTTAGCTCGAGAGAATTCTGATTTTTTTATATGTTGGTCATGAGATATAAAAGAGACATAGCATAGTTTAAACGGATCTAATGATCTCATTAGTAGGTAGAGGTAGACATAGCGAAGCCTATATTTGTACAAATTCTGCAGATATTTTGCGTTTATAATTAATTAGAGTAACCTATTCAAAATGGCTAAGTTTATCAAAACTACAGCAATTTCTTCTAAAATATTAAATTCATTCGATAGCCATTTACGGCCAGCTTTTTCTAATAAACTCTCGTTAAAGTTTCGCTGTGAAGTTACGCTACAGATTTTTGCACTCCGTGGTTATTCCGGCTAAGTAAGCTAGTAACAAATATCCTCTGGGAAGGAAAGTGGACCAGTGAATGTGGGGAATAGCCCGTAACGTCATCACCGCGCTACTGACGTCGTCCATCCTTTTAGACCAACCTTCCATGTTTAAATTCAAGACAACATGGCGTCAATAAACTTTGTATAGAGTTACGACTTACGACGACGCTTTATAATTACGATGTATAGAGCTTTCTCATCGTTCCAAGTCGTGACAGATTTCCATAAGCAGTGGAGCGAATGGTAACTCACACGTAGACGAACGAAAGCCTCGATTAAAACACATAAATAAGTAGGCTAATGATGTAGAAAATGTAGATCTGTTCATTATGTTTTAATCGTTTAGGACAGCCATTTAAATTCAATGAGTTACTTCAATAAACATAGTTGATGTTTAGTTTGATGGATTTATTCGTCAAATAGAGTATTTTACATGTTAATATGGACGTGTTCAAGTTAAATAATAGCACTATCGAACGTTTTCCTAGAATATTCGATCAGAATTTTCCGGAAATGCGCAACAGTTTATTTATTTAAGCTCAAATTGTGTTACTATAAACGAGGTCCATTCATTGGGGTGACCTCACAGCATTATTTACAAACAAAGGATCACAACAGCACCCCGTGCACGGATGTAACCAATTTTCCTTGTAACGATATACTCGTAAACTGTGTACCAGGAGCACAAAGATCATAGGAAGCACTGCAATAAGCGTAAACCATATTCATTAGCTATTAATTGAGACGTGACGAGACAACCGTCGGCAAACATACGTCACTACCCCCACGTAGATCAGCCTTATAATCAGCACGATAAGGTTCATTTCTCTGTCGCCAATTGTCGCTAGGGTTGTGCGATGCTATCGGCCACCAGAACAACAACTGTTAGCTTGTTCTCACGCCCTATTTGTGGCTTTCAAAGCCCTGCTCTTGGCAAATATAGATTCAATAAATGTTTTGACTGTCTCTGATTGATCGGAATTTTGCACTGTTCGGGAATGCTTCCGTTTTAAACAACTTTATTTCGCTTTTAAATACATTTTAAATATTCGGAATTTCTGGGCATGCTTTTGTGTTTTCTATGCGTTGTCATTTAATGTTGAGTTTTATTTTATTTCTGAACTAGTGTTTTATTATCACAGTGCATTGCTAGGATAGTGTATACTTTGTGGTATTGTGTAGGAGACTTGGCTAGAAAATTGTGTGGGTGGAAAAATACATGAATTGTGTAGTTTCTATGTTGAAGATTCGAATGGTTTCCTACTCAAAGACAGCCGTAAGCTCTATTCTTCCAAATTCAAACACTAGGATCAAACACGGTAGGAAAATACCTATGGAGAAACGATAATGTTCAACAAGAATAATGTACCCAGAATTTTGGAATATCTATATTTAAAAGAGTGTCCTTGGAGTTTCTTGCCCGTTCTTCTCCATAGAGATCTACGTTTTGGAATGGGCAACTAGCTTCAATTTTCAGACTAGCTGACTGACTCTTTGACAATTCAAAAGTGCCTGTTAACGTTTTAATTGTAATAAATGCTTTGAGTTTGAGTTCCATTCTAAATTCCCCTACCAACAGACAGGTGAGAAGATTTTCCCCGCGCAGTAGACACAACATACACCACTTAAGTACAATGTCTCCCTGTTAGAACAGTTAACAGAAATAGTGACTTGTCAGCCGAGTTATGTTGCTTTACGTTTCTGAGCTGTGACATTCTCCCCAGTTGATTCTAAACGACGTTTCCGGTGAAAAGGCGGATAACTTACTGTTGTGCTTTTCTTTTCAGTTTAAAGCTGAAGTTTAAGAGTGGGTTGTCTTTGCTGTATACTGTGTTTAAGTGTTTGTGATGTTGTAGTGTTAACAAGAGTGGTAGTAGACTTGAAAGTTTTAAAGATAAGACATTTCAGATGAAAAACCAAAATTACTTATCATAAAGGTACCATTCCGTACCCGACCGCACTAGGCATCTGCAAGCGACATGTTGCCGCGTCATGTCGCAGCGACACGTCGCTACAGTCATAATTCCGAACCCAACCGCAGGCGGCAGCAGCCCGTATTCCAGTCGGTGGATAGAAGATAGAAAAACGTGTTATCGCTCGAGCGTTGGCGGCACTACTGGTCTGCGGTCGAGCTACACGTGTCGCTCGCCCGTACCTGCAAACGACGTGTCGCTAGCTACGGAAGGTATTTCATAGAAACCAGTCGTGTCGCGGCGACACTTCGCCTGCAGTTGCCGCCTGCGGTCGGGTACGGAATGGTACCTACCTTTACGAAAAAATTACGGTTCATAAGCTTTAGTTTCCTAGGAAAGTTCCTTCCGTCATTTAACGGCCGTCATGAAAATCTGTCATTTTCACCAGTATTTGACATTAAGGTGTCAAAATACGCTCTGTATTTGGACAACCGTTATTGTGTGACCATTTACCGCTTTTTTTAGGAAACCAAAGCTGTACGCAATGCGTCTACGCCTCTACGGATTCTTTTATTCTATGTATTTAAGAACAAAACAATGATAATTTTAAAAGAAACCATTAAATATCGTTGAATATGACAGCATGGAAAAAAAGGCGTTACTAAAGTCAATATGTACTCAAGACGAATTGATTTTCTTTCTCTGGAAAATAATATGACAAGTACCTAAACAAATAATGAGAACGTGCGTGTAAAAGAACAACATTATTTTCCCAGCAGCATCTGGCAAGTCTCAGCCCTGGAACGCCAGACTAATATAATTGAGGCACAAAGATGACTGTTATCTGTAGTCTAAGGCACCGCCAGGCACCCCATTCAGCCTTCTAAAGTACTAAGTTGACGTACTATGTTGTATTTACTTGAATAAACTTATTTAAGTAACGTGGTACTTACTTAGTAAGTTAGTAGTTGGCGTTCTATTAGATGGACGGTTTCGTGTCAGGAAATGGAGTTCAATTTTCAAATTAGTTTCTTTTGATTCGATAGATTTATTTGGAAATAGTAATTGTATAACATAATAAGTAATACCCGTGTATGCTATGATCGCAATTCAGTTTCCAAACTTGTAAACAAATAGGTGTTTTTGGAAAAAGATTCAATTTGCGCTACAACTTAAAAAATCTTTATAGCTTTTTCAATAGTACTAGTCATTCTGAAATCAACTGAATTAACACGAGTTTAAAGATGATATTAGTTTAGATGGAAAAAATGTCAATCGGAAAAAAGGATTTGATTATGGAATAGATACTGGAATCCGTAATGCAGTGATTTCGCAACAAGGGACGTAATTACGACAGGCTTATTAATTGTTTTCCCTACAACAGACCCTTGTCTTATATGGGGAGGGTAATGTTTGGCAGTGTGGACATTCAGGGGTTAATATGGCATGATGATAATGATTCGATGTACCTATTAGACGTACATTGAAAGATGTACGTACGACGAAATGTCGTTACATATTCATTTTTCCTTAAAACTGCTACGTAAGTAAGTATTTCTTTGTAGACTGAAATGTGGTTTCACTTGTGGTTTATTTTTAGATTATTTATAAAAACTTTTTAGACGCGACGGAAGACCGCCAGCGAGGCTTTGTTTTACTTTACAGCAAAAACTGAAAGGACTGAGGCAGAATATAACCATTTCAGACAAAAGTGCGTATTTTACGAGAGAGTGCAAGGTTTCTCTGCCCTTTCAACCGAGAGTTTATGATTTACGTAAGTAAATTATTTACAAAAACATGGCGCAAAAAGGGAATTCGTAAATAAATTAGCCGTTTTGCCCTACAAATCGTTTATATTTACATACGCAATTGTACACGTACTAAATGTAATTCAGTCGCAGCGACAAATTCCCTAAAACCCAAAACCACCCTCATCCAAACAATATGAAACGGCAAAAACAGGAAACAGAACGTTTACAGGATTGTCGGTGTATAAAAAGCGATTTTCTACATAGTCGGGTTGGCGGCGTAATGGGCCGCGCAAAGAGTGTCGTCCGTATTTCGCAGTATCGAGTTCACGCTTGCTCTCTCCAAATAAATTACCACCCAGATTGACCTAGAAAGCTTCTGGCTGTGCGGAACAATGATCTGCACTACGTTCGATAAAATCTGTTGATTTATTTACGGTTCCCTATGAAAAATACTGCGACGGACTCGTTGTGGGTGATAATCGTTTGTTTCGAATGCCCCTTATGTTTCGTTGACACTAATCTTCTGTCTGCTTTATAGTTCGTAGAATGTCTCGTAGATGGGGACAGCGATAAAACCGGCGAGAATTATACTGTCGCTCGCAAATTAAATAAGTATAAATAGGATCGAGGAATAAGCCAATTTGCACGAATATAAGACAGCAAAAGTTTATGATTAATTGCGATTTGCGACCTATAAACTAATAGTGTTGTCATATAAACTTATCAAATCCTGGCACACGTTCAACTGCGTTTTAAAAACCTTTTCACGGTATAAATTACGAGGCCAATAAATCCCAGTTAAAAATCGGATGTAACCGTTTAGTTATTTTTGTACCAATATTTAAGCAATCCGGTTATAATTTTAGTTATTTGTAGCGTTGAATTTAATTCCGAATGCGTTGCGTGAAATATTTAGAAGTTGTTTCGTCTATATGGAAATAACAGCCGAGATATTTCTTGACTTTCTGAGTCCTTGGAAGCCTTCACAAAAGAAAACTTGGTGCGCTAATTTCATAAAACATGTCAAGTATGTTTTCATTATGATCCAGAAATAAAAGGAAGTTATATTGGTTGTTTTTGCCGGCTAGTTGTGACTTACTACGGCCTGCTCGGGAAAATGAACCAATCAGCGCACGGTAATGGATTGCTGGCTACGTTATGCGTCCGGCGGTTGGTTGATCATCCTTCATGTTTATTCACTACACTGACATTTAATCGTTGGTCATAAATCGTATAATCGTAGTTTTGAATTTAAATGTTTTGGGAAAAAATTAAGAGCTTTCTGGCAGCTTTCTGTTACGAGCGTGTGGTCTTATGTGGCTAATGTAGCCAATCTTGGCTGAGAAGTTATGTGCACTGTGAAGCCAGTATATGGGCCTGTTTCACCTCCTACGATTAGGTTCTTGTTAACTTACTTGGCAGATAATATCCTACAAATTCTGTTCCATTTTTGAATTTATTTGGTAAGTAGTGGCTATTCGGTCATCGTGAAACAGGCCCTAAGTTAAATAACTTACTTCATTAATTAATTATAATCACCTTTTTGTTTATTTTATTTATTGTATTGTAGACAAAATTTAGAATCAACTAAGTAATGTCCAATACAGGCCTGACATAAAGGCTGATTAGATTTGACATGGTGATAAAAGCTGGACTAGGTCAATGTTTTAATCAATCGTTTGATTATCTAATTTCAATCAATATTCTATATCGATTACATCATTATTTAAATCGTTATCATTATCGATCTACTAACTGCTTGTAACGATTACCGTAAATAGACACGTGCGGTCGTCTTGAATAAAAACTCAAATAGGATGACGTAATATCGAAAGCTTCAACAGAACGGTTGTTGATCGATAAACGATAAGAAAACCAGCATTTCTGTTAAGAAAATCCACGGTAATATCTCAATATTGTATTTACAATAAAGAAGTATGATCGCAAGAACAAATATTATTCGATAAAGGTGTATAATTCCGCACATAACTCCGGGGTTTGAGCGCATGAAATGTATGAATTATGTATGTACGGTTCGGGAGTGCGGCGGTACGCGCTACGGACAGCGATACGGCTAATAATAATGTTACTACGATGCTATCCGTACCGTTTACGTCATAAACTATAGGCAGTGATACCTTGACGAAGAGTATTTTGATAACTTTTTGTTTATATTTATTTGTTGTTTTTAGCAGCAAGGGCGTAGAGCTTTTTAATTAGCTCGCAATCTATTCTCTTTGCCACTGTTTCTAGCGCATGTTCAGGCTCTGATTGAGTCCGAAAACAACCATAAAGCCGATCGTCCACCGCCAGCTAAACTAAGTTAGCTCACATAGTTGAGCCAGTTTTTCATACATGTGCGTTCACCGTGGACGCACATGTAGTCTTTGTAAGTTAAACCGTAAAGCCTCATTAATGTGAATACCACCTAATATTCAAACGCGAAGATCCAGTACCTACCTGTTTGTATTTCCTGTGCGTGTCCCAAATAAAATATTTTTCTTTCTTTCTTTCTTTCTTTCTACCTAAAATAGAAGGTATAGTCAACATTATCGTGTTGCTATCGGCGAAGTTAAGTTAAACAGAGCCCATTGTAAACAAGCATCAATATCAAGGGTAAGTAAACTTGTAAAATGTGTGGGAAATGAGGGCACGAATTATTTACCTTTCTATCAAGTTAAAAATAAGTTAACAATGTAAAGAGACCGACTATGTTCATAATATTCGGGGTTTTTATAGGATTTACCGTTTACAGTAGTTACCTATTTTTCAGGCCGCTGTTACAGCCAATCTTTTAGATAGCCCCTTGAAGCCAAAAGAAAGACCTTTTCTTAGAGACCACACGCATAGTTAATAAGGAAATGTTTCGTATTATTCATACTAGAATATTTATTCGTTTCTACAATATAAATATGGTGATTTGTATTAGAAGAGTATGTTCACGTAGCAACGTTTCCTTACAATAATTCAAATGGAATGGGTGTGTATTATACTTGGCTGTTTCCGTTATTTTTTGGCGCCATTCCACAATCCTCAGTTTATTATCCGTTTTTGAAGAATCTCTATTTTCTGAGCACGCAGTACTCTTTTATTTATTTTAAAATCAAACAGGGCTGTTTAAAAAAAAATATTACGTCCAAGAACGCGAAAAAGATTAATCTCAGGATTTTGAAGTAATCATAAGATTACTTCAGTATCCTGAGATAAATCTTTACTTATCCCAAAATCATATTAAAGGCACTGGTAAATAAAATGCAAAATCTTAAATAGACAAAGGTGGTAAGAGGGTCCTGAGTTACAGATCACCCGGCTCTCTTAGGCCCGTATTACAGAACCTCACTCAAAACTCAAGCATTACTTAAAACTCGTTTAAGCGTTTTGATTGGTTTAAACTAGTTTTAAGTAATGCTTGAGTCTTGAGTCAGGTTCTGTAAAACGGGCCTTAGATAGGAAATGTAAATTTAACAAAACAGTAGAGTCAAGATATTACAGGTATAATAAAAAAATCAAAGAAAAGCAAGTCAACATAAAATACAAAGAAATATACAAATTGTGTACGTATATATATTATTATCCACTGATATGTACTGAGGTATCTACATAAGAAAATAAAATAATATTGAAGTATTCTTCACCATAGTTGATGTACCTATTCGATAAAGCTATTGGTTCTAAATCTGAACACTTCAGTTAAGGAAGAACTTTGACTAAATACCTAAATAACTTTGTCGACTCAATTACTACTGAGATTTTATTTGAACACCTCACAATTTGCACTTTTAAGCTCATGTATTTTTTTTAAAAGAGACGGTACAAGTTTGCAACATAAAAGAGTACACTTCAAAAGGCACGGTGGCGAAAATTTAATTCAATTTCCATGAAACTGAATGATATGGAACCAATTTAACGTGTCCATCGGCAGAATGAGCGTGCCGTGTGTAAACTGAGTACCTGCTATTAATGTCGGTTTCGTATAGCGACTACGGTATTAAGGTACCCGTCCACTTATCTACTTACATGATAAATTAATACGTGATTCTGTAGGTCATTCACTAAACTACAATAAGAGTGGTGCTGTCTTTTATTCTTAGGGAGAGTCAGAAAGGGACGGTCTTAAAAAACAGTAATTTGACAGCTTGCTGATTTCAAGCTGTCAAATTAATGTTTTTAGGTGGCAGTTTCAGACGTGTCTTCCATATCTGTGTTTGAGTGTTTTTTTTTAGTTCAGAGAATAAGAGGTGAGAGTAGTAAAGGCGGTTTAAAATAAAACATGATCATTATGACACTATAGATAATGAACAATCAATCTGACTAGCCTGTGACGGCATCTACATCGCCACATGCGAACTACGTATCAAAGACCTGACGTCACACGAATTCTTGACGTCACATAAATCCTGCATCGCGCAAGTAGAATTTACCGCGCGAACAAAATATATTAGACTATCCGACATCAATCGTTGGGCAGTTTCCCGCCAGAAACGACACCCGTCCGGTCGGAAGATCCTACTTTTTCTAAAGAGGATGAGTGAACTTTACACCCTGTTCTTCACACCTCTAAAAGCCTTTTCCAAACTATGCTGTCGGTTTCTGGTATAACTGGATGCAGCTGAATACCAGTAATTTACATGGAGCGACTACCTCCCGGACCTCCACAACCCAGTTACTGGGTAACACGTCTTTGGTAAGACTGGTGTCAGACTTTTTGGGCTACCCGTAACTACTGGCAAAGATCTACGAATGTAAGCCACGACCAACGGGTTAACGTGATTTCAAAGGCACGACAGGGTTCGAGACCCTGTCATATAATGGATGGTCACCTATCCACGAACCGACTGTTGCAAGCATAGTCATAGAACTCATACACAATGCCGCCATACATATTGGAAGTGAACCCTCCGGGAGGGTTACCGGCATTACGTTTGCGTTAAGGTTAACCATCGCGGACGGTCAACGGCATTAGGTTTAAAACCGTGTTATAAAACACTGTAAAACGAAGTCAAATTGTGTTTTTTGGTGGTCTAGTCGCTATACGTAGTTTCCAACCTTTTAATTTTTTTGTGAATATTTTTAACAGTAATAATATGCTTGGATTTAAAACCAACGCATATACTAATAAATTTTGTTAAAATATACATCAGATTTTATTTTCATGGTTTATAATGCTGTATTCGCTAAGAAAAACTTAAACGACGTTTAGTACCGGGTACCCTCCTGGAGGGTTCAGCACTGAACGCCTTCGATCGACCCGTGCGGCTGTTATTATGTAACCACGAGCCTCTCGACTATCGATAACGAACGTGAACTGTAATTGAATATCGCACAATTTTATGTTAATTCGCTCAAGTCTTGGCACATGTGTCCATGCACATAATGAATGACGCCATAATAATGCACGGCATTGCGTTCTGTCTTAACACTGCCGACTTCCGATACGTTATAGTCTGGAATAAGTGCACGCACTTCCACAGGCATTCAGACGGACTAATCCTATGTCTGCTATGCGGTCTGGGCTATAAATAGACGCTAAACAACTTCCCGTAATTGTTCTAAGGCTTAACATATGGACTTGTGGACGATAATTGCATTGGTATTTTGACTGTATCTATCAGATTTATTTGGTGTCGGAAAATAGTCTAGTGCCTTTTTAGCTAAAATTGACACTATCTGCAGTATCAGTCGGTTTCTGACAGACTGATCAAATCTCTGATCTAATAATCTGTTGTCAAATCTAATGACAGCCTGCGGGGTTAATTACGTAAAGCTTGGAGTACAAGTTGGGCGAGCCGCCGATTTGCATGTATTTTGCGTTCAACGCAAAATACAAGCAATATTTTTTAAAAGGCAGTTGACTTTATGCTATTGTAACTTAGATAAATTACAATCTGACCCACTAAAAAGCTTGAAATAAAAACTTTTTTTTACAAAAAAAAAAAAATCAACCGTCTTCCAAAAAAACACTACAATGTGAAAAAAAATTTTTTTTTGTAAAAAAAAGTTTTTACTGTTAATATGATACAAGCAAAAAATAAAAAATAATATTTTTTTATTATCTGATTGTCGGACAAAATAGTTTTTTTCCCCAGTCAATATCCCTTATTGAAAACGTTTCCAGAATCCCATGCACAGTGTGTGCATGTGACTACAATGGAAAAACAGACTCATTACCCACATAACCTAAATCTCTTCTCGATACGGCCTATAACGTAACAATGTTTTGTAACAATATTTTTTATCTCGATGGCGTTTCTTGCCTGTTAATTTAATGTCTCATAGGAACCTACTATGATTTGGAATGGGCAACTAGCTTCATCTTACTGACTAACCCAGTTCTTGACAATTCAACAGTGCTTATAATTGAAATAATTGCTTTGAGTTTGAATGTTTGTATTATGAAACTATAGTTGCTTGTTTAAACTCTTATTTGCAACGTCGATTCATTTGTTACACTGCAGTTTGCGTGAACCTTTACGGTGTCAGCGGTATTACCATGTATTACGGAGTGGGCGGGCGGCGTCAGTGACGTCACGCCGCCCACCGCAACCTGCAGCTAGATTACTTTTTTATACTTTTCAACCTATTTGTTAATTTAGTCAGTGAGACGTTGCGGGGATTTTGTCCTTTAATTTAAATGTTTATGTCAGTTAAGTCAAGTAAACTTTATTTTATCGTGGAGTAATATCATTGTTCTTCATAACGTGGGGTTATATGATCGATTCCCTGGTCGGGTAAAGTGTTATCGGGTTTTTCTATCAGGAATTTGTCAGAAATCACTGAGTCGCAATAGGCTCGCCTCCTATTACAAGGGATATTTATACAACAGGCGTAACGTGGGTGTAATATACACCAGCAGTGCTATTTTGTAACCATCTCACCGTGAAAACTTAGGTGAAGTGAGCGTGGAGTGAGCTGTCATTCCACAGGGATTGACACTATTGACAGCTCACTTCACCCAAGTTTTCACGGTGAGATGTTTACAGAATATCATGGCTGGTCTGTCTATACTCATTTCGGGAGACATAGGCACGATGTTATGTAACATTATTGAAAACAAACTCAGCTACAGTACATAATTTATTATTGTAACAATGTCCAATGCCAAACCTATCATGATTATTATTATATATTACTAGCTATGCCCCGCGGTTTCACCCGCATAAGTGTCGATTCCGTAGAAATATCGGGATAAAAAGTATCCTATGGTCTAACTTAGGTCCTAATCTGGTCTATTCATGTGTGTCTATGTGTGTTTTAGCGTGAACGCGAAGCCTTGGTTGACTGGTCTTGCCTTTTTTTTTTTTTGATGTTGAGTTATTATCAAACAACTTCTCCCGCTCTGGGCGGAGCGGGAGGGCGTGTCAGACTTTTACTGACTAAAACCCACCCGTGTTCCTTCCGTTGCCTGTGTGCCGGGGTCTCGATATCCGACTGGTCTTGCCTAAGGCATTAAGTCCGCCTTTGTACTTTTTTGAGTGTGAAAAGTTTAAATAAATTAATAAAGCGTAACAAACAAACAAACTCACTTTCGCATTTATAATATTAGTTAGGATTAGGATTATTACTAACCCTATCATCCCCTAACTAAAATAACTTCACAAATACCTCGCACATAACAATATCTATTCAATACTTGAAACAACAACATTGCATTTGATAGCGTGTGGGCGTTAAGCTTGACATTTTCAGCGCGTGGGCAGATGCATTAATCGGATTCTGACGTAGGTACGAATATTCCTAAAATAGTACTACAGGGATATACATTAGTGTAGTGGAAACATTTAGGTATGGTTATTTGCTATGAATCGACATAGGAATTATGTAGGTGTTAAAAATGTTGATGAGACTTTTCTAAATGTTGTTGTATCTTTTGTCACTTTATTAATAGATAAATTGATAAGTAAGAATATCGAAGTCTTATAATCATCGCCTACTTTTCCACTAAGACTTACATTAGGTACAGCTATTTTTTGAGAAATAAATACTTAGTGCCTAATAGTAGGGTTGTTTTTATGCCTAGTTTTGACGTGTAACATTTTTCCTCTCGCCTTCCTGTACGCGTAGTGTGACCACCATAGAAACGGGTTTTGTCGACGGAAGAATAGGCAAAATTACAGACTATGTGTCTATCATTTTGTCTATTCTTCCGTCGACAAAACCCGTTTCTATTGTAGCCATGCTACGCGTGCTGCAATTGTGGGAGTGATTTCGTGAAAAGCGACGGAAGTGTATTACAGGAAGCCCGTGAAGCGCGCGCTATGTGATTTGACCAAAGAGCGCGCGCGGAGCTTGAGTTGGCCGTCAGAAACGACCTTGACGAGGCCCATTTAATGTTACTTATTACCTTAACGTTGGTTATTACTAAGGTGAGATGTCAGATGCGACACATCATATGCGACTTCTGTAAGGCTCGCTCGTTTATTTTCTAGCTTGTCTGTCTCACTCCTGAGCAAAAGGCTCCGCCCAATTTTTTCGTGTGTACCTATATAATAGGTATGTATCGGTAATAATCACAGTTTCTTTAATTGTTGTTATTTACACGTTCACAAATTCGAATTGCTTACATTTGAATTATGCAGTTTAAAAAAGTTAATTCAGGTAACATAAATTTTCCTGCATATCCAAATTGAACTAACAGAATTCCATGAATTTCATAGCGATACCTCGACCTTTTACAATATAATTTGATTAACAGTCTTCAAATTGAAGCACCCTGTGGGTGGACCGTATACTTTGACATTTTCCGTCACATGGGGAGATTCAGCAGTTCTCGCAGCCGAGACAGTGTCGCGCACTGAAGAATGCTATATCCCTAGAGATATAACTATAATAATATGAAGGCTATAACTATCTTACTGCGACTTAAACACAATCTTAAAGAATGCCCTGGCTCCTGCGCTAGTATTAACTGTAATTACAGGAGTCAGTTTTCCCCATATAAAACTAGTCACGTGATTTTCTCGAGCTGTCATTTGAAAACTCGAAATACGTTTTGTACACGGACGTAACCAGTATTCCGACGAGCCGGTTCGACAGACGACTTCATGCGAGTATCGAGACTGTTTACACGTATCAACTTCATCTTCTTTCGATAATCGAGCATTCGAGGCGAGTAATACTCCTCGTGTAAATGATCCTTTACCTGACAGCTTCCGACACGTTACGTATTTAGGTAATACGGAGAAGTATCTACCAATAACAATTTCCCTGTACACATACTGTTTTTACTTCGAAATTGTTACCTTTGCGAGGTGCAAAATAAATATAGTTGTTATTTCGCTGAATTTAATCTACTACTGCTACTGTTATCTATAAAACTATTGTCTAATTCGTGATGTTTCAATTAAATTAAGGCATGTACCTACTTATCTGAACCTCGAATAATTCTCATTTTGCGCACCTAAAAATATTATTGAACGATCTAATATAATGATTGCGCATCTGTTTGGAAGCCTAAAATATTTTCAATTTTGAGGTCCTAGAAATACTAAGGCCCGTATTACAGAACCTCACTCAACACTCAGCATTACTTAAAACTAGTTTCAACCAATCAAAAGGCTTTAAATTGGTATTGTTGATCGAAGGCTTTAAACGAGTTTTAAGTAAAGCTTTGTGCAGACTAGCGCGACGCGACAACGCGACGCGACAACGGTTATTGTTATACCGTGAAGTTTTCTTAGAAATTGTATTGTTCGAGTCGCGTCGCGCCGTCGCGTCGCGCTGGTCTGAACGAGCCTTAATGCTTGAGTTTTGAGTGAGGTTCTGTAAAGGCTCGTACAGACCAGCGCGACGCGACGACGCGACGCGACTCGAACAATGGAATTTCTAAGAAAACTTCACGGTATAACAATAACCGGTGTCGCGTCGCGCTGTCGCGTCGCGCTAGTCTGCACGAAGCTTAATACGGGCCTTAGTAGCCAAGTAATTGCGACCAACTTAGATGTAGTTAGTGGGTGGTCACAGTTTTAACTACTGCGACCGACTGTGAGAAAAGACCAGGAACTTAAAAAGAGGCTCAATTATAAAAAAACCTTGTGCATCATTAGAGGGTCAATACATTTTTTGAAGATCAGTTGAATAAAGTATATCTTGTAACCATGTGGGCGCCGTTAAAGCTAACCACGTAAGGTCTATTTAAATCCTGTTTTCCAATTGATATTATTTTCACTTAAACAAACATCAACTTTAAGCAAGTGTAAATAAAATTGATTTTAGACTGAATAGTACTGTTAAAAAAAGTTATAGAAAATATAAAGTTGTAGTGCAAACTGAACCTTATTTGTTGGCATTGCAGTTGTTTTCCCTAAAACTTGTGTTTGTTTACATGCTTAGCAAAGGTATAAGTAACTTATAAGTTTATAACACTTGTTACTTACAGCAAAGTTTTTTTTATTCTATCTTAGCAAGCAAAGGATTTTGCGTTCGGTATCGCGATTGGCTCGCAAAGAGAGAACTTAATTCAAAGGTGGATCGCAGAGAGCTTCCCCGTAGCGCCCCTTAGCCCCCATCTTTTCTCTGCAGTCTTCAGACAAGGCCGCGTTGGTGGGTGGGTATTTTCCATGAGGGATACGCAAACATAATTATATTAACACGATGATGAAGGAACTGTCGTATCCATAAGTAATATTGTGTGTTTTAGTGTGTTGCATAACCCGGTTATATTTTCGAATTCAGGTTTCGAGACTTCGGTAGAAGCAACATTTATTTGGAGGTCATTAGATTTTATTTAAAAACGAAATTGTCTAAAGGGACAGACAGATAGACGGGCGCGACGTGACGCTTATAGAACAATGTCTATGATTTATGAACATTTTTGTACGAGAGAATCTCGTCGCATCGTCGCGTCGCGCCTGTCTGCAGGAGTACAAAAGGGCAAGTCATAGTCGGCCCTGATTTATTAATAAACGTCAAAATGTAAGTGATATACATAATTACATAACAAGCAACCTAAAGCGATGTTGAAAATTCTTCTACGATAGGAATTTCATACATTTTAATATTATGTTAATTGAAGGTTGTAAAGTCGATATTATTCGTTGATACGAATATTCGATATAAGGAAGCAGTATAATACCAATCAAGATACGAGAATGATAAGGTAGCATTTTCATTAAACAGGTTTTGTTTATAAAATATGGAATAAATTATAATAAAACTCGTGAATCTCGAGTTACATGAGAAATCGTGTGTAAAACTCCGCTTTAAGCTTCGTGCAGACCAGCGCGACGCGACGCCGCGACCCGACTCGAACAATACAATTTCTAAGAAAACTTGACGGTATAACAATAACCGGTGTCGCGTCGCGCGACAAGTCGCGCTGGTCTGCACAAAGCTTTAATCATAAAACTGTTAATAAAAAGAGATGTAAAATCACGGAATGTCATTAAGAATGAACTTAAGTGCGATTCTTTAAGAGCTGCTGGGTATAAAGAAAGCATTGAGCGAAAATATTGATTTTGATCACAGGTCGGGTTAGGTATAAGCTTTTTTCAATAAATCTAGTGCGGAGCGTCGAGTTGAAGAGCTTTGATTGAAAACTTAAGTTTGCTCGGAATCTTGAATAAAGAAAAAAAAATCTTCCTAGAAAAGGTCTTGTACCTATTTGAGTGCACCCAGATTAAAGCTCGTGCAGACTAGCGCAACGCGACTCGAACAATACAATTTCTAAGAAAACTCCACGGTAAAACAATAACCGGTGTCGCGTCGCGCTAGTCTGCACGAAGCTTTATGTTATACTAGTTTCCACCCGCGGCTTCGCTCACGTGATGTCTTTATAAATTAGGCTATGATACTCAGTGTCAATATAGCAATATACTGGTGATCTTCTTGGGTTTTTCGTGTGGTTTGTGACTAATCTAGTGTCAGAGTTTTACTCGGCAACGGAAGAGGGTCGAAGTTGGAAAAATATTTATACATATTTATATTATATTAGTTAGTTTTTTTAAAATTATAATTAAATTACTTTGAATAAAAGAGCCATTTTATAGGGTTCCTCCTATGGCAAAAAGGAATCTATTAAAAAAATAACTAAATTAATTGTTTTTTTCGCAAGCCATAATGTTTTCAGGTTGCATACTTGATAGACGGGTTTTTTTTTTTAATGTACAGAATTAATCTCCATTAAGTTATCTATACAATGGTATATAAAGTAGGTTCTGTGTACTACCAGGAGTGTAAAAAATACTAGGTTACAAAACAAATGGTAATTTATACTCCATTCCACAGTATGTCACAGTTCAATATACCCTTATCACCAAACGAGTTATAAATAAAACCTAAGTTTCAC
This sequence comes from Agrochola circellaris, assembly GCA_914767755.1. Lineage (NCBI taxonomy): Eukaryota > Metazoa > Arthropoda > Insecta > Lepidoptera > Noctuidae > Agrochola > Agrochola circellaris. The sequence goes on from OU611853.1 coordinate 9,243,476, forward strand.
ATGACCTTTGTGTGGGTTATACTCCATTCTTGATGACCTTTGACCTTTCTGTTGGGAATACGTGGGAGTTGGCGGGAAATGCGGAATTCTGACAGTAGGCGGCCATACGGCTATATTGTTGTTACATAGAAACTTGTCCATACGGGTAATTTTGGTATTGTTGTTGGCAATATGGTAGCTTTAGTTCGTATACATGTATGTTGGTTTGTATGTACGGTTACAATAATAATGTACACGAGATAATAAAATTGTGATGTAGTTTTTAAAATAGTCTAATAAAATTGGCTTTAAATATCTGTGTAGATATTCCTTTATATTTTGAGACTTAAGATAATATTCTTAAGTCTGCATTTAAGTCTGCATAAGCTTTTGCATTTATCTGAAGATGATTGATTATTTACTAATATGACCATATAAAATATTTCATACAATACACTATTTTCGACTTCCGACACACTCGACATTTAAAACAATGTCGAATTGTTGGCGGTCCAATTAAAAAACCATATTAATTCCATGTTGATATCACAATGAAAACAGATGAAACATTTAAGCCGACACAAGATTGATAAACACGTGATAAACCTCACGCGACGACGTTTACAAGTAATAATATAATCGTTATCGATAAAACGTAGATATCTATAAATACGAAAGAACAAAAAGTGCGCGGGCGACGCGACGACGACGCGACGGTTACGACACTTCCGTTCTTTACATGTGTGGCCGCCATATTGGGATGTATATGCATCATGTCATTTAATTTAAATTCGCTTAATTTGGTATTGCACGATTCGTTTTTTTTGTTGTTGTCTGTTAGGTGTTATTTTCCTGTAATTTATTTAATGATATACACAATACATTACCTACCAGCAATACTACCTATGTGTGACTGGCATTTCAGTTTAGGTGATATAAGGAATACTGCTGTTACTAATTTACTAATAAATATTGGAAAGTAAATTAGAATAAATACTCGGCAAAGTTTAGTTTGTAGAATGTTACATACAATCTAACCGCAACTATAAAAAGACGATAACAAAGAGCATGACCGTGCAAAAAGATCCAATAAAACTGAAATTAGTTTAGCGAAAAACCGGAGTAAAAAACGTGCAACTTTAACAATTTTAACAGCCGAACAACGTACAATAAAGAGCTAGGCTTACCCACTTTATACTTTAAAAATGTATTAGGTAAAGATGTAGGTACAAGCTATAAAATTCCCATTCGCGGGCTCGGGAAATTTGGCCGCGTAGTGTGGCCGCGGCAGTAAGGTATTTTACGACGTTCAGCAATTTGGGTCAGTACAGACGGGCTGTTTAATTTACCATATAAAAAGTTTAAACGTGTTTTTGATTATAAAGTTCTAACGTGAATCGTGTTTAGTAACTCACTGATACTTCATGTTTGTTATTTTATTGCGCTTGACGTTGTGCTCCCGACATTTTAATTAGTCGGCGTCGAGATGACCGTGAAACTTGTTTACGGAGATAATCATTAAAAAACAATACAATAATGTGTTTGTTAATTCTATTATTAAATAATGGAATCAGTTGTTTTTGGACGTGTGCCTACTACATACTAAATAAAAAAGGGCATGCAGCTCCATACATTTCGAACAACATATACACCCCACAAGTTCTATCAGTGCTAACTCAACGAGTGTCAACGAGTCTTTTCCCGAAAATTCAATGTAGGAAGAGCAGGACAAATTAATGGAAGCCGAATTATTAGAACTTGTGATAACATTTCAGACTGAGGGATCGAAACCATAAGGATTCCAAGAAGGTTCTGAACTGACTCATTTCAAACAAACATTATTGAATTAATTTTAGAAAACTCTTTGAAGTTGCTTTTAAAGTTTTGAGAGGGAAAATGAATATTTCCACTAAATTATTTTTTCTAAAAAGCAATAATAGGTGTTTGGGGTTTTTTTATACGAAACCATTTATATTGAGTCCAACTTCCAGGAATAATATAGACTGAAAACACTTAATTATACTTCTGTATAATAAATACGTAGGTAGTAACGACAATCTTTAAAGAAAAAAAAGGTAAGAGTCAACGGAGATAATAATTAGGTAGATAAATAGGAATGTCGAGATTTCAAGATCTTTCGCAAAAAAAGTCGAGCTCAGCATTATGTAAAATTAGAGCTTAATCAGGGAACAAAAGGTAAAATAACTAGAGCTTCTTCGCAAGGTTATTTAGAAGTTATATATTTGCGGTCGAGATTCCCAGACGTTGTGGAAAAACTTCGACGTTTTCTGAAGAATTATTATTAGGAAAGATTTTATTTTGATATCAATAGGTACTATTTATATTATATTCTTACTTTATTAATAAGATACATACACACATAAATAAACTCACGCCTTGTTCCTGAGGGGGTAGGCAAAAACAACTGAACGCCGCCTGCTACCATCCTTATACAGGGTGTCAGGGACATCGACGCGAAGCCGGTTACCATGGATTCAGTACATGATTCTGAGCCCCCCTGCGTTGAAATTTATCGTCGGTTATTTAAAAAAAAAAACAGCTGTTCCATACATTTTGACCGCGTAGGTATTGCACTTTTCTATGAAACAGCTGATTTTTTTTATTTTATTAATAGGAGAAGGTTCCTATACAGGGTGGCAGCCCTGTATAGGACCTACTCCTGTTGCTTCACTGACGTTCAGATGTTATTTTCTTTTCATCATTTTGTAAATCTAGACTTCTATACATATTATAAAACAAAGTCGCTTTTCGCGTTTGTCTGTATGCTCGCGTCGTTCTTCTTAACCACGCAGCAGATTTGGATGAGGTAAAACACCATCGTTGTGTGGCAGTGATAGCCTAGTTGTGTGACTGTCAGACCGCCAAGTCATAGGTCTCGAGTTCGAACCCAAGCCACGCACCTCTGACTTTTCGGATAAATGAGCGTATTGTATAATTATCACTTGCTTCAACAACGATGGAAGAAAACATCGTGAGGAAATCGGCATGCCTGAGACATATTTGCTTGACGGCATGTGAAGTCAAGTCAGAGGCCCATGGGCGGCTTTAAAACTCTGACACCAGGCTAGTCACTAACTACCCGAAAAGAAGAACCATCGTTTAGAGAATTTATTCAGGAAGGTTTATGTGTATAATACGTTAATATTAAAGTTACGTTTACCTAAGTAATCTCGATGTTTTGTCAAGTCAAAAAGCCGTATGAAGCAGGAGCGGGTCGCTAGTAATATATAAACGGCAAAAGGATGTGCAAAAAAGACATTATAATCTCATGTAATTAAAATGAAAGTCAATCTAAACCTCGGATAACGAAGGCTCATACATAAACTGTACGTTTTCAGCAGTTTCAGGTACTGCGCAGTTTTGTAGGAAAGTGTCGGTCTAGAGGTCGCGCCGTGTCCTGTCTGACCTCTCTGCCCTGAAGCGACTTAATATCGCTGTATCAAACACATTATAAAATCATTTTGAAATATTTCTAGTTATTAGACTTTTTCAGACTTGTTCTAGAACTTTTTAATTTAATGTGGTAAATTTTACGAAATCAAAGGTGAAATGTATGGTTCTGTGTAAAAGTTACCTGAAAGGGTTTTTATATAGATAAAGGACACAAAGCTTTAGGATTAGAATCAGATCTATAAAATAATATTTAGATAGTTAATAGCGAACGAATTAAATACGAGTATTCCAAGGTCACCTTTGCTGCGATTGTTCGCAGCCCCTTGTCGCGCTGATAACAATCCTAGCCGAGGTGGACCGAGCAGTAATCCTATATAAGTGGGATTGTCGGGTAGTGTGCTTCACACTGCGTTCGGCGCTTGACGTGGCAATATGTCGTGTCCCAGTTAGCAACACAGACAGTCAATCGTCATCCTGAGGATGTCTCGTTGAAAGGTGAAACACGTGTCGATTTCTTTCAGTGTTTTTATAATTTTATAACTCTTTAAGAACAGTTAAGCGGATTAGTTTACTAAATATACGTCGTCTATTGTATTTTTTCAAGAATATTAAGTTGAGATAAGAGTGAGAAAAATGCCAGCTAAAAATAAGTTGTAAATACTTCTACAAATATAGGAGAATAAGGAAATATAGAAGTCAGGCCCAAAAAGATGAATAATGAAGCATAAAATAGCATATTATTTTCCCACTGCTAGGACACCTCTTTGTGAGGGTGTAGAGTGGGCCGTAATCCACCACGCCGGCCCAGAATGGGTTGGTGGATGTCAAATGTCTTTGAATTTTTGGTTCTAGGACATGCCGATTTCCTCGCGATGTTTTCCTTCACCGGTATGAGAGCAGTGGTGATAAAATAAATAAAAGAAAGTAAAGCGCCTGCTTGAGTTTCAACCCGATAGTCGTAAATCGGGGCAGATACCACTGGGCCAGCACTGCTCTCCATGATATGAAGGACTTTATATTTATGTAATTTGAAGATAAGAGAATGATAAAATACAATAAACGACGAATATTTAGTAACCTAATCCGCTTAACTGTTCTTAAAGAGTCAAGTTGACGTGGTGACACGTCAAGCGTCGAGAGCAGCGTGAGCCACTTTTTAAGGATTTCGGCAAAGTCACGCCTGAGTCAATTAACTAAGACAATAGTGACAGTAAAGTCAGCATTCGAACCACAATGCGGTGTTCAAAACGCTAGACTGGCCTGCAGAGAACCAAGGTGGACGCTTCGTAACGCTGATAATAATCGATGGCGATTAAGGTCATGTCCTTCAACGCTACACGTATGAAGTTGCGTATTTCAGTCTAAGCAATGTGGGACACATTGAAGTAATATAGGACATTGAAATATTGAGGACATTGAAGCATTGAATAAAAAGGTTGCCTCTTTATCGACATCGAACACCTTTCCCGTCAAACTCATCCTGTACTTCAGATGTATTTAAGAGGCTTTTCGTTCGTTGCTCTTTGAGAAAGGTTCTTAATACTGAACTCTATTATTCATATAATTATTTTCTCTTCTCTTTAACACGTTCAGTACCAGGAGCCCTCCTGGAGGTTTCACCTAGTCGCATATGGGATGCCGGGAGCCCTCACTGAGTACTCATTTTAAATGTAGGTTTTTTTAGCGAATACAGCATTATAAACCGTGAAAATAAAATCTGATGTATATTTTAACAAGATTTATTAGTAGGTATATGCGTTGGTTTTAAAATCCAAGTTTTTTTTGTTTTTTATAAACGGTTTCAAATATTCACCTAAAATTTGAAAGGTTAGAAACTACGTACAGCGACAAGAACCCCCGAAAACACAATTTTACTTCATTTTACAGTGTTTTATAATAACACGGTTTTAAACTTAATGTCGTGGACCTTCCGTGATGGTTAACTTTAGTGCAAACGTAATGCCGGCAACCCTCCCGGAGGGTTCACTTCCAATATGTATGGCGGCATGGGGTATGAATTCTATGTAAAATGGGTGGAGTCGAAAGTGTCAAATTTCTAGTCTTGTCTCCCTTAGTAAGTCGCCCCAAATTTAAGGTTCAATTCCTTCCTATTAAACAGATTTGTCGGTCAAGGTTGTGAGGGTCTTTGTTGTTATTATTGTTCAGGTTTTTTAGTTTAATTAGTTTTATAAACTAAGGAGTTGTGGATTCTATTTAAAACTTGCTTGACGGCGTGTTAAGTTGAGACTTAAGGCTTTACTTTTGCTGTAGTTAGTTACAGCTTGTAACAGACCCTTGAATTTTTTAAGATGGGTAAGTATTATTTGAACATTACTTTCTTATTCCTATCCGAAAGTGTGTTTGTTTGTTTGTTACGCTTGCACACTAAAATGGCTGAACGGATTTGGATGAAATTTGGCACATGGGTAGACCATGACTTGGATTAGGACATAGGATACTTTTTATCCCGATATTCCCACGGCATCGAGACTTATGCGGGTGAAACCGCGAGGCGCAGCTAGTTTCATATATTTACCAATGATAATTTTATTTTATTACATTCACTCCATACATACAGCAATTCTGACCTTTGCTTTCTCCCACGCATCTTAGTCTTCTTCATTGAAAATCAGTTAAAGATGAAAGAACTGACAGCCAAATAATGATCGATGTCTCACCGTTTTCACCACTTACCATTTCATATTTGAATTGTACATACCATACTATACATTCTATTTGTTAATTAATATTACTGTACAAGAAACGGTAAAGTCAATTATTTATGATAGTAACTGTACCCCTCTATCACATGTCATTTGTCCCCGTAATGGGGCTATAGTGTTCACGACTCCATGACCGAACGTCTGTAATTATCGCACGAAGTGTGGAGAAAATGGCAGGTGTACGACATCACAAGCTTCATTCATTCGTTCATTCGTTCGATTAGCTGTCAGAGAACTATTATTAAGTGCCTCTTTAGTCTCTCGTAGACCGATTGACTTCGCTTCTATCAAAATGCATCGCATCCAGTTATCGCATATCTTGACTTTTTATCTAGAATCTTCACTCAATATAGATTTTGTTGTGTGTACTTTTATAATCCACGTAATTCAATCGCAAATAGCTTTCGCGGTTTGAAATGTATTTCTTAGAATGTATTTTTGTGTTGGAGATTTTGTATTGATTGCGTGCTGTTTAAATAAACTCTACGAAAAATACGAAGTTTCGTGACTAAACATTAATAAAACACGAAGAAAGCAGCAAACAAATCAACTTAAGCTTTAAACTTCTTAAGCAACATAAAACTTCGCAATAACTTCCACAAAAGCGTCTGCTTATCTGCATAACGTGTGGCGTAAAGAAAACAAAATGAGTGAAAACAACTCGGCATTATATCAATTAGCGCGGAGCAAACAATTACTTTCCGTCACTTGCGAGACACTCCAGACTTTGTTTTGCGGTTTACGTAACAGACACATAATCATGTTATTTGCGTAATCTGTTGCGACTCATTCATACGTGTCTGCTTGTTATATCTCTCGTAAATCGACACCAAAATAGGGAAACCACATTGTAAACAACGAGCAGGGAAAGCAACAAGTCGCGGGGGCGGCGCGCCATCGCTCCCGCACGACCTCTTCCGGCCTTTTACGACATTTACGATACCATCTATCCTTATCCACCACCCACGAGTTATACGGATCAGACCCACTGATGCGTAATAACCCCAATTTTCATATCAAACATACGTAGGCAACTTTCAGGAAATTGGCCGTCGCTTGAACTCTGTCAAAGCACGTAATTGCTTATACACCTTTTTCCATGAATGCACTTAAGTAACCACACGTAGAATACTTATACATAGTATGTATATGCCGTACGCTTACTACGCCGTACTCGAAAGCTTTGCATACGAGAAAAACAAATAGTGCTGTACCATTCGCATGTTGCCCGGCCCGACACTGCGTGAGAGAGTCATCGTTGCGTTTGGACTGACGTTCCATCGCTTGCATCGGCGGCAAGTCAGCGATCATCGTGCCGAAGGATTTGTTTTGGTGTCAAGCTCAAGCCGCGTGGCGACGCGGCGCAGCGCGAAGAACAGACTGGCGCGCAATTCGCCAGAAAGGGATAGGATGCGACGCACGCATGCGCGAACACAAACGCGGGAAGCGATTTCTAGAAACGACTTCCGCCAACATGCGCTTCACAGGGCGGCTCGAGACGTGGCCATTTGATTTTTGCTGCTAGAGGTTTAAAGGATCTCTTTCAAATTAAATGGTTGCATGCCATTAAACCAGAAGACACTGATGTAGACTAGACATAAAGCTTTCGTTAAAGTTAACGTAGTTCGCGCGTATAAGCTAACCGCTACCGGGAAAAATATTATTGTAAGTGAGCGCACTTATTCATGAGGAGATCGAAATTGGGCAACTGTTACGTAAGATTGAGTTCACGATTGAGAAACACAAAATTGGTCGCTTTTCTTTTATTTTTCTCTTAGTACGAGTATTTTAGGTCGGAAAACATTAACTATTACTATGGTTCTTTTGATAGACCGCTACCCGCTAGGCGGTCTATAGTACTTTGACGATTCAGTCAAACAATCTACCAAAATTCCTAAATTAGTTGCCGACTCATCACAAGCTTATGCAGCTATGCTTAAACTTAACTTTATGGATACTGCAATAGTTCAAACCTTCAAATGTTTAGGACATAATATTCTGCATTCCTTTCTGTTTACGCAGTACCTGTATCGGAATCCAGTATCAAGATAGTAAAATAGTTGTTTGAAGTTGTCAGTTTGAGTATAAACTTATTCGAACACCTTGCCGTTTCCAGTAATCGCTATAACAAAATAAGTCTTCGTATAAGTTACGTTCGAAGTCCTTGAAGCCTTGGTAAGGTCAAGATTCTATTTTAAATTGTGTGATTTTGGGCGTCAGGTTTTAGGAAATAGGAATAGGAAAGATGAATTGAGTGAAAGATGATATAATGTCACGCCCTATTTTCCTAAAGGGTCATTCAGAGGTATAGGTACCTAAAATACTCCCACATTTAGCCAGTTATGTTAAGTGCGAGCCTATTGCCATCAACCGGGCACAAATCCAGACTCCGGGCTGCTACTGAGCAATTCGAGATGGAAAAACCCAATAACACTTTACCCGACCTGGGAATCGAACCGAGGACTTCATGCTCAGCAGTAGCGCTTGCGACCACTAGACCAATGAGACAGACAGGATATACAGGATGGCAGGAACATCGACGCGAAAACTGTTACCATGGATTCAGTACCTACATGATTCTGAACCCCATGCGTTGAAATTTTTCGTCGGTTATTAAAATAAAAATCAGCTGTTCAGAATAATTGTCATGGGGAGTTCGTGGCTAATTAATAACAGCCGCACGGGTCGATCGATCAGGTTAAGCTACGCTTGCCGCGGTTGGTCCGTGTGACCATCTTTACATACCGATACTCCTTCGTGCCTCGGAAAGCACGTTAAGCCGTTGGTCCCGGTTGTCATTCGTGGATCTTTGACAGTCGTTACGGGTCGTCAGAAGCCCGAAAGTCTGACAACCAGTCTTACCAAAGGGTATCGTATTACCCAGTTACTAGATGGTGGAGTTCACATAGGCAGTCGCTCCATGTAAAATACTGGTATTCAACTGCATCCGGTTAGACTGGAAGCCGACCCCAACATAGTTGGGAAAAGGCTAGGCAGATTGATTGGAGCAGAATGGGGATATGGAATTAAGTTCTATTTTAACCATCAGGTGGTGCTAATAAGCAGCTGATGTTACTTATTACTTCTTTTTAATGTCTTCATTAAGTCAAATTATAGGGTCACTTATTATATGCTATAAGTGCAAATTACTTTGCACCTGGAACGGTAATTGGTTCAACTATTTTCTTTATATAGAGTATCCGCAAGAGTTTTAAATGCATTTTCTTTGTGTTCATGGAAATATAATGGAATAGGGATGTTAACTGGGGAAAAAAAAACGATTTAGTCCGTCAGTCAGATACTAAAAAAATATTAGACACATATTTTTTGCTTTATTACATATATTAAAAAAATATTATTTAGATAAAACGCAGTTTAAAGTTGGGGAGTGGGGGCTACCGGAGAGTGACGTCATGCCACATTTTAGCTCAATGTATTGCCGACAATTGCCGTAATCTTTTGATTACGTAAAAAAAGAAAAAATACGTTTCCAATATTTTTTTATTATCTATCTGACGGACAAAAATAATTGTCAACATCCCTAGATTTAAATCCTTTTATTGCCTCATATTGTGTGTGAATTTAGTACTATAAATATCTTCAAGTAACAAGCTAGCAAGTTGTTTATAAAAATAGGAAAAAGTTAGTATGGAAAATAAATTGACTTAGTTGCTCCAGTTTTCCCCCACACGCGGTTTCCATTATAAATTCCTAGAGAGAACCTATAAGTTATTAAATTGCTTAGCACGGAGATTTACATTTTCGTATAGAAGCCTGTTTAAGTAGCACATTAGGTCAAGGATGGTTCCGTGTCCCCGGAGTCGATTCCTTGACTAATTCAGCTTCATTATTAACTAGTTCCCAAGTTAAAATGTTCTTTGTTATGGCCACAATTTATTGCTTAACTTAGTAATTGGGATTAATAAAACAAACATAGGTTAAGGCGAAGTTGAGTCGTTGTCGGCCGCACGGGGATTTCGGGCGGGTAAAAGCGATCATAAATCCGCCACTTGAAAAAGCAGATTTTTCCGTTTTTATTGCTGTGTAAGATATTGTTTTACATGTTTTTGTTTTTTAATTCAGTCGTAAAAAAATTGCTACCGAATGTTTTAATTCTTTCTTTTTCGTGTGGTTAGTGACTAACCTGGGCTTCACATGCCGTCGGGAAATGCCGGTTTCCTCACGATGTTTTAATTGAAAGAGCAAAACTCCAACTTACATTGTCTCACTATTGGTACAAGTCCAGTGGGTAATTGCGTAACACACTTAAAGTGGCAATGCCTTTAATTTTGACAGTTCAACAACATTCATTACGTTATTTACCGGATCTATTATATTTTTCGGATTGTGATTACACGACACGACACGACAAGTGTGTTAAGTTATTAGGCAATTAGGGTGCAAAAGGGTATTTAATAGCACAAGTTACTAGAAAACACCTGGCAATAGGTCCACGAAAGATGTGTAAGTTGGAAGGCGGGTTTCCCAGCCGTGATAAACAGCAACCCGAGTGAAAATATAAATAAAGGTCTGTTAGACAGCGCCGCACACACGCCGAGCGGATGCGATTTCAACGATAACATCTATATTAAGAAGGATAAGCGGGAGCAGTTTTTCACAATCCCCTCAAGATGATGTCTTGAATCTTGAAGATGGTTTAGCATGACCGAGATCACTGATATTACCCTAATATAAGTGTAGTGGATGTTTTACGAGCCATTCAGCCCGACGGCCACGGAGATAATTTGCGTGAACGTGTGATAAAATCGCCGGGTCCTTATTTAAGGCTCGGTACGGACGAGCTGGCCCATTGTGCTGTTTAAGCGACGGTTAAGTGGTGATTAGGAGGAGTACACATTTGTGATACGAGCCCAGATAAATATCAATAAGTAAACATGGGTTACGGTATATTTATGGTTGAAGACATGAGCGGAAAATGTTTCGGATGTAGGTACTACAGCACATTGTACTTAATTTGAATAAAAATAATTATTGTTTTATCTGATTATTACGCATGAAATAATTTGTTAACTTGGGTATTGTTTTATTCTTGTATACGGGCCTGTTTAAATAGATTAAATAGAAGACTTACCTTATTTTTACAACTCGATCGACTTCAATTTGAAAACCCAGCTTACCTGAAACAAAAATAAAATATTCTATTTAAATAACTCTTTAACAAATCCGAGCTACCGAACTGTAAGTGAGAATTTATATAAAATAAATGGCGGTATAATAAAGAGCATCGCTTTAACTATCGGATTGAGCCATGGACATGGACATGGACATGGACACCGCCGGTTACGGGTTACGGGTTACGGGAATACTTGGTTTTATTTTCTATTCCGGACGGCAGATCGAACCGTGCCGTTTCGAGGCAAAACGCTTAATTGAAAAATGCCTGTAGTTTTCAATCTATTTTTGTTTCCGATGCTATCTATGAACATTGTCTAAACCTTTTTATTGGAGACCGATAAACGCTGTGCGCAAACAAATATGTTTGCTGCGTATGAAATCGCGATGTCAGATTGTTTGTCTATGCGGATTTTTATACTTATTTGAATAGACAGTTGTGAAAAAATACAGAAAACTCATGGTTTACTTGTTTCTCTAAATAAAATCAATCTGCCTAGCCTTTTCCCAATTATGTTGGGGTCGTCTTCCAGTCTAACCGGATGCAGCTGAATACCGGTATTTTACATGGAGCGACTACCTATCTGACCTCCACAATCCAGTAACTGGGTAATACAATACCCCTTGGTAAGACTGGTTGTCGGACTTTCGGGTTTCTGACGACCCGTAACGACTGTCAAAGAACCACGAATAACAACCGGGACCAACGGCTTAACTTGCTTTCCGAGGCACGGAGGAGTATCGGTATGTAAAGATGGTCACCCATCTACAGACCAACCACGGCAAGCGTTGCTTAACCTGATGGATCGACCCGTTCGGCTGTTATTACTTAGCCACGAGCTCCTCTCTTTCTCTAAATAAAACTACTTGTTTCTCTTAATAAAACAATATAAATACTTGTCGAGTTTTGAAGTTTTTGGAACATCTAAATGTATTGACTAAAATATCAATTTCGCAAACACTAGAGGCGGTCCACGTAAACAAAATACTCAACAATAAGTAAACACGTATAGAGACGAATAAAAATCTGTACATATAGGAAACATTTCTAAGAACTAACTAAATTGTATTCGCAGGACAAAGGTCGTCTTGACCCTGAAAGTCCATAAAGCAGAAAGTATGACCCGAATATCGGCAATGTTTGTTTAGGGCCCTTCCTCCTGGAACTTAAACCATTATTCAGGATTCTGTCGGTAAATGATATATGTCGAGTGTGAACAGTTCTTTATACCGATATCAATGATCTATTGTTGTATAATAAAAATGAAATTCTTTTCGTTGGTAAGCACATCACTTGAGAACGGCTGGACCGATTTGGCTATTTTTTATTTTTTTAATGTTCGTAATAGTCCGAATCAGGTTCTCACGGAAAGAAACATTTGAAAATGTTGCCGCGAAAATTGGAAAAATCGGGAAAACTGAAAATGCATTTTGTATTTATTATTGAAATTTGGACAGGACAACGTCTCGTCGCCTTCCCCGTTAACTGTCGTATCTCTCAAACTGAAGTACCATCTGCACTGAAATTATCTACGTTTTTAGTTCTCTAATCGTTGGATCTGTGTTGTTAAACCGTTTAGAAAATAATCACGTATTTTGTTTTGCATATGTACAAAAAGAGGAAAAAAAAATCTCACTACCTGTCGTAGGTATATAAGTTGCTAATTTGCCTACCTGATTGTATCCTATGATATATTTATACCTAATACTGGCTATTAGAAGCCATTTTAAGCAAAAAACTAACACTTTAAAATTTAAGCTCCTATTTGTTCGAGAGCCTTTTTTCGATCCACAGTGGACCGTTGTCCTAGAAAAATATCAATTGCTAGTTACGACAGTTAGCGGGGAGGGCGACGGCCTGTCGGGTGAGCCAGTTAAATTTCTTTGTTAAAACCGTAGATATTTTATTTTATTTTATTTATTAATAAAGGTACACCAACAGCTTCTGTATATAAAATATCGAATAAAGTAGTAATAAGTATTAGGCTATTAGGTTAAATATAATATTAATACATTTATTGGCGACATTTAAAGATATTAATCAGATTGTTGTAGATCAATGTGTTCGTAATATTGTCATACTTTAGCCGTAAGTCTATATGTGGATATTAATTTTCCTTCCTTTTGGCATATTGCCCGGAACATTACGCAATTTACTCTACATAGCTGTTTTAGTTCATTCTTTTTCATTATTATGAACGAAAAACTCGAAGACATTGTGACATCTACCAACCCACACTGGGCCCGCGTGGTAGATTACAGCCCACTCCCTCTCGAAGAGGGGACGCCTGAGTCCCAGCAGTGGGACCATTATAGGCTGATTATTATGCATACGCTATGAGATACAGTGAATATAATGTTGGTATGGACTAGCAGCGAGCCAGTAACGTAATTAGCCGACTATTAGTCGCCTTTTCTATTATTCGTCAATTAAAGGCGAGATCTTTGCCTGCTCCTACTTGCTACTAATTAATTTATATGAACTTCGTAGCTATGTGAGGCATTTAAAACAATCTGAAATTCCTATCGCATTGTAGAGTACGTTATTTAACGCGGTCATTATAAACTGAGAACGGCGAGCGAGCGGTGAGCGCAAACAGTATTAAATCAAAACACTAGGTCACACTGAATTCAACTGAATTTCACTAAAAGGTACGCTATACCAACGCCCAGTATTTTTTTGACACGTATCACAATATGAAAACAATACGCCGCAGCGTAATCCATATTAAACAATCAAAGCGGAGTGAAAGCCGCTGACGTTCGCCACAATATGAAAATTTGCCATTGTGCTGCAATGTCCGTCGGTACGTCGGTACACATTTTTGGCGTTCCCATGTAATGGGCCACGTAAATACGACTGCGAGCGACAGCCCACCAATTACAAAATCATTAATAAACACCCCGAAATATGAAGTGGTGAAATAATAAAGTTGGGACGACTCGCCGCGCAAATTGTCGGTTACCAGCCGTTGCTTGCGATTTATTCATAAAAGTAAATTGGCCACGTGTATCCAATGTTGGTTTATTGGATAGCCATGGTAAAGGGTATTATTATTAAAATATTGATCCTTTTTTAGGGGAACTGCTGTTCAAAGGAGCAGAGACATTAGATCATTTTCGATATGTAGCACTGAATCGTGGTATCATTTAGTGAATAAGCAATGGTAATTCTGAATTTCAGACATTGGTTCTTGGAAATTACAGTGTTCAGAATTTCAGAAATTGGGTCTTGGAATAAAATACTCAACAACAATCTAGGTTTATAAAACATACAAAAGTAAGATGCTCAATGCGCCTTTGCACGAAGAGTAAATTCTTAATACTTAGGATGATTGATAAATAACCGGCCGTCTGACTAAACTAATGTGTCTGGTGATGGTGACTTATTTTGTTTTGTAATCTTTAAGCTCACTATATGGAACCACATCCACCAATTTACAGTAATCAACTATGCCTGTCAGAGTCTGGTACAATATTTCGGAAAGACTAAAACCAATTTCACCGGCAAAAACTTACAAAAGATACCAATTTAAAAGGGTTTCCTAAACTATAAAGACTGCTTTTATATTTTTGTAGAAACGAGAGAAGATACTCCAAAGAGATGTAGAAGTCTTCCTACTCTACTGCCCCATAACCACAGAATTAATGGCTTATCTACTTAGCTGCGAACCAAATGCCAACTAATTGAATAAGTTAAACATGAACAATATCAAACAGAATACATTTAGTAAACTTGCTCGCTGTAACATTAATTAATTTAACCAGCTGTTAGACATCTCACGGCTACATTAGTTAAACGATTTAAAGATTACTAGCTTTTGCCCGCGGCTTCGACCGCGTCGTGGTCGAACATTATCCCACGGGAATGTACTACCGGAATAAAAAGTATCCTATATGTTAATCCAGGTTATAAACTATCTTTGTGCCTAATTTCATCCAAATCTGTTCAGCCGTTTTTGCGTGATTGAGTAACAAACATCCGAACATACAAACTTTCACATTTATAATAATATAGTAGGATATTATAATTTAATATAATAATAGTAGTAGGATAACGTAATACTTTAAGTACCAATACCCTATAATGCTATTAAAAATTATATAATGGTAAAACCTAGCACAATTATTCTATAAATAATGTTATTACGTAAATAGATGTTTATGTGTAAAGGGTCGTACCCTTTAAAATAACAGAAAGCATATATAATAACGGAAAAAGAAATAACTGCCGTAAACAGTGTAATTTTTATTAATGAAACTTTAAAGCAAAAACCTCTCCTATGGTAAAGTCCTATCCCAGTTATCAGAAAAGACTGTTAACATTTTTCTACATATATTTTAGGTTCTCGCTTCGAGAGGATTATCCTTCTCGTATTAAAGAATAGGAGAAGAAGAATCCTATTCCTCGATACCTTTGCCCACTTTGCTCTACATACTCTAACTAATATTATAAATGTGAAAGTGAGTTTGTTTATTTGTTTGTTACGCTTTCACGCTAAAACAGCTGAACGGATTTGGATGAAATTTTGCACATAGGTAGACCATAACTTAGGTTAGGACATAGCATACTTTTATCCCGATATTCCTACGGCATCGAGACTTAAGCGGGTGAAACCACGTGGCGCAGTTAGTTGGGCATACCTAATTTCAATATTCATCTTGAGCGCACGGACCATGGATCAATATTGGAACTGGATCCAAAATTCAGCCCCCGTATTCCAAAAACTTCATAAATCAACAATAATTCACCGCTTTACAAGACGTTTATAGAAAATACAGCACCGGTAAGTGATAGGGCATTAGTTGCTTATCTTCCATTCTATGAATCACTTGAATAAACCGATTTCCTCTTAATGGAACTCCTACGCACTCCGTATTAGAGATTTACACCTATCTCGTTATCGCCTTAACTGTTTTCTTTCTAGGTATCGTAAATATCTTTGCCTACCCCATAAAGGATAACGAAATAAATATTTGCACGATGAGTATTTACGTAGGTATTACGACTTAAATTGTAAATAACGTTTTGTGTTTTATAAAGATTATGTAATACGATGAATCACTGCTTATGTTCAAAATAGAAACGATATAAAAACAAAAGGAGTTACATAATCTTCTTTTTCGTGTGGTTATTGACAAACCTGTCGGTCGATTCTGTAAAAAGATCAACGTGAAACTTAGGTGAAGTGAGCTGTCACTGTCACAAATCGACCGGCAGGATGCTAGGGATTATCACTATTGACAGCTCTTCACGCTCACTTCACCTAAGTGTCACGGTGAAATTTTTACAGAATCGATCGGCAGGTGTCTGAGTGTTATGCCACCCATGGGCCTCTAACTTGGTTTCACATGCCGTCGAGAAAGAAGAAAAAGTCCTGAGAAGGAATTATTAAGAAGTAAGTAAGTAGGTAACATCTAAAGAACGTTTGTATGTTGTTAGCGTTTCGGTACCTAATAAATATCATCTTTCTGCAATAATATAACCCCTTCTCTGCATCCATCATTCTCAGAGCAAAGGGTAGGAGTAGCATATTATGATAATCAAAACGAGTTACCTACTGTCGCGGCCGAACGCCCTAGCACGAACGCGCGACGTAAACGTAATGTTGTACGATTTTTGGATCGAAAATACAATTATCCTATAGCATTTTGGTTAAAATATTTGCGACAAGCACAATAAAGGTACCATTCCTTACCCGACCGCAGGAGGCAACTGCAGGCGACGTGTCGCTGCGACACGACTGGTTTCTATGAAATACCTTCCGTAGCTAGCGACGTCGTTAGTAGCTACGGGCCAGCGACAGGCGACACGTGTAGCCCGACCGCAGGACCAGCAGTGCCACCAACGCTCGAGTAGTAACACGTTTTCTACCTTCTATCTACCGACTGGAATACGGGCTGCTGCCGCCTGCGATCGGGTTCGGAATCATGAGTGCAGCGACATGACGCCGCGACACGTCGCCTGCAGTTGCCGCCTGCAGTCGGGTACGGAATGGTACCTTAATTACCACCCATATGTACCTACTACACCAATATTATAAAGAGAAAAGATTTGTATTTTATTTTGTAATGAATAAACTCAAAAACTACTTGACTGATATATAAAATAATAATTAATCACCAGTAGTATACTATATTATCGCTGAGTGACTTAAGCTATAATTTATAAAGATATCACGAGCGAAATCGCTGGCGGAAACTAGTATTTGAATAAACTCTTAAAACAAATAAAATTATGTGGGAAATGAGTATTCTTTATTTTAAAATCGTTCGATTTTACGTTGCTTTGCTCCTCGCGTTCGAGCTAGGCCCACTGAAAAAGAAAACAAAACCGCATAGTTCTTGGCATAAAAAAAAACTTAGCATCGAGAATATTGCAAATACTGAAGCAAGATAATCTATACATATGACAAATTAAAGGCGCTTTTCGTGTCTGTCTGTGTGACCGCGTTGTTCTTTAAAACTACGCATCGGATTTTGATGAGGTTTTCACCTTTATTTAGATAATTTATTCCGGAAGGTTTATATGTAGAAAACATTAATATTAAACAAACATAAAACGTGGAGACGACAATACGGCAATATATGAAAACATTGGCAATACTAATGCTTAGGAGTATTTTTAAACTATCGAAGAAATTCTAACACCGAAATTAAAAAGTGTATTTTTCAAACAAACTAAATAGTAGTGATGGTCCGAATTTTTGCCAATCTTTGACTAGATATACTAGGGACTAAACAAATAATTAAGTCACTATAGCTAGTAGGCATCTACATCGCCACATGCGAACTACGCATCAAAGACCTGACGTCACACAACATCCTGACGTCACTCAAATCCTGCATCGCGCAATTAGAGTTTACCGCGCGGTGGATATATATTCTTCGGCTCACGACTTCAACCTCTGGGCAATTGCCCGCCAGACATGACACCCGTCTGGTCGGAGGATCCTCCCTTTTCTATGGTGGATGAGTGAACTTTGCACCCTGTTCCTCATACCCCTAAAGTAGACCATATATAGACTATATATTTGGTTGAATATATGTGTGCAGACTGGGACCGTCATTGGTTATAGGAAGTTTAGTTTTACTGTCGTATTGTTTTTCCACCTCGGGAAATCACGATGTTCTGTCATATCGAAAACCGTGCAAAGCAGGGACGGGTCTAGGACGCTATGGTGTAAACTAAATCATAAATTATTTGGTCTTTTCGAAGCGCAGTCTTGTCATTATATAGTTTTAGTACTATATAGCCAAGAAATCAATTCCCTCGCAGACATCGCTGCCAATTTATGGTAAGAAGTTTCAGTTTTACGATACGCAAAAATAACGGTTCTATATAGTAATGTTATTTTCTCTGGAGTCCATTGGTTTGGCCATGCGTCCAATAAATTCGTTTTACTTGCAAATATTGTTATACAAATTCCATGGAATTAGAGTTTTATGACTGCTAGAAATGTCGCTGTTTTGGCTTCGTGAATGAGCTCAAACCCCAGCTTGGCTGTAAATATGAATGAGCCTAGTTCTTAAATACCATGGTACCTATCATTCTTTTTTTGAATAAAAATTAATGTACAAATACAGGGTGGCAGGGACATCGACGCGAAGCCGGTTACCATGGGGTCAGTACATGATTCTGTACCTTTTTTTTAATAACTTACGAAAAATTGCAATGCAGGGGGCATTGAAATTTTTCGTAGGTTATTAAAAAAATATCAGCTGTTTCATAGAAAAGTGCAATACCTACGCGGTCAAAATGTATAGAGCAGCTGTTTTTCTTTTAATAACCGACGAAAAATTTCAACGCAGGCTGGCTCAGAATCATGCACTGAATCCATGGTAACCGGCTTCGCGTCGATGTCCCTGCCACCCTGTATATAACGTATACAGGCTGGAATTTTTGAACCTCACCTGGAAGAAAATACTCTAAAGACTGGAGATAGCAAATTTTACTCAAAGGAAACATTCCTTCATTTTTTTAAAGAAACAAATCTGCATTTAATAATTTTCGAAAATTCGCTTCTCACACTTGGGAATCGAACCGGATGAAATCCGAAAAAAATACATACTGGATTTTTATGGGATCAATTGATAGAGTCAATTATAAGGATCAAATCTCTGTAACAAACATAATAAATTAAATTAAAGGAAACCCATAAAAGTACTATTGTGTTGGTGTTATTTTTTCGGATGTTAGCCGGTTCGATTCCCGAGTGTGGCCAGCGAAATTTCGAAAATATTTGAATGCAAATTTGTTTCTTTTAAAAAAGAAAGGAATGTTTCCTTTGAGTAAAATTTGCTATCTCCTGTTTTTAAAGTACTTTTCCTCCAGGTAACGTTTAAAAATTTCACCGTGTATATAAGAAATATACAGGGTGTTTGGCGCATGGACCGACACAATTTTTTCAGGAATTTGGGAGGTCATTAGCTAGGTTCTACCCATACACCCTTTGTCCCAAATGTCACGGTTGGTTACATATGATTATTTTTTTAAAATGAAAAAAAATCCCAAAATGTGTCCTTTAATTTGAAATAACTTTTTTGTTTGTGGGTGTAGTGGCACAAAACAAATTTTGTTGCATTCTCCAAAGTCCTTTAAATCTAAAAACATCTTTGTTTTATACAACTGGTTTCAAGAAAATTCCTTACAAGCTTCCAAAGTTAATTTTTGTATTTAATGAATGAAATTTTACAACTTCTAAATTAATTATAAAAAAAACTAAAAGCTATTTTGAACCTAGGTAGAACCTAGCTAATGACCTCCCAAATCCCTGAAAAAATTGTGTCGGTCCATGCGCCAAACACTCTGTATATAGAAAATATATAAATTTTCAGAGCTAAATATTACTTTTATTCTTCCAAAAATATTATTACATTGCTGTTTACTGATTTTAACAAAGTGTCCAAAATGAAAGGCTGATAAAAATTGTCGATGTTTTACATTGAACTTCATAACGTTTTCAAGTATTTCACGCGAACAACGCGTTCAATAAATAAATATAACAATACTTTGTATTCATTTAACTTTTTCAGTTTTATATCTGATCGTAAGTTTTTATTAAAACAATATTTTGTACTTAAAAAATAAAGCAGCATTGGTTTTTTGAAATTGTAAAAGACAAAGTTTACAAAGGCTTTTTTAAGCGAATTTTCACTAGGTACTTACCTACAGTAGGTTAGGAGCTCGTGGCTAAGAAATAACAGCCGCACGGGTCGATCCATCTGGTTAAGCTACGCTTGCCGGGGTTGGGTGACCATCTTTACACACCGAGACTCCTCCAAGCCTCGGAAAGCACGTTAACCCGTTGGTCCCGGCTGTCATTCGTGGATCTTTGATAGTCGTTACGGGTCGTCAGAAGCCCCGAAAGTCTGACAACCAGTCTTACCAAGGGGTATCGTATTACCCAGTTACTGGGTTGTGGAGGTCAGATAGGTAGTCGCTCCATGTAAAATACCGGTATTCAGCTGCATCCGGTTAGACTGGAAGACGACCCCAACATAATTGGGAAAAGGCTAGGCAGATTGACTTACCTACAGCAGGTAGTTCCTATAGTCAAATGTCTATTTGGAAATACTTTTTATATTGAACATGAGTAGGTAAGGTAAATAAACAAAAGGGGTTTATAGCACAAAAAAATTAAAATTTAAACGATTAGATATCTCTGTTTCCAATCTTATTTAAAACATAAATGATTAGTTTACTAATTTGTTGATTTCAAAATGTGGACTGTGGGTTAAAGCTTCGTGCAGACCAGCGCGATGCGACACCGGTTATTGTTATACCATCAAGTTTTCTTAGAAATTGTATTGTTCGAGTCGCGTCGCGGCGTCGCGTCGCGCTGGTCTGCACAAAGCTTTAAACGCAACAGACTCTAGGTAAATAATATATTGTTCTTCGATCGCCAAGACCTGCATAAGTGCCCCCTTGACAATTCAAAAGTGCCTGTAATTGGTTTATTTGAAATAAATGCTTTGAGTTTGAGTTTGAGTTTGAGTGCACAGGGTCTATGTGAGTATAATTAGAATGATTAATATCCAATTGCGTTGGCTTCATTTCAATCAGATATGGAGTTTTTATTTCATATTCTGCTTTATAAAGTAGTCATCGATGATAACGAGGCACAAGAATCCTTATTACTTACCACTGAATACATTTGCAAATCTCAGTACACCGGTACTTTTAAATTACATGGGGCAGTAAGGGAAGTTACCTTACTTAATCGTTTTAGCTACAGAAAAACAGTCCTAGGAGACTGTCCTTAACTTTTTGAAACATTTTGGTCTACATTCACGGATTTTGAAAAAAATGTTAAGTCTGCAAGAAAATGGGTAGTTTTCACAAAAACTTTTTTTGATGCCAATCGATCCTGTTTCTTATACGGAGAAAACGGATCATGATATAAACGGTTATGGCAGCTGCCCCATCTCAAAAATCCACCCTGTATATATATATTTTTTAACCACTACGACTTCTCTCTTGGCCTGCATCTCATGTGATGGAAAGTGACGATCAGGCCGAAGGTAGAAGCAAGCTTCATCTGGAATCCTCAACCACAGAGGAACTGGGTATTTTACCTCTAACTGCCAAAACACTACAATGCAATAAGATGGTGGTAGCTAGCCAGGCGGACTAGAATAAGCCCTACCACCAACCAAACCAAGCAGAAAAATTTGCCTCCACAGAATTTCCCTGTGCCGAAACGTCCCTTTCCCAGAATGTCCCTTTCCCAGAATGTCCCTTTCCCGAAACTTCCCTTTCCCAGAATGTCCCTTTCCATAAACGTCCCTTTCCCAGAATGTCCTTTTCCAGAAACGTCCCTTTCCCGAAATATCTCTTTGAATGATGACTACGAACTACGCGTTTAAACTGGGAATATTTAAATAGCATAAGCCAAGTAGTCAATCAATAGGACCTCTGGGTCTGAGCCAGGTGGTCTAACCACTACACCACAGACGCGGTTAAACTTACTTAGTTACTAGTTCTCTCCACTTACAAAATAAGTCTTTTGAAACATAATTTCAAAGATAATTTTCATAAATGCGCTCTCAGGGATTTTATACGAGCATACCGTATTCATGGCTACTCACATTTCCGTCGCACATTTGCCACGTTTGCTGAAAATAATTAATAAAGTCTACGTTGCCTTTCCTTTCTAGTTTCAGTTTATTTGTTGGTCGGCCAACCGGTTAATTACAGTTTTATGTTTAAATTTTTTATATCCAATAAAATGTTCTTAGTTTTATTTTTCTAAGAAATTTTCTGCGCACATTCAGAGTTATGTCGACTTTATATTTTTATACTTTTGTTAGCAGAACGGTTAAAGTTTGAGCTTTTGTTGAGTACCTATAAGAATGTCTTATAAGAGAAAATAACTTATGGAATTTAGTCTAGTTTAGTTTAACAAAGCGTGTATTTTCTGAGTAATTTCAACTATGTAGTAAAATTCTCGTAGAAACATTTCCTTGATATCTAGACTAATTTTAAATACAATGATGAAGACAAAGCGTCTTGTTTTTTACTGAAACACATTATACGAGGTGCAGAGTGATAATACCCACTAACAATGAAATAAAAGACCCAAAAAAGCATTTCATTTTGTCGTTCACTGTGAAGAGACGACGAAAACAACACAGAAAAATAAATAATGAAGCCCAATTAACTAAGAAAAGAGCGACTACAACGGATTACGGATTCTAGATGAGCTATGCTGAAAAAAAACTGTAATGTTTTCTGTTCAAATATTATGTTGCACTGCTATGTTCTTAGAGGGTTCATTTACTCCAATTTTAAAGATTGATGAGCATGATAGCAAATCGTAAATATTTATAGGATATTGATAAATTATTACCAACTGTTTTTATTCACTTATTTATGAATAAACTGTTGATTAAAGTTGTTGATTTAACAGTTTATTCATTAATAAAAGTAGCGATTTTAATTAAATGTTTCATCAATGTAATACAGGTAAAAGGGCATTATAATAATGAACAAACAGTTATATTATATAGAATCAAGTTTTTCCAACTGAAATGACAGCTGTGCTGCTGGGGAGTTTGTTGCGCCACTTCTTCTTCCCAGCTTAGGCACTAGGAAGTGGTGAAGGGTGGGCGTTTTTGGGGGACTGTCTTATGTAATTTTGACGTTCGAAAAGTGCAGATTCTCAGCCTAGTTTGAATTAGTGACTTTTGAATTTTGAATTTTTGAACTTCACAAGTTTTTTTTACATTAATTGTAACGGCGGTGCTGCGATTTGTTTACTTCACAAGTATTAGTTATGTTAACTATGTTAGAGCCATGTTATGTCCATCATAACGAGTTCTACAAAAAAGTTCATAGTTTTTATTTGGTGTTGCAAACTTAATAAAGATAACATAATATAAAAATAACATTACGCCTGTATTCCCCGATGGGTTGGGCAGAGGTGTACCGTGTAACCGGGCAGGAATCCAAACTCCGGGCTGCTACTGAGAAATCCAGGTGCAAAAGCCCGAAAACACTTTGCCCTACTTGGGAATCGAACCCAGTATCTCATGCCTAACAGTAGCGCTTGCGGCCAACGAGGCAGACACAATTAAAGCGTCGTGCAGACTAGCGCGACGCGACAACGCGACGCGACACCGGTTGTTGTTAGGTATACCGTGAAGTTTTCTTAGAAATTGTATTGTTCAAGTCGCGTCGCGCCGTCACGTCGCGCTGGTCTGCACGAGCCTTAAAACCCGGAAAGATTTCACTTCTAGTAAGTAAGAATTAGCGAGTATCCGTGTCGGTCTCCATGGCCTGTGTCCGAGATATTTTGTTGACGTAACTCGAATGCCTGTCTTTGTACCTAATTTGTACTTGCACAGGATTGCGCTTCAAATAATAAAACTCTATTTTTTTTTACACAATTTTTTTAAGACATTCTTTCGCGGCGCTTTTTCTTTGTTTCTGGCGTTATGTCATTTCGGTGTTGTTCTCTGGAAGGTTACGTGCAAGCGTGTTTTAGATGTAAAAAGCTTTATGAAACAAAATGTAGTGATACTGCCAAAAATGTTGGAATGGTGTGTAAAGAGAACATTAACACAGAACTCTGAGTTCTGCGAGTTTTTAGGGTTCCGTAGTAAACAAGGAACCCTTATAGTTTCGCCATGTCCGTCTGTCTGTCCGCGGCTTAGCTCAGAGACGGTTAGTACTAGAAAGCTGTATGCGCTCTATTTGGCATGTGTATACATATTAATCATGCCGACAAAGTGGAAAATTAAAATCAAGTAAAATATTTTTTTTAGGGTACCTCCCATACACGTAACGTGGGAATGTTTTTTTTTTGCTCATCTACCCCATGTTGTGGGGTATCGTTAGAAAGGTCGGTTATTGTGAGTTTGTGAAAACCATTTTTGGATTTAGGGATCCGATTGCAAAATATTAAGCTTTTAACTGATTTTTTTTGTTAGAGTCAAGTGTCCCCCCCCCCTGCCAGCTAAATGGTTGGTTTTGGAAATCTGAAAAAAATCACGGTAGTAGTATATTTAACGAAATTCAAAGGAAAACTATCACAGCTAAGTAGGCTTTACAGGTTTACGAGTAATAATCGACCAACTTAAATTTGCAGTTTGAAAAACAGATCTCCCATACATTCCTTATGGGAGAACATGTTTTTCAACTACAATGTTAAGTTTGTTATTGGGATAAATTCATCCCAACTACGGAACCCTTCATTGTGCGTGGTCCGACACGTCCTGCGGGGTAATTGCGTAACACACATAAAATGGCAATTGATCGCAATGGATTTCATTTTGACAGTTCACCTACGTCCATTGCGTTATTTACGATGTCGAGCATACGAATTTTTCAAAACTATGAAGCAAAGGCAAAGCAATATCCTTCAAGCCTCTCGGATTGTGATTCAAAGTGTGTTACATAATTAGTCGAAGATATGAAGATAATTCTATTTGAATAAGGATTCTATGGCTCAGTAATATTGATCTTGTATCTATGTCTACCTACAGTGTTTGTCACCGCCTCACCGGTAATTCAATATCCAACAAGATGATGTAACACAATATTCTTCTATGTATGCTTTAATGCTATATATCTCTCCTTTTGAGAGGCACATCAATTCCTGCGAATGGCCTTTTCATCGAGAATCAACCTCAAAGATTATTGAGTACACTACCTACCAGGTACCAGGCTCGCAGTAATTCACAGGGGATAGTAATTGAATCATCTCTTTGAAGATCCAAGAATCCAAACAGCTGAGTAGGTAGGTTCCTACTTGTGTTATTAGTATCTCCTATGTTAATATATATAACGTACAGTTTACCAGCAGGAACTAATTATGGGATAGTGGTCTGTCCATAGAATTACTGGTCAATCGACTAATGAGGTTTGTAATTGGATATGTATTGCATTCCGCATATTGATATCGGCTTGAGGGATTACTGCGTCTGCATAGCAAATGATGTGTGTCTAACGGTGGTAATTATAATGTAAATTTAAGGGGGGCAATGGTGGGGAATGAGTTATGGCTTGAATGTAACTTAAAGTAACGTAAAATAAAGCAAATCAAAGTGTTCATGTTTAAAATTCGGATTTGATGATTTTTTCATTAAAGTGAAATCTAAACTAATAAAAAGAGAAAAGATTTGATTTTTTTGTATGATTGTTTGTTTGTTACGCTTTCACGCTAAAACGGCTGAACGGATTTAGATGAAATTTGGTACATGGGTAGACCATGACCTGGGTTAGGATATAGGATACTTTTTATACCGATATTCCCACGGGATCGAGACTTATACGGGTGAAACCGCGGGGCGCAGATAGTTAAGTATACAATGGGTGCAATTGAACCCAATTCTAAGATATGAATTAACCTTAAAAACTATACAACACTGTGGTGTCTGTGCTTTCATTATGGGTTAACATCCACGAGTTGTTTGATAGGGTTTTGGAAATTATACCTAGCAATCTACCTTGAGACAATTTATAACTGAGTTGGCACTACAAGCAGATAAATCATAGGTAGAACCTGGAAACCCTAACGAGCTTTAACAATCCAAAACACCGAATTCCTCTTTAGAATATTAGATACCTCAAAAAATAAATAACAAACAAAAAAGCTTTTTGTAATAAACAAAAAGAAAGTCGTACCTACGCATAACATCTAGTTAGAGCCGTCCAATCCCTTCCGACTACATCTGTACTAACAGACCCGACAGCACTCGAAATAACGGTATTATCGTGTTAAGAACAAAACAAAGCTTTTCTATTATCTCCGAGGTAATCACGAGACGGCCCGAGTGTTCCCGAACCATAATTCCGTCCAATAATCCTTCACGATGAAGAGTTGAATAAGGCTGACGTGTTATGGCATATTCCAGAGCGTCGCGCGTCGTTTCCTTAATAATTTGTCTCAAAGTTAATTCTACCATTGGTTTACGAACTTGTGTCACTTTGCATTTCGAACTCACTTCATTGGCCAGTTACAAAACATGGCTACTTTGATGTTCTACGTTCGAAATTCAACTTATAGAAAAATAAAGAATTGATTTTGTTGAATCGAAGCGATCAGAAACTTGTATTGGATTTCAAAGAGCAAATGCGATTGGTTCTCCCTCGCCCCATGGGACCTAATCCCATCATTGACAATCTGTGCCGTGGCTGTACAACATCAAACCTTTGCTTCTGTATATCACAAGTGTAACGCTTATGTCATCATTGTTATCTTTAGCGTGTAATCTGATTTTGATTAGAATCTTCTGTGTATAAATCGCCCGATATATCCTGGTTCTCCGTAGTGGCGCTGCTTGTCAAGACACAAAGCAATATTATGGACAATACAGTACATACTATTTTAGTTTACTAATTTGCCGCCTGTCAAAATATACTGGGCATGATGTGTGTTATAAAATGCGTGATGTAATTTCTGCTTAGGGGTTTTTTCGCCAAAATGATGTGGTTAGTATGTTTTTGCTCTAGTCAGTCAGGGTTTTTTGCAACCATTTTGTATGGGACTTTTTGACGGAAATAATGATTATGGTCTTTATTCTGCAGTTGAAATCGTTTTGTAGTGTTCCGTGGGAATATTAAGGTTATGAATTTAGTACTATGTGTGTAGTACTTAATTAATGTACTAAGTAGTATATAGTAATAAGTAAGTGACTCATTACAAATTTTTGAAATCATGAAATAATAACTGTTTAAATTTCTAATTTCTAATAGGTACTGAGATACCTCAGACCAAATAAAAAAGCAAGACAGAGCGCTGTCAACAGTGAAGTGAAGCCGGTTTCGTAAACATGTGTGCACTTTGTGTGGTGTAGTTTGATTGTAGGGTCATTGTAAAATGTGTGTGCGTGTGAGCGTGTATGCACAGACCGTTGGTATAGATTGGCATGCTTCACTGTATTGTTCGCAGCGCTCTGTCTTGGTTTTTATTTGGTCTGAGTGTAATACCTATCCAATTTAAGATGGTCTGACTATATTTGGGTGCGTAGATTGATAGGTACCAACCAACATAATTATATACATTAGGATTTACCTACGAACCTGCAGTTCAGACTACGAACTAGGAGATTTGATAATTCAACCTCTTTGTCACAGGCCACGGCCGAAATTCGCTCGGTTTTCTGAGTAACGTGCAGTTTAAGCTCTGTGAGCACTCTCATCTGCTTTGTACCCCAACTAATAACGAATATTCGATTATATTGCATGCGCCCTCTACAAACAGAATACCTCGGAATTTTGATTATGAAACTGTAGTTGGGGTATCGGGAGAGAAAAGTCTGGGGGAGGGAGCTACCCTTCCGGACTAGGTCAAGGGTCACTGGATCCTCTGCTCGGCAGGGGAGGCCTCCGCCCCAATGTGTATAGGATAACGATAATAGCCCATTGCGGCCTCATTACTCCACTATATTGGACCACTTATCACGTAGTACATTTCATCATTTTGAATCGTACATTAATTATCGCGCGTCATTCATGGGACGTAATAACGTTTGTAAACAAGTTATCGTCGGTTGAAATAGAGCAACAAACGCGCGGCATGTGATAAAGTAAAATTGTGGTTTGCGCCTGCTTGATATCAAATATTTATGCTCCAGCGTGGAAAGCCGCGGGCAGCGAACGCCTCGCAATGGCGCGGAAACGGTATAGAGCGTGTTATCCGACTACAAATAAAATTTTCAGTAAAAAATAACATTGGGAAACTGACAATGTTTGCAGTAAAGTGGTCTTGAAAATGAATTGACTTTCACCATTTACCCGACGCCGTCAAACGAGCGGGAAACGCAATTCCACACATTTCGCATTTCCTCGCCTCGCTCACCTTTACATTTTTAAATTACTCCACAGATGTATTTTTACGAGATTACAGCGCAGAACAGAGAAAAATCTCCTAAAACCTGACGATTATGCGAAAAATAGATAAAAATCCTTTAACCGACATAATGTGCGCCTAAATCCGGCTTATCGTAAACCCTCTGGTATTTGCTCGATTCTGAGAATTATTGATACAATAAATTGTTTACATCAATAGACTGGAAGAGTTTTACCGAGAATTTTCGTTAAGTAATTAAAGTGTAACATTAACCGCCTTCAGCGATTAATTCGTTGTTTATTTGTTGATATAATTAGTCGATAAAAGAATGTTAAGTAGTTTACGACTGCTCTAATTTACGTGACATGGAATACGAGGAGCTGATGTTCAGCGGTTAAATATAAATTCCGGCGGCGTAACAGAATATTGCCTTCATAATAGGCTCCTCTGGACGCCGAGACATTTTTATTCGAGTCTCGTTCTCACTTCATTTTATTTTTAGACAAAACACCGCCATGCATATTCGAGTTTTTCGGTTGTTTAACTGCTGAAATCATTGCTTAGACGACGGGTGAATTTTCAGCGCTGTTTTTTATGGCTAGTTAAATATTTGGATTGGATTGTTAACCTCCCCGTATAATGCTGGGAATATTTATTCCTTTTTCGTAAATAATGGTAACTGATATAGTCTGTTTTTATTTCTTTTTCGTGTGTTTACTGACTAACCTGGTGTCAGAGTTTTAAAGCCGCCCATGGGCCTCTGACTTGACTTTTGCACATGCCGTCGAGAAATCTCTCTCAGGCATGCCGGTTTCCTCACGATGTTTTCCTTTACCGTTTTTGAAGCAAGTGATAATTATACAATACGCGCATGAATCCGAAAAGATCAGAGGTGCGTGCTTAGGGTTCGAAGTCGAGACCTATGACTTGGCAGTCCGACGCTGACACAACTAGGCTATCACTGCTAAACGGATATAGGTAATCGGTCACGACTGACGAATAAAGTAAGGAAAACCTCAAGTTAAATAATTGAGATGTCTTTTTAAATATTATTAATTTGCATTAGATTATAGTGAACCTTACATAAACCAAAAATGTCTATGACTATAAATATGTAAATGTAAAATCAACAAAACATTTACGGTACAGACACGTTACTATAAGCAAAATGCATTCCCATGGATATGCCGAAGAGACTTAAGAATCTCTTACATTTCCTCTCCAGTCCAATTTCTTGAACACTTGGTTTACTTGCTCATGTACTTTTAACTGGGAAAACCCATTTCTTAAAGATCTCCACCGTAGCTAATTCAGAGTTCACGAGAGACCAAAGAAATTCAAGCCGTTTACGAACTAAAGTCCCAGTTTTAACATTTCAAAGTGCAAACAAGTCTGTGAAACTTGTTCCTAGTTGTGGGACCACACGGGACGTGTTTATTGCAAATAGGAGCTCAAGACGGTAGTGGAACTAAACTAAGCGGGGATTTCGTGCAGTGTGCGCCGGGCCTCGCTCTTCACGTCTGTTATTATTTTATTTGCTTGATGGATATTGCTTGTATCTCTTAAAAGTGTATGAACGAAATCTAAACGACTCTGCGCCTGGCCTTAGAGCTCTGTTTGTTTTGCTTTTCTCTCCTGTAATGGATAGATTTGATGATATGTGTCTGCAACACACACCGTTACAATATAGTGCGGTATAGAGAGAGTTGTGTTTATTTAAAGTTTGATGGTATAAAAACATTTTGAAGAGCATTAAACTTTCATTTTGTTTTGGAGATAAAGGATTGTTGGCGCTTCGGGTTAAACTATAATATTATAAATGCGAAAGTAACTCTGTTTGTCTGTCTGTATGTAAACTTTCCACGCCTAAACTACTGAACGGATTATGATAAAATTTGGAAAGGAGACAAAAAGTAGCCTAGGTCCTTCCCCAGAATCCCGTATACTGGTCTCAAAAATAATCCTAAAGGGGGTGACATAGGGGATGAAAGTTTGTATGGAAAACCCAGCATTTTTAACGTTAGAGATATGAAAATTTATGTTTTTGGTATGAAATAAAAAATTACGTGTTTCAGCGTTTTTGAAAAATCACCCTCAAGGGGTAAAATAAGGAATGATTTTAAAATTCTCATGTAACATTAAGGACCACTTGCATTTCTGACGACATGCTAGGGATCCAGAAATTTGTGTACCTCTTTTTAAGGGATTTAAGGGATTGGAAATATAGTCATAATTCGTACCTTGGGGTACGAATTATGTATTGAATATAGGGTAACATTTAGTCTTTATTTCATTACAACCAGTCCAGTCGGTCAAAAGTTATTACAATTTAACTAGTCACAAAATAACTTGGCTAACATACCTATGTTCAATGGCGACGCTAGACTATTTAAAATAATGGTGATAATGTTTAAATAAATAATTATAATTTTTAATTTAGATGGTACTTATTTAGGATTATAAAAACCTGTTTCAATTATTTAAAAAAAAGATTACTTCATAAACAGCAGCATGCGTACTCGTGCAGACAGATCAACAGAATCGGCGTTGCCGTGGTTACTAAGATTGAATGTGCAGTGGACCACAAATGCTCAATACTGGCCGCTTTCAATGACCACGGCTCGTATAACGGTATTTTTTTCGAAACGGTTTCGTCTTATAAACCTATGAAACGATTTGTTTCGGTTACGTTCGAACGGAACGTTAAACAAACGTTTAATTTTGAAGAAGAACAAAATTTTAATCGTTTTCGGTTAATAACACGTTTTTAACCGTTTTTTCTTTTTCATTTTTGGGTTGATCGATAGGAAATTCGCACATAAACCTTACGGCAAGCGAATTGTAATCAATGTGCTTGCCGTAAGATTTATTAGATATGTTAGAAGGTAAGGTACACTTTAACTAAACAAGTTCATGGTTGCCCCCCGTATGCGGCTACGTCCTGCGGAATAAACCGGTTTTTGTTTTGCCGAATAAACTTTCACATTTCGTTTTCGTTCCGAACAAAATGTTAGAAACGTTTTAAAAACGTTATTTTAAAAAACGTTTCCGAACGCTGTCATTGTCATCGAGGGCGCCTTTGACACTTATTTGAATTTATTATCTATAACCGTTATCTTTTCACGCCTGACAATCTAAATGAGAGGCTTACGGATAGACCATGACTGGGCTAGGACATACGATACTTTTTTTATTCCGGTTAAGTTCCCGTGGGATTATTTCCGACTTCAACACGGGCGAAGCCGAGGGCAAATACTAGTATGCTATGATGAATAAGTTTTAAACAAGATTTCTATTTAGTTTATCCTAGAGTCGTTAATTCATTAGGTACCTAAGTAATAAAGTGAGACTAAATAGAGACTAAGTTTAAAGTTGTAAATAAGTACAATTAGTTTTTCCTATTTCTATATTAAATATCAAGCTTACTTTTCAAGTTAGTAGAGTCAACCATTACTAAATGACAAAAGATGACATCAAACAAAATAAATGAGTGATAATAACTCAATTTTGTAATTTAAATAACTAATTAACGTAATGTTGACTGATGAAGATCTTAAAAGCTTAACGGTGTAAGAATTTCCGTGTAATTGAGAGACGCGGCAAATATTTGTAATCGTTACGTATCGAATTAATTACACAAAGGGATTAAGGTATAATACAGTTATTATGTTTAGGTATACAAATAAATAAAATTGAAGAGTCTGTTTGTAATGTCCAAATAACAGAATTTTGACGGGATTAACACTGGGGACTTTCACTGGCAAATAGCTGATGTTAAAAGGAGTAACTTAGGCGACTTTTATTTTAGAAAAATGCGGGCGTAGCCGTGTTCAGCAACTAGTTAAAAATTAATATTCAATTCAATCCAATTCAATCATTTATTCCGGAAATCATCCATATTGTACAATATTAGTATTAGAACTTAGAAAAATATGTTAGTAGTATTAACATCAAAATCAATATTAAAAACAAAATTAAAATCAAAATTAAATTAGAATTAAAGCAAAATTAAATTACATAACAATCAAAACAAATAATAAAATAAACAATATAATATGTTTCCTTCAGATATATTAATGCGAAAGTTAGGATGTTTTGTTAGTTTGTTTATTTTTTACTAAATCATGCTATAAGAGCTGAAAGGACGTCGCGGGAAAGTCCGAAAGAGATACCGTGGCCCCTGGCAACTGAAGGAATACGGGTGGGTTTTAGTCAGTAAGAGTCTGACACGCCCTATTCTATAAAATAAAATTTGTGAGTTTGTATGTAGGAGGTAATCTTCCTTTTCCCAACTATGTTGGGCTCGGCTCCCAGTCTAACCGGATGCAGCTGAATACCAGTATTTTACATGGACCGACGTTACTGGGTAATACGATACCCCATGGTAAGACTGGTTGTCAGACTTTCGGGCTTCTGACGACCCGTAACGACTGTCAAAGATCTACGAATGACAGCCGAGATCGAAGTGTTTCCGAGGCACAGAGGAGTCTCGGTATGTAAAGATGGTTACCCATCCACGGACCAACCCCGGCAAGCGTAGATTAACCTGATGGATCGACCCGTGCGGCTATTATTACTTAGCCACGAGCTCCTCGGAAATATATTTTATGTTTAATTAGCGAATGAAATTATCAACTGACTGTTTTGTCTTTACATTCAGACCTAATTAGGAAAGTTGTTTCCCAATTAAAGCGTTAACTTATGAGGTTGATACAAAGATAAGCAGATATCCTTATAAGGACCAAAAGTCCACATTTTCAAGCATAGAATTTTACAACACCATTAAATTGATGAAATAACAAATAATTCAAAGTAGAATAACGTTCAAAAGTCGACTATAACATTGAAGTTGACTACTTGATTTATTCAAACAGAACGGCAAAGAATTAATTACTCAACCGAGTGTCGGTACTGAAAGAACTTCCCGGCGCTTGAGTTACTGCAGGTGCTGGTACCGTCAAACAAAGAGCTAAGTATACCGGCTGCTAACTTGCAACTGCTTTTAAACTATATTTTCAGAATGCTTCTTCTTTTCAAACTTCTCTTAGTTTTAAATTACCTGGGTCCAGTAGACTGAGCAATCAATTCTTTTAGTCACAATATTATTATTGTTCAAAAAATATATTTAAGTTTAACCAAAACGATTAATGCTAGAAATAATTATCATCAATAACATACCTAATCAGTACGGTGTGTGTCTTTTAAAGTTTACTGATAAATAATATTTATTTCTGTCAATTGCTTTTAATAAAACAGTTTCCCTCCTTTTGTTTAGACCTTTAGTTCCTTTAGTTTAAACTAGATGAGGTCGGTGTGTCCTATACGACTACTCTGAGAAGAAACACCGAAACAAACTTGAGAGTTCACTCTCTCTTTTAAAGTTCAGATATTGTCTTGATCAGATGATTTGAGTACCAAGCAGATAAGTGTCTGAGATTTTGAAGAAAGAACTAGACAGTTTTGTGTGGACCTGTCCAGTCAGTGCACGCATTTGTCAGTGTTGCGCATGCAACAAAAGTTGACAGCGTAGTGGAAAGATGAATATTTTTGCTTGTAAACCTATTTGTTTGGTTGGCGGTACCGTAGAATTTGCTGCCTTATAGTGACGTCACTTGCGTGCATTTTAATGGCGGGTAGTCCATTTAATTAGGCGAACAGTTGCTACGATGCTTACTTGCGGGATTATTGCATTTTTGTTTGACTTACAGCGTGAACGCTTGCGCTGTTTGTGATGACGTCATTAGCCCACTTTTGTTTTGAATTGCGAACGCGAAATGTTTTGCTAGTCGTGTTTTGTTTTTGAGTTTACCGTTTTTCTAGGTGATACTTATAAAGCATTTGGACATTATTTGGAAACTGATTAGGAATTTGTTTTAAGAAAACTTGTTAAATTAAAACAATATCGTCGAATTACCTGTCGGTCGATTCTGTAAAAATATCAAGGTGAAAGTCAGCGTTAAGTGAGCTGTCACTGTCACAAATCTACCGGCAGGATGCCCAAGTTTCACGGTGATATTTTTACAGAAACGACCGGCTGGTCTTTTCTAAACTAAACACATCACAATGTTAAGTGAATATTCAGTAAAACATTTTCAGTTCATTATTTTGTACAACGTTTAGACTAAGTTTTGGCTTCAAAATTAAAGGAACTACAATTACATTTTATACTTCGAGCTTACAGACTGTGCAAATATCCTACTTATCATAACTACAACGTCAAGAATCATAGATGCAATTCTACATTAATACTTTAATAAGTACTTACACCTATTTCTTTATTCAGTTCACTACACAAGCTCGTTTATTATTCATCAGTATTGTACGTAATTGGCTCGCAATAAATATCAGTTACGAGTTACGACTGCTTTTCTATTGCGCGTCATTAAAAGTGCTGAGAAGTGCTGCACTTGGAAGTTCCACCGATATTTCTATAGCGATGGTGTCGTTAAACTTTATAGTTATGTTTATTAAACCTGGATTTTTTCTAGGTCTTCACAACTACACAAGTAGGTATCTTAGAAGGTAAAAGGTTTAATATAGGAGTCAACAGGGCCTCATCAAATCCTAACTAATATTATTAATGCGAAAGTTAGTCTGTTTGTTTGTTACGCTTTCACGCTAAAATGGCTGAACGATTTGGATGAAATTTGGCAGATGGAAAGACCATGACTTGGAGACGGACACAGGATACCTTTTATTACGATATTCCCACAGGATCAAGACTTATACGGGTGAAACCGCGGGGCGCAGCTAGTACACAATAAAATGGCTTTAATACCACGATTAAAGGCTCGTGCAGACCAGCGCAACACGACGACGGAACGCGACTCGAACAATACAATTTCTAAGAAAACTTCACGGTATAACAATAACCGGTGTCGCGTTGCGCTAGTCTGCACGAAGCTTTATACTTCTGTTGGGTCTTGCTTCTAATACACCTAGTACACACAAAAGGTTTCATACACATAAAATGTAGGGGCAGTGTAGCACAGCCCTGCCCCATGACCACAGTCTTACTGTGTAGACACTAACTCCCATATCTAACTGAGTCAAAACTCTTTAAAGGCAGACCACCAATCCGTGAAAATCTGTCCGTATGTCACTGCAAGGATCCAACAGAATATCAGCGTCGGGTATATTTTCCTGACACATGCTGAGCTGGGCTTCCATTTAGTGCAATCTTGAGACACACACCGCACCTTGTTTATTCGTTTATTTGATTTGAAGTATGTCATAATGTCACTCCATTTCTTTAAGTATGTTTTTTCTTTTATGTATATTGGCATTTTGTTTTTATACATATTCATATCTATCAAAAATAATTATGATGCTCACACTCGCAAGGAAATAGTCTCAGCCAAAATTATCAAAATGTACTGAAAAACAGTATTGAAACAAGATAAAACTGTTCTGTCTAATTAAGACAAAACTGTTTTGTTTCCAGTCTGCGCAGTGCCTAACTAAGGTAGGGAACAACATGGAATTCTTGTGTTGAGATAAGGGTGTCTGTCTGTATTCTTTAAAACGATGACCGACGTTTGATTTTTTTCGGAAACACTCAAACCCCCAAGAGGTAACACATCATAACATCGCATCTCTAATCCCCGAAAGCTTAGACAGAGGTGTACCTGTAGTACATCCACGTTTCGCCAGTTATGCTTAAATCTCAGGTAAAAGGCAGTTTTTAAAAGAAGAGTGAATTAACAATATCTTTCCACTTCGTTATAGTTGCATATTTTATATTTAACTACATTATACTTAAGTACTTATATATATATTAGTGATATTTAATGTAATAAAACAGAAAGATATAAAGTATGAAATAGTTTAATATATCGTTTACAACAGCAGAGATATTAACCGAGTGACGAGGCGAAAAGTTAACAGCTGACAGAGAGAGTGGTCGTTTTAGAAGTATGTATGGAAGTATATTCTCATATTGTATGTTTATATTTAAATTAGTGAATAGTTAAGTGTTTTTATTTTATGAATTTTATTTTCTCTTCTACTCTTACACACGTTGTCTACATCTCTTTAACTACTTTCCTATCACAGATATGCTGGAAGAGATTTCTTTAGAAACCTTTGTACGTATTTTTCTGTTCCTATCTTCTTGTCTGTTTATATGTGTGTACACAAATAAATAAAAGGGGCCAAGCCTATTGCCATCAACTGGGCATGAGAGGTATTTTTCTGTAGTCCACACAAATTCTAGTCCCGTGCCAGAATCGAACTAGCTACATGTAGCGGAGAAGCCAATCTATCACCAACATCTTCAACCGCACCTCTTTCCCCAATTGTAAAAATATTACCTCCATTAGAACAGAAGATTAAGCAATTTTCCTCTTACTTGAGAAATGTACCTCTTCACTGAACAGTCTATAAATTAGCCCCGTAGACAAATATGAAATGTGGAGCCTTGGTCGTAGATCATTAAAATTTGTCATACTGGTAATTTATTGATCGTTTACGACTCAACTATCTGACTATTATGTCCATACTTTATATGCAGTGTTGTAATTATTTATAAAATTTATTTAGCTTCAGTGTCTGGACAGTATGTGAGACATTCTTTGGAAATTTTTGACGTCATCTTAAATCTTTATGTTTTAAAATGTTTATGAATAATGTTGGAAGATTTGTTACAAAATTTAACGACTACATATGTAGGTACACGTTTTATGGTAAGGATTCAGTGTACAGCTCCATACACACACGCCTCGATAATTTCATTTAGACCAACTCGGAGTAGTGTGCAACCGGGACGCCACGTGTAACAAATTACGGGGTCACATGAGCTAAGCCATCACACACACGGACTTATCGACTCTATTAATTTCGGAGTTTCATTGTTTTTTAAAGTTGTTTAGCTGAGAATTTTAGAGAATAGACTCTCTAGTTTTGCGTGGATGTGATGCATATTTTCCCCCAAATTGTTTATTTTCGTGTTTTGTTCTTTCCTTGCGTCATGTGTACCGCAAATAAACGTATTTTCTTTCTTTCTAAAGTTCTCATCGTAAAAACTTAGGTGAGTCGTTATTCCACCTGATGCTGGATTAACACTTCAAGCACACTTCACCTATCAAACAAGTGAAATACAATAAGTATTGGTACTATTAATATTAACTACTAACCTTGTTCATGATGGGAAGCGGTCGACGGCGCGGAGAATGCGCTGGAGCAGCCAGGGCGACGCGCCAGTCCTCCCAATTCTGGCACTGCGCACAAAATACACAAATATTAATATACTCATTACGATGACAAATAAATGACTAATGTAGCAGGATCTTGTATGTTTTAGTAAAATCTTATGGACTTATCAATCGGCTCATCGCCGAGAGTTAAAAATCCAACAATGCGCTTATATTATAGGCTAGGCATTACATTTAGGTGTCGCGTAGTGTAAGTGAAACGGGGATAAGACTAGTAAAAGTTAGTAATTATTTCACCACTCACTTGGTTAGTTTAATTAGATTAAAGTGAACAGTCAGGTTACACAGTGTACGAATGAAGCGCTCAACTAATTCGTGTATTTATAGCGTGGTCACAAAAGTAACGGCTTTTACTTCAATTTACTCGGCTGACCCACTTTAACTACTCCCAGACAGGTACTCATGAATTTCAGATATCCCTCTCCAGAGTTATGCTCTTTGAATACAGCAAAAAATTTACTGATTCAAGAATTCAGTTCGTAAACATTCAGCAAAAGAAAACAATGTCGATTCCAATTCCTAGAAGTCTAGAATCGAGTTTGAATTTTATTTA
Organism: Agrochola circellaris; assembly: GCA_914767755.1. Classification (NCBI taxonomy): domain Eukaryota; kingdom Metazoa; phylum Arthropoda; class Insecta; order Lepidoptera; family Noctuidae; genus Agrochola; species Agrochola circellaris. The sequence continues at coordinate 9,281,787 of OU611853.1, forward strand.
GATGCGGAACACATTTGCTTTGTTCTTAAAAATTCTAAACTTCCTTGAAAATATAATATTCTTTTGCCAACACGAAAGCAACACAAGGAGCCCGTTAAACAAAGAAAACACAGATAAATATACTTCAAACATATCTCGGAGTTGTCATACATTTATCCGGACGGCAAACAACACAAAAAGTGAATCCGGAGCGGCGAATGCGAAGCGATTAGCGTTCGGCTTTCATGATTAACTCACACAACTTCGCTCTCCCCCTCGTCCTTCGCTATTTTGTTGTTCGCCTGTCCCGAGAAATGTTCAAATGGATTTTTTTCAGCAAGATAACAAATAGGCCACGGCCGCTTAGACACTAATCGGGTTTCACCGAAATGGGATTTCGCTAAGCTATGAAAATTAAATGCTCTGCTCTCAAATTCGAATTATCCCGAGATGAAAATTAAATAAATTCAACGTGGCCTGTAATTTAAACCTCAATCTGAGCGAACTTATCTCTATCCGACTGCGAATGAACTCCACGGTGTGACTTTCAATTGTTTTATATTGCCGGATTTACTGTATAGTTTGCACGTGGATCTTTTTATAACTAAAACTTTGTGAATCGACGAAGTTTAATTGAGTCATAATTTTACCAAAAACAGGATGTTCATTTTTTGCGGTGCCGTTAATTTGTACCTTAATCGGTTAAAATACAAAGCTTCGTGTGTAAAGCGCTGTAAAATTTCTCACACGTAAGCGCTATTCAATTTAGAATTATCTCGGAACAAAATTAAATTGAATATCAAACAGTTGAGATAGTGCTGATTTGGAGTCTGTGCGGTGAGCGGGCGCTTAGATAAGTGGCTGGTATTTAATATCTGCAAGATAGGGGGCTGGCGCCGTGCCACCGGACTACGACGAATTACAAATAGGCACACCTCATAACTCGTGAACTCAAGAACTTAACTCAATTACTCGCCAAATAACTCAAAAGAAACTGTTTATGGTACTCGAGTCGCTTTAATAGAGGCGATAAAGTAATGTATTGCTTATTACCCGACAGAAATCGCTTAACAGCCCTTGTTGTGAAGGGCAAAGTACCCATGGAGTATAAAATGAAGACTTTTTATCTTTTGTTTATCGTGTTGTCACAAATTATGCTGTTAAAGGGGGACAGCCGTTTTCTGACTAAGAGTCGTTTATCATAAGTATGCTGTTAGTGTATTAAACGGCGAAAACATATTCAATGTATTTTTCAAATCGCTTTGTGTGTGCAAATAAATGATTAAAGGCCTTGGAATAACGGCTAGCAGAAATAACGTAAATTTTAGTTATTTTCTCTGAGCTTACTTTTCGACTATATTTTAAAGCTTAAAGAATTAAAATATACTACGAATATATAATTAAACCCAAACCAGCCGTAAAAAATGAAGCTTAAAGGCACAGTCTTACCTGGAATGAGGTTAGGCAGATTAGGCTCGAAGCCTGAGACAGAATGTGCTGAAGAGGAATTGATCCTGCCATCTGCCCCGACTAGGGGAAATGGGGCAAAAAGAAAAGACACGTCCGTTATTTGCTTACGGTCAGATCGGCTGAGAAACTGATGAATACACAGAAAGTTTCTTAAAACTACGGGTTATTTACAACCGTGAATTACTTATGAAACTAAATTAAATATGGGAGGCACTGCTGTAGTGACCTAATTGAACGTAGGTATTCGAGAGGATTTTTTTCTGCCATCCAGCTAGAAGAAATAGGGCGTTATACACATACCAACATTTTTCGATCTTTTTCAGGTCGGCGGAGTATTTACTTCGGAGAAAATGGGTTTATAAAATAGTTATACTAAATACATAAAGATGCCAGTTACAAGGCAGAGATACAAACGTAGGTATTACCTGGAATGAGGTTAGGTGTGCAGCCTGTCACAGTATGCGGTGGAGAAGATTTGTGTCTGCACTCAGCCCCCGCTAGGGGAACGGGACACAAAAAAGGTACATTATTTTATTTGCCTATTAACTTAGCTTAGTATGATTTGAACCCGGCTCACCCTCTGTTACCCATGTAACTTAAGTTAAACATTACATAACTGGCGAAATGTGGGTGTTTACTTACATTTGTCCCAACCCTAGAGGCGTTATTTTACGAGTATGTAACTACGTACAGCATGTTAGTTCTGTTTGTCTATTAGAAATGATTACACTTAATTTAACCATTGAATATTCCCGATTTATTGCAGAGTGTAAGGTGATTACGTTTTTTGGATTGAATTTTAGAGATAAAATTGAAGATGGGGAATAAATTGACTGTTTTTTTACTAAAGTAGTATAGAATAAAAGCGCGTAGTTAAAAATGCCTCTGTTCTCCATGGTGAATTTATTGCATAGCAGTGCGTTATCATTCATTCATTTCATTCATTCATTCATTCATAGCAGTGCGTTATATTTGTAAGCCCAGAAAGTTAAATAAGTACCCAGGTAAGATGCCGTAATACCTCAAAGAGTAAGTTTTATGCCCGTTTTACCAACACTAGGCAATACTTAAATTAATGCCTAAATAAAAGCGCGCTGAAGAATTATCAACTTTCGGCGCTGAGCCGAGCGTTTATTTACACATTCATTTAGGTTTCGCTTAGTGTTAGTGTAAACGGGCATTAGACGTGTAGCCTGCTACGAAAAGCGTTGAGAATAAATTGTGCTTTAGCACCGATTTGTATGCAAAAATTCAAATTAATAGTGTTATAGATTGACTTAACTCTCCTAGGTATGAGGTAAAGAATATGATAATTCCAATAAGGTTATTTAGGTTAAGCAAATATTGATTCATTGCGAAAAGGATAGATTAAAATTGGTAAGTATTAGAAAATATAGTTTATACAGCCCTGTTAAAAATTGTGTTTGCTGGAGTAACATTGATTAAAGCCTTCCCTTTTTACAGCTTAAGCGGCTAATCGGCCATCACCTCTATTTGGGAAGCGTAGTTACAACGTCTTACCTGGCGTGGGGTTAGGCGCGCAGCCTGCGACGGATCGCGGTGGAGAGGAATTGTGTCTGCCCTCAGCCCCCACTAGGGGAAACGGGACAGAAAGAGAAGGTACATAAATTATTTGACTCCACAAGATCAGCAATCCTAAGGTGCTTAAAAAATTGGTGAGTTCTTTGGCACAAACTTTGTAGTGTTAATAGAATAATCTTCCGTTTTTCATTATTAAGGACAAGCAAGGAGTTAATGGACAGTGGTTAATGTTTTAATAGGCAGTGCCATTAACTTCTATTCTGTTTAAATATTGATTGTAAAGATTAAAATTATAAAACTTACAACTCCATCTAATTAGCATGAAAAATCGATTAGGTACCGGACATCACTTAATTAGTCGTCAAACAGCGCATTGCAGACATAATTACAACCCAAGTTCTTCAAATGCCTTTTATAGCTATCTTCACGCGTAAGGTATTACTTTCATACATTAAAGTACGTAATAATGTAAGGGTAATTCCACTAAAACTCGCCCCTTTAGCGAAATAAGCGTAAAAGATACATAGGAACAATGTTGGTTTCTGTTTACGTGTTTACATGCCATTAAACATATTCTTGCTTGCGTATATAGCTTTGTAATTTCCTTTGTTTCTTCCTTGGATTTTCCTAGTACAACCTTATTACAAAGAGTCTTTGCTATTGTTAAAAATATCTTGTTAGTTGTTCTGTGTTGGTATTTGGATCTACAGTATATGACTATACCAACAAATATACCAAAAAGATACCGTCCAAAATAGCTACTCTCAATATGTAATTTAAATCTCATCAGTTAAGAACATCAGTGTCCAAATTAATTATCTCGTAGTTTCAGTATCATTATCCCGTCATTAAAGTATTTTTGTTTGTCTAACACAGAGTGTCAACTACGGCTGAGTTGTGCTCGCAGCGGTTTTAATGTTTGAGCACAGTTCCAACTAAGGGGATTAAAAGTTTATTTTGCACTGACAAACACGACCTCTGACGGTCAATATTTGTAAATGTTGGACCTATTTCGAGATTTATTGGATTCAACAGAAGTACTTGTGTTGTGTTGTTTGTTTATATTGTAAATGGATCTTTTGTTGGTGTCTAACTGTTTTTTTTTAAATCACGCTTAGGAACATATTGTATGTAAGCTAAAGATAATATAAAACCTAAAACGTTAGTTTGAAGATGTTGGAAGTTAGCTTAACTTTTCCAAAGGCAAGGATAGATTGCTATCGACCGTTCTCAGTTTTCTTAGAAAAGATGAACAAAACACTACAATAGGACCATGAAACCCGGAGTTTAAAGTCCATAACAACATCAAAACCTTTCCAGAACAATCTTTTTAAACGAAGTAAAACAGCTTTTTGCAATCCAAAGTCCAAGCATTTATTCCGCGTAATCCTTAATTGACTCATCAAAACAAGAAACCTAAAGCAAAGACTCAAACTACAAACAGAAGCAGACATGTCTAGGGATCACAGAGGACATTAGTTGGAAAATGAGACTAAAACATAAGAGATTATGTTAATAGGTGTTATAATATTCTCCGGGAAGAGCCCGGGGAGGCCAAGATTCGGCTTCGACGTCTGCAGGCTTGGCACCACGCCAAACTAATCTTTATACCCACTACAGTCGGTACTTAACTTACACTGTGTTTATAAAATGTTTAGAATCCCTTCAACAGAACAAACGTTTTTTTGTCTTCGTTATTCCAAAGGTAATTACGTCCAACTGTTGTTGAAGCTATCTCAGAAGTATCTTATCTTTTTAATGGGGTAATTTAGGTTCGAATGTATCAATTAGAGTGATTGTAATTTTGATAGTAAGAGATCGTGATGAAAGGCTAACAAATGTTTGCCCCTATGTACCTATAAACTTTAAAATTAATTGCTAATGTATTTTTATGAAATAGCAAGGACAAAAATAGTGAACGTGACACTGAATGATTATTTATTTGAGAACGTATCATGCTAATTCGCTTTGAAAAGTTATACTGTTGAAGCAAAACAAGGTTAAAATAACATAATCAATTCATTCAAATTATAAAAAATAAAAAACAATAAAGAACATAACAAGTAACAAGCCGACATGATATAAAAATTAATAACCAAAACGTGAACACGGTGGCACAACCAATGAACGAAGCGAAACGAACAAAAAACGTCCGGCGGCGGCGGCGTGTGTGAAACGCGACACATCGGTTGCGCTTGCGACGGTGCGAGGTCGGCGCTCGTCGAAAAACATTGACCTATTAACGTGCGATATGAGGCAATCGGTCACGATGATAGACACACTGGAATCCTGATATTTTTGCTTCTTCAGCACAATTACCAAGGCTATTAAAAAAAGGCAGACCAAAGAAAATACATATGTACCTAATTGGACTGTGTGAAAGATGTCATGCCTAGGAAGGAAGTGAATTTTGACGTTCAAAAGTGTCTTAAAAGGGCCTATTTGAAATAAATTATTTGACTTTGAATTCTGAGATGATGGCTTATAGTGTCGTATGAAAGAAAAATTAGGTCTTCCCCGATCCTAAATTTGTAGATTGGACAAATAAGCGCTGAATGAATGAATTAAATAGAACCCCAAACATGACGGATTGTAGAAACATTTCGTTTTACAAGATCATAAAGTATGAAAGGAGTTAAGTTTATAATAAACATGTTTGTGATGATCTACGGACTTTGATATAATAAAAGTTCAATATAAATGTGTCTACATCACGTTATATCTCCTGATATTTATGGTGAATGTTATGGATTAATAAATAACGTAAAAAGGATCGTTAAAAGGTAGCTGTCACTTTGCTTTTGTGAGTCCGGGATGGTCTGGGTAGTCGGGGGACAGACATTTCTACATTCAGCTTCACGTTTCCAGTTAATTTGTTAAAGGTCAGACGTACTAATGGAAGTCGTTGTTCGTCTAATTGGTCCAAATACGGATTTTTTGACTAACCAATTAAAATATATATATTATACAGGGTGTAAAAAGACACATCACAAAGCCGTAAACTACGCATACTGTACGTATAGCTAAGTAGCTTTGCGCAAAAATTATTGCTGGGAACCGTAATTTTTTTTTTTTTAATAAAAAAAAACAAGTTTTTATTGCGCGCAATGTAACGCGAACCCACGCTTGAATGAACGGATTCAGTGTTAGTTAAGCTCCGCCCCTACGCTACGTAGGTAGGTACTTGTTGTTCATTGCGTTTTTGTAACTTCAAATGCGTAATCTGTTAAGATAAATCTAAAATTCAGGTAATGTTTGTTTGGAAAAAAGTTTCGTATTATCGCATAGAATTCATTTTCGTGAAAAAGTAAAAAAAAAAAATGCGACTTTGACCTTCAATATCTCCAGAACCAGCGGATTCCCAGGTATGGTCTAGTGGAAAAAAATTATGCAAATAATGGGTAGAATATGTGGCTTTCGGCTTCGGAAAGTGTCTTTTTACACCCGATATTATACTACTTGGTAATGTCGTCGGCCAAAAGTGACATACTCGTATATAAGTGTCTTTTGAAAAAATTTAAGACAATTTCACCATTGCTAAGCAGTTGTTGTACATACGTTTCGTTATTGAAGGAAGCAAAAGGTATTTTTTTGTTCTGTTATTGCAATTTTGAATGAAAGCCAAACAAAGAAAAAATACAAAATCCAGTAACTGCCATTCTGGAGTGTTAAATAAAACACTTTTTTGAAGAACCTCGTCTAACAATTTTTTGCCTTTATATTTTTATGTTAAGGTTGATACATTACTCGACATCGCCCATGAAAAACGAGGTATGAATTATCACACTAGAGTGCAAACGGCGTGAGTAACAGCAAAAACTCCGACTAGTCAACTTTTGTCATACCGAGCGCAACCGCGGGTAAGAGCTAGATTATAATCCGGATAATATAATGTTTTACATACAACCTAAATGGCCTTGAAGGTCGACTGAACAGTATGTTTTAAATATCTGTGATAGAGTGTTAGCAGCTGTTAATCTTTATGTAGTTTTATGTAGATTAAAACTACATAAACTAATTAACTAATTAATTAAATTTAGTTTATTTAAATTAAGTAAGCCAATTAATGTAAAAGGGTACGATGGGGCTGACATATCTTTGATAAAAGCCCCTAAACAAAATCTAGATAATAATAAAAAAAAAAAAAAAGCTATCCTAATTTATTATTTTATTATGATAAGCCTGTGTTGTCCCGCTGTAGGGCAACGGCCTCTCTTCTCTCTTTCCACTTTTCCCGGTCTACTGCAATTGCTGGAAAATCAGAGAGAGTTCAGCTCACCCCGCCATCTCTTTCTGGGCCTGCCGTGTAGTCGTTTCCTGGTATTTGGGATCCACTGAGTGATGGGATTTGCATATTGCTGCGACATGCGAAAGATGTGGCTAGCCCAATTCGACTTTAAAATCCAGCAGCTGTGCGGCCAGGGTCCGTTATTTGTGTTTTGGAAGTATAGTGTAATGCGGTCAGTGAGTTGGACAACTTCTTTCCATAGCCCGTTGGCAGACTCTAAGTGCGGACTTTTGACTCTGTGTCAGAGACCATGTTTGCGCTCCATAGGCGAGGGTTGGAAGAATGCAAATGTCCTAATAGGTAAATCAAATCGATCGTATGTACAGGTTCTAAGGATTCGTCAAGTTAACGATGAAGTTCGTCCCAACTGCAACGAGAGGGTTAAAAAAAATCCAAAGCATACTTATTATCATAAACAGTAAGTGATATATGACTTGTTGTACAAGATAAGTGTTGTCATTACTATTCCAACGCCCCCTCACTTTAAAGTGTTAACATGAGCAATGAGGCGTTGTAGACTTGAATTTAAAACTGTGCTCCCACACATAGACCAGACAACGCCAACCTTTAAAGAATTGCGTACAGTGCTAGTTTTGTTCGAATGTGCTTAATCAATCTGGCAACCAATGAGGCAATGGACGTGTTTGATGGCGTTGGTGGCCAATATGTGGTTAGATTGGAAGTCATGGCTGCACGGCTCAATGCCCGTGTTAACACCGTTTAAAGCTTAACTAATCCGGGCCGGAAAAAACGTATGTGAAAAGTTTAACTGAGTTTAAACATGATTTATGGTCTCAACATAAAATAAAACCTAAGCTCATGGATTTAATTTGTTACAAACAGATTTAAGTAACGTTAATTGGCAAATTAATTAAACCGAAAATTGCTACTCTTTGAGAATATTACCATTTTGATAAATTCACATAAATATATTGTTCGGAGAAACGCGCGAATTCTATCATAATATTACAATTTCACGGTAAAGTGGTATTTGTCAGCGATTATGCCTATTATATGATTTCTTTACATAATTTACGTGTTTATTATACGGTTTTTCATACCGGTGTTATTTACAGAAGCTTACACACGTTTTTCCGAATTTGACTCAAAGTTATGAAATGTTATCACTCTCTTTCATATCGAACTTGAATCCGAAACTCGACCAAAATGTTATACCTTTTGCGTCTTACTTAGTACTATTAAGTTTCCAAGTAAAATATTTTAATTATATCTAATTGTGTAACGGTCTCCATTTCCAGTTACAGGAAAAAGTTTTCAGAAAAATCGAAATGAAAGCTCAAACCTACAAAAAAATATTCGTGAAGTACTTTTTTCAGCTTCGGTTACTGGAAAACAATCACACGGAGTTTCACAGTTTTCGCTTTTTAATAAACGAGGTGGAACGCGGAAGTCACGTGTAAAAGCCAGTAGTTATTAATAATGCAAAGGGAAGGGATGTTCGTTTTATGTTTTTATGCAAACTTGATGTATGGGATTGATGTATGGAGCTTTCATCAGGGTTTGATGGATAGGTGAAGGTTTGGAAAAATCTGGTATTGATACTTTTGAACAAAAGTTACAGTATATTGAAAAGGGTCTGCTTATTTGTTATGGCCTGTTACTTGGATCAATTGCTTTAATAAATCTTTAAAATCTAGGTTAGTCAGATAGATAGATAGAACTATAGATAGACTCTTTATTATGTAGGTACACCATAAAAATTGCAGATATAAATGTAGAAATTTTAGCCAAACATAGTTTTATAAGGGGTTTTGGATCCCCCAATTCAATTCGACATTTATAGCATTTACAGAATATTATTCGCAGCAGATGATTTTGCAGGGAAAAATATTTTACCCACAAATATAACTTTTGATAATCGTCTAATATAAAGTAGCAATTTAAATGGGGTGATCATGGTAAACGCCTTCCGGGCTTACAAGTTTAACGAGGGCGTTAATAGTAGGAAAACTTGGGCTCTTACTTTAAATATTGCAGTCTTGGAGTCGTATAGGCATTTACACTGTCCGGATCGTAAGAATTCTAATTAATATGACTCTTATACATAACCTAGATTATGTGTACTGAAATATTCGTAGCGTACTTGATTCTACTTCTGATAGTGCCGAATGTGCAATTGATAAAAAATAAACACCTGTTGATTCTTAGGTATTAATAAGTTTATAATGCAGTGAAATTGAATTGCCAATAGGTAGGTATTTTTTATTTCTTAATAAGGAATAATTAATAGGTAAAACCTATAACAAAATTTCAACAAGACTTCTATACACAATACATGTTTTACAAGTAATATGTTTTCTTTCAAATCTTTTCAGACCATGTAAAGATTTGCATATTTTTCAACAGTCCAGAACATATCCAATTGGGGAAAAGGGTAAACCCACTAAAATATCACTTAGTTCCAAAACTTATTACCATAATATAATAAAATTCTGATGAAGATTTACGCGAGCGTATCATTTATTCCTGAATAAATTGAAGAATAATTAATAAAATACACCGTGCGAGAGAAACGGGTTTCGTACTCGTAGATATTATCGCCATTGATGGGCCTTCCTGGCGTTATTATTTATATTACTTATCATACACTTTGCAATATACCGCCAGCGATATCGTCGTGTAGATCGCAGAAAAAAAACTGACGATCTAAATTAAAATATCGCTAGCGATGCGCATATCGCGAACCTTCCAATTTATCTGGAGACGTTGAAATCTTCACGACACCGCGGCGGTACGTAGAAAAAATTTATCACGGGTGCGGATGACTGTAGAAAATGTTTTCTCTCATAGGATTTCATAAGAAAACTCACATTAAATTTAAATAGGTACTCGACTTAACCCAAAATTTGGTAAATAATTATTTTGAAAACACTTTTGTCGTCTTCAGTGTAACACACTAGTCTAAGAGATGCCAATTTACTAAGCTGTTGAATCTGCATGAGAGATTTGGCACTATATTCAAAATATATTTACCTGGATGTGGATGATTGTGTTCGGCGGGCGGCTGCATGGATGACAAGGCGGAAAGCGGAGTGTAGCGGGCTCCATCCTCACGAGAGCATCCCTCCTGTTGATACGGTAACGTTATTAGCATTTAATACGGTAGCTTAAATAATTAGATTTATCTAGTTGTCTACTTTACCTACACGTAATGTTGGCTCTAGTTAAGTAAGAATAAAACACAACGAGCGAAAGGGAGAGAGCGTCGACGCCGGCTAAGATAGGATTACATTACGCCTCGGCGCAAAAAAGGGCTAAAGGCTAAAGTGAAATATACCGTCGGGATGAGGTATCGTACGTAGATCAACAAGCTTGTATTATGCATATCTATTTAGGATCCCTGGCGCTTCTGAGAGTTTAACATAACATTAATAAGATTTAACGCGTCAGACGATATAATCTGCGTCAAGGGTAACACGATGGTTACTCCTTTCACGCGTAAATCGTTCACGCCTCAATTGATAATGAGAATGCAAACGAAAAAGAGCGTTTATGTTAAATACAAAAAGCTTATTTTTCTATGTAGACTTTCGTAACGCAAAGCGATGAAGGATAATGTGTGGATGAGGTCCCGAGGCGTGTTTACATAGAACTTACTTCATTACCGCGTATTAATGAGAACCGAAGCGCCAGCGGGTGTATAGTCTTTATTACGTATGGGTAATACGCTACTCGATTTACTAACTTTCCCGATGGCAAGGGGTCGTCTATCCCCATGATTCATATTAACAAGTCTGAGAGATTTATTTGAACACGATTTTGGATTAGAGATTTTACTGACAACTGATTAATGTTCTTACCTTTTCGCAATTAGCTGTTGCTGTGGTCTGAGTATGACTTGTTGATGAAATGCGATACTGCATTCCGGACACCGTGCAAAACCCCTCATGATGGTGCGTAGCATATACCCCGGTTATGGTCACATCAGTGTCTTGGTTAACTATAACTTCCACTTTTTGTTTTCTATCTGATACAGCGGATTCATCACTTTCGGATGGAGCTTCATATTCGTTTTTTGATTCCGACTTAACGCCGGAACTTACCCCGTTTTTTGACTTCTGAGAATAAGATTCATCGCTACATGAGTCTGATGTAGTATCATCTTTGCTAGATTTGGGCGACCGTTTTTCGTAACTAGCTGCTAGAATTGCCGTGGCATTAAGACTTGCCATTCGTTTTTGTACGACCATGTCTTTTAGGTCCATTACTACTTCGTTTCTGTTACGCTTTTTCTTCAGGGGTACACCGGCAGTCTTTTTCATTTTAGCTGGTGGTTTGTCTGAATCTGGCTTACTCGTAGATGCTTTAGGTGAGGCTTTCTTTTTTTCTGAAGTTGTCACTTTCTTCTTAGTGTCTTGTTCACTATCTTCACTGGAAGAGGTAGAGGATTTCGGATCCCAATACTTGCCCGCACTTCTGATACCAAGGCCTCGCAATGATCTCTGAGGAGGGTTATCGTCTGAACTTTCGGAACTGTCTTCTTTCTTTTCTTTTTTGGCTTCGTATTCCGATTCTGAAGTACTTTCTTGTTTTTCGGTTTCCTTGGGCTTAGTTTCTTTCTTTTTAGGTAACACAGTCTTAGATGTGCTTGGTAGAAATTGTCTATCTATAGTTTTCATCAGACCCAGTTCCATATGTGTTTTACTTTCATTTTCATACAAGCAATGGACTTTTGCTATCGCGTTTAGAGACGCCATTCGATGTTTTTTAGGCCCAGACCACATCGACAAAAGTTTCAGCCGCCTCTTACTAGGTTTTTCGTTACCTATCAAAGCAGAACTTTCTTTGAGATCGATCAGAGAATCTTTTGATAGCTCTTTTAATTCTTTAGATGGAGGTTTCTTCGCACCGTCCGTGATTCTATTTTTCTTGAACTTTTTATTTTTTGCTCTCTTATTTTTTGGATTATCGGATTCGGAAGACTCTTTGGTGTCATTATCGTCATTGGATTCGCTTTCTTCAGATGAAGAGTAGTGGAAAGCCTTAGTATTCAGAGCAAACTTAGAATTATCGATATCTTCATCCGAAAGGCTGCTTTTCTTGGCTTGTTTTTTAGTTTTTATCGGAGTTTTCTTTGCATTCGGATTCGGCTTGACAGATTTTTCTGGTTTCTCATTTTTACATGCCGCAGTTTCTTGTTCAAGAAATTTGATGGGACTAAAAGGTTTTCCGGTTATACTTGATTTTCGAGCCACCATTTTATAAGATTTGCTAACAATAGGTTTTGGTTTTTCTTCAACTTCTGCTTCATTGTTACCCGGATTTGTTTCTACGCTAGTTGCAGTGCAAACACTTTGATTTTGATTAGCATTTAACTCTTCTGATCGTTTATTCTTCAACTGTTTTACAACTTCTTCAATAGGTCTATGAGGAGAATATTTTTTCTTTTCTGATTCAGTTTTCTTGTCTATAACTGTTCCTTTTACTCTAGCAATAGGTCGTACTCTGCCAACATTCTTGTTAACAGGACTACGAAAATCGGACAGTATGCTTTTTGGAGAGTCCACCTTTTCCGAGAAGGTATAAACATCAATCTCTGGTCCTTGTGATACTAATGAAGAATTCGAAGAACTTCTGTCTTTAGGATTGTCTTCCACTTTGTTTTCCACCTTCATAGAAACAAATCTTTCTGACACACTAAGGTTGCCTTTTGAATTTTTGCAACATTTCACGTCTATATCTACTGTACGGGGTGATCTAGTAGATGTGAAAAATTTTGGAGGTCTTTCTGTTTCAGCTTTTGGAGTCTCTGGTTGATTAACCGAGGAACTTTTAGGTGGCGTCTTACAAACTGCAGGATCAAAAATGTTTTTAGAATCGTATTTATCATCAAGTTTTTCTTCAGATTTACCGCTCTCATCACTACTTTCACTAGGCGTATTTGACTTGTTATTAACCGAATCATCGGTGCAATTTTTACAGTCATCAATCTTTTTATCTTTGTCCGTTGTTTCTGGTTTTGTTTGGGCTGCACCTTTCTTTTTGTCATTATTAGCAGCATTACCTTTCTTGATAACCGTCTTAGCTTTGGAGAATTTCGGTATTGTTTTCTTTATAACATCTTTATTAATTTTGTACTTTACATCTTTTTTACCTTTTCCGCACTTTTTGACATTGGCCTTAGCAGGTTTGGGTTTTTTTACCGCCTTGGCTGCTTTTTTCGGAGGCGCTTTCTTTACAATGTCTGAAGTATTTTTAGGCGCGTCCTTCTTCTCCTTGGGATCTTTCTTGAGCTTTTTTGTTGGTGAATCACCTCGAGACGTAGACGCTTTACATGGTACAGGTTTATTGGGTTCAGACGATGTTTCATGTTTATCAGAAGTTCCGGAATTATCATCATTTTTGGAACTGGAAGAGTCATCTTTGGAAGAACTTTTCTTAGGATTTTTGATCAATGATTTATTTACCAGATTTTTAACCTTTTTAGGTGACACCGATTTTTTTGCAGCTTGCTTGCTAGCTGTTGAGTTTTTAAATGATGTTTTACTCAAGTCACCTTTCTTAGGTAAGGGTTTTGATGCCTGTGACCGCATTGTCTGCTATAATCATATGAATTTTGTCGTCATCGATGAAGTGATTCCGGTGATCACATTCTGAAACAAATAAAAAGAAACAATTATTTTTAACGAATTAATTAAGAAACACGACTCGGGACACCATTGATATAATTAATATACATATAAGTGACGGCATGCCAGCTGCAACCCGTTTTAACTATCAAATCTTGCAGCCGTCTTTAATCGAGCAAAAAAACCTTTTGTTGTATGATTTGCCCCGCGACAGATGGCCGTTATTGTTACGCTTGGTTTTCTTCGAGTAACGGAATTGTAGGTAAAAGTGAGGAATGAAAAAGTAGTATTGGTGCAAGCTTTGTTATTTTATCCAGAGGCTTACTAGAAAATTCCACGACAGACTACTACTAAGAGACTTGTCGTATCAAAAACATGAAACCATAATTTTATTAGATATAACTTAAAGGAATTTATTGTAATACAAATCACCGAACAATAAAAAAGTTAATTAGTCAAACTTAATAAGGTCTAAATAAAATAAGAAATAATCATTTATCGATAAACACGCGCTAAAGGTAAATAAAATATAAATTCGGGCTAAAGCAAACATCTGCTTTGATAACTTGCGCTGGCGCACATAAATAAACCCCGGTCTACACCAGGTTAGGGTTTTTTTTTTAAAGGGACCGAAACTAACCGAATTTTATACCTGTGAGCACGTGCCGTCATTAGTGAATACAAAAAAAGATAAGATAACCACCATAAGCTAACAGAAAAATAAAAGATAGATTATGTTACTCGTTGTCCAATAATGTAGATGACTGCGTAAAATGTAGCGGTAAAAGTGTTACTGTAAGTGTGAATATTTTTAATGTAATTAACAATATTCATAAAAAATATCACTGTCCTAGATAAGTCAATGAATAACTCTTACTTTTAAAACAAAGCTTTTAGTGAAGGCAATATTGCCGTAAGCACTCACGTAAACTTAAACACACACTTTCATTTATTTAAATACATTCATTACAAAGATGAAATAAAGCCAGCGTTTCAAAGTGGAATTTTAAGACTTATCTACGCATTGCTTGAGCTCAAACACAGTCGTAAAAGACTGATGTTCAATGTTCATTGAGGTCAAACATTTTGAGCGAAAGCGTCAGTGTGGCCGAACTATTTCAATAAAAGTTTTTGAGCGGCCTTCACTGGCTGTTTCTGTGAATATTTTGTGGCACTGTTTTGTAATGTTTTATTAAATATTTTGCTAAAATATGTGCTGGCTACTTTATTAATACGAAGTTTGCTTGGTTTTATATAAACTTTGATGAATAGCGTGAGATAGTAACTTGAATTTCTAAGTGGATGACGTTAAACTTAGATCTTTTCTGTTGGAATTTTTGATAAAAGTCTACACAAACTGGGCTAGACTTTTAAGGAGGGATTATGAGGAACCAGTAGATTAACAACTTGTGTTAAATTGCTGTAACTTTATTCTATAGTACCTGAGCGACTGAGCTCTGCTCTGGTGAAAATAGAGAATGCTCATTTAATAGTATAGGAAAGTTGTACTAAATCCATACTGCCATGATAGTACATACTAATTCCATGCTGCCATGATAGGAGGTACTTACTAGTTCCACGCTGCCATGACAGTAGGTACTTACTAATTCCATGAACCTTGTTCTAAACTTTGGGCGAAATACGGAGAAAACGATTTTTTTTTTGTTAAGAGACCTAGCTAGATTGATTTTTCGCCCCCGTAAACCCCTATATTGCAACTTTAATCGAAATCGTTAGCCGCTATCGAGAACGTGATTACAAATATTGCTGGTTTAATAGTATAAAGGATGTGCTAAACTCAAAGTCAAAATTCCGATGATTTCGGTTACAAAACCAACATCCTTTCAATTACATGAAGTCCAAGAAGAAAATGTATTTTCTTTGTAAAACATCTATAATAAACATAAAAAAACAAGAATACTTTAATAACATTTCTTGTGTAACGTAAGCCGTCATAATAAGAATTGTTGTTTGCAGTAAAACAAAAAAGACTCCTTTTGCATAAGGACCGGCTCCATTGTGGTATCATTTTCCACTTTTCCAAAGGGATATTGTACATTACGGTTTTTTATTTAAAGCTGCTTTCAACGAAACCGCAGCTTATTAATAGTTTTGCGTTTCTTTACAAAAGTATGTTGGTTGTATCGAGTGTTTCAATCATTCCAATTTAGGTAACATTGGAAAGATTGAAACACTCGATACTACCAATATGCTTTTGTCCACATTACTAAAGATTCTGGTCATCATCATCGTCCAGCAGAGGTCAAAGTCAAAGTCAAAGTCAAACAATTTATTTCAATTAGGCACATAAGAGGCACTTTTGAACGTCTTTCAGCTGATTCTATAAGGTAAGTTTAATAGGTCAGTGGCGGCATCTACATCGCCTACTACGCACGAACTACGCATCAAAGACCTGACGACACACAAAATCCTGACTTCACACAAATCCTGCATCGCGCAATTTAAGTTTACCGCGCGAACGACATATATAAGACTATCCGACATCAATCGTCGGGCAGTTGCCCGCCAGACATGCTACCCGTCTGGTCGGAGGCTCCTCCCTTTTCTAAAGAGGATGAGTGAACTTTGCACCCGGTTCCTCATACCTCTAAAGGTCCAAGTGAGACGAATAATAGTTTGTAGGTACCCAAAAGTCCTTAATCAGACGCTATCATCATTATTATAATCTACTTCCTCTTCTAATAACACTTAACCAGTTATTACCCACCTACTATACGCTTCTATTTTAAATGTCAAAGGTGTCATAGCTACTGTACGCCTTTGAAACAAGAGACCAATCTTATTATGCAACCAGCTTCTCTGGGGGCTTGCGTGACCTTTGACATTGGGGAAAATGAGAGCAAATACACCACATGACTGTTTCGAAGCGGTTACAGGGGATTCATTGAGCGTTTTTGTCATGTGATTACTTTCTTTAACGGTATAATGGGGATAGAGGGTGAAGTCCATCTTTTAACGGTAATTGCATTTGCTTTTGTGTGGAGATGGGGACTACGATAAACTTCCAGTTTACTATGGATAAGTTTTTTATTTCAACTTCAAAAACTAATATTATAACACATAACATAACAACACGCCTTGTTTCCTCGAAGGGTTGGGCAGAGGTGTACCTATTGTAACACCCACATTTCGCCAGTTATGTTTAAGTCCCATGTAATAGAGGGCGAGCCTATTGCCAACAACCGGGCACAAATCCAGACTCCGGGCTGCTAGTCTGCTACTGAGAAATTCCAGGTAGAAAAACCAAATAACATTTTTCCCGAAACCTGAACCTCGTGCTCAGCAGTAGTGCTTGCGACCACAAGACCAACGAGACGTCTTCCTAATATTATACCGACGTTGAATTGTTTGTTTGGACATTCTGATCCGATTACAAAACCTTCCACTGATAAAAAGCTACACTATTGCCGAGTACAATAGAATAGGATATGTTAACTTCACACGGGTGAAGCAGCGGGCAGAAACTAGATTTTAATAATTCTTAATAATTTAATAGCATTGTCAAGGAACTAGGGTGAACTTTTAAAATAACGAAATAATTTAACAATTCTTTGAATACTATGCAAAAAACTTTTTACAACTATTAATGCTGTTAATGTTGCCAATGAATAATTTAAGACATGAAACCGAGTCAAAATAACAGTAAATATAATAATCATTATAATATCCACAAACCACTGGTTTACAAACATAAAGCAGTAACAAGCCTTGTTGAAAAAACCGTCAAGTGGAAAAGAAGAACAAGAATGGCTGACCCTATTTAGGATTATAAGCCAAGAAAAGAGAATAAAATTAAAGCAGAACTTCCTCAAAATATAATTGAAAGTGCAGCTTGTCTCATAATTAAGCGTCGAGTCTTTTGTCAAGTTAACCTAATAGGGGGCGCCACAGGCGGAGACAGCACTTGTTATTGTTCCAAGTGCTCTATTTTATTTTTATCTCCAAGAAACTAAGAAGACTCAGGCAAATGTTTGTTTGTCAATGGACTTACAATACGTGTAAATGATACTGGAAAGTTGTTCGAATGTGTTTCTTCAGTTGTTTAAGTTTGTTTGGCTCAATTTGGTATAGTTTTCATTGAGATAGGACGGAGTAAAGATGTGTTCATGTAAGTGAATGTTTTCTTATGAGAATAAAGTTACGACAAACTTTAAATATTAAATAATATTAATAACTTGAGGATAAAGGCTTGTTCAGACCAGCGCGACGGCGCGACGCGACTCGAACAATACAATTTCTAAGAAACTTGACGGTATAAAGCTTCGTTCAGACAAGCGCGACGCGACAGCGCGACGCGACACCGGTTATTGTTATACCGTCAAGTTTTCTTAGAAATTGTATTGTTCGAGTCGCGTCGCGCCGTCGCGTCGCGCTGGTCTGTACGAGCCTTAACACTAACCGGTGTCGCGTTGCGCTGTCGCGTCGCGCTAGTCTGCACAAAGCTTAAGGACTTTATCTCAACACACTACTGACAGACTTAAATAAAAAATAAATAAAAACATAGCAACTCATAATAACTATTTAAAAAGGAAGTGGGTTGTTTGTCGCTATTCAAATGCCATGCCATGCGTAGCCCGCAAGCTATCATTACTTCATTACATTTGCTGAACTTCAACATAATTTGTTATTTGCTCGAAGACTGCTCTTTGGGTGGCCAAGTGGCAAATTATAGGATGAATACGCAGAGGCGCCGCCCTATATCGTCCCTAAGGTCAAACGGAAGTCAGTCCCTATCAAAGCAATAATTTGCCATAAATCAAGAACCAAGAAATGATCGTACGCATACTAATAAGGGACCAATCTATTATTTTAGGTAAGGCCTGCCTCAAGGAGATATCTTTGGGCCTAAATTTTTTTATCCTACAATAAGTATTAAGTGTTGTTGATTTGGCAATTTGACAAATGGGAATATGTAATACAAAAATCGTGACCTAGCCAATGGTAGGTTAAGAAGGATAGATGATGTTTGTTTTCAAAGATTATAAAGATAGTTTGCCCCACAAGTACGACATAGACCCGACTATGACAAATGAGTCTAACTCCAGACTAGAAACTTCATGTATGACTTATGGGACTTTAAACACTTTAATGGAGAATAGTTGTCACAGGTGGCTAGTCGCTTGTAACGGCCATTAGGGCTCAATTCTGCAGCGTCCTCTTCGAAATCTATAGGTTCTATCAAATTCTTATTGGAACGTCTTTTCTTGGCTTCCCACATTTTTTGCAGTACGATTCCTGTTATTTGTCAGTCGTTATTGGTAAATGTAACACTCATGTTTGTTCGCTAAGACTGACGGGCGGCACGGCGGCATTCTGCAGCTAAGCTAAATTTTTGTAATCCTTAAAGGCTCTCGCAGACAGGCGGGACGCGACTCTGGTGGAACAATTTCTATAAAAAATTCTCGGAATTTTTTCTACCGGTGTCGCGTCACGTCGTCGCGGCGCGCCTGTTTGCTCCCGGAGCCTTTAAAGTGTTTTTATACTTTTTATGTAACATTCCAATAGTCTTTTCAAATAAACTTATTGCTTTTAATCCAAATGATACCTTTAGTAATTAAAACGATCTTCCTGTAGACAGCCACAGACTCACAGTCCTCCATTCATTCTCGACACAATATCGTATTTTTCTTTAAAGCCTTTTCTTTCTTTGCCTGTGGCGAGAGTGTTAATTTCCTACTCCTCTAGTATATTGCTAGCGTCTCGGTTCCGAGTAAGCCACTTTATTCAATCTGTATTCTGAAAGCGAGTATTAATGGCGGTAGGTATGCTATGTCAACCCGTTCGACAGCTTTTACTTAGTATTTATTGCTACCCTAGGAATTGGTTTTGATTCCTAATTGGCTACTGGAAATTAAGGATTTATGCCGCAAATATTTAGTGTGGTTTAGTGTGGAACTTAAATTAGAAACTCGAACAGCCTATTACCAACAATTCCAGATCAAATTCAAAATACACGATCCAATACCGATACAAAGCTCTAGTGGTTCACAAAGGAATCGGCATCATAGAAATGAACTATTTCAAACAGATTGTTGTGATCCCTTTTGCGAATAAGTTGAACATTTTTCGAAGCCCAGTGATTTCGTGAAAGCATGGTTGTTTCTAGCCGTAGGGGGGAGGTAATACGCGCGCGAGGAGAGGGGGACTATCGATCTGGCTCGCGAGCCAGCGTCCTAACATCCGAGACGCCTCAGATTCACTTTTACGCCACTTGCCCGTCAGTTACAGTTCCTTAAGGCTGATAGTCAGTTACCGGGCAATGAATAGCTTGTTCGTCAATAATGAAGAACGGACTAGTTTCGAGTATTGAAGTAGGATGGTTTTTAATAGACTGTGTATTTTTCATTGCGTTATTTATCTGAGGGTTGCCGGAAAGGTAGTTAAGGCAAAGTCTTGGCTTAATTTTTAGGTCAAACAAAGTGGAATTTGTTTTTTACATCAAATAATTCTGGGCTTTGTTAAAAATTGCTTTTTTTATAGTATAGGATGCTACGATGAAAACTGCCTGACAAATGATTAAAATTGTGGCTGCTCTCTTCTGACTAATACTCCAGGAAATACCTGCCGCCCAAAATCCGACTACATCTGCATACATAACTGCCACATGACCTATTAACAAACATGAAACCACCAATAACTTGCTTAGCCCGTATCAATTTAATTGCATTATGAAGTGGCTGTTGCCACATCCTGATAATTACGGCCAGCCTGATGCTCTCCTCGTGCTGACAGTGGCCGGCTTACGTGTTCACTCTGCAGTAATGGCCGCCACGCGACGTCTGTGACGTCAGCTGCCAAATAAGGTTCTCGTAACTCAACTAACTTGCTAGTGACTAGGATGTATTGGATTTGCCTTCGAGTTGTAAGGTTGTTAAGGTTGTGTGGATAGCTGATTAGGATAACGTAATTGTTGAGATTGATGATATGATGATGTAGATGATTTGTGAGTTTCGCTTGATATTTAATCCTTCATTGTCCCTTTCCAGTTAGAATCTAGTTGGAGTGTTTAGGTAGAGTGATCAATGAAAATGTAACTCGCATTCGATTTAGAGTTGCTGTTTCCCATGGCTGTTAAGACGCAGATATATACCAGTGACCTTGAGTGGTTAGCTTGCGTGTTCTGTACTGAGCTCACAACGCGTCGTACGTCCAGCCTACTAGTAATAGGACTCGCCCATCAAGGAGCGCTGTCCCAAGCTAGACGCATTATTAATTTATTATACATAAAACAAAAGGTATTTTAATAGACACGTATACTAAAAGATCAATACTTAAATTACATTTAAAATAGTGAAGGTTTCAGATAAATGCGCTTGATAGATTTGGCGTGATACTCAGTTTTTTATCCGCCTTTGAAATAATTTTACAAATTAATTTCACTATGTAACAACAAACATAATCTTAAATATTCCTATATTAAGAAAATGCTCTAATTTAACATATATTTTTTCCAAATCATTAACACTACTCGTTTAGACGTGGTCTTCAGTATATATATATAAAATAATTAAAAGTCGGTTATCGTCGCCTTAACACCATCTTCACGCCTGTTTTCACCGAACCGCTAAACCTTCGGTGAAAACAGAGTGCAAAGGTATGTAGTAAGAGGTAGTAGCGTAAGACATAGTAGCGACAAACGCATGGCGGTAGTAACGGCAAAATATTCTTGCTTTGAAAGAAACAGACAAAATAAAAAAAATACATCTAATGAAAAGGTAGCAAAGTAAACTAATAAGACACAGAAAAAGCAAAAAAAATACCAAAAAAACTACACATGTTCGCGTAAATTATTCTTCACAACTAAAACGTTAAGGAAATGAGGCACTCTATTTAATATAGAGCGGAACGCTCAGTAAGTGGTTAAAGAAACTGGCAGTTATTTAATTAGTGCAAATGACTCCCGATCTAAGAGCTAACGTTAATGAAATCGTCCATTGCGCCTTCAGTACGGCCTCAAAGCTTTTGTTTGCGAACTAAAAGAGTAATGAACAAAACGTGCTGCGATATTTTCAATAGTTTCTTTGTCAACTTGTTTATTATGAACGTCTATCGGATTAGCCTTTTTGTTTTAGCGGGGGTGTTGAATCCTAACTACCTAAATAAAGTATATATCCTAACTTTTATTTAATATTAATACTAGCTGCCCGCCCCGGCTTCGCTCGAGTAGCACTAAGTACTTATCTACGGCGCACCTACCTGCCTACCTACCCACCCTACCTACCCTACCTACCCTACCTACCCTACCTACCCTACCTACCCTACCTACCCTACCTACCTACTCTACCTACCCTACCTACCCTACCTACCCTACCTACCCTACCTACCCTACCTACCCTACCTACCCTACCTACCCTACCTACCCTACCTACCCTACCTACCGTACCTACCCTACCTACCCTACCTACCCTACCTACCCTACCTACCCTACCTACCCTACCTACCCTACCTACCCTACCTACCCTACCTACCCTACCTACCCTACCTACCCTACCTACCCTACCTACCCTACCTACCCTACTAAAAAGTCCTCCTATCCTATGTCCTTCTCCTGGTTCTAAGCTACCTCCCCACCAATTTTCAGCCAAATCGGTTCAGCCGTTCTTGAGTTATAAGTGGTGTAACTAACACGACTTCACGACTTTCTTTTATATATATAGACTAGCTGCCCGCCCCGGCTTCGCTCGAGTAGCACTAAGTACGTATCTACGGCGCACCTACCTGCCTACCCTACCTACCCTACCGACCCTACCTACCCTACTAAAAAGTATCCTATGTCCGTCTCCTGGTTCTAAGCTACCTCCCCACCAATTTTCAGCCAAATCGGTTCAGCCGTTCTTGAGTTATAAGTGGTGTAACTAACACGACTTTCTTTTATATATATATAGATTATAAGGAGAGTTTGTTTGTTTGTTAGACAATCATGCATGTTTTGGGTCCTATCAGAATACCAGCGCTGCGGTATTTTTTTTTTTTAATATCGCCGCATTATGTTGAGATAGGACCCTTTTTGGCCTCGCACAGGTCGTTATTATTCTGTTTTTAAATGCTCCTTTTTAGTTTTTTATTTTGTAATTTATTATTACTTACTGTTTGTATTTCTTGTGCGTGTCCCAAATAAAATATTTTTCTTTCTTTCTTTCTTTCTAAAACGGCTGAATGGATTTGGATGATATTTGGCACATGGGTAGACCATGACCTGGGTTAGGACATAGAATACTTTTTCTCCTAATATTCCCACGGGATCGAGACTTATGCGGGTGAAACCACGGGGCACAGCTAGTAGATAATAAAGGGGGGAAAAAATGGAGGTGGAGATTTTATTGATTAATTTTCAATTAAATCTTTAAAAATGATGTCGTGCTGTAAAGCTTCGTGCAGACCAGCGCGACGCAACAGCGCGACGCGACACCGGTTATTGTTATAGGTACCCTCGAGTTTTCTAAGAAATTGTATTGTTCGAGTCGCGTCGCGGCGTCGCGTCGCGCTGGTCTGCACGAAGCTTTACTCTAACATCATTTTGCTTTTTAATATGACCAGAACTGGTGTTTCATTACCAAACATTATTCGATAAGATTTTAAATACACGAATGCGAATAAGGGTCAAGTTATTTATTATTCAGCACACCGGCTAACAAGCAGGTGCGTGAGTTTTTCAATTTGTATGATTCAATTTATAATAAGAATTGAAATTTAATGATCCGTCTTTAAAATCATCAAATATCTACAAATTATATGTTCTGACATTCCTATTATATTTTAATTACGAAAAAACAAAAATACAATTTCAAGAATCATTACAATTACAAGATGTTTTTTTGTGATCCTGGTGGACTTTCATTTGCAAGTTATTATTGTAATTACCTTCAATTAAATAATAAATGTTACATTGTAGGTAATCTGTAGTCATTACACCGACCCTGCCATTACCTAATATTACGACACATTACAGAACTACCAACAAATATTCAATTACACGAATTACAGGGCTATTGTTATTGCTGTAATTTACACATGTTTACCTTTGTAATTATGTTACAAATTGTAATTGTAATTATTTAATTGTGCGCCATAGTGTAATAATGTAGTATCGACGCGACGCGCCGTGTGCTCTTTTTAATGAGATAATTATTTGAAACTTTCATGACATGTGAAAGGTAATAAAGTTGATTGTTGCATGCACTTTTATTTGTGAATTTTAATCATAAAGCAGCAGGGTACCGTCCGAGGAGAGATTTATGAGGTCTGAATAAAGAAATCAAGTGTCAAAATTACACGTCGCCGCACCGTCCGTCGCAAGCGCACGCACGAAGTCTTTTATCATGGTTATTACACGTCCGCCATTCATTTTCACTTTGAACTCGCAGCTCGTCTCTTGACAATTTTTCTCCCTTTTGTTGGGATAAGGAGGCTTGGAGGGCCCACTAGATATGAATACTGCTCCTTAGGGAGGACTCACTCAATGCACATTCACATTATGAACATGAATTTGTATAGTACCTACTCTCGCGGTTTCACACTGTGAATGATCTAAAATTACATCTTTTAATTAAGCGATTTGGTTAAGAATATATTAAGTCAATAAGCTAAACATTTAATTGGTCACTTTGCACATTGCTAAAGGTGGAGATTAGGAATGTTATTAAGAACTGGTTTTGTAATTTAAAATTAAGATGGCATAAAGTAGGTATTAAAGGCGTATCTTGAATAAATGTTTTAGCATTAAATAAATTGAATTAATCAAGAGTTTAAGACTATTGTGCCACACGAAGCTTTTGTTCAGTTTTGATTTAAAAAGGTCCTTGAATTGTGGAACTAGATTATTTTCTCAATTTCTCACTGAATGAAATAGCTGAAAGCAGAATAAGTATAATAAAATAGCTATATTGACGCGGAACAAAAGCTTCGTTAATTTGTATACGACTGCGTAAAGTGACAAAGGTACTTACTTATTCGAAATAGACCATTCAAAAATTCTTGTTACTTGCGTAATAAAGTACCTAATATTTTTAAATACTATACCATATATACGAGTATTATTACTAATAATACTCGTATATGGTATAGTATTTAAAAATATTAGGTACTTATAGTGTTGTGGTAGTTATCAATGAGGCTTTATACTGTCTTTCGTTTGTTCTAGGAATGATATAACATAACATCACGCTTGTATTTCCCCGAGAGGTTAGGCAGAGGATGTAGTCTCATGTAATAGAGGAGTTCCATGTAATCCTATTGCCATAAACCGGAAATCCAGACTCCGAGCTGTTACTGAAAAATTCACATTGGAAAAACCCAATAACACTTTGCCCAACCTGGGAATCGTATCCAGCTCATCCTCATGCTCGGCAGTAGCACTTTTAATAAACACCTATATACTGAAAAGCCACAGATATACTTGTTCAAACAATATAGAACATTTTTACTTGTGTAATAGTGCCTAGTATCTAAAAATATTTGCTACCAATAGTGTTGTAGTAGGTATCAATCAGGCTTTAATACTGTCACTCGTTTGTTTTAGGGATGATTGATAGTGATAAAAAATGGATGGCTATTATTTTAAGGCTTTTAGCGAGCCGTCAGATAGCTTTAGTTAGTATTGTAAAAGCTCGGTGCGGACAGCTCTATATTGGTTTAGTCATCCATTTGCAATTCCTGTAATACGTAACATGTTGTTTTGAAATTAAAAATGTTTGCGCTAAAAGTTAATTAAATCACCTCTAAATCATGTTTTGATGTGTTTGTTGTTTATGATAAATTGATTTATCATTGAAACTTTTTAAGAGCGTGCATTCTGAAAGTGGGCAACGTCGCAAATAGATGTCAAATATTTCGCTCTTTTGATTAATTTGGCAATATTACTGGAAATATGAAATATGGTGTGAACTAAAATAATGATTATGAAATACAATAATTCATATCGATACACCGAATATTTAGTTTTAGATATAAAAAAAGTATTTGAAAACTTTCCAAATGCCTTTTTTACACCTAAAACGGTTACAACAGCAAATTCTGTGTTATAATTGCAATTCATTATTAATATTCTAGTTCACTAGTTAACGATATTTCATATTTCCATACAGTAATATTGCCAAATTAGTCAAATATTTACCTGTGTAAATATTTGACAGCTATTTGCGACGTTGGCAACTTTAAAAATGAACGCTCATAACAAATTATTACTGCAGGTAAATAAAGCAACCGAAATTGACTTAAATGAGAAAGCTCTTTTACGCCACGCTATGAAATCTCCGCCTTTGGAGAAGATACGTAAAAGTTTTACTTTTAATTAATGAAATTTGCTACGGAATGGATAATCCAGTTCGTACAAAAAAAAAAAGTTACCCCACTTAGATATTGATAAATTTTATTTATCATCCTTCCTGCCTGTTTTTCTCTTTACGCAGCATTATATTATTACTATATCAAATCATGGTTATAGGAGGAAGGCGCCGGCGTCTGTCACACAGTTAATACTAGCACAGACATCGTCGTTAACTCCATTTAAAAAATACTCAAAACTCTGTACATTGTGTTTTTGTTTAGGATAGATGAGTTGTACCCTAAGTTGTACCAACATTATACATAAATAAGAATAAAAAAAAGAAAATAGCTCTCTGCCTTATCTTTTCATGTTGTTATGATATCAATGAATGAATGAAATGCACCGATCCCAGCAGATTAATCAGACTCGATAAATCGAATGAACCCCAGGATTTGCACTAGCCCATGCAGCCTCATGTTTCATGGGACTACAAAGGCCATTGCATATTAAGGAGTAGACCGGGTGGCGCGGTAATACTCGTAGTAAGGAAGAAGTCCCTTAAGTGAGAAAAAAATAATTAAATACTATTTTCAATCACAAAATCAAACTTCCGCCAATGAATTTTTATTGGGATTTCCAAGTGCACAGAACGTACGTGATACAATTTGAGCGAGAATAACTACGGAACCCGCGCCAGGCAATTATCCGGTAAAACGCCTGTTACCCGACATTATCCGATTAACTTAATAAACAATTAGTTGGTAGGAAATTTTAATTAAGGTGTATATTGTTGGCTTTTATGTGCCATCGAGTTAGGAGCGAGTATGATGCTGTGTCGTTTGACTCAATTTGAATATGCTTGAATGTGGTGGGTTGGTCTTAGAGTAAATTTTTATACTCTTGGGTATAATGCTAAGGTTTGTTACCGTGTTGTGGGGATAAAGGTAAGGTAATCGTAGATGTTAAGTACTGTTACGATATGGTTGTTCTTGTTTTGGATAGTTCCCGGCATAGACTTGGCAGTCCTTTCATCAAAAGTCTGAACTATAAAAGCGAGGGTGGGTTGGAGAGTTTTTTTGTTTCTACTGGTAACAACAAACTACGATTAACAATAGGTTAACGCGAGCCAAGCACGATGATTATAACACCTTTCTTATATCGTTTATTATATCTGCCGATCTAAGGCTGAGCCTATTGCTATTAATCCTGCAGGCGCGACGCGACTCTAGTAGAACAATTTCTATGAAAAATTCATGGAAATTATTCTACCAGAATTGCGTCGCATCGTCGCGTCGTGCATGTCTGCAGGAGCCTGTAAAAACCTCACCGTGGAAACTTCGGTGAAGTGAGCTTCTGGTGCGGCGAATGTATAAGTATCTCGCGGGCCTCTGACATATGGAATAACAAGAACGACATAAGAACAGTAAAGCAGTTAATAGTAAGAACATTATGGTTTTAATCGATAGGAGTCCAACATAACCTTCCCTTCTCCTAAGATGGAGGGTATGCTTGAGTATTTCCCCATGGAAAAAAAGAACGGAACTTGAAGTGAGCTGTTGTTCTACCTGATGCTAGGGACTGACACTAATGACAGCTCAATTCAAGCTCATTTCACCAAATATTTCGTGGTGAGATTTTTACATAATAGATCGGCAGGTGAAAACATTAAAAATCAATTTCTGCCCGGTTAATGGCAATAGGCTCGATCCTATTACATTGGAATAAAACATAACTGGTGAAATGTGGTTGTACTATAGGTACACCTCTGCATAACCCTTCGAGGATAACAGGCGTGATGTTATGTTATGTTAGATCGGCAGGTCTATCCATAGGTATTCATCAGCGAAGAGCTCTAGGACATTAACTGCCATGGGAAGTCAAAGCTACATCAATAAACTAAGTCAATCTGCCTAGCCTTTTCCCAACTATGTTGGGGTCGGCTTCCAGTCTAACCTCTAGAAGCTGAATACAGACTTTCGGGGCTTCTGAAAGATCCACGAATGACAGCCGGGACCTACGGCTCAGCGTGCTTTCTGAGGCACGGAGGAGTCTCGGTATGTAAAGATGGTCACCCACCCACGGATCAACCCCGGCAAGCGTAACTTAACCTGATGGCTCGACCCGTGCGGCTGTTATTACTTAGCCACGAGCTCCTCAATCAATAAACTAAGTAAATAACAGTAATGAATATATATTATGCTTAGCGTTTAAATCACTAAACTTACTATAACATCGCATGTCATTAAGTCACGTGACGATAACTTAGAATGTCAACTCAGTGATTATAGCGTAATTGATATGGCAAGCAGTAGAAATTATTGCTGCACACCTTACTGTAATTATTATGATGATTAGTATGCATAGCTCATAGGCGAAGTTATTGTTAGTCAACGTGTAAATAACGCGTTTTCCATTGTGAGTGAACGTGAGTTTAGAATCTATGAATGTGAAGGGTGGGCGTTTTTGGGGGACTGTCTTATGTAATTTTGACGTTCGAAAAGTGCTGATTCTCAGCCTAGTTTGAATAAATGACTTTTGAATTTGAATTTTGAATTTATGTTTTTGTAACGCTTTTTACACTGGACCTACGCATTTCTTTTTATTAAGTTTGAAAGTCGTTTGTACCTACTTTATCTACAATCTGTTTATCAAACATAGCTAGTGCATTCTTCATCTACATAAATTCTGCCTGTTTTTAGGGTTCCGTACCTGAAGGATGCCAAACAGAACCCTATTACTAAGCCTCCACTGTCCGTCCGTCCGTCTGTCTGTCAGCGGGCTGTATCTCATGAACCGTAATAGGTAGACAGTTGAAATTTTCACAGATTGTGTATTTTTGTTACCGCTATAACAAAAAATAATAAAAATGAAATTAAGTTAAAAATTCAAGACCTAATACAACAAACGTGTTTTTTTTTTAGATGTAGTGTTAAATATTGTACGGTGTTACGGATCCCTTTGTGTGCGAATTCGACTCGCACGTGGCCGGTTTTTTAACAGTGCTTTCCCCTACTAATTACTTTCGTTCAAGGTATGGAAAGCTTGTACCAACGTGCAATCTGCGATCACCAATCTGCTTATAAACCATGGTTTTTACATTGCTCATAGGTGTGACTTTAATGTCTTTATTTTATAAGGTTCTAGCGTGGTGTTTTCCCCTACGCAGTATTTTCATAAACTTTTTTTTCATTACTAATCCATTTGCAATCCCCAAAAACTGTAACATGTAGCATGTTGTTTTGAAATTGTTTAATACACTACGTCTATGTACTTATACCGATTGAATTGACAACCGTGTTGTTGTCGCTTGTGTATACTTGCAATCTGAGTTCCCCTATCTGTCATGTCATGTCAAACATGTTTATTGAATTATCAAAAGTTTGCCACAATGCTTACCGACACCAGCGTATTCTCACGTTGGTTTCGGAAAGCATTGTGGTGACGCTTGGTGATGGGTGATGATTAGGTATTTTGTGACTAATTACAATGATTTAAAACTTCCTTCTTTAAAATTAAAATCTCCCAACTTTTAACCCTTGACTCCAATCTAACACTTCTGCTCCAAAATAAAACATCAAACCCCGTAACATTTCATTCCAGACCCCATTTCCCCCATTCTCTCCGTGTTTGTCATTAAACGTACGTCACTACAAACAGTTGGCGCTCGTGTGACGTGCGTCCCCCGGCGTATCGCTGATGACGTCAGTTCCTGCCCGTCCGGTTTGCTATCGCCTTCAACGAGTCAACTATAAACCGCAATAATATGTTTTTATCAGATTTAGACTTTTTCTATTGTAAGATTTGCAAAGGGGATGGTAGGAAACTGCTATATTATTATTTTTTATCACAATTTTGCCTTCCTAAAGTTTTTTTAATCCATAGGTGCTAGTCCATAGCTCCATACTAATATTTCAGGGTGTTAGATAGAAGGCCCGACATTTTTATTGAGGGATTGGTTGTGTCATTTGCCAGCACAAAATAGTTTAATTTTTCTTTTTTAACCGTTAAAGGCCTGATAAACAACTAATTAACGTGCTAATTGACGTGCTTGAGGGTCACCCAGGGCTTTACCGGTTAAATGAATTTTAAAGTAGAAATGTTTCGTACCTTAACACAATTTAAGATTTAAGAAGCACAAAAGTCATTTTCTAAAACCAACCGTACATGAATCTCATTGCCGATAACATCAAAAATTATAGCGTTCTACAAACAAGAAAGTTGTGATGTTATTTCGGGTAATAAAAAAAAAAATATCTTAATTACCTACCGTGACACCTAAGACACAGGTGTGGTTGAAAACCAGGATATGACGCTCCCTATCCCTAAGTAAATTGTGTCAATCTTTCTACAAAACACCCTGTATAAATGCTATAGTAAATCTGTCTGTCTGTTACCTTTTCACCCCTAAACTCAGTAGTTTAGGGGAATGAAGACTTGCATATCAGGTTCCAGGCTAACTATCGACAAATTTTATCGATCGATACAGTTATCGATCGATAAAATTTGTCGATAGTTAGCCTGGAACCTGATATGCAAGTCTTCATTATGAATATTGATATTTAAAAAAAATGTAATATACAAAATACACGCAGACGAAGTCGCGCATCACGTTGTTTATACAGGAAATCTTTTCAGCCTCTTCAGGATGTATTACAATCGGCCAATTTTTGTATTGCATAATCTTGATGGTTCCATGTTTACAATGTAGAAAAGCATAGTGAAAATGCTCGTTCATTAGCATTTTTGTTTCCGTTTACACGATGATAAAAGCTCGCATCAATCAAACAATGCTCAAATACGATTGTCGGAGATGACAATCACCTACTTTACACTAAAGGCTAAGATAAGCAAAGTGATGTTGCTAGTTGCTAAGCAAAAATCGGATACATGCATTTAGCATAGCATATAATCAGCCTATAATGTTCCCACTGCTGGGAAACAGGCCTCCTGTCTTTGAGAGAGAGTGGGCTATAATCTACCACGCGGGCCCAGTGCGGGTTGGTAGATGTCACATGTCTTCGAATTTTTGGTTCTAGGACATACCGATTTCCTCACGATGTTTTCCTTCACCGTTTTGAGAGCAGTGGTGATGAAATTATTTACACAAAGTAAAGCGCCTGGCTGGGTTCGAACCCACGACCTACAACTCGTAAGTCGGGGTCATTACCACTGAGCTATCACAGCTCCAGTCCTCAATCTGCCTAGCCTTTTCCCAACGATATTGGGGTCGGCTTCCAGTCTAACCGGCTGCAGCTGAATACCAGTATTTTACATGGAGCGACTGCCTATCTGACCTCCACAACCCAGTAACTGGGTAATACGATATGCCTTGGTAAGACTGGGTGTCAGACTTTCGGGCTTCTGACGACCCGTAACGACTGTCAAAGATCCACGAATGACAGACGGGACAAACGGCTTAACGTGCTTTCCGAGACACGGAAGAGTCTCGGTATGTAAAGATGGTCACACATCCACAGACGAACCCCGGCAAGCGTAGCTTAACGACGATGGATAGACCCGTGCTGCTGTTATTACTTAACCACGAGCTCCTCACCTCACAACTGCTCCTCTCCTCTGCATGCGTTTGAAAGAGTAAAAAGATCGTACTTAGTATAGACGAGCCTTTATTTAAAAAGTAAAGAAGCGAATAAGAAATCAGAAATAACCCTTCAATGCGTTAGCTAGTTGAGCTGGTTATGATCTACTTCGGTACCATCCGTCGAAAGAAGGGACGCAAATAATGCGGTCACTTCGCCAAACGTCTTGCCTTCGCCCTACTTATTTCTTTCAATGTAATTGTGATACCTACACATGTCTTCATAGGATTTCACAGCACACTTTTTTGCCAACAAAAGTATCTCTAAATAAGTGAATCATGGGATCTCGTTGCGTTTTTGGGGTGCAGTTCCATTCATAGTATTTAGGGTGCTCGGTATAGGGAGGCCCTCACAGAAGCGTATGTAATTGTGAATTACGGGCTTTGAAGGCCGGTAATGTGGTACGTGTTAGTGATTTACCAAATATTTGGTGTATATTATTATTGAGATCTATTGAGAGTGTAAGCAGGACAAAATAATATTTTTTTTATTCAGTTTGCAAGGAAAAATTATCCGTAACTAACGACACAGGGACACAGG
The DNA here is from genome assembly GCA_914767755.1 of Agrochola circellaris. Classification (NCBI taxonomy): domain Eukaryota; kingdom Metazoa; phylum Arthropoda; class Insecta; order Lepidoptera; family Noctuidae; genus Agrochola; species Agrochola circellaris. Next base: position 9,314,079 of record OU611853.1, read on the forward strand.
TCTCAACTGACATCTCTAGTTTTAATAGCAGGAAATTTTAAGGGTTCCTATCCACAGTATTATAGAAGAGCATTTTTTTCTTTCTAAGCTTATCTTGGACAACACTGACATCAATGAAGGAAAAGCATCATGAGGAAACCTGGACTCATCCTATACTATTATACGAGCAATATTTGTATATATATATATTTGTAATCACGTTCTCGAAAAGGCTCTAACGATTTTGAAGAAAGTTGCAATATTGGGGGCGAAAAATCAATCTATGTCTCATATGTGAGAAAATTCGTTTTCTCCGTATTTTCACCCGAGCAGAGCTCGGTCACCCAAAATTTAGAACAAAATGGCTACCTTCGAATAACATGACATGGCAGCATGGAATTAGTATGAACTATTAAATGAGCATTCTCTATTTTCACCAGAGCGGAGCTCGGTCGCCCAGGTAATATGAGCAAGCATAGTGATCTATGTTCATGCCTTCTCTGCTTGACCTCTCGTCAGCAGTGGGGCAATAATAGGCTGGTATTGTTATAGAAGAGAAGATCATAGAAGTAAAACATTCACTTTATTTTCTCAGTTAAATAAATAAGTCCTTCGTCATGAAGTAAAGATAACAATAAATTTAGTAGCTTGTAGCTATTCTATTAACCTGTCTAGATTGGCAATTCATTTAGATTGGACATTTGATAAATTATAAATCGTGTCTTGACAAAACAATTCATTTATGTTTTACTGAAATCTTTAGTTTTCGTAGAATAGCGTGGCTTTTAAACATGTCGAAGTAAAAGTTAATGTCTGCTTATCTTAAACAAACCTTGTTCATAAATGAATAATTATTATTTTTACATCTCTGAGATTTGTCATGAACCTATGGAAGGCCGAAGCCTACTCGCAGGGATCCATTGACGCTTTTAACGAAATGAGGATTATCCCTGTATGCACTATGCAAGTGTACCCAAGGACAACCCCCGATTGGTATTACTAAGAAACTTACGAACGTTGAAACATTTTGTTGCAACGGAACTTTCATCTGGACTTCAGCAAGTTTGAACGAACAGATAAAACTAAGATGCTTGAAAAATATAATAATTACATAAAGAAATTTATAACCATAATAAACCGATTCAAACTTTAGATTATTATGAATCATTTATTTTTATCAGCCTTAAGTGCGATACTTAAAGACTTAAATAATAAAAATCTATATTTATATATATATATATAGTTCTTCTAAACTAATCTGCTGTTTGAAGAATGTAATTTATCACACTTGACACAATTAGCGTCCCCTTCGCTATAAGCTTACGCAGGGGTTGCGATGCTTTCGAAAAGGCTTATCGATCGATTTGACATGACAACCATTTTTAGTACAGTCTTATCTTTATTGTGATTTAATTTTTAAGTACTAACATTTGTTTTGTCAAGTACATTTCACATAAAGAAATGAACTCAAATATTTACTTACAATAAGTGCATTGGCACCGACATTACTCATTGTGTAGCGATAAGGCACATGAATGATACCTACACAGCACTCGAGAAGGCTAATACGCATTTTCCTGTAGAAAACCTGCGGTTAGCAATCCAAATTAATGAATAATAAGGATAAATCCTTCACGGAAAACCACCGCACGTTTCATGGGTCCCTATGATTTGTTAAAGCGATTCCGGATTAGGGCTCACAGCCGGTGTCGGGTAAATTTCGATTTCCGTCTATTGTAAAGGTCTGCGAAAATGAAATCGCTTGTTAGGTTCGTCGAAACAGAATCACTTTTACGCCAATTCGGTTCTGCTCAGCCAATATATCCGTAGTCAGTTCAAATGGCGATTTTGCCGCCATTCTCTCGCGATTTATTCATGACGGCACAGTATTATATGGTCGTGTATTTTTTTCAGAGCCCCTTTATTTATTCGCCATTGTGCTGAAGTATTATGGCTTATTGCTAGACTTTTACTAGAAAATAACGTTTTTACGATGACAGAGGAAGGAAATACTGCTGCGTGTCGTTCGCGAGTTAAGAGTCGGAAGAGTAAGTATCGGTTGTTGTGATAAACAGACATTACTCAGGCATCCTAGTTTATTTGTCTTTACGGTTGAACACATTAATGTAGACAGAAATTTCGATCTACACATAGACTAAAGACCTCTATCATGTCTTCCCCAACAATACGAAACGTCAGGTTCCTCATAATGAAGATTTCAACATTGAAAAATTTAAAACTTGTATAAAGTTTGAAATATCAGAACTGGAATAAACCATTCTAGTGTAAATAATTCTAACTAATATTATAAATGCGAAAGTGAGTTTGTTTTTTACGCTTTCACGCTAAAACGGCTGAACAGATTTGGATGAAATTTGGCACATGGGTAGATCAGGACTTGGATTAGAACATAGAATTAAAAAAAAATATCCCGATATTCTCACGGGATCAAGACTTATGCGGTGAAATCGCGGAGCGCACCTAGTTGAATAACGGACGTTTTAATTATTGTTTCCAATTATATTCGCTATAGGTGGAGTACTTTGAATACCCAAAGCTTTTGCCTATAGATGAAAATTTTACGAAAAAACAATTTAAATAACAAGTCATACTTATGTTTGCACATCTCTTTGAAGAAAACTTTTTATTTCTCAAGCAAAGAAATAGCTAAAAGAAAGACAAGAAGTTTATTACTAAAGTTTATCTTCTTAGCTTCGCTTGCCGAATTGGTTATCAAATTAAACTTTGGAAGAAAACAAATGTGTTGGGTAAAAGTGCGGGTTTTCCATGCTCGGGTTTCGTACGTATTATTTATTTACAGAGTTTACCTCGGAAATTCAGATAAGTGCCATTAATTTACGGCGGACAGGCAAAGCCGATTTGGTATAAAAATACTTTGATATGTATGTTTGTTTATATTAACTTTGTATGTGAAAGTGGTATGTGTCAGGGAGTGTTATCGCTGAAATGCTTCCCTTTTTCTTTTATCTGGTAAGTATTTCAAACACCATTTGAGTCTTCTGGCGCTCTTCGATCGAGATTTAAAAATAAACATTCTTAATTCAATATTTCTGTTACCGCTGCCGCCTTTGTTACGCCCCTTGCCCCGCCTACCGTCTGACGCAGCGTAATAAGCGCTGGATTATAGGATCCGATTTGCCTATGCGCTGCTGAAAGTCACAGGACTGCTGTGACGAAAAGTGCTACCGAGATATATGAGCTCGTTACTGGCCACAAAAATAACTTATGCATAGCTCGGCTCAGCACCGAAAGTTGAAAATACAACCGCGCTTTTATTTAGTCATTCATTTTGGTGTCGCTTAGTATTAGTGAAAACGATCATAATGTGGTCAAATAACTGTCAAAATTCAGTCGATAAAGACAAAATCAAGTTAATAGAACCCGTCAAACTAATCGACTAGATTGCCGGGCGTGAGTAGGATTTGGAGTTACACAATTTAGGACAGAATAAGAAAAATCACAGACATAAGTCTAAGACTCATCATCTGCCTAGCCTTTTCCCAACTATGTTGGGGTTGGCTTCCAGTCTAACCGGATGCAGCTGAATACCAGTATTTTACGTGGAGCGACTACCTATCTGACCTCCACAACCCATTTATTGGGAAACACGATACCCCTTGGTAACTTGGACTGGTTGCCAGACTTTCGGGCTTCTGACGACCCGTAACAACTGTCAAAGACCTACAGATGTCAGCCGGGACGGGCTTAACGTGCTTTCCGAGGCACGGAGGGGTCTTAGTATGTAAAGATGGTTACCCATCCACGGACCAACCGCGGCAAGCGTACCTTAACCTGATCGATCGACCCGTGCGGCTGTTATTACTTAGCCACAGACATAAGTAGACTATGAGAATGAATTTTATAAAACCGATAAGTACCTACAGCTTCGTTATCCTCAAATAATATTCTCTAAACAATTTTACAGGAAAATGGTTTAAGGAAAAGCGATAATGTTCTCAAGATTAAAAAATATCGCTGGAAGTAATTATCGGCGGAGTTTTAAAGCGCCGTGTTGCCTGTTGCCTATAAAATATAAAAATACTGTGATACCCAGGGGAAAAATATTCCAGAAGCTTATATTATTAAGTTATCTCTTTTCCTATCAATTTAATTTGCTCACATGAAATATTTAGCTCGATTTTTTAAACGTTCTTATTTAGCATAACGTCATTATCATACGAATTATAAAATCTTCGCAGACAGGCGCGAAGAGACGGCGCAACGCGACACCAGTAGAACAATTTCCGTGAAGTTTTCATAGAAATTGTTCCACCGGAGTCTTTCGCGCCTGTCTGCGGGAGCCTTAATACCAACATAGTTCCATTATGTTTTGTTACTAAGATCTGTAGTTATTAGGCAAGTAGATAAGTACTTTGAATAACTTATGAACTAAACTATGCCACATTAATTACCAACAAATTCTCATAACATCGAGGTAATAATTGAGGCACTTAAGCAAACTGTATAGTTTTATATTAACGTAGTACAAATTAGCCTATCTCTCACCTGAATCTTAATTTCTACTTCGCGCGGAACTTATCTTGATGGCGCACGAATCGCGAACGACTCGATGTTCTCTTGAGTACAGGGACATCAAAAAACAATACGTTAAGTACTCGAAGTACTCGAACGCGTCAAAACTTTCCCCTGTCTGCCAAAACCCAACACATGTTGACGCACTCATTTAAAATTCGCCGTTGTAAATCGTCTGTTGAGTTGGCACAATGTCAAAATGGCGGAACAATTACGTTGTCAAGTCCATAAGGATTACACGTCGTCACGCCACGTTTCACGTCGACCAGACAACTTGGCTCGTCATTTCACGTCAAATCCGGGACCGGCAAGCTCTTTACCACTTTTATACCTCGTTTTATAGAAGATTGTCAAAGTTACGCGCGAAAACAATGGGAGAGCACGCCAGAGCACGCTGAGAATCGCTGAATAAAAAGAATAGCTAATAAAATGATGATGCCGGATGTTGTTTGTGGGTGAACGTCAATTTTTTGCTTATAAAAGCTTGCGCTTGTTTGTTGTCGGCTGTTTATTTTATTATTAAAATTTTCTATCTTACGAATGTTTAGTTAGCAAATTGTTTTAACATCTCCCGCTTTTTATCGAGGTCGGGATTTTCGAGGTAAAACATTATGACACTGAAGTTTTAGATTTACGATGTAAAGATGAAATATATGTTTTTCAGCGGCGATTCTCGAGTACCTAACTACTTTTAATCTAGACTCTTACTTTGACAATGAACCAAGTTTTCTCTTTTAAGATCACTAAAGACTTATAGAACTCCATTCAGCCAATTATCGTTAATAGATCACGACAAGACCCTAACTAATAAATAATAGAGCGCTTACAAACTGTTAAGGCTTGAAAGGTATCGATTAAATGGGTGATATTGTACGTAAAATTAATGAAGTCATAAAGATAATGCAAGAAGAAAAAAAAAGAAAGAAATAAAATACGTTTGTTTGCGGTAAACATGACGCAAAAAAAGAACACAAACACAAAAACGATCAAGTTGGGGGAAAATATGCGTCACATCCACGCAAAACGGCCATCGCTCAGCATAATGCAATTTTGATGAACTAAAAAATAATTCAAGCCAAAACAAATCCCATAGAAGTGAGGATTGGAAGCGATTGAACTTAGCAGAAGAATTATTGCTTAGCTCTATGCGTTTCGAGGTAATGTCGGATAAATGATATTGCAAGTTCAGCTAACATTACGAATGGAAGAACATGAACGGAAGAGCACTGATAAGTAAGACAATTGTTTGCTATAAAATAATAAATACCGCCTATGGCCCGCCCTCGCCCTGCCTACGATAAGACGTGTGATTAGCACAACTTTTTATTCAATTTTAACTATAAACAGTAAAATTATTTACATAGTTATTGTACTAAAATTTAAGCTTTTTAAACACCCCAACTTTGTTAATCCGAACAAACCATAGCGGCATTGTTTAAACTCATATTTTAAAACAGATTGTTCACATTTTTAGTGTTCTGTTCATTTCATAATTTTTTGGCATACTTTTTGCTGTAGTTCGTAAACTATTTAACTTCTGCGTGTTTTAAATAAACGTGTTTAAAGAACAAAACACATACATACTGACACATAAATACTGACGTATTTTTACGTAGGATTGAGGGTCATTAACCTGCATTGCGAAGTGGGTGCCTAATTAGGTGTCTTTCGTTACGTCATGCCGAAGTTCTGCGTTGTCTCTACGTCGGTATCGAGTTAAAAGCCGGTTGTACGGGTTTTTGCAAAAAAATATCATCACAGAGCCAGGAATCTTTGTTGTCGTGAACTTGAAACTGAAAAAAAACATGCATACGTATCCTGAAACGGCCTAAGAGCTAACCCGGAAGATAATTTATTGGATATTTAGACTCCTAAAAGCTTTTTAGTTTACCAAAATATCGAAATTGCCTTTCTTTTGGGATTGTCATATCCATCTCCCTCTTTGTCCGTCCTACTATCTATTCGATAATCTGCGAGGTAATGTAACACACATAAAATGACAATTGATTGCAATGGGTTTCATTTTGACAGTTCACCCATGTCCATTGCGTTATTTACGTTGTCGAGCAGACGAATTTTTCAAACCTATGAAGTTTCGGATTAGCAATATCGTTCAAAACTCTCGGATTGGGATTCAAAGTGTGTTACGAATTAGGGTGCTGATTCTTTTTGTTGGTATGCATAGTTATAAGCTGTTCCGAAAAACGTTTCAGAACAGCTATAAAACTATGTCACCAAACGGAAGTAAGTTTACGAACTTTGTAACGTTAATGTTATCCAAAGGAATTTGATTGTAGCGCGTCTTTAGAACTTCAATATAAAATCTAGTACCGTGTTTATACCTATACTCCATTTGAAATAAGATTAGACATTTAAATAAACCTTTTTTACAGTCCGTTCAATCGATTTTGACTTCTATAAGGATGTCATTAAAAGCAAAAAAGTTGTATCAATACCAACTGTTTACTGCAGCTACCATTTGTCATGCCACCAATGCAATAGAAGTCACTATCGATTGAACGGACTGTAAAGAAGGTTTATTTAAATGTCTAATCTTATTTCAAATGGAGTATAGTCACTTTTACATTTTTATTTTCCTTGCTTTGTTACCGAAAGTTTGATAGATATCGGGAAAATTTAATTGTAAATGTAACACTAGCGTAGGTAATACCAGGTTCACACTTTCGATTTTAGTTGATAGCAATTCGAACCGTCTACTGTCTACTACTACTGTGTCTGTCTGAACAGACTTTCAATCAAATTGAATTTCATATTCAAAGTACCTATTTTTTGTTAACAACAAAAGATGTTCAACTAAAATCGAACCGTGTGAACCCGGTATAACGGAGAATATACTATTGGTCAAGATACACAAGTCTCAATTTAAGGCAATAACAGTCGAGAACTCGACACGAGACTATTTTTTTACGCAATAAAACTTATACGATTAGTTATCGTTCACTCTGTACTATATCTCAGTGAGTTTGATAAAAAAAACCTTTGTTTCTCTTATTTTTTCCCTACCTACCTCTAACATGATGGCACGCGTTACTTATGAATCGGTTTATAATTGACACGCGGGCGACTACGACTGGATTGCGCGTACGCCGATTGAAATGCTTGCCAGTCTCGCTACTGACTCATTCATACTCATTACGATTTATTTAATCGTAGATATGTTATTGTTTTCCTGTATATTACGTTGCTATTGTTATTAATATGTCTATTGTTTTTCTTTCATACTGGGTTTAATATGTTTGAAAATTTGACTGTAGTTTAACTTAAAATATCTTGCTTTTTTATATTTTCTTGCACTGATTTATAATGTAGCGTTAATTTTTAATATCTTGATTACTATAATATACTATTGTTTAATTACTTACGTCACAATAAAAACGTTTAACGTAATAATATTCAAGTAGATTTATTACGATAACGTCCTTATATACAGTAGGCGCTCGGTAATCCGACGCTCACCAATCCGGCACGCTCAGTAATCCGGCACTTGGCGACTCAAGTAACTCGCTCGATAATCCGGCATTTAACACAGCCGAACGCCGGATTACAAAGCTCTTCCACAACTGAAAACGATTTAAATGTTGAACATACATAAATATGTGATAATAAGACACAACGTAAAGTAGGTATGTAAACTATTTCGCCATTTTTTATAATATAAAGACCTAACCCTATTGTAGTCTTTTATTGTGGATACCTAGCTCATACTTTCTATACAAATCCGATAATCCGGCAGTTCCGATAATCCGACATAGAGGAAAAAAAACGGGTGCCGGATTACCGAGCGCCTACTGTACTTCTATTGTTTTACAACATCATTAAAGATGTAAATAAAATAACCAGCTGCTAACGTAATGAGGAATGGTTAGTTATTCCATTAATCTGTACAAGGAACAATTATGACGGCCGGTAATTGAGTGAATGACTATTTTATGACACTCGAGCTCCCCTCGATTGTTTGCCGCCATTCTTGAGGGAATTGTAGTTGTAGTGGACTCGTAAGTATGGCTTGATAATGTAGAAAGTTTATGGGGGTTTCCGAAACAAGGCTGTTTTGTTAATTAGAATCGCAGTTTCTTTTTTATACTCATTAAGTAGGTGACTTTCCTGATAGGTACCAACTATTAGTATTTAAATAAAATTTTCATCATGTTTATTATGATTGCTTACAGATTTACCAAAACGCCGCACACACGGCAAAATGACTACTTTAGGCGGCCAAAAAGCTATTTATTAACATAAAGATAAAGTCTAAATTCGCCTGTATTTTTCAAGTCAGATAGTCGTTCCATCACAAAGCGCATAAGTCGCCTTTGTTATGTTCACAACAAAGGAGTGCGAGGGTCCGGCAGGTAAGCGAAGTGATTGTGTACGGTTAGTTGCTTTCTAAACCGTCAAGTAACATCACGTATTTTTCGTTCGTGTCGTGTTTAAATATCAACAGTGGTCAAGAATATGGAATCTACAGGTATGTACATTTTATTAATACAGTAAAATTAAAAATAATGTAATCTTATTGTATTAAAATCTTATATTGCGGTTCTAGATAAATTTCTCTTTAAAATGTATGTTTACTTGGACTTACAAAAAAAGTTCCGCTAGGTACCGCTTTCTGACTTTGATATTTGCATTTAGTAGTTAGTTGGCCGTAATTATTGTGAATTTTGAGAACTCAAACCAACTCATTGTGACACTATCCTCTTTTATTTACAGGTAGTCGGAGTGATCCAAGTCACTCGAAATTACATGTTAGAAAAATGGATCTGATTTTAGTGCTACAAAATGAAAACTTTTATAAATTATCATCGTCTAAGTGTGTGGAACGATTAACTAGTTATATATTGGATAATCATAGTATTTATAAACAATCAAAAGACAGTGCTTTACAAATAAAATGTGTTCTCAAAGTGTTTGTTTCGAAACTGTTGAAAAAGTGGAAGAACTCGAATTGGAAGATTGAGAGATTCACCAAGTACAATTCAGCATGGTTAAAAAACGACTTGGTGTTGCCAGCAGTGAAACCTGTGAGCAACGTTTCAAACTTACAAAGTGTTAAAGGCAGACCATCAAAATCTTTCGAAGAGGGCTCTGTACGAACAAAAAGAAGACGAGTTCAACCAATTGTTGCCAAAACAAGTCCAGAGGTATTGTGTGCTGCTGCTCAAGCTAGCCTAGCAAAGAGTGGGAAAAGGACAGCTGCACAAATGGTGAACCTGGCATTGACCACCAGCCCACGCAGATACAAACGCATAAAAAAAATTCATGATACACCAAAGACTTCTGGTATCACACCTTACTCCCCTGAGGAGGCTTTAGCCTTCATCATTGACTCTGACATGGGTAAAGAAGATTACATTCACATGCAAAGAGGGGCGAAATCTCGGGGTGCCAATATATATCCTGCATACAATGTTATAGCGCAGACAAAGAAACAGTGCTACCCAGACAATATAAAAATATCAGAAACGGAAGTCCAAATCCCCGTCCAAGATATTCTTGACCACACGATACACAGACTTGCAGATGTACAGCAGGATGTACTTCTTATACACCACGATCACGAAGAGAACTCACCCATTGAAGTGGTGTACAAATGGGGTCTTGACGGGAGTGGCGGTCATTCCATATATAAACAATGTTTTGCAACGAACTCATTGTATGGTGACACTAACATTATTTTGTGCACTATAGTGCCATTACAAATGTCAGAGAACACAACCAATGGAAAACAGATAATATGGCAAAACCCTAGTCCTTCCTCGTCAAGATATAGCCGCATTATTCGTCTGCAGATTGAGAAGGAGACAAAAGAATCTGTGAAGCTGCATTACGATGAAATTGAAGCGCAAATATCAAGGTTACAGGTCACGAAAGTAACTTTTGGCGACAAAACATACACCTTCAAACATCATGCTGTATGTACAATGATGGATGGCAAGACTTGCAACGTTTTAACTGACACATCGTCAACGCAAGCTTGCAACATATGTAAAGCAACACCCAAGGAGCTAAACAACATAGATTTGCTTTTGAGGAAACAATACTCTAAGGCTCCGTTCAAGTTTGGTATATCTGTGCTCCATTCGTACTTAAGATGTTACGAGTATCTACTTCACATCTCGTATAAAATAGAGTTGCAACAATGGCAAGCCAGGGGCACAGACGCCAAAGAGAAAATTAAAAAAAGAAAAAACGAGATAACAGAAAGGTTTTACAAAGAAATGGGGTTGGTGGTGGATCAACCAAAACAAGGAGGGGGGAATTCCAATGACGGAAATACGGCCAGGAAATTTTTTGCTGAGCCTACTAAATCTTCTGCTATCACAGGTATAGATACGGAAATAATCAAAAGATTCGCCAACATCCTGAGCGTATTATCATGCGGATTCAACGTAAATTACGAAAATTTCAAAAATTACACTATTGAAACTGCAAAAATTTGTATTAATAGTTATGGCTGGTACAAAATGAGTGCGTCTGTCCACAAACTCCTGATACACGGAGCAGATATTATTAAGGAGCTGCCACTACCTGTGGGTTTATTATCAGAAGATGTGCTGGAGACCAGCCAAAAGGAATTTAAAAGCGTACGGCTTTTCCATGCTAGAAAGACCTCCAGGATCCACACCAATACAGACATTGCGCACTGGATGCTTATAGCTTCCGATCCTATAATTGCATCGAAGAGGAGGAGCCACTATAAAAGAAGGAAACCATTTGCTAAGGAGGTTTTAGAAATGCTGGAAAATCCTTCAATAGAAAACATCATCAATAGAAATAATGATGACGAAGACGAAGATGATGACAATGAACATGAAGATGATGATGAAGCATCCTGATTATTAATTATTGTAAACTAGGTATACCTACATAAGTAGCTACCAATATAAGTATGTATTATTGTATTATGTATAGTGAAATATACTTACTTTTTTCATTTCCTAAATTCAATTTTTTTTATTTCTACGAGTATTAAGTTTTCTACTCCTATCAATTTCCCTTTTTAGGTAGGTAGGTACTTACATGTTTTTTTGGGTTCTAACACAAATAAAATAAAGCGTCGCTACTTAATGTAAATAAATAATACGACACACCGAACAACGGGCACAAACAACAAAATAAAAGTGCTGTGGGTAATAGAAACAGGCTTGCAGAGTGCCCATTCATTCTTATTATTGATAACGTATTGATCAGGAACCCTAAAAAGTACAAATAAAAACATTTTTTCATATCTATTATTTTTGGCCTCCTAAAGTAGTCCTTTTGCCGTGTGTGCGCCGCTTGGAAAAGTTATGAAAGGACTCCATTTAAGTACGATATTATTCGGGTGGACCCGAAACATATGCGTGAGTAAATAGTAAGGACAATCTTAAAAAAAAAAAAAAACATTTATAAACCAAAATTTAGTAAAGGAAGACTAGACTATAATAATATGAATTTAACATAGCTTTGTCAGTTTATTAGAATCTCGCCTAAAAATAGGTGGCCCATCTCCGAAGGCCTGAATGCCGTAAACGGCCACAAGTGATGATATAAAAGTGGGTGGGAACAACAGGATCCACGTGGAAACTGATAAAGTTATCTACTTTTCTAAAGGTAGCAAAGTTTCAGGATGCTCGGTAAATCTATTTTCTTAGGGAGTCCTAAGAAAATATCTAGTTTGGTTTTCTTTTTTTTTTATCCCTCTTAGTTTTTGCGTTACACGAGGTCCGTTATTAATTAGTGTTATAGGAAAAGACATAAAAATAATTTTGAATCGTATTGCTTGCATTGCTTGCTTATATATATATATTTATATCTTAGATAAGTAGGTATATGCTTTATGTATTTATTGTGTATGTAAATGTCTCTCCTTCTTACTTTAATCCATCCAAAGATTCTCTGTAAAAGATCGCTTTTAGCAATAAGACCACCCATTGTGTCACCCTATGTAAAATTTCTACATTTATATCTTTAATTTTATGGTGTACATAATTAAGAATATTCTATCTATCATGCTTATTTTTCTTGAAAATAATTAGGTACATGGAAAATATGAACTGATGATATTGAAAAACTGCCGGTCGATTCTGTAAAAATATCAACGTGAAACTTAGTTGAAGTGAGCGTGAAGTGTGCTGTCACTATCACAAATCTACCGGCAGGATGCTAGGGATTAACACTATTGACAGCTCACTTCACGCTCACTTCACCTAAGTTTCACGGTGATATTTTTACAGAATCGACCGGGTTCACTATAATACCCGAAATGCCTTTTATAGAATAGTTTGTAGTAAATGTATTATTGTACTCGGTTAAATATCATCCACTATAAAAGCGATGATTAATTATTACCAGAATATGCAATTAATAGATATCCACACATTATTGACCTAATTGATGTTACTGGAGCACCGTGTAATAACCAAAATATTCATTGGCTTTCCATGTTTTCAGTAGCACTTACCGAAATAATGTTTCCACAAATGTTATGATAATGAAAAGCTAATCTCGCGTTTGTGCTTGTTTACCGTGTGGTTGTTTTACGAATACCGTGTTTATTAGGTATCAAGTCGGGTAACGGATTGTAAAGCGAATTTGCGTAGAGGAATTTAAATCTTCAATTTAAGCTAACAAAAAGGGTCGGTGGGATGTGGAAGCTATCTTATACATTTATGTATGGTTAAGGATGTTTCGTAAAAGGGATGAAGGCATCTTTTTTGGGTCCGGAAACCACTGGCTTTGTATCTCAAGCGATCAAAAGTTGGTACACATGCAAGGCGGATTTTTTTTGGCGAAAAGGCAAAGTTTTTGATGACTGTTTTCGGGATGACGTATTCTGAAGTATCAGAAGTTCTCTGAAGTATTCAGGATAAATATTTGGTACCTATTACTAGTTACTTTAATAGCTGTGTATGAGGACGAAATTGACCTATACATTTATAATTTATAACTATTCAATGTCCATTATAGAGTATGCTATTCAATTTCCGAATAATCAGTACTTTAGGATAATTTTTACTGTTTTCTGAGGAAACATATTTCGGTAATCATATAATAATTATTATTAATAAATACACTACCTATCGATGTATCTATACTTATTTCTTCATAAATATTGATCACACCTAACCACCTTTCAAACTAAATAAAAGGTCAGCGTGTATAGACTATATGATTCCCGTCCCACACGCCAATGGCACAAGACAAAAAGAAGCTCTGAAGTAAGCGGGTTACTAGGAGCACGTCGATTCGCTCCGGCCTACAAACCTGTTAGGCTGTTACTACTTACGCACAATCACAACCTTTAAGCTCAATAACTTGGAATACACGTATACTGGTTTCTTACACCATGTGAAATCGATTCTCTACGTAAAGAAGATTATATTTAAAGTTTTTTGTTTAGAGTGTTTTGTGTGTGGTTTTGCTTGGTAACGAATAGACCACCGTTAGGCCTAAGGAATGTATGATAATGAAGAGAAGCAAAAGGAGACACTGGAAGAAAGAGAGAGGCGAAAAGGAAATGGGTTAAGAGAGGAGAGAAGGAAATTGATTATGAGAGGAGAGAAGGAAATTGATTATGAGAGGAGAGAAGGAAATTGATTATGAGAGGAGAGAAGGAAATTGATTATGAGAGGAGAGAAGGAAATTGATTATGAGAGGAGAGAAGGAAATGGATTATGAGAGGAGAGAAGGAAATTGATTATGAGAGGAGAGAATGGACAGGGACGGGTGAAGGGGTGACTAAAGAGGCATGATATGGAAGCTCTCAATCTTTGCGTTTTAGCAGGTGGAAACATATATACAAATTTGTTCCATCCCTTTCTAATTTTAAACTAGTAAATCATATACAGTTAGTTGAATTTATTAGGCGCTTCAAATCGACACAATTGTAGCTCGTGGCTCGGAAACAATCCAAAACCCTGCATACCCACCTCGCATCCGCTATCCGAGCACGCTATCCAGTTTGTTACGACGTGTATTGTGTTGATCAATAATTCCATTCATTCATTGTTTGTTTATGACCAACACGACTATACATTACTTATATAATATTCAATGAATGTGTGAAGAAATATTACATTAACATGTTGAAGAGATACAATCGATTTTTCTGAAGGACCTCGGTCCTCTAGGGCCTCGGTGCGAACTTGAGAAGGTCGGCAAAGCGATTTTCTACGGTCTTTTCGAGTATTTATCTTGGCAAGATAGCAGCTTAAATGTAAATCCAAATACGTATACACAACTTAGATATTTCTTTTAAATGACGAGTTCACATTCTGTGAGAATAAAAGGACTTGTTTCTGTCCTATCAACTTCGAAAGGGTAATGTATTCTAAAAGCGTTTATCTACATTAAATTCCGACATCGGAATCTTGTAATAGTTACCAACGACTGGCCCTATTCCTTTGAAATCGCGAAGCATAGCATTTAAAGTCAGCCAATGAAATAGAAGTCATAATTGTATGTAATTTACGGCTGCCTCCGTCGATACGTAATGACTTTATAATAGTTTGAATATCACTGATGTTTACATAATTGAAGTAATGACTATATCAATATTGTAGCTAATAGTTACCGAAAGATTGGAATTACTGTAGATAATGTAAATTATTTCCTTTGTACAGCACTAATCGTCAACGATTACGCTAACATACAAACTTCTACCTCTCCGACTGCTCAGAGGTGGAGTTTCTCTCTTCTCCTTCCTCTCTTAGGGCATCGACATCCTCTCAGGGTCATGACGGTCATAATTATCCATCATCTTCACTCTGACTTATCAGTTTGGTATATGGAACAGTTTTATACATAAAGAATAGATGTAAAATCGATGTATTCTGTTCTCTTCAAGCATATGATGGACTAGAATGAATAAATAAGTAAAAACAATAACAGCTTCTAACCTCTCAATTTACCCTAGATCAATAGTCAAACGGTGCAAATGTAAATCTATCGAACAGGCCCGCTATCGGCACACATCTCACTCACCAAGCGCAGTTCATCGGATCCATACATCGTCTGTTAACGGACGTGTATTTGCATTTCTCATAGACCAGTTAATCCTATCCTGCCTTAGATCACACACGCATATTTGCACCTCAACAATAACGTCAACGGTTCCCTCGTTTACATGTGCGGAAACAAAGAGACGAGATTCACCTACTAACCTATTTCTCTGTAGTTATCTTAGTATAGCCACGAATTGACTGGCTGCCCGAGCTATTACGTATCTACTTAGTCTGCTGCGTTGCATTGCAGTTGCTATTGCCAAAATGTTTCAACGTGTTCAATTGTTTTATTATGATTCTTGTAAAATGTAGTGTGAAATCTATGTTTAATTTTAAAAATAGTGTTTTAATTACAGGCATGTTTTTATTTGTTAAAAGCGAATAAAAAAGCGATCACTTTTATATTGACGTTTTATATGTCAATATTTAATTGTAAAATGTTTTCTCATAACAAATTAAACAAAAAAAACCTTCACAAAGCAGCACAAACAACACGTCAGTCACTTCAAATAAGGTTACCCCAATGAAGATATGTGATAAACGTCAAATCGTTATCTGTTTGATGTATCAAAATCGTGGTCACAAGTTACGTAGTGGGAGCAGGCGTGTTCTCCACAGCTAACAGTTAATTACTCTTGTAGGACCGCCGTTCAACAGTATTGGCCCGTGTTATACCGACAATACGTGTATATGAATAGTTTTAGCGTATATACTCGTTTTTGTACGTGAATTATTGACGTGAAATTGCGTTGCGTTGCAGAATTTTGGATATTGTGGTTGTTTAGTATACCTACCAGGCTTGTTACTCAAATTTTTAGTTTCGTTTGAAACAACTAGGTTCTTACTGATTACAAAGTTAGAGATCAGCTGTTTCTAGTGGAGGTAACTGGAGATTCCCGTTCGCCGTTCAGAAAGTCCTCCTTAGCATAACCGAGAAAAAACAGCCTTGCGATAAATACCCAACAATCGAGATCCGTTGGATCAACAATGCGTTTTACCGAAAGTACGAGTATACGAATATTTGTAGCTTATATGCTCGTTTTTGTACGTGAATTATTGACGTGAAATTGCGTTGCGTTGCAGAATTTAGGATTTTATTTATGGATATTGTGGTTATTTTGTATTTAACTATGTTAACTATGTTAACTATGTTATTATAATTTATTAATCTTTAGTTAAATTTGAAACAACTAGATTCTTACTGATTTTAAAGTTAGAAATTAGCTGTTTCAAGTGTAACCGGGGATTCCCAAGCGGAAAGTCTTCTCCTTAGCATCATAATCAACCTATAATGTTCCCAGTGCTGGGACACAGGCCTCCTCTCGGTGAGAGGGAATGGGCTACAATGTACCACGCGGGCCCAGTGCGGGTTGGTAGATGTCACATGTCTTAGAATTTTTGGTTCTATGACATGTCGGTTTCCTCACGATGTTTTCCTTCACCGTTTTGGAACAGTGGTGGTGAAGTTATTTACACAAAGTAAAGCGCCTGCTTGGGTTCGAACCCATTGCACGACTTACAACTCGTAAGTCGGGGCCGTTCTACTGAGCCACCACTGCTCTCCTTAGCATAATCGGGGTAACACCATACAAAAAGTAGGGGAAAATTGAGTTCCACTGTACCCAAAACGTTAAAGTAAACTTGCTAGTTTGTACTCCTACGTACGACATAGGAACAAGATGGATAATCATATAGAGTGGATAATTGATTTTTAACAAGTCTATTTACTAAATTGAAACTTAAAAACCAATTAGGAACAATGTAGATGCTTCCTACATAGATCATGTACGTAGGTAACTGAGAATTTCCATTTAAAAAATGTACAGTTTGTTAATGTATGGTGAAAAACTTTGTAGTTATTAAATTGGAAATCGACCTCCTGAAAATACTGATGTCTACCCAAAATATATCCACATTACAGTTTACAGCATATCATTATTTATTTGCTACATAATTTGTCCGTAGTTC
The DNA here is from genome assembly GCA_914767755.1 of Agrochola circellaris. Lineage (NCBI taxonomy): Eukaryota > Metazoa > Arthropoda > Insecta > Lepidoptera > Noctuidae > Agrochola > Agrochola circellaris. The sequence goes on from OU611853.1 coordinate 9,331,586, forward strand.
CTTTAGGCATATTTTGTAGGAGATTGTCACTGTCGTGATGAGAATTAAGGAGAGGGAGAACATCTTTATTGTGTGGGATGAAAGTATCTGTCAGTCAACAAAACTCTTAAATTTTTTTGGTTGCCAATTCCAAGGGCTTGTAACCGACAGCACGATAGCGTCATGTTTTTTTGTCAGTGTGTTTAACATTAAATTGACTTCTGCAAAAAAAAACAATGAACCGACAAATTGAAATACATCAACCAATAATTACATCGCTATAGCAAACAAAACAATAAAAGGGCGATAGTCGGCTTATAACGATCGCATAACAGATGTTTAGCCCCGATCTCCCCGGGGCATGGGGCATCCTCCTACTCCTAATAAAACACTATTAGTTTCTGCTAATATCGGTCGCGATCCGACAACTTGTGGTTAAGGAATTAATGTTTAACGGAACATTTGTTAAGTCGAATGTTTTGGTCGTTAAATGGATTATTGAATTAAGGTTTTTTTTTTGAGAAGTTAATTAAAATTTAAACATTTTACTATTTTACTTATCTAAGTTAATTTTCACGGGTGAAGAATAAAAATGGTTATAGTCGGCTTATAACTACCGCATAACAGATGCTTAGCCCCGATCTCCCCGGGACATGGGGCATCCTCCTACTCCACGGTAAAACACTATTAGTTTTTGCTAAAATCGGTCGCGATCCGACAACTTGTGGTTACGGAATTAATGTTTAACGGAACATTTGTTTGATTAAATGTTTTTGTAGTTTAATGGGTTATTGAATGAGGGTTTTAAAAAAAATTATTAATGCGGTTGTACTATGCTATACATTGAAGTAGGTAATTAATATTCATGGGTGAAAATAAGAAAATTATCCGACAGTTTAAACAAGAAAAATCTGCGCGTGAAAGAAACTTAGTTTTCCTGTCCGGATTTAAAAGTATCTTTAAAAGTTTCCGGGGTAACTAGATACTAAAACATTTCCACCTGGTTTTGAAATAGTTGTGAGGTGTTCTACTAGGGAATGTTCAACCAAGTGTAGAACGTAGAAACGTGTGCTTTTTACTTTATCCATAACTAGTGACTGGTCCCTGCTTCGCACGGTTTTTACGACAAGACAAAACATCAAGATTTATATATTATATGTAAGTTAAATAATTATGAAGTATAGGTACACATTTGATAAATCTTCCGAAATAAATTCGAATAATGGTGAAAACTGGAAGAACAACGCAGACAGACGAAAAGCGACTTTAATTTGTAATATTACTAGCGGCTCGCTTCTGCTTCGCACGGTTTTTACAATTTGACAAAACATCGAGATTTCTTAGGTAAACGTAATTTTAGTATTAACGTATTATACACATAAACCTTCCGGAATAAATACTCTAAACGATGGTGAAAACCTCATCAAAATCTGTTGCGTGGTTTAAAAAAAACAACGCGAAAAGCGACTTTGTTTTATAATATGTAAAGATGTATGTCCATACAAAAGCAAATTCCATTAAAAATCCTCATAAGAATCCACGTATCTACGCACATTTGAAACGCATTGTTGTAACCATACATTGTGTATTTTTCCCACTATGAAAACGTTATCGGTAAATTCTGCTATCGTAAAAGATAAATGTTACAATCTCAGTTTCATATCGACACAAGATTTACGACAGACCTATTCATAATTACACATTCCATTCATTAAAACCGATACGACTTTATACGATGTTTCCGATACTTTTTGTAAGTAGGTTTAATTTTTTTATAACTGGCCACTATTTTACATTTTTTTTTTTTTTACTCAATTCACGAGTTTTTTGTAAAATGTCCCTGTAATTTTTTTTCTCTTGATCTGGTATCAAAATACAGGCATAAGTAATGTAATTATTTAAGTTAAGTGTTATTTTGTTAAACTTATTGTTTTATTTAATGTCATGTCAAAAATAGAAGTGTGTAGTTTATGTATTATAATAATTGAAATAATGATTAAAATTTTTATATTAATATAATGTAAATAATGGTAACTAAAAATGAATGTACCTACTTCAATGATTGCATGTAATAATAATTGTAACTTGATTTGCATACCGTTAAAACGGTGAGACATGTAGCACTATGCAATAATACGAACACCTTTTGTAAACATACCATGTTTCTGGCAAATAAATATTCTATTCTATTCTATTGTTTGAGAAATGTGCATTGTTTTATCATTTTACTGTAAAAAATCGCGCGTTTTTTTGTATCGTGATTACCTTATTATAAATACGAAAGTTACTCTGATCATTTATTTGTTACCTTCAGATTTGGATGAAATTTTGCACACAGATAGAGCATGACCTGGGTTAGGACATGGATACTTTTTATTCCGGCAGGAAGTTCTCGTGGGAGAATTTCGTGAAAAAAAAATTACCTACTGTTAAATCGTAGGTCACATAACATTTTTTAGGGCTTTATTAACCTACAACATGATCATAAATCAGTCCCGGTATTTCTTTTCTACCTAGGCACTTAAACACTTAGAAATCAAAATGGTAAGTACCTACTTAAATCTTAGAAATCTAAAAGGTAGATAAATCTCACTCTCTGTCTCTCTCTCTTTCTTCTATAAGGCTTCTAAATAAACAGGAGAGAGAAGCCAAATACTCCAAAACTAGTTCCATAACACAAGTGATAATAGTAGTTTGCACTTCGTAACTAAAATAAGCTATTAATTATGTATAATGGCCTTAACAGCGAGGATACGGATGTCGTCACCTTATGTGGAGCCAATAGTTTCCTTGTGGGGAGTCACAGGTGTCATATTGCCGGATACATTAATCAAAATGGCGGGCACTAGTTTGAATTATGTCGACCCGACCACCTACGAACATTTGGCGATTTATTGTGCAAATAACTAAAAAAAATTGTCGTTAGTGACACTTAAGGAAAACCGGGACATCGTCGACAATAACGTCTTTAAAGAAATCAATTTTTTTGACAAAAAATAAGTAGTCGTTTGTGTATTGAGTTGTGGTTTTTCTGCACTGTGTGTATTTAAAGTGTAATCGGGCGATATTTTAAAATGTTTTATAAAGGCTGAATATATTGCCCAAAATAATTACAGCAGCAGAATTTATGCTACGTACATTTAAAACAAATATCCTTAAATAAATATTTAAATGTTTTTGGTAGTGATCCTACTTAAGTACATGTACTTAATGCGCTGTAAAATAATGTTTCCTTTGCAGCCTTTCAGTAAATAAATTAGTGTTAAAATTGCATTTTAACGTGACTATTTATTTATTATTATTTATTTATTTTATACTTCAAGCACACAAATGTACAGAGGCGGACTCAATGCTAAAGGAATTTTCTACCAGTCCACCTTTGGGTGATGGAAAGACAAACAGTGGTAGGTGCAATATCGAGCTATTAAAACCGCCTTTAAGCATTAAGCCCAATGTTTTTAATTGCTTGTGTACTTATATCTACTCCACAGTATATTCGAAGCAAATGAAGAATGATAAACGTACTAATATGTATTGAAATCAAAGTGCCCCAGAATGCTTCTATAAACAGCCTTTACAGATAAAATAACAAACATATCGATCGACTCACTATGAATAAAATAGAAAAAATTCTAAATATGTAACAAACGGTCGCAGATTATACTTCGTTAGATAACCCCAACTTCGTCTACGACATCCACACTCAGGATAACTAAGTCTTTCAAAATTTAAACTTGATAAACAGCATTTCTCACTGAAGTCTCGGTATCATCGTAGCGGTTTTTCTTATCTCCTTAACCACAAAGGAACGGGAAACTTCCCCTTTGTATTTTGTAATCCTGACAACGATCAAAGTTGACTAAGTTGAAAACAAATTCAAAGTTGGAGGGGAAGTCGGGCGTGATGCGACTGGTCTTTTACAACACTTTGTCAAACTATCGTATTGCAAGCGCGCACGCATGATACTTTTGATGGGACCCATTGATGTTGGACTGGGTTGCTCAGAAGTATTCTTGTTCCTAAGTCGTTATTGAGGTTTTAAATAGAAAATGATCCAGTTTAGAATAGGATGAAAAATGTTTGCCATATATTTTCCTTGCTTCTAGTTTTTCCATGTGAATAGATTTTTTTATATAATTAATTGATATTTTTATCCAGTTTGTGTTTAATATATGTAACATAAATAAAATTTAAACCTTATGTAGTTACGTTTATGAGAACACTTGCAATTTATCGAGTCAACACCAAGATAAAATAAGGGATGTATCTACCATCAAAGAATAATAAGTAGGTACGGCTGGGATAAAATCACAATAAATGGTATCGAGCTTCACACCACCAAAAAAATTGGGGTGCATTAAATAACCCTCCATGTATGGCGATAATACGTGCACACTTTGTCTGACTAACCTTGCTCTTTAACAAGACATAAAACTACTCTATAATAGCGTTCAGACACGAGACAAGTAAACGTATCAAATTAAGACCACCGTTGTAACTATCGATAACAATCTAAACATCTGCCATCCCTAACACCAAAGAACATTATCTCAATCTTAAACACAGCATGCACTGCGTGACAAGCCACCATATAATTTAGCAGCTAGTGCGGCGCCAACCACAACGATGATCTACGCACTGACTAAGCTACATACAAGCCTGAGGAACTAACCCTACCTAATCTATGTTATGGAGACAACCCTAACTTGCCTCAAGTTTGCCGCGTATAAGCTTTGATGGAGCTGGGTTACGGTAGGGTGATTATTGAAACGAGAAGCTTTAGTAAGTTGAAATGAAGTGATTTTGGTCGAGTCTCTATGCTTAAGTAAGATAGTTTTTGCCTTAGTTTAGTGTTTAAATATTTTTAGTTTGCTCCGCTAAAATAAAATTTTCTGCGTATTGACTACGTTTTTTTTTTTTATGTAGTCATCATCCCTATACCAGACCAGACGGGTGTCGTGTCTGACGGGCAACTGCCCAACGATTGATGTCGGGGAAGTTATGGCGATCGCGCGGTAAACTCTGTTTGCGCGATGCAGGATCTTGTGTGACGTCTGGTCTTTGATGCGTAGTTCTCCTGTGGCGATGTAGATGCCACCACAAGAGTATAGATGTAAATGCAATTTAATTTAATTCATGGCACGTTTATATTATAAATAGGCAACCAATTCTGTTTGGTACGTTAAAACTACCAAACTAATTTCACGATATTAATTTCATCAGGGCAATATTTTCAGACACAATTTGTTAGTTTAAATAATGCAAAAGTTTGGCTGTTTCCATATTTCAGTTTTTATATTTGAATTTTCGGTTTAAATTAATTTACGTAAGTAGGTACATCAAAAGTTTGTAAATTCGGATTGATTTTAGCAGCTCCATTTATGGTGTGGGTGACCTATAGGTACATTTTTGACCTCGGTAAAGTAAGATAAGTTCACGCAAGCGAAACCACGGGTAAAGTAAAAATTACAAATCAGTATCCACAGTAAATTACACAAACTTTCTCTTAATAAAACAAGTTTCTAAATAATAATAATAAATCTGCGGTCGGATTGTTTACTTACAAACAATAAAAATAAAGCAAAGTCTTTGATCACAAGTTGCGATTAAACTTCGCTATAAATCTTCTTTAGTAAGAAGTATAGCTTTATAAGTCCTCATTGAAGGACGGTAATGGCCGACGAATTGGGTGTGGACCAACGATCAGGAGGTCGCCATTAGGAATCTGACCTCACTGAATCAATATGCAGACTATTCACGTAGATATCTATACAATTAACTCGGTGATTGGTTTCATCGAAATATGTATACGGAGTAAGATGGATGTAAAAAGAAAAAAAATAAAAAGAAAGAAAGAAAAATATTTTATTTGGAACACGCACAGGAAATACAAACAGTAAGTAATAATAAAAATAAATTATGAAATAAAAAACAAAAAAGGAGCATTTAAAAACACAATAATAACGACCTGTGCGATCTCAGCATAATGCGGCGATATTAAAAAAAAAAACCGCATCGCTGGTATTCTGATAGGGCCCACTATGATGCCACGGACACCCCTACGGACTAAGATAAATCCCATTATGGGACACACCAAAATAAATAAAGCAATAAAAATAATATGTGAAACTTTCTTGATGCTGAATCTTTCAAATTCCCATTAACCTGATCTATAGGGTAGTAACATAACATCACGCCTGTGTTTCCCGAAGAGGTCGGCAGAGGTGTACCTATAGTACCTACGCCCACATTTCGCCAGTTATGTTTAAGTCCCATGTAATAGGGGGCAGGCCTATTGCCACTAACCGGACACAAATCCAGAGTCCGGGCTGTTACTGAGAAATTTCAGATGGAAAAACCAATAACATTCTGACCAATCCGGGAAACGAACCCAGGGCCTCATGCTCGGCACAACAACAATACGTCCGTTAATATAAAGCTAACAAACGACGACAAAACAAACAAACGACGACATCATTTTTAAAGCTTTTAAACAGTTTACATTTATTAAACTTCAGAGTGTTTTATTTTCGAACAGTTTAGGAGGAGCCAAACAAAATTGGGGCAGTATCTCTTTTCAAAACAGACTTTAGCAAAATGGGAGATTCATAAAAATGGTTTAGGTTTATTTCAAAGTTTAAGGCAGAACATTAAGGCTCCTGCAGACCAGCGCGACGCGACTCGAACAATACAATTTCTTCAAAGAAAACTTCACGGTATAACAACAACCGGTGTCGCGTCGCGCTGTCGCGTCGGGCTAGTCTGCACGAAGCTTTATAAAAAAGATGTTTCAATTCGATCAATTAATTGTTAATTGTTATCCATCAACAGACAAAAACAATATCAATTACAGTTATCTTTTTTTTTCTTTGTTTTATCTTTTACATTAACGTCAAACAGATCAAAACGTTTCTGATAGGAACTAAACAAGATCGCGATTATTAAAATCGGTCCATTTTTTTTACAAATATAATAAAAAATTCTTAGAATCAGATCTCGGTAGCATCTTGAACTTTTGACTTCATTCGAGGCGAATAACCCTCAAACACAAACACAGATTGTTGGACCAGTTAACAGGAAAACTAATAAGTAAACTCTTTCGTCAGTTTGTTTTTAAAAGCTTTTATCCAAGTTTATGAGATAGTTGAAATTAATACGCGAGAATTTTACGGTCGCAACTGTTTAAAATTGTATTACTCTGCAAGTTTAAGGTACTTTGTCAGTTAACGAGTCGTAAAAATTATTGTTGTGTTGCAAGACGTGCAAGCTAGACTGACGTCAATGAAAACTTGAAGTATTTCAGTATGCACAGTACTTCATTACAATTTAAAGCGGCTCCGTGTGACATAAACTACGTAGTTGTATGTTCAGCATCTCTGGCGAGACAATGTAGCGTCACGTTGTGCAATCTTTTGTAAGCGACGTCACAGAATCAATGATGCATAATATTTAGCTAGAACAAGCCTTTCAGAAGTGATGTAAGTGTAAAACAAGCGGTGACCTTCTCAAATGTAAAGGAGGACGTTTACGAGGTTGTTACGTACCATCGAGAAGTTCATATCTAACCACCGTAAGGACTATTCTTGCTTGCAGCGCTCGGCGGCTATAGTACCGGGCCAGTTACAGATGTGGTCATCGTGTTCACGGGATTTTGTTTTGAAACTGGTTAGATATGAACTTATTTGACGGTACATACATGCCTACATGTTATGCATGTACTGTCGTATTTTATTGCGTTACTCACCGGACCTGCCAGGCGGTCACGTGTTTTCTTTTTGTCTTGTTTTTATTCATTCATGTCATTTGTTTCGTTTATCAGTTGTTTCTTAAGTGTTTGTAAGAAGGTTAAACTTTATGAGCTTTCTTTTTTGTGCACGTTTCAATCTAAGAAACATACACGCATAAACTTAAGAAGTAGGTATTACCTACTTCAATCCAAGTTGTAGGAATATAATATGTTTAAGGTTTCTCCAACTTAAAATGACAAACTAGACAATAAACTGCAAAATAATCGACATAATCTTGACATTGCAAAATAATCTCAGTAATTTTAAATACATAACCCTCTATTCTTTGACTAAAGAGTAAATGTTAAAATAGTGGTTATAGTCAGCATTGCATAATGGATACTCTAGCCTCATTAAAGATGGATGAGAAAGCTCTGCTCTTTCATAAATGACATTTTAACTCTCATAGAGATATCTAATGGGATAATAACACATTTAAATCATAATTACTGTGTATTAGAATTATCTTACACACAAAGTTGTGGATTTATTGCGAAGTAGAGACCTCCCGTGGCTTTTTATTGTATGGATTCGATGTTTACTTTGAACATATATGATTATTAACGATATTAACTTAGCTATTTATTAGCGAAGGATTGGAGATATACTTTGACAAAATATATTTAAATATGTTATTTTCTTCTTAATACATTAGTTATAATGCAACCCAAGATTTTCGCACTGAGCGTATCCAAAGTAGACGGCGTTGACGCCACGTAGACGCTACGCTACGCTAACGTCGCGTAAACTTGGCGTAGCAGTGCCTACGCTACTTAGTCGTGTCGTACAGCGCCTACGCGGCGTAGAAGCAGCGTAGCAGCGCTTACACTGCGTACACGTTTGACTAAACCTATACGCTGGACCACCACTAGATAGAAGGCACCTTTGAAGCTTTTAAATGAACATTATATTCAGACTAATATAAAAACGAGTTAAGTGATCTTGTTGCGATATTTAAACACTTTTCTAAGAATAATTTTCTTGTTTTTACACACAAATTATCTGTCTGTAAGCATCGATATTGTCTATGTCAACATTGTAATCATTCAAATGTTATATGTATACTATAATATGTTATATAGCACAAGCAGTGCTAGTGTAGAGACATACAGATTAAGATGACGAATTGCCCTGCGATTGTAATCCGCAGATTGCGTATTAATTTATAGCGATGAATGTGCTATCTCTAGTTATTATCTAGATAGATTGTGAGTAATATTGGATAATACATATTAACTGACAGTTCTAGGGCGATAAAGAGTCGAGTAGGTATGTGTTGACGAATTAACCGAGCCTATAGGGGTTTTTTGTAATTACAGTGTCATTCGACATTGCAACATTATTCTCTAGTCTCTGGGTTAGTAAAGCCACTAAGATGCCACTAGTAATAAAGATTTCTATGAGCGGTGGTTACCCCATAGACAAATAAAAGTTTTTGTTTGTTAATGTGGGTAATAAAATACTAAAATTGAACATATATATAATTGAATAATAGGTAAGCGGTCAACCAGCGCTCGGTGGACACTGTTGGCTTTAAAAATAGCTCCGTTTTCCGTGCTAACCCCATTAACATCCAACATAAACACAACTGTTGCAGTTTTTAACAGAAGAGTGAAAAAACATTATCTTTCCACCACCTTCGTCATAGTTGCATTTTTTTGTATTTATTATTTTATACTAAGTCCATTATAATTAAGTATAGGTATATATTTTAGTGATATTTATTTTAGAAGTATGTATGTAAGTATATTCCCATAATGTATGTTTATAGTTAAGTTAGTGAATAATTAAGTGTTTTTATTTTATGTATTTTATTTTCTCTTCTACTCTTACACACGTTGTCTACATCTCTTTAACTACTTTCCTATCGTTGGTATGCTGGAAGAGATTTCTTTAGAAATAAGCATCACCTTTGTACGTATTTTTCTGTTCCTTTCTTCTTGCCTGTTTATATGTGTGTACATAAACCGTTAAATGAATTTTGTATAAATTATTTAAGAAAACCATATTACAGTTAATTTACTTAGGTACCTACTTGTTACGCAAGTTAACCCTCGAAAATCTGTTAACTTTGAAAATAAGTAGCCCCGTAAAATACGTAGACAATGAATTCAGTCTAACTACACATTTTATCTAACCAAAATCATCAACACTAACTATGACAGTCTCAAAACAAAACTGTCAGACGCCATTAACTAACGAGAACATAAAAACCTTTCATTAGTGCAGACAGGAGATTATTTTGATCCACAAATAGGGCGGTATCTACACATGTCTCAAATAAGGCGGTATCTACACGTGTTGTGATGCGATGTGTCGGGACTAGAGATGTGGTTGAAACGTTAAAGTTGAAAAATATTACGTGTTAAATTAAAATAAAATAATACAACGAATAAGATTTTAACTTAAGTCTTCGTCTTGTTATTTTAACTTGTGCGTTAAATTAAATTTTAAGAGGTTTATCAGTACATGTTTAATTTTTAAACAGTTTACTGAAACATTATACATACTTACAGTTTAACATTCATACCATGAAACAAAACGTTATTTTAAAAGTTTAGTTACAAAATAAGTAAAAGCTATTTGTACGGCAATAAGAGTCACAATTCTATACATCATGTCGTTATTACTAAGAAGTTACAAGCTTGAAAGAATATCTTGATATTTATTATCAAAGATTAAACAAACAAAAAAGAGATATACTAAACGTTTAACCCGTTAATGTTCATCTCTAGTCGGGAGTGTCGGGTCTAGGGATGTCTCGGGAACACCGCGTGGCTCCACTAAAAATATCCCGAGTCAACGATAACCGACGGATCGGTCTTGGTCACGAAAGAGACGTATCAACACTATTCAACACCGGGTTAATCTTTGGTTATAAATAGAATGCCGTATCTGTGTTTACGACATGGAAGTGTTTTTTTTTTTTTGTGTATGATACAATGTTTCATTGATCGATGTAAATGGGATATTTTAATTTTTAATAGGATTAACAACTAAATTGATTTATTTAAATCTTTATGAACAAACTATCTACATCATCATCATTATCACCATTCTATGCCCTCGTACCAATTTATTTAGGGTGCAATATGTCTATATTTTTCTTTTTCTTGCATACTCTCTCTATTAATCGCCTAAACCTTTATAATATTTCTCTTCATCCAGTATTATTTAAGAGTAAAAAAACATAAATTAAGTTCAAGCAAGCTTCTTTACAAACTTCTTTAAAGTTAATCCTAAGTAATGTTATAAATTCAAAAGTGAGTTCGTTTGTTTCTTTGTTACGCTTTCACGCTAAAAAGGCTGAACGGATTTGGATGAAACTTGGCACTTGGGTAGACCTTGACCTGGGTTCGGACATATATTACTTTTATCCCGATATTCCTAAGGGATCAAGACTTATGTGGGTGAAACCGTGGGGTGTAACTAGTGATAACATAAACAGTATCTATATAATTATGATCAGACCAAAATGTCTTTTTCAAGTATAGGTCGCAAAAAGAGAAACTTAAAACACACGAGTCTATAACACTATTAATTAAATTGATAAATTGACGCTCAAACATCAATTATAATTGTTTCATAATAAATATGGTGTACATATTTGCAGATACGAATCGAAATATAAACTTTACGTAGCTGACATTTAATTATGATAAACACCGACAATTTGTAATATGTTTACCTAATATAAATAATTATGTCTGTATGCGTGAAACATGTTTTGCAGTTGCAGCGTAGCGGACATGTAAACAGATTTACTGTTATGAATTTTGTTGTTTAACACGATATTTTATTATTACGGTAAATGTATATTATTTAGAAAAAGGTTGATGTAAATTGCCGCTACGAAAGGATTTAGTTAATTTTATCTACCATGACATAGAGATCATAGAGGGTGTGATTATTGCAATATTATCTAATAATGAATTGCAATTATAACATTGAATTTGATGTTGTAGTTCTTGGTGTAAATTATATTGCCAAATTCATCAAAACAGCGAAATATTTGACATCTATTTGCGACGTTGCCCACTTTTAGAATAAACGCTCTTAACACATTATATTGGTATGTTTCAAATGTGTATCTGATTCTAAAACCTTTGCTGGTTTTGTTAAACTCACATGTAGGTATGCAAGACATTCTGAATTCATTTTAAAATATAACAAAAACTGAGATAACGAGAACGCAGGCTCATCCCAAGCAGTCATCATATATTAGTCTTTGTTTTTTGTTGGCATTTTACCCTCTCATGTCGTCATACAGTACGAATGAACGTTTTGTGTGGCCGGTGAAGTAGCCATAAAACACAGCAATTATCAAAAGTGCAGGCGAGCGCAACGAAAAAACAAATGAAAAAACTTTTAGGACATTGAGGGACACACAGGCATAATAATGTACTATAAAGTATCCAACTGTGCTTAATGTTTATGTACTCCAACCTTTATATGCGAATGTGAGAGTCATTAACGTTTTTATTCCTTGATTTATGTCCCTTGCCCACAGACGCAGCGCGTGCCAAGTATTTATTACGATGATTGAAACGCGGTTAAGTGTCTAAGTTTATCCCGCAAGAAATACAAGCTCGATAATAAACTTTCGTTTTCTGTATACACTCCGAAAATATCTCCGTTCTCATGAAAAATTTCGATGTAAATATTATACACTCAATTTGCTATGAATCGCTCGGCACATTCATTGTAAAAACATCTCATTCGTCGTGTGGCGGTGTTCCCACGTAGACAGTTTTCCTCGCCCGCGTCACGGTGACAGTTAATTAATAACAAGTTAGAATCTCCGCTCCGCAGACGGAATTCGTGGCGTAACACTCTCATTCCTAATGTAAAGTCCCTAAGTACTGTTGCAGACTTTTGATTGGGACTCCCGGGACACTCGCCGGAATTCGTCGACGAGGAACCTCGCCTATTTGTCGACTGTTTAACGAACGAAATAATTTACTTATGCCTTAATGATAGCCCGAGCGATCTGTCAGCGTGTTGAGTTATTGAGACATTTATTACGCTCGGTTGACATTTCAACGTGGCGGGAGAGAATGATATTAACGATGTATGTGCCATTGGACGCTTGTACCGTTTTCTAAACAATAAAACGTGGCCGTCGTCAGCTAATCGATCTCAACAGAGCGCATGAATTGACTGGAACTGACTCAGCGCTGTATAAAGTGGCGATAAATTTACTCGGAGTAACGAGTCTAGCCAGCGGCCCCGAAGTGACAAACGGGAGATTTGCCGGTGGTTTACTACACTAGCTTTAGAAGATTAGTTTCCACTAGTTCTCTCTGAGCTTACTGGAACTTGACTTGGAAACTCAGTTACGTATCGATGTCAGATATAAATAATTTATTTATTAACTTTGCGCGCTTCTGTCGAACTTGAACTGTGTTTTTAACAATGTTCGCTTACTTGTTCTGTAATTACCATAAAACTTTAACGGAGCTTGTTATAGTCGGTGCGTCTGTTAACTTACTGTTTCTTTTGTAACTTAACGTTTGCTTAAACATTCAAAATAGTCGTGTTAATTGAAAATCTTTTTCTATTGATCTTCCGAAAGCTTTTAAGCACCGTTTCACCTTTAAGTTGTTTGAAAACAAAACACAGTTTCGAAACAAGAGACGATCTTTGTCGTGTACATAGAAAGGGGTCTATTTATCATTATCTAAGTTGTGTAGGTAGTTACCTAGTTTGTTCGTCCAACAATACACTCTGTATCTACTTACGCAAATTAAGCGGTTACTGATTAATATCTAGTGAGATAATCTTGAAACAAGGCGGCACAAGTTTGATCAACGACTTAACTTTCTCAATGACACCTCATAAATTTCCGAACCGAGGGTACCTTGTGAATTAAAGTTAAAAGGCTTTATGGTCATGAATAAAACGTGTCGAGGGTACTATTAAGTTTTCCAGTTAACTTCTCATTATGCATGGGTTCGCGTGAATTTTATATGCAGCGCTCTTCATAATTTAATCCTTCAATATTTTCTAGTAGGTAGTCACTTGTCAGTTCGGAAACTCCGATAAAGAAGTACCTCATGTTCAGCTCTTGTTCATTTTGTCGGCAGATTTAGACACTAATTACACTATTAGAGCTCATGGCTAATATCAGCCGCACGGGTCGATCCATCAGGTTAAGCTACGCTTGCCGGACTTGGTCCGTGAGTGGATGACCATCTTTACATACCGAGACTCCTCCGTGCCTCGGAAAGCACGTTTAGCCCTTGGTTCCGACTGTCATTCGTGGATCTTTGACAGTCGTTACGGGTCGTCAGAAACGAGAAAGTCTGACCACCAGTGTTACCAAGGGGTATCGTATTACTCGGTTGTGGAGGTCAGATAGGCAGTCACTCCGTGTAAAATACTGGTAAACAGCTGCATCCGGTTAGAATGGAAGCCGAAAAGGCTAGGCAGATTGATTTAGACACTAATTAGTTAATTACAAAGCCGAAGCTAATTGGAAAACTTATAAAGCTAATCATTTCAGTACTTAACTATATCTTCTTTAACTTAATTATCTCTGTGAACCAAGTTAAGAGGTTTGGTACGAGAAGCTCAAACTGTGGAGATACTCATTTAACGGATAAAGCCAATTAGAGTAATTAAATGCGCATAAATTTTAAGTTTTACACAATTATCCTTTAATCAAAAGCCATGTAAGCAACGTAAGCTACGAGTACAAGGCTCAGTCATCTGCCAAGATAGTTAATTGACATACTTACATTGCGCAGGAAGAGTTCAAAAGGAACGATAATAATAATTTCTATACTAATAGGGATTTAGTAAAAGGTTAATAGTTTATGGTATTCCCATAACCTGTTTATTGACTTTAACGAGCTAAAGATGAAGAAAAACGTTTATCTGAAGATAAACTACTCAGACCATTTAAAAAAAAACTCAAGATAAACCCATTAGGATTTGAAGACTTCTTTAAATAGTGTTTCTTTACACACATAAGTACGCAATACACGTAGCGAGTGCACCAGCCAATATCAAATAGAAAGTTAAAGTATCAAACAATAAAATAGCAGACTTGCTTTATTGTTTGGCGCGTGAATGTACTCAGTAAGCGCTCTCAACTTTTCTAATACTCCGTTTGGAACGGAATCCAAAATCGAGACTTGACAATAAAGTTTTAACTTCGCATACATCAATCGCTGACTCCGCAGATTTGCCAGAACGCTTCGGATTACACAACAAACAAACAGAGAACAAATAGATCGAGGGACATTCCGACTATCTGTCGGACTCTGACGGGGCGAATCGATCAACTCGACCCTCGCAGATAATATTTAAACTGAAATGGTCGGATTTCTGCCCGTCAATTCAACTTGTAGTTGTGATAGGCGCGTAACGCCCGCTGACTTGCTTACCAAACTATTTGTGCGGTGAAGCCACTATCGGTATAACTACCAACGGAATGGGGAACGGAATATTAAAGGCACGAGGCTCAAGTTCATTAAACTGTCGTTGGAGACTGGTTTCATCTAGCATTGTTAGATAGATGCCTTCAATTGTCCCATAATTCGAAGATTGAAAAGGATTTAAAACACGTTTGACGAACTGGTAAAAAAAAACGAACTGAAAAGGTTTAATTTGAACCCGAGATATTTTTCAAACCACAATTATACGAATTTGAAGTCAGATAATTCCGCTGACAGCAAAAGTACTTGTTTTATATCCAACTACACCAAAAAACGGACCGATTTCAGCATTTGAGCGAGTTACAATAGATGTCGTGGGTGCCATTACGGTTTTCCCAGACATCGTGGATGCTCAGTAGGGAGGTGTACAAGTACTGCGAGTGAAATGGCCGTCGCGTGACTCGAACCGCCTGAACGATAACACTTCTTTAAACTACAAACGTGCCAGTACATTTACCAACACTTCAAGTATTTGGGGGAACGAAATAAAAGTGTTTCGTTCGTCGCTTATCTTCCAAAGTTCTTTGTCATTTGGAGAAGTGGATTGTTTTATTGCTTCGAGCGGGTCGCCAACCCGACACGGTTTGTGGTGTAAAACGTTGTTGGTCTCGTACAGAATGATCTATGTCGGCCGTATTTCATTTTCAACATGCATGGGTTACTAAATTAATATTTGTTGGGTATTCTGCGTGCGAACTAGACGGTGGCTGTACTCGTAGTGTCGCCAAACATGCCGCTGTAAATGGATATCAGTAAACAGGCTTTGTAACAGTTGCATTCATTTCCTGGCATATCTTATTTTTAACTGATACTAAGCTGTATAGCTTTGGTGTTTGATTAAATAAACATAACAATACTGTGTTGTTCAAGTTCAAGTCATAACAAAAATACATTTGTGTCGAAATATTTGCAAATATATAATATGTTTTTTTTGTTTTGTGTGGCTTCTATTCAAACAGTACCTATCCACACGTTTAGTTTTTGGATAAGTTCGGATCTTTTCTTATTCCGGAACGAAAGACACCATGAGGTATTTGCACATTTATCACTATAGGAAAACGAAGAACCTTCATGCAGTACAGAATATATAGGGTCATATTAAATTAGCTAGCGAAACGCCGCAGACGTGATGGGTAACATAAATATATTTTCCAAGGTGCTATATTATTAAGTAATCGTTTTACGAAGCCGTCATCTAAAATTTTAAAAGTGTTGAAGTTTTGAAGATAATTTTAATGTAGGTTTACTTCAAAAAGATTTTATCTAAATCACGTTAACTTTAAGCAAAATGGAAGCAAATGAAGTGAGAAAATTTGGGAACTTTTGACTTGAGATAAGATTACAAGAAAATGTTAAACATTTTGACAATATTTTAAATTCGCAGCTGGCGTTTTGTATTTCTCACGAGCAAACAGAATTATTTTAGAACAAAGGTGACGTTTTTGCATTTCTTCAGCTCTGTTGGGTTTGAGAAAATCATTTGGATATAAAACGTGCTTTAAGTATATGTTGAATCAAAATTCGTCTATAAAAGAGCAGCGCTGCAGCATTTTTTATGTTAAATGTCCTTTAAAGCATTTTCAAGTATGTATTTAATATTGAGATATCAAGATATGAAAAACTTACGCCTATGAACTTACCTACGCTTCTGACCCAAAGAGGATCAATGCAAGGCTGTCGTTAGGCTGCCTGTCCATTGACGCGGAGTGAGGCAGCGGAGCGGAGCGAGGGAGTAATGCGGAGCGGAGTTGCGGACTGTGTCTGTTCATTGATGCGGAGCGAGGTAGTGCGGAGTGAAGTTGCGGACTGTGCGGAGCTAGGCCGAGTTCACGCGACGAGTAATTTGAACGGGCTGCAATATCCCGCGGCCGATTATTGCCGCTTTCTCGCACCGCTTCCCGGTTTCGTATGAATTTTTAAACAAGTTCGCAAATCCCTATCCACTGAAGCGGAGCGGAGAGTTCATGCAATTCCATTGGTCAATATTGGCACAGCTCCGCTCCTCTCCTCTACGCTCCAGTGGACAGTCAGCCTTAAGATTGAAAGAATTTCCACGACATAGCGGCAAGTTAACAAGCTCCTATAAAAAGGTAAGTGGTGTCTAGTCCACACCTTTATATTCAAGAAGCCAGTACCTACATATAGGCTTACGCGAAAAAATAGGAAGCTCCACACTTCGCGTGCGCTTATTTCTTTTACTGCTTTCTATGTCAAAGTAACAACCACGTAAACAGCGATTACCTTCTCTCTAATATTAAAATTGTGGTTCATGCAGTGTTCGGTTACATAAAAATATATAATTACACTTGTACGTTGTAATGTCAGGTACTCGTATTAACATAAAGAGACGGTAACAGCATTCAATAGTGGTCAGTGAGAATAAATAACAAGATTCGCGCCGCGAAATACAGGGTTGTCGCGTGTACTAAACGCAGAGTTGTGGCATTCGCGGTCGTAAAACGTGCGAGTAGGACGGTGACTATTTAATACGCGATTTCTATGAACTCTATGCCGAGTCTTTGTTGCGCCACTTTTTCTTCCCAGCTAACGCACTAGGAAGTGGTGAAGGGTGGGCGTTTTGGGGGACTGTCTTATGTAATTTTGACGTTCGATAAGTGCTGATTCTCAGCCTAGTTTGAGTAAATGACTGTTGAATTTTGAAGTGTCATCGCACCTCAATGTTTGTACAAACTAGCATAAGGAGACGGGAACAACACTCAATAGTGGTCAGTGAATATAAATAACAAGATTCGCGCCGCGAAATTGCCGCGTGTTCGGTAATCGCCATGTCTTGTGGCAGTCGTGGTTATGAAACGTGCGAGTAGGACGGTGAATGTTAGTGCAGAATTTCAAAAGTCTCTTTTCCGAGTCTCATGTCATCTCGCTCCCGCATTTGTCGACCGCGGCTGCTACGAACATAGATGTATAAAGTTCGCGTCACGTGAAAAGTGCGCTCACGTGAACTTATGCAGTAAGCGTCTAGCGTTCTTTTTACGTGACGCGCACTATAAAATAGTTTGACTCTTCGCATCCCCGGTGAAATTATTGTTATATCCCCAGTTCACATTAAAGTAAACAATTACATTGTGTCTATTGTAGTGCTAGCTACATATTAGCATAAAGAGACGGGAACAGCACTCAATAGTGGCCAGTGAACATAAATAACAAGATTCGCGCCGCGAAATACAGGGTTGGTAAGTGATTTACATTCTGCATCCACGGTAAAAATATTATCATTACTTCAACTTGCATTCAAATAAGTACATGTGTGTATTTTTATGTCAACTTTTAGCTTATATAGAGAAGGGAAGAACACTTATTAATAGTCAGTTAACTCATTATGATATGTTTCCAACCGCGAATGTGCAGGGCTGTGATTTTACTTTGACATTTAGAATCCTCGGGTATTCATTATTTTCAGAATAATCTGTAGAAAATCGAATAACGCCGCTCTATGTATCTTCTAAATAAAAATTTAATGAACACTCGTAATTACAAACATACATAGACTGCTAAAATCATAACCCTTTCTTTTGGCTTTGCCGTAGTCGGGTAAAAAAAAACAAACAAATTCAGGAAAATTTAACGTCCTTTTTATGTGATTTAAATTTTCCCTCCTTATGATATGGTGTAGCTTCCTCATTCCTGTGTAAATATTTAACTGTAGGTACCGTAGATGGATAAAATGTAGTAAAATCTTTCCGAATCGTAAATATTAATAGAACACTGGGACCAGGGTCTATTTCGCGTTTGCAATTTGAAGGCACTATACCTTTTATTCCCGACGTTCCGGCCAAATCGGAATAAAAGGTAAATGTGAAGCAGACCGGAGCCTTTGTGTTCTATAAAACGTAGTAGCCGACTTTTATTTGTTCTGCAGTAGGTGTCAAGCTAGGAAATACTGCAAACAACAACATCATTATATTTTTAGCCACATGATAAACCTTAACTAAAGGAATGCCTAGTCTTTTCCAAATGATGTCGGGATCGGCTTCCAGTCTAACCGGATGCAGCTGAATGTATATAAAATACTTTTGCATGGCCTGCCTATTTGACCTCAACAACCCAGTTACTGGGGAACACTACACAGTGGTTGGTGGGTGGTGCTGATCCACGCGGACCATCCAGCTTAACTCATGTTTGTGAACAGGCGCCGTCAGTTGAGACTGGTCATCTCTTATCTGCCAGGGCTTATTTTTAATCTTATATTTTGAATTGTTTATTTTTTTTTTCCATTGTTCTGACATACAGCAACAAGAATAATATACCCAGGATTTTGTAATATCTGGATTTAAAAGAAGTTTCTTGAACGTTCTGCTCCATAGAGATCTACGTTTTGGAATGGGCAACTAGCTTCAACTTTCTGACTAACTGACCGACTCTTGGACAATTCAAAAGCAGGCACTTTTGAATTGTCCAAGAGTCGGTCATAAATTAGTTTAAATTGGTTTAAATAAAATAAAAGGTTTGAGTTTGACACGATAACCATTGGTAAGACTGGTTGTCAGACTTTTGGGGTTCTGACTACCCGTAACGACTGTCAAATATCAACGAATGACAGCCGGGACCAACGGCTTAACGTGCCTCCCGAGGCACGGGTCTCGATATGTAATAGATGGTTACGCTTGGCGCGGTCGGTTCGTGGATGGGTCCACAAATCGACCGCGGCATGCGTAGTTAAAGTCGACCCGTGCGACTGTTATTATTTAGCCCTGAGCCCTCAACTAAATGAATAGAAATAACTTGATCAAATAGTAACTTGTTAACTCGAGTTCTCGGTCGACTGGTTAGAATATAATGAAGATTTATTAATAATTTAATTATGAAATGTTCGCCAACCCTATTCCTTATTGCCTTTTGTTTCGGACACGTGCGCGCTTTGTCTATTTTCTAAACTTGGAGTGTTGTACTTAGTAAGATATTGTAAGATATGTCTTTAGATAATATTCTATTTCTTACTGGTCCATAAATGTTGTTAGCGATATTGTTTCTTGGCTTTAATAAAATAATGTCGGATAAAACATAGTCCTAAAACTTTTGTCGAATACAAATCTACATATAGGTATAATAAAGGAAATGGATAGGAAATAAAATTGTTTATTCTGTAAATAGGATATCGAAATCACTTGTACACGTCATATAAAAAACTATTAAAAATAAGCTAGATGAGGTCGGTGTTTCCTATCTGACTACCCTGAGAAGAAAGGCCGAAACAAACTCAGAGGTCGATATTCAATAGGTATAGGTACTGTTTTTAGTCCAAAAAACAAGAGCATAAAGTTTTCGTAAATCCTTCATGATATTAATGAGTTAGATAACAACATAAACAAGAATAATTTGAGTCGCATTCAATTAACCAATATAAAGTTACGTCTTATCTGTTTAATTAATCATTAAGCAGACAAACGCAGCATGCAAATTAATTATAATTATTGTATAATATAATTACAATACTTATGAATATTACATTTACAAATACGAATAAATTTCCAAGTCAATAAAGGGAAATGATTAGTCAAATGTTTCCTTGTACATCGCGGGAATATTTGCAGTGGAATATAAAGTTGTAGGCACACAGAGATAGTCGGAAAGTCGGAAGACAGCTGGAAGTGGCTGATTATTACGTGCTAACAAACACGGCGAGCCGCGAAATAAACAACGTTGCACGGTTGGAAGGAGATGTAGAAATGCACGCTAGAACTAGGTGGGTAAAGGACCTACACGGCTGATAATTTTTCTTCTAGTTTCAGGGAAAGTTCGGCTTTGCAGCGTTGTTTCTGTCAATCATATTGTGTGTTCAGTTTCGCTCATATAGCTACCGCCTCTTTTCATACTTCGGTTCATGGTTCGCGGTGCGAACCGAAGTATGCAAACACGCGGTAGCTACATGAGCGAAGCTAAACGAACTTAGCTTCGTTCTCAGTGTGGCCTGCGCTTCAGTCTCGTTTAGTGTTACCATCTATGTAAGGGAGGATATACAAAATGCCTGGTTTTTTAGAAAAATGCCTGGCTATTGTAAAAGATAGAACACGTTTTTCAACTACTTTGGATAAATAATTTATCCCAAGTATATATGAAACCCTTCATTGTGCGTGGTCTGACATGCAATTGGCCGGTTTTTTTTAAGTTTGTTTGGATTAGTAATAATGCTTTTACCGACTCTATTGTCAGGCGATTCCTTTCTTTACTCAACTGTGCATGGAAATTAAAAAATGCGTCTCTCAGCTTAGCGCCGGCCGCACGCCTCACTTAATCGTAAAATGCCTGTCAAATGGTAACCCCAGGGTCGGGTACTTACTAAACTAACCTCACTGTTATTTTAAGCTTTAACTAAAGTTACGACTTGGTGTAAAAAAGGCAAAATTGGTGGGGCTTCTTTAAGTTGCTAAGAAGGCACCTACACACAACAAAGCAAGCAAATATATTTCTACTCTTAACTTTTAAGTTACGAGTTTCTGTATACACAAGCTGAGGAAAAATCTTATTTAATAAATCAATAAATGAACACAGGAAAATAAATATTAAGAAGAAATATTTAGCCCGCAAACACTCGACATGACACGATATGACCACTTGTAATGCATTAGAATTCTAAATACACGTCATATAGGTAATGAAAACAATAAAACAATAACTTTTATGGTACCTACCTATATTTTATTAAGTAGACACTACAATAAGTAGTTAGTTTTCCACTATCATGAGTATCATGAGTTCATGACTGACCCAGTTCCGAAAATAAAATATACCTAGAGAATTTTATTTCAATTTCTAAATTGAAAATATCATCAATCCATACATTTAGGTCCGTCGAAGTTTTTATTACCGAGCAAACTGTATTAAAAATACAATTAAAAAAATAATTAAGTCGATGCAAATATTATGAGTCATTAGATTAAATCAACCTGAGTAATTAATTAAATCCAATGTTAATAATTAAATCTGTTTTAGGAGTACATCATAGGTATCTAATGTAATAAGTAGGCAATGATATCCATTACCAACAAATAGCAATATGCTTATGCTTAATTGAGGCCATTATAACACCTACCCATTATTACCTACAATAATCATGCTTATATTTACGTAGTAAGTTTCTAATTAATAATCAAATAATTATACCGAGGTTGCCGAAATAATACGTAGGTACAATTTTAGTCCACTGACAGAATTAGGGGAAATGAAACGTTTAAAATAAGGGTAACACCGTTTGCTCGGATCCGTTCGTCGCTTGTCACCCCTAAATATATAAAGTAAAGCTTAAGCACCGAACCTTCCTTAATAAACGACCCAAAAACCTCATGGAAATCCGATTTCAGGTTTAAGATACTGACGGACCCTTCCGTTCTTAATGAAAAACGTACCTCAGCACTTTAAAAATATAGGATTTTGTGACTCAAGTAACGTAAATAAAGACTCGGGAAGTATTTATTAGAAGTTAAGTAACGTAAACGCAAACTTTAACAGTTATATTTTATTAGGTTGAGCAGAACAACAACATTATACAAAGTTATCTGCGTCGTCGAGTTCTAGACAAAGCAAACAGATGCCACGACTCTATAACATTAGTTGTCATGATAACCGCAACATTGTATTGTAAGACGTTACGTAGCCTGGTATTCATCACCTTAACAAGTATCTTAATATAACTGTATACTTTCCCACTTGATGCCTTCATTACTGATTAAAAATTAACTTTGATCACAGTTAATATCAATCAGCGAGGGTAACTTCCATTAAATTAAACATGAGTATGTAAGCAAATTTTAAAAGAATTTAATTACTTTTTTAAATACGGGAGCGGATACGGCGGAGATATCAAGGTAAAGCAAAATTATTAACACTTTTACGAGCCATCTTTGGTATTACAGAATTCTTTTAAAGTCAATCTTTAAAAGATACTGCATGGATATGGTAAAACCAGTTGGCGAAAGAGATCCGTTTCATTAATACATTTAAATGTTCTTCAAGTTTCTTAAAATATCATTCAGTGTTAATCCTTCCAATGAAAGAAACACGAGCCATGATTATTTGCTCGCTTCATATAAATGAAAGCCCAAAGGAGATGCGGGAGATCTCAGATAAATGAATTTAAAAATAACACTTTTCAACATTACTGAGTTGAAATTGTGGAAAATACGCCCTAGAAAGACTCCACTATGAATATTAATTACTTAAGCGATCGCTTTAGTCTTCATTTAATAAGAATTTCAAGCCAGAAAGTGTTAAATTAAAAAGTTATTCTGAACCCTAATTATGGTTGTCTCTCAAACATTTTAACAATTTTCAGTTTGCACTGAACAGATCTATTCAAATCCATTTATTTTGCTCTAATGTTTTTGAATAATGACTGATTCCATAAAACTATTTTGAATAAAAAATTTGCGAGAATTGGAACTGCCAGATGAACTGATCCGAGTAAATTGGATCGTTCAGTTATTTTCTCAATGCACCAATTTTATGTTCGGCTTAAATCTTGTTTGTCGTTTATGTAAGAAGCCATGTCGGTCTAAATTCATTTGGTACGTACCTAGGTACCAGGTTGACCTGATTATGCAGCCGCATTGCAGTGGATCTCACTGGATTTGGACAACCTCTTATAATATCAGTGTTGTACATAAACCGCCGACTGTACCGATTGTACATTTTTAATTCCAAGTTTATCGCTTCCCGCAGTTTCATTTTGTTCTGTATTAAACGCGAGTACGGTTGAAACATTACTTTTAGTATTGTTCGTAATAAACAGAAATTCTTCGTCTGGCTGAAATGAATTAAAATGATTACTTTAGGGCAGTGGGCATCGCTTTAGCGTCTACATGGAAATAATTACGTACACTTTGGATAAACATTTTGTGTAATCTCATCACGTAGGTACGCAGTGTCATGTCGATCTTCATACAGAATGGTTCTAAATAATTGTAGTAATCAGCGTTGCGACAGACCCCTATACGTCAAAGGATAAAGGAGATTTAGTGCTCCCGAGCAGATTAAAGGACCCATTCCATGGAAATCTTTATTAGTTCTAATTCATTTGAATAGCAAATAATGACATTATCTGTAGACAGTAGGTCGTTTAGTTAGAGTTCACTAAATCTGAATGGGTATTAAGATTTGTGATCTACGCAATCTATATTGGATAGGCTTATTAGCCCGACCTTGCGTAATCGAATTTTGAATTTCTTATGAATACAAGTTTAGAGAGCTTCTTAAAAGTTCTTTGATATTCTTTAATTTGTTACATCACCCAAGACTCCAAATCTGACCTATTCAACAACAGGACACTAGAATAACTTCTAAAAGCCAAAAGATTTTAACAACAATGAAATTGCCGTTTCTGTAACAGCAACGACGCGCGAACAAAGAACTAAAAAGTTTGCTCGCTCGTACACTGTGCCAAGCCGAAATGTTTCTCCATTAATATGTTCAGTGTGGATTTTAACATTATTATGTGGAATTCTACAACGTCAAGCTAAATTAATTACACTCTTTGCTAACTTCCGTCTTCAAGATAATTTTGTTTCTCCTTGCATCTTAAAAGACGGTTTATTAGCTTTCACAATATCATCTTTTTTAACATCTGGTTCTTGTTTATTATTAATAACTTCGCACAAGATATTACCTTTTTATGTAGCCAATGAATCTTAGTATTTATAAATAATCTTATCTACGTTATATATACTAGATTTTTTATTTATAAACTTCTGGTATTACTAGTAGTAGTTGTATTACTCTTCTGCTATCGGTTTGTTTCTAACAAAATACCGATGACAGGTAAGATTTATATGCGGAAATAAGTATTTATATTAGCTCTGATCTCTTCCACGAATCGACCTCCGGCTATTCCCGAGGGTTTTATAAAATGCTACTCAAAAGAACTAATCAGTTCATCAATGGCCCTGTCAATACCATTCCTCTACTATAATCGATAGTTGTGGAGTATATAGCTACAAATGTAATTTTTCATAGCGGTTTGAATAACCTTAAATATTTAAACCTGGAAAAATATTAGGGATTTGTGGAAAGAGCTCTACAATTCCGCGTATCGGGTAAACCACAAATATTTATGCGAGCAATACGAGGGTTGAATGCACATGCAATAACAGAATAAATATTGACGAAAGTCCACGTTTCGACACAGTAACTACACAAATATAGATAGGTACAGTTTTACCTAAATTGCCCCATTCACGTTGTATGAATGAATTTACATAGTAATACATTAATTGACCGCAGCTATGTTTTAATTAATGACAGCCATTAATATTCATCATTTATTCCTTAATTTGGTAAATTACGTCAACTTGGGATTCAATTGATTTGTTTGGTTAATGAATTTTGTAATATCTTTGCCGCATTTGGGTTGATTCTAGCTAAAAATCATACTCCTCTTGCTAAGCTTTTTAGCAAAAAAGTGATCTGCGGTCCCTGATCCATTTTTCAAGTGTGGCTATTAAAGAATTATTGGATAATTCTTTAATCGCTACACTTGAAGCGATGAAACCATATTTTTTTATACGCGCCTATAAAGACTTTCTACTTCTAACCTAACCTTTTATTGCGAGTAAAAATATTTAACCTAATCTAACTAGTTCGGTTCCCGGTACATAGTACTTGAGTTTTGAAATGCTTATTAGGATATAGGATGTTACCCGGATAGTTATTTTACTATGAGTGTGAGTATTATTTTTGTACACTCTGGTTAATTCGCTGTGCAGTCAGTATCTATGATATGATTGTCGTATTTTTGTACCTGATGTGTTGATGTATATTTTCAAATTATCTGCCTGTACTAGTTTTGTTAAACAATTAGTTTATTTGTAGTGAAATCATTTATTTGATGTAAAAAAGTATATAAATCATAGGTAATCATTTATTTGATGTGCAATTAATAATATCCCTGATTTTAATAGCAGTCAGAGGTTTTTTACCTACGAAACCGCGTAAATTTTCAATTCAAAGCATTACATTTTTTTTTACATATAATTTGTCGATGATTGCGGCAAGCTTACTACAAAGCCTGTTTTCCATTACAGTAACGTATAGTTATCGAGAAAAATACTCATCCCAATTTGTCTCATAAAATATATGACGCGAGCAATATTATCTTAGACCTGACTTAAAAAACCTCGAGTGTTGGAGGATCGTAAAAAAAGGACAAAGGATACATTGAAATTTTATGGCTAAACCCATGTTTAAACTATGACCCTCGGTTAAATGGCTATAAACGTGAAGGTACTGGCCATTTTTCAAACAAAATATATTATTCAGCAACATTGTAGAAGCTCTTCATATTAAAAGTTTGTTACCGTGTCTACTCATGTGGTCAGACTAATCTCTGAAACTATTAGGTGTTTTCTAGGAAAGTTTCACATACAGATTTCAAACAAAGTTTTCAGTGGGAGCTACATTTATTTTATCGCGAGAAAAACACAATGCTATTTCAAAAGATAGTAGCAGCAGTGATATTTTGTAAAACTAAGTTTTGCCAATCGACAGTGAGATTCAGAAAAGAGGTAAGTTTAAAGAATAATGTGGCTTAACTTTAAACGAAACATTTCATAAAGCTATTATTTTTTAATCAAACTAATTATGTTAATATTACAGTACGAGTACAACACCTACGTGAGCATCAAAATTTTAACATAAATTATATTATAAACGACGAAAAAAATTGTTGTTTTTGCATTAGGAGGAAGTAATTTCTGTTACCAAGGCTATGTCCTTGTTTACGATATCTAATTAGTTCTCAACTCTTAATGAACTGCTAAATAAGCACATCAATATTTACTAACATTAAAACTCTATTATTCATAAACAATATTTATTTTGTAAATATTTAAATACAGTCCAGACATAAAAATACAAAGAAAAGTTTTGTTTTTATGTGTTTTTATGTATTTTTATGTCCGGACTGTATTTAAAAATTTACGAGAAGGATTTGCTTTGTTAGGTAATGAGAATTACTTAGGTTGTTGTCTATTGTCTTTAAGTACTTACCTACTTAAAGTTTCAAAATTAACTAAGCCAACGTACCTAGCTCAGTTTTCTGAAAGACTATTTAATTTACAATAATACTAGCGAAAACCTTAATATCGTATTACCCAGTGTGGTTGTGGAGTTAAGATAGGCAGTCGCTCCATGTAAAATACTGGTATTCAGCTGCAGCCGGTTAGACTGGAAGCCGACCCCAATAGTTGGGAAAAGGCTAAGCAAATTGACTAGCGAAAACCTTGCGAAGCAGGGGTTTTCGCTAATAATTTGCGACTTGAAAAAATCATTAAGATTTCTTTATTTTATGTAAGTTTAATATTCTGCCGTCATTCGGTAAAAAGCCGTTACTTGAAAGTTGATTTTGAGTATATACAGTTTTGTCCGAAGTGAAGTTTCAAAGCAAGAAGAAGATATTTTCTTTCGAGAGTCTTAACTTTAACAGTATGTAATGCGGCTACGAATTAAATACAGCTCTATCCCCTAGACAGAAAGATAGAGAGTATATTGAACTCGTTTTTTAAATAAAAATGTTAGTTACAGCCTTTCACCGTATGACGGCAATATTAATGTTTGTACACATAAACCTTCTCGAATAAATTCTCGAAATGATTTTGAAAACCGCATCCAAATCTGTTGCGTAGTTTAGAAGAACAACGCAGTCACACAGACAGACACAAAAAGTGTCTTTATTTTATAATATGTAGGAATAGAAGATATTTAGAAGTTATAGATAAGGATGCCTGCTTACTGAGCTTAAAAGGGAAAATATTTCATTCTGGCTCTTGATACATAATTCTAACTAAAATTATAAATGAGAAAGTGAATTTGTTTGTTACGCTTTCACGCTGAAACGGCTGAACGGCTGAACAGATTTGTATGAAATTTGGCACATAGGTAGACCATTACTTGTGTAAGGACATAGGATACTATTTATCCCGGTAGTATGTTCTTGTGGGATATTTTCCGACAGCAAAAAAAGCTAGTATCAAATATTGTAAAAGTAGAAGATCCACAAGCTGATGCTAGAATGTAATGAAAGCCCGGTACTTAAAGCTCGATTAGTGCGATTGATTGGTAAAAGCACTTTGCAATTACAAGTGAATGAAGCAACTGCAAACGTGCAAATACAATCAACGATCAATGTTATTAGATTCTAATTTTAACTTGTTTTAATCAAGCTCTCTGTTATGTAGGCACCTACTTATTTATCTATACTATATATAAGTAGATTATAGATAAATAAGTAGATGAAGAAAAAGTAAAAGTAAGTAGATAAAGAAGTAATAAGTAGGTGTATAGATAAATAATCATCATCATCATTTCACCCGAAAGAGCAGCGGACACTGCTGGACTTAGGCCTCCCCAAGCACCGCCACTTCCACCGATTCTGTGCTTCCCGCATCCTGCGGTTTCCTGTGGCCTTCACAAGGTCATCGGTCCATCTTGTAGGAGGCCTTCCAACGCTACGCGGTCGCCACTCCAGCACCTTTCGGCCCCATCGGCCATCTGTTGTGCGAGCAATGTGCCCTGCCCATTGCCATTTAAGTTTGGCAATTCTTCGGGCTATATCGGTTACCTTGGTTCTCCTGCGGATCTCTTATAATGTTATATAGAAAGAAGAAGAATAAGATAAGAAGAAGAGAAGAAGAAGATACTATTATAAAGAGGTAAAATTTAAGGGTTTGTTTGTAGAGGGTAATCTTTGGAGCTACTGATGTGAATCCGATTTTTTTTTCTCAATTTTCCCATTAGTGCTACAGTATTGCAAAGTGTCATAGGAAATATTGTATGTTAAAACAAGAAATTTCACGCGGACGGAGTCGCGGGCAGAAGCTCGTGATAAATAAATAAGTAGGGTAGACAAGCGACTTCATTTTAAGTAAGTATTACAGCCAATCTGCCTAGTCTTTTCTCAACTATATTGGGGACGGCTTCCAGTCTAACTGGATGCAGCTAAATATCAGTATTTTACATGGACCGACTGCCTATCTGACCTCCACAACCCAGCAACTGGGTAATACGATACCCCTCGGTAAGACTGGTTGTCAGACTTTCGGGCTTCTGACGACCCGTATCGACTGTCAAAGATCCACGAATGGGAACTTGCTTTCCGAGGCACGGAGGAGTCGCGGTATATAAAGATGGTCATCCATCCACAGATCAATCCCGGCAAGCGTAGCTTAACCTGATGGATCGATTGGTGCGGCTGTTATTACTTAGTCACGAGCTCCTCCTATAGGACTACTGCGTCCGTCCAATATATGAGCTTGCACGGTTATTACCAATCGGTTGCGTTATTTGATATTCCACTTCGTTTTTAATCATCACAAAGGGGTAAATAAAAACAAAGGCCATTTGTTATATTGATACAAACATCAACTAACGCCTGTTTTTGAGATAGAAGTTACAAAATGCCACGTCATGGGATCCCTAGTAACCAACTTTTCTTAGTCCGTGTTCTTATCAGAAAATGATGTTTTGATGATATTATGCTGCATTATCAAAAGAACCAATGACTTTGGCATTAGATCCGTCTCAGTACATTTGTGTGCTTGAATAGGTATTAAAGAAAAAATAAACCATGAAGTTCTCTATCAAAACAAAACCTAGGACAGACTACCTTTTTGTTAGAAATTCTCAATCATAAATACATATAAAACATACTTATACTCGCGCCTTGTTCTCACAACGCCATCAGCACGCTTAGCATAACCACAATAGAAACGGGTTTTGTCGACGGAAGAATAGACAAACTGACAGTTAAACAATCACAATCCGTCATTTTGTCTATTCTTCCATCGACAATACTCGTTTCTACAGTGTTCATGCTACGCGTGCAGCACGCTTAGCATGACCACAATAGAAACGGGTTTTGTCGAAGGAAGAATAGACAAAATCACAATCTGTGATTTTGTCTATTCTTCCGTCAACAAAACCCATAGAAAACCCGTTTCTACGATCCTTAAATATTCCTTTTGTTTCGTTTACGTTCATACGTCTGCTGATAACTCGGAATCGCAATGCCGTCATTAAATCCATTGCACTAAAGAGAACAAATCCTAACAAAAAGCATGAAGATGAAGCAAACGAATAAAAAGCTGCCATTGATCCGATATAAATACAAAGGTGATTAATAAAACGAACACAAAAGCCATTGAGTCAATCATCCGAAACAAAATATCAAATGGCCGACAAAAATGGTGTAACAATTATTACAAAAGAGTTACGATACAGCATTTAGAGGAATTTCGATGTTTATTGCAATATTTTGCTCTAGACTCAAGAGTTTTAAAATGGTAAATATTTTTGTCGTAGAGCTGGTTTTGTTGACTTTATTAATTGAAATTAATCTATCGGTCCCATTTTAATTTACTTTATAAATAAAATCTATATTTGGGTGGCCAGGATCGTCACACAGTGGGTGCCTGATGACGGGCCTTGTCACCGGGGCAGGCCTAAAAAACGCTGGCGTGACGATTTGGACTTGTTCCTGACCGATTGGCCAGAGAAGGCACAACATAAGGAAGACTGGAAAATTATGGGGGACACCTTTGCTCAGCAGTGGGACAACAAAAGTTAGCTAAAAACAATGTAGGTATATAAAAATTAAATGCTGTAATGTATGACGGCTGGACCAAATTGGCAATTTTTGTTTGAAAATGTTCGTAATAGTCCGTATTTGGTTTTTATAAATGGAAGACTTTTCAAATTCGGAAAAAACTGACGTTCTTTTTTCTTTTCGATTTTTGTATGAACTATAGAAATTAAGACAGGGCCACGTCTATCGGTTCAGCTACTATAATAAATAATATTTAAGATAGCTCGTAATACAGTCCTTAATACCATTTCTCTTCAATAACTTAATTTAGTTGATCTTTCGCAGAATTATGCTTAGATCTGCTTTGCTAATAGGAAATACCTGGAAACGACTCATAATATTGATTTTATCTCAGCTCAAATTGGCTGCTGATGTAAATTGATTTTCGTTCATGAAAGAGAAACGTTTTGTATCAGCATTTTGATTGCCATATCGAGTTGAATTTTGATATCGTGTTATTTCGAATACAAATTCAGAAACGATTTGATGCACCATAATTTGTGGAACATCTATTTCCAAAATATTTAGGAATTAACAGACAACAAATAAGGTAGTAAAAGGACTTTGTCCTTATATCTGGAGTTTTAAGCGTGAAGTAACACCTACTTTCGTGCCCAAACATTTACCTTCTCTCTCTTGCTTGTCCCCTCTCCCCTTAAGAGAAAAAGAGCGAGAGTATAAGTATCTGCGTTTATGTTGACAGATTAACTTAATAGGCAGTCAAGTACTTTAAACAGCGTTGCCAGTGTTGCTACTTTCGAATAAGTTGCAGATGGAGGGAAAAGTGCTTTCATCAATAATCAGCGAAGCCGTTACCGAGACGTGAGTTACCTATACGATAGATTACCTATGCAAATCATTCATATATAAACATCATTACATTAACGATGTTAGATAGAGACTAATAAAGCTACCGGTTAATAGAGTTAGTATAAGTAGACAAGCTTAATAAAACTTTGTTTATTTTATCAACTGGAAATTAATGGAAAATGTAGGTAAAAAGGTAACAGTGCAATGAAATGACGCCTTTAAAAAAAACAACCAAAATTCAACCCACCTCACGATTTCTGGGAAAGTTAAACGCGTAAAATATTTTACCATTTAAGCACTCGTTAAAATACCTGCACCAGAAATCAGTTCGCTGGTAAATTTTAATAAAAATTTAAGAGAAATGTAATTAATAAATTGGTAGATTTCATTTCCCAAGTATCCGATAAGTGAATTAAGTATTTGTTTAAAAAAATTGTTATATAATTTTCTTTGTTTCCATGCGGATTGGGAACCTGAATTAAAAGTAACTCTTACCTCAAAGATCTTTAAACGGAATTTTAACTAGTACCTAACAAAGTTACTCAAGTTTTCCAAATACCGTGAATACTAGAGAATGTTCGCAATATTAAGAAGATTAGTAAGACGAAACATTTCTTGGAAAACAAGCCAATTGAAACGTTGAAGCGTCTATAAAGTAATGTACTAGACTAGGGAGCGAAGCTGCGTCTATGAAGTGTGTTGTTAATATTTTAAAATGTTGAGTAAGCCCTTTGAGAGTGGAGAGAAAAATATTTCTATGAAAGTAAGAGATTGGAAATTCATACGAATTGTTCGGGAGTATCCCGAACAGATACAGCGAGGATATAAATTGGATATCTGATTTCACGTATATATATTCAATTGATTTAAAGATTCTGTGCTATCCCACAGCTCACTAGATAGATGTTTACACCCTGCAAATAGACGAAGAAGTAATATGAGTAAAAGGTGAATGTCGATAGAGTAAAAAAACCTTTGTCTTTCTTAAAAGGATACGTAAAGGTGTTTATGTTTGAGATTTATTACTGACAGTATCTGTTCAAATATCCAAGAGTAAATAAATCCCTTCCTTTCAAAGTATTTGCGAAGGAATCTTGTTTGTTTAGCGCTCTCCAAAAGGTCAAATACGTTGATCTCTATGAAAATTAAGATTACTTAACTTCGGATTCGGTTTAGGGATTCAATTTTGTGGGTTTTATTTCTGGAGATTGCATTATTTGGGAAAGTAAAGGTTGCCAATTTTATTTCTTCGCGTTTTAAGTCTTTTTCAGATTTCTTATAGTTGTCTTAAAATAGCGTTTGCTTGAATTCGTGTTTGGTGTTTTGAACTTTATTTTCTTCTCTTATTCAATTTATCTTAGCGAATTCATAAAGAACTTGTCCTAACGTATAGAAGGGACATTACTTAAAGACGTAATAAAACTTAAGCGGGCATTATTGTTATTATTTGCATAATTCGGCATTTCGCTTTGCATAACGAGTCCAGACCCATGAATAACGTATTCTACATTCGCACTGGCGCACTCACCCTCAATTCACTGAAAATATTATACTTACTTAATTATACGATACAGTATACAGATTTACATAGGGTACAAATTACAGATTTATGCAAAAATAAATTGTTTTATTTTCACACTCCGTAAAAGGCCCTCATTTAAATTTTCTCATTCATCGAGAGCAAATTAAAGGCTCGCGGCGGCAAATATACGTTACAAACGAAATTCTCGGCAATTTGACTCAAACAGGGTTCAAAGGAGGTTATTACCAGGTGGTCCATGAATGATAAAATCCCATTTTCTACGGCATTAAGCACTGAACAGGACAAAAGATTCGCGGCAAATTGTCCTCACGAACCCACGTGCGGCGCGGCCGGGTTCCCAACGTCTAACTGCGCACTCTGGCTGCGCGGTTACCCTTAACGTAGGTACCCTCTTATTAATAACCTACCCGACCTCCTAAACAAAGGAACTCAAATCAATTAGGGTCAAACCGGCAGCCTTACAATTAGGGCCGAATCAAACCGTCGTATACGAAATGCATTCGTTCATCGAATACACTTTTGAAACAATCCAAACTACGCTTATGCTTCGACACTGGCATATGACGCGGCAAAAGAAGAAAAACGCGCAATATGCGCCGAAAAGAGACGGAACTATACGTATTAGCTGTTCGTCAGAGTAAGACAGCATCAGACATTTTGTAAGCTGATAACCAGAGGCAGCGAACAGAGCGAGGGGAACCATATTCTCGCGCGACTCTGCATGAATGTAATGAATTAAAATTCAATGGAATACAAGCAAGACTGTGCGTGAGTGTGAATCTCTTTTAACATAAAGCTCATCGTATTTATATTATGTTTGTGATTTTACATTCTTTGTAAAATGGCGAGTTTTGTAAATTCAATCGGAAACCAATTAGAACTTATAAGACGTCAGTTTTTATTTAGGTTTTTTTTCATCTTTATTGAGTTATTATCAATTTAGTATCAGTCTATCAGGATCTTAAATCTAAACTGCACGTTACACAATGAACCATAGAGGAAAACATGTCGTCAGACCGAGTGTTACTCAAGGTCCAGCCAACCTCTTTCATAAGGAAACTAAAAACCGGAAAGCTCATAGTTTAATTCGCTCTCTAATCCAATGTTATCCTCATCGATTCAAGGATACGTCCTTACACCGAACTAAAGAGCTAAGATGTAAAAAGAATTAAGATTTAAAACAAAGCAACTGACCGACAACGAATTGGTTCATTGTACACAGCACAGTGGGACAACGCGCAAGTATACGTGAACAAAAATTTGCGGGTGATTTTTACCTATACATCCATGGAAATGCAATCCATCATTGGATCCTCGCGTATCCACGGCCGCGGCACGCACACAGGCGCCAGCGCGCACACTCGCGCACCGCACCTCCTCACGCGAAGGGAAAATCTTCACACACGACACAGATAAACATGTCAACTGCTAGACATTGTTACCCTAAAGTCCTTTCACGTTTTTCACCACTAAACCACCATACAACACTTATGATAACACAAACAGCATAAATGAACACAGAAACACTGGATTATTTGGCAATATCACCCGCGTTCGAGTCACGAAGCCGACGGTTTCGACAAAAATACGCGTAGATATTGTAGTGTCGATTCGGCGACTGTTCTCCCCGCCCTGTTCCAGAGGCGAATGGCGCCGCCATATTGAATCTCGCTACATCGGCGCACAGTGGAGCATCTAGCGGCAGGTAACGGAACAAAATGCTACGCTCCCGTAACACACAGTGCTCGAAATTTATTATTTACTCCTTCGTTAGACAAAATAAAGTTTATGATGAGGTAAAAGATTATATAAAATACAGATATGATCCAGTTTTCTCAAATAAAACTGTCGGAAAAGCGCTACTTTCAGCTCTACCAGCGAAATACTGAAAAACCGGTGCATATCAGTTACGTATCCGAGCTTGTGGTATCGCGCTGAACCGCTAGATAGCGCTGACAAGGTCAAAATAATATACAATCAGGTTATATTATCAATATTCATGTTTATGTATCAGGTTGGATCATTATGGCACGTGCTTTGTTGTTCTGAAGGGTTTTATGTAATACAAGCGCTGTAATGGGAACATTATTTCTATCGGAATTTTATCAATTTAGGGTAATCAGTAACGTTCTGAAAATTGTGGTATATAGAGATTTAGGTTAAATTGGGTAACAGTTTATTTTGAGAAGTTTGTATAAAGTATAATTTATAACAAAATTGAAGCCCACAATTCAATTGTGAGAGCAATATAATAGAGACTCCGTCCGGATATTTGTGGTTGGTTGCCTTATTCTTACGAAGATGGAATATTAAATCAATGGATGTAAGTTGTTATAGCATCGATTGCGGTCGACCCACATGCTCGGCGTTACGCTCACGACGTGTTTTATGCTCCTCCAGTGATAAAAGCCTCGTCGTTGGCTTCCTAAAACCACGATATTGACGTTAAATTAGCTGTCAGCGGTAAAAAATAAATAGGGCCCTGGTTTTGTTTAGCGCGCTGTACGGTTGAAAGATGTGGCTGAATAATGTACTATTTAGTGAATTGATGTTTTTGCAAGCATCATGAGGGTGTTTTGTATGAATTGAAATAAACTGTTCTCGTTTTTGTGTCTGAGGCGGAAACTATTTATATATTTATTTATTTTATAAATTGCAACTGTTCTAAGTTTTTTCCTAGATTTCAGAAAATATCGATCGAGGAACGTTTTTCAACTTATTTACCTCTAACTTTTAAGTTTCGGGAATAACCTCTTCTCTGTCTTTTTTTTTATTGTGTTGCATTTAGAATAAAGTAACATTACACAATTCTATTTCCAAGCATTCCTTTACCTAACTTGTATGCTCTCTGCAACCAAATGAAACTTTTAATGGGATTAAAGTCAAAACTTTCTCTAAATTGCCAAAATAGTTTTGCATACCCACAAAAGTCTCTATTGGCAATAAGCCAGTGGTTAATATAGAAGTGATTGTGAGTTTAGTCATTAAGGACGATGAGGTCGTTTCACTGTGCAGGCCTTTTGCGGGCTATGACTATAACTTGCGGGTTTTGAACACCGGGCCCGGGCATTTGAAGGGTCATGACGTCTAATAAAGTACGCATTGATTAAGATATTGTTGAGTTGTGTTTAGTTTTGGTATATGGGCGAGGAATATTGTGTTCAATTTTATGCTGAGTTGCTTCAATAAAATAAATAAATTTACATGAGAGTGACAAAAACAGAAATATTTTAAACAATGTGAAGTAACGAAGTTTTTGACAAGACAATAAAGGCAAAAATCAAATAAAGCAAAGAGTAGTACATAAACTGGCGAGAGAATAAATTTTAAAACATGCAACAAAAATCACTCGCTTCCGGGCGTCTGTTTTAATTTTCTGAAGTATAATGAACGCTCTTACTCCTCACCATGTCGGGCATGAAACATCCTGCTAGTCATGCTTTCAAAATGTCTCTTTTCACCTTAATGTTTACGTATAGTTCACTACTTAAATTGTCTCACTCCAGATACTACTTACTGTTCACACGACAAACGGCACTTAATCCAAGCAGCCGAGTATGCAGTTCCTCTACGTATACAGTCATATTGAACTTGTTCTTTACTTAGCACTTCCTTTCCTATTAATAAATTTATGATATTCCATGGTATCTTCTAGAAAACTGAAAATAATTTCTCGGCGGAGATTCTTTCTTTACCGAAATCAGACTAATCTACTGAAGTTCGAAAACAATGTATCTGGTCTTTCTAAGTTTATATTTGGGAACGACCATTTGTCTTTTTCTTCCACACGTCCCTAAGTGTCGTCTTCATATTCACCTCTCTTCTGACCATTTTCATTTTTTGCACCATCCATACATAGCTCTTTATAGTCATCCACACTTCCACAATCATACTCCAAACTTTCCTCACGAACTTAAGAATCAGAAATGTAAGTAAATATTGCCTTTTACAATCAATGTTACGAGTATTCGTTTAATATCAACAAATCTATCACCAATTTCTATTTTTATCCGCAGTAACAACCTATATTGCAAAAATATTCAATTCACTATAAGAGATAACTTATCTACGTTTAATAAACCGTTAGGTATATTATAGTTTATCTCGTATTACGTTCGAGTATATTAAACGAGCACTAAGTTAGTGCTCAAGTATTCGATATCTTATCTTAGCTTCTAGTAGGCGTTAAATTTAAGAGCTCCTAGAGAACGGCTGGCCACCAACATTTCCTTATAAATAGTTCCTATTGGGCTGTTGGGCCAACACTTGTGCATAATTTGTGATAGAATCTGTATAATCGCCCTCATCATCATGCATGCATACAGATTACGGAGGAACAAACATGGAATTGTACTCAGTGTTTGTAATATAAATGGGATTTTATTTTGCTACATTTCATAGAAGAAGACTATCCCATAATATTGTTATGAACATAAAAAGAGGTTTTACAATTATCAAACGAATTGACATAGATAATGGATACCTATTCCATGAACACACAATATATATTCATTTTTTTATATATCAAACCATTGATGTTAAAGTAGGGTCACAAGTTATGTAACTAATAATCAGAGCCAAGGTTTTGTCGCATCGTAGCTTCAGCATTGTAAATGCCTGGTATTTGGTAAACACCGAGTAAACACTCAATTTTAACATCACATACATACAAAAAATCCACTACAATGTAACTTTTTACTTTCAAGTCAACAAAGTAGGTGATACCAACAAAAAAATGATCTTACTCTTAAGGCTTGTACAGACCAGCGCGACGCGACGGTGCGACGCGACTCGAACAATACAATTTCTAAGAAAACTGGACGGTATAACAATAACCGATGTCGCGTCGCGCTGTCGCGTCGCACTTGTCTGCACAAAGCTTAACTGTGACACTGCGCAGTGCAACATTTGACTATTACCTGATTGGTTCCGGCCGGGCGCCTGATTCGCTACAGTTGCGCCTTCTCTAATATCATAATTAGGAACGAATTTTATGTTCATGACGTTTAGAAATCACGGAAATTTTTATTCTGCGTAAAATTATTAGGCCTTTTAGTAGTTCAGGTCGTTAATATTTATGTCAAACGAATCTGCCAGTATTACACTGTTCACAGGGAGTTGAGCTGGTGCACAAGATTCAGCGACCTGAAACATGACGTCATTTTATTCAGGTCTCTTAAAAGTAGCGTCTTTGGCGAGTTGCGAGATTTTTACCTTACTAAAACCATAGGTACGAGTACCATTTTTCAGTAAGTATATGCGAACCTGCAAATGGTATAGCCGACGAAGCTCTCCTGACCGAAATAGGTGAATATCCATGTAATTAGTTAGACTAAGTATTCTAGATCCATTAGTCATTAGACAAACAGACAAACGTTCTTAGTACCACAGTGAGTCAACAAACAGGGCATTGCGAGATTCCTTTAATAAGTTAAAGGAACTCGAACACATCATTGATGGCCCCTTCTCGCATCCATTCTGACCCAATTCTAACCACTTTCCTAAAGTCGTATTTTCAATTAGCTCGAGCCACCTCTTACTACTTTTCCCGACTTACAGTTTCCACTAAAACTTCTTAGCTCCTAGATTCGAAGCTCCTTCTTAAAACTTACGATGTTCAATCCGTAAGTAACCGAATGGATCTTTCAGTAGAACGGTATTCTGAGGTAACTTGCCTCTGTCGATATTCGCTTTGGTTATGCTCTATTTTATATGCTGTTATGTTATTCTAAGCTATTAGTTATGCACTATTGGCATCTCGAAACCGTATACTTCACTAAACCAATAAATCTATATTACGTTGTAATGTGCCGTTTGTACTGTTAAGATGTTTGGTTATGGGTTGGTCGAACGGATTACCTACTGCATGACTATCAGGATAGATGAACCCAAATCGAATTAAAGCTCACTATCTATAGTTAGATAGAGTCTCATTTCTGTTTGGGATAAGTTTTTTTTGCGATTTCTGACTTTTTTAGTAGGTACCTGGTACCTGAGTTGGTCGGTTAGAGTTTTTTGATCTTTAGAAGAGACTAGGATCGAATCGATTGACATCAAAAAAGTTTTTGTAAAAATGCTCATTTTCTTGCTGACTGTAATTTTTTTCAAAATCTGTGAATGCAGATCAAAAAGTTAAGGACAGTCTCCTAAGACCGTTTTCCTGTAGCTACAACGGCTAAGGTGGCAGTAAGGGTACTGCCCCGTCTCAAAAATCCACTCTGTATGCCTACATAATATATTTGTAATCACGTTCTCGAAAACGGCTCTAACGATTTCGGTGAAAGTTGCAATATAGAGGTTTATGGGGGCGAAAATCGAACTATCTAGCTCTCATATCTGGGAAAATTCGTTTTCTCTATTTTCACCCGAGCAGAGCTCATTCGTCCAGGTACTGTAAATAAAACGTTGTTATTTTTTTATTCTTTTCCACGAAAATATTTCTCTTCTGTAAAAGCAATAAATATACAAAGCTTTAAATTTTTTTCAACACTTGATGCAATTTGTTCGATACATAAGTAAAAACGTAAAAGAATCGCCTTTCGCTAGACTTGAGGCGTCGTAAAAAGTGTGAGGAACATTAGTTTGGAAAGCCGGTGCGCCCGCGCAAACCTACACTTTGTTATTGTTGATACTGTAGGAATGTACAAGGCATAAGTGACAGCAGGAGCGTGTGACAACTGAAAAGGGTAATATAGAGAAATAGTATAGAATAAAAACCTGGCTATGTTGTTGTTGTTGTGCTACCTACAATCTAAACGTAATCAGATTTTTATTTATCGTTTTTACTATTTTTGTGCAGCAGTAGGACCGTATGATTGGATATCGCGACCCCGGCACACAGGCAACGGAAGGAACACGGGTGGGTTTTAGTCAGTAAAAGTCTGACACACCCTCCCGCTCCGCCCAGAGCGGAGTTAGTTGATAAATTAGCAACCTCAAAAAAAAAAAAGCACCGTATGGTTCTATTTGAAATGTTTACATCGAAATCAATGAAAACCACATCAAATGATTTTTTTTGTATTGTCCTGTTGCTTGAAAACAGATCTCCTCTGATTTGTGCTGATTTCTATTACTAGCCGCATGACGCCACTCACTTCTCATTATAAGTACTTATTAGCGTTGTAAAATAGATATCTAAATAATTACGAATTCATAGCACAGTCATAATTAGGCACAGATTTAAAAAAAAACTTTCGCTCATATCACATTATTTTCAAATACAAAATCATTTTACATATCAAAACACATTTACACAAGCTAAAGCCCCTAAACGCTCATAACATGCCCCACACATCATGATTCATGCTTCATTGGGCACATTATCGTTGGGCAATTTGCATGCTTGCCCCAGCCACCGTATAACGGTAGCTACATCAGAATATTGCTCGTCATATTTCATATCATTCACTGGATCCAGCTAATCTTCCTGCTATCGGGTATTTGTATTGTGATTAATCGTTTTTTTTTCACGAATCGTGTATAAAATCGTTTTGCAGATTTTTTGCGTGTTGATTTGGTTTGCGATGTTTTTGAGTGATTGGTTGTCGTGACAGGTTTTTTATTAAACTTTTTATTTTATGTTTTTTTTTTATACGTATTTACATAGCAAGTAACTATTTAGTTACATTACATCATCCTTCACGAATCATTCTGGGCGCTACTTTATATGTATATAATTTATTTACATATTAGGGAAAAGAGAAATTTCACTTTCCCGCTGTGTCAGATGGCCCCAAAGTTAAATAAATTATTTATCATAATTTATAATATAAAGTAGCATTACAAAGATACAATATATAAGGTACTTTTAGCTTTCTATGATACGTACGAAGGTATATGGTTTAATTTAATCCACTTATCTACTTATAAATGCGGTGATGAAATCGTGCCATAATCGAGCTAATCGGTTGACATATTAACGATATCGTGCGGGTTTACTCGATGTCGATACGTGACGTCATACGACAAATGATCCAGATTATTTGAGAGTACCGCATTTTATGTGTGGAGATTTTATTGCGAACTGCTACCATGAGCTTCATACGGGTCAGATTGTTGACATCGTAAATAAAAGTTATTTCGTCAGTTTATTACACACTGCAGTAAAGATATATTATGGCACAGATGCGCAACGCTTCCCCAAAATAAAATGGCTGTTCATGTTAGTCAGACTTCATGGATTGTTAACGTAATCAGCGCCTTGCATTCATCAAAAACCAATTATATAAACCTCCCGTATAAAACGTTCGTGTATAGGCAAATTATTGTATTATTACATGTTTCTAATTTCTATGAATAAAGGCTCATCAATCCTCCTGATACATGCAAACGTCAAGACACGCAATAAACAAGATTGTTTGATTATAATTATATTAGCTTTTGCCCGCAGCTTTGCCCGCATGTATGTCGGCATATATATCCCACAGGAATAACGGGACTACCGGGATTAAAAGTACCCTGTGTTAATCCAGGTTAATTCAAGTTCAAAACTCATTTATTCAAAATAGGCTGACAATCAGCACT
This sequence comes from Agrochola circellaris, assembly GCA_914767755.1. Lineage (NCBI taxonomy): Eukaryota > Metazoa > Arthropoda > Insecta > Lepidoptera > Noctuidae > Agrochola > Agrochola circellaris. The sequence goes on from OU611853.1 coordinate 9,373,259, forward strand.
TTTCGAATGTCAAAATTACATAAGACAGTCCCCCAAAAACGCCCAACCTTCAACACTTCCTAGTGCTTAGCTGGGAAGAAGAAGTGGCGCATCAAACTCCTCAGCTGCACAGCTGTCTGTTCAGTTATAAACTATCTGTGCGCCAAATTTTATCCAAATCCGTTCAGCCGTTTTTGCGCCAATCCAGAACATAAATCCAGACAAACGGACAAATATTCTTCGTTACTATTTTATTATATGGATAGACTTCACATGTTTTATTAACTCCTAATGTGCAAACGTAACTTATCGAGATACGTAATGCCATATGCAAAGCTAATAAATCAATTTGTTTGCATATCTTTTGAGACAATGTGATTAATTAACGACTTATAACGAATGAATCAGTATCAATTAAAGGATTAAGGCTAACTAAGTGATATTACTGAGTATTTCGATCATTTTAGTTGAGTACCAGGTGATGGTTTATATGCGTCGTGAAAGGCAATGAAAGAAATCTTTGCATCTATATACAATATACATTATATATAAAATTAGAAGTGTCTGTTTGTAAAGTCAAAATAGCATTTTTTTTTTTTTTTTTTTCAAATAATTGTTTTATTCACACTATTATTAATTTATATTCATTGAAATTTTTAACACTATTTTCTTTATTTAAATTCATTAAAATTTATTTTCTATTTTTTAGTTCGGTTTTCTATAAAAAGCGTGTTTTTTAGTTTTTTTAAACTATTATTTATTTTCTACTTTTTAGTTTGGATTATTTATAATAGCTTGTTTTTTTAATTTTAAACTATTGCACGACTCATGATGCGAAGCATCAGAGAGTGATTTACGATCGAATTTTTTTTTATTTTATAATTATTATATATATTTTTTTTTTAATTTTATCAAATTAGTGTATTGTCATCGGTCCTCAATAAATCTACAAAGTTTGAACGAAATCTGGCCGTTTAAAGTGGGTCAAAATCGCGCACAAAGAAGTCGGTTACAAACAAACATACAGGTGAAGCTAATATAAAGCGTGTAAAAAAAAAAAAACTATCTGTCTTTTTGTTTGTTCCAGCTAATCTCCGAAATGGCTGGACCGATTTTGATGAGACTTTCACTGGCAGATAGCTCATGTATAAGAAGTTAAATATAAGCTGAGGTGTTGCATTAAAAATGATTTGCAAGACAAAACCTGGTACACCTTGCTACCCAATTGCAATTATCAAATATTGTGTAAAGTGATTTGATCGCTCAATCGCACCAAGGGCTTATTGGTGATTCACACGAAGTACGGTACAGTAGTAACTTCATGCGAATTGCTTCAAGAAATAAAAACTTTAAAAAAACAACTTTACTTTTGGAAGTCGGTGACAAAAAACGAAAATTCAAAACCAAAAACACCGAAAGGTTTTATTTTTCACTTTTTAGTTGTGGTACCTACCCCACACAAATTCGAATACCTGCTATGTAAATAACAGTGACAGGAAGTTATCATCCACATATACCAAGTAGGAAAAATACATATTACTGAAGCTTACTCAAGAACTATCCAAGCAAAGTTAATACAATTTTTATGGGTCCAACTTGAAAGCCCATTCATACAAAACAAGAATTTTCATTCATTCGGTGGACATACATTAAATAAAAACATACATACGCTACGAACATAGAACCTCCGCCTTTTTGGAAGTCGGTTAAAAATAATATTATTTAACAAGTGTCGATTCGCCTATTTCGGGCAAATCACGAACAAGCCGCAGCAAGCTACAACTTAGGAGATTTGACAGCTCATTACCTAATCAGTCTTGATGGCTCTTAAAAACCGGGCACATGAAATGTTAACGCTTTGCATTAACCATTATTTTAATAAAACAAAATTACCTGATTGATCTTTAGTAATGTTATTATATTGTCCTTGTATTCGCCTTTTTCAGTAGACTATTGCCCCACGCTTGATTAAAAGTGCAAGTAAAACCTGCTGTGATTAAAAATGATAAAGTTGAACTTGTGTATATTATAATTATATATTAAGAAACTCACTGCTGCCAAAATTGCAGTTGGGTTACAATGACAAAAAATGTACAGTAGTTTCATTAACAGTTTTATACACACTTTCCTAGGTAAGATAGATCGATAGAATATTCTTTATTATGTACCTACACCATACAAATTACAGAAATTAATTTAGAAATTAAACATAGGGTGACACAATGGTCTTATCGCTAAAAGCGATCTTTTACAGACAGCCTTTGGATGGACTATAGGGAGAAGAAGAGACAATACTGCAGATTCTGTAAAAATATCACCGTGAAACTTAGGTGAAGTGAGCGTGAACTGAGCTGTCAATAGTGATAATCCCTAGCATCCTGCCGGTCGACTTGTGACAGTGACAGCTCACTTCACGCTCACTTCACCTAAGTTCCACGTTGATCTTTTTACAGAATCGACCGGCAGGTAGTCAGTGGTGTACTATTTACATACACAATAAATACATAAGGCATAAACTTATCCATATAAGTCACGTCCAGCCACGAGCTTATATACCTTACACTTACGCAAGATTCAAATTCGTATTGATAGATATTTTATAGTACTACGAACGCGGTATTACTCGTATCCTACCTATACTATGAAATAGGTATTTTTTCAAAGTTGGAATTCAAATTTAACGAGAAAACGCTTTTAAATTTTTCGTTACTGTTAGGTATTTATGCTCACGACTGCACCAGTCTTACCAAGGGATATCGTATTATCCAGTTACTGGGTTGTGGAAGTCAGATAGGCAGTCGCAATGGATTTCATTTTGACCTTTCAACAACATTCATTGCGTAAATCCTAGTACAGACTGGTGCGTCACGACAGCGCGACGCGACTCTAACAAAACAATTTCTAAGAAAACTTCACGGTAGAACATTTACCGGTGTCGCGTCGCGCCAGTCTGCACGAAGCTTTACTTACGTTGTTGAGCAGACAAATTTTTCGAACATTTGTGAAGCAATGGATTAGCAACATCCTTCAAAATCATTCGGAATGTGATTGAAAGTGTGTTATGCAATTCAGGTGCTGATCAGCACTCAAAGTAAAATAGAAATACGTTTTTCTGTGCTAGTAGTACCTACCTAAAGCTGACAGACACGATACTTCGCTGCCCTGACTTACATTGTTTATTGCTACTATTAAGTTCTAAATAGCATCCACATATTTCTTCATCTCTACTTGTGAATTATTACGATGAAGATGTTGATTGGTGCAACATAGCCAAGTATTGCATCTACAAACTTAGTTGCGCTAATTCCTGCGTAACATATTATCAAGTACACGCACGATATACTTTACAGCCTCTAAGATAACAGTCTGAAATAGTACCGCTGTGTAGATAATTTATAGTTTTAACCATTTACAGGAAGCCGTTCGCCATTATTCTTATATGTTCAACTTAAATATCAAGTACAAAGCAAAAATTATTACGGTGTAAAATGGATGGTCGGGAATTTAGTTGCGTGTTCCGAAAAATTTGGTCTGTATAATATGATTTTTTTATGATTATAATTACGTTAATTATCTGACTTGTATCTGACTACATGGCCAGCCATAGATGGCATCCTAACTATAATCTAGACTAATATTTTAAAGAGAAAACATTTGATATTTTGTTTGTTTGTTTGTAATGAATAAAGTCAAAAACGACTGCAAGAATTCTAAAAAATCTTTCATCAGTTTAATGCTATATTGTCATTGAGTAACATAGGATTTGTTTTTAAAGATATCACACGGGCGAAGTCGATGGCGGACCCTAGAAATATTATAAATGCGAAATTGAGTTTGTTTGTCACGCTTTCACGCTAAAACGGGTTAACAGATTTGGATGAAATTTGATTAGGACACCTGGTAACCTGGATTAGGACATAGGATACTTTTTATCCCAATATTCCCACGGGATCGAGAATAATGCGGGTGAAACCGCGGGGCACAGCTAGTAATATTATATCAACCAGCACTTACGTAATTTTTCACTGCTAAGAAAATTGTAAGTATACAAATTTTATTTCAGTGACAACTTAACACTAAACTTCTGTAACTTATCTACTTGTCGGTCACCATGATTGACTGTAGGTGTGTAGTTTTAGTCAATTGAAGCAAAGCTCGTTACCTTTGAGTAACACACGGTTTTTTGACCCACTTAATTACATTTACACACGTAATCTTCTAGTGACATTGAATGGAACAGGTTGTTGGTATTATTAGCCGTGGCCGAGATAACATTCGTATTATTATGTGCAATTATTTTTTCTTATGAAATATTGCTTACTTACCTTGTTACAGCAGTTTATGGTTCTGTTCAGATATATCAGATTGTATTTTGTTTAATTAAATTGGTCTCTATTGCTGTGAAAGGATTACTGTCGGTCTTTTCAGTAAATATCTCGCCGTGAAAGTGAGCTGTCAATCCACCTGATGCTAGGATTGCCACTATTAACAGCTCACTTCAAGCTCACTGCACCTAAGTTTTCACGGTCGAATTTTTACAAAATAGATTAACTGTACCTATTAAAATAAAATAATAAAATAAAAAGCCTTTATTCGCTGACCAATTTCAATATAGTTTTATCTTTATAAATTTAATTATTAAACCTAGTTTAATAAAATAACTCTCTAGAATACACTCTTCAGCAACGAGTTTGTTGGTGAGGTTATCCTTCGACATAGGCTTCCCCTAGTGTCTTCCACTCATCTTTGTCACGAGCTACTCTTCTCCATCCTTTTGGCAAGTTATCTTCCCACCTCTTGATTTGCCGTCCCTTTTGTCTCTTTCCATTTCTAGGATACCATTCCATGAGGAGGCGAAACGCAGCGTAACTCCGCTGCCGCGAGAAATCACGGCACAGCGGACAGAGCTCCGGCGGGATCTCATGGCGTCATGGAGAGTACGATTGTCGCAACCCAGTGCTGGGCACGCCACAATTGCGGCGATAAGTCCCCTCTTTGAGGAGTGGCTAGAGAGGCGCCACGGCGTCCTCATCTTCCGCCTGACGCAGGTCGTCACCGGACGCGGTGTTTCGGGAGGTTCCTGTTCCGGATAAGGCGGGAGGAAACGCCCGGGTGTCATCATTGTGTGGATCGCCCGGAGGACACGGTGGAGCATACGGTGGAGGTTTGCCGGCTTGGGCAGAGCAGCGCCGTGCTCATGGAGGCGATCGGTGGCGGTGATCTCTCGCGTCCGGCCCTGGTACAGGCCATGGTACGGAGCGAGAAGGCATGGGAAGCAGTCACCTCCTTCTAGAAGGGGGAGGCGGAACACGTGAGGGAGAGGCATATTTCGCGCCCTCACGCTCCTAGCCGCCGCAGGGGACGCCCTGGGCGTCGGGAATCGCAGGCCGAATCCCGGCCACCGTAGGCGCCGGCTTGCGGGCGGTGAGAAAGAAAGAAACGTTTACTTGGACACAGAACACATGTAATTTTTTTGCAAATCGGTGCGTGGAAATTTACCTGATTTAAATAATTATATCTACAGAAATGGTTAGTAGTTTACTACAATTAGTGTTGAATAGGTATTTAGACTGTGTGTGTGTGTGTGTGTGTATTCTCGTGACTGTTCATTGTTCATAAGATGTCACGTTCTGTTGCTTGAAAGTGACCTCTGACTTTTCTGATTCATGTCCCTATTTTATAATTATCACCTGCTCCAAAAACGGTGAAGGAAAACATCATGAGGAAACCGGCATGCCTCAGAGATATTTCTCGACGGCATGTGAAGCCAAGTCAGAGGCCCATGGGCGGCATAAAAACTCTGATACCAGGTACCACACGAAAATGAAGAAGAAGAAGCTACTGTTTCCTAACAGAGCGGTGGCCGCCGCATAGCCTCTGCAATTTACCGGCGAATGACGTCACTGAGACGTTATTTATGAAATTAAGTGGGAGCGAGAGCGTTTAGAGCGTTTTGCGACATAGTAAACCGCGCTGCCATCATTTTCATGACGGCCGTCACTGCGGCCGGCCGTTATGTGGCGGCCGTTATATGGCAGCCGTAATGTGGCGGCCGTTATTTAGTGGCCGTTATGTGGTGGCCGTTATTTAGCGACCGTTATGCGGCGGCCGTCATATGGCGGCCGTTATTTAGCGGCCGTTATGTGGCGGCCGTTATATGGCGGCCGTTATACGGCGGCCGTTATTTAGCGGCCGTCATTTAGCGGCCGTCATTTAGCGGCCGTCATTTAGCGGCCGTTATGTGGCGGCCGTTATATGGCGGCGGTTATTTAGCGGCCGTCATTTAGCGGCCGTTAATTAGCGCCCGTTATTTAGCGGCCGTTATGTGGCGGCCGTTATTTAGCGGCCGTGATTTAGCGGCCGTGATTTAGCGGCCGTTATTTAGCGGCCGTTATATGGCGCCCGTTATATGGCAGCCGTTTTTTAGTGGCCGTTATGTGGCGGCCGTTATTTAATGGCCGTTATGTGGCGGCCGTTATTTAGCGGCCGATATGTGGCGGCCGTTATATGGCGGCCAATATGCAGCGGTCGTTGTATGGCACCAGATCTCACAGTACAAGTAAAGGAAACATTCCGAAAGTCGTTAATTTGTAGGATTATCACTAGTGTTCGACCAAAAATGAATTATCAGCCGAAAACGAAAAAGAAGCTTCGGCTTTAGTCATAATTTTGGCCGAAAGCGATGTCGAAAACGAAAATGATTTAGACATTAAAATATACTAATATTTCCGCTGTAATCTTGGTTGTTTGTTGTTACATCTAGGTAGAGAAAATGTATGCACGTGATGAAAAAATACAACATAACCTCGCTTCACAAATTTGGTCAAAGACCGTTTTTGACTTAAAAGTCAGCTGAGTGAAACCACGAGCGGACCCGATTGGCCACGAAGTTAGCCGAACGTCACCTGATATTGCCGAGCTTTACGACGTAGGCCGAATGACGCGTGACAATTCACTTCGGATTTTCGGCTTGGTCGAAGCGTAGGCTGGTTTATGGCCGAATAATGATTTTTCGGCCGAAAATGTCCGATAACGAAAACGAAGCTTTGGTCAGTCACTATTTACCACACAAAAAAAAATGCGATTACAAACTTACATTTGCTGTTTGAGAATTGTTCGTGACGTATATAGTTGAATGGGAGAACATGTTTTCAATTACAAAGTTAAGTTTGTTCTTGGGATAAAATTCATCCCTATTACGGAACCCTTCATAGTGTGTGGTCCAACACGCAATTGGCAGATAAAAAAGAAAAAATATACACATTAAGTTTAAATAATAATTTTTAATTTAATAGAGTATTATAATTAATAAATATTTTAGTTGTTAATAAAATATTTTGTATTATTTGTCTACTCTACTCCATAGTTCGCTATGTGCAAAAACATCATAGACCGAGATAAATAAACGTTACCTAGCACGCTCTTTTTTCTTAGAAATGTTTCGGTCTTTATCTTGCACTTTTAGTTTGCCAGTATTGCGTCAGTGACAAGAATAATGTTTAGCCAAAGTCCATGCTAAGTAAGTAACATTTTTAAATTTCGGTCGTTGTTTTCGTTAGTTCGACTTTTAGCCACTGGTTCAGAGGGCCTAGTGTGAGTTTCTTTTAACCATCTCGATTTTACGCATCGACCGCGTTTGGCGCTCCGATTGGCCCTTCACTAGTGAAGGACAGTGAAGAGCCAATCAGAGTGCCAAACGCGGTCGATGCGTAAAATCGAGACGGTTAAAACAAACTCACACTAGGCCCTCAGATAAGTTTCTGGCGGCGACGTAGCGGCTGACCACGGAAGATGGAAATGCCACTCCGCGTGCGGGGGAAATAAGCCACGCTCATCAAGCTACCATTTATTTTCAAGGTAGGGCCTCAATCCGGTTAGAAAAGGTTTTCAATCTCCACCCACAACCAGATTGAGTGTACGGAAAATGTTTATAATTATAATTTAATCTTAGTCTTTATTCAAATAAGCAGAGCAAAAGATTCTTCATCACTACACAAGTGAAAAATAAACTGAGTTAGACAATACTGCACAAACTTAGTAACTCTAACGGTAACTAAGTTGAAAGCTGGGTGGTCTTCACATAAAATAAGCGACATGAAAGTAAAAACCAATGTTTCAAAGCTATGCCCACAATCATTCAAGCAAATAACCAGTTTTACGTAACACCATACAGGTTAACATGTGAAAGGTCGTAACTCCCATGTGTGTGGTTGGTGGGTTTTCATTTTACGATTTTGTACCTCTCAACGCGCTCGAAATAAATTCCCGTGAATTTTCTAGTATGCTTTCGTTCTATTTGTACTGTACTGTGATGGAATTCGACGAATATTTTTTTAATTTGTTGCTGGAATTTATCAATGGAGGTTTTAACACTTTTGTTTATTTTGTAGTTTAATTAACACACTTTTCGTTCGAAATAGTGCAATCACTAGAGAGGTTTACATGACCTAAGTAGAGATTCTAAGAAAATAAATTATAAAAACACAACTTTTAAACTACGGATTTTCGCTGAACATTTCGGTGAAACTGGTAAATCCATGTGAGACCCAAAACTTTGGACCATTATAAATGTGCCACCCTGTTTGTAATTGGTTCCAAGAGAAACGATTTTATTTGAAAACTACTAGAAGATTTTATATTAATTTTAAAAACCTACACAAAAAAAACAGTTATGCATGAATATAATAACCTAAACATATGCATAAAGTATACAAGTTATTATTTAAAAAGTTGTTTATTATTTCCTCCATGCAGCCGGTACCTCGCGTGCACTCGCTTCAGGTATAAATCAAGTACATACATAATTCACTCAACTTCCGGTATTATTACATCACTAGTCTTCGGTGCGGAGTTAATTAGTAATGTATTTTATTAATCTATTGCGAAAATAAAAACAAAGGCGTTTTGAAATGAAAAGTGGGATTTTACGTTAGTTAAAAAAAAATAAAAATGTTTCACTGCAAACCTTATCTTCTTCTTTCTCTTCTTCTTCTTCTTCTTCTTCTTCTTCTATACTATAAAGAGGTATTTGTTTGTTTGTAAGTTCGCGGACGAGGTCGCGGGCAGAAGCTAGTCATTATATAACATTGAATCATAATTATATTTAATTAAATAATCCTGGTAGATGTGAGGTCATACCGGCTCTAGTCTTTTGCTAGTATTTTACAAAGCCGTGCACATGCACATAATAATGAAAAGAAAGCTCTACTGTAGTTCTTGTTTCATCAGAAACAACAAAAACATGAAAACATTCAGAGTAATACCAAATACGTAAAAGGCAATATTCACAACCATTCGAGTAGACCAATTTTCAGCAAGCGACGCCGAAATTACTAAACATTGATCCTGAAAGCGCCTGAAACATATATCATAGCAGAACATATCAAGTTTAGTGAGTGAATTGAATATTCTTCCAATAAATTCCGTGGCCCGCAGCCGTTCGGTTAATATTCATACCTCTGATTGGTTTGTTTTGTATCTATTTTTATTAGGTATACGACCGTTTGCAGTCCTTTGTTCGGAAAAAACTGCTCGTGTTTACAAAGTGTGTTTTTGCATTTCCCTCACGTACCTTTTGTTAAATATATGGGCCAGTTTTAATGAACCCGCTTCGGGGAAAACAAGTGGCTTTATTGAATTGGGTTTTAAAAACAGACTGTACTGTTTTTGTTTACAAAATAAAGCTATAATTTTTAAACTTTTACACCACTTTTTTGCGGATAACTGTAGTAAAATCCCATTATAAGGCCTGCGTTCCTCCAGGCCTTTATCTGTAGGTAGGTATTATTATTTCATACTTCGATTAAAAAACATCGAAAGCCAAAATCGTTTTACCCAACCTGATAATTAAAACTTGACTGGTGCGATACTTTTTTTACGTGAAACGTCTGCGACTATCGCACCACTATCGCCAATCAATAAAAATATTCACTTACAAAAAATGTTTATTAAACGATTAAAATCAGGTATCATTAGTTATAGAATACCGGTAACACATCGTAATTAATATACGTAACTACCGCAATTAATAAAGTATCAATAACCGTTAATTAAAATTACCTAACGCCTAATTATAATGCCAAATAACTTGATTGAATACTCGATTATATGTAACACCATTTGAATCGTTAAAATGCGATTACCGATCTCTGCACTGAAACGAAATCGTGATTTTTCATTGATTTCGTAATCGGTTTGCACGCGTTAATTGGTTAACTTTAGGTCACCCGCTTGGTAATGCGCTTATTTTTTATGGATGCTGCGTTTTTGAATTTACTGTTTGTACTAGGAATAGCTGAAAAAACTATAATTGAACTGACTTATCAGATAAGAAAGTCGACAGCTTCCTTTTTCTATTTTGCCGAGGTTTTTGAGGTTTTAATGGTACTCACTCAAAATCAATTTCAATATCTGGTAGGTAGTTATGCAGGTACTCAGTTACATTGTTTAAGGGCACACTATAGATATTTCTAGACGTGAGATACGACTCATGTGAGTCGTATAGTACCAAACTGGTGTCATATATACGACATCAGTTTGGTACTATTACCTAAACAAAACGGTTGTTCAAATGAATGCTGGTATAACTTGCCTTTTCCGTCGGTGGCTATTACGTCACAAAAAATAAAGGGTGGTTTTTATTTGCTAAAAACAATAGATAGTATTTTACACTTTTGTAATTTATTATACACTGTTTATATACAATTTAATATAGTTACAGTGTATAAACTTCGTATGTCCGTGTATTAAAGGTCTTTCACCTTAGAGAATGTTAGTGTTTCACTCTGCAGAAATAATAGCCGCCTTATGTAACAAAACACACTAGACACTTTTTACTGTCCGCACATATACAATTACATAAGCCATGAAAAAAAGAAGAACTTTTCAATAGAAACACCAATTTAGTTAGGAGGATTCAGTTATGTTGGTCACCTATGCATTTAAATGACGTTATCTAACTTTTTGTAAAAGTATCGGTAAGTAAATGTAGTTTTCCTATCAATATAACTGGTTTAAAGTGTTTTTTTTTTTGTGATTATAGTGATCGATACGATAAGAGTCGAATATGTCATGTTTGATATCGCGTGCATAGAATTGATAAAGTTGCCGGCAGTTCGAACTTTTTTATTCCAAATAGAAAATTGTAAGGATCAGAAATGTCGCTTATAATTGAAGCGCTTAAATTTAAAAAAAAAACCTTGATTAATACACACAAGTAATCACTTTTTATACTTTTCTTTTTTTTACTGTTGTCAGAAGCTCTAAAGTCTGACTTCCAGTCTAACCAAGGGGTATCGTGTTATCCAGTAACTGGGTTGTGGTGGTCAGATAGGCAGTCGTTCCGTGTAAAATACTGGTATTCAGGTGCATCTGGTTAGACTGAAAGCCGACCCCAACATAGTTGGGAAAAGGCAGAAGATGATGACAAGTTATCACTTTTTTTTTGGACTTGAGGGAGGCCTTTGCCCAGCAGTAGGACAGCATAGGCAAGACAAAAAAAAACATAATTGAAAAGTAAGAAAAAATCGTAACACGGCTACGCCATAGAAAAAAGTTGTAGCGCAAGGTAATCCTTTATAATATTTTTATTACAGTTCGTTTACCTTCACAAGGCCACTCGGGAACAATAAAATCTTGTAACGCAACATTCCACCACACTGGTGGATAAATCAAAAGATAAAAATGGGGGCTCCCATTATTACCTTACTCAAATAAATTAATCAACAAACTTACAAGACTCATAATTACCTACACTTAGATTCTAAATCGCGAAGTTCAAAACAAATTCCTACATTTAAGTCCTGTTAGAAACCGTTCGACGTGTGAAAATTCTAGTCTAAACTCGGAAAACGGCACTTAATTTCTAAATGACTTGCAGCGAAGGAGCATCTAGATGCACCTACTTATCGCGAGTGACCGGACACCAGCACTACCGCATGCCACAGCTCGCCAATCCTGTATAAAGCTGGAAAAAATCCCGCTATCCCTCCCTTATTTAGAGATACACTACACGCGCGCCGCATTTTGCATCACGTTACAATTTTATCTGAAAGTCACGGTGAGCTTAAATTTTTGTGCTGGTGTGATTTATTTTTGTTAGGTTGCGAAAAAGGAGACTAGTTTCAAATGTATTTAATAATTTATGTTGAAAGTGCATTGTATATAATTATGATGAATTAAAATTGTAAACTAATTGGCAAATAATTCGTGATGCTGAAAATTATTAAATCAAAACCGTTCATGAATTTATCAATATCAACTATCAATCTAATTTACCGTGTGTGGAATATATTAACTTCACCCACACATGCATAAATCTGTGTAGTCATTGTAAATTACCTTTAAGATTTGGGATGTTAATGAGTTCCAAATAACTGTAGTACCAAAAGAATAGGCCCGAGGGAGGTATAAGTAATCAAGCTATAGTTGAGTCTCTACAATTCATCCATCCATAAATTATACGTTCTTAAAACTGCCACAAGTCATTAATAAGGTCGTCGTGTTCATTTAAGATATTGTAGGTATAGTTATACATAATTATGGCTGGAGGCAAATCAGTATTTTATTTTGCCGTCAGGTTTTATCTACCATGTGAAGAAAAATAGCCGACTTGCAGTGCGGCATTCCTCGGCAGGCAACAGCCGAAGTCTCAAGCGACCGCAGTAGCGAACAGACTCAGTTCGAAAGTAGACTCACGGTTGTGTGGACGCCCTCGCGTTGAACAAACGCGCACGCGCGCTCTCGGAATACGGTGGAATTCTAAATTCAAATCTGACATACCGAAGTTTTCAACTTTTTATACTTTAAAAATAGTGGCCAGTGTTGTGTTTTGAATTTGACTAATTGGATTTAAATCGGCCTGTACATCCGACACCCGAATTGGATACCTACCGATTAGTGTATCGATACTCCTATATTGGATTGTTTATTGTGTAAGTAGCCATCCATCATTATGTGCGTTAATTGCGTTAAATTACAGCGCTAAGTTTAATAACCGGTGTTTCAGATTTCCAAACAGATTGTAGGTAATTTTGTTCGAGGATATTTAGTTTGCACGCATCCGCAATTTACTCCCGTCCATCAATGTAGAAACTAAAATTGATTTAAGCTTGAATTAATTCCCAACATACAGTTTTGTGCTACTACGAGTATTATAGCCTTGCGTAAGTTACTTACCATAACTGCAACACCTTTTTACAATATCTGCAACTGTTCAGTAACTTAAATGACACCTGTAAAAAGCTGTTATTTAACCACTCTACTTTCAAAGCAATCTGTTAAATAATGTAGCAATTACGTTATCAGAATAAAATTAAAACTTAGATTACTCTGTGATCCATGAAATTCAAAGTTTTGATACATAGGTATTATTTTTGTATAGGTACCTACAGCAGCATTATAACTTTAAATTCTGCATCAAATATCAAGCCACAGATGAGCTAAGTTCCTTCTGTACTAAAAATACTATTTAGGTGCCATTAAACGCCTAAGTACAAAGCCTATATGAACAGACTAGGATGAGGTAAAGGGTTCACTTCATCTTGGTGGGAAAATAAAGATGCATCAAACTATTCCAGAAAATTGTTTTCAGGAACCAGATACTTCTCTGCTCATTCTAAAATCGAACATTAAAAGTGATTTCATAGTTTAAAAATATTTATGCATAAACTTATTGAAAGAAGAACAAATTACACAGCAGTCCGATACCTAAAAATTTCGCCTCAACCAAAATATTTTTCCAGATTCAATTTACTTTAACTCCTTTCAATCAACACCTATCATCTCGTTTTTATCGATAAGTATTTATAGCAGATGATTTCGCTCGTAAAGATTTATTCAAACGAGTCTAGACATTTTCACTCGCATACTATTGCCCGATTTGCATCGGAATCGAATATGTTTGCGGAGTCGATTTCACGCCGACACTCCGGATGCCAAACGGCCTAGATGCGGTTACCATGCACAAGTGCGAAAACTCAAATGACATGTGAAACAATCTAATTTTACTATTATTGTTTCCATTTGGTTTTGTGGCTGATAGAATGAACAGTATTGATATTGAATAGATGCTACGTTTTGTAGTAGCGTCGACAGTTGTAGGGCTTTACGTATCTGGTGTACCTAAGTAGCGCAGACTAAGCGATTAATATCGCACCTTTGGTAGAACAAGGGCATAATTGTCATAAATTGCCAAACGAATGTCTTTGTCCCTCCAGTTCAAAGGGCCTTTTTAAAGCATTTCTGCATATTTAAGTCATTTTGGCAATTTATGACAATTATGCCCTTGTTCTACCGAAGGTGCGATATGTCAATGTCTTTAATATCCTATTAAAGTTACAACGCCCTTTGACCAATTAAAAGATCAGACACTATATTAATAATTTACGATATTGAAGAGCCCAGAAAAGCGCCATTGGGCAAATTAGAATTTTCTATTCCGGGGTATGTAACTGACGCTTTTTCTTTAGACAAAAATATTTCTGGTTAGAGATCAAAGACCTCAGAATTGCTCTGAATCTCATCAACTGTCATAGTTTCTTCAAACAATAATGTAGTTGTAAAAATCTTTTCTAATTCTGCCATCACAACCAGTACATGAATATAGTCGTGGTATCATCCCACCCACATCATCCAAACATCCGTTGTTTTCTTACATATCGTGATCATCATACAATAGATTCTCGTACGTATCTATTTGTATAATAATAAGCTATGTATACAATTACACAAGTATCATGCTGAAGAGCTGCTGCAGGTCTCTACTTCGGATAAAGTACCTATATCTAAGTTTTATGTCTAATTTGTTGTTTATGTCTAATTTTACTCAATGAATTATCTCTATTTTCTTTATAAAACGTTCCGTTATAGGTTTCATTAACTAGACTCGTACAATATCAGCACTAAATAACTTGTCATCCAATCTAATCATGCTATGAAATTAGCAATATCAAACATTACGAATAGTAAGTCAAACTATTCATTGATAGAGGGACAGCGTTTATCAAATACAAGCGCAATCGTGTGCCCTAATCAACTGTTTCTAATTGGAAACACTAATCACAATTTGACCCAGAACGCAAAACAGAATTCTAAAGCGAAGTTTACTATCTCCGAGATTCACGAGACAATTTGCATGCTCCTAAATTAAACGCCACTGTAATGAAACTGTCGACAGAGCTTCCTATTGTTTCGTTAATAATAGACTTTAGTACACAATGTGTTAGGTAATAATTATTACAATACATGATATTATCAAAATGTTGGTTTAAAGGCTTTAAACTAAAGACATTACGGAGAAGACTTGTATGAATTTTTTTGCGAAGACAATGGGACATTCCTACAAAACATTGAATAAAGATGATAAAACTCTGTCCTTAAGAATATTTTTCTTTATCTTTTGTATCTTAGACTTCCGTTTGAGTAAATAAAATTTCTAGTAACGACGATGTCTCGATATTTTGGTGCCAAGACTTCCGGACAAACATGGAACTTCCGATGTTGACTTTGTTCTTTTATGTTCTGAAATTTTTGAAGAAAGTAAATATTTAGAATAAATAACAGTGTTATTTAAAGTAACGTAGACTGTAAAGATGCTTTTAAAAATAACTTTGACTCACTTAGTTTAGAACCTTCAAGTATTTGCGTACGTAATAAAGCATCGGTAATTAAAGATCTTTATGAAGAAGCATGACAATGTAACGTGAACGTGACGTACCAAATAAAGATTTGTTCCAGATGCATGACACCTTGAACATCCTGAATTAACAATTTCAAAACTATTC
Organism: Agrochola circellaris; assembly: GCA_914767755.1. NCBI lineage: Eukaryota > Metazoa > Arthropoda > Insecta > Lepidoptera > Noctuidae > Agrochola > Agrochola circellaris. The sequence goes on from OU611853.1 coordinate 9,389,020, forward strand.
CGAGCATAATACCAAGATTTAATTCGAAGACACGACTGAGAAAATTTTAATGTAATTCCTTACTATTAATATTTTGATTAGACTCGTAACTCATTGTTGTTGTTTTGTTGTTGTTGTTGTTCTTATAATCCTAACTACTCGTAATATTATAAATGCGAAAGTGAGTTTTTTTTTGTTTGTTTGTTTGTTACGCTTTCACGCTAAAACGGTGGAACGGATCTGGATGAAATTTGGCACATGGGTAGACCATGACCTAGGTTGGGACATAGGATACTTTTTATTCCGATATACCCACGGGATCGACACAGCGGGTAAAACCGCGGGACGTAGCTAGTATATATATAACTTATTCTCATAATACTTAAAACTACAATTATGTTTGACAAGTAACGTCTGTTTTGTTCGTTTTAAATTAAATATTATTAGTAAATATTGGCTTTGGGAACAAGCCTGTTTGATTTGGTTCTCAGACGGTTAGAATCCTCAGTTTTGAGACAAAACGGTATTTAAACTTTTCACACTCAAAAAAGGTACAAAGACGGACTTAATGCCTTAGGCATTCTCTACCAGTCAACCAAGGGTGCTGAAGAGATTAGATGGCAGGTGCTCTGTTTGAAAGGAACAAAGATTTTTTTTTTATATATCATAATGCATTATAACTAAAATAATTACAACTGTACATAAATCGGTTATAACCTACATAAACAAACATACATATTTACTATAATATATACCTATAATATTGTCTTTCTATTCTCTTCTGGCGACCTAATCCATTGCTATTTAGGTATATTATTAATTAAATAATTAATTAAATGCACTTCACTCCATGAACGAATGCCTGCCAACAGAATTAATTTCAGCAGCTAATTCTGTTACATCAATTTGCTTGTAATGGTATTTTCAAGCATGATTTGACAATTTTACGCAACATCGCTCCGGGCGTATTTTAGTTAGATTATTTTGTGAGTAGTAAAAGTGATATTTAGTTAGAATGCTAATAACTTTGATCATAGCAGCAGTATTTAAATAGATAATTACACGAATAAAAACATTATGCACTGTTATTTCACATTGCTTATTCGTAAATATCTGCATGTTCTTTGCATTATGTTTGTCCGTATTCCAATTAATTATAAAATTAATTTGACTTGGCAACAAGAACGACAAACTTGTAAATTATAATCACACACATATTAATTATTTTTTCTTCTGCCAATCACTTCAGTGCACGAAGGTTCTATGTAAAGGTACAATTCCGTAGCCAACCGCAGGAGGCAACTGCAGGCGACGTGTCGCCGCGACACGACTGGTTTCTATGTATTTCTATAAAGACGACGCGACGTGTCGCTAGCTACGGAAGGTATTTCATAGAAACCAGCCGTGTCGCGGCGACACGTCGTGTGCAGTTGTCACCTGCGGTCGGGTACGGAATGGTACCTTAAATTAATCTGACCTGCATAATCCACAGATTGAAATGCATTTTGTGTCTACATAAAAGGTACCTACCCCTTTTTGGTGTAAGTTATTTATAATAATTATGGTACAAGAATTTTTAAAACATTTTTAAAGCTTAACCATAACCAACGTTCCAACTGAGCATATTCAACATACCTACCGTACTTAAATAACTGTTCTTCAAACCAACGCAGATGACTTCACAGAAACATAAACAAATCTTCTCAAAGAACCTGACGTAGGCATAATGAGTGCCAACTAATCTGCTGTCCTACATTTTAATAAACGAGTCGTTAAAGTTACCGTTTCCATATAATAGCTGCTCGTTGCTTTTATTGTTCGTGACTTTTTAGCTGACTGGCTCGAACACGAGGTAATTGTTTTATACTCTTATCTGAAGTAGGCTTGTGCTGATTTTTGATGGTACGGAAGATAACACGGATGTTTTAATTGAATCTGATTAAATCAACACGTTCAATTAATTATAAGTATCTGCGCTTAACTATATACAGGGTGGCAGGGAGATCGACGCGAAAACGGTTACCATGGATTCAGTACATGATTCTGAACGCCCCTGAGTAGAAATTTTTCGTCGGTATTTTTTTTTAAAATTTGTTGTTTCTTAGAAAAGTACAATACCTACCTTACCTTCCATACATGTTGACCGCGTAGTAAAAAATGTATGGAACAGCAGTTTTTGTAACTAAATAACTGACGTAAAATTTCAACGCAGGGGGTTCAGAATCATATACTGAATCCATGGTAACAGGCTTCGCGTCGATATCCCTGCCAGCCTGTATATAAGATACCATTGCAACAATTAAAAACTAGTTTAAATATGATTTACGCTCACTATTCCAAAGTATTTTTATCGAAAGGAAAACCTTACGTTTTCAAGCTTTTCCAACTGAAAATACGTGCTCATAAAACCTCGTAACACGCCATCCATCATACCAAAATCAATTAAAACCCGACGAAAGTAAGGAATGTGAAAATGAATTGAATTAATACATTTTGTTGTAAGTGCATAAACATCCGCCAAACTAATTAGTTTGTCAATTATCTGTGCGAAGTTCTGCGAAGCCAAGTTCAGTGGTATGCTAGGAGGAGTTTCCAATTAAGTTATGCGGAACGCCGCCTCGTGAACATAAGCGATACATCATGAAAACTGGAAGATTGTACATTCTACCGTTCATAGCACGAATATCGTTTTCTTTGACGTGTTAATAGATAGAGCAAGTGGCACGAATGTTTGCGATTTTGTTTGTTGCGATCGAAATTGACTGTCAATTTCTGGCAAGGATTTTTGCGGAAGTAACATAGACTGTTTGCCTTAACTGATGTGTATTATTCGTATAGTGTGTTTCAAAAGTATCTAATGAAAGTGTAAACTAACCCTGTTAGGGTTAAATTCTTACGCAATCAGTCACTAAAGGGATTTAGTAACACATTATTTTGTATTTAGAGGATTACAATTGTAGTGGAGCGGTGCGGTAGCGGAGATGAGAATATTGAGATTGATGTGTGGAGTGACGAAAATGGATAAAGTAAGAAATGAGTATATAAGGGGAAGTTTAAAAGTGGCGCCAGTGACAGAAAAGTTGAAAGGAAATCGTTTGGCCTGGTATGGGCATGTAATGAGGAGAGAGGAAACGCATGTTACTAAAAGAGTGATGAATATAAATGTTGATGGATGGAGCGGGAGAGGAAGGCCGAAGAAAAGATGGATGGATTGTTTGAGGATTGATATGAAAGAGAAGGGAGTGAATGATAGCGTGACGGTTGACAGGGGAGAGTGGAAATAGAAAACGTGTTGCGCCGACCACTAGTAACTTGGAACAAGGGCCGGAAGATGATGATGAATTACAACTTTATTTCTCACCACTTTTTTTCAACAATTATTGTGTGATTAAATCGGCATTATTAAATTGTTATTGAAAAATCATCGACGAAAATTTAGGTTATAAAATTAACTTCCATTGTATAATAAAAAACTTCTTTTAAGTAATTTAAAATTAGAATTTCGGGTTTATGTATCTAAATAATCAAATCAAAGCACTTAATTTGTAAGTGGCTCTACAAATTGGCACTCAAAGGTATTTTTAAACCAGTTATTTTCATCAGATAGTTTTGAAACAGACCGTAGTTGTCTTTGAAACGCTTTATGAGCTACAGAAGCTAATTCATAGATTGAATAATGGAAGTTAGTATCAAAGTTTTCGAATTGTACCCGTTTTACAAGTGCCCTGACAGTCCCCCTTGTAACACCCAAAGTAACTAACTCGGTGACCCATTCCTATACAACCGCTATTGTCTTTGTTTCACGACAACACTATTGACATTACAATTTTACTTGCATACTGACATGCCTTACCAGCTTCTTTTAGTCAATTATCAACGCTGTTCCTTTAACAATACAATTCATAATAGCATGTTTTACTACCACATTGAAATCGTGTCACAGTTTCGACTGTTGGTATAATACAAGGCTTTTTGTACTAACATTACAACTTTTGTGTTATGTTAAGAGCGTTACATTTAGCGTTCATTAACTTGCCATGTGGCTGAAACTATGATGTCATACAGAACATTCAGTTCGGTGTTCCTAGTACAAGATAAGTGGGTTTCATCAACATTAGACTTAGCCAGAATTTACCAGTAAGTGGCACTAACCTCTGCATTTAGCACACTGCTATACATATGATCTATACGTAATCTGATTTCAACAATTGGTCTCCCTTTGCCAGCAGCGTCTGCGCTAAAATCATTATATTCATATTTATCTATCTATAGCCACATCTACTTTCCGTTTTGCTTCCATCCATGGGAGTACCTATGAGGGGCAGGGGAGGGCAGCTGCCAAAGTCGCCAAGTCACAGATTTAGTGAAGTCACAGGTATAGTCCAAGAGCTAGATCGAAGAGTTTACGAAAAATGTTCGATCTAGCTCTTCGACTATACCTCGCGTCTACGTCTATACATCGGCCACCTATAACCCCTTATAACTTTTGAACCAGTGACCGACAAACTCTGATATTTGGCGACAAATTTCGACTAATTAGCGACAATTTTTTTGTGTTGTCTAAATTAAAATCCCTGATGGTGGCCATGCCAGTGTCAGTCACACTAAAACATGTACGGGTGGCTTAAGAAATTTCTGATTTGCATTTGCATTTAAATTAAAGAAAAATATCTGTAATCGTTAGAAAAGAAAAGTTATTTTTATTTGGCACACCAGATGGTCTTAATGATGGTTGAAATTCATAGAAAGTGGTTCCATTGCCACGAAATTTCAATAAAATATATTGATATTAATGGGTGGGGGCTTGTGGTAAGTGTAGTAAGTAATAACAGCCGCACGGTTCGATCGATCTGGTTAAGCTACGCTTGCCACGGTCAGTCTGTGGACGGGTGACCATCTTTACACACCGAGACCCGGGGCCTCGTATAGCACGTTAAGTCGTTCATCCCGGCTATTCTTTTTTAATTATTTTTTATTCGTGGGTCTTTGACAGTTGTTAGTGGTTACGGATTGTCAGAAGCACGAAAGTCTGACAAACAGTCTTACCAAGTCGTATCATGCTACAGAAAGTGCCATGCACGAAGCCGCGCCCCACTCCACGATTACTGTAGTATAAGCTGTACTTTAGTACGGAGCGGAGTGGGGCGCGTCTTCGTAGATGGCACTATCTATACCCAGTTACTGGGTTGTGCAGGTCAGATAGGCAGTCGCTCCATGGAAAATACTGGTTTGCAGCTGCAAATGTTAGACTGAAAGCAGACCCCAACATAGTTAGCTATGCAGATGATGATGTTGATTTACTCATAAAATAACTCACTGCTATAATACGCGACGTTCCACAGATTCAGTTACTAACCTGTAAATAATCATATAAAAAATAGAGGTATAGGTATGTAGCTCCTATTAATTTCCGATACACTCGAGCTACGCCAAGATCAATATTCTCGAGAACAATGAGTGAGTCAGATATTTTTTTTAAACAAGTCACTGACCTCTTTAATGAACTTGAAAATGTGAGCACCAACTTCTGACCTCATGGTAATATTATGCAAAAAAATCTGGTAGAGAAATTATAACTTTTAACAAACAGTATGCCTAGCTGTTACCCAACTTTGTTGGGGTTGTCTTCCAGTCTAACCGGATGCAGCTGAATACCAGTATTTTATATGAAGCGCGGCAACTGCCTATCTGATCTCCACAACCCAGTTACTGGGTAACACGATACCCATTGATAAGACTGGTTGTCAGACTTTCAGGCTTCTGACTACCCGTTACGACTGTCAAAGATCTACGAATGACAGCCGGGAGAAGATTAAAATGTTAATAGAACATTTTAATTGATCGCAGAGTTACTCAAAAATTTAGGTTTTTCTTTTGTTGTTTAAAATGAAAATATCTGTAGTCTAAAACTGTCTGTCAGTTAAAAAAACAAACATTCAAGAGTTAGAATTTTGTTTTCAACATTCATTCTTTTTGAAGTCAAATTACAAACACATGCCTATTTGCTTATAATTCAAATAAATTCAATGAAGCAATGTGTTTAAAAATATTTTCGATTTAACCCAGACCTAGTTTATTGGTTTGTTTATTTGAAAAACTAAAGTAGGTTAACATTTTGGTATACAATATACATGGGTGTTACAATATTAATACAGTGTTTTAGAATTTAGATTAATTTGCGAAATCAAAAGATTTTATTTTACTTACGACACGGATTCGAAAATAATCTAATTTATTTCCTTTAATGTTTTATTATTGTTTTTTTATGGTTTCTGCTGTCTCTGGGGAGGTCTTTGGCCAGCAGTGCGAATAGGCTTATAAAAAAATAAAGTTGTTTACGTTAGTTGCCCCATAGGTAAGCTATCACTAAACACCTTGGATTGGTTCGAAAATTTTAAAAAATCCACCAACCCCAATCATCAATATACACATCAATAAACTTGTAAATGCTACTAAGCATTGCTTTAAGCAATTAATTTATATTTACTGTTCTTTATACTAACATTATCGTGTCGATAATTGTATATTTAACCCAAATTATGTAGCTATCTAGACGATTACGGCCAATCAGTTGCAGTCAATTAATCCAACTAACAGAAGTGCTTCATTTTTAGAGCTCGATGAACTAGGAAAAGTAGGCCGTGGTAGAAAAAGAACAGCTTTTTTAAACTATTTGAAAGTATTGAACATTTTCTTTTACAATTTACTACTCTGGTATAAGTACTTTAAATTAGAAAAGGGGGTGAATGATAGCGTGACGGTTGACAGGGGAGAATTGAACAAGAAAACGTGTTGCCCCGCCGACCCAAAGTTATATGGAACAAGGGCAAGAAGCCGATGTTTAGGTATAAGTACCGTAGTATCGTGATCCTAAACTAACCAGTAAAGACACATTTTATTGCAGTTTTCATTAAGAATGACGAAAATCCCTAGATTTTCTTCAATAATTCCTAAAATAAAATTGTTTATGGAGGTCTATTCCACGGAACGTTAATAATTTGTGCGTCGGAGAGAAAACAAACTTATAATGAGTAATTTCGGTTATGATGCCAATCTTAATTGTTATTTCAGTAAAACTGAACAACAGATCATACTTTTATTATACTTATTGGGATTTAAAAACATTCAGTCACTCTTCAAGAAATTAGATCGCTTTCTTGTTCTTATTCTGCATTGAAAAACAAACGGCCTACAATTCCAACGTTCACAATAAAACTTAGTGCAGCTGACCACCTCACGCGTCACCACTTTCTTCTAAGAAGTGCTAAATCACTTGGCACCTGTACAAGTTTTGCAGTGATAGTGCTTCCACGTAAGAAACTTATGGAACACGGATTCCAACTGTATTAGATACTTCTCAAGTAGCACTAACTTAACCCCATTGAATATAGAATCCAAACGTAATCTCTGTGAAGATAATTATAATATAATAAGGAGGAATGGAAAGCAGCAGATGAAGTAATGCTCATGATGAGTCAAGCTTCGTGCAGACCAGCGCGACGCGACACCAGCTATTGTTATACCGTCAAGTTTTCTTGGAAATTGTATTGTTCGAGTCGCGTCGCGGCGTCGCGTCGCGCTGGTCTGCACGAAACTTAATGATAACGATGAAGCGTTTGGTCGACTCTTCATGTGACCAGAAGGCTGGCCAGAAAATCAGCATTGCCATACAACGTGGCAATGCTGCCAGCCTTTTGGGCACTTTTCCTGTTGACAGCGATGCGGACGAGTTTTTTGATGCCCTATGATTTCCTCCCCCCCACCCCTTCTTATATACTTGTGCTGTGTTAACTTATTTTGTAAATATAATTTTTAATTACCTTAATAAATAGTGAAATAAATAAATTATAATAAACGATGAAGTAATTTTTGTTGGTGTATTTGCCGAATGACGTTACAGTGTGACGATAAAAATAAAAATAAAGTTTTTATCTAACCTTCGATAGCAACAACCATTCATTGGCAATTGGATGGTTATACTTATTTATATAGATATTACCACTTGCCAAAGAATTGTGTCCTTTACGGCCTCTCTGGGCATTGCCAGGCACTAAGGGTGAAGGCACAAATCTGCTTACAAGTTTCCTAAATTGCTTAGAATGACAAACACGTAATCCCGTACTGGTTTTAGACATTACATAACACTCATCTGAAACCTCAACCAGTTGAAATAGACGATCTGTATGCACTATGCAGTTCTCAATCACTTTGCAAGTGTAACCGACTCCGACTAACGTGGCGTGGCTTTCAATGGACAATGTTCTTTGGGTCATTTTCGATTCATTATGCGATGGAAACTTACTGGGCGTTCACTTGTCTTGTCACTACTTTGACACCGTTAAGGCATTAGTGCCAGGAAGTGTTAAAAGTAACAAGTTGTTGACGACAGCGGAACAAATTAACATATCTTTGAAAGAAATGGGGTTAAAACTAGTTAAGAGTATTTGGGAAAAAATTAAATTGGCAACGCCAACGGTTTCATCATCAACATCTTTTTTTATCATACAACAGCCCGGACGTCTACAGATCACAAGACTCTTCGTTTTGTGCTTATCTTATATATTTTGTTTCAATTTTGTCATCTCAGTTGATACTTTGATGACCTTAGTTTGACTCTACAGTAGAAACTCTCGTCCTAACTGCCTTGCGAGAGGCCTCCAGTCAAATGTGTGTCCATGCATAATCAAACCTGTTATTGTTATTTCATAGCATTTAATAGTCGTTAAAACTAAATATCATCTTTCAATAATATTAATGACTTTGATAATATCCCCAGGCGCTTATTTGTCAAGCCTTCATGAGAAAATTTATGTTTCGACCGTTTCACCTTTAATCCTACCGAGTGTAAGGCCTCTGGCTGTTTTTTAGTTCTACGATATCCATTACATTGTTTTTGTATCTTTAATCGGTTTATAATGAATATTTAATGCTATAGTATTTCGTGTCTGACAAAAAATTACGAGGAACGGAAAACGAATCGTATTTCCTTTTTTATGTAATTTGGTCTCAGTTTTGGCAAAATATGGTTGTTATTTTAGCGTTTTCTCTTTTGTGGCTTCCGCACACGAGCATCTTCGACTTTAGCACTTTATTTAGATTTTTTTATATATTTTGTTTCAAATAGTCGCAGGTAAGTCCTCCTAGTATTCTACAAAGCAGTTGACTAGTTCTCTATCTAAGTTCTTTATATTTTCTACTACTATGGCAAAATCCTAAGCTGCAAACGTACTATCCATACACAGCACGTATTCCAATCCAACCTTAACAATGCTATCAATTTCACCAGTTGCAAAACCGTTCCGCTCCTAACTTGTGCCGATCCGGTAAACCGCGTGTCCAATGGTGCTGTCCGGCGATTTGTCGTGCATCGCTTAACAATAAGCACACGTAAGTCGCACTGTCGCAGTCGCTATGTCGGTACTTAGTGAAGGAGGCACTTCGATTTCACGTCGTAAGTGGTCTAATGGGTCTTATCCTTTAATAGTATTTTGTGGGGTTGCGGTATGTGCGCTGTTTCCATGATATTAGTTGCAAGATTGGGATTAGGTGTTTCATAGTTAAATGGTTCATGGTCTTTATAGTCAGTATTATTGTTTTCTAGTTTCTACTAATATTGGTTTCATGTTCGACTGTTGAAAAATCTTCTGCTTTATTAACTCAGTTTATTGCTAGTAGCAGATATTAAAATTTAACAGTTGGTAACTATTAATTATGTAGATATAAAAAGAAACTTCGACACCTTCCCAAGTTTTATTACCTCATTAAAACATTCTAACTTGAAAGATAAAACTTAAACTATGCTAATAAGAGGAAGTTGTTCATTATAATACTCGTACTCCAACCATCTTTCAACAAATAATTTAGTAACACCGAGTCTTATAATGAGAGCATGTTTATTGCAGCTTCTTCCTAAAAATGGCTCCTGTTTTTTGTTGCTACAATTATACAACTTAATTATATAACAGCCCTGGGTAAAAGTTAACAATAGGCACTAAACTAAATGGTTCAGAATTTTAGACGTCGTAGGTCAAAAGTTCAAGCAAAGCGTTCATGAAAATGTGAATGAACTAAGAAGGCGCAGCGTGCGAAAGAGATCATTCACGAGATAATGACCAAGGTCAGATTATCTTTTTATAAGCAACCACGCCTGGAATATGTTTTGATGTGTTTACATGAGAATTATGTGTTTTTTACGCTGCCTTTTGTTTTTTTCGTCAGCTTATGATTTTTTAATGATATATTAAATCTGTCCGTCCATTTTTCAATGGCCGAGGACAGATTTTTTGCTGTTCAGGTGTTGGTTTGATTTAATAAACTTATCCTAAATGTAAGTCGACACGTGTATAGGTTGATGAGTTGATTTCATTTTGAGCTCAATCTTAGGATAAGAGTTCAAAAATAATTCAGAGAATATTGAGAGCAGACTACCATCCTGAGTTTTCGGACACAGAAGACCATTTTTTGCAACAATGGGTCATGCAAAAAATAACAATAAGGCTAACGGGTAGGATAATAAACCGGGTCTACTTATAACGGAACGCAAAACTTTTTAAGAAAAAAGATGCAGTTTTTGACAAATCAAAGATAACTGAAAAATAAAAAATAAATACACTAAAAAGCCGGTCAAATGCGAGTCGAACTCGCACATGAAGGGTTACGTACCGTATTAAGATCGAGCAAAAAAAATCCGAAAAAGCACGTTTCTTGTATGGGGAACCCCTTTAATTATTAATATTATTTAATTTTTATTATTTTTTGTTACCTATAACGGCAATAAAAATACACAATTTGTGAAAATTTCAACCGTCTACCTTTATGGTTTATGAGATGCAGCCCGCTGACAGACAGACGGACGGACGGATAGACAGATAGCGGAGGCTTAGGCTTCCGTTTAGCACGCTTCGGCTACGGAGCCCTATTAACCGGTTATTATACGTATACGTATAGGTACCCAAATACTTAAAGAAGTTGTATAAAAAAGTATGGCCCACTTATAATATTATAGAAGGTAAATAAAGACATCGAAACTAAACGGAAATATGAGTAAGGAGTATCGACCTCCATCTTTAAAGGAGTGAAAGGACATTCACTCCTTTCCCGAACTGCCTAGTTTACTACAGCCAGTAAGTGCAACATCGCCTTATATTATTGAGACAACGATTAAATATGATATTTTAGTTTAGTATAAATAAACAATTACCACATAGTTCCTTTTATTATTTACTTAGTTTTTAAGTGATTACTTATTGTTCCTATCCCTGCAAGTATTTCGTTGGTGCGTCTTGCTTAAAAAATAAATTATTATTTTAACTCCGATTGAACACTATAACTGTATGTAGGTAATCTCATCCATTACAAAATCTTCAGAAATGGCAATGACCCTCTGATCAAGAATTTATGATCGAAACCATGACATCCAATTTCAAACCAAACGTCCCACAGATTCAATTCAGACCATAAACACATCAACTATACTCAGATTTTTCTATTCTATTCTATTTTTCTCTATGGCAATGGTGTCGATGTAGATAACAGATGTGTTATGACTTATGAGAAAAAATGCGAAGGAAGGAAAGAAAAAAAAGTAAAAAAAAAAGCTAAACTCAATACTACTAATTGAATTTATGTGAAACTTGTTGACAGGACTCAGATTTTTAATTAGCTAGACTAAAATGACATTTGGAGTCGTCATAAAAATAACTTAGTAAATAATCTAGTCACGGAGTACTGACTCTCACCAAGGACAACTAAATCAATCTCTGCAGGAGGACTTTTACTATTGTCGTGTTGTCTCTGTAATATTAATTATTTATGGTATTATTTTAAAAAAAGGTCGTTCTCAGCTGTCATTTTAGTCTATCAAATTAAAAAACAAAGTATAAGCATTCTACTTTGACCCTGATTATCTTCCAAAGCTCCCTAAACATAATTTCATAAAAGAACTCAGGCTCAGTTTTGAGTAATCTAACTTTTATTGCGACTTATCTTCCTTTCAGTCTATATTAGAAATCTCTGTAGCCCATGAAGCCTCATAAAAACGACTAAATATGGCGACTTTCCTATAACTTAACAGTTCATTTAAAAAGCGACGAGTGTGTCCAAGAAAGCGGAAAGGTCTGCTATTTGCGAGTGGGTGTCGAACGTGAGGTTATTGCGATCCCCGTACGTGACAGTATGCGCTCGCGCACGAATTGGTTGTTACTTACTGCTCCCAGGAGAGTAATGCTATTTAGGTAAACAGGCCACTTGTTTATTTACAATGTAGGTAAGTTATAATAATGCTAGACTACCTAGACTAGACTACCGCGACTTGAACTGAAACTGAACTGAACTTTCTTGATCCCCGACCCACCTCGTCGCATTGCATCGCCAGCCCCCGGCTATTACTCCGTTTTCGCATAGCATTATTTCAGACAATTTTTCTTATTGCTCGGCTTCTAAGAATCTTAGCGTGATGTTATATAATAGTCTATTTAAAGCCTTCCTCAAGAATTGGGCTATCAAAAACAAAAAGTTTTTTTTAATCCGATTGGTAGTTCCTGGGATTGGCGTGTTCAAACAAACAAACAAAAACACAAAGCTTTATTATTAGTATAGATTATGTTTATGTACCGGCGGTTAATCTGGCACATGTGACTTTTAAGTATAAAAATTACAGCTTCGTAGAACGTCGTCGCTGTCATTCTCATACCTTTATCATCTCTTTCTAATTTTCGATTTTTATACTAGCTTCTGGGAACAGGGGGCCTACCACTTTTAGTGTGGGAAAGAGATGAAGCTCTACAGGATGTATAGCTCCATCTCTTTCCCCCACTGAAGTAAGATAGGTAGGCCACCTGTACCTACATTTTGTGTCAACAGACCACAAAGTGTTTGATTCAAGTTTGAAGATTTTACTTCCAATCTTCTTATGGCATATTCACACACGTACACTACGTGCAGCGTTTAAACGGTTACAAATGTACACGTTTCGTACATATACGGTTTCTCTTAACATTAGTGTAATGAACCGCCTCAGAAGCCGTTTGTAAGGAAACCTGTACGTTGTGTGGAAAGGCACTTAGTTTAAACAGCTACGTACTGGGAATACGGATTTGCTTCTCTGAATGTTGACTTACACTATTTCGTAGTTATGTATTGTAAACGTTAAGTTACGAAATAGTGAAGTTTCGCATTCAAAACACAAATTTAAAGGTGAAACGTGATTTAGCCTTTTACATTTTGGAACTGGCAAAAATATTCTAATATTAGTAATAGATATCATTAAAATTCTTAGTATACTACAATGTTTTGTAATGACTAACTCTACAGTAAGTTAGGTTCGATGACCAGATCAAACGTGACTTTGCTTCGATCACCGTCTCATAGGTACCAATTACCTACTATCATGAGTTATCTTAATAACACGGTACCATCCAATCACGAGAGTTCTGGAGCAAAACTTTATTTGAAAATTGCGGCACGCAATGGTATCATTAACTGTATCTTCGTCGAGGAATAACTGAGAGATGGGAAACTAAGAGAAAAATTACCATCACATACCTTCCTAGCAGGCTTTTTAAGTTGTGAGCACATTGGAAAAGCGACGCGTATAATTCAAGTGTGACATTAATAGTAGATTATTCACCCAGTGTCTTAAGTCACGGGAGCTATATTGAATCCCGAGGGTAGCCTGAGTGCAGCTAGGGATTCGAACTCCCCCAAGTCGAAGACATTTGTATTTCTGAGGAGAAAACTCTACCTTTTAAATATTCTGCGAGACAATAACAAGCAATTCGATTTTCGGCAATTTTTTTTTTTTGTAAAGTTTTCATACACGTATTTCTTGTTGAGGTTCCAAATTCAAACCACATTACTGACTAGCGGGTTATAATTAAATTCAGTACAATATTATTGCCCGGCTAGACCCTACCCTAAAACATGTCATGTCATTATAATTGGACATTATCAAGCAGGTGTGCAAAATATTTAAGACGCATTACGGTTACAAAATGTGAGTCGCTTTGCTAGCTTATGCTAGAATCTAGCACTTAGATGCTCTGCACGGTGGATTGAAAAAGTTCAATCATAAATCATTGTTGCCCCGTTTACCTTTGCTGATATTCAATTGTTTCTGGTTAGTTTTATTAGGAAACATACCAAAAGAGCACTTTGTTAAATGAACTCGAAACCGTTTGTGTACTGCTGTCGCCTTTCTAGTGTGATCGCGCCCTTATGCTGTTGGTCTTGGGAAATGGAGTACAATGTTCGAGAGCTTTAAGAATATCTCATATATTTAATTAATGATGAAATGATTTGATTGAAATTGATGATTCATTTAATTAAAATGAATCATCAGTCATTTTAATTACCATGATTGTTTTAATAGGTAAAGAATATAGGTAGCTTAATTTATTTTGGATAAAGTATTATGTTGAATAATGTTAGAACTTCTGAGAGTACTTAGGTAGGTAGGTACTAATATTAGTCAATTTTGGTTCAGGTATTGGCTAAGAGCACTGGTGGCCCAGTGGTATTGGCCCCAACTTACACCTTGTAGGTTGTGAGTTCAAACCCAGGCAGGCATTACACTTTATGTATTTAATTTCATCACCACTGCTTTCAAAACAGTGAAGGAAAACATCGTGAGGAAACCGGCATTTCTTAGAACCAAAAATTCGAAGACATGTGACATCCACCAACCCGCACTGGCCCCGCGTGGTGGTTAATGCCCCACCCTCTCACAAAGAGGAGGCCAATGTTCCAGCAGTGGGAACATAACATTATAGGCTGATTATGCTTATGCATCAGCTAAGATCGAAGGCGCAAAAATATTAGTTTTTATAGCACCTCATTAACATCACTAGCAGCCTTGTTCCACACATAGGCCTCCTCCCACCATTTGTGCCATGCTTCCCTGGAAGCTTAATTGCGTAACACACTAACAGTAGCAATGCCTTTCATTTTGACAGTTCAACAACATTGATTGGTCAACATTCAGGTTGGACTGTCCTTATGTGCGACACTGCTGTGACAGACAAGTTACATAACAGTGTCGCACGTAAGAGACTACTGTAATTAATGAATATGAGCTAATTATGATGATTGATTGATTATGAATTTGAATTATTTAATTTGTGTTGAGGTTGTATTTATTCGTTGAATTTATTTGTGTTTGATTTAAAGATTTAATGGGTTATGTGGTACCTGAAATAAATGTTTTTTTTATTATTGCGTTATTTACGTCGTTGAGTAGACATATTTTTCGAACATATGAAGCAATGGTTTAGAAATATCTTTCAAAATCATTCAGACTGTGATTGAAAGTGTCTTACGCAGTTCTCGCTCGTCTGAGCGAGTCTCATCTAGGTCTTCCCCCCTCCCGCGTTCTTCTGTAGGTCATCCACCCACCTTTTTATAACACCTACTAGGATTCAAAACCTAGATACCTACTGGAAGAGATCGCAGAAATCGATAAGGCCGCCCATTGTATGTTTTGTAGTGTTAAAATTATTATTTGCTATGTATTTTCTGGTGTACAATAAAGTATATATAAATAAATAAATAAATACTGTTACTGCGTTTTTTCCGAAAAGTTAACAAATATTTACAGTACAACACAACTTAGATGTAACATAAATTTGAAAATTTGCATTCATTCATTTCAATTTTACGAATGCATTTGGTTATATGACTTCACAAGTGATTGCGTTTGCGTAAAGATCATTTTCACCTAAAGCAGTAATAAATATTGGTGATTTTGAAGACGTACTCAGTTCGGATGGTGATCGGTTTTACGAATTTTGCCGATGCTACATCTAAATTGTGTCGAACTGTACCTAGCACGGTCACTATATTTTTGAACAAAAATCATGTCTGAACTTCTTCGTTGCAAAAGAACATTACAGTATTATCTAATAATCGATCAGTATCACTATTAGACACACGTATTATGTAATAGCGTGCATAATAATCTATTAATGATAAATCAGACGGTTAGAATTAAAGCCAGCGTTGCTTAGCAGTAAAAGCGTAGATCCTTATCGTTCATTATCGTCTTCCGTTAGCGTTTACGGTTTATACAAAACTAACTTCTGCCCTCGACTTCATACACGTATAACTTTCCTCAAGAATTGGACTATCCAATTCAAAAAGATTTTTTTTAATCCGACTGGTAGTTACGGAGATTACCCCCTACATACAAACTTACAAACAAACAAACAAATTTTACCTCTTTATAATATTAGTGTAGATTATTATAGACTTTATTAAGATTATTTAAATATAATTTAGGCACTGAGGTGTTATAAATGTGTACAGTGATGTAAAAAATAAACAGCATTACATAAGCTACTGTCCAAACCAACACTGGAAATAAAACAGATAGGTATATATATCATAGCAGGGGGGATATTTTCATTATCATCCTGCTTGGCAGATAGTTAAGTGATTGGACGAGTCACAACTTTAGAAAATTATACATATACCTAATAGGTTCCGCCTGCGACTTCGCCCGCGTGATATCTTTATAAATTATAGCCTATGTTACTCAGTCATAATACAGCATTGTACTGGTAAATGAATTTTTAAAGTCGGTTTAGTAGTTTTTGAGTTTATTCATTACAAACAAAAATACAAACCTCTTCTCTTTATACAGGGTGTCCAGTAAATAGCACGACATACTGCAGGGGGTGATAGCTTGGGTCACTACCTATCAATACAACATATGTTCAGCAAAATCTTACGGATTTACAGTTTTACAAAATTTTCCGAAATACCGAAAAATCTCTACCTTGAAACAGATTTTTATTTTCTTCAAAACTTTCTTGTTTTTGATTAAAAAAAAACTTATAATGAGTAGAGTAACCTATTCACGAATAATTTGATGTAAAAAAAGTTCTAGAAAAGGATTTTTTCATTACGAGATACTTAAAAATCTGTTTCAAGGAAATATCGAAAAATCTCTAATTTTTCGATATTTCGGAAAATTTTGTAAAACTGTAAATCCGTAAGATTTACTGAACATATATTGTGTTGTATTGATAGGTAGTGACCCAAGCTATCACCCCCTGCAGTATGACGTGCTATTTACTGGACACCCTGTATATATCTAGATAAGAATTTTATATATGTATGCATTGATAGGCATACATATTAAAAAGTGGTAGTTTATAGAGTGCCGCTTGCGGCACTCTGTCCCTATTGCATAAAGTGCCGCTAGCGGCATAATACTGTCGCTGCTTCGGCCCGGCTAAAGTGCCGTAAGCATTGCATTGTCATTCACACTGTCACCGAGTCACTGTCACTTGTTATTTTCTTTGATGGTTTTGTTTAGGTTAGAACTGTGACCCTTGTGTGGTCACAGTTCTAATCTAACCTAACCTACCTTTCAGCCTTTTTCATTTACTACTTAATTTTTCGTAAATTCAGTCATTATAGTGACTTTTGATAAATAATTATCTAAAACACATAGGTACGATAAATTAATACTAAAGGCAACGAACTAATATCAACAATCAAACAAAATAAAAAATTAGTGACAATACATTGCTTATGGCACTTTAGCCAGGCCAAGCCAGCGCCACTATTATGCCGCAAATAGCGGCACTTTATCCGATTGGGATAAAGTGCCGCTTCCTTTAAAATTCTTCTTCATAAATGAATTATGTCATTGAATAGAATAACTACTTATAGAGTTATTTCATTCAATGACATAATTCATGCAAATTTCAAACAGTTATGCCTCGTTCTTTTATGGATGAAAGAAAATGGCGTGTGCATTGCTAATACATTAATGGCCGGTTCCTGTAATTAAATAAAGGGGACCTTTTTATGCAAGCTATTTTATCCGAGACCTTAGAGTAGGAACCTACTGCTCCAGATAAAAGATATAATAAGAGGGTTTGCGAAGCTTATCTACTAAAATTCTCGTCAAAATGAATGTTATGTATCGCAGTATAGTCTGCTCAGTCGCTCAGCGCCACACGTCTTTCTGACATGCCATTTAATTCCATTCCTTTCTGCTTTCCCCGTCTTTTTATGCTTTTATTGAAAAAAACAAGTTCTTAATAATTATTAACAATCTAACCTTAAGGCTCGTTCAGACCAGCGCGACGCGACGGCGCGACGCGACTCGAACAATACAATTTCTAAGAAAATTTCACGGTATAACAATAAACGTTGTCGCGTCGCACTACTCTGCACAAAGCTGTATATCTTAATACAATTTTTACGTTAATATTATTTTAAAACTTAGAATAGTGTTGGTTGTACTTTATGCGTTCCCTGCCCTGACACAAAAGTCGAGGCAATATATACAAATAATTTTAATTTATTCATTTATTTCAGACATAATTCTAGTCTATAGTTTACACACACATTTAAATTATCAAAATAAATAAATAATGTTATTTCTCTCTCCGCAAAGGTTGACTTAGAATTAACATCTTAAGACTAAACAATATATCGCGACCTCGGCACACAGGCAACGGAAGGAACACGGGTGGGTTTTAGTCAGTAAAAGTCTGACACGCCCTCCCGCTCCACCCAGAGCGGGAGAAGTTATTTGATAATTTCCCATCCTCAAAAAAAAAAAAAAAAAGACTAAACAATAAATGTATACAAAAGCTCCTTTGCGAGAGACTGGAGTCCGTACTAGGGAAACCAATAAAATAAAATTGAAGTGTATATTTGTAATGTCAAAATAACAGCTTTTTCTCAAATGCATATGAACCAAATGCATTTGCTAATTTTTTTACTTAAATTTTTGTCTGTCTGCTTGTTCCGGCTAATCCCCGAAACAGCTACGCCGATTTTGACGGGACTGTCACTAGCAGATAGCTGATCTTATAAGAAGTAAGTAAGGCTACTTTTATTTTAGAAAAAGAATTAAAGGTGCACGCGCGCGCAGCCGCGGTCAGCAGCTAGTGAAAAATAAAATCAAAGACAACATTTTACTTTTCAATAACAGAACCGTTAAATAAATTCAGTGTTCAACCTCGCGTTCACTTATTCCTAACAAAAATGGCCGTCAAATCTATCATCGTTTCAATGTAAACCTTTGCCACCTGTTAAACACATTACAAACTGCAATTTTGCGGAAATTAGCAAGGAAATGTATGAGAATAATGTTATTTCATATCGAATCAAACACGAACGTGCGCGATTGAGTGTCGGGGTAGCGTGTCACGTCAATTTCCTTACGTATTTGATAGCGTTCGCGTTTTTACTGTCAAGGCTTTGTAACCTTGCAACTATATTAATTGTTGTTGTTTAATTGAAGTTTTAGTTTAGTAAACATTGAATGCTGAATCGGAATTGTTCAATGTTAGTTTGCAACTCAATTAATTCGTAATGTTTTTTAATAAGCGCTTAGTGAATGTGCTTCAAAAATTCATTGTCAAACTTGTGGCGGCATCTACATCGCCACTACACATCACACTGACGTCACGCGAAATCCTGCATCGCACAAGCAGAGGTTTCCGCGCGACATACGTACCAGACGCGACACCCGTCTGGTCGGAGGATCCTCACTTTTCTATAGAGGATGAGTGAGCTTCACACCTTGTTCCTCATCATACCTCTATAAACTTTATAAATATAGTACCTATCTACCCATTGAGAGGAGCGAGGCGACCGAAGCAAACCACCTTTCTCTGAAACAACAAGATTTTTCAAATAAGTTTTTTCCACCACACGGTTTAAGCACTCAACTTTGCCTACGATATAACTTGACATCATGTCGTTTTCCGACTTCCACGAGGACGCAGTCGCGGCTTCATTTAGCTAGGACATTCACGATCCACGTAAAACTATTAGTAAGTCATTGCAATGTAACTCTTATCTCCGTAAAGTAAGGTATATATTAGCATGATTGCCGAGAGTTTTATCCAATTCACAGCAATCATTCTAATTTATATTATAAAACAATGAAATAAGAGTTACATTACAATGACTTACTAATGGTTTTATGTCATTCAAATAGGAACGCGAATGTCGTACCTTAGTAAGTTACCTATGCCAACTATAATACGAATTATAATTACAAATCCTATAGCTATTTATCTATCATCAATAGAAAAGCTTATTCCCGATACAGTGTTTGAATGGTTTCCGTTGGCCATATCATAAGCTGTTGCTCGCTAAATAAGGATCGCATTGCGCATGCCTACCAAACAAAGACGTTGGCTATGTTTCCGATACCTTTCCGAAAGATAGCCATCTACACGATTGTCCGCCTGTACTTAATTATGAAATTAATATTAATTAACGGTTCAATAGTGATAGCTCAAAAAACAAAAAAGGTAATAGCAATTACTTATTAGAATCATCTAATCATTTTGGTTGCGTACGGAAGCTTGAATTAATTGGTTACCCGGTTTTCCCCTTTTTTTGGGTATTTTAATGTGTGAAAGCAGAGTAGCTATCTACCTACGCTCTTTACACAGAGTAATTCTAAACGCCTGATAGCTCCTGAAACTTGTGTTCTACCTCAGATTAATACAGATGGGCCATACCGCAAAATCATTTAAATAAAAAGCGACTCTTGCTACTACACACTAAAGTGCAATTCAGGTCGCACAGCCCTCACCTACAGTTATATTCACCTAGAATTTGCCTCTCTTTCTATCGCGTGACTCTTAGATCTTCTTTCTGACTACGTTACACTCACTGAATTGGCCCAGCAAGACGGGCCCGCCGCGTACTTGAAGCTTCATTCATAAACTGCTGAGTGTCCCGTCTGTATTAATCTGTGGTTCTAGACCAAACTACAGTGCAGAGTTACATCAACCAAAACAAAAAAGAAATAGAAATTTAAAAAAAAAGTACAGTTGAATTCAATTACTGGCCAGTACGTTTGCACAATAAAATTGTCTATTACTTTTTACTGAGATAGCACCACTGAGGATGACATAATAATAATTTGGTAGTCGAGTGATAGTTTGAGTTTCAAACACTATGTACCTACGTAGTTACGTAAGATAGCTCCGATTGTAGATGTTGGAGGCGTCTGAACGGGGAGTTAGGCGGCTAGATTCTTCTGTGATTAATCATGTTTTAGGTACATCCCATCTTTGTTACATAAGTCTGTCCTAAACCTTGCTGACTCATATAGATGTCCTACATTTTTCAATGTTTGAAGCTAACTGAATATTGCTATTAAGACCAAATTAAGGTTCACATCATTTTGTATCAAAACAAAATAGCTAGGCTTAGTAAAGTAAAAGGCCAACGGCCCACAAAATCCCTTTCCATTGTATTTATGATCACGTCCTCAACCACAATTTTATTCATAAACTACAAAAAGACCTTGAAATAATAAACAAAATCTAGTGGGTACTTATGATACGTGACCGCAATGAATAGACCATGTGCAACCACAGAGTATATACACGAATGGAGCAATAAGACATGATAACTACGCGTCCGCTCGCGCATCACACAAAAGACGGCTGCTGCAACAATGGTTAAATACTATAATAATTAGGGATGTAACGATTCCGATTCCGATATATCGGCATCGCCGATTATATAAACAACCGATATCAAACAATTCGATATGCGTGAAATGACGACGCGCACGCAACATTGTCGCAGGCGGAACTAGCGGGAAAGGCGCGCAGCGCATGCTTTGCGATAATAAAACACGGCAAAAGGCAATGTTTGCAGTTTTCTGAGCGTTAGCTGAGCGATGTATTGCTTCGTGCCTGTTTCACGTCACCGCTATTCGTGATTCTGTTTATTCACACAGTAAAGTGCTATTGACTGTTTTATTTTATGTAAGTAAAATGGCGCCGCCTTGAAAACGTACATACTTCATTATTTATTTGACTTATTATCTACTAAGCCATCGATGCCGATTATCGGTATCGTATCGGAAAAATTATGTATCGTTACATCCCTAATATTTATAAGATTTACACAAACAATTAAGATACCATTACGAGCTAGGCCAACCCGAATCCGATGACAAATACTTATGGGCAAACCATGTACCACGGTACACACGGCTACATATCAAGCTATATATTTCCAGCATAAGCTGATCTCGCATTGTATAGGATTTCGGTACAATGAGAGGTCAGCTTATTCTGAAAATGTATAGCTTGATATGTAGCCGTGTGTATACACATATTGTATGAATAATTATGATTAGCAGTATGGTAAAAAGAGAGAAGTATGGAAAAAAAAGACAAGTTGCGCCGACCCCAAATAAATTAGTTTATGGGCAGGAGAATGATCATGAATCATGAATTCATGATTATCAGAAAACTTGAAACAAAACTTTCGTTTTATTTCTTCATTCTTTACTAGCACTCCATTTATTTACTTCTCCGTGAACTCCGGTGAAGCGAAGGGTTGAATAAATAACTACTTGTGAAGTTATTTATATTCGTTAAGTCAGAGGCTTCCTCTTTCCCTTTTCCGAGGTTACAACGGTACATATTGCTTACTTAATCGGTTATGAACGTAATCATAATTTATTTCAGATTTATAGCCGGCGTGCGGGTTCTAAGGAAAGGAATAAGTGAATGAAAATTTTCTTCGGAAAATGTGATTGATTGTGATGAAAAATCAAAATTTAAAAGTTATTTCAATATAATTACAGTCACCTACCTTTCATCCTTAGAAAGTGATATATAGACTACTAGTACGTAGCTAAGGCAATGTTATCTGGAGTTTATATACTTGTACATAATCAGATTCTACAGTTTAACCGGTAAAGCCCTGGGTGACCCTCAAGCACGTCAATTAGCACGTTAATTAGTTGTTTATCAGGCCTTTAACGGTTAAATCAATTCTACAGTATTTTCTCACTGCTAAATCTGCCTAATTTTCAAACACTGTCATCTAATTTTTCAAAATGCAATGCATTATATATTCACATTCCTAGCCAAGGTATGTCATACTGCATATCGAATACCTACATTAGTTCTTTTATTTATTCAGTTTTTCTCGCGCTGACGTCAATATTTTAGATAATTTATTATAATTAAAAACACGTTTTTGTTTCTTATGACTGCACCCTGTTATTTAATGATTTTTATGACAAGAATAAAGACCAAATCTGACACTGTAGACTATTCTGAGACTGTAGAGATATTTCATCACATTAAATATCTATCAGGTTATTCGAGTTTAGAGACATTAATTTCTTTATATCGCAATTCACCTAATAAACTAATAATACGGTTCTCCAATCATATTCCAAGTATATCTGTGACAGATGGAGGCAGGTCATTCAGGTTTATGAAATCACACCAATCAATAATATTGCTCTCTATATATCATAAGCTGGAAATTGTCCGTAGATTGACATGACGAAAGCTGATCTGTATTCTTAGTATAAGTATTAAGGATAATGTCTATAAGTGCACCATTTACCTGACCATAATTGTATACCTGCTTTGGGTTAAGTAACTTCTGGTATATAATAACAGTCTTAGTCTCATTTTATAGATAATAATAATTCAACTCTACATACATACATAAATAAAGGTAGTTATCTGCAGAACCTACTGTAAAAATGTTCACTTCTATTAATTTTGATTGTGACTTCATCATTACATGTATTTTTACGTTTCATATTTATGTTCTTCGTCTTATTTATTTGTAAGACCATCGTCAAAGGATTTATTTAAAAAAAAATCGTTTTTAAACGAGGTGAGACATCCATCCAAATCAATCGATGCTGCATAATGTTTTTGTTCACTGTCAATCATCATGATCGATTGTCTATAGTTCTTTCAACGACCTGTTAAGAAATATCGATAATCAAAATCTAATAGATTTGCAGACACCGTAATCGATTAAACGAGATACCTAACTGAAATCTGCGTGATCTCATCAGGTATGAACCGTGGCCTTGACTGAGTAGTTACGTTGGAAGGTCATGCGCACGATTTGTAGACAATCTTATACATTATACTGTTTACATCAACTAACTAGTTCTCATTGAGGCAAATTTTCTAGTAATTGATCAGCACCTTCCTTATTTGAAGTAGATGCTTTTTACTCTTTAACTATTCTTTTGTATTGAAGCCGTGACCTCTTACTTTTTCTGCATCATCTTTCTTCGTCATAATAGCTTCTTATTTACTATGATGTTAATCAAATTCAACGTATATACCAAATTCAAGTTCCACAACAGTCTTTATAATTTCCATATGTAGATTGAATTTAGAAACATTTACAGCAAAATGTTCACCTATTCACACTAGTTATCCAAAACTAACAATCAAACAGTCGTTTGCACGCACAACTATCTCATAGTTTCGCGTGTTTAGTTCTCGAGTTGCGAAACCGAACAAAACCAAAGCTGTATTATTTGCTTCAATTATCTCTCTGCCAACATTTGGTAATATGTGTGTAGATAGGCCTATATGGCAAACAATGGTGCCGAGCCTACTGGCACTTCATCCACGAAATAATGAACGAACTATTTGCCTCAAGTATATTGATTCCGTTGTATTTGCTTCCTTGATAACTTCAGCTGAGTAAAGTTCTAGCTAGTTATTTGTAATCTTATAACTAATTTAACCAACTTGAGGAAATCTGAGGAAAATAATAGCTTGTGTGCATATTATCATAACATTAATTGGTAAGAAGATTAAATTGCATCTGTACTTTGTCATAACTAATTCATCACTGTTATTAATATTAGTACCCATTTTACAATATTGAGCATAAACTGAATTGTTTTCATCTAATATACTAAGGAGTATGGTAGATGAAAACTATTCAGTTTTTGCTCAATAATGCTTAATTATATAAACTAGACAAAAGTTAGTATTTTGATTTTCACATTTCAATTTATTACAACACTGACCTTGTTTTAATACCTCCTTCAATCATGTTCTCCCCTACATTCGCATTTATATAACCTCCGTTATTTTCACTTCTAAAGGAAACAGTAACTTGTACACTCATCAGTCATTAAATAAGCTTAGTTTTCTGTGTATATGTGAAATAGAATATTTCTATTAGTATTTTAATGAAGTGCTTAACGGATGCAATTCGAACCTAATTGCTCGTGCGATGAGCTATTTACGTAATACAGAACCCATATACAGAACATGAAATACAGCGTAACAACTGTTTCGTAACGGACCGAAAATCAACATGTTTTAGTGATAAATTGCTAGTTTGAATACTGAGCGAACTAACGTGTCACAAATTCAGGGTTGTTCCTATTATTGCAGTGATGAGTAGGTACTGTATATTTTAAAATGGTTGACCTACTTCTTCTTGTTTCACTAAATCATCAATGCAGGTGGTTGATTCGTCACAGCTGTAATCAGCTGATTTAAACATTCGCGGTTTCATATTGTGAAAAGCACTTCTTGTAGACTCCACATGCGGTTTGAAGAGAGTAGGTAGACATATTGTGTCATTTCATTTCTAACCGCCGATTTTTACCTTGCTTCCTTGTTTGTATAAACTCTCAGAAATGGTAATTACTTTAAAACTAGTAGGTAAAGTTTTGCAGTACCTACAAACAAAAGGAGTCCCAACAATGTCTACAGATCTAAAAAAAAAATGAATTGGTAGGTAATCAAAACATTGCATGATACTGTTACAAATAAAGGTGTGTTCAATTTATGGCGCGTCCATCAAATCACAGTTTCCCCTTGCACTTATGAATTGATAAGTAACGACCTTCTTGATACGATGGCATGAAGTCGGCCTCGGAGCCCATTGAATAGTAATGCGTTTCTACGAGTTTCCATTGCTACAAACGACACGTCAATATAAACTGCTTTCTAGATTTTGCATTGGTAATTTTATCTCGAGCATTTGCATATCTTCAACGCAGTGACTGTTTATTTAGATTTTCAGATGCTGCGTTGATGTTGACTGCATCTTAGCATTTAATGTTGTTGCATATTTTATTTGATTTGCCTTTACTTTATATGCTAATGGAGAATCACGTAATATTTTCAGATGCATGCCTAACAGCATTTTTATCACAAAATCTTGCTTCTCTAACAGTTATATTTGCATAGTGGCTCAGTTTTCCAGTTTCCTACACTTTGCGGAAGCATCGTTTACATAAAAGTGTGTTATTACTGAAGAACTATGCGGTTTCGAGTGCAATGGAGTTGCGTAAATGATTTGTTTGTAAACACTGAGCGTCCGTCAAAGACAATTGACCCACTTCAATCGAGCCTACTTCTTTGCCGATATCAATTGTATCGAACAAAGAGCTTTGAACCTTATATCAACTAAATAAGAAAGTGGTAACGAATAGATTCGTTTCAACGTTGACAAAAACTTTCTGGTAAAGAAAAATTGGTTGGAGAAAGTAACACAAATTGGAATGATGATTAGTACTTAGATACGAGTGCATTTTAAGTTGACAGGTGTGAAGATGGATTATCCGATTATAATATTGAGGAAGAAATATCAATTCAGACCGTAGGATTATCATTTCGCAGTGTATCATCATTGATTGTTTAGTCGTTGGCGAATATAACGAAATTTCAACACATTCTAACACTATTTTTGATAACTCCGAGAATAAAGATGGCGAATTTGTCACAGCCCAAAGAAATTATGTGTAACTAAAGCCTAAACCTTTTGTGTATAAAGATTACAATAACCCACTTTCTAAAGCCGACATTTACGAGTTCCAAAAAAACATGGCTTACATTGTAGCATACATGTTCTTTTTTACGGATACCAATATTTTTGTCTACCATCAAGATTCGAGACGAAATTTTACAAAAAGATGGATAGTCATGAATCACTATAATCAGATGATTTTTGAATGCAATCTTTTCATCTTTATGATCGTATTAAGCTTTGTGCAGACTAGCGCGGCGCGACAGCGCGACGCGACAACGGTTATTGTTATACCGTGAAGTTTTCTTAGAAACTGTATTGTTCGAGTCGCGTCGCGCCGTCGCGTCGCGCTGGTCTGAACGAGCCTTTACTTAGATATTAATAAACTAATTCCTACCCAACTTTTCTTAAAACTTCAGTTTTTTTACGAGCCCCGCTACTTAGTCAATTAAGGTTATTTCAGCAGTTTTGATGTATTGGTCAAAAAATTACCAATTATTCCGTCAACATAATTACTAAACTACATGTTCCATTCGTAACATTAACTGTCAGTTGTCCGTAAGTTGTTACTACTCGTAGCAATTAACCGAAGGTTCGGCGACGTGTCGTAACACTGGTTACCGGTTACTGGAATGTGATCATGATTTACGAGTGTGTGTGTCTTTATCTTTATTTTATAACCGTTGCTGAACAACTAGTTTGGGTTCCAAGTTACTTTTACGTTTTGGTTGGATTTGGTGATTGGTTTGTACTGATTTCCTTGTTTTTCGTGGTTGTCTTGTCATTTACAGAGACGGTTTTTCCGGGTGGAAAGTAGATAGAGAAAAAAAGCCAAGCTGGAAAAGTGTGGGTCGATCATGTTGTGTAATATTATCTTTTAATTTCAGGACTTGTTGGTAGAAATAGAGAATTAATATCTATTTAGATAAAATGGAAGGTTATTTAAATCTTGCGGTGTCAGTATCTTGCTCACAACTTCCCATGTATTCATGATTGAAGGTGTTATTAAGTAGACGATAAATATTGTAAATGGAACACTGTGTACACCGACAGCACCATTAACAGCAACCAACAACTCACAATACCATAAATCTCCATAAGCCGTAACGCATAATAAGTTGGCAACAGAAATTTTCTTAATAATAAGTGGTATGCCGTATAACAGGAAACAACGGTTGGCAATAAGGCACGATATTAAACAATGAGCAGGCTCAGAAATCCAACTTGGAGCGAGACTGTTCTTTCTACCACCCTAGGATTAGACGAAGAAGTATTCCGAGTCAATCACAACGGCAACCGTTTACGAGCCCTTCTATATGTTGAAGAAAGAGTCCCAAATTGTGTCACGTATGTCTGTAGCTAAGAAAGTGACCTCATACTAAAGCTTTACGACACACTCACAAGTAGGTTCAGCTTCACCTTCGTCCCTTGATATGAAAATAGCTCTTGCCTTGGTGAAAATAAAACTGAAATTAAAAGAAACATTGAAAATGTATTAGACGGCTGATGCTCCAATGAAAAGTGAACCTTCTTTTGTATTTATTCCATGATGTCGGTAACAATTTCCTAGCAAATTGAATGGTGACGTGAAACAGGCGTCGCGTGACGACTCCGTAACGATGTTGACAACAAAATACTGTTCAGCAACACTCATTGAGTAAAGAAATTTATGGAGAGATTGTTTCCCTGTTTGTTATACTATTTTGTTTTTGTTTTGGTTTTTATAAATCGGTCGTATAAGTCATATAATAGATCAGCAGTGCTATTCTGTAACTATCTCACCGTGAAAACTTAGGTGAAGTGAGCGTGGAGTGACCTGTCATTACACAGGGATTGATACTATTGACAGCTCACTTCACCCAAGTTTTCACGGTGAGATATTTACAGAATAGCATGGCTGATTATGGGGTCTAGATGGATTAAACAAATTTCAAATTCGTCAATATGTATCTGCAACGTATATCGGTCATCGGGCAGTAGTGAGCGGTACCGCTATTCTAGCAGAGTCAAGGTTACAACAGCGCAGCATTCTAAAGTTCAGCTACCAATATTTTTTTTGGAAGGTAGACACCTTATCATATTGCAATACAGGTGGTATAACTACAAGCTAACACCAATGTATATGATAGATACTTAGATAACGTCACGCTTTGTTCATGCAGAGTGGGCAGAAGACCATGCGGAACCGGAACAGCCTAGGACGTGCGTTGCATATGCAATCACTTTATGAAGAGGCTTACAACACCTATCTAACCATTTCACTGGATTATCTCTTACTGCAAGGTACACATTTTTTAACACGTTTAGCTTACTAGAGCTCAGAAAACGTTAAAATATCAACTCCGTCCAATTTAATCTACGCTCGCAACAAATAGTATTGCGTATCTGATACCTATCTGATGAAATGTTTATGTTCTCTCGAGTCGTAACATAACTGGTCTTCAAAATTAAGAAACATACATGAAATACATCATAAAAACCTGCATCTGACAGACAGTCCAATCAAATATACTATGTTCTCACCTGCACAAACGCCAATGAATTGTCAAACTTTACAACATCTAATTACATGCAGAAAAAGTCAATGCAACGAAACAATGCAACAGCCAAAAAAGAAGGCATTGTCCTCGATCATAGCGAAGCCCTATGCGCAAGCGCCAATCATAGTGGTAGTTATGAATATAAAGCTGTTTCTATACTTGATCGAGAACGATAAAAGGATAATGTAAAACCAATCTTAGAAAAAATAGAAGAGGCTGCAGATGAGAACTAGAGATAAGTGTGGAAGAGCTGTACTTGACAGTTGTAGAAAAACATGTAGATAAGTACATATTTTTTTTTTAATAGTTGCAGCGGACTTCCTTCAGCAGAAAAATGGTAATGATGATGATGTAGATATCACAAATCAAACAGAAGTGATTATTATGATTCCATTGACCAAAGATGCTTTCAAACCTATTTAAGAGGATACCTCATATTTATTGGACCATGCTCCTATGCACGTACACTCACGTGTTTATGGGTATGTGAAGCAAGGCGATGGCATCGCAATCGTTTACGACCTTGGCTCCATATTTATAATTGTACGTAACATTGTCCCACGAGGTGTTTCATTGCTATGCCGATAGAATCACTGATCATTGATAACACTTACACCAACTTACACCCATATAATAGGCCATATTATCGTGTTAAAGATGATAATTACGATATTAATGATATCATAATAAACGCAAACCTGTTGTAAATTCTTGTGTTTTTCAAGATACGGAGTTCGAAATTCTACTGTTTTTTTTTTCATTCTGTATGGTTCAAACTTCCATGTCTACCAATCTACATATAATATCTTTAACTTTTTTGTTATTATATTATTTATCGTAAAATCGATGTTCTATTCTCTACAAATCTTGTGATATTATAACAGACTTAAGAATCTTCGAACATATCGAGGTTACCCATGTTATACCATCACCTTTACAGTCAAAAGGTCATACTTACGAACCGAACGGTATACTCCAAACGTTCCGTTATTATTTTCTTCGCAATACCAGCTTATTATATGTTATGGAATCTCTCAATGACTTTGTAGTTTTAAATCCTATCTCCGTTTGTCGGTTTTTTTTTTTGTAAAGTATTCCGCTGGTAATGTATTAACAGAACATCTTCACCGTGGGAAGAGCAGCTATGCAACAGAATAATTATTTAAACATCACTATTAAAGATACTTGAAATGTTTTAAAAACATATTTAAGTATACCTAAGGTTACTCTACAATGTAATCGTTGCTCGTTGACGTAGCTAAATGAAATAAGTAACTCAAAGACTCTTGTAGAATCCAAATCCAGTTTGCAACCCATATTTTTTTTCATTCATAAATATTAGCGTCAATATTAATTAGAACATGATCATTGCTGGAATGCTCTTTAAAGCAAATGCCTGTGTATCGATTGTGTGTCCATTTCAGCAATTAGTTTTAGCGAGGTATAGAAATCGTACGGTAACGTCAATACAGAGACGTGCAATGCAATTTACAGCAATTTGCCAATTTGTCCCATCTATGAATCAATTAATCGCTCTACCTACAGTCTACAACGAATTAGGTCAGGTCAGTAGCAACTGTCAACCTATTGACGTATGCCATTTGCCATTTTACGCGAAATAATTATTGTGTTTCTACTGTAACGGGACTGTTTCAGTCTCCTCAGGGTAGGGCTCTATCCACCGGCTACATAATTATGGAACAGGAAAATATCAACAAGAAAATTTAAAAAAAATGGGTGTAGGTAGGTGCACTTCTACCTAACTTCCTATGTGTCTCGAGGATTACAGGCGTGATGAGTAAAGGTTAAACAGAACTTATGCGCAATTAAGTGGACGTTAATTTAACCCTAATGTTTAGGAAGGGGTGAAAATGACGTCATAATGCCACACAGATCTATCAATGTTTACCGTATCCTGTCACATGTCATCAGTTACAGTCCACCCACGTAAATGATGGGGTCATATTCATAGACCACACAGCAAGCTTGTATTTATGTTGTCAGCAATAATATTGATAATAGTGACACATTATTAATATTATGATTAAGTGGGAATGTTATTTCAACGCAATATGTCCCTTGCTTTGACATTATTAATTTTCCAAGTCAAATCTGTATTTGTGACAAGGTGTCAGGTATAAAATTGTTTTCTGATCTTATCAATATTATCTTTATTATGTCATCTAGTACTGGTTTCTTTTGAAATATCAATGTAACCAATGATCAAAGAAACAGGTATATTATGTTATTTATGCAAATGCAAAAGGATTCCATTCTAAAGATAGTGATTTCGTCATGGATGATGTAGTTAGCGGGCACCAGGGGCGCAGCTAACCAATAACCCGATTCCTGTCGGCTTCCCTTAGGAAATTATGACAGTCAGTAGTTCTCAGCAGTGTTTAATAATCACACTGAATGTATTATTTAATACTTACACCATAAAATTAAAGTATTACAAAACCCTAACCTACATTAAAAAAATTGTCTTTATATTCCAACGAAAACAAAACATTTAAAGTGCGCGCCAATTTTGCTCTAGTGCCTCCAGTATAACTCGTTGTCCGCCCGGGTTATGAAAACTTAAATTTCTATACAAAATAATCTCGTCATGACGTCACTTCAGGTCACGTGACACGCTGTTTTTTGAGGCAATAGTAAGCCGTAAAAAGTCGAGTTATGATAGGTACAGCAGTGTAGGAATCCATTCGCTGAATTTCGTAAGCGTTCGGTTTAGTTCGGGACGGGGGGAGGGACAAGCTCCACGCTTCACACACGCAATAATTTTAAATGTTTGTTGACGATGCGATTGACGTAAATAGTTAATAGAATTTATAACCTTTAATTTTGTTGATACTTGTAGTTAATTAGCATTTTGTTCGTTGTATTCATATAAGTTATTAGTGTAGTATTAGTGTAACAATTAGAATTGGATAATCGTGAGTTTTTTGTGAAATTGTGCGTTCGCCGTCGTTGTAATTAGGAATTTGTGGTAAGTCGATAGATTAGCAAGTTGAAATTACTTTTTTAGAGTAGATTTGAAAAGTTATTAGTAGGATGGCGGCATTAATAGTTTTAGATTGTTGTGTGACAGATTATTTGCTTCGTGAGGAAACATGCTTTTCAAGGTTAAGTTTTGAAAATAAGAAACAATAAGAAACACATAATTAGGCTAGGTCGTGCTCGACCAGATATGACTATAAACTACAAACGACGTGATGGGTTTTTCAAACATTTTAATGTGTCCCTTTACGATAAATATCAATGGCTGACTGGTAGTTGTAAATTAAATAAGATGTTTTGTTTTCCAAGTTTACTTTTCTCAGATTCTAGTAGTTTATGGAATAAAGGGGGTTTTACAGATATTAATAATCTGACGAATTCATCAAAAAAACATGTGCAGACTGAAAATCATATTCGTAGGTAGCTGTTAAGATTTACATGACGTCGGGAATAAGTAGGATAGAACCATTTTTCACTAATTCGCTTGAAGCTCATAATAGGAAAGTAGCTCGAAATAGGAATTTAATGAAACGGTTTATTGACACCGTTATTTTGTTAGGTAAACAAGAAGTAGCTTTTCGCGGCCACGATGAACGTCCGAATTCTGATAACCGCGGTAACTATATTGAAACCTTGTTATATCTGAGCAAGTATGACAACGTAATGGACTCTCATTTGGAACTATGTTCTTCAGTTCAGAACCCCGCGTTTTCTGGTCTTTCAAGTGATATTCAAAATGATTTAATACATAGTATTGCATCCGTTTTACGAGACCACATTAGAATCGAGATAGATAAAGCTCCATTTCTGTCTGTAATGATTGACGAAACTCCCGATGTCAGTCATAGGGAGCAATTGACTGTAATTTTTCGATATTTATCTGAAACTGGAATCGAAGAACGATTCCTAGGTTTTTACGATGTTAGCGGAAGTCGAACTGCTGAAGTTTTATACAAATAGTTGTTAGAAATACTTGACCAGTATCGTTGTAGGAATAAGTTAGTTGGTCAGTGTTACGACGGCGCGGCAGATTTTTCTTTTTTTTTGTTTTTGCTCCGGCTTACCTTTCTCTTAAACTCACCCTTCGCCACTGGCGGGCACTATAATTATTTATTGCGTAAAACTGGCCTATACAACTGACCTCCAAATTATTAATAATTTTCTCGTTAGTTCACATTTTATTGGAGCTATGCGTTATCTAATAAAAAAAGTAACTATACTTTATAACGTACACCGTAACGTAACCTTTGAAAGACGATTCTAGAATCCACTTTTTCCGAAAACTTTTCTGGGAAGCCTATTTTCAACTCGTGTACTGTACGAGTATTTTAATTTTAACCAATCTTCTTTTATTGCTACTGCCAAATCCAAGCAAGCAGCACAACCATTTCAAAAATAAAAGTTTAATTAACCCAGTCAATTAAAGATTTCATATGACATCTCTTTAACATAAAATATCATTCAATCATAGATAGCCAAACCTCAAATTAACACACCCCATTTAAAGCGAAATAACTAAATATTTTTCCTTATAAAGTTCAAGTACATAATTATCGACTAGTGAGACGCCGCACCTACATATTTAACCTACATACGAGACGTAACGTCTAAGGGCATGCCCTAATGGGCCTCATGCAGTTGAAGGCAACACTTCATACTAATTATCACTTTATCGCCTCACTGATTTGTCGTCTATACGTACTGCTTTTAGGCCTGTAGTAGTGCTTATAGTCGTGCCTATAATCGTACTGCTTTTAGGTTTGATTCCAGAGGTAGTGGAAATGTGCGGTAATTTCCATAACAATTGATGGGATGTGGGTGTTTCTACCAGAATGAGACCCATTATTTAATTATCAATGGATGAATTTAAATGCTTCGTCCAACAAGCTTTAAGCTATGTGCAGACTAGCGCGACGCGACAGCGCGACGCGACACCGGTTATTGTTATACCGTCAAGTTTTCTTAGAAATTGTATTGTTCGAGTCGCGTCGCGCCGTCGCGTCGCGCTGGTCTGTACGAGCCTTTAAATGGGTACACAGGTTTGATTTATTAGTCCCCATTTAAGGCATGTTTATATTTTAATATACCCCTCTTTAGTAGATAACTGAAGAAACATAGTCCACAATAGGACATTCTTGATTCTCGTCTGGTATATTACCTTCACGTTTAGTATGTGTGTCGTCCGTTGGAATGTGTGGGAGTGGTACGTTTGACTCGAAGCGACCGCTAACAGCCGCACTAAGTGTTGTACCACGATCTATACATCACTCGTGCTCAGCACGCGAATTACATGGCGATGTGGACTTGTTGAAAACTTAACGGGAAATATTTTATGAGAATAACGATTGTATAAGATAATATTGATAAATGAAGCCCGCGAAAAGTGAAATAAACCAATAGAGAGGCGGGCTCTGTCAAAGCTGGAAATAATAAAACTAAACAGAAGGATCTTTCTCGCATTTTTATTGGAACGTGTCTGATTATTATATGTTGAAAAAACCGGCTGAAAACTTTTACGGGCCCCTATTTCTTCATTTCTGAAGAAAAAATATATATATTTGTACTTTACTCGATGAGCGTGGCTAAGAAAGGCGTGAATAAGATTATTTTTATCAAAATCTAAGTTTTTTATTGTATGGCCCCCTTTAATTTTTAACTTTATTTAGATTTTATTATTTTTTGTTATGTTGGGAATAGAAATACACAATTTGTGAAAATTTCAACAATGTACCTATTACGGTTTATGAGATACAGCCCGCTGCTGACAGACAGACGGACGGATAGTAATAGGATTCCGTTTGCCACCCTTCGGATACGGAACCCTTAAAATAATTCGACAGTAGGATTACGAAATAGGCATTTATTAGTATAAAAGGATCTGCTTCTAATGATATTAAAACACTTTTCTGTGAATACAAAGCAAAGTACTTAGGCTGTTGTCGCATTCAAAAATAAAAATATAAATAAACTTGGCGAGAAAGTTAGATATCTCGAACATAACGTAAGCGTCTACAAAGTTGTTGAAAAGCTCGTAAGAGCGTAGTAAATCTCTCTTGTAACTTGTAACCAAGTTGTCCAATCATTCTCACGCTGACATGCCTATAAACTAAGCAGTCTCACCAGGCAACGTGCAGCGTGGCAGCAAATACCGATGTTTCAAATGTCAATATGATTGCAAACATCGAAGATTCCACAGACCTTGCAGACGAACCTTATGACTTACGAAACCTGTTTGATATGCACTCAGAATAAATAAATATTATAGGTACTGTATACGTAATCGTCTCGCAATTATGTAGGTAATACTCGATGGACCTAAACACGATGACGGCATGAAGTCTCCTGAGACCGAATGCGAGCCTGATATAATCTAACGGACGATTTGGACGCAATTCTTACCTCACCGTCCTCAAGAATAACTCAGTCTTGCTTAGATTTGAGCTGGCACAATTTAGATTACCATCGAAATACTAAAAAGAATTAGATTGATAAGCATCTCGCAGAAACTGTTTTAACTATACTCGGTGTATATTGTAACTCACAAATTGATTACCTTAAAGGACCATTGAAAAGACCATTTTGCCTTCTATCCAGAGAACCAGCTCCTACATTTTCATTACTCACACTACATTCTTATACAAATTTAATAAATAAATCTGTAGAAAGTAACACAAAAGTTGATTGTTAATTAAAATGTCTATAAAACATAAGTTAAGCTGCTCCGTACATATTTTAGTATATCTGTATATCATTCACGCTTTCGAGCCATCAGCAGATCAGTAAGTGGTACAAGAATGTCCCGTGTCTGATGATTGTTAGTTTAAACTGTAGGTATACTAACTACGAAGTAACTGGCAGTTAGCACGATAGACTAATGTACAGGCTAGCGGAAAATTTATAACATGGAACTGAAGTAAAGATATCTTCATGATTTGTTGCTGTTAGTAAAAATATATATCTAAAATTCGTGCGGTCTAATCCGCTGCCGCATAGCATTTTGAATAATTTTGCTCAATATGAAAGTGATATGAATCACTATTCTGCCTGCTGATTACCAACACAATAAACCTCATTTAACAGAGTAGATACATAACTCCCGTCTTCAAGCCCTGCTTTATATGCTTAACAATTAGGTACCATTCGAGACTGGTATGCAATGTAATTTTCACGCCACTTATTGTCTATCGATTGGTCGAGAAATTAACTCATTATACAAAAACCACATTAAAGCAGTGTGTTAAAAGCATAGAACTGAAGTACTATTAGTAGTTAGTGGTAACTGTGCGGTCAGTGAAGTCGCCATTACAGTATGTGGGTAGTTGGGCACAGAACCGTCCATTACACGCTGTTTAAAGACAATAAGCGGCGCGAGCGCTGCTTTTCTTTTTCATGCTGAATGTGTACGCACTAAGGGTACACCCCACACATTAGAAGGTATGGGTTAAGTGGTAGTCAATTAATTAGCAGAATTGACTAGAATAGCAGAATAATTTTCTTTTAATGTTATGTGAGAAATATTTAAAAAACTTGTGACCATATCATAGGATTTTTCTGTAGATTTTGCAGATACATATATCACATTTAAAATACCTTTATGATTAAATTACGTTATATGATAAATAGTAGCTCAATGTAACGCCAATTCCATATTTTATCGATAAGGTTTTGCGCATCATGCAGTATTCCTTTGATGGATATAATTTCATATTGTCGAAAATAGATTATGACGTTACTTCTCTAGTGTTGGAAAAAGTAACATCAAGATGTTATGTAGTTTGTTTTATGTGTTCATCAGTGGCACGTGTGTCTAATTCTATTCAATTTCCGGTCCACTGCTGATGCAGGGTACCACGGCCAGTAAGTGTACCTTCATTGTCTGAAGTTAAGGTAGATTGGCAGGCCCGTTTTTTGGATGTATTGAAATTTGATTCGATCCTGTGTAAAGCTATAGAGTCCTAGCATTTGATCATGATTGCCCGAGAAAGTATTCTAAAGCACCTGTACGTCAGATTTTGCGCCATTTCAGTTCTTGTAAGTATAGTTACCATGTTTGGTCTGGGGGAGGTTGAAATCTTCGCTGTTTGCAGGTTTAAATATGATAAAATTTATTTTAGTCTCTAATATGAATTTAATTTTCTAAAGTTCATAATATCTCTTAACTTACCGTTCCATTGATCTCTAAATATATTTTACCCATAAAACTTCTTTAAGCGTTGGTACTTCAAAGT
Organism: Agrochola circellaris; assembly: GCA_914767755.1. Lineage (NCBI taxonomy): Eukaryota > Metazoa > Arthropoda > Insecta > Lepidoptera > Noctuidae > Agrochola > Agrochola circellaris. The sequence continues at coordinate 9,426,311 of OU611853.1, forward strand.
AAACGTTTTTATTACTACCTACTGCAAGTCAAATCTTTGATGTTTTTAGTAGACCGTAGTACGCAGCTACATGTTTAGGAACTATTAAGTCTTATTAACAACATTTTTTTTAAAACAAATCTGTTTAATTTTATAATTTTGTGAAGATAGTTACAAAACGGTGGTAACTGTTTCTGATAAGTTCATTCTACTTACGTGTTGCGTTGTTGCGAAAAAATTCATTACTGCTCAAATCTTATGTAGAATTTGATTGATGCAATGAACAGATTTTATGTATTGAAATAGAAGCCAATAGGAGCTTGGCAGTGTTGATCAAAATTAACGGCACTCTCCTAAATGGCAAACGGGGGTCAAACGTAGTGAAAAAATATTTGCAATGTAATTAAGGGTATGTAAACAGCAACTGGCTTTTTAAGATTTCGAAATATCTTGACTTAATAAAATATCAACGCAAGCATAGGAATTAGGATGCTATTTATCTACATAATATTATTTGTTAACGGAATATCCGTCATAATAACGGGCAATATTTTCAATACACAGATTTTGGAAGCACATTATTATAATTATGTAAACAATAACATCTCAAAAACCTATAAAACTTACCAAAAGAATAACTCAATATTGAAATTGTGTTCAACCTTGTTGTTATTTGTTCCAAACCCAGTATCCGTTCATTGTACTTTAATATGATACGTATTATTATATACTAAGTACATGGTCCATTTCCTCCGATTCTTCCTAGCCCCTCCCACTCTTGGGAGGACGATTACCTCTAGGAGGTCATTGAACTTCTCTCGCTTTGAGAAAGAACGGATACAGGCATTTAGTTACAGCCCGTTTATGTTAGCTGTTCGATTTTTCAGTGTCGTTGATTGAAAGATCCGTTTTTATTTAGACTGATCCGGCAAAGAATGGAGTTGGTTGACTCAGGCTTTTGAAAAAACTTTCTTCTACGATTAATATTGATCAATCAATCCATCTGGTATTTTTCACGTTTTCGCTTTACTGAGCTGTAGAAAAACTCAGTTTTCGAATTTAAACCATTCTTTAAAAAGACATGTCTTTTAATATATCTTATTTTTATAAAAATAATATATTAAACCGTACTGCAGTGTAAAGTAAAGATTCTCCACGGTTCGACGCGTGATGGTCACTACTTGTTCGTTTTTTGCAGATGAGAGTGGAATTCATTGTGATGGCAAAAAAACAGGTGCATGGCAATATAATGCGAACTCATTGTAATTGTTATTGAAATATTACTGGCAGTATTGTAGATGAAATAACTTATTAATATTTATCTTTTATTATACTATATTCATTTAAATTGAGTGTGGTGCACGTGTTTATTTAGATTTGTTTTGCGAAACCTAATTAAGTTTCAATAATTGATGTTTTTGTTAAAGTTAGTAGAGTTCTCAATTTTTATAAGTTGTCGTGCATTATGCATTTTCGTATAGCTTTCTAATGAATCGTGTGTCATCAATTCCATTTGAAGAGTTCGGTGAAAGCAGACCGTTGCGTCACAGTAAATAATATATCGAATGACTTGACCAAGTTTTGTTGACTTTACTGTTTCACACGATATTTGGTATATTTACTTATTATGGTTTTGAGATACAATTGCCACGTTTTAATTCATACATATATACACATTAAAAGTTCTAAGTATATACTAAATTCATTGCTATGACAATTGTTACTTAATTTCGAGCCGTTTATTAACCCCTAAAAAAAACATAAGTGCCTCTTATCTGCTAAAACCAGAAATAAAGGCCTGAATAAGAAAGTTAACTATCATATGCTAAGAAATAGTTTTGATTAAATGTCTATCTACTAGAGACTTAGGTAGGTAATCTTATGTCCATTTAACAGTAAACAAACGGAAATGATGTCTGATAAAACAACACCTGTGCGGGATGTTGCACACCTCATACATTCTAATTTCCTTTTGCTCACTATTTTCAATTTTCCCATCAATAATTCCGAACACACCACGACATTTACTAACACTATCTATTTCTAAAAGAAAACGCGACACGGCCGCATATTGTCCAGTAGAGAAGCCGCGGGTCCTTTACTTTCAACTTTCACTGATGCGTCGCGACTCGGGGCACTCCTATTTACCTCTGAATGGACACACACAATAGACTAACTAAGGTACTATGAACCCACTATAATACAGTTAAACCAGAAAAAGTATGCGCTTCGGTAATCTTCATGTTTCCGAATGAACAGGAACGCGACGTCTCAGAGAAACCCTCTATAGAGGCAAAGTTTTGTAAGTTTTGTAGTGCCTCGCTTTGTAGTAATGCACCTATAATTGCGCATTTATATGAAACTCTGTCGGATTAACTACTCCGGGGACACCTCATCAGCTGTCACCCATAAGTTTTTTTTTTTAAATTGCTTGGAGTTATTATTTTTTTATTATCTAACCATGTTTATACAAAATAGAAAAGTACTTCTATGGTTTTATCAGCTCAGTATTAGATCTCATCAACGCGCTTGAGTATTTCCGAAGATTGACGATGATTGCCGAAGCGCATATTGTTCCTGGGATATCTGTGCCTATACTTACTCTATGAAATTACTATAATATACCTTATTAAATCACGTGCATTGTTACGTGAGGAACCCGTGGACCCCCGTACGACACCGAAAAGAAATTTCATCTTGGTCAGCGTAGAGACCGTTGAGAAACCTGTTCTGTTTCGCTGGATAGACCCGCTTTTACTAAAGCCAGGTAAAGTGAGTTACGATGATTTCATGCTGATTAACTTACGTAATGTTAAGGTAACTAATTTGTTTTGTATCTAGGATAACGCGCTAGGCTCAATTAACATACATTAACTTAGGTATCTTTGAGATAGCTAATGCTTAAATGAATAAAACAAAACCAAGATTGGTGTAACCTTTTTGCAGTATAACTCAAGCATTGGTTATAAAATCAGCCTGACCATAAATCATAAAGAAGATTAATAAATCATTTTCTTCGCCACTTATAGCTTATTAATATCCAAACGTCATCTTACTTGTATAATTATACAATAGACGCTGGACCAAGTTGAGATGATGATATCTCAACACATGATTACGAAAACAATGGACTTTTTAAATTGTTTGTAATTGTAATAAATTGTGCGATATGCATCAACATATTTTCTATTTACTATGCAATTTATTGAAGTAACATTGATGTTCTAGCATTCGGACCAAGGTCTAAAATTAAAAATGTTTAAATTGTAAATTATAAGTACTTAGCCGGCGTTTTCTAAACTTGTTTATAAGTAGTTATTTTAGCAATGATCTTGAAACATTCAATGCATATTTAATATTAATAATAAACAATCCATGAATAAATAATTTATGATTTTTTTAATTTATATTATTATCTTGAAAGTTTGGGAATCTTTTTTCTTTATTTAATCTGGATAATATTTCCTTATATACTTTTTTACAACTTACAAGTTTTACTGTTTAAAAACTAATTAACTACACCATAAGTTTCTACCTAAGAAGAGCTCTTACTTAAGCTATGTGCTGACTACTTACCATAAGTAATTCAAGTTATAATTAAGTAACACATACTTACAAAAAAAAAAAACATACTTTCGCGTTAATTTCACTTTTACTACGTTCGTATTTACGTTTAATTCAGGTAATTGGTCAGGGTAGCGGTAGAGGTAATTATTTTGAAGTTTACACACAGTCACGGTCAGTAAGCGTATGTGTTTGTTCACACATTAGGTAATTGAATAATTGCACACGCGGTTAATCTTGCGGTTGGCTAAAATGGCGCTTGATTTTGCATAAAACAAAATGGCTGAACACTTTTTTTTCCGTATACATACAGGTGGAGAGGACAATACGACAGTAAATTAAATTTCGTATATCTAATGCCGTTTCCAGTCAGCATACAAAAATTTTACCAAATATATCCAATAGTTTAGTCACTCTAGGCAAAGATTGGTATGACCCATAGTTGGCCCATCACTTCTAATTTGTTTTTTGAAAATATCGCGTTTTCAATTTCGATGTTAGAATTTATTTGATAGTTTCAAAATACTCTTATGCATTAATAAGAGTATTTTGAGTGACTTAACTATTGGATATATTTGGAAAAAAAATTGTATTGCCAGTGTTTTCATTTATTGTCGTATCGTAGTCTTCACATTGTATGCTATGATATAATTTATCGTTACTCCTGAACAAATTATCAATTAATAAACAATTAAGTACATTTCCAATAAATATGAGTCTGAAAGAAAAATAGTGCGTGTACCTATTTTCGTGACCATCGCACATAAGTAATAATATTATTACAACAGGTGTGTCATTGCCTGCCAATTACGCGTTCTTATTATACGTTGAAGCGAATCCATTTCACCAATTTCACTGAACTATAGTGGCATTTATTGATGATATGATAGAGCGTCCATATTAAATTATGTTAGATTATTGGAGCATGGATGTGAAAGATTGGTAACAAAGGGTAAATATGATTATTTATAGGTTAGGTTACAAGATACTAAAATCAACAAATAACTATTGTATAAAAGAACAGGAAAAGTAGAGGAAAACGAGATGACTCAACGGCTCGGGGGTGACAAAACACAGGACCGAAACGTTAAACATTCCCAAAGAAAAGTAAAGTGTAAAAATAAACAAACAACAGCATTTTAGGCCCCCGTTAGTTACACCACGTCTGTATTTGGATGCGCTCGGTGTCTTTCAACTTTTTGTGTGTTTTGTGGCCGAAAGTGAAACTAAACAATCGCAGAGTCGTCAGTTACGCATGCGACAAAAAAAACGCATTATGTTTGACGTATTAGGTAAGTTATGACCTGTTAAGTTATCACTTAAGACATGAGGCATTGCTTGTATGTTTACTTATTATGTGACTAATGACTTAAGGTTTACATGTGTCTTGAGCTGCAGATGATTATAGCGATTTGTCCTTTTTTTCCATATTATAAAACGCACTTGGCAGAATCGTAAAACGCTAATCTCTTGGTTTTCAATCCTGAAAATCTTAGTAAACTTTAATATTTAACGTAGTACACTATGTTCTCAAGCAGATTTATAATGACAGTAATGGGTTTGCATCCTCCTACTCACACTCAAAGGGCTGGGTACAAAATTCTCAACAGAATCTTTTTCTTCCGAATTTTCTTATTTGTTTTATTTAGTTGATACATCAAGCGTCGAGAGCAGAGAGCGTCTCTGCTTTCGACGCTTGACGTATCAACACGTTGGGTCCGGGTTCGCAACAAATCAATCGTCATCCTGAGGATGCCTCGTTGAAAGGTGAAATACGTGTCGATTTCTTACAGGGTTCTTTATGACTCTTTAAGAACAGTTAAGCGGATTTGGTTACTAAATATACGTCGTCTATTGTATTTTGTTTTATTTACAAAAATTACAAAGCGCCTAGGAGGCTATGTATCCAGAAAAAAATATTTATATCTACAAACAATCCTGTAGGTATCTAATTTATAAATGGATCCAAGAAACGAACCTCTTTTACATATGCGTACAAAATCGTAAAATAAATTCACAACCTAACGACCACTTATTAGAAATTAAGTACAGTCGATAACGCAAGTTCTTCGTTATTTAGTTTTACATTTTACATTAGCTACAATATTATAAGTTATATTAATGGAACACGTTTTTCGGAAAAACAACTTTTATCTACGTCCACCTTGGAATATTATGCAAACATGTATGTGTCAAAAAGCTTAGGTAAAACATATATTTTCGCATACAGTTATCCAAATATTGAAATGTCTACGTGCCCAATCTGATCATAGTCTAAGTAAGTAATCATTTCAACACTATTTATTTCGCTAGGTACCGACTTATATAGTCTGTTCGGAAAAGAAAGGGTTGTATGACACTTGCCAAATGCTTATTTTAGACCTTTGGCACTATAAAGGGTGGCAGGATCAGCACATGATTAAAAAAATCTGCTGTTTCATAGAAAAAAGTGCAATACCTACGCGGTTCAAATATAAGGAGCAGTTATTTCTTTTTTATTAACAGACGAATAATTTCAACGCAGTGGTTTCAGAATCGTGTACTTAATCCATGGTAACAAGTTGCGCGTCGATGTATGCCACCCTGTACAAAACGAATGTTTGTTTTCGGAAAACGATTATTTGTTTACCACAATTTATTACTAGCAATATCACTTTAACTGTGCAAACTGCAATCTATATTAAAAAGTTTTTGTACGTGTCAAAAACCTTCGCAAAATGAACAGAGTATAGAGTTATCGCAATATTACAAGACACTCGAAAAAGAAATGTCTGAAGGCAGCATAACAATCGAATCAGTTGTGAAATCGAGACAGTATCGAGTCACTACGATAATAGAGTATCACCACACTAACGTGTGGGCGATGGAATCACACCAGCTGAATATTAATAACTGTCAAGGGTGCTTATACGGGTGACGGAGTATGGTGTAAGTTATGAGACGTGACGAATTATTTATTTATGTAATTAAATTGAAACCTTTAGCAGCGAGAGGAATAAATAAGCTGTTTAAAGGTTTGTTAGTCACAAATTTGATGAATGTTTGTCTACTTTTGAATAATCTCCCATCGGCAAAAATTACGAACTTTCATAAATTCTACCCGTAAAGGAGATAAACGTTAACTGCCACTAAAGGGTATTTAACTCCTTTAGTGGCAGAATTTACAAAAATCCTGCCTTAGTTAGTACAAATCTATAGCAGTCTAATTCCAATGAAAAGTATTTGAAACTATGCCCCCAGAAAACAGTTTTCCCGGCTTGTCTGTGGGAACGGATCAGACAACATCTTGTTTTAAACATATTATAGGTACTTATTACATTGCTGGAAATTATTATTATTTACAATATTCCTCGTTAGCTTTGCAATGAAATGGTGACTCAGTTCCTCTCAAACAAACAATTTGAAGACACACTTAGACTCCTTTCATTCCGTTATGTGAGGTGTGTCCTGGCTAAAATAGTCATCCTTGCCGACAAGAAGCACAGAAGCTTCCGGGGGGCTCCACAGGCTTCGCGGAGTGAGTTCGGAAAATAGACCTGCACTTCTCTAAAGCCTCTCACGACCGCTCTTTGTGTTGAGCTACACGATTACCTACTGAGTTCTACTGTACGCGTGCACTGAAGGTCTGCTCAAATGTGTGTAGTTCTTTCCTCAAAAGACACTCTCAGACCAAGTGTCTGAGACTCTACATGGTCCTCACATGATCTGGTCAAGATAAAGTCTGTACTTTAAAAGACACTGTGGCCTGAGTCTGTTTCAGAGTTTCTTCTCAAAGTAGTCGGATGGGAAATCGACCTCATCTTATTAAAAAAATATTATTGCCGTGTATAAATGTTTGTATAAACCTACTTACAGAAATAAACATTTATCATCATTTTAAATCATTTATCTCCGCTGCACCCACTACTTGTACCACAGTGAGTGTTAGGCAACGGTAACGTGTCTATAACGAAACGGTCCGCAACGCTTCGCCAGCGCCCATTACATATCGCACGGACATGTAATAACTAATTGACTGTACTTAGCTATCATTTGCATCGTATACCAACGGTTTTAGGTTAGGCGAGGCGTTTAAATCTTGTTAAATTGGCATATGATACATTTATAGGGAATATTGTTGCCTAGGAGCGTATCAGACCATCGTTTTCGGCTTTATCGATGGATATCAGGGTGAGATTTTACCAACTTGATAAGAACTATACAGGGTGCCAGGGACATCGACGCCAAAACTTTTACCATGGATTCAGTACGTGATTCTGAAACCCCATCCATGCGTTAAAATTTTTCGTCGGATACCAAAAAAAACATGTGCTGTTTCATAGAAAAGTGCCTACGCGGTCAAAATGTATGGAACAGTTACTTCTTTTTTAATAACAGACGATAAATTTCAACGCAGTGCTTTCAGAATCATGTACTGAATCCATGGTAACAAGTTGCGCGTCGAGATCCCTGCCACCCTGTATATTATATATTTTCAATCCCTGTTTTTTCGTTCAAGTTATCTTTACAAAATAAGCTTTTTAATCATTTGGGCTATTATTACCAGTAGTATATCCACTCCTCGCATATATTATAGCTATATGGAAATTATAATTACAGCACTATCATATACAATGTGAAATCTAATTCGTTTGCGAATTAAATTTCACATTGTATATTATAATCGATTATATTCTTAAAGTTATGCCGCTAAACAATACGCCCAGTTGATAAACATTTGATCACTAATCACAATACTTCATTCAAACCTCACAAAGAATCATTGTCTCATTCAATCTATTGGTCTTTGGGAAGCTGCGCTTGTTTGTAAATACTATGAATGATAGCAATATAAACAGAAAAGTAGGTAACTAATCTTATGAGTAGGTAAGTTATGACAAGTAACCAAGCCTTTTTCTAAATCAGAAATTCAGAATTATTTAGGGAACGCTAAATTATTGGTTTCTTTTCTTTGCCTGCCAGTCAGCGCAATAATTTGTTATTATCTTATTTTACCGTCTCAACCGTCACCTCATCATTCACTCCGTTTTCATTAATTTCCCTCACAAAATCGATATTTTGTTTGGTCTCCCTCCCTCCTAGCTAATCCTCTCCTCTCTAATCTGTGCCTACGTACCCACGCGTTTTCTACTAGTGATGATGATATTTTTTAGGTCTTTTATCTCGTATCGGAAGAACCAGACATAATATTAAAAGTGACCAAGTGCGTGTCGGACCACACAATGAATACGTTATGTCCCCTTTAAACGATATATGTCACGGTCAATTCTCCAACTGCAAATTTAGGTAAGTAATCGAAAAAAAAAATTGTGTGTTATACCTAAAAATTCAAATGAACTATTTTCGGTCTTTTTCCTTTACATGTGCTGTGAGACCTTGCATTCTGCCAAATTTCATGATTCTAGGTCAATGAGAAGTGCCCTGTAGGTTTTGTTTTATTTGCGAGTATCAAAATATGTTGCATAAATGGCCGATTTTTTTTTACATTGGCTTGGTTGCTTGGTTTTTAGAGCTCACGTACGAGCTTCCGTATATTAATTTCAACTTGATACCTCCACGCGTTCTTGAGCAAAAGGGTCTTGACAGACTGATAGACGGACGGACAACGAAGTGATTCTACAAGGGTTCCGTTTTTTCCTGTTGAGGTACGGAACCCTAAAAAATTTAAAACTGTGGTCAAAATATTAGCAGCATTCAGCAAGATAGGTGCACATTGATGTATAGTCACACGTGGAACCCTCGTCACTTCACATGACATCATGGTTTCATCACAACTCATCCATGACAAATAATGAAACACTCACACAGGAAGTACAGAGAGGAAATCGTAGTCAGACAGTAGAAATCGTAAGACATACGAGATAGAATATTCGTATTGGATTACATTTTAGCCATGTGTTTTCGTATATATTAATTCCAAGTGACTTTAATATTATCTTGTTTAAAAAAATACTACATAAAAGGTTAAACTCTAATTATTTTTACAGCATAGAAGAATTTATTGACGGGAAACATTTGTAATATAACCTATAGGTAATATGTGCATGCTATAATACAAGCAAAACATGTATAATTTCCTTTTAAAACAACTTTATAAACCATGTTTTAGGCAAATAAATATTATTTCTATTTGATTTTAAACTTGACGCTTGAGCTTGAATTTCTTTCACAAAACAATAAAGAATACACTACAACTTTTATATCTGTAATTCATAATGGTGTCTCCCTCTCACAGAGAGGAGGCCTGTGTCCCATCAGTGGGAACATCTTAGGCTGATTATGCTTACGGATATGGTGTACATAATAAAGAGTAGGTGTTCTATTCTATTCTATAGTTAACTTAGTTGAATACGTCATACGTTGAGCCTAACTGAAGATATACATACACATTTCTTTTAAAAACTGTATCATAACAACTTATTCCAAGCCTATAAATAAGTTTTGACACTGAAACTACGGGGCCTGTAATAATTCGTCAAGCGTCAGAAGACTTTAAGAGAGAACACACGTAAGCATTACAGCAATTCCAATAACAGTCTAAATCCAGTCGTCGTACCAGTTCTGAGAACACATATAAATGGTACTGGTACTCTGAGAGCACATATAAATGGTGCTGGTAATCGTATTTTATTGCAAAACGAACAACACAGACGGGATGAATATCTCGCGACAGACTCACAGGATATGCTAATTTTAGCGGCATCCATTTCGAGATCTTGCTTGAAGCGCTTTATAGTCAGGAGCGATTTAAGAGCCGGTTATGTAGGTTTGTAAAATATTATTCATCGATGTCTTAGCTGCTGTTTTGTATAATAAGTTTGTGTCTTTGAACGAGCCGCGAAAGCATGATTGTCTTATCTTAGATTTGCTAGGCGTGCGTGCGATACAGCGCACTGTGGCTGATAATGTAATGTGCTTGTTTGCAATTCAGCATGTCTTTAATAGATTATTTTATAGATCTAGAGATAGACCATAGTTTTTTATTAGCAACAACGCAGTATGTGTCGAATGTGGCCATAGCTATTGCCAAGCTTACGTTATAAAGTTTCAATAAATCATCGCCTTTTTTATAAGAATATGATACACCCCTTGGCACACCTATATTCAGCTTTCGAGAACGTTTCCCCTATTCCGTACATTGGCCTTTCGTTCGGTCTCCGTTATCGATAATATTTGCCCTTAGCACATCCTTAACTACCACTCGAACTTGTCTTATTTCGACTACCAAAGCAAAAGCAACTCAGTGCCGCATAATTTACGCAACCGTATCAAAGGGACAAATAAAGATCGAGGTTTATTACGTTTTCACACTGAAACAACGGTTTAGTGCACTCGATTTAACTTTTTATTAGGCTCGACACATTAAGATCAGGACAAATAAACCCTTGCTCTATCCGTTTTAGCTTCTTCATGGACAATATTTTCATTTTTATTATTGTTAGTCTCTTCCCTGTTTTCATAAATAAATAAAGTATGGCCTTCTATAATTATCATCCATTATCCTCCTGTCCTTATTGCAATTTATTTGGGATTGGCGCAGTATGTTCTATCGAAGAACTTCATGTCTAAGCAGTTTGAAAACAAAATCCCGTGAACACGATGACCACATTTGTTACCGGCGGCGCGGTGCTATAGCCGCCGAGCGCTGCAAGCAGAAATAGTCCTTATGGTGTATAGATATGAAATTCTTCGATGGTACCTACCTACGCACCTTTCTTGCCATACTTACATCTCTTATTATCCGTCATCTCAGTGTTGTGTTGTTCTTCCCTCCTAATCACAACATTATTTTCAACACAATCAAAATTTTCCTTTGGCTACTTTTCTTTTATAGCCAAATCTAAATCACTCACCCAAAAGCATTCACAATGCTGATGACAATAGACACTTACAGTACAACTATTTTCTTAATATCCCTCGGCAAACTTCGTGTTTCGTCAATCGTCGGATTTCTATCAGATGCCCTTTGCACTTGGTGCAGACCGGACGCTCTCAATCGACTTGAAAACTTCCAAAAATAGTTCTACTGTACACCATACTTAGAGAGAAAAAGACAAACCTTCCAAAAAGTTCTAATTTTATTTGTTCAACAAATCGTGATAACATCTCAATGACAGCCGCTCATCAAAAAAGTGCTAAACGACATAAACTATCAATCACATTTGACCTTGATCTTGCGTTTATGATACTAAACAAAAAGAAGACACAAGGCATCTTCTCCCACGTTTTTGTGCGTCTGCGCTCATGTCGCGTAATGATAACATCGTCTCATGGCATCGGATTTACAACGTTTTGTTAGTAATATCTTGGAGATTATGTAATCAATGTTAACTAGTTACTGTTTAGCTTCCAGAATTTTCAAATACCTGTTCCTCTCTGGAAGGAAAGAATTAACTAAGGCTCAAATCTAAGGCACTATGTTTCTACCATAGTAGGAAAGGCGATTAAGGCGCTGGCAAGCGGCAAACGGTAAAGGTAAGCTTAACTTAAACAAAAAATTGCCAAATCTATATAGTTTGTGGTACGGGAAAAAATATATGTTTATTTTGAACATATTTCTCAGCACTTGGTTGTTACCAGAATAAGTTTCGAAAAAAAAAACTCGTTAAAAATTAACGGTAAACTAACCCTAACCAACCACCTAACTAACCTAGAGTTCCAATTCAAAATATCTGTATTAAATATCAACGTACGTTGGTATTTTAATTAATAACAAGTATGTCTTAATTGAATGCAAAACTTGGTATTAATTTTATTTTCGATTACTCAACTAATTTTTGAGTAAATAGATAATTGCTTCATATTTTGCAATATATTACAAGAGTTGTGTCATCGCGCTTCTCGGTCTTTAATATGCAATCCGACAGTACCGCAGTTTAGCACTTGTCAGCGTTTTAAGAAAAACATCAAATCGAAGTAATACTAACACTAACACACACACCACACTAGAATAACACTTCATTGACCGATCCCAAGATGAAGACAATAATAAATTATCGGATTCCATTATTCCATTTCATATTTAGATTATAACAACCGCCAAACCATTACACCAGTATACTGAAAGACGGAAACTAAAGACCTGTCAATTGACCACGAAGCATATCAATCAATTTAAATAGACGAATAACGACACATAAACTTAATAACAAACACTAGCACCCCGGTAACAAAGTTGTAATGTTTTTATTCGCTAGCTTTCATGCGGAACAGACGTCGAGTAGAAAAGGACTTTCTTCTAATAATAGGGGCCTATTACAAGAGAAACCGCACAGCTGTTCAATAGTAATGGCCGGCACATTGATATCGATTATTTCATTCGATTGAGCATCGATAATGGTTTCGATCTCTCCTGTTATGTTAATATAAAATTGCGAAGAATAAACAAGTTTACGAGGTAACTAAACGGTTTTATGTCTTAGAGAAATCTATCAAATAAATAGGTACTGTAACTTTACCCAACGTTATTGAAATATTTTATATTAAAAGAGCCTTCTTGGAGAAGAACCGAATTAAAACTTCATGGTTTACTGCCGATCAAAAGCAACCAAGACCAATAGGAATAATCAACTTAGTTGAACAAAAACATAACAATGAAATTGCTTAATTACAACCACACAGCTACTATTCGAGACACAAACCTACAAAGCGTATTATAATGCAAATGAAACAATGTTAGTTAATATAGGTAGATACTTGGCATTGTTCCAATCTAGAATATAAGAATGCTATTATAGACGTAGTGATGAGAGATGGAAACTGTTCTTAAGTGCACTGTGATTAATACAAAAAATCTTTATTTCCGTTGTAAGTTGCGAGTCAAGGATTCCTTCCTACATGTAGTAGTAGGTAACATAAACATCCGGCAAATGCAGATAATTGTTGCTGCTAATAAATCAACGCAAAGGGCAGAACGCCATACAGTGTCGTAATAAAATTGTATAGCATCCAGAATCAAGAATTATCTTTCAAACAAAACTGATTACCTATTTAGGAAATATTATATACCTATTTTAATTTTTATATAGGTACATCAGCAACCTCATTGAGGACATTAGGATGCCTGGTATTTAAAGAAGGCGGTAACCTAACCAATTGCATCGCCAGTTCACTTGCTTATCAAAACAAAATTTTCCACGTTTGGCTTATAACTCATTTCATATTCCCATATAGCCAACACAGTTACTTATTTCATTAATCCTAACTATAATATTCATAAATGCGAAAGTGAGTTTGTTTCTTTGTTTGTTACCGTGAAATATGCCAACATTGCCCTCAAGGGGACTTTTGCCCGAAGAACGATTTATAAGCATATCTTTGATATGCAAATGCTCAATATTATGGCAGCATTGATTGGTGGAAAATAGGTTATATGTATGGCAATACTGACTGTCGTATTTGTTGCTAACTTCACTTAGTAGCTTTTTGGAACTCGTCGAATGAAGTGCGTGTTTTTGCGGGCAAATTTAAGTGCAGGGTCAGGGTAACATTGCCCCGTCATTATAGTAAAAAACTTTTCATACTGTCGTTTACATTCCTAAAGTAAACGCAATCTTTACCAAAATGCTTGTATTGGTTTTTATATCATCTGCATATAGGCCATATTTGCGTCAGAAAATCAATGTGGGCAAAGTTGGCTAAAAATCCACATAACTTTGTCAGCCAACAAAATCGAACAAATATTGAATTCAGTGTTGAATAATGGTAAATATAGCGATACTAACACATGCACATAATCTTACAGTTGTAGCTGATGAAGGAAAATACTTACGTCTCCATAGAAAAATCATATTTAAATTGTAATTATTCGAAAAAAGTAGGCAAACTTGGCACGGTGCACTTTCCCGCTAAAACGGCTGAACAGATTTGGATAAAATTTGGCTCTTGGGTAGTCCATGATCTGGATTACAGGATACTTTTAAACCCGATATTCTCACGGGATCGAGACTTATGCGGCTGCAACAGCGGGGCGCAGCTAGTAATAATTAATTGTCAAATACCTAAATGGATATAGGTAAATTCTCCATTGATAAAATCGAAAGGAATGCCGTTGACGCGGCACCAAACGATGGGAAATACATTGTCTGACCGACAGACAATAACAAATAAGGTGGCAACCATTGTTACCCGTGTTTATGAACCGTACGTCAGCCACATTTCGCACTAGCTATAAACAAACTAATACTTACTCAATTTATATAGTTAGTGAGCAAACGAACTTTGAGTGGTATATTTCAAAAATGTATGGTTAAGTAGTCGCTAATCACAACATAAATCTAAGCAACGTTTATAAATAAACCCCATAATGTGTAGTTAACGTAGCTGTTAGGTTTATAGGATCAAGGCTGAAATAGCATAAAATAAACGACCCTTGAACATCTCAGTCAACAGAACCGAACAGAACAGTCTGGATATTATACTGGATATCTTAAAAAAGTAAGATCAAAAACTAAAACCCCGACTACTGAAAAATTATAATGGCATGCGACCACGGCTTTACCTTGACTATTTTGATTCTGAAATATTTTCTTGTTTCATACTTTTTAGAGCGCGGAGCGTGATGTTTCAGTAGTCGGGTTTTAGTTTTTGAACTTACTTTTTATTTAAATTATTTTGGGGTTATAATTTCGTAATAAAGGATTCGAACTTTTTTGTATTTTTTTTTTTTGTATAAAAGGTATTTTTATATTATAGTCGCGCCGTACGTAACTCAGTCTCACTTATGCTTGATTTTATTCATTTAAACATATTTATTTACTTTAACAATATTATATATACACATATTTGTAACGTGCTCGTCCCTTTCATTTGATACCCAACATGGCATCGTTACATTTTTTTTGTTTTTGTTCATTTCTTTATACCTTCTAGAGGACGCCATATTGAACTTAATGTGACGTCACATAACCAGCGGACGATCAAGATGCTTCCAACGATACCTCATTTGTCTAATTATAATCAGTAGTTTAGAAGTTATGAGGTAACTGATGAACATACGTACATACCGGTCAAAATCATAACCCTCCTTTTTGCTTCACCGTAGTCAGGTAAAAAGAAGCACTCATTCAGAATCAGTACATCTCCTTTGAAAACGGTTTGCTATATGTTGAACACATTAAATCAACTGTAAAGACATCAGAGGAAAGATAACAGAGAATCAATAAAAACTGGCCAACTACTTATGAGAATAGATTAACCGAATTGAAATTCCTCCATACTGACAGAACAATAAAAAAACTGAAGGCAACATTTAAATGTGATTAACAAGAAACAAGAAACCCTAATTTCTCGAACTTGTAATGAAGATTCTGCCAAACAAAAAAATAACTTCGCCATTGTAATCTTTACATAAAAATCCAATAAGTTAATTCAATCTCGTGGTCTTGACACTGACATTGTGAACAGATAAACAGAATTCTCCACAATCATAAAATAACGCATAATCCCACGCATATATTCTCTCAATCAGGTCAAATATTTCCGATTCTTCGTTGCGTGGCTTTAGTACAAAGGTGCTTATTATGAAGTATTCTAATTCTTCGCCTTAATCAATTATTCATAACCCAGATTCCTTAATTCAATAAATTACTGTACGGTTGATCAGCAACGCGATTTTATGTAATGAACTAATGATCCATGACCAGTGTTGGTCAAGTTATTTCAGTTATTCTACCTTGGCTATGTGATGTGATGAACCATCAACGTCTTTTTTTCGTGATTCCTACACTTAAAGTGTGGGTATGTAAAATACCAAACAAATAAAAAATATAATTAATGGACTGGTAATTACGCCTACCTAGATGATGAAATTAAATAGGTAGGTACAATTATACGAACAATGGGATGACGCAACGAATATCAAGAGACTGAAGACGATTAAAATAGATACTCTGAGATTACTCAGCAAAAGATCCTAACAAATAGACAAAATAATATTTTAAGTAAATAGGTACTTACTACAGATCTACGGACAGAAGCGTCCTAATTAGGCAAATGTATGGAATGGGTTAAAGAAAAATGAGAGACTGGCAATAGAGGAATTATCCTACCTTACTGTTTATTAGAGTTTATAAGTTGACGCCAGTTCCGAAAAAGATAACAAACACGTCAAGATAAATAATAACGTTACAGCTAATGTTGGTATTGTGATAATCCCTGCAGCTATGTGTAGGAACTATGTTTCAGAAGACTAATGAAAATCTATCTCTTGTTACAGATCAAGTAAGGAATAATGGTCGCGCACTGAGCCAGCAATGGATGCGCTCACGTGGTTGTCGCTCGGGCTCCAATTCGCGGCACTATGCTCCATCGTCGGGGCTTTGCTGCTATACCTCTTGAGGAAAGTCAGGGTAGCTGAGGTGCTGCCTGCCGATAGCGCCAAAACCGTGCTTGTCACATCCGTTGATACGGCACTTGGATTACAAGTAAGTTGCGCAAGATATATAACTCTTTTTTTCGTGAGATGAATTTGTTATAGATGTCTTCTGTCTGATGGTAGAACGGAGGGTTTTGACGCACCAAGAGACCGAAGTGTAGGATTCACATTTATCATACCCCAGCATTCCGAAGCTTAAAAGCCTCAACTCCCAAATAATAAGGAAACCGAGGAGAATAAAAAGATAAGGAAAGGCGCCCAACCTGATGACGATGAAATTGATAAACGAAAGGCAAATATTCAGACAAAAACCTTCTTTGCTGAACAATATCCCTCCGAACAAGTGGGAGGACACCGTCAAAATAAGCATTTCTACTTGGCACGAAGATTTGTGACTACCATAAAATGTTATTGCTTGCAGTTAGCACCCACCTACCCAGATACTACATCTCTTGCAACACCGGGACGAAACGTGTTAGCCAAGTTTTATCTCAAAACTTGCCTACAAAATTATCAATATCCCGACAAATGACAGTCGAAACTTTTTCAAAGTCTACATAGGATTTGGGTTTCTTAATCCTTGCGTTTCGTCGTATGCGGCTGACGATTCGTATATAGCCCATAGGCAGTGGCGTCATCCTAAAATCTCTTCATGCGAGGAACTGTTCCGCATCATCATCACTACTCCTATTCTATTTCGTTCCAAAATTTCCTAAGTATGGTCATCTTCCACAGATCGCAACATACTTAAGCAGCAAAGGTTGGCGGGTCATCGCTGGTTGTAGGTCGGGAGGCCTTGGCGCTCGTCTGGCCGACTCCTGGCTTCAGGCCCACATCGCCTCCACTCCCGAAGACCAGCCGCAGCCGAGGCTCGTCACCCTCGAACTGGACGTGGCTAGGGAAGATCTGCTGGAGGAAGCCGCAAGGGCTACTGCCCAACATTTGCCTGCCGGTGAACATGGTATGTAGCTGCGATTCAGGACTTTTTTAAAGGCGAAGAAATTACTTGGATAGAATTATTTCACCTTCTCTTGGTAACTCAATAAGAAGATCAGTAATTTACTAAAAATTCGTATGCAGACAACCTAGTTTATTTCTTTATTATGTTGGTTAAGCAAAGTGAATTAAATTACCTACTTATCTTTTTCTTTGCAAAATACATTGCAGTATTGCATTTAAGATTTCAGAGATACGTAGATATTATGCAAAAGGCTGTTTTATTAAGACAAGCATGTTTTATTGGAATAATTTTTAGATACGTACCTACGTTAGTAAAACAATAAAATTCACTACTTACTATGTGAAGTTGAACAGGACGATATTTTTTGTGACCAAAAAGACAAAAATTTATTGTAATTTTTTTGTGACCAATATTAATAATCAACATAATTATGTTTAAAAATTAAGCAACTGACAGACAACAATGGTGAAATAATTAATAAATTATACTCGGTTGAAAAAGTAAAACTTTAGTGCACTGCCCGGGAATCGAACCCGGGTCGCAAGAATGGGAATCTTGCATGATACCACTACACCAGCAGTGCTTAGATTTCATGTCTGAAATAACGGTTCCATTTCTGTCTGAATCCTTGTTAATTATTTTACGTTCAATCAATTCGGGATCGTATATAAAAAATCAATTAATCATTTGATTTAAGAAAAAAATCTGCAGAAACCAAGTTACGGTGCAAAGGATAATTTAGCGCCATCTGTTGAAGTTTACAATAGCTACTCACATTTCCCGCTGATAAACGAAGTAACGCGATACGATAGACGATGACGGATGACGAAGGTAATTATGCATCTCAACATAGGTGGCGCTTTAAGTTGTTTTAGGACGGTACCAAAATAAAACAGGATTTAATTTCATTTGTACATTTTATAGTTACATTTTTAGGCGCGATAAGGCGCCCATTAAATGAAACTCGATCCAGTTGTAATAGACGTGTATTTATACCACACAGCACAGTACAGTATCCAAGCGACAGCGGAAGATTAAATGTATGTACGAACACAGGTTAATAAACTTGTTAATTAAACGCTACACAGAGTCTCGTAATAGTATTGAGCTAATGTCTTTCTATGTTCAGAATTTCAGATTCAAAAATCCTCTCGACTTTTATGAACCATAGACTAACTGCGCTAGACAAAATAGTGTTGTCAGGATATATCTAACAGTGGGAACCATAGATAATTAGTTGGTTCGCCACACATTAATAGATGCAACAGTAATTAATACTTAGGATAATAAGGACTCATAAATATTTATTGCTATGCTCCTTTACGAGCAACTATTAAGCTGGTCTAGAGTAGGTATTTAGTTAGGTATGTACATACAGATTTAAAATCTCTGCCATGATAGGTCCTTGAATCGGAAGTTTATTTTTACTAAGTGATTAGATACCTCTATGATATTACTATCTATTATGAACGCAGGTTTCCTCAGGATGTTACCTTTGCCGTTTGAGCTTATTGTATCAATTTTCATTGTTTTCCGCATTCGCTTCGCCCGCACATAACACTTTCCTACCTAATTCGCGTAGGTACAACCCGGGCGCAATAACTTGCCAACCCGCGCGAGGCCCCGTTCTCGTCCTCCAGGACGAGAGCGGGGCCTCGCGCGGGTTAGCGGGAGGGGAGTCGAGTTTCGAGCCAGGTGTCAAGTTATTGCGCCCGGGTTGTACTTATATATAATCTCGTCTAGTCGGTATCCATATTATCCGTAGATATGTCACTGCAAGGATCCAGCAGAATATCAGCGTCAGGTATATTTGTCAGACACAGCTGAGCTGGCCTCACATTTGAAGCAATCTTTACACGCACACCGCAGTTTGCTTGTTCTTTACGTGAACTTTCTTTACTAAGTGGGTACCTACCTACATAAATGCCATAGTGTCACGTTCTTTCAGTTTAATGTATACATATATACATTCACGCCTTCTTCCCATGGGTAGGCCGAAACTACAGAACGCCACCTGCTACCATAATTACCTACATACTCTTTTTGCCTCGTTAACGTTCAAACACCTAGGTCATACGCCGGTTCTGAGTACTACGCTTCTTACCTTTCTGAAGAACATCAGCAATATGGTCACTATATGTCCTCCTAGGGGACGCCGGGAGGGGAGTCCCTCCCGGCGTTTCCGCTCACATCTGCTTTGTAAATACTTTTTAATCGCTTTTCATTCATCCTCTCAACATGACCAAACCCTCTATGCATACTCTTTTGTCACTTCATTATCTTTTAATCCCCACCGTTGCCTTACCACATCATTCCTCAGCCTATAATTTAATATTGTAAGTATATTGATACCACCTCGGTAAATTGGGCATGTATTTTTTTTAATTTTATGTGGTCAGGGAAATTAACTTTTAAGTAAATTGACAGCCTACATCAATTTCCCCTCGTTTCCAGGTATCTGGGCGGTGATTAACACAGCCGGCAGCAGCGGCCGCGGCGGGGCCCCATGTTGGGAGGCGGCTCTAAGAGGCAACGTGCTTGGAGCCCTACGAGTCGCAAGGACCTTCTCGCCTCTACTAGCTGCCGCAGCCGCCGACCATCCACATGCTGGCAGGCTGTTTTATATTGGTATGCTAATAAATACTTACTATAAAGCGGTTCGTCCACAGTCAAGAGTATATTGCAGCGTCTGAGTTTAACTGGACCGCCAGTAAGATATAGATACCATATGACATGCTCAAGCAGACAGTAAGACTGGTGCTTCTAATGATAAATTGTAAGCTTTCGTTTTATAAGACGACTATTAATACCCCAGAAAGCGTAAATATTATGAGGCACCTAAATTCATCCGTACCTACCTCTGTTAAGGAACTAAAGCAGCTACCTTTAACTTGTTCGCTAAGTTGGTGTAATTGGTTCTAGGATGCCTGTATAAAATTAATAAATAATTCTCATTCCAGGGTTAACATCAGACACAGCTTGCGAGAGCCTATCCCGCGTCGAAGTTGGTGAAACTGGCGAGAACAGCGCGGGCGCAGCGGCTGCTCGTTGGGGAGTGTGGGGCGCTGCGCGTGCACTGCGCGCCGGCCTGCGCGCCCGTCGGTTACACGTTGTGTTGCTGCACGCGCCCGACCTAGCGGCGCAGGAGATTTACTCGCCGCCGGCGCTGTTGCAGCCGCCTAGCCAGCCCGCCAGGTAAATTGTCATTCTCTCATGTACTTTTCCAGATATAGGTATGTCACGAGATCACGACTATGATTGTTAGAAAACTCAAAAAAACCTACACTTTCATTTCGGCAAGAAAAATATATTATGATAACTGTCACAGCCACTGTAGCTGAATTAGTCATAAGGCCCTCATATTTTGAGAGCGACTATTAAAACATCAACGGGTCTCGTGCCTTGTGTTGAATCAAGTCGAATTATTTACAAAGTGCTTTAGATTAGATTTACAGAATTCACCTTTCTCACCCGCAAACCTTTCTCATCTTTCAGTCGTCCTGAAACCCCAAGCTCGGAGGTGAGCGCCGGTACCGCTAGCTGTGCGGTCACAATGCCAGGAGAAGCAGCTGAGTACAGCGCAAAGATCCTGCCAACCAGCGCACTGAAGGTTCTAGAAGATGCCCTGACAATACCTTCACCAAGAGACGCCTACTATCTGAAGGTCAAACAAGACTCCTGGTTCACCAGGATGCCCTCGTTGAGAGTCGCGCACTGAAGGAAAAGCGCACTCTTCAGTTTGTACACTGGCAATACAGGTCGCATGTCACAACCAAGTTATATTCTGATAATGTCCGCACAGAATGTATGAACGTCTGCTTAACTAGTAAGAGAGTTAGATGAATCAGATATTTTTGTAAGTTTTGTGTGTGTCACTTTACTAAAGTCGTAGTTAAGCTAACGTTATTTTGATAACGATATAATCAATTTGTTATTGATGTTGAATGAATATATCTTGTCTGATCTTTACACACGATCACCAATATTAAGGTGAAGGGTCCAAAACTTTGTCACATCGAAAAACTAACTTCTAATCATTTTATTGTTATTTCTCATGCTTTAATCGAGTCAGTTTTTAATTTTATATTTTATTTTGTTGCCATTCGGGCTGATTTTGCAATTTATACTCATTTATCTGTACTTAATTAAGTATATTGTATAATCGTATGTTATAACTAATAAGATTTTAGCGACCCGGTAATCCCAGATATATCGAAGATTCGGGAGGACGGAAGTAATGCGCTTTAAGGTGCTTAAATATATAAACGATGTTTCTAATAGTAATATTCCATGTTTTACTTGGAGTAGTGCCTTGTCTTACACGGTGACTGAAAATCTTTGCTTAGAGGAGCATTCTTATTTCATAAAGATATTTTTTTATTTGTGGGAATTGTATATAAGTATTTTCAAGCTCACAAGGTGCCAATTAAGAATCTCTTTGTTTCAAGAGTATGGAAAACTATATTATACACATAATATCGTAGATCCAGTGAAGCCAGTTTACAATAATAACGGTTTCATATATTTTCTCTAGTGTTTGTACGATTTTCTGAGTTGTTTGTTTTTATGTCGTCACTTGCGTGTTAAAACGATATGAATCATAATCATGTAAATAATGTTTGTGTTGTATAATAAACATTTTGTCTATAAATATAACTTGTTTTATTTTAGTTAAATGATACAATTAATTTTCACATTCACAGTTAACATGCAACTTCGTACCATATTGACTCCGAAAAAGCTTTTGACATTGTTTGCGAAATCTTGCAACGGGTAAATCAGTAGCACACTAATTTGAAAATATAAACTAAACTTAATATTTCTTGCATGTCTAATAACTCATCGACACAGTTAAAATATAAAAAAAGCATACTATAACAGCAATTCTTAATTCATAAAGGGGTCCCGCAGGGGAGCATTATTGGGACTACCTAAATAGCTAGTCCCGCTTAGTCTATATTTATAAGATGCTCTAAACATTATCGCCGCTTCTAAAAACTTAAAATAGACATATCTATCATTTATAAAGTAGATCAGGGGTGAGAATTTAATTACAAACCATTTTAAACATCTTCAATTATATTACATTCTGGTTCCTTTACTTTCATATTATCAAAAGCTAGCCAAACGTGAAAATGAGTAACGCAAGCAATCATTCCTCCCATCGAGCTGCGTAGTTGGTTTTCTATGTTCCCAGTGCACGTCCAATATTGGTACTTGCTGAGGCCATTTCTCTGCCAAAATCCTGCTGTGCTTACAGCGAAGCCCATACTGTCTGATGAATTATTTATATAGTAAACACTGTCCCTAAACTTTAGGGATATTGAGTTGATATTGCGTATGCTGAAATATTAATAAATAATTATACAGTTGTCCTGGCTAGTTATAAGCGAATAATATTTTGTTTTGTCGTCAACTTACCTAGCTGATTATAAGCCTAACTAGAGCATAGTAGCCAAGCCTTGCTAGCCGTCATAGACTAAGTACTCTATGGCGGACTAGGGGAGCAATGCTTGGCTTTTGCTTGCGGTTCTTCATAACAGGAAAAATTATAAAATAGTAATTACCTGTATTGTTTGCCACAATAAACGTTCTGATGTTCTCTGTGACCGTACACGTCCATGACGATTTGTTTGGTTTTTGCGAAGCTCTTGTATAGGCAGCGTGGGTCCCCGGGGCTTCGGGCGAACATTATTCCACGCAAACTTTTGTTCCTTGTCACAAAGTGTAGGATTTTTGTTTTCCTTCTGAAAATAGAACTAAGTTTTATAAATTTTTATTCAAGGAAGGATGAAACGGCTGAATGTTTCACAGTCGAAGAAAACTGGTCCAACGAATGCATCCGAATAAAGGTTTTAGAAAAAAACAAATAAAAATAAATAAGAACGTTTATTTGCTGCAAAAAATTATGTTAATTTCCTTGTGAACTTCAGGGAGTGAATTGTGTTGTTCATGTGGTAATATGAGGTTAATAAGAGTTGAGAATGAAAGAAACAGTAGGTATTTCATCAAAGTAAATACTAACACAGAGGTCCTCGATATCTTCGGAAGCGGGGACAAAAATATCTTCCAGTCTGTGAGGAGCTCAATCTTTTGTGGTATGAAAATCCTTTTTATATACGGCTCCGTCTGTTTAATAGCTGTAGCTAATATGTTCAGGGTGGGCAGGTCCAAAGTCAAGCACATAATCATGTGGCCGTTCTGTAGCTCTTCCGGTGGAAACATCGGGGCACCCTCTGAAGGATGAAGTTGGATGCTAATTATTTTATAACAAAAGATACTATAAAGCCACATTATCTATTACTATATTATTAAAACAAATAATTCTTAGAAATGTAAGTAATACAGAAAGACAAAATGTAATTTAATTCAAGTCAAATGAACTATAAGCCCAGGCCGCACGGTCGATTTGTTCCCGCGGCTTTCTTTTTTTAATGCACCGAATTTTCAACGTATTGCTCAGCCCCGAGAGTTGAAAATCCAACAGTGTGTTTTTTCGACGCGCTGGGACGAGAGTGCGTCCCAGCGCGTTGGATTCTCAACGCTCGGCTCAACACCTGAAAATCCAGCGCGCTGCTAACAGTCGCTGAACTGAACATTATGTACCTACATGGGGAGTTTCAGATAGCCAAAGAGTTTTGAACCTCCATTCATGGGCCGCCCTGTCGCCCTAATAACATAACATTATAAGTAAGAAATAATATTCAACAATTAAATGAAAAAACATTCCATATCGTCGCTCGGCATCTAATACCGCAAATGTGACATTTTTGACGAAAATTTTATTTTTATTTTATTTCATTCTACAAGTACGTGATCCTGCATTAAAAATCAGATTTTACGGTAAGTATGTTTTTAGATGAATACAGGTTCACTCCGCAAAATCATTGAAATAGAAAGCGACTCTTGCTACGACACATTAAAGTGCAATTCATGTCGCCCAGCGCTAATTACCTACAGTTATATTCACCTAGAAGTTGCCTCTTTTTCTATCGCGTTACTCTTTGTCTTCTGACTACGTTACGTACGCTCACTGAATTGGCCCGATAAGACCCGCCGCGTACTTGTAGCTTCATACCTAATCTGTAGGTATATCTGTGCACGAAATCTTACCTACCGACAAATTGGTTAGATCAGAAATCTACACATACTGGTAATATCCGGAAATCCAGGGACAGTATGTCCGATCCATATGCCACCCAACGAATTGCCCATCATCAGTCCACGGGAGGCCGATCCCTTAAAGTCCCCCATGGGCTCTTTTCCTTCGTAATCCACTATCGCTATATAATCTGCGTATTGCTCCTGTAACAATCAGTACTTACTTAGATATTAATAAACGAATGAAGTGTTCGGTAGCAGGCCCGTGACGAACCCGGAGTCTGCGACAGTAAGCAGGCACGAAGGCAGCATTCCACCTATTTGCCAAATTTTCTTGGCTTGTCGTTGCTATCGTAGATCTGCTAAAAGTGATAAATAAGAATACTCACATTGAACATAGGAGCCGTTGTGTATCTGAGCATGGAGTCACCGAAGATATGTTCTGGGGAAGGCCTCCATCGTTTAATATTATCCGGTGTGATGTAGGTGAAGTTCATACCGGTCTCCAAGTTTGGGCCCACGTTGCTCGCAGGCTTGTATATGTACCACCTTCGTAGGCATAGGCAAATGTATAATAAAACACACATAATATATATCATCGAACCTTTTGCCAAGTAATCATAACAATAAATCTCTTTTGACAAGTCTTTGAAAACCATAATGTACCTATGTTGAAATATGGGCTCATGCACCAGTAGAAGACAAAAAACTTCCTTTTAACCACTTAATGTGTAATATTATGCGAGTAATCAATTTGAACATTAGACTGACTGACTGACCGACTTGAAAAAATGCTTTGCAATAGCACCCGGTGTCGTAGCTCTGTTTTAGCAACCGTGCCAATACTACGATTTACCAATAAGTTTGTGGAATTTTTCCTCAAAGTAGAACTATTTTTTACCTTAAAGTAACACACAAACCAAACAAATCACTTAACACAAATCGAGCGATAGCCAGGGTTTTGGATCCATTTATCTATATGTAGTTCTGTACCTCTAAAGGTGTGTCCAAACATTGAGCGGCAATCGTTCGCGACTGCCGCATTCTGTTTGGACGACTCGACTGCCGCGCGCGAACGCTTCTGTCTACCTGCCGCGCACAAACATTTTTAGGAAACATTCGTCACTAATTGTGTCTGGACGTATTTCTGGAGACGTGTTAAAGGCTAGGCAGATTGATATTGCCAACTGAAGTAAGCGGCGTGTGTCGGATGTGCCGCGCAGTATTGCCACGCAAGCATTCGTCGGTTTAGTCCTAACTACAGCGCGGCAGAAATGTATCCTGCAAACGCCGCGTGTTACTGTCGCGCTCTTGTTTGGACACATCCTTACACTTATTTGCAAATAAAAATCTATTTTACCAGTCTACAGGCTCATTGTCGTTATCTCTGCATTGCAGATTTAAGTACTCCCATCCTTCGGCAACTTGCAAGCAAAAATAGCACTGCAGTAGAAAAATACACAACAAATAAATGTAGGACATTATTTCATTTTAAAATCACAACCAACGAAACCAGTGGTCACTTAAATTTTTATCGGTTTATTTTCAATCGAATACTTTATCGAGTCGTTAAAAAATCACATTTAAATGTTGTAACTAAATCAATGATTAAATAAAAATGCAACCATATTATAAGTATTCCATTTTATTACGAAATTAGCCTAAATGCTTATGTATTTATAGTTATAAAGTAAAAAAAATATGGTAAGCAATAATTTGGAAATATTAACGTAGCAAAAACTGAAAAAGGTATAAAAGTTCGTTAACCTGTGGCGATTAAAAAGAAACGTCGTATTTTATCAAACGTAGAATTAATTAAATTATTTATAGTCTATCTTTTTTAATTGATAACTTTCATACAGCATTTTTATTACACGAAGCAACGCGCGCTTTACTTGTGGTTACGAAGTGTACAAACGCGCTGTGAATAAGTGTGTAAGCGCAGGAGCTCTTGGTACTGTCCGAGGCAACGGCGAAGTGGATAGTGTGTCTTGTGTGCGTGCGTGTGTGTTATGTGCTGACACTACTCGTCTTCACGCACACATTCACAACGTGATTGAACACTTGGTTACCAAAAGTAAAGGGCGCGTAGCTTCGTGAGATAAAAATACTGTACAAAAGTTACAGTCGACTTCGTAATTGCCTTACCAATTTTGACAATTCCCATTCATTTGAAACTTCACTAATGTTGAAACTGTCATATAGACTTTATTAGTCTATTATATCAACCTTGCTGTTTCATGATGTACAAGTGACATTTAACCGGTGACAAAGAAATAACGAAGTCGACTATACACAAGGCACATTTTCATAGACATCATCTTACGACTAATAACACAACACAATCGTATCCCATGATCACAGATCATAACACACACCTTTTGTACTAGAACTATATTTTATTGGCATTTTCTCTTATTCCACTTGAAATATATAAACTTAGGGGAATGTTGCAATGTTCAGTCATAAATATTGAACCAACCGTGCTTAGACATATCATAAATATGCTAAACACTGAAAGTCTGAGGCCATATCCAATTAGAACGAATGAATAAAATAACGATATACCCTAAATATTCATTGACATTCATGAGTACTGAATTTTTCATTTAGGTAAATTGAAAAAATTACAAACATAAAAAATAATGACATTTTTGTGGTAACTATAATTATAATAATATTACTGTAAAGCCTGATAAACGGTGCTATTTAATTGCCTGTGGCGTACCATCAGTTGAAGGGGTCGCCCATAAATCACGTGAAGCTCGAAAGGGGGAGGGGGTTCGGAAAAAATCTCGAAATATCAGAAGGGGCTGGGGGGGGTGTAACGCGCATTTTTAAACCAAAATCTTTAAAGATAAAATATTCTGTAATTTTTTAAGATATATTGCACCAAAAAAATATACGTGACTTTGAGTAGGGGGGGGAGGGGTTATTCTAAAACCTCACCACGTATCCCCAGGGGAGATCGGAATCTGAATAGTTTTTAAATAGATTACTAATCCATTGCTTCATACGTTCGAAAAAAAAGTCTGCTCAACAACGTAAATAACGCAATGAATATTGTTGAACTGTCAAAATGAAACAGTCGAGTCGTAATCGTTTAATAAAATATGTTACGTAATTAGATAGCTGGTTACTATCAAATACTGTTTTATTAGATAGCTGTTTACTATCAAATACTGTTTTATTAGATAGCTGGTTACTATCAAATACTGTTTTATTTTTCAAACTATATTATAGACATAAAGAATAGAATCCGTCGTTTATCAAGTTATAATCAAATACACAACTATTTCACAACATTTTTACTATTTACACATAAAACATTAAGATTCCATATTCAGGGCAGAAACGATACTTTTAGGATCGGCGTTGAGTCGCGGAAAAATGAAATGAGCATCGAACCGTGTTCGCGTTCAGTGGTGACTTGATTTTTAAAAAAGCGACTCAATCACCGAAGCTTACTGTTGTATCTGCCAAGGCCCTAAATGGATTTTTTCTAATTATTAATAAATTAGCTTAATATACATGATTGATGATTTAATTTATACGTTTCAGCCCTGTTACCAACCGTGCTGATATCTTTCACCAAGTCGATGAGTATATCTCGTGCCGATACGCGAGAAGCATACAAGGCAGTGTCATTTAGAGAGAAAATATCTGATCACCGTTGTAAGATGTAATTTTTTAAATAAAGTTAACTAGCGAACAACGCCCATTAATTCAGTGCTTTATTTTATTACTATAGTTTTATGGCAATTTTAATACCTATAATGAAAAATGTAGTTTAAAAAAACTCCGTGCTGTTCCCTGGATTCCGGACATTATTAGTAACAGCTATACAGGGTGTCAGGGACATCGACGTGAAGCCGGTTACCATGGGGTCAGTACATGATTCTAAATCTTTTTTAAATAACCGACGAAAAATTTCAACGCAAGGGGGCACAGAATCATGTACTGAATCCATGCTAGCCGGCTTCGCGTCGATGTCCCTGCCACCCTGTATTATGAAATGGTAGCCCTAACAGGAACTTAATAATAAGGGCTAGTTACACGTCTGTACAGATTCTATGAGATGAGCGAAGTTCCCCCATAGGATTGGGCCTGACGTGCACACTGTCCCGCCGCCGCGTGACTCCTGTGGTAACTGAAACAAGTAAGTCATATTTCAGATAAATGGGGTTAATGGTTTAATTCACCAGGATCCAGGGACAATCTGGTGAAATTTACGACAAATCGATTGGGCCGGCCAAGTCTGTCGAAAGACCGTTAGCCATTGAAGCAGAAGATTCCTTTAGAAGCGAATTAGCAAGTGTACCGCTCAGCTCAGCTAGATGGACCAAAGTCCTTATAAACGTGTCTGAGACAAGCTGGATGTGTACGACGGTGCAATTTAGGAGAGGCAGCAGAATTTCCAACAGAAAACTGCAATACGTTTTTACTAGGGTTGCAACGGAACTTCGCCTCCGCCTCCATTAATGCGGAACTTCCGCAAGAAATCAAACGTCCCCCTCCGGAACCGCCTCCAAATTTTGTTTAGTTTTAATGAAGATCTAGTAAAGAAAATCGGGTCTTATTAAGCGAATACCTTTTAATGAGGCGGAGATATAACTTGAAGCCTCGGCTCAGTACCAAGTTAGCAACTGTTTTGTAGAGCCGGATTAATTTATGAACCACTAAGAAATCGCTGAGATGTTGACAAAGCCGTGGAACTGTTATTTGGGATATTATATAGTTTGCCCCTTCTAGATTTTTTACAAACAGTTCGTTTTGTTTTTCGTAAAAACATTTTCTTTCCGCCCTCTGCCTCCGGCTCCGTTAATATGGCCTCCGTTACAACCATAGTTTTTACTTTGGTTTTGTTTTTAGTTTTATTTGTTTTGTACCATGCAAGTACCGCTCTACATACAATGTAAAAGTGTTATTTTACCGCTCTATTAATATCGCCAACGCAGACCCAGTAGTCTGCGACCTTCGTGTCCTGACTGTTGTGCATCTTATGCGCCACCGCCACCGCCCACTTCGAATGGTCGTTGTGTGACGTAAACGACATCTTAGCTATCGGAAACTTGAGCCGATCTATGTTTCGCACTCTGAAACAAAAGTTAGAATGAAACTATGCGTGAATGATAAAATAAATCGCGAAAAAAATATCAGCTGTTCCATACATTTATGTTCGCATAGCTCGTTATAATGAATGGAAAAGCTTCTTTTTTTTCGCGATTTCAGGTTTGGCCCCATAGTGAAAGTTGTTCATAATGATGAGTACAATGACCCCTTAAGAGGATGCAAACGACTTAAATTTCACATTGTATAATTATAGTTAACCAATATATTTTCAGAAAGTACCCCTTAAGACCTTTCATTAGATACCAAACACGATATGTAAATCTTATAAATATATATTTTTTTTTTATTCTTAAAAAAATATCCTATATTAGTCGCCATCTTGGATTTTATGTAACGTCATATATCCTATAACCCGCGGAAAAACATGACGCTTTTAACGATACCTCGAAATACGAAGTGTACATAATTTAGGAGTTATGAAGGAACAGATGAACATACATACAAAGCCTGTTAAAATCATAACCCTCCTCTGGTTTTGCCGTAGTCGGGTAAAAACAAAAGGATGTCCAAGGCATTTTAAGGTCAAGGTCACGTGGTAATTATAGTTTCTGCGTTTGTATCTTCTATAAAAAAATAATCTTAAATTCACTGACAGACAACGTGCAATTTAAACCGCTGGACCTAGAAGCATGAAATTTTGCACAAGCGTGCCGTTTATAAAGAAAGTAAGTCCCAAAAAGGGGTTAAATAGGGGATGAATGTTTGAATGGAAGATTGTAATTTTTGCCGATGTGGGGTCCCATCGGGTAAAGTGTTTGTAGGCCATCAATTTCCATGGCCCCCGACGGGCGCCGCCACCGGTATCATGCATCGTGGTCGGGGGGGGCCTGTATCGCCGTCGAGTCAACTATGAAGTACCCGGGATTGGTGCTCGACAGCCGTTGGAACTTCGGCCCGCACTTTCGGCGGCTAGCGCCCAAGTGAATGGGCGCGGCGGCGCGCTGGCAACGCTGCTTCCCAATGTCGGGGGCCCGAACACCGGCTGCAGGCGGTTGTACGTGGGGATCGTGCGATCAATGGCCCTGTATGGGGCCCCGGTGTGGACAGCTGATCGTAGTGTTGCGAATACCGCAGAGGGCGATGGCCGTCAGTCATCAGAGGGTATCGCACGATCTCCTACGAATTAATAAAGGTGGCTTGCGCACTGGCATCCCCACCGTGGGACCTGGAGGCCAGAGCCCTCCCGTCACTGTACCAAAGGCGCGAGGAGGCGCGAAGGCGGAGCGGTGGACCGATGCAGCGAGAGATCGAGAGGCATCGGTCACAGCTCCGCGAGGTCCTAACCTAATAGGTTAGGTTAACATTGTCGGAATTGAATAACCTTGGGGCAGATTTTGTTGCGCCTTGGCCTGAGTAAAGGGAGAAGTAATGTCTTCAAAACTACAGTGGTTTTAACTGTGGCGGAGCTGGGTGTATTTTACCCACAGTCCTTTCATCCAAATCCGATCAGCTGTTTTAGCGTGAAAGCACAAACAAACAAAATATAAACAAACTCACTTTCGCATTTATAATATTAGTTAGGATAAGTTAGGATTAAAAACATTTACCTAATTAATAACATTTAATTATTACAATTATTTTATTCACGGAGAATGTAACAATTTTTGGAGTAAAACATAGGTAGTGGAACCTCTTGTCCAAGCATTGTATTTTCTGGTATTACCCCTATCTGAAACTCCACAGCAAACTGCGTTAGTAATATTCCATCGACTAGCTACTGTCGGCGGCTTCACCCGCGTGAACCCTTATTCTTTTTAGTTAGTAAAATAAAAGTAGTAACTACCTACCTACCTACTACCTAAGTTACTCCTTATCCACTCCTTTCTTTTAATTTGGAACAAAGTACTAGGAAATACAACATTGACACAGAGTACTTGCAATCGGAACTTAACCATTTACAGGAGAAACTTAGTTCAATGACTAACAAATATAATACCTCTGAACATCTAATGAGGGAATATGTGTTGGCAATGAATGAGCTGGTAAACACACAAACAAACAACTGTGAGCAGTGTCAAACAAGATCCAATGTACTTACACCAGACCATTCATTGTCAACATGCAATACCAAATTACCGCAGTCATGTGTTGATTTGATATTTCCTGCTATCAATAGTTTAAATAAAAATTCTAAACAAATTGTAAAAAATGATGTAGTATTATTTTGCGATGAGATTGGAAAGGACTTAGGCCACTTGTTAACCAATGAATATCCAGGCCACTCCATAATAAATTACTGTATGCCTGGTTGTACTTTATTTAACATTATGAAAGAAATTATTAAATGTAATTTTAACCACAATACTACAGTATTAATTTTTATGGGTAATAGGGGAAATGTGAACAAAGGAGAATTGCTCCAATATTATAGGACCTTGTGTAATCTTACTTTAAGAAAAATTGTGTTGTTTACATTCCCATATAGTAACAGTTTGCCACAGGAAGAAAATAACTTAAGATTTGAAATAAATATGGCATTGCATAATTGGACATTCAATAATAATCTGTTATATTTAGTTGATATTAACAATTATGTTGATAATAATTTGCATTTGACAAGAGATAGACATAATGTTGTTATGTACTATCTTTCTAACCATTACAAAAGACAGATAGCTGTGTCGCTATCATATTTTTTTTCTATTTCAGCCAAAAATTTGGCTAAACAACTTGCTTCTTTTGAGCAATGCAATGACTTTTTAAATAATTCTGCCAATAATTTGGCAACAAGTATTGACATTAATTATAATTTAAATTAGAAATTAGGACAATAGAGGAAACCTCTTGCTTAATCAATGAAAAAAAATTTAATACTGGTTTAAATCATCAAAATGTTACAAAAAGTTCTTCTTTGATATCTCACCCATCAAATTGTTGTAATCCAAATAAATGTAATAATAATACTCTAAAAATTGTTCATCAAAATATACAGGGTGTGATAGGTAAGGAATTAGAATTGGAGCTGTTCATGAACTGTAGTTATATTGATATCCTATGTGTTACTGAACATTGGTTG
Source organism: Agrochola circellaris (assembly GCA_914767755.1). NCBI lineage: Eukaryota > Metazoa > Arthropoda > Insecta > Lepidoptera > Noctuidae > Agrochola > Agrochola circellaris. The sequence continues at coordinate 9,459,440 of OU611853.1, forward strand.
AAAGTCCACCAGTTCATGTTCAGCTTTAACAACCATCAGGTTGCCAGCTCATTCAGCAGAGTTAATATGATACGTGGTGGCTCTCTAATAATTGTTCGTAATAATATGAAATTTAAAGAACGTAAGGATATTGTGAGCCTCTCTGTTGAGCGAGTTATTGAAATAGCTTGCATTGAGCTTGAGCAGTTCATTGTAATGAGCGTGTACAGGCCCCCATGTGCTTCATATGATGTATTTGAGAAATATATGGAAGAAGTATTAATAAAGACTTCTAACAGTAATAAAACGGTTGTAGTCTGTGGAGATTTCAACATTAACATACTGGAAAAATCTGCTGTAGTAAATAAATTTGTAACTTTATTAAAGTCATATAATTTGTATAATACATTCTTTGAGCCGACTAGAATAACTGCCACCAGTGCTACCTGTATTGACAATATTTTTACAAACTTAAGACCTTCTAGCCATTTAATTATAAATGAGTTGGACTCTGATCACTGTGGCCAGTTAGTCACTTTCCCTCAGAAAACAGTCAGAGCTCAAAGAAAACTTGTAACTTTTGTTCCTGTAAATAAAAGTAGCTTAGGACAATTTAAAAATAATTTAATGGAAAAGCTACCGGGTTTGCCTTATCATAACGATCCGGATCAAGCATATGCTTTATTATTTAACCTCATCAATTGTGAGTTTAGGAAGGTTTTTACCTCAAAAACATTACCTGTTTCTGACCGCGTTATATTTAGTGATTGGGCAACACCAGGTATTTACAAAAGAAGGCAGAGGTTATTTGAGTTGTATCATGAAAAAACATATAACCATGATGAAACTTTTAAAGAATTTGTTAAGAAATATTCTAAAACTTTTAAAAGAGCCTGTTCCTCAGCAAAAGCCATACACATTAAAAATAAAATAAAATCTTCTGGAAATAAAATTAAAAAAACTAGGAATATTATTAATTCAGAAACGGGAAGAACGACAGTTCGGAATCGTGACTTCCATCTAAAAATCAATAATGTAGATATTAAGGCAGACATGGAGGTGGCAACTGAGTTTGAAAATTTTTTCACTAATGTTCCCATTTTAACAACCAAAACTCTGTCAATGTCGTCCTCCACTTCTGCTTACTCAATACTTAAAGAATGTGTACCAGAATGTCACAAACTTTTTGAATTCACAATTATTAATGCTAAAGACATTATAGAATCTTTTAAAAAGCTTGATGTAAAAAAAACTGCTGACCTTTGGGGATTATCAGTACATACCATGTCTTCAATAATTGATGTTATTTCACCCTTTTTAGCAATAGTTTTTAACTCTTGTATTGCATCTGGTGTATTTCCTGATTTGATGAAACTTAGCAAAGTGATTCCACTGTTCAAATCTGGCAGCACAACTGATCCCACAAATTTTCGGCCTATTTCGATATTACCTACATTGAGCAAAATCTTTGAAAAATTAATTTTAAAACAAATGTTAGGACATTTCAATGTACATAATTTACTCCATCTGAAACAGTTTGGTTTTACTAAGGGTCGTTCAACTACAGACGCGGGCGTGGAATTACTGAAAAGCATATTCGAGGCCTGGGAGGAGTCGCAAGATGCTCTTGGCATTTTCTGCGACTTGTCCAAAGCCTTCGATTGCGTACATCATGATACTCTCATCAGGAAACTGTACCACTATGGTATGAGGGACAAGGCTCTTGACCTTCTGACTTCTTATCTGAATAATAGAATTCAGAGGGTCGATGTAAATGGCAAGAGATCTGCAGGATCTGCGGTCACCATGGGCGTTCCGCAGGGTTCAATTCTAGGTCCTTTCTTATTTCTAATTTATATAAATGACTTACCTTACCACATAAGGGATAATCACAAGATCGTATTATTCGCGGATGACACTTCCCTCATTTTTAAAATCAAACGTCAGTTAGTCAACTTTGAACAAGTCAACGATGCACTCTCTAAAGTTGTGCATTGGTTTAATGTAAATAATCTTCTCCTGAACGAAAAAAAGACTAAACTCATCAAATTTTCAACGCCAAATGTCAGGCAGCTAACTACCAATGTTCAAGTTAATGGAATAGAGTTGGACCCTGTTGAGTCAACAGTTTTTCTTGGAATAACTATTGACGGTAAATTACAATGGGGCCCACACATAGAAAAATTGTCAGGTAGGCTCAGTTCCGCCGCCTATGCTGTTAAAAAAATTAGACAGATAACTGACGTAGATACAGCTAGAATTGTTTATTTTAGTTATTTTCATAGTCTTATGTCTTATGGGATTCTTCTCTGGGGAACCTGTGCGGACATTAATACTATCTTTGTTCTACAGAAAAGGGCTGTTCGAGCCATTTACAACCTCGGTCCAAGAGATTCCCTTCGGGAGAAATTCAGAGAAATAAATATTCTGACTGTAGCCTCACAATATATTTTTGAAAACCTATTGTATGTACACAAAAATATATCAAATTTTAAGAAAATGTCCGATATTCATAGTTTAAATACCAGGAATAAACACAACCATGCTGTACATCGCACACGTCTCCACAGAGTAGGCAACTCGTTCATGGGTCAATGTATACGCTTTTACAACAAACTTCCCATTGACATTAGAAACTTACCCATTAAACGATTTAAAAACTGTATTAAAACCAAACTTTGTAAAAAAGGGTACTATAAAATTTCAGATTATTTAGAAGATAAAAAAGCTTGGGATTGAGCTGCTCGCTCTGCTAAGCCTTGTGAAAACCATAAAACTAGACATTTTGCTTATTCATCACAATAAACCAGTTTTATATACATATTGACATTGTTGAAAATTATATTCAAACTGCACACGATTACTTTGTAAAGTATTATATTATTTTAATTATTGTGAATGTGAGGACTATGTGGATATTTGATTTTTATTTTTTCTCTTTCATTTATTTTTTCTTTCTCATTTAGTTTTAATGATGGTCTGGCAGTTTGAGTAGTTGATGCGGCCTAGACAAATATCCTTTCTTTGGTATTGTTCGTCGAGTTGAGCTCCTTCAGTTTTGAGTTGAGCTCCACGATTACCTACTGACAAATGCTTGCACTGACTGGACAGGTCCACTCAAATCTGTGTGGTTCTTTCCTCAAAAGACCATTTCAGACACTGATCCACATGGTCCTCATATGACTTGACCAAGATTATGTCTGGACTTTAAAAGAGACTACGACCTCTGAGTTTGTTTCGGCCTTTCTTCTCAGAGTAGTCAGATAGGAAACACCGACCTCATCTAGCTTAATTTTAATATTTTTTTATATGACGTGTAAAAGTGATTCCGATATCCTATTTACAGAATAAACAATTTCATTTCATTTCATTTCATTTCATTTCATTTCATTTCATTTCATTTCATTCCAAAATCGGTACAGCCGTTTCTGAGATACGGAACAAACAGACAGACAAAAAATAAAATGTTGTGTATATAATTTTATATGCATTTACTATAAAACTATTATTTTGACATTACAAACAGATAAGAACACTTTAATTGTATTTATTTGTCTATGTAGATATATAGATAGAACACAATCGAGTATTACGATAAACAATTTCGAGGTTTCTAATAATATTTTTGTCTTCACTAAGACCACTTGTATAGATTTTCTGTTTGCAAACTTTGATGATTGTATAACAAACGTTCAAACGAGAATGTAATTTTATTATTTATTTATATATAATATATATGTTGATTTGATTCGCATTGTACGCCCGGGTTTATTATGAGTTTCGCAAGTGTAAGCATATTACAATACAAATAATCTAACAGGTAATTCAGCACTTAAATTGATTAAGAATAAGCCAATGTTAACGGTACTTTGCTATTGAAACCACCAATTTAGCATAGGACAAAGTACCAACAATATATGCCTATACTTTGTTCCAAAAGCAAAAATGTTAACAAATGAATCAGTACCTGTGCATACCAATTTGTAGGGCCACTAACGTAGGTATTGAATGCTTTGTTTTGATTATTTGAATACTTAAACTCGAAATTCTAATTTTAACAATTTCGACTCCACCCACTTTTCATTGAGCTCATATGCCATGCACATTGGAAGTGAAACCTCCGGGAGGGTCCCCAGCATTACGTTTGCGCTAAAGTTAACCATCGCGTCAATGGCATTAGGTTTGAAATCGTGTTATAAAACACTGTAAAACAAAGTAAAATTGTATTTTCAAGTGGTCTTGTCGCTATACATAGTAACTCTGGGGGTATTTTCATGTACTAGTAGGGTGGCGACGTGAAATAGTAAAAATAATAATAAGAAAAGTATAATAACTCGCTCTGCTCCCGAGACAGTCCCGGGGTGTCCAACCTTTTAAATTTTTACTGCATATAATTTGTAACTGTGAAAATGGTTTTTCAACCCTAAAATACTGGCCTCCTGACATACTAATAAACATATACTAATAAATCTTGTTAAAATATACAACAGATTTTATTTTCAATTTTCACCTCCGCGAGGGCTCCAGTGATCCCATAAGCGACTAGGTGAGACCTCCAGGAGGGTTCCCGGCACTAAACGTGTTAAATACAATGAATGAATATGTTAGGACCCGATTTTTATAACTGTGCGCCTGTCAGTGACACAATAGTACAGTGTTTTAGTTTTAAATAATAACAATGTAACGAATAATATGGCAGAACTGTGCAGAGGACACGAGTTGTGTCGACCGTACTAAAAGGCGGGGTCACTGGAGAGGTATGTAACCGGGCGGTTGAATTAAATACTAACAACCTACGATGAGAGCTCCAAGCGCATAATTACAAAAATCTAGTTATACTAAATCCATCTAGTGAGTTTTAGCGTAAAAATTTAACCTGAACAGGGTTTGTTTACTCTTTAGTCAGATATTTTTCGAACAGACCATATCTGAAACTTCATGACATAATTAAGAAGTAGCTACTCACTGGAAGTTCCGAGAACACTCCGAGTCCAGTGTCCCAGGTCCATTAGTCCAGGACTCGACAAGAAGATCCGACTGTAGCACCTCAGCTACCAAGCCGCTGTACAGGTCATCGTTGAACATCGCACTCTTCGCAAACGACAGGAACTTTCGTCCCACCAGCGTCTCGAAACTCTCTATGTGGTACCTGAAATGATGAACATTAACATTAGAAAGAAAGAAAGAAAAATAAGTTTATTTGTCACAGAAACACGTGCATAAAAAAAAGATTATAAACTCGAGTAGAAAATAAGAAAATGAAACAGAATAGATTTAAATACAATAACGAGCACAAAACAGAAATAGTCGGCAGCTCCTGGCACGTCATGACTGTGACAAGAAGGCTTCCACTCAGCATGATGCTGTGCTATGGAGACCCACAGCACAGCGCTGATTTTCAGTGGTCACCCGAAAGAGATGACGCATTCATTACGCATCATGGCATGACCTAGCTAGTACCAAAACATCGAAGAAATCTTTGACTTCGACTAACCAACACTGCGCGCTATTAGTCAGCATGACCTATTTATTTTCAGAACAAAAGAGTTTTAGTGATTATGGTCTATGTTTACGTGTCCTCATTAGTCTAGCCTTATTCGATTATGTTAGGGTCGAGTTTAATCGATCGCGACTATCATCCGACCCCGCAATCAAATTACAGAGCGATATTCGGTTTTTTCCGACTTATTTTCATCCAGCACACAGAGCGATAAAGTAGGTACGCAACAGATACATGCCTTAAATTTACAAAGGTTAAAAAGTTACATCAGTTAAAAGAACTGCAGTGCTATTCTGTAAATATCTCACCGTGAAAACTTAGGTGAAGTGAGCGTGGAGTGAGCTGTCATTCCACAGGGATTGACACTATTGACAGCTCACTTCACCCAAGTTTTCACGGTGAGATGTTTACAGAATAGCATGGCTGTAATTAGGGCTTAAAGCGAAGACTAATTAGGTACTTGCTGAAAGTGTGAGAGCCTAACACAGACTAAAATAATCATAAAGCAAAACATCCTCTCTGCTGCACCTTATGGCAAAAATTGGAAAAACTACCGGGCTGACAGAATAATATTGACAAAATCCCTAAATTTTTCCCTCCCCATTTCTCCCTCAAGTGTTATGATTTATTGTTACCAAGTATTTATATACAAACCGACAAACAAATTCGGCTTTAAACATTACATCATACATAGCCGTTCATAAAACGGCTATGACGTCATAGTGTGGTTTCTGGTTGTCTTTGTTGTGATATATTGACTCATTTATGATCCTTTTGTTCAAACATGATCGCATTACTACGCAGTAATGTAATAACTATTGCAATCAAGGCATCCGTTTCATTGTTTACAATTTCACCAAATATTTCTGTCAAATTTTTTTACGTTTGTTGTAATCTTAAATCTTTTTACGTTAAATTTCTGTAATTTTACAAAATCACAGGGTCAGACAATGCCTATTAGTACTAGCTGCAATGCAAGAATTATTCCAGCAGATTTTAAGTGACAGGCAAGTATGACAATCATTATGTTTGGCTGTTCTAAACACAAATTCAATGGATGTGCAGAAAAACATTTTGTCCTGCAGATATTACATAACGACCTTAAGGGACAAAATAGTGCTTTTACGATTTAAACAATAATGTTATCAGTTATTCTTCTCAGTGACGTCCATACTTCTATTTTCAAAGAACCTCAGCTCATTGTCCAAATAAGATTAACAACCGTTTTAGGTGAAAAATTTCGTGTAAACATTATACTGAACAAAATAAACTTGCCATTCCTCCAAACATTAAGTCCTACTCGCCCAGACTGACGACTATCTAATATTTAAAAGACATGAATGAATGAATGGAACGCATCGATCCCAGCGCGGTTTAGCCAGACTCGATAAATCGAATTAACCCCCAAGATTTGCACGAGCCTCATGTTTCGTGGGGCTACAGAGGCCATTGCATATCAAGGAGTAGACCGGGTGGCGCAGTAATGGTAAGGAAGACTTGCCCTCAGGATATGGAAGGATTAGCGAGCCGTACCGGATATGCATCCTCACTATCTAATATTCCAAAGATAGTGAAATTATACATCAAGTGGGGCACTGGTATGTTTAGAAGATCCCAGACCCTCTCTGCAAGTGCTGAGGTCACAGTTTAGTTCTTATTCGGAATCGCAATCGTACGAAGTAGGGACGGGTCGCTAGTGAGCGACCCGTCCCTACTTCGTACGATTGTTACAACTTGACAAAACATGAAGTTTTCTCTATTATATCTAAGTTAAATACTAATCGTCATAAATCGTCGTAAACCGCATCATAATCCATTGCGGAGTTTAGAAGAAACGAAAAACTACTTCAATTTATAATATGTATACATAGAAGATGCGCTCCTCACTCCAGAGGGAGTCCTAATTGTTAGCCCAGTGGAATTTTCAACCGACAAAAAATAAGGCCATCACATAAGCTGCATAACGTTAACTATTTTGATTGTGTAATCTAAATATCAAACAGAAATCATGTGCATTCCTGAGATATGCTAAAAGCGGATTTTGTTGAATAGACTTCAGAAATCAATAGTAAAGCAGGTAATTGTTGATAAGCACACGGCAGTGCTATTTTTTTTTTCTATTGTTTTATCCATACAATAGGGCCAAGGTCAAGTTCATATTTAGCACAAGTGATATGGTTGCAAAAACTCCTTTTGTTGCGAGAGAGAGATGGAACTAGATGATATGGCTAGAAAGGAGGTGACTACCGAGATGACCACTAATAGAGAAGTATCGAAGAAACAGACATGTTGGACCGACCCCACATAAATTGGGATAAGGGCAAGAGGATGGTGAGAGAGATGGAGCTACACAGGACGAAAAGCAACATCTCTTTTCCGCAACAAAACAATGACCGTTTGAACAATTCCTCGAATAGTCCCAGTAAGTATTATTGTTGTGAATTTGTCGAGCAATCTACATTGATTCATGGGAACATAACAGCTAAATCGATTCAATGAAACTACTACTAACTTTAAACATAAACATCCGAATCTAAACTTACCACGGCGATGCGTCGATTGTCTTGTTTCGGACAACATCGACTAAGTTCGGCAGTTCGTTTTCAAACTCCTGCGGAATATGCGCCCAGGCCAGCAGCGGTTCGTTGTACTTCAGTTGGGTAGCGATCTGGTTCAGGGTGGATGTTTGCACGGAAACGCAGAGGAAAGACTGGCCGTACTTCATGCCGCTCGACGGATAGTCGTAGGAGCTGACGTTGAGGCCATTTACCACTAGAAAAGAGAAAATAGTTTTATTAAAATTCAATTTCAATTCAAGCTTAAACAATACAAAACTATAGGTAGGTTCCTAAAAACAGAAAACTTCGGCGCGTCAATTCGACGTCGATATTATGAACTAGAAAAGGGGAGGAAAGTGAGTTTCTTGCATAGTGTAAATACAAGATGCTTGAACCTTCGTTGGTCGAGCAGACATAGGTAAAAGTGAGGACGAGCGGTAGAAGAAGGCCTTGAAAGTCAGTTATGTGAATATTCTATAACCAATAAAAATACTTACTATCTGGAAGGGGCGGGAACCGTGGAACAGAATGCACCAACCACAACGAAGTAAACTTGTCCCCTAATATAACGCCTTTGGTGTGCCCGCTCTCGACCCTGGTCTTCATGAATTTGGAGTGCATCTTGCACATTTCAGCCAAATCGTAGTCGTCATAGTACTTGTCACCCAGTTTGAACTTCTTGAACTTCTTTATTCCTTGTTGCTTCACTTGACCTGAAAGGTGTCACAAAGGATTTTAAACTATTTTTTCGGGTAGAGGAGGGTTGCTTTCGAAAGGGTGAGATGGAGTTATGTCAGATTTTAATTAATTAAAATTCCCTTTGGTGAATGGCCCCTAAGGCGCGGGACATATACAAGTGGCGAGGGGCACGGGCGTGGCGACGACGTGGCGCGGGCGTTGCGCCGCTCGTTTCATATTTCATACAAAATGTATAGGATCGATGCGATGAGGCGCGAGGCATGGGCATGGTGCGGGCTTGGCGCATACGAAATATGAATGAGCGGCAACGCCCGCGCCACACCGTCGCCACGCCCGCGCCCCTCGGCACTTGTGTATGTCCCGCGCCTTATGAGTTTAATCATAAAGCTTGAAAAATAACAGATGTGAATAAAAAATAAAAGATACCTCTTTTGCTTTTTGAGTACATATTAGCGACCGATTGAAGAATGTCTGGCTGATGTTCTGAAGCCGGTGGCTGGTCATTGTAGATCAAAGAGATTATATTTCTTTCCTGGAAGGAAAACTGAGCTATGTACACCATAAGTCATTAAGATTTTAAGTTTATCAACACAATATTATATCTTAGTCTGGGGCAAATTTTATTTTCATTCTTCGGATCCTTTTCTTTTATTTTATAATTATGTAGGTCAGTGGTACTTCAAGTTTGGTGATAAGATAAACTTTTAATGATGACAGGCCACCATTTTTATATAGATTTTGCCGATGGTTACATCACACAAGAACAACTAAAAGAGGGAAAGAGGGTACAAAATAAATTTATAAGATATTTATATATGCGCTATTACGGAGTCTATCCCTTTTACCCGTTAATGTATCCAACCTTATTTATTCTAGGTATGGTAGGATACAACGAGCTAAGGGTTAGGAGGGATCTTGCACTCGCCTCATATATATTTAAAATACTGAGAGGGAAGGTGCATAATGCAGTTGTTTTAGGCCAGGTGAGTCTGTGTGTTCCGGACAGGTACGTGTGGCGACGACGGCAGCCACGACTGCTGGTGGAACCGCGTGCTAAGACCAACCTTCTGAAGGAGGCGCCGCTGACGCGTGCACTCCGCACGCTCAACCTCATAGCGAGTGAGACAGACCTATTCTGTTGTTCTCTGAGTGAATTCACAAGGAATGCTTTGTTTGTTATTAGTTATAGGTATTAGTTATAAGGAACAATTATGTTAAAGTATTAATTAAGGCACATTTACCGCATTGGTTAGCCAGATGTATGATGATAAATAAATAAATATCTGCGAGCAGTGGTGGCCCAGTTACAACGGCCCCGACTAACGAATTTTAGGTCGTGTGTTCGAACCCAAGCAGGCGCTTTACTTTGTGTAAATAATTCCATCACCGCTGCTCTCAAAACGGTGAAGGAAAACATCGTGAGGAAACCGGCATGTCCTAGAACCAAAAATTCTAAGACATGTGACATCTACCAAACCGCACTGGGCCCGCGTGGTGGATTACAGCCGGCTCTCAAATAGAAGAGGCCTGTGTCCCAGCAGTGGGAACATTATAGGCTGATTATGATAACTATATCCAGCTCACCAAATACGTCTGGCATAAAAATATGACGCAGTCATTCGTTGTTAGATATATTACCTGATAAAGTGGTGATAACGTCTTCCCCACCATTGACCGTGGGTCGCTGATAGCCAGTTCTGACATGATCCAGCCTCCTCTCAGTTTTGACGGCGTTAAATGCATATACGCAACCCCTCGACGAACCAAGGGATTCAAATGATTCTTCTCCCTTGGCAACTTGTAGACGTAGAACCTGCAATGACGTAATAGGTTTAGGTCACAATGTTGAATAAACATTTCACCAAGAGGGAAAATCCAGCGCTAGGCATATCACGGTAGGTAGGGCCACATCAGTGTCCATAAAATTGCTCACTCATGTCCGGAATCTGGACTATTCAAACCTTGTGTTTTGGCGAAGGTTTTGGCACATTTGACGCTGGTACACGAGCATAAATATTTTACACTTACGCAAGATTGAAAAGAAATCTACCCCTAAATTATTGATAGAAATTTTATGCTGTTACGAACATTGTATTTTCTCAAAATTGGAATCCTCATTTCACGAGAAAGTCGCTTTTGAAGTAGGTATGCGTAAATTAAATGTAAAGTATTTATGCTCATGACTACACCAACAGACCCACACTGAGCCCGACAGTCCCTGAGCGTATCTGTGTATTTAAAGAGGCCTTTACTTGTCTCCAGTTTGCAACATAACATTTACCGAAGTCTTCATTAGGAAGATATGCCAGTATGCTATTGTTGCATTTAGAACAATATCCAATAATGTTCCTACTGCTAGGACACAGACCTCCCTCTGAAGGTAGCGGGACGTAATTCACCACGAGGGCCCAGTGCGGGTTGGTGAATGATTAATCAGGAGGAAGTTTTCAAAAATCGAATGCCACCGATTTAGTTTTCATCAGGCTCCTTTGAATATTTTTCGCTATTTCTCCTAGTTTCGGAATTAGCCATTAACGCATAGACTTAGAAAATTCACCCTGTATATTTGTCATTTAAAAAAAATGTTTACCTACGTTTTCTATTGTTCTGGTGAGACAAAGTATCTATATCATTACTGTGCATCAACACAGTCATAGGCAAATGCTAATCGCTATTCATACTTCGATGCATATTGAACCTAGTATAGTCACGTGCAAAACAATTCATAACAGGTAGTTTTTGTTAAACACCGTACACCTGTTTCTGTTTGACGGGGGGTCCGGTAAAGAATGCATACACAAATTACAGGCGTTAAAAAAAAAATACAAAAAAACCTTAGATTAAAAATCTTAGGTTTTTTGTATTTTTTTTTTATACTAACTTTTTTGCCTTATCCTATATTAGTGGTGAAGAATCACCGTTATTTGTTGTTGTATATTGTACGTTGACTAAGCCGACAGATAGGCAGTAAATAATGTGACTAGAAATTGCATAGTATTTTTTATTTATTTATAAGCTTTTATTTACTTGTATGTATGTCCTGGAATATTGCAATCAATATTTCACCTACTTCCACTGAAGCTAACGAGTTGAAATTTGGCATACGTGTTTGGTTCTCGTGACTTTTTTAGAAAATAATTGTATCTTGGGTAGTACTTGCGATATATATGTTTTGTATTTTTTTTAAGAACGGCTATTTCGCTTATTTTCAAGGTTATCCATTCCATCTACAAAATAACAATAAGAGATCGATGTCAAATTAAACTGAGACATCAGTTTACCCGTAGCTTCTGGAAGCCGGATTACATCAAATCAAATGATTGGCCGTTGGTATTTTGTTGCACCCATCACAACATTGCATGAATTTTTGTTTTTTCAAATTATTAAGCTACTAGAACCCTCATCGAATTAGATAATAAAATTAAGTACATAAAGTAGTACCTAATTAAATTACATATATAAGATAATTTACTTAATAGAGTAGAGCATGAGAACTACTTATCAATTCAAACAGGAAATACAAAACCACAATGTCAATGTAAACAAAGAACAGCAATACAAAAGTAGTTATTTATATTTTTTAAATTCTAAATTAAAATACTAACCAATCCACTGGCTCTCCCTTTTCATTCCTACATTGCGGAGTCAAGCCCGTGCAAACATTCACAAAAATGGAAAACACAAATAGTACAATATAAAAACACATCGCGATGCGTGTACGATGCACGACTAACGACATCGAAGTAATAAGAGACGCAGGAAGTTTGCGATACTCGATGTTTATGATGTCATTCAACACGATCGCATCACTACCGGCTGTAGATCAAACAATCACTTTATTTACACAACATACACAATTATTTTCCTTCGATTGTTACGCGCGCACGACTGCCTTAAAACCGAATGATTTCATTTCATAGTGTTACATTTTAACTTCAAACCGTTGTATTTGACAAAGGAATGTTGGTACAAAGTTGGGATGCTGGTTATAAGATGCACTGTAGTCTTTATTTGTAAATACATAAAGACTGTTATGGAGATAATCAGCAGCAATTTGCATCGGCCAATGCGATGATCTCACTGACGATTGGTCCATATTACATCAGATGCGTACGCGCATGTGAAGCTTTCGCGGGTTTATTTAAAATTTGTTGACATAAAAGAATCAAACAATAATTCAAATTTTTACTATTACTTGCATGCTGGAAGAGATTTCTTCAGAAATAAGCATTATTTTTTCTGTTCATGCTTCGTGTAGGGTCAAGTGTCCATCAATGGAACACTAAAAATTCAAAGTCTCATACACCTTTTGTTTTTACAGATTTATGTCTAATTTTTTACAGGTATATAGGCAATTTTATTGGTTAATGGATGTCATTTATATTTTTTTAATTTAATGTGTAATCAATCAACAAAAAAATAAAAACTAAGAAATGGGAAATGTTTCATTGTGTCCACTGTGGTGTACACTATGAAACACCACAAATTCAACAATGAAACATAATAATGAATAGTGTCTGTCTCATATTTTGTGTAATTTATGGAGTAGGTGAATGACAAAAAATGCTTCAATCAAAAAAGGTTTACTTCTAATTCTTAATTTAACCGTAATCAGACTCTTCACGCCTTACAATTTATAAAAAACGAATGGCGACAAAATTACTAAATAATATGTTATATTTATGGCACTTGTTATTAACTTCATAGTTTGGAGTCAATCTTTGAGCTGCTAGGGATGCATCATCCATATCCTTGTATTTTTTTAGGTCGGAAACAGCGTAGGATACCGAACATCGCACTCTTGTGCAGCTTTTCTCAGGCTCTTTCCCTTTCTGTACATAAGTATAGCTCGAAGCATATTTTCTTTTGAATGATCTCCCTTTTTTCTTTGAAGTGCTTTAGTACGCGCCATCTTAAAAGAAAAACAAATATCAAATGTTAAGATTAATTTCTAGCCACAAAAATATTAGAAAGTATATGAAGTTACGAGTATATGGACACAATGAAACACTGTTTCATTGTGTCCATTGTGCAACTGTTTCATTGTCGACTACCTATGGTTTATTTTAAAAACCTCAAAAAAAATACCACTAAATTGTAACACTTTAATCTAAGATCTATTTCACGTTAATCTACGAAATATGTTTAATGCTAGGTAATCATGAAAAACATGAAATTTGCAACCATAATTTAATGAAAAATCTATAAACAATGCTGAAAATACTTACATTTTTGCGAAAAAATAAAAAATGCTCCGCAGAAACGTCTGCTCTCACGCGGCGCCGCTGCAAACTGGGGTAGGGCGGGGAGTTCTCGAGAGTGTCCTTACGCGATATAATGCAAGATCTGACAACGCCGCATTTTAGAAATATTACAGTGTTTTAATGTGTACGAATGTTTCATTGTTGGACACTTGACCCTACTAGTTACTATGTGTTTAGGTAAATGGTTAAATCAATAAATAAAACATAATTTTAACAAGTAATATTTTAATATGATTTTATAAAAATATAAAATGAATAATATGCTTAGGTATAACATGGAAGACTTAAATTACATGGTGTGTAGTAGTATTTAGGTAGTAAAAAAATAAATGCTTAAAAATTCTTGAACACGTATAAAAATAAATACATATACTTAATATACTATGTTATTTCTTATTTACTGTTGTGTAGGCATAGATACTGCAGCCTTAGCGTGTGATACATCACTCTGTCTCCAGAAAGACACAACAGTTTTTAGTTCAGTGAAGAAATCAATGCCTTGTTTGCCGCAGAAGTGATTCGTACCAAGGAAACTGCCTCGGGAACCAGTGAAAGAGAACATAGAAAGAGGGACAGGGATAGGAACATTAACACCGACTTGTCCGACATCGATTTCGTTGGCGAACTTTCTAGCTGTGGCACCGTTGGTTGTGAAGATAGCTGTTCCGTTTCCATAGGGGTTCGCGTTGACCATTTGTATGGCTTGATCTAAAGTGTCGACGAAGAGGCATACTAGTACGGGTCCGAAGATTTCTTCCTTGTAGCATTCCATGTTAGTCTTAACGTCGGTAAGGATCGTCGGGCCGACGAAGTTGCCCTTTTCGAAGCCTGAAACTTTGACGCCGCGGCCGTCCAGAACTAATTTTGCTCCTTCCTTTACGCCTGTAGGAAGAATGGGTGGTTAGTTTTTGTTAAGAAAAATTACAAGGTATCTACAAAAATAATTACAATTATGGCTATTTTCTATCTTTACGGAATCTTGCATGCAACTTTATTTCTAGAAGATCTACTTGTAATCTACCAAACCAATACATTTTAGTAGTTAAAAAAAGTTACCAAAAACCAAAACGTATTCTTCCGAGTGCCATAGTTAAGAGGATACAACTATTTATTATGCAGGGATATCGACACGAAAACTGTTAACATGGATTCAGTAAGTACATGATTCTGAACGCCCATGCATTGAAAATTTTCGGCGGTTATTGAAAAAAAACGGTTATTTCGTATGGAACAACAGATTTTTTTTTTAAAATATCTGACGAAATATTTGGACGCAGGGAGGTTCAGTATCATGTACTGAATATTACAGTGATACGAACTTTAATGTATACGTTATTTTTGTATTCCTCTTCATTTCTCGTGTTGAGGGGTCGCGAAAGACGGTATGGACGTGATGGAAAAAATAACAACTCAGTAAGGACCAATTTTGGGGCTAAATGCCCAAAGTTTACTGGCGCTCTCGTACGCAAATCCAGGCGAGATACAAAGGAAATTTTACTGTATTCGTAACTGTGGCATTAAATTATTGGACCCCAAGTTAAAGCTTAAAGAGTTCGTTGTATTGACTTTACCTGATTCGACAAGTCTTTCAATCCTCTCCTTAGCTTTGACGGAGATGACAGGTCCCACATCAGTAGCGGGCACATGGCCGGCGTTCACTTTCAAAGCCTGCGCGCGCGCAACTAGATCGGGGATCCAGTCCTTGGCTTCACCTATGTTAATAAATTCACAATTTATTCGTAAGCTATAAAATAAAAGCTATAATCAGATAAAAAGGAAACATTGATTTTATATGGGGTTCGGGGACATATCCCCATAGCCATTGTCTACAAAACAAAAATTCACCGAAATTATATCCATTACCACTGACTTTCAAGGCTTTTACAACAGAAGATAGGAGCATAATCATAAACAGCAGCATAATTACAACAGAAGAAGATTTTCTGCTATAATGTCTATTCTGAAAGTATCTGATTAAAGTGTAAACAAAGAATTTGTTTACACTTCAGGTTAAATTCTTACGCAATCACTAACTAAAGGGAATTCGTAACACATCCATCTGTATTTAGAAGGTTTCAACCTAATGTTTCAACACTTTTTCCAACAATTATTGATTAAATACGTTATTAAATTACGACTGAAAAATCATCGACGAAAAAAGTTATAAAATTAAACTCAGTTGTCAAATAAAAACATCTTTTAAAACTAGAATTTCGGGTTGAAGTATCGGTTAGTAATAAGTAATAAGATCAAATCAAAGCACTCAATTTGTAAGTGGCACTAAAAATAGGCATCCAGGGGTATGTTTTTTGACCCATTTGTTTACATTTTCATCAGATACTTTTGGAACAGATTATAGACGATTTCCTGTTCTACTGACCTACAAACACCGCTGTACTGAGCGCCATGCACCTCTGCCCGGCGGCTCCGAAGGCGGCGCCAGTTAACTGGTTGAGTGTGTGTTCTTTGTTAGCATCGGGCATTATCACTCCGTGGTTCTTAGCGCCCATGTTGCTTTGGACTCTCTTGCCTGAAACAATGAAATATAGCATCAAAATATTAAAGCAATTAACAATTTAGTACCTGTACCCTAATTACGTAATACACGATCAATCAGAATCTGAATCGTTTTGAAACAGATTGCTAATACATTGCTTCGTACGTTCGGAAAAATAACAACGAAATCTGCTCAACAACGTAAATAACACAATGAATGTTGTTGACCTGTCAAATTGAAACAGATTAGTCGGAATTGTCAACGAAAATGTGTTGCGTAATTAGATAGCTAGTCGACCGAGCTCTTCTCGGGTGAAAATAGAGAAAACAAATTTTCCCAGATATGACACCTAGCCAGATCGATTTTTGCAACTTTCATCGAAATTGTTAAGATCCGTTTTCGAGAACGTGATTACAAATATACAAACATTGCTCATTTAATAGTATAGAATAATGGGAACACAAAAAATTAATTTTAAAATCGGCGATGCCTTTTCTATGCCTAAGTGGCTGAGATTATTTTGTAGCTATGAGACCCATCAGTCCTATTAGCTAAAAGAACATCGAACTCGTTTTAGTCGGAAACGTAAAAGTCGTTTGTGACTAAAACGAGTTCGATGTTCTTCTATTCGATAGTTTTCAAGTTTGCCTCTTATGTAGGATACAGGATGTTCGTTGGACCTTACACAGGGTGTAAGGTAATGATTTATGAATGCTACTTCCTTTGAAAGTCCAAGCGCATCTTTCCGGGTTTTGCCAAGGTCCTAATTTATAAAAGCCAGTTTTTTATAGCACATAATCAACGCTCTGCTTGTAGTAATAGTATTAATAATTAATACGATAAGTAGTGACCGACCGAAGGTTCCGTTTCGGCAATAAAGTCTATTTTCGGCATCAGTTTCAGTTTCGGCGGAAAATCTGCCGAACCTTCGGCCACACCAAAACTCTTCGTTCGTGAATTATCGCGCGTCATTCGGCTGATTTCGGGCGAGTTGTGAGTAAAATACTCAATTAATGAGGTCCATCCTTTATAATGATAAGTATTGATTATTGACAAATGTTTGTTTCAAGTAGTAGTTAACATGTGTTTTTTTTTTTGTTTTTGTAAAAAATAAAAATAGTTCGCAGGCGTCACTTATTGTTTTTTTATTTAATTTAACAAGGCGTTAACTGTCTGTATAGGTGTAAAAAATAAGCCAAATTTTAGTAAACAATAAATAAATAAAGAATAATGTTTATTTGGACATAGTTCGTGAAACACAAAATACAAAATAAAAAAGTGAAGAAAAAAAAAATTTTTTAACAGCAATAGTGTGTGCCTCACGGCTGCGCCAAAAAGGTTCATCAATAGATTTTTAACATGTTTAAAAAAGGTTCGGTTTCGGTAGATAGTTCGACTGTTTCGGTCGGAAACTAGATAAGGTCACGTACCTGCAGCAGAAGCCCTTGTGTAGATATGTTTGCCGGCCGCGTCGCCGCCTACAAATGAGACCGCCTTGATGTCAGGGTGGTCGCAGAGGAAGTTTACCGGGTCGTGGGTACCGTGGATCACCTGAAATAAAATATTTTTAGTTAGCAATATGTTCATGTGTATTTGGATAAAGATACCATGTTTCAGAAGTTAACCATGACTTTTTACATCTCTCTTCAAGCTAGCATGGAAAATATGAAATTCTTGTTGTCTACTATTAGCTATCAACCTCACAACAAGATATGAACATGCTTAGGTAAAACATGCAGTTAAAATCAACATTAAAGAGAATTTTAGCTTCCAAAAGGAACACTAACACAAACATCATCCCTATGCATATAAATACATTTATGATGGTTGATAAGTAATTAATACTAACGTTAGACCAGGTGTTGCTCCAGCCTCGTTAAGGAGCTCCATCGTCATGAGGGACGCGCCAGGACAAACTTTTTAATTTCTCTATTTGTTGTTTGTATTATTTTATTGTCGAATACGAGGCTTTTGACTACTTTGTATTATTTAATGTTAGTTTATAATGTGAGTCCTATTTGTACAGAATAAACTTTTTTTCTTTCTTCAGGAGTCTGTTCCGAAGGCTTGATGATGCACGTGTTAGTACCATATCCATATAAGAATCATCACGGGGTAGTTGAAGGCAAATTAATAAGTAACTAATACTCACGTTAACAACACCAGGCGGTGCCCCAGCCTCGTTGAGCAGCTCCATCATCATGAGAGTCGCGCCAGGGTCCTGTTCCGAAGGCTTGATGATGCACGTGTTACCAGTAGCCAGTGCCGGCGGGAACATCCACAGGGGAATCATCACGGGGAAGTTGAAGGCAGCCACACCTGGTACATTAGAATTTTATTTATTTACTTAGCAAATACCGATGTAAGGCTAGGAGCGGACTGATGACTGACGGACCGCAGCCACCGACCGTGACCAAGCTGGCCGCATGAGGCAAATAAATACTTGAATTTAGTATAGAACATTAGCAACGCAAGTGGACATCTTTTATTGGTAGATCTTTTTCTCCATCTCATCCTTTGCTGTGTATACCATTATTGATGAAATCGTTTTCAATGCCTGAGTCTAAGTAAGTATTTAAATTACATATTTAGTGGGACATCACAAGCTTTTAATAATAATTTAAATTACCTACATTGTATGCAAATAATTTTTTCTTTACTTTACTTTGCATAATAAGTAAGTAAGCAAAAGTGCCACCAATGTTACCTTACCTATAAATACTACAATTAGGTTCTGTTAAATGCATTAATTGACCTAAGATAATAATGCGTAGGAAATATAGCTCATTGTTAGTGTAGATTACATTGTGACGTAATGAGTAAATGTGTGTTGTGTTAGCATCATTCTGAGTCTTAATTACAGCAATAAATAACCCCAGTTGTTTTGACCTGCATTATATTTCTATTTGCTTTAAACAAATAATAAGATAAATAATGATGACGTATAATCGTTGTCTAATACATATAATAATAGTAATTATACTTATTTATTAATCGTATGTTTTATTATCTTGTTTGTGGTATTTATTATTTTGTTTTTCATAGCACTTAGTCGTAATATCAGTAAATGTAAATCTAAAATCACTTTTATCTTTCTAATGAAATAACAAATAAAATAGCTATAAGAAATTTCTTCATTTTGTTACAAAATCAATGTCTTCTTAACAAACAAAAATATCTGGGGGAAAACAGAGAATCGTAAACTGTTTTATAAACCTTCATGTTTCAACTTTGAACAGAAACAACCATGTTGGTTTTTATAATTTGTTTGGAAATCAAAATGTTTTTTATCAGTCGACTGCATTTTTATTAAACCGTAAACATCTTACTTTGCCAATTCTGTCTGTCACACTCCTGCGCAATGTTTTTAATAACTAATACTAATAATATTTTATTGACATAAAAGTATGTTACATTTAAATATGGAAATCCTGACTCCTGCGCTAGGTTATGACCTGTGTTACAGGAGTCAGTGTCTTCTCCCTGTAGTTTTACATAGATAATATGCAATAAAATTTAAACAATTTTAAATTATACAATACTTGCTTGAGGCATATGTGTGAGCGTGGGTGTGTATGCATGTGTGTGTCTGAGCGTATGTGAGTGTGTGTTTTTTGTGTGCGTGTATGTGGATGCCTGAGCGTACGTGTGAATGTATATCATGGTATATATACATTCATCGCGCATGCTTATAATGGGACCTGCAATTGAAGGGTTTAATAACTCACCTCCAACAACGCCCAAGGGTACTTTGTAGCTGTGTGTGTCCATGTCCTTAGCGATGTTTTGGATGCAGTCACCCAACTGAAGAGTTGTGATGCTGCAGCTGTGCTCCACTGACTCTGAAAATGAAACAGATAAAGAGTGCTTTAGGAGTCAATCATAGCGCTGACCCAGTTGTCTTAAAAGACTCGTCATCTGCCTAGCCTTTTCCCAACTATGTTGGGGTCGGCTTCCAGTCAAACCGGATGCAGCTGAATACCAGTATTTTACATAGAGCGACTGCCTATCTAGGTTGTGGCGCAACCCAGTTACTGCGTAATACGATACCCCTTAGTAAGACTGGTTGTCAGATATTCGGGCTTTTGACGACCCTTAACGACTGCCAAAGATCCACGAATTATTGCCGGGAGACCGGGACCAACGGCTTAGGCGCCTTCCGAGGCACCAGACTTGTTTATTAAAATATAGGCTGAAATATTATGGGTCAGTCAAAATTATCAGCTCCTCCAAACTTCTACAAAATCGCGCTTTTAGCCTGCAGCTTTGGGGCGTATGATACGCTCAGTTTTGGTTTCAGACAAAGAATTCTTCTACGGCAGTAGGCTTCGGGTTCACTTCGTCCTGTACAAACTACAAAAGTAAACGTACATCCAAGAAGAGTTCATTTAACTTACGAATGCCTCTGAGAACATCGCCTTCAGCATCAGCAAGAGTCTTGCCTTGCTCTTCGGTGATCTTGGCGGCAAGCTTGCTCTGGTTCTCTCTCAACAGACGCGCGAATCTGTAGATTTAATATGATCAATTTTAAAATTATTTACCTTATGTTTTTGCTTATTAAAGTAGGTTAGCAAGAATGTAACTTTTAGATATATTTGTAAGCAACAAAACGAAACTGTTAGGCCCTTTTCACATGCTTTACAAGTCGGCGCATGTTGCTGAAATGGGTATGTATGAAAACTTGAACATGTAGTGGTACAAATTACCCGGCTTGTCCACCGGGCGCTGACTATCCGACAGTAGAAACGTGTGAAAAAGGATTATATGAGGGTAGTTTGTTTAAGTAGGCGAGTTAGTACAAACCTGAACATGAGCTGTTGTCTGGTCATGATGGTGCTCTGGCTCCATGATTTATATGCGTTCCTGGCTGATTCCAAGGCTGAGTTCAACTCATCTTGAGTGGCTTCTGGTACCCTGGAAGTAAATAATTATAATTAAACATTGAACCTCATCATCATTCATCCTCCTTTGATAGTGAATAGGTAGGCATATCGTTACATGTGGCCTTTTAATCATTAACTTATCACAAAGATAATGAGATAAACTTAGCGAGGCAAAAACTGCGGTCTGCCGCCCCCCGCCAATCCTATATCGAGGATGCGCTAAGGTAGCCCGCGAATTTAAGATTTTCTTGAAATGAAAATTTTGCCATCAAATGCTATCGATCGATAATGCGCCAATCCAACAGGTGCGCCAAAACAGTTGTAAAAAAGAAAAAAATTGAAATATTACATCTCATGTATTGAAATTGGCGCCAAGGGCACGGGCCATCCGGGGCTGAGTGAATTACAGGAAGCCGAAGAAGCGCGCGCTATTTCATTTGGCAAGCGCGCGCGGTGCAAGAGTTCGCCCTCAGAAACGACTTTGTTGTAATGTTGTGAGATGTCCGATGTTACACATCATATACCTACGAGTACTATAAGGCTCGCTCGTTTTTTTTTTGTGGTTTAAGATCATTATACTTAGTAAGAGTAAAAGTTTATGTGCCAGCCACTACTAAATCGCCAATCCTGAACATATGCCGAAGTATCTATAGGAAAACATATAAGGTAACTTTTGTTTACCGTACCTCCAAAAAAGTGGTGGGTTTGGTTAGTTAGGGTTCTTAGAAGAATCATACAAAAATACAAGACCAAATTCACATCACAATATTGACCAAAAAGAAGTTTTATATCTTTTTTATATTATGTTTACTGTTACATAACTACTTACTTAAGATAAAGCAATTTAATACGTAATTGCTCATGGAGGCAAATAAAACGAGATAGCAGCAAAAAAAACTGTGTTATCAGTAATCATGTCACATATAAGGCCAGATTTGGAGTTCCTGATAACAAATTAGTGGGAAAACTTTGATTAAGGTGTGTTGCTATGTCACAATTAACAAAAATAGGCAAACAATGGAACAATATAATGAAATTACATATTCTGAATGATACAGTTTCAAACTTTCGTCCAGGAATAAATTAACTGCGTATAGTGACTAATGCAAATGCAAATTAGGATGGCTTTCTTTTCAGCCTTAACTATAAAGAGTTGAGGATTGGAAATGAACTGAATATATAGATTATTTAGAGTGTGGCAACATCACAACGGATACTGAGGTTGTCCCTGTAATAAGATAACATAATTTCATCAGAACGCATGTAAATATCAACTTTGTTGAACCATTTCTATGTAGAATCCAATAACACTAACTAACATGGGGAATAGATTCCCCTGATCCCAAGTCATACTTTTATTGTCACAACTTTTTATTGATCATGTTTTTGTGCAAGATCAAAAAGATAGTTACAAGTTCCCTTTACAGTGTGGCTAGCCATATTTTGTTAGTCTGCAGCAAGCACTGAACAAACAAACATAAATGGAAAGAAAAAGGAACAGAAAGCATTCTTTTTTGAAGATATTTGATAAAAGTAAAGGTTCTTGACATTATTATTAAAGGTCTATTAAGTGTCTAAACACCGTGAAAAAGGCAAAAACAACCAGATAAAAAAAAACATGTGTATTAATTGTATTCCCCAAAAATCTATACCCTATTTGTAAAATATGCCATTAATGATGATTACCTGCCAATAACTTCATTGGTGGCTGGGTTTGTGAGCTCAATCCAGTTGGTAGTCTTGGAGTCAACGTATTTTCCATCAATGAAGAGCTTTGTGGTGGGAGCGGCACTGCTGTAGCTTCTTCGCAGAACCAGCTGAGACTGAACAAGGATATATACTGCTTATGAACAAACTGCTGATTGATTCATGAATGTTATTGATTGTGCTTGCTTAATTATAGACACCACACATACTTGATTGATACACTGCTCGACTTTAAGTCTACTATTTATTTTGTCATGCAAGCCTGCAATGATATGCTCACCACATCTTACAAGAAGTAGTTTTAATTGTGTAAAATTTTCTCTTGCACTTCTGTGCTAGAACTCATCATTACACTGCAAAGTATACATTTCTGATTAAAACATACTTATTATTTTGATCTTAATTTGATTACAGTTATAGGGCAGCACTGTGAGTTTTTAGTGAGTAGGTAATTAAGTACGGGGTAGTACTCTTTGGGTAATCAGTTAATTGCAGATTTTAGACTACATAAAGTCTTTTTATCAGCCAATAAGCGTGCACTGCTGACCCAAATTGCTTGCAATTTGATTGCCTAGGCAGTAGGTATGTTGTTTATACCGAAAAATATACTTCTGCTCATCCTCTTGACATACTTACACATCAATATTGCGTAAACTCAATGAAATTTTCAAAAGTGAATAAATGAAAGACATGTTGAAACTAGAACATCAACATTCAACTGCGCAACAGCCTATCGATATCAGTTATAAATAATGTAGCCAGTTTAAATACCAAATTATGTGAATGTATAAACCATCTTTGTTTGTCTATAGAACAGCTACTTACTGTCAGTAAAAGGGAAAATAAAAATCTAGTATGACATACTGAAACTATTCTTGTATCATATTAATATTTTTAGTAAAAGAGAATACAAAATATTTACCAGAAAAAATTCCAGCCTACTAACTAAAAAGTAAAAAAAAAAAAGATGTAAAACAAGCTTTCAAATAGGTTTATTGATAGCTGACACTCGAATTAAATTGCAATGCACACATTATGATATTATGTGCATACTGCGTAGTACCAAACACTTTTATTTTTAAGTTATGAATACTGGTACTGTAATTCCTTTCCCATAATTTATTATACCGGTCAGAGCAGCTCTTGTTTAAATATTTATAAGCCGATAACGTGACTGCGCACAACGTGTAGCGTATAATACACATGATGAATTAATAATAGCTCTCCATGAATAAAATCAAAAATTTTACTTACTTCTGTTTTCAATAACTTCAGCATAGAAGAGGCCATAGCGTTTTATTTTTTAATTATACCGTACTAAAGATAAGCAGCGAAATCTGTGAGCGGCCCTTAGACGTGAAGGGGGCAAAGCCGACTGATTAAAATACATTTATCTGGCCTTGAATTGATAAACTTGAATTTAATTTGTCGTCAATAACGCAAAGTTGTTTTGATTTTCGGGAACGCTCCGTTTTACTTAGTTGTAATGTACAACCAAACTTTTTAATGAGTATTCGTGAAAAAACCATTTTGTAAACACTAGTTTTTATCAAACGTGTTCACATTTACATTTGTAACCAATCAAGTAAATAATCAATGAAAAAGCAAACTGTGTTTTAAGTCGCAAGAAACTTTTCTAGTATTTGCAATGGAACGCTTTATTTCTTCTTTAACTTTGACAATGACTTTCTTGACTGACATTAATGACATCAAGCACGGGTGTTACCCGTAAATGATCTATTTTAATAATTATTTCAAGAGCTAAATATTTTTATCTAATTATAACCTCAATCTTATTATTAAAATTGAGGTTATGGGCAAAAGATTATGTATAATTGAAAAATATATAGTTATGTATGAATAATCATATTTTTGTAACTTACTATGTATAACTAGCAACTCTTCGAGATAAATACGTGACAAATCGGTAAATTAATTATACCAATCATTAACAGAGGGCGCTACTAGTAACGAATTCAAGCAAAAAATATTTTAATTTTTTATTTGGTCTATCCACATATACACTCAATATATCAAGTAAAAAGTATAATAAAAAAAACACAGCGACTGCACTTTGCGTACTAATGAGCCACTGTCCAAATAAATACACGCATGCATGAAAATTCATGCCGCTTTCAATATAGGAGGATGTAGATAGGTAAGTGGTAAAATCTCAAAATATATGGTGATAAAAAATAAACAAGGGCGTAAAGACATGATGCGACATGTACAATACTGTTGTTATGTTAGAAGCACGTTTTGCATCCGGTGGGGTTGTCAGGGTGGTCACAAAGGCCCCGTTGATTGCTGGCTGGAGTACAGCGGTCCACTGTGTTGATAAGCCAACACTTGATCAAACAGAAACATAGTAACTCTTCTGTACGAGGTATTTATGTATTATAAACATATTTTCTACACAAATTCATGTGACAGTAGGTATCACATAGGTAGAGTTACTTAAAGCAATGTTTATGTATCTTCAAGGGTGGATCCAGGGGGGGCACAGGGGCACGTGCTCCCCCAAACGGTTTACGTAAAATAAAATCGAATCATCTGTATGGACTGGGCTGAATAGTGAATACATATCTATCAAGAAATTGCTTCAATGATGAACGCTGAAGAAGTAGGATACTATATCTTCATAGAAAAAGAATTAATCCTAAAAACAGCATAGTGCAAAAGTAAGATATGGGAGACACGGACACACTAACTTATCTATTTAGCCTATGTGTCCCTCCCAGAAATAAATCCTGGATCCGCCCTTGGGTATCTTACCTACCTACAAGTAAGTAGATAACTACATACAACTGAAGAATTGAAACAAATCGCATTGAAAACTCGGCATCGCGCATGCATCAGCTTCAGAAACTTAGGTACCTATGTGTTCGCGATTTAGTTTCCAAACATGTAAACAAATATGATGTGTTTTTGGAAAAACAACTTTAATATTTACCCTCACTAAGTTCAATTTGTTTTTGGTACAACTTCAATATTTTCTATGACTCTTTCAATTGTACCGTGCTTCTCATTAAATTAATTTACACAACGATAAAAATGATATTCGTGATAGTCGTCGAAATAACCTCATTTAAAGACAAGGAATTGAATAGACTTTAGGTAGGTGAGCAGGAAACTTGTAAACTATGCATTCCATAAAATTATTGTACCACTTATGGGGCTTGTGTAAGTATTTCACGCGAATTGCCAGTTCAACCTTTGTTATTTAAAAGAGTGTCCGTGGAGTTTCTTGCCCGTTCTTCTCCATAGGTACCTACTACGCTTTGGAATGGGCAACTAGCTTCATATTTTTGACTGACCGATTCCTTGACAATTCAAAAGTGCCTGTTTATGTTTATTTTTTATTTATTTAATTAAATAATGCATATTTACAATATTAAGCCTTATAGTAAAATGGTAGGTATATAATAATGGTTCGACCTGAACTAGGATAAACCTGTATCTCAGGTGTCATAAGTGCAAAATTACATTAAAATTTTCTAAAATTGATGGTAGACATAAATAGTGACATAATAACTGTAATGGTTTAATTGAAATAAATGATTTGAGTTTGAGTTTGAGTTTGAGTTTGAGTTTGAGTTAGGCGCAGTAACTACTTATTTAAAATAATAAAAAGGAAGGTACACATGCTAATAAGTGAGAATTCTATCAGACATCGGATATTTCTATGGAAAGTAGTTTTCTCCTATCTCTCTAAAGGCCGACAACATTATAGAATAAATTAGCTAAAATGTAGCGATTATGATTCAACCTTTAAACCGAGATATTTAACCCATCAAATAAATAATTCATCCGCAGATTTACCTACGACAAATCAATTCTATATAAACCCAAAATTGACTGATAACGCTTATCAATATTTTTTCATCCAACGAGCTACGTTTACTGAGGCACGTAGGAAATATCATAAGCTGATCTAGGCACATAAGAGACATAATTAGGTATGTATATGTCTACATGCCGGTGTTCTAGTGTAAATGTCTAGTGTTCCAGTGTAGAAGATCATTCAATGCAACGTGGAGGCGCACGTAGGTAGCCTGATAAGAGGGTCAACGACCGGCCTATCGGTCATGCACACAACGACTCACCGGAGCGAATGAGTCTACACACACATGCGCTGTAAGTGAAATGACTGATTGAAAATGCGGATGAAAATTTAATATCGTAAAGCAGTTTCCATTCGCTTATGGCCGCGATAAAATAACCAACGTTACACAGATTCGAAATAAAAACTCATTAGAAACCTATGGAACTGCGTAACGTGTTACGTAGGTATCTATGATTCATTTTCAACGTGTTATAAGTACGAGACAAAGAAAAATTACTTTAAAACTATAACAAAGAGCAACGTCCGTGTAAATCATGAAGAAAATTTTCGCTTCAAAAGATTTAATATTACCATTCGAGTAGGAAGAAACCCAACTTTCCTTAGGTAAACAAGAACACAACCGTCCTATTTTTAAATCAATAAAACAATACCTCATTCATTACACAATATCAAAGCTCGGTTAAAAAACGAATCAAATAAACCTCGTGGTTACCCTTCTTTTGAACTATCCACGGTTGGCGTTAACTGACAAATGGATTAATCTGTAGATAGTTCAAACAAAGAAACGAAATCGTTCTTAAAACATGCCAGCTACTGTTAGGGAAAATATCGCATTTGATTGGCTGTGTGTTTCCAGTAAAATAGGTTATATTACGTACAAGGTGCGTGTGCAAATCTACCAATCAGCAATGCTGTTGCGCTGCATTGGTTTCGCTACTTCAGCTGAACATAAACAATTTTATCTCACTTTATTATTTCACGGGTGTAAATCAATTTAGACGCAAGGCATATTAAAATGTTTACGAACTCAGCTATAATACCTGCAGATCTATCTTCTGGGTAAGACGTTGAGAAGCCTATAAACTACAGCCAAGTTTCTGATGGGACACTATTTGCCACTTATT
The DNA here is from genome assembly GCA_914767755.1 of Agrochola circellaris. Classification (NCBI taxonomy): domain Eukaryota; kingdom Metazoa; phylum Arthropoda; class Insecta; order Lepidoptera; family Noctuidae; genus Agrochola; species Agrochola circellaris. The sequence goes on from OU611853.1 coordinate 9,487,498, forward strand.
TTTGGGTTAGATCTTGAAGAAAGGAGATAAGAACAGCTCGAACCCTACTGTCTAAAGAAGTTGAATAACCTGCAGAATCGGTAATTTTAACTGATCATGTGCCACCTAGTGTTATGGCACTCTCAGTATAGGCTAGCAGTAGTCTACGAAATGTTGATAAATAATAACTTGTGACCAAAACCCGGAAAATCTTATGTAATGGTTACCGGTATTCCCACAGTCCCACTAAGGTTGCAGAGGTCAGAAACAGTCTCCACGTGTTAATACGTAATTTCTAATTAATTTACCAAAGTAAGCTTTGTTGGACCGAAAGAAAGTGGTAATCAATCACAATCTGAATGATTTTGAAGGAATAATCCTTTGCTTTATTTATGGTTGAAAAATTCGTCTGCTCAACAACGTACTTATCCTAATGAATGTTGTTGAACTGTCAAAATGAAAGCCATTGAAAGAAAGAAAAATATTTTATTTGGGACACGCACAGGAAATACAAACAGTAAGTACTTAATAATAAAAATAAAAAATAAATTATAAAAAAAAACAAATAAGGAACATTTAAAAACAAAATAGTAACGACCTGTGCGAGGCCAAAAAGGCTCCTATCTCAGCATAAAGCTTCATGCAGACTAGCGCGACGCGACACCGGTTATTGTTATACCGTAGAAATTGTATTGTTCGAGTCGCGTCGCGCTGTCGCGTCGCGCTGGTCTTCACGAGCTCGATATTAAAAAAAAAAATACCGCAGCGCTAGTATTCTGATTGGGCCCAAGCCATTGCCAGTGCCATTGCTATTGTCAGAGTGTTACGCAATAACCCCGCTGGACCCTAGCTAAATTCAAAAATATTCGACAAACAAGCAAGTTTTTAATAAGAGGGGAAGGAAGGAAAAATATAATCAATATGGATATTGAATTTCTTTCCAATAATATATTAGGGAAGGTTAGGTTAGGCACAAATTGTTGAAAGCATAATTATATAAAGAATAATGGGAACAAGCGTAAATGTGGTTAGGAAACCCATACTACATTTCAACATGTTTCATTAAAACATATTTCATTATATTTTACTACATAGGTATAGGTATACATGAACGCATTGTAAATAGATGTGACTATTATGTGCCTATCTCTTTATAGGGGAATCAATGCTTTAATTACATTATACGCTTAGGTATATTGCGCAAGTAGGTACCTACTAGTTGTTATAAACAATACACAACAAATATGACAATGTTTGTGAAATATCTCGTAAACACAACTTCGACGTAGTTGTCACACTTGTATGTAATTGATAAATCGGCTATTAATACAAATAATGTTATTTGCAAACGATTTTTATATTTGCTTATGAAGTACTTATGACGTATTAATCTGAACTGTATTTCGTCATTGGGTCGGGTCTATGATTTTTTCTTTGTCATGCAGCCAATACCTAGTTTGTTTAAAACTTGTAATCTCCACGTCTAGGTCTAGCACACAAATTATTACCTCATTATAATAATGAATTTCTCAACAACATTGTTAAGGACTCCGAGCATAAAGTTAGGTCAAGGAGATAACCTCTCCCGTCTGGTCTGAAGGTATTTTCAATTCATACAGACGCTGTATGCAGACTCTATGGATCACGATTATCATGCAAATATTTCACGGTACATACGTACCTAGATACTTGGTTGTTTAAAAGATAACACATCGAATGTTTGAATCAACAGCTTGTTTTTATTGTTGTGCTTTATTTTTAAGTATAGTGTCATGGTTGGGATTACGTTCTTGCTTACTGCGTACTACGCGGGTATATTTTTCGGAGAAAAAATGAGATGGTGACTATGGTCACATTCAATTATACTTATCGTGGATTCGTGGGTAGCCCGTAAATTCTGTGTCTGAGTATTGAGATGGTCGACGTAGGCGACTGTTCAATAAAGTCAAATCAGTTTCTTATTTTATACAAAACATGATATCTTATTACATCAACAGGTAAGAAAAACAGTGGTGGCCCAGTGGTAACGGCCGCGACTTACGAGTTGTGTAGGTCGTAGGTTCAAACCCAGGCAGGCGACTTTGTGTAAATTATTTCATCACCACTACTCTTAAAACGATGAAGAAAAACATCGTGTGGAGACCGACATGTCCTAGAACCAGAAACTTCGAAGAGATATTATGAGACTTGATGAGACATCTACCAACCCGCCCGCAATGGGCCCGCGTGGTGGATTAGGGATTACGGCCCACTACTTCTGTGGCCCAGCTGTTCATTAATACATTATAGGTTGATTATGCTAAGATCTTATTTCGACTGTAGCAGTAGCATTATTCATCAACGTGATCGCGATGACACTGTTCTTAGCACAAGGTGCATCATCTGCCTAACCTCTCTCTCTGTCCACCCTGTAGGTATAGGTTCTTTGATGTCGGCATCCAGGTATCATTTGTAGATTTTTGACAGTCGTTACCTGTAGGCATAAGCCAGAAAGTCTGACAATCAGTCTTACTAAGGGGTATCGTGTTATCCAGTGGGGGTTGGAGGTTAGATTCGCAGCTCCGTGTAGTATCCAGTTAGACTGGTATTTCTTAGAACAAGTTTGCTAATTGTTGGAAATCACCAACACACACATTAAAATTGAGAGGCAATTGTGCTTATTGTGCTCGTTCCTTTTCTATGCGAGTTCGACGCTTTTTGTCTTGTAGAAATAGGCCTATCACGCTGTTACGTCAACATTATTCACTTTTATCGTACTATCAGCTTAGATAAATTATTTATAATCAATATGTTCAAGTTTGTACGATTAGAATAGAAAGAAATTAATACTTATTCGATAAATATATACGAGGTATATACTAGAGATGAATGACCCTTAGTGTTGCCAAGGCAACTTGATTCATTATTATAATGTTGTTATTATGTTTAACAGGATGTCATAACATCAGAGTATTTGAATAAATTAGCAAGACCATTAATTATTTTATATCAATAATTATTCAAAAATATTTTAAAATCTTTGTGTTTTTGGTAAATCAAAATTTTTAGGCGATACAATTAAAAATGCAAATAATAAAGTAAAAACCACTTGGAAAATTATTAACAATGAAACGGATAAGTCGGTTACACAAGAAAAACAACTTGAGATTATGGTCGACGATAAATTAGTTAATAAAGCAGCCGACGTAGCTGAGGCATTTCATGAGTTTTTTTGCCAACATACCTATAACTACGACTCGCTCCTTAAATTCGTCCCCGTCTGAAGCTGAAAACTTTTTGCATTGTAGTGTGCCTAAATTTATTAGCTTATTTAGCTTCGAACATGTAACACCTCGTGATGTAGTCAATGTTTTTAACACACTTAAGTCTAAAAACACTGGTGATTTTGGGGGGCATCTCCATTAAACTATTAAGTAATATAATAGACATCGTAGCCCCCTATTTAGCTGTAGCTTTTAATAAATGTGTTGATTTAGGAACTTTTCCTGACTTCATGGAGAGTAGTAAAGTCATACCATTATTTAAATCAGGTAATAAAAATAACGTTGGCGATTTCAGGCCTATTTCTATCTTACCTGCATTTAGCAAAATATTTGAAAAATTAATACTCATGCAGTTGCTAAGACATTTTAATTTAAACAGCCTCCTTCATGATGATATGGCTTTACAAAAGGTCGTTCTACTACAGATGCGGGTGTTGCTCTGCTGAAACACAATATTTAACGCATGGGAGAACTCGCAAAATGCTATTGGAGTTTTCTGGATCTCTCCAAAGCCTTTGATTGAGTGCACTATGACATGCTTTTGCGTAAACTACGTCATTACGGTTTCCAAAACGTAGAAGCTCTCAAAGTATAAAATTCTTATTTACATAATAAGTTCCAATGTGCAGATGTTAATGGTGTGAAATCATCCGGGCTACCAGTTCAGTTAGCTGTACCTCAAGGCTCAATACTGGGTCCATTCTTATTCTTAGTATTTATTAATGACTTACCATTTTATTGAAAGGATATCTGTGATGTTGTACTGTTTGCAGGTGATACCTCTCTTATTTTTAACGTAGACAGGAGTAGACAAGATTTTGACGACGTAAACAGCGCACTCTCAATGGTTACGGATTGGTTTACAATAAATAACTTAGTTCTCAATTCCAAGAAAACGAAATGTATAAAGTTCGCCTTACCGAATGTAAGAAATCTAGGACCCAACATTGTTTTAGATAATGAGGTGCTGGAAACTGTAGACTCGACAGTTTTTCTGGGCATAACAGTAGATGCCAAACTTCAGTGGGGCCTACATATATCAAGCCTAGCAGGAAGGCTCAGTTCTTTCCATAGCATTATGTCCTATGGTATTCTGCTGTGGGGCAAAGACGCTGACATTTAAAATATATTTGTTCTTCAAAAACGAGCTGTTCGAGCAATTTACCAGCTAGGTGCCAGAGTTTCTCTAAGAGATCTTTTTAAAGATATTGGTATTCTCACGGTGGCAACACAATTCATCTTCGCCAACATCTTATATATTAGGCATAATGTACACTTATATACTAAAAACAGTAATATTCACAATATTATCACCAGAAATAAGGAATAATTACAAGCTCCATAAGTTTCATAACTCATTTGTTGGACTTGGTATAACCTTTTATAACAAGCTACCCTCTTCTTTGCTAGATTTGCCTTTTAATGCGTTTAAAGCTAAAGTAAAATCCAACCTTTGTTCAAAGGCATACTATTCTATCAACGACTACTTAAACGATAAGAATACGCTGAGATTCGCTGATTCCGCTGTTTTTTCTGGTCGCTGTGATTAATTCAAGACAATGTTCATATTCTTTCTCCAGAATTAGCTTAAATACTGACAGGTTATATGAGTTAGATAATAGTTTATTATTATTTTATTTTCATTTGTTATTGACATAATCTACTCATTACAATTTTTTTATTGTTTAAGAGTTGTACCTATTGCAATATGTGGTTAGCTAGAGACCTCGACAATTGATCATATTATTCTTGCCTAACTGTTTATTTATTTTTACTTCGATGGTCCTAGTTTATCATAATGTGACTTCAAATTACAGCTTTATTAGCTATATGTATGCGGGCACGCTCTTTATACCTGGAGGCTTTTATTCCGGTAAGTATTAAGTTCTGTTTTCGTTTTGAATTTTTATTTTCGTTTGAGAATAGATTTCGATTGTTTTGTTGGTATATTGGCGTGTGCTAGCTGTCATTATGGCAAATTATTTTTATTTACTGTTTTATGTTGAGTAATGTAAATTATTTTGCATATTATTGTATAGAATCAAGTTTTTTCTAACTGAACAGACAGCAGTGCTGCTGGAGAGTTTATTGCGCCAGTTCTTCCCTGCTAAAGCACTAGGAAGTGGTGAAGGGTGGGCGTTTTGGGGGACTGTCTTATGTAATTTTGACGTTCGAAAAGTGCTGATTCTCAGCCTAGTTTGAATAAATGGCGTTTGAATTTTGAATTTAGATTTTTTTATTTTGCTGCCGGTGAGAAATAAATCTATAAAAAAACAAAAACGTGCAATGTAATTGTTTGTGACCAAATATTATTTTCTCCAACGATAGTAGTAGGTACGTAAATGAAAGTCTTGGTCCACAAAAATAGATAATAGGTACATATTACCATGACAGGTAAATATGACCATGTGTCTAGCTATAGATCTGAGCTCAAATGGATGTCCATTCGCCAAAGGAGAAGTTTACGCGCTTTGACCACGCTTTTCTCCCTTCTCAACTCTCCCACTCCTCCTTCTTATCTTGTGTCTCACTTCCAATATTTATGTTCTTCTCACACTAAGAATCTGCGTTCTTCTAACAATCTTCTCCTTCTCTGCCCTTCTCATATTTCTGACTTTGTTCATTCTTCCTTTCATATTCAGTCCATTCTTCTTTGGAATGCGCTTCCTCTTGATATCAGGACGGCCACCAGTCGGGAAACTGTGGACTTATTTTCAAAATAAATAGAGTAGAGTCATCTCAACACCTCTCTCCCTTGATTTCGTATATAATATTTGTATATATATTTAATGTAGGTATATATTATAGTAAATATGTATGTATGTATGTATGGGTATGTAGTTTGTAATCTATTTATGTATTGTTGTATCTATTTTAGTTATAAGTCATTAGAATATATTTTTTCATTTTTTTTCTTTGTTCCTCTCAAATAGAGCACCTGCCATCTAATCTCTTCACCACCCTTGGTTGACTGGTAGAGAATGCCTAAGGCATTAAGTCCGCCTTTGTACTTTTTTGAGTGTGTAAAGTTTTAATAAATAAATAAATATTAAGACACAATAACAGGCAGTCGGTGGTGCGACCATCGGATTGCTAAGTCGGTCTCGAGTTCGAACCCAAGGCACGCACATCTGACTTTTCGGATTCATGTGTTTATTGTATAATAACCACTTGCTTCAAAAACGTTGAACGAAAACATCGTGAGGAAACCGGCATGCCTGAGAGATATTCCTCGACGGAATGTGAAGTCAAGTCAGAGGCGCATTTAAAACTCTGACACCAGGTTAGTCACTACCAACACGAAAAGAAGAAGTACAAAAACAATGTCATAAACATTATTCCACCAAAATTCTAGTGATAGACTGTACTACCTAAGTACTTACCTGTAATCTGTATGACATTTTGGTATGTCTTACAAAATGTGCGAGTTTTGTAAGTAGATAACAGGGTATCATCTCATTAGTACTAGGTAGGTACTTGAGACTTTTGACTGATACCGTGCGTGAGGCACACATTTGATAACATTGTTTTAAATACACAATAAACATACGTATCCACTTCATAACTATAATTGTTGCATTTCCATTGTAATTATAACGTTTGTGAATCAAATTGTTCGCGAAATTTCTGTGGAATTTGCTCCGTTCACAGTTTACACAACTGATAATTTCTCATGTTGAGTTTTCCAAGTTACAAGTTTTAAGAGTTTAAAATTAAATTAACTACGTATGAAATAATGAATATTCAAATGATTCAGAGTGGTATTTAGTAGTACTTCGTTGATAATTATCTGTTTTCATAAATGACAAGGTATAGCACACAAGCTGCTTATATAGGTATTGTACAGCCTGGCCAGTTGTAGGACTCGTTCAAGTGCTGTACAATTTTCCTTAAGATGTACAGTAGCATATTTAATAACCCTTTAACAGCTAGGTGGTACAGTTGCCATTTAGTAGCAAAAAAATATATTTTAGTGATAAAAGAGCATTCAATAGCGTCGCTAGACAGCCTTTTTTTACGGCTGTTGTATTAGTAATATATAATGGTTGTGAAGACCTAGAGTAGCGCCTTGAGCGCCATATGAGAGAATTATATGGCTACTGTACGGTAAATAGTTATACAAGGAATCGTACGAAACCTTTTATACAGACGTGGGGGTTATAGAATAGTGTTATAGCACCTTAAGTATTTTAATAGTATTTACTTGCGCTGTTGTAACTATACCTCAATAACGTAGGAACATAACCCAATCCTCTAGAACAGAGTAACCAACTCTGAGAACTGCTTGAACGAGACGCCATTACAGTTTATTTTTCATAAACGTATTTTTTTAAGGTTATTACGACATTTTGAAGATTGTATATTATATGCATACGCTCGTAACTTTTGACGTAATTCAAATCACTATTTATGACCTGTGATCCTAATTAACCTATCTGTAACCTTCAAAGTCTTATCAATGTTAAAATACAATTACATAACCAACATATCAATATAATTATTGAATTAAAAACTGAATATTTTGAGGGCGCGTGAAAATGTTGACGATAATATACATATTATATTGATCAAACCAGTACTTGCACTGATATTTCACGTACATAAAGAAATAATAATTTTAAGTTATTTTGATACTCCAATCCATATTAAATGTTTCCTTATTTGTCACTAGTGTACGTATGATTCATTTCAATAAAATATATTTAGTTTACACCACATTAAACCAGGGAATCAAAACGAAATTAATTTCGTTCTGTTACACTTAATCTTATCTTATAACTTTCCAAAGTTTGTAACGATACTAAAACAAAAAAAAAACAATAACGTACAAAAAAAAAAGTTATAGAATATCATTTTTGTAGAACAATATTTTAAATTACGTTATAGGTATCATTAACATTATGCTTATATACCCTTGTAAAAACGTTACAGATTCATTTCGTAACGTTATTTTTAAGAACTTTTACCGCTGAGCACCGCTCCGTCATCGCCCACAATCGCCATGACCACCGGCCATCCCGGCTGGTGGTACGCCACCGCCGTATTCAAACGTTAAGTTCCTTCGAGAGTGCGTATCTTTTACAGACAGTGTTGTGAATGAAAAATTGTGATTACCTGCCTACTTTAATATTAATGATTGTTATTAAACAGTTTAAGATTTCGTTCCGTTTGTTAGTATCGTTTTAGCCAAGGAATTAATTTTGTTACGATCCTGGTAGAACGGTACAAATTATCTTTACCGGAACTACGCGTAACGTTTCAAATCCCTGCATTAAACCTACCATATTACTCATTTAAATCGTTGACATTTTATATAATGATACAGGAGCGCCGAAATAAGATGAAGATGGTATAATGGCGCTACAAGAGCTTTACTAAATCTCATAGCGCTAACCATTGCTTATAACCGCTCACGCGACCTTGGCAGTCAACTGCCAGTACGCAAAAACGCTCGATTGTCCAATGCCACGGGAGTGGCTTTGAAATTCGCGCGCGAAATTGAATGACAGCGCACTCTGTTTTTATTTTTTTGAATTTTTTCAACCGAGCTACAGCTTTCGTTCTTGTACTGACAGAAAGCCATATAAATTCCTGACATTTTCGTAAGATGGCGTTATATTGTTAGAGGCATAATAAATATTGTAGCAGTGGTTGAAATCACTTGTTTATCTGTGCCGTGAACAGTGCGCGCTCTGTTAGCGGACATTTTGATAAAAACTTGGTACGTAAATTTGTTATTTGTTTTATACGTAATATTATATACCATTTTGTTCGTGATTTTACGTTCTACCGACTTATCTATAATACATGTGGATTCCGAGTCATAAATTGGATGAAAACATTTATTTTTATTTTATTGCTGACGTAATTTTATAAAAACATGATAAAAACTTGATAAAAACTAATATATTGCTAGTTTGTACTTAATTCCTTGTAATTTAACCGTATAGCATGTTTATTTACGAACAATTTGGTACCATTATTGTATCATTTAGTTAAGATTTCGAAGTAGGGAAAATATAAGTTTACGCCATATCCATGATTCAACAGCGCGGACGGCTGCGCGGGACGCCGCGCGCATGCGCGGGACGGTGATAAAGCGTGCCATGCGCGGAAAACATTGTCAATGTACATTTAATTATTTTAATTGTAATGATTTATTTTGCTCACTGATTTACATTCGGCACAATAAATCTACATTTTAAAGATTTGACGGTGACAGTATATTTTTCTTTCTATCATAAACATTGAAACGATAAATAAATAATGAAAATCCGTGAATGACCGGCTTTATAATGTGAGCGCAATGGCGTGCGCGATTATTAGTTCGCGACATGTTATTATTATTTGTATTTCAAAACTTTGTAGGAACAATGGTAAATATTATGATGTCATTTGATGCAAACTGAATTGGGCTAAATATAAGGTTAAAAAAAACATAGGGTTATCGCTTTAGATTTTGAAATAATACGAGTTTTGTTTTTGTTGGCGTATTTAAAAAAAACAAAGTCATTTAAAGTTACAAAACAAGCTATGTAGTGTAGTCTGGTCTGTCCACTTCCCGAAACAGTCATTAGTATACAATCACTTCATAGAAAGTTTTTGTTTACAAGATTTGTTTATGTTACTCGACACCGTGCCGCGCGATAAAAAAAAAGTTCAAGGACGCCGAGGCCACCCACGTCGCTAAATGGGACGAGGAAGTGGTTAAACCACCTCTGTAGAGCCATTTTAACTTTCTTTTACGACCACTGAACACCCATTGTAGAGCTCTACAAAAGAAAGCAGGATAATCTGGGCCTATTTGGCGCTACAAGAGATCTGTAGTCGCTAATAGAACCACTATATTTCTTACTTATGGAGCCGAGGTCATTATGAAAATCCTTTATCAGGCTACTGTTCAACTTGTTATAGCGCTTGTGTGCTAGTTGGGTAATGAATAGGTAAGAAAAGGTTTCTATGATGAGATTTTAAGAATTAACGAACTAAGATTAGGTTTCTTTGCTTTGAGATTGGCCTGACTAAACGCTCCCAGTAGACAGGAGCGACGCGACAACGCGAAGCGACTCTAGTAGAACAATTTCTATGAAAACTTCTTAGCAATAGGGATGTTGACTAAAAATTTATTTTGTCCCTCATGTATATTATTACAAATTATTGGTCACGTATTTTTTCTTTTTTTACGTAGTCCAAAGATTACGGCAATCCATTGAGTAGGCAATGCTTTATAATGTGGCATGACGTCATATTACACTGACTTGTGATGTAGCGAGCCCCCACTCCCCAACTTTAATGCGTTTTATGTAAACCATTTTTCATTAATATGATAAAGCAAAAAATACATGTCTAATATTTTGTATCATCTGACTGACGGACTAAATAGTTTTTTTTCCCCAGTCAACATCCCTATTATTCAACTAGAGCCCGTCGCGCATGTCTGCGGATGCCTTAATGATGTCGCAGATAAATTTTCCACCACTTAATTATTAATAACCAGGGTAGCAGCAAGCCATATTGGTACATATCCGCTCTTAATAAGTACCTATACTCCATAGGTAAACAAATAGTAAAATGGGTTTTTATAGATGACCATTTGATTTTGTTAGCGCACCTGAATGGTGCGTTTCGAGGAACACTTTTGGTGCGCTTCATTTGGTTCGTTTCAAAGTTGGTGCGCTTCGAGGAATACCCCATTGTAAAGAGCCCAAACTCTAATCGTCAACGAATCATAACGTTGCTAAATTGAAGAGTACAACTGTGACGTAGCATAACTGAAGTAACAGGTATTACGTTTAGTCGGTGACTTGACAGCTGTCACGTCACGTGGTTTTTTTGTTTGCCTTTAATTTAATTACCTAAGCCTATGGAGTATACGTAGTATTTTTTTATCGAGGCTGGTGTTTCCTCATCTGCATGAGGTAGTTTTTATTAGGATACGTCCACAGTCAAAAACTTTGAAGTAGTCAGTAGTAAGATATTACCTACTAGACTAACACGACATAATTCCAAAAAATAGATTCGACCTTATGCAGTGGCGGTTTATACTTTGGAGCTCTTGGAAAACCCAGGACTTCCAGTGTGTTTATATAAAACTCATAATACTAAGGAATACAACATATTATTGCAACAAATTGTTTTATTATTTAAACACGATCTAGTCAGTCGCTGAATTTTCCGAGAACTTAATGATTCATACAGTGCACTGTGTTCCATGCAAACCATGACTCTTCTTGCTGTGAAACTGTAGGTACCTACCTACTTTAGTCAGCGGAAATAATTACAGCAAAGTAAATTTTCGTTGCAGAAGCTGAATCTAACAAATTTAAGCTCAAGGAAGTGTTAAAATAAGTACTGATAGATGGGTAATCTAAGGCCCAGCAAATGCAGAATCTCTCATTCAACAATCTGATATTACCCGTACTTCCGTATTCCGTAATGTTGAATTAACATAAAATGTAAACGTCACAGCATTCAGTAGTAATCCCGCAAAGCGATCTCGTAATTGGTGCGCAAACGCATATCGGCGCACAATCTGAACGCAGTAGGTAGGTATTACGTTCTGAACGCGTATCAACGCACAATCTAAACGCAGTAGGTACGTTCTCTATTTGAGAGCTAGGTCAACGCACGCTGTATCGCTCATTTAGCTATAAACAAAGTTTATCGAACGCACAACACAATGGCACTGAGCGACATTAAAATCACCTACAGTGCCTACAGTAACCGCACAACTCAAGGTATTTTTCAGAGCGTAGGTAGGTAGGTACTTAGATTGAGCGTACATAATTCCAATTAATTAAATTGATTATAACTTTTTTTGTATAGTATTTAAGAATACAAAATTAAGTAAGTATCGATACAATCTAGCATTAAAAAATGCTATTTGTTGGTAAGCGCATCACTAGAGACCAGCCGCTGGCAATTTTTTGTTTCGAAGTCTTCGTAATAGTTCGAATGAGGTTTTTATGGGGGAAAAATTGGAAAATCTGCCCTGAAAATTGGGAAATTCGGAACTGAATGTACTTTTTTCTATGGAATTTGTGCAATTAGGATTTCTGTATAAACTAAAGAGCATTATCTGAAATTTTGACAGGACAACGTCTGTAGGTCAGCTAATTTTGCATAAAATTCTATAACAGCCCATGTGAAAACAGTTGTGGCCGTCAGGTCCGAGTATCCTTCTAGCTTATTCTCATACCTGTAAACAGAGATAAGTAATTAATTAACAAAATGGATTAAGTATCAATAAGTAAAAGATATTTTTCAAAGTTATCAATGAAACAAATAACGTAACGAAATGTTTATTTGATTGCTATCTCATGATGTCATTAGAGAGGTATGTAATGTAAGTATTATTAATGTACACTGCTGTACAAAGCCCTTTAGTTTAATTTTCTCCGTCAGGCCGCAAATATTTTTTTATGTATTAAACAGAGTTTCTGCCAAATTTGTCCCCTTCCTCTTGATTACTCTCTGAACGACGCGTGTAAGATAAGCTATGAATAAAAACATCCGGTACCTAATCAGTTCGGTATCACCTCAGACCAAATTATTTGATCTGAGGCTATCACAACAAAAACCTTACTAGATAGACTAAGTTTATCAAAGACAAAAAAAAAATCAACCGACTTAAAAAAAAAACACCACAATATGAAAAATATCTTTCGCAAAAATATTTTTAGTCGGTAGCAATAAACCAAGATACAGATACAAGGACACCGACTTCCGAAATTAAAGTAATTTTTAATTTTGTAGTTTTTTTTGGAAGTCGATTGTTTAATTTTGTAAAAAATATTTTTACTTTTCACTTTTTAGATATGGTACCTACCCCACACCAATTCGTATACAACTTGTTATGTAAACAACAGTGGCAGGAATGATTATAATAACATTACACAAATACGTATTGGCAAAGCTAACTCAAAAACTACCCAAACAAAGTTAATAAAATTTATATAGAACCACTGCATAAGCTTCTTCTACCAAGAATTTTCAAAATCAGTCCACAATTGACAAAAAAATAGTTGAATACACATTTAAAAAAAAAAATACAGACAGACGAACATTATAACCTCCTCCTTTTTTGAAGTCGGTTAAAAAACTAGCCTCACTCGACCTCTTTATCAGTTAAAAGAAATTTCGAATTTAAAATACATTAATTATGTGTGTAATAATTTTAATAACAAAGATTACAAAGGCGATGACGGAAGCACAAAAAGGTTGACCGATAAGAACCTATTTTTGTGTAGACTTTTTAAAAACAACACTTGAGCTATGTACCGCGGTACTTATGTTGTTGTGGCACATAATTCATTACTAAGTTAACACATAAGTTGTAGAACAAATGGCGAACACTTGAGTAAATATCCGTATTGTCCTCAATTCGATACCTACCTGCCAGTTGTACCTGCACCTGTAGGTACCTATCGCTACTGAATTTATTAGGTGAACAAAACACGGTGTCATATCGAATTTGATACTTTTTACCAATACAATGTAGGTATTTCTAAAGCTGGCGCCCCTCGATTTTGGAAATATACCTAAACAACCTGCTTTTTAGGGTTTCGTGTGTCCGAAATAAAAGCGGAACCCGTATAGGATCACTCGTGTGTCTGTCTATCCGTCTGTCACAGACAATTCGCTCCGAATCTAATGGATCGATTAAGTTGTAACGTAAATAAATGAATTTTGAATATGGGGGTCACTTCTGGGAAAAAAAATGTTTTGCAAACTGTACCGTGTGACATATCAAATGAAAGGGCTTCTTACTATCAAACAATCAATTAAGGCTTCTTACTATGAGGATCTCAAACATAATTTTTTTATAATTATAAAATAAATTGTTCTATAGTTATTTCAGAAAATAGATGAAAATTTACCGAAAATTTTGACAAAATACAGAGATTTCAAGAAAACCTATAAGAAGTCTATGGATTTAAAATAACATGGCAAATCTCTCAATATTGTGCGTGTAAATACTCTTTCTTTACTTATTTCTTTACAAACTTACATTTGCAGTTGGCATGTATGGGAGAACATGTTCTTCAGCTACAATGTTAAGTTTGTTCTTAAGATAAATTCATCCCAACTACAGAACTTTATTTTGCGTTGTCCGACGAGCACTTGGCACGTTTTTTCCTGATACCAAAAACCGGTAAATTGGCGCCGTTTAGTTTTAAATTTATGTAGATTTTGTGGCACCCGTCGAACGAAAACTTGAGGCTTTACCAACAACAAATCGAGTTGTAAACTTAGAAAGAACACGAGTCTGGCACGCCCAGCAATAAATAATGTCTTGACATTTTACTTCGTTTAATATATCATTGTTATTAAATACTTCAGTAACAAGAAGTAGTTAATACCCCATTACGCACCACCACCATACCACAATTGACCATTATTGTGTTCAATCAAAGGGTTATGTGCGTTGACTTAAAGAAATGTAGTGACACAGGTGTTCCCTCTATTTACGTACGGCATACCATTTCCTAATGTTGCGATGTTTGCCTCACACAAACACATTCACATTTTATTATGTCATCCTAACATTTGAATTCGTTTGTTCTACGGGAATCCACGTAGTATGCATTTGTTTCACTGCATAAATCTTTCCTCATTATTCATCCGTACGTAACTATACATTATAGTGAATCATATGTCTTACTGATGAAATTACCATAAAAACGGATTGCTCATTTTATTAGACGATTGTCCTTGAAAGTTAAAATTGAAGTTTCTAGAAGCTGAATTGCTAAAAAACGTTGACACTTGTCTTATCGTTGTTGTTGACCCCTTATTATTTACTGAATGATAAATTCGCCATCATGCATGACTGATTGAACATACCAAATCTTTAATTGGAAAAATTATCGGGAAAAGTCGTTACATGCTATCTTATCAATATTTAATTATGACTAAACAATGCTTTGACCAGACTTAGTAGTACGCAAGATGTCGTCACTTCGTCAGATCGCGTTCTGTTTAATCTAACAATTAATGACCTAAGCCTTCACGACGTAACGGATAAACTAACACTGAAAGTGCAGATAAATTGTTTTAATTTCATAATATTGTGTAAGTAAATAGTGATCAATGTTGCAATTACAACTATCATTACACGATACAATCGTAATTAACGATGATTGCGTGTTTACTTGTTGCTAACTTATATAGCTGCGTGTGCGCAGGGGACCACGCGGAACTGCGGAACAAATTTTGTGTCGATTCATCTAATACGATACATAGAGCCACCGGAAATAATACAATATTATTGAGTCACTTTTCATAAACAAAGTAAACGTAAGACCTACATTCTGTCGTATCTTTAGACTAATAATTCCTCAATAACCATGTTAAAATGGAAAGAAATAGGTATTGAGACAATTCGAGTACACTTATATCGAGATTATCGTTATCGACTTTAAATATTATCATTATCAATAAAAAAAAGCACACAACAAATTTTCCTTCATCTGACTACGGTTGATTAATTGATGACAATGTTTATAAAATAATGTTTTATTTCATTGTTTACTCCTTTCAGGCCTTTCAGTACTTACATTGATAAATACTAAGGCCCGTATTACAGAAGCTCACTCAAGACTCAAGCATTACTTAAAACTAGTTTCAACCAATCAAAAGGCTTTAAACGAGTTTCAAGTAATGCTTGAGTCTTGAGTGAGGTTCTGTAATACGGGCCTAAGAGAGACCGCAGATTTACAATTATAAATTGGCCGACTAAATCGGAGAGTAGGTTTACCAATAGGTATAGTGACATATGCTACCCCGCATAGGGTTGCCAGCACAGATTAATATTTAGCCGGTTATTTTGCTCTGAAAGACTGACACGCTGGTATATAAAAGAAAAAAATAATTGTGTATTTATTACTGTTATTCATTTCAGATTTACTCTACTTTTAATTATAATCACAAATTTTGTTCTTACTAGAGTCATTTGTAAGTAACTTCTTTATATTGAAAGTAACTAAAACAATCAATAATCATCAGCCTTCTTCATTACATTGAAAGTAATTAAAACAATCAATAATTAGGCATCTTTTGGTGGGGCGGGGTTGGCTTAAAACTAACAACAGCCGGACAGGCCGGACTTGTCTATATTTGGCCTGACACGATTGTAAAAAGCCGGACATGTACGGCTAAAGCCTGGCAACCCTAACCCCGCACATCTTGTCCAATTAAATCTAATCTTAGTAAGTTACTTTAGTTGGCCAACTTACAATATTGTATGTGTGCGGCAGCTCTAAAACTTTTAATTTAACTTGTTATCTAATGTTACTCCGCATGAAAATGTCCTTTCTCAATATTTGGTAATTGTTTTTCATTGTAATCGCATAGAAAAAACCGTAATTCCACGAAAAATATTGTCTATTTAAAATAAAATGAAAACTGTGGACTTTATTTTATAAAAATTAATTAATTGCGCCGGAAAATAACATTTATAATAAGAACTCTACCTGAGTACTTACAAAATGCTATTTTCCGGCGCTCGTAGGTACCTATTTTAAAATGTACAATATCTGGTAGCAAAATGTGCAGCAGAGCGTACGATGTTTACGCCTGCAATGTTTTTTTCCCCGAGCGACTGCCCCCGAAGGAATATGCCTATTTCCTTGAAACGCTCTGTAATCTAAAGGGCTTAATGGATTTTAACATTTATGTGGTGTCGTTAGATTCATCTTAATTGTGGGAGTGACATATTATAGGGTGGCAGGGACATCGACGCGAAAACTGATACCATGGATTCAGTACATGATTCTGAACCCCCCTGAGCTGAAAATTTTCGTCGGTTACTAAAAAAAAAAAAATGTGAGCCGTCACGGGACGCCTGGCAGATGTGAAACATCGACATTATTTTGTAAAAGTAATATGCTATGTCATAATGATAAAAGAATCGCACAGTCGATTGCGCATGGCGACGCGTCGCCACACCGTACACACTACTGCATATAGACTGTATATATATACCATCATATAGCGTGGCGACGCGTCGCCACGCCAGAAATCGGTTTTACGTGCGGCTATAGATGTTTCACATCAAAAACAGCTGTTCCATAGAAAAGTGCAATCTACGCGGTCAAAATGTATGGAAAAGCTGTTTTTTTTTTAATAACCGACGAAAAATTTAAACACAGTGGGTTTCAGAACCATGTACCGAATCCATGGTATCATAATGCATCTGCAAATACAAAAAAAAGGAAAGTGAAGGTTTTTTTAAAAATAAATGAGATTAATATTGGTACCTACCTTCAAATAAAAGCTAGTAATGAGTCAATTACAAATATTATTGTATTATATTAACAAAAACTAAAAAACTTGGAATAAAGAATAGTACCTATATTATGCAATTAGTGAATAAAAGACGGATTTAAAGCGAGGGCCATAGATGAATCACGAGCAAGTGAAGGATTCTAACGACTGAATCACGACCGTAGGGAGTGATTCATGACGATTGAATCACGAGCGTAGCGAGTGATTCAAGTGTTAGAATCCTGAGTGACGCGAGTAATTCATGGCCCTCGATATAAATCCGTTTTATTCAAGAGTTGCATACTATACTTTATACCATGACTACGAGAAAAAGAAAGATTTAAGCGGAAATAGACATTTAATGAAGGAAAAAGGAAGGTTGAATTAAGCTTCGTGCAGACTGGTGCGACGTGACAGCGCGACGCGATTCTCACAAAACAATTTCAAAGATTTTCACGGTATAACAATGACCGGTGTCGTCGCGCTGTCGCGTCGCGCCAGTCTGCACGGGGCTTTAATTTACTTGCAGATTAAAATTGGAACAATTACTAAAAATTTAAAATAATTTTCTTATTATTATTAATAATAATCAACTTGTGAAGCGATATTTATTTCATGTGTAGCGAGTATGTTTTCGCAAGGAGGTTGTATAGCATTGAGATGGAGGTCGCATTATATAGATGTGTTCTAAATTCAAACACCAAAACAGTGATTAAAAGTGCTTTTTATTCACTGAAAACAGTGAATAAAATACGCTTTTTAGAGGGGGAATGGTATAAAATAATAATTTGCTTTATTAAATAACCTATGACACATCGTCTTCATAGGAAACATAAACATGCAGAATTTCCCTCACGTAGTTTTCGGCGCGTGGGTCGCTACCCTAAGGTTTTTCCGCCGTAGCATAGTTTTGTGTCTCAGACCTAATGCTGCTTCCTATCTTAAAGTGGGACTCTGAAATTATGTCACAATGATATAAATACTTAGATAATAACAATCACAAGTGATACTTGTTCATTATTTTTAACGAAATATATCTGATAACTTGCTATGTGGGTTAGTTACGTTAAGATAGCTGGCAGGACGACGATAATGTGGATTTTATTACTAATATTAGGTACTCTTTAGTTAATATTTAGTAATTCAGTGTCTTTTCTGCTGACGTTTTAGGAAAGTTGGTACTCACAAAATACAGCGTTGCTTTAAAAAGATTGTCTTATTATGTGAATCGTGAAATCTAAAAGCCCCAAAAAAAAACCGGCCAAGTGCGTGTCGGACCACGCACAATGAAGGGTTCCGTAGTTGGGATGAATTTATCCCAAGAACAAACTTAACATTGTAATTGAAAAACATGTTCTCTAAGAAATCATGTTTTTCAAACTGCAAATTTAAGTTAGTTGATTATTACTCGTTAACCTGTACAGCCTACTTAGCTCTGATAGTTTTCCTTTTAATTTCGTTATATTATATACTATTGCTGTGAATTTTTTCACAAATCCAAGTACAACCATTTACCTGGCCGAGGGGGGATACACTTGACTCTAACAAAAAAATCAGTTAAAAGCTTAATATTTCGCAAACGGATCCCAGAATCCAAAAATGGTTTTCACAAACTCATTGTTGAACGACCTTTCTAACGATATAGGTACCACAACATGAAGTAGATGAGATAAAAAAACATCCCTACTTTACGTGTAGCCGCGGTACCCTAAAAATAAATATTTTACTTGATTTTATTTTACCACTTTGTCGGTATAATATACCAAATTACAGCTTTCTAGTACCAACCGTCTCTGAACTAAGCCGCGGACAGACGGACATGGCGAAACTATAAGTGTTCCTTGTTTACTACGGAACCCTAAAAAGGTTTAATACAGCTTATTTCTTACTAATTGTTCCGAAATATTTGTTTATCACAAAAAATATTTACGGTTAAGTAAGAAGAAAGCTTTTGAGATGTTGGAAGTAGGTAGTACTTCTTTTGTACGATTTCTAACGATGAACCAATCTACGGAGTTTATTATATAATTATTGTAAACAATGACAGTTCACAGCACATTAGGAATCGAACATAAAATACCAGACATAACCTACGCCGCAGTTTAAACTTCGACACCAAAATAATTATCAATATTTAACTTATGTTTTACCTTGTTATCGTCATATTCAACAGTTATTTTTAGCCCTATTGAATATAACAACAACAACTATTTAGCTAACAAGCTGATTCAGATTCTACATTGAGCAACTCCTTAACGTCCATTCTACATTCTGCAGCGTTTTGAAACAAAGGAACGCATTTTTGAACTAGGAATTGATCGACTTGGAGGAATTCCCAATATCATGCTCTATGGTCAAGAAAAACTTGTCCGGGATGAGATTAATGGGGAGTGGTCATTATCCTCCTGCCCCAATTTTATTCGGGGTGGGCGTAGCATCTCTTCTTCTTCCTTTTAAAATCTCTTATATTATGCGTCATCGCAGTAGTCACCTCCTTTCTCGCCATATCATCTTTGACGGTAGATAACAAGGCTATGTTATAAAAGCTCGTGCAGACCAGCGCGACGCGACGCCGCGCCGCAACACGAACAATACAATTTCTTAGAAAACTTGACGGTATAACAATGACCGGACGTGTCGCGTCGCGCTGGTCTGCACGAAGCTTAAGACGTATTTTAACAAGCCTCTCCAAACAGCTCGACTAAATCGCGATTCATGTCTTTCCGGCACAGTCATGTGTGCTTAGCTGTGATAGAACTTATATTATGTTCTTCCAGAATTCCACGATCAAGAAGATAAAAGTGAGATAGATTTTCCCCGCTCCAACATATTAAATGTAATGACTGGGTTTTTCACCTTTAAGGTTTTTTTTTCTACGAACATCATGTATTCTTGTTTTGATTTGACGTCAAACTGATTCACGATCGAATATATTTTTTATGTAACTAAAGCAATTATCTCAAAGCGTGTGAATGATGCAAAAAATTGCAAGATAATAACATTAATAGCAGCGATGAGTCAAGCAAGTAACATAATTGACCTTTCCTTATGTAGGTACCCACGTTTAAATCCTTATTTAGAGTGATTCACATTATTTTTTTGCAGAAAATAATATGTTTCAGATGAATATGTCTACAAATATTATTCAATTGTCATCAATATTTTTCATTAGCTATATTGACTTGATTACAAAAAAATGTATTTGGTACAAACAATATCAACTACCAGGCAGTGTTTAGATGCTCTTTATAAAAATAAACCATGGTATACCGGTGACCTATCGAATAAACAAACATTAAAAAATGAGCAGTTAAAAAAAAAACAGCTTAAGGAAAAACTAAATGCGAAACCACGAATACGAAACGAAATCTTGGAGTAAAATTGAAAGAGGTTGTTACCAGGATCACTATCATCTGACTTCGACTAAAATACTCAGTCAGTACACTCAGGACCATAATTATTGACCGACAAGCGAAAAGTCATCAAACAACTAGCAAGAAAAAAAAAAAAGTTGGTCAAACACAAAATAAAAATGTTAAAATAATGTTTAAACAACAATAGTGTGTGCATCACGGCTGCGCCAATAAGGTTCATTTCAGCATTAATGCCAGACAGATGCTGTCTGACGCTGGTTTTCTAATGAACCTTTGGGGACAAGTGTCGGGAAGTACAGACAGCTTCAACATATCTACTACATTTTTTTAATACTTATATATAAACTAGTAATCAAACAAATATAATTACAAAAACAGAAGAAGGCGTAGTATTAGAAGACAGTGTCAAAAAATAACACATAGCTTTTAGAGGGGTATTACATTTTCAATTATCTCGGATCCTATATAGGATCCTATCTTTGATCCTACATATTTGACGTCTAGGATCATATCTGTGTATTACATTATCAATTATCTAGGATCCTATTTTTTTGACATATGTGGTTGCAATCGTCGATTAAAACAAAATACTGAAGCCTTTCGGCAAACAATATAACAAATAGAACTTAGAACACTAATGAAGCCACAAAACAATGAATTCCCGGCTGCCCGGCAGCAGTTTGATTTTTTTTTAGTACAGCAGTGTTGCCAACAAATAATTTTAGAATTCCAAAGCGTATTGTGAACTTAGGCCAAAATTTCGTTGTGCTTACTTTTTATCCGTTAATAAAACCGTCAACTTAGAATGTGGCAGTAGCAAAACTGAAAAGACAAAATCACATAATTTTATGGACGGATTTTGTATCAGGAAATTATGAAAATAAATGTGAAAATTCAGTATATAATATTCAATATGGCAAGACCTGTTTCTGTGATCCTATCTAACAACAAATGTCAAAAATCTTTGATCAAAGACGATTTGAGTCATATGTTTGTATTACATTATCATTTAAATATGACTCAGAGATCTAGGATCCGAGATAATTGATAGTGTAATACCCCCCTTACTACACAAACCAAAAGTATAGCAACAGCTAGACTTTGATCAATGTTGATCGAAGCAACTAGAGAAAGAAATTATATGTCTCCGTACGGATTGAGTAGCCACCTTAAACGACCTGTAACTTTTTAAGGGTTTTACTACAAATTCCAGGATTGGGCCTAAAAAATCGGCGAATTTTCTACTAAATATTGGTAGTACCCGCGTTTAAATATGAGACATGGCTCCTAAACCCATAAGGACACAATTATATTTATTTAGCTAATAATAGTATAGAATAGATAGACAATGGGCTGGTAACTTTATACCATAAGCATTGTAATGATATTTAAACGTATATTGTCAATACACACATCGTCAGCAGCACTTAGAATTCTACTGTACCCCTATGGAAAAATACTTAAAATACGTTACGACAAACATAAATTAACGGTCAACAATAAAAAATACATTCAGTACTTCCACGTATCGAATATCGTTGTACTGCGAGTGTCACAACGTTTTTAATATAAAAATATGATGTATTATGAATATTAATAGTTTTACACAAGTGACGACGAGTTTCATAGACAATGGTAAAGGCTACGTGATTAGATGTCATCGTACTTTCGCGTAGGACAATGGCCCATATTTAGTAATTTATCTGATATTTGTCAAAAAATTACAAAATACACATTTTCACGACAAGTAGGTACTGCAGGGTAATTGCGTAATACCTACACTTACAATGGCAATTCCTTTCATTTTGACAATTCAATAGATAACATTCATTGCCTCATTTACTTTGTCGAATAGACGAATTTTCAGACACTTGAAGCAATGGCTTATAGTCTGTGCGCGACTGGTAGTCACCGCCTAAGGTATGTGAGCAGTAAGACGGGGGAGATAGACAAAGGCCAAGCTAACTCTGTCTGTCAATTTTGACAGACATAGTTAGCTTGGCCTTTGTCTATCTCCACGGTCTCACCGCTCACATACCTCAGGCGGTGACTACCAGTCGCGCCAGTCACGCCCGGACTATAGCAAATACCTTCAAAATCCTTCGGACTGTGATTCAAAATGTGTTACGTAATTGGGGTGTAGTTAATAAATTTGAAAATGTATAAAACAAACTTGTCGGTTTTAATGAACAAACCCGAGGAATAGAAAATAAATAAATCAAAAGACAAATTAGTAATTTACTTAGGTACTGATTAAATAGATAAAATTAGCCCCATTGTCTTGCTTATGCGCATCAAGATTTCTCACATACAAAAAGTACAAATTAGATAAGGTAGGTAGAGGTACTTATTTGCAAAGCATTTCCGACAGTTTACTGAAAAGATATGTTTATTCAACGCGTGAAAATCATTGTACCACTTCAGAACCACGGAAATAATCAAAAAAAATATGACCTTCTGCGTGATTTTAATTAGGTGCCTAATATAAGTAATTTTCTTTCTCGCTATAAAAAGGAAAAGTCGTCGCTGTGTTAGGTATGTAGTAGTATGTTCATATATAAATATAAAATACATCATGCTGACGATCATGTAGGTACTCGCGCAAAACTCATTAAGTCATTATTATAATAATACAAACACTCAAATATTATGATTTATTATGATTAGCAAAGATAGCCTAGGAATGGGCTATCAAAGAAAAATATGTACGATAGCCATTATTTCTTTGAACTCCGTGTGCAAATTTTAATGCGTTTGTACTTACTTACACAATTTCAATTTCTCACCACGTCGAAACTGTCGAAAGAAACGCAATGGGGAAATAAAATTAATGAAAAGAAATGATTAATGTTTCGCCTCAAGGACAGTAGAGTCATGTGTTACCCAGGATACGAACTGCCACTGCAGTTCACCACTATAGCGCCAACCGCCACGCATTTACTACAACAATTAATGAACATAGCCTGTAATTGACAGTACGGACCTGTTATGACTAATAACTTGAGAAGTTTACGTCGAGAATAAAAAGTAAGGCATTAAGTATACAAAGGTCATTCTTCTACAAAGTGCAGTCACAAGTAGTAGGATGGTAAGTAATGAACAATAGTAAGCTGAGTCAAGTTGAGGGATGAGTAAGAGGCAGCCACACAGACTGGTCGCTCCGTCGGTCGCGGGCTGCGGTCGGAGGCACAGAACTGGTTCAATCCATTAAATTTTTATTTTTAGTAATGAACCTACCTCTTGCTCGGTCAGTAAGAAGGAAAAAACAGACCATTTAATACGCAGTAGGTAATAAATGCATTGTTTATTGGTTCAACTTTCCTTTGAGCTTCTCGAAAGACATAGCCGTATCCAAGGGATTGAATTGTCTTTAATGATGCGTAATGACTTCTAATTTCCTTGAATGCACAACATATAGGTAATCTTTAGTATTTCATTAAATAGTCATTTCAATTTATTTATACTTATTGTAGCATTTCTTATATATTGTTGCAATAAAGGAGAGCGACTCGACAATGGACCGGTTGCGAGTGCCATGTCGCGATTAATAATAATAACAATTCCTGATAGCATATATAAATTAAAACATGAATTTAATTTCGTTACGATAAATAATTATCGTGTTATCATACATGTACAGATGAACAAATGGACAAGAAACGGCTGTCTAGTTACAAATACGAAGTATCGTATGATGCATTAAGGTACGCAAATCGTGATAACTTGTCAATTATTGTATTCTTCATACGTATATAATAGTAATCGCGGTAAACAGGAAAATAATAAAGTGTATGTTTTATGTTAATTTTCATTCCACGCAACAGCAGCTGTGATCAATTTGCCATACATAACTCCAGGGACAATTTGTACTCAAGGCTTCAATAATTCTGTGTAAAGATAGCAGCAAAATGATCGAAATATAACAAACGTATTAAAAAAAAAAAAATGCTGCTGCACTAGATAAAAATAAAAAACTGGCCAAGTGCGTGTCGGACCACGCACAATGAAGGGTTCCGTAGTTGGGATGAATTTATCCCAAGAACAAACTTAACATTGTAGTTGAAAAACATTTTCTCCCATACGCAATGTATGGGAGATCATGTTTATCAAACTGCAAATTTAAGTTGGTCGGTTATTACTCGTTAACCTGTAAAGCATATACATTAATAAACATTTATTTCTTTGTGGAAGAGAAATAAATGTTTATTATAAAAGCCTACTTAGCTGTGATAGTTTTCCTTTTAATTTCGTTATATTATATACTACTGCTGTAATTTTTTTCACAAATCCAGGTACAACAACCATTGCAGCTGACAAGGGGGGGACACTTGACTCTAACAAAAAATTGGGCTTTAAAGCTTAATATTTCGCAAACGGATCCCTGAATTGGAAAATTATTTGCACACACCCATATGTTTGAACGACCTTTCCAACGATAGGTACCCCACATCATGGTATAGACGAGAAAAAAGAACCACCCATCCACTTTACATGTAGGGGAGGTACCTAATCTAAAAAATATTTTTTTCTTGATTTTATTTTACCACTTTGTCGGCGTGATTAATATGTATACCCATGCAAAATTACAGCTTTCTAGTATTAACCGTCTCTGAGCTAAGCCGCGGACAGACAGACGGACATGGCGAAACTATAACGGTTCCTTGTTTACTACGGAACCCTAAAAAAAGACAAAAACCGGATGCTGCGCAGCCAAGTTAGACGTAGGTAATTAATAGAGTTTTGCGTTGTGACGGACTGAAAAAATTGTTTTATTATTATTGCGCCTAGTTACCACAACACCACCACTACTAAACTCAAAACATTGACAGAGAACGGGTATGTCCTAGAAAAATTCGACGACATGTGACATCTACCAACCCGGAGGGGACCCGTGTTGTGGTAGACGGCCCACTCCCTTTCACAGAGAAGAGGTCTGTGTCCCAGCACTGGGAACATTATAGGCTGATTAGAGAGAGAGACTGCTAACCTTCGTTATTCGGGGAAGCATTTAAATGCAGAAGAAGGAAAAATTTCTTAATATATTTTGACATTTTCACTGTCTTCCTGGACTTTATTATTTTAAAATAAACAATTTTTGTATTCGTTTTTGCCTTCTCGATAACAACGGCATAAGTGGGTCAATATTCCGAATACATTATTTAAAGTAATAAACACCGATAAAGCATTTGAAGCATTTTTATTCACATTGATATTGTAACTGAAATTCGGTACATAATTCACAATAACATATAAGTAGGCATTTAAAGATAAACGACGTTATCTGAAACCACACAGGATTATTAATAAACATGACCCAATTTGAGGCCGAAATTGGAGATTTTATGTATTGGTGTTTACTTTGATAATTTTATGTTAATGGGCAATAAAATATTTCCTTGGAAAACTTTGAAAGGGCATACGTTAAGGTTAGTACCCACCGTATCAGAGAAGTCCATAACGACCACTGCTGAAAAGAACCATTCACGTTTATAACAAATAAAATTAAAATAACATTAAGATTAATATATACAACTAACACTAAAATATATAAATTATAAACAATAAAGGGAGAGCTCATTGGGCATCAAAAAATTCGTCGGCGTCGCTGTCAGTGGGAAAAGTGCCCAAAAGGCTGGCAGCATTGCCACGTTGGATGGCAATGCTGATTCTTTCACGTTATTAACACTTTGAGGGACACTATTGTATTCCCCAAGGGGTTAGGTAGAGGCGTACCTATAGCTAATTTCAAACGGATTGATGATTTTTGTATTAGACCCACATACCCACTTAGATGAGTAACTGTGTAGTGTCCTTGCCATAAACGGGAAATTCCCTTATTTTTCCTTTTATACCCAAGGTAAGAATGGGATAACTAGCTTACCTTTCCAAGAACCACACAGGAAACCACAAAATTTGACGGAAAATACGTTGCGTTGGAAATAATTTGCGTAAACGTCATTTCTTTTTTTGCTGACCGTCGTTCTTTTGAAATATGGAGTGCGAAATAATAGCATTTGACGAACATTCGATACTCGTTGAAACACCTGTTCGCTTTTGTATAATCGTGTGGTTTTGGTTAAGGCAAAAACGAAAGTCGGTATCCTTGCAAAAAAAACGATCTTACCAATATTTTGGTACCTAATTATAGGAGAGTCGGCGAACTTTGGTCTATAATATTTTATAATAAGTAACTGAAAGTATCGACGAAACAACTCTGTTCCATAATCACAACAATAACTAATGATCATATAATGTGTAGTAATATAATATAACATCACGCCTGTCATCCCCAAAGAGTTAGGCAGACATGTACTTACTATAGTAACAGAGGGCGAGCCGCCTAATGTAGTCAGTGTCATGACAAAATAAAATGCAAAATGCTTCCTTAAAAAAATGGCGTAGCATTCGTAGCAAATTGCTACGTCTACGTAGACCCTGTTAAACGTAGGCTGGCGTATTAGATTAGATATTCACGATATTTAAAGTCGTCCTTGGGCCCCAGGAGTCTCTTACTTTTGAATTATTTTGTAAATTTACTACTATTTCAGTAGATAATGATGATAATCATAATGATCTGTGATAATGATGATGATGATGTGGGAATTTGGGTGTTACATCTCTGCCTAGCCCTTTGAGGATTACGGTGCAGCGGTGATGTTAATGTGTTATTTCAGTAGACATCATTATAGTTATGCAAAAATTCTGCTCTCAGGCGCCATATTGAAATGATGGGAGGATTACTAAAAGCCTTTTGGCAGAGTTTTTATTGCAATTGCTACAGAGCAGCTACAAGAAAAAAAAAAGATGTTTTTACTTACTTAGTTGAATGTCATACAAATCATAACACGCCTTTTGACCACCACGTAGCCAAAATAGTTAGTAAAACGAATTATATTCAATCAATCGCAGTATGACATCTTTTTAGGGTTCCGTGGTCAACAAGGAACCCTTATAGTTTCGCCATGTCCGTCTGTTTGTCTGACTGTCTGTCTATCCGCGGCTTAGCTCAGAGACTCTCAGTACTAGAATGCTGTAATTTGGCATGGGTAATTGGGTATACATATTAATCACGCCGACAAAGTGATAAAATAAAATAATGAAATATTTTTTGGGATGTTTTTTTTCCTCGTTTATCCCATGGTATGGGGTATCATACCATGGGGTCAGTAAGGTCGCTCAAAAATATTGCAAGTGAGTGGAAACCATTTTTGGGTTCAGGGATCCGTTTGCGAAATATTAAGCTTTAAAAGTGTAAATTTTTGTTAGGGTCAAATGGGTCAATTAGTTTGCCCCGCTTTTTTTTTTTTTTGATGTTGGGAAATTATCAAATAACTTCTCCCGCTCTGGGCGGAGCGGGAGAGCGTCTCAGACTCTTACTGACTAAAACCCACCCGTGTTCCTTCAGTTGCCTTTACATTGCCAGGGGCCACGGTATCCCTTTCGGACCTTCCCGCGACCCCGGCAGGCATCGGTCCTAACGAACCCCTTCCGTTGTGCTGACATCTCTTTGAGGCGCGCGTGGAACACAACGCGCCGTCGACCCGGGCCTGGTCCTTATCGGACGGCGAGCTACCCATTGCTCACCATCCGCAAGCCCGCGCCTAGTTTGTCCCCCCTGACAATTAAATGGTTGGTTTTGGATATATGACAAATTTCAAGGCAGTAGTATATACGTAAATAACGAAATGAAAAGGAAGTCTATCACAGCTAAGTAGGCTCTACAAGTTAACGAGTAATAGTCGACCAACTTACATTTGCAGTTGCAAAAATGTTCTCCCATAAATTCCGCATGAGAGAACATGTTTTTCAACTACAATGTTAAGTTTGTTATTGGGATAAATTCATCCCAACTACGGAACCCTTCATTGTGCGTGGTCCGACGCACACTTGGCATGTTTTTTGTATTTATTTTTCACGGTTTTTGCTTGAACATGTCAAAGCCACTTAGCGGTTATAAAGTTCTTCTCGCGTCAGTAACCTTACAAGATGTGTTACCTATATGTTACTTGCTAACATCTTGTTATTTAACAGTTGCATAATTTTCCGATCGTAAATACTATTTTAGCGGGGCTAGGATGCTGCTGGGTAGTCACTTAATATCTTTAATTCCACCTAAAAGTGAAAACATGTGCCTAAGGGCCCCACAAGCTACCGATACCGATTCAGATCATGCTATGTAATACCGTTCTATAACAATGTCAATTCCAGATTCATCGATTTCTCTAGCAAAAATCCAATTGACAGAAACTACAAAAAAATCTTATTCGCCATTTTCATTACTCGTTTATTATAGCAGGCAGTTAGAACCAGTGGTTATCAAGTCGCCTTGTTTTTTCGCGCCAACACATTCAATCAAGCATTCACTCGTAATAGTCGTTATGTTAACATCGGGCCGAGCACACGTATAATGTGTTCTCCACTTATCGCGAGCCACGTAAATGATCATGCAACGACCGAGTGCCGGCTAAGTGTTGCTTAACTGCAGTGATCTAACTTGGCGACGATTACGAACGTTAAGCTATTAACTAGCCGATAACTACACTTTGAATGCACCTGTTAGTTGTTTCGAACTCCCGGATATGCCATTGTGTATTTTCTATCGTTTATTTCAGAACTAAGCTAAGTTTCAATAAAACGCTGCTTAAATCCTTTTTTTATAGCTTACTTACAGTTGTTGTACTACACTTAAAGTACTCGTGCAGGCATTACATTTATAGCTAAGGCTTACATAGTTTCAAGATTGGTTTCCTGTTATATAATTTCAGTTATATTTCAGTAATGTATCAAATATTTCCCCAGCTACTGCCACATCATTGCATGCATTCAATAAAGACTCTATGGATCCGAGTGTACAGATTACTCAAGATTTTCAAGAGTTCGGATGAATTCCGGCTAGCCGACCTCTTTAACACCGAATACAAAATATCTTTATCGGTTACTTACTATCGTACTTTTAAACGCTTTTTTATCGTATTTATCGTTCGCTACCCATATAAAGCGGCATTAATGGATCGGGACAGCGATTGTGTAAACAAACTGTTTGTAGGTATTTACCAATGCATAGTAATATTATGTAAATCTCTAAAGCCTCAGCAGAACTAGGGCTATGAGCTGCGCTGCGACAGTGTGCTGCAGGCTGTGCGGACAAAGCATACCTTAGGCATTTTTATATGTATTTAATGTTTCCTAAATTAAAAATAACGCATGCAATTAAACCTGAAACCAGCGATCTAATTCCGTAACACATTATCGTAAATGATTAAGACTATGTTTCATTTTGACAGTTCAACAACATTCATTGCGTTATTTACGTTGTTGAGCAGATATTATTTTCGAACTTATGTAGTGATGGATTAGCAATCTGTTTCAAAATGATTCAGATTGTGATTGATCGTGTATTACGCAATTAGGGTGCAGTTTGTAACAACGCGTCCATTACGATTCTGTAATTCTGCATTTATGATGTGTACTAGTTGCATGATGTCCAATAGGGAAATCCCATCAGTAGCATACATTGCAGGGGCTTTGTTTAACAATTAAAGTAATTTGGGATCTCCGATGTCCGTAAATCTCACATCTTATCTTTAATTGTCAAATATACAATATGAAAAAAAACCCTCTCCCATCCGAAAGGGGCATATAAGTCCTGCAATAACATTACCAAAAAGCAATATAAACCTCATTATTAATGAAAATAAAAAA
The DNA here is from genome assembly GCA_914767755.1 of Agrochola circellaris. Lineage (NCBI taxonomy): Eukaryota > Metazoa > Arthropoda > Insecta > Lepidoptera > Noctuidae > Agrochola > Agrochola circellaris. The sequence continues at coordinate 9,518,084 of OU611853.1, forward strand.
CTTATTGCTATTAAAATTCACAATACACAATCACAGGTACCAAAATTACCCCAAGTCCATTAAAAATTAGCTTTTCAGCTGAGGTCAGAAGGTATGATTTGTAGACATCCGCTAAACAACGGCCGCCTGCACCCCATGTAATAAATAGACCGGTGAATTACCCCCCAGAAAAAAAAATTGGAGATTTTTTTTTTCTTGTTTTGTGAAAATTACCTCATAAATAGACTCTCAGTACGATACTTAACAACATCCTCACGGTTCGGACAGGGATTTTTTTTACATGTTTGATACGAAAATTGCAGCCAAATGTTAAATATGACAGTACTAGGGAAACTGGTGACATCATCGATAGTGTTGTAAAATCGCGGGTTATCGCTAACTACGGCCGGCCCACACACTGCGCTTGATTTATACCCAAGTTAGCAATGGCTTAATATTCTTCTCTTTACGATCAATGCGAATTTGACCTTTTATTAATGATTGTACTCACTGGTTGCCTCGCCCGATGGTTACATCAGCATATTGTAAAGCAATTTTAGAGTGTTAAACCTGTCTCGTTGTTTGGAATTATGTCTTGATTATCTAATGGGTACCTTTATTTTTTGTTATTATTGTATCTACAAAAACCTGTAATTTCGATGATAATTTAGAACTTATCATGATCCAGCCTTCTTAAATATTTACTGGATAACGGCCACAGTGTCGTTGACACATAGGTATTCGAATTTACTAACGGTATTTCAGAATTTGATTTGTAGGTTTTACATGAACAAATGGAATATAAATATTGTATTTTTATGTGACACACTTCTGAACTGATTTAAAATTTAAAATCAAAAAGACTTATCTTTTACTACGTGTCAAACACTTATGTCTGTCCTGTTACCTCTGGCAGACTTTATTTTGGCTTGACTTATATTCTTATTATTATACAGGGTGTCCCTGGAAGTATGGATCAAATCGAATACAGGGCAAGGTCATTTCCAAATTTTTTAACCTTGAGAATGTTGAAAGTTATCATCCATTTTTTTCTTCAATCATTTCACATAGTTAAGCTGAATAAATGAAACTTAGAAAATTGTAAAAAAAAACGACCTCCTTGTTAATAAAATTCTCTATCTTTTAAACTAAAAAGAATATCCCAGTGATTCAAACCTCCAAAGAATCTCTATGACTTGGGTAAGTTTTTCTGTGTTATGTTGAATTTTTGACACGTTTCTGCATTCTTAATCAAACAATCTGTTATTTCAGAGGGACTGCCCTGAGAATGAAGTATTTCGAAATCTGGGTTACTTCTGATTGTTAAGGTATGAACTTAAGATCAACACCCAAAACAATGCTTCATAACGGGCAATTAAGACCAAACAAAAAAGTGCATGAACCTTGTGCAGGCTTAGTGCATGTGAGTGCGTATGAGTGCGTTTGAGTGCGCCCGAGGTGAGTGCCTGAGTTACGTAAAGCGAGCGATACGTCGCGTATCTTTACGAGCCTTTGTCTCGACTCCTGCCAACCGTATTGCTCGAGTATACTTGCCCACAAAATATTCAATTAACTAAAAATTTTAGCTTTTGTTTGGGTTTTTCTTTTTGACTTTTTTTCGGCGTTATTATGTGTTGGGATGAATGTTTTGCCACCTCTGAAGGGTTCCGTTTCAGTAAGTAAGTACTGAAACCTGAAGATAGTTTTGCGCCATATTCAAAACTTCAGGAAAATAACTTTTCATTGAATTGATTCTACGGTATATGGGAATGGCTAGATCATTAAGTACCTAATCTAAGCTCACACTTGACCCTTTCTATCGGATTCCCAGGCTTGAAGCTAGCATGGAAATGAATTTGCACATATTTCAGATTACTGCGAATTTAAATAACAATTAAGTACTTGATTAAATAATGACCATACAAATTGTTTTGATTTTTGCCGAATGACGCCATGGTCTTAGAAGCAACTTTTGTTTCTCAAACCAATTACTGATTTTGCGATATTTTTTCCTTAATTCATTCTATTTACAAGCCACATCTGCAGTGATACTTATGTTGCTGTGCCCTAACAGGGTCCATAACTGTACTTTAGCTTTAAGCCGCATGTAACAACTTTTATACACATTATGGTATGCAAATAAATGAAATGATTAAAAAAAAAAATGTAGATTATGTTTTTTTTTTATAACGCTTGTGTTCTCGATGGTACAAGCATCGAGTAGTAAAATTTATATTGCGTTCACCCGGTAGCGGGTCACTTGTCGCCGTGCCTAACCGTTGATACAGCATTCTAAGCTATGCTTATTGTAATAGAACAAGTGCCGCAACGCAACGCCCCTAGGGCTACCAAGCACCATAATGCTCCTAGGGCTACCAAGCACCACAATTTGTCCAACGTCACTTTAATGAAACAACTCTACGCTAATTCAACTGTAAAATCTGAGATTATTGCGCTTAATGAAATCGTTTAAAAATTTCACTTCATTGTCGAAGCTGGCAGATCTTTAATTTTGTTTCAAGAGAAAACAGTGGCGTTGTGTAATAGTGAGACAAACTCGTAAACTTTTAATTTAGTGAGCATTTACGACTGTCGATATTGTGTATTTTAACGATGGAATCGTAATACCTGTGAGCAGAAAGTAGTCCATACCTACTTTCCGTTCAATTTTGTAAAATAATCGCATTGACAGATATTTATCAAGGTATTTAAACCTCTCAAGTGTCCTGTTCAATTTACTTAGTTTATCAGTTACCTTCACACTACCCGAAGCTTGTATATTTGTGGATACAAGAGTACCCTCAAAATCTCTTATCACGTCCGTTTGCCCTTCTGTTAATCCCATAAATAAACACGGAACGGCGAGGCTTGACGTTACGGAATGCAAATCTTGTGATTTCCTTTTTTATAACTACCCTTGAAAACGTGACTTTCCAAATATTTCGCGGCATTAACAGGGCAGGAAGCGGACGTGAGGCGTCCGTCATTCAGTTTCACCTCACCTCTATCTGTTTTATGTCAATATAAATAACTTTCAGTTAAATCCGTCCACATGCATTAAAGTGGACGCGCCTACGTCGCTGCACTCTTGCAGTTTTATGCTTCATTTTTCTTCAGCCTTAATAATTATGCATATTATTTATTACTTCGCAAGAGGTTCACTCAATTATGCATAACATGACTTCCAGTTAATTCTGTAATGAAATAATGCGGAAGATGAAGCTTCTGAGTCGATTGACTCATTAAAAGTAATGCGTCATTACAACAGCATAATTTATTAAAATCCTAGCGGTCAAGATGCAAATCAGGAAGAATATTTTAAATGTTATTCCAGCTATTCATTATTGCCTAAAAGTTATTTAGTTTATTGTTTACATCATTTTCAACAAAGTAATGCCTTCTCAAATTGCCATCAATTTAATCGGTTAAGTGACTCCACGTATTTATACATCTCATTCGTTATCTAATCAGTGTTCTGTACAAATATTAGATAATGGTCGCCCTCACACATCCAGCAGTAATTATTATTATCGCTGAACCAACACCGAGTTAAGTATTTACTTTCTTAGACGTGATAATGTCGGTTGATATAGGTACCAACCAAATGGTTGAATTTGACTAGGTTTTGGAAGAACTGACAATGCAGTCCACATTCCAAAAGGTTTCAATGGTGGTTTTGTGGCAATGCGGAACTGCAAACGTCATTGAGTGTTGACAATAGGTGTCAATTGATATCAAGGGGATCGTATGGTCCCAAAGCCACGTGTAGCAAGAATTGCAGTTGTGGAACAAAAGAAAGGTTACAGATTGTACGCTGCAGCTATGATTCAAAAGCCAGTAATAGGTATAGTCCCATCTAGCGTTGCCAGGCGTCCGGCTTTAGCCGGACATCGTCAGGCTTTTTGATTGCCTGTCCGGCCAAAATAAGCGTCGTCCGGCCTGTCCGGCTTTTGTTAGGCTTTTTAGATTTCAAAATTCGCGCGCATCGAGACCGAATTCGCGAATGAAAGAAGCCGGCGCCGCGCCATCGCCGGCCGGCCGAGCGAGGGCGAGCGCTGTTGCCCAAACCCACCCGGTCCTTTTAGTCTTTTTTGTTTTGATTATTTAAGAGAAGAAGTGTCGAGTTTATATTATTTAAAGAAGTTTTGTTTTGATTAATAAGAGTAGAGATTTGTTTTGGTTATTAAGAGAAGAAGTTTTGTTTTGTTTTGATTATTTACAGAATAAGTTCTGTTTTGTTTTATATATTGAGAATTTAAGACACATAATTTAGACTGATGTTGCATTTAATTTGAATTAAGGAAAGAATTATTGAGACTGATTAATAATAAAGTACTTTTAGACTAATTTGGCATTAGTTTTATTGTAAATTATCAAAAAAGCTTGGTTTTCATTAATTTTCTACATTAATACCAAAAAATCCCCTAAAATGCAGTGTCCGGCTTTTTTACCAAAATGTTAGGCCAAAAAAAAAATTATTTTTTACACGAATATTTAAAATTGTTGAAAATGCAGGATGTCCGGCTTTTTGACCCAAATGTTAGGCCAAACTCACAGCTCTGTCCGGCTTTTCGGTATGAGGACCTGGCAACGCTAGTCCCATCTACGTTCTACCTGGGCCCTGATTCAGCATACCCTGCGTTTGATGAGAAATGTGTGCCTTTTTTCAGGCCCAATGCTCTCAGCACATTAACTGATGATAGATTAATTTCCTAAATCGCTTTGAAGAACAGAAATGAAATGAAATTGTTTATTCTGTAAATAGGATATCGTAATCACCTTTACACGTCATATAAAAACATATTAAAAATAAGCTAGATGAGGTCGGTGTTTCCTATCTGACTACTCTGAGAAGAAAGGCCGAAACAAACTCAGAGGTCGCACTCTCTTTTCAAGTCCAGACATCTTGGTCAAACCATACGAGGATTTATTTAACTTTCACAAAACGTGGGTAAGTAAATGAGTAACTATTTTTGTCATACATAGATACATTTTATGTAAGTAAGGTTCTGAGTAAATAAATATTTCAGCGATTATATTGAATTACATATAATAATTCACCACCACGTGGTAATTTTATTTCTTCTGCAGGTATTAAATTGGCTTCCGGCAACAATGCGTCACAGTTCCTCTGTAATTTTAGCATTACTTAACTTTATTATTGAGCTAGCTACCTAATTAAGAGCCTGATCTTATGACCCCTGCACAAGCTCGTTCATTATTTTGTTCGTCAAGCACCAGATTATAACATCCGTTATACATTACAACTTCATCGTTGCGTTTGTGGAAATTATTCCATGGGATTATGGACTTTCATGTGGTTGGTTTAAAGTAGTTTATGATAAATCGTGAAATTACTATTGGCTGTTGTTACTGTTTTGTCAAGGCCAGTCCTTATCTTCGTGTTGGGTTACAAGAGTCGCCGACTCAGCCGGAGAACCAACGCCTGGCTTCGTTTTAAACAAGGATCAATTTACTTACTTACTACGAAACGAACCTCTGTTCTTGAAAGTTGCGCATGATTCGTTTTATATTTATTCAAATAAAATAATATACACGTGTAGACTATTGAAAATATTCATTAGGCTAAATCACGTAGGTACCTAACTTACTAAAGATGTTCAGTTGCAGGTTGAAGTTAAGTTTCGATCAAATCAACGATTTTCGAATTCTATACCGCTGTCAGATGGGTACAAACAGCAACACACATAACTGCCCCATAATTATACATCCTTTTATCTGACATAACGCAGGAAAGAGACTTACATTTAATTTTGACGTTGACAATTATTATGAACCCTAGCCAGTGGCTGAGTAACATAACTTAATTTCGTCGGATAATTAACAAATCGGCTAGAGTCGTTTCTTTTCGTTTTACCTTAAATGCGACGACATTTAGACATCATATTTCTTACTATTGTAATCTGTACTAATTGTAAAGCTAAAGAGTTTGTTTGTTTGTTTGTTTGAACGCGCTAATCTCTGAAACTACCAGTCGGATTTGAAAAAATCTTTTTGCATTAGATAGCCCTATTCTTGCGGAAGGCTATAGGCTATTTACCATCACGCTACGACACTTAGGAGCCGAGCACAAAGAAAAAAAGTCAGAAATAACGCCAAGCTAAAACGAAGTAATAGGTAGTGCGGGCGGGCGATGCGACGGGGTGGTTCGGGGGACCAAGAAATTTAACGCAGACGAAGTCGCGCGCAGAAGCTAGTGATATTAATAATTTGTTACTGTTCAACATTTTAGGAATTCAACATTACGGGTCTAAAGGATAGACATATCCATAAACACGTTTAAATAAAACCATTATTTGTAATTATTATTTTATTTACATTTTTCATTCTGCGCGCTTATTTTAACTTGGTTAGTAAGCTCATAAAAACTCCAACTCATAAATAGCTTTAGTCTTTGTGCGCTTGTCTCCTTCATTAAGGCGACGACGCACTGTTTGCATTGAAATCTGTAACAAGCATTAGGACTCAGTATAACTTTCAGTGAAGTAACAATTCTGACAGCTAGATATCTGTATCATATTAACTTACACGGTAGTGGGTGGCAGTATCACGAGTGGGGTGGAAAGGATCCTGCGAGTGTCTAGGGACTATGGCGGCGTCTTCAGCTTCTGTTGTGACACGTCTCGAGCACCAAGAGGACGGTCGCATAGGTCTTCATCGCTGCCTTCCTCGTGTATTATAGGACAATTGAAAAGGCAAACGCGGGATTGGGAAGATCTACTCCACAAAAAAGAGGCAAAAGGGATGATAACGCGACTGAAAAAATATTAAATAGTAAAAACAACATGGATTTATTAGAGTTTCTCCGTGCAATTGCAATTCAAACAAAATATTAAAATGTACCTATAAAAAATAATATGTAATTAAGGATTTAAATGTGATTCATTAGCCAATTTTGTGTTTTTCTTGTATTCTATATAGAAAGTATTCAGTATATTTATATTTCGATAAAATGAATATGCGATGCGTTGAACGCTCGATGAAACAAACATTCGATATTTTGAACACTCGATGTATTGAGTGCAGGGACTGAAAGCGGTTACGGTTAAAGGTTAAGATACCTCAAAAATATACCGGTACCTGTTTAAAATAAGGGTTGAGCTATACCGATACCTTTTTAATTAAAGGTTGGGTTAAACCTTTACACGATTTCAGTACGGCGCGGCGGTACGGTGAGACGGCGCGGCGCGGGTGCGCGGGTGGTTCGAACACGTTAGAACTTTTGTATTTATGAAGGGTACTAGGTACTGCTACCGATACAGTTATAAAGGTACAGGTCTGCTACCGATACATTTACTTATAAAGGTACCGATACTTCTAGCGAAATATACCGGTATGCATTTCAAACCTCATAATTCCGCTACTGAAAAGAAGAGCGGTATCGAAATATTGTGGTAACTCTTATTTAACGGTATGACGTCATAGCGAAATTTAAAGGTACCTTAATTTTTGGGTAATTCAGTCCTTGATTGAGTGTACGATCTATTGAATGTTAGATTTATTAATCATTCTGTTTTAAGAATGTTCGAGTATTTAGATGTTCGATTTATAGTGGTCGATCATTTGATATTCGATTTGGCATAGTTCACCCCCTCTTTTTACAATTTGCGGTAAGCTATAGAAGAATACGAAAATAATGTAATATTGCAAATAGCGATATTCCCTCTTAGCAAATAGCGTGAGACAGACTGACCAGACTTAAGGGAATATGCAAAATAACAAAATCTATGTAGGTATAACAAATGTATTTGCGTGATGCTGGACTTTGAACACACACACACACACAAACAGACAAAATTCTAAAAACGATATTTTCGGCATAAGAATCTTTCCCAGATCTCGTAAAGCGTCGTGCAGACCGATCGTTCCCAGACCTCGTAAAGCGTCGTGCAGACCCATTGTTCCCAGACCTCGTAAAGCGTCGTGCAGACCGGCGCGACGCGACTCTAACAATACAATTTTTAAGAAAGAACAATTACCGTTGTCACGTCGCGCGACAAGTTGGGCTAGACTTCTGCACGAGCCTTAAAAATTAATTTAAAAAAAAGAAACCATTGTTCAGTTTTCACTCCGCTACGATTTTATGTATATAGGAAGTAATGTAAATGCTCATCTAAATGACTTGGTCTTGAACTTTAAGTCAGTGTGCTTAAGTTCCTTGTTTGCCAATAATGTATGACATCGATTATCTTAACATTTTTGGAATGAATACTTAATATTAGTAATTTAATGAGTGCTGGCCCAGTGGTAACGGCCGCGAATTTTAGGTCGTAGGTTCGAACCCACTAGGCTTCTTACTTTGTCTAACCGCTGCTCTCAAAATGGTGAAGGAAAACGTTTGTGAGGAAACCGGCATGTCCTAGAACCAAATATTCGAAGACATATGACATCTATCAACCCGCACAGGGCCAGCGTGCTGGATTAAGGCCTACTCCCTGTCATCGAGAGGAGGCCTGTGTCCCAGCAGTGGAAACATTATAGGCTGATAATATGATTAGCTATATTGGCTATGATTGGCTATTTAGAAGACAAATCAACAGAAGCTGTAATTGGTCAGTTAGATTAATTGACAACGCTGATTGTAAATACATTTGCACGCCATGTTATGGCAGGATATGTTAAAACAAATTTACTGTAACACCTATGTACCATATTCTAGCAAATAAATATTTTTGATTTGATTTGATTTACTATTAGTAATTTTCTTGGATAGGCATTACTAATTTCATAAGCCCTGATACATAATCAGGATTTTGAATAGCAGATATCTTTCATGCTTAGCTGCCTTTAGGCTAGCTATCTCGATTTCTGCAGTTGAGACGGTGAATTTGTAGCAATGTACCTATCAGTCACCTACGAATTATAATGATTATCTACCCTCAATTACTGCGCAGTCAAACTGATCCAACATCCATTGCAAACTAAACAATAGTAGCTATTGCGACTTAACATTTTTTGTTCGAAGTTTCCTTTATTTTATCGCAACTGTTGTCTATGAACAATGCGGCACTACATTACTGTGAACTGCCAGACTCGATACAAATATTCGCATTCATTATTCACTGAATAAATAGGTAAGTTAAGCAAATAAATGGCATTTTGTAATTTCGCTACAAAGGGTAGGTACTTTTTCCTCTTACTTGAATGCCATAGTAATCTGGTAACTGATTGCCAGGCAAAGCGTGAAAACCTTTTCGAGAGGGTTTATTTGTACATGCAAGGGTTTTTGAAGGGGTTTATTAAACGGGATAAGGGTTACCCGTTTACAAAAACTGTTTGCTTTTAAAGGGGTTAACCCGTTCAAAATGCACGATTGGGTTAGAGAGGTAACCCTATCGTAAACCCTGATTTTTTTAAATTGTTTTTTTATTTTAATACTGGTTTGTAGGCTCGTTAAATTAATTATGTAATACCCGCTAAAAGCGAGACTTTCAGCACGATTTGTAGTGTAAGATTTATATTTTCTTTATATCAAATAACTCAACGAAAATACTACTCGCTTCTTTCAAATAAATATCTACCTAGACATCTGCCGAAGTCTACACACTATCTACAGGTGTTATTTTTTATTATTATTTCCTACTTCATATAGAAATTACGCCATTCACTGTGCTAATATTTATTCATGAGCAATTTCCGTGTCTGACCAATTTTTTAATGTGGGTTTTCCCATATTTCAGAAGGCATTTATTAATTAATTAAATCAGTTGGTGATTCAACCTACATAAAAATCCAAGGAACCATTGGGGATTTTTTTATTAGTCCAGAATCGGAAATGTTAATAACCTAGTCATGAAATCAAATCTTTGTCTTTAATTTCATTCATATTTGTATGACAGCAAAGTTACAACAACCTGATAAAATAGTTTTTTGAAGTGTCTAGTTTAGTCGTTTCGTATGTCATAGTGTTCTATCAGACACCATCAGTATTATTGGCATTACATTCAAGTATGTAATGTCATTACTAAAGTAATAATCAGTCATTCAAGTAATGACAGTGGAAACAGTGGTGACAGTGGGAGTGGAGTGGTTGGAATGAAGGAATGACAGTAAATAATTATGTGATCTAAATATTTTTATATTTTTACGTCAATATTGTAATAATGACATTATTCTGATAGTGTGTGGAGCGCAATCATTTCGCTTCTCAATATATTAGGTTGAATAGGTACTTATGACATTCGAAACTGCGCTTTGTTGCTAAATACCTCAGGGTCAAAGCGAATCTGTCTTCTGCTGGTATTCTCTCAAATAAATATCTTTTTATTTTTGTATAATTGGAGTAACCAGATGCAAAACCGTGATGGCTCTCGTAGACTGCCGCGACGCGACGCTGGTGGAACAATCTCTATGAAAACTTCACGGAAATTGTTCTCCCGGTGTTCTTCGTCCATGTCTTCTGCCTTAAATAAGTCTCTTCGCTAAGCATTCGAAATAATTCTTAGTTACCAGCTTCATTGAGAGCAATTTCCTTTAACAAATTTACATGTGAGTATTTTATAACGACAGTCACTGTCTGGCCTATTTTTTTCTTTTAATTATTTTCTTTAAATACATTCTTGCCACACACGCTTTTTTTTAAATTACGTCCATAGTCGATCCGAACCCTGCACTAATTGACTCAGTAATGATGAATAATAAAATATTGACAGAATGTCATTAGTCATTACCGAAGGAAGGAATGACAGTAATATTGATGTCATTATTACTGACAGTGTCTGGTCCGCTAATCACTGTATGTGTATGTAATGTGTGTGCCTGTGTACAACAAATAATATTTTAATTAATTATCTTTGTGGGTATGTCAATGTTGAATGAAATAACAGCATTTAAGGATAGGGATAAATAAAAGGAAAACAAAAAAAAAACAAAATTAAACATTATTTTGACTATAATTCAATAAAAATGCAGATGGAAATAAGGAAACTTACAAGAAAAATGTCATAATTAAGCTTTATACTTAATTTGTTTGTCCATAAGAAAATAGAATACGTAGTAGTCATTTTTGGAAGATTAACTTACATTGGAATTAAATTAAAAAAATTAAATACTTAATTACAAGTGTCGTAGGTACTAACCTAGCCTGTTATATTATATGACTCATGATATATTACTAACATTAAGTTACAAGAATTCGTACAACTTAAACGTCGGTTTAAATACAAAAGAAATTAAATAAATCAGTTTTTAATGGTTTATAATTTGTAATGAACTGATAATAAATAATAATCGTGATCTTTATGAACGCTTAAAACTAAAATTTCCTTAACATTAGGTACAAAATTATTATCTTGTGGTCACCATGCAACGACTCGCTTAGAAAGGGAGAAAAACTGAAACTAAAAATAGTAACACAAAATAAAAAATACCATCTCGGTTCTATAAAGCTGAATAGTAATTAAACACAAAAGCCAGTATTGGTCAAATGTCGTTTTATTTTAATATATTATATTATAAGAACTCGTAGATCTGACATGTAACAAAAATATCATTAATATGTGGCGCGAGGATACAGTCTCTTGGTAAGATTCGATAGCATACGATATGATGGATCTATCAGAATTTCTCCTAATCACTTACATTGGTCCCTTAATTAAAAGTTTAAACTTTGTTTTATTTATATAAATATTATAAAATATCACACTTTAAATTCAAAAGAAAACTATGCTACTTGGAAACTAATCACTTAGCTCTGTCAAAGTAGGACTAAAGTTAAACTGTGCCAATTTGAATATTATATTCAAAAGGAGACAATAAATAAACAATAATCTATCTCGATCAACTAAAAATTAAATAAATCGATTTATCTCGTTTATAAAGTAAAAGGCACACTTTAGGCGGAGCGCGGGCGAGCGCTGGCTGCGCCCGCGCCCCGCGCGGCGACCGCTCGCCGGCAACAATTGTATAAACATGTTTCATATATTATTGTGTCATATCTTTATACAGGTTTATCGGTACGAGAGCTCGGGAGTTCGGCGGGCCTGCGCTCGGGAGGCTCGCTCCCGGCGGTTTTTGCGAGGCGGACGCGAGCGCCGAGAGAGGGACTCGGCGCGACCACTACAAAAATAATCACCAAAACTTGAAACCGGTTTCGGGCCGTATCTCGTCCTCCTCGCACGAGGTAAAATGAAAAAAAAAAGTCCTTGGCAGACTAGTCGAGCGCGGAGGAGCGTCGTGCCGATAGTTCTCAGATGGGCCGCGGAGGAGATCGCTAGCGGTGTCGACTAGTCGGAGATTATCGCACGGCACGCAGCCACAAATGAGCACTTTCGGTTTTTTCTGCCGAGGTCGACTATAATATTCGAGATTAATGGAACTGGAATACTTTATCCACAAGCCCATCAAACTCCCGAGTTGTAGACCGACTGATTCTGTCCGTAGCGTGTATATATCGGTGACTGTATTAAAATAGTATCATTTGTGTTCAGGTTCAGAATCAGTCGAATTTGTGTATGGTAACGAGCCACGTCCCGTCGACGCGGGCCTCGTCCGTATGCGGTGCGGCATCGCAGCTGCTAGCTACAAAATAAAATAATTATTACAGTTAAAGAGACTCAAAATAAATAATAAATTATTATCTTAAACCCTTAAAAATAGATCACGAGCGCCTTCTCGCGGTACAGTACCGAGCGCGGATAGGCAGTACGAAATAAATAAAATGTTCTATAAGCTAACTTTACAGAGACCACCGCTCGGCGGAGGATCATCGGGAAGACTTCCGCGAGCTACACAATAAATATCTAATATTATAAGGTGCCATTTACAAGTGCGTGCCGATAACTAAAAACATGTAGGTACGAAACCACTATACTTCACACCGCAAACTTTCGAGACGCCAGAAAATACTTCATTTCGTTAACTTTATAAATTACAAGGCGAAGTAGCAAAATAGCATCGACAAACTGGAGATCATTCGTTGAGCGGGTGTGCGTGTGCGCGAGGCGCGACGAGCGGACGCCGCTCGGGCGCTGGCTGGAAGACGTCAAGTAGGCACTAAAGTGATGGACGATCCTTAAGCTATGTTCGGTATAAGTTAACTTAGGACTAGGCGGTCGCAGGGCCCTAGGCGATGACGAGGTCCCCGAACGCCGATGACAGACGGTTGAACACAGGGAGTCGCTCTTCTTCAGGGTCAGGAGATTGCGCGCGACGGAACGCGAACGCGGTGGCGTGCGCGGGAGGAGACATGGCGGGCGGCGAGTGTGGCGCCAGCGGAGACTGCGGCGCCTGCGGAGAGTGCGGTGAGCGCGGCGAGCGCGACCCGTCGCTCATGTAAGACGCCATTGAGCCGCCCGACGACAGCGATGCTAGCGACCCGCCGGGAGATGTCGACTCGCGGCGCCGCGCCTCCTCCGCGTTGTGCACGAAGTGGCAGCGCGGCCCGTACGGACAGAATCCCACCGAGTGGAACGTGCGGCACAGCTCCGTCTTGTACTTGGGGTGGCGTTGCAAGTTGCGCAGCTCGCGCATGCCGTGCGCAAATTGACACTTGTCGCCGTATTTGCAGACGCCGGCTTCCTCGAAGGGTCTGCAGAGTTCGGTCTTGTATCTGCTGGTGGCGGGCGGAGGCGGCGCGGGCTCGCTGGTGGTACGCTCGAGCCGGCGATGGCCCAGACGGTCCAGCAGGCCGGCGAGCGCGCGGTGTGCGGGCACGGACGCGGCACGGGCCAGCACCGGGTGCTGCTCCCAGTTGACGGCGCCTGTGACTGTTCCGGCTCCTACCGGCCCGAGGGCCGCGCTCAGTGTGGCGTTCATTGTCTGCACTGGCCGAGATTGGTTCTGAAAAATGACAAAATAATTTGTTACTAAAAGCTTTTCAGGGCCATTCTGTCAGAGGCCAGAAAATAAGAAATAATTCTGAGGATTTAAAACGGATATGAATTATAAAATAAAGCCATTGTTATATGTTTTGGACACACATGTACAGTATCTTCCACAAAAAAGACTGCGCCAAAAAGTACATTTTACAAAACCGAAGATTTATTTTAGTAGTAGAAAAAAATGTACACAATCTGTCTAGAAGGGTCGGCTGGTACCTGCTTTTAGGTTAACAAAAAAAAACTACCCCGAGAGCTGGTTTGGTCGTCTACCTGCTCGGATTCATCTCGTTTTCACTAATGGTCTACATGTTGAAATGGTTAATGCTACCAATTAACCAAGCTTCAAAATGGTGTTTTTGAAGCCCGAGGGTGAGTCGAATTTTAATGTTAAGTTTTTAACGAGCGCCGGTCGTCCGTAACCCTACCATGAATTATTTATTTTGGTAAATTTCCCAATTGCCATCAATATTCCTTTTCTAGAAGAGTAACGTTTAGAGATGCAAATGTGTGGCGCATCTTTTGTTTTCACAGAGCGTCGAACCTGAAGCTACAGAGCATCACCATAACAATGCTGGTGTTCACGCAAGAGGCAGTTGACACGGGCGCGGCGGCCACAATCGCGGTGATTGTGCACTATTGTTCAGGCATCGCTTGTCGCCTCGCCACTATGACGAATAATTGTCGCCGAGCTGTTTGACGACACTTCTCCGCGCGAGGGGCAACGGTCGGCGCGTGTCGTGTTAGATAACAGTACTCCCATACAGATCTATTCAACGCCTTGTATTTGCGCGGCTGCCATGTTACTAAAGTGCTGCACTTTAGGCTAGACTGTGCGGCTGGCTAGTATGTAGAAGAATGGAAGAATGGCAAGGGGTTCCAGCTGTTGTAAGTGGTGAGCGCCCAGTAGGAGTAGGGTTGAGCAAATCTTTGGCAAGACTAGAGACGCATGAAGGTCGGATCGGATAGGAGTTGGACGCGGAACACGAGCTCTATACATAATGTATGATACGCCGCATCTTGTATGCGGCCTCAATCGATGTGAATGACACGTCATTGTATATTCTATTCGCCTCCGCCTCGTCCGGGGATCGTAAACACGCAAACACTTGTGTTTTGGAATACAACGGACAAATTATTATATGATACTACGCTCGTTGTTTGCATGATGATGCGTAATATATTTTTCCCGACTTACCCTATCTTTAATATATAATCTCAAAATTATCTACTTAGTAAATAGTAACACCTACTACCACCAGGTATAGTCGATAAAGCCTCGTATTACTGGCTCATGCCGACAAAGTCTGTACTAGACGTTAAGTCTTGCGGTTAGCAGCAAACGGTAGGTAAACAATTACACACGAATGCTTTTAGTGGTGTATGAGCACCTATTGTTCGCTATGTGGGCAATAACCGACTACTCTTAAGGCTGCGTCTGCGCAGTAGCTATTTGTCCTTCATGAGAGACTGTGCCTGCCCTGTTCACATTACCAAAAGGTTAACGTTGGAAAACTGACAGACAATATAAATAACAAAGGAAAGTTATCTTTGTCCTACTCCAAAAATGTCGCGAAGCAAACTGTTCTGCAAGGAATTTATTGTCTACAATATATTTCTGCTTAATGAAACAATATGACCGTACAGTAACGTCAAAGGCGAAAGTGAAGCAAACAAATGAGCGTGTCAGTTCAGTCGCGGGTGAAATGTTGCAGTGAAAAGCCAGGGGTTAAGTTGGTGGCGGCCAAGTGTCGACGGAAAACGGTCGAAGCGTAATTAGAGAGTTATCAGAGCGGAACATTGGTTAAACGCTGCTTTCCATCGGACGTTGCGCTCGCGCAACCGAGCTCCAGGGAAAATTGTAATCACTGTCGATTTCAAATGGCCGCGGTCGTTGCGTCCGAAGCTGAGGGTAATCAGCCGGCAGCGCGTACTCCATGACTGCGCCTCGCGTATTATAATAACACATGTTTAGACATTGGCTCTACGTCAACAGTTTACACGTTCGGGCCAACAAACTAATCCATAACACTGTAACGGGTGTTTGTTTGGTAAATATAATTTTGGGTAAAGGATGGTGTAATGAACGTTTCCAAAGATCCGGTGAGCACAGGTCGCGCCTCATGCTGCGATGTGTGCTGTTTTGGTTAGCGCGCTATGATGTCAACGTGACAAACACGCCGACCACTTGAGCCAATGTATTTGTACTTCTTGTTCTTATGGTGGCAGCAAGTTGCATAATGCTCTATGGCGAGACTATATTAACTTAAGCTCTAAGTAACCATTACATACCCATTTAGGCAAAGATTATAATACATTTAAGTCCAAACGCTGATCGTTACAGACGAAAGCAATATTAAATTCAAAAATCATTTTTTAGCTAAGGAATGACATAAGCATTCAATTTACAGTCGTAAAGTATTGAAAGAATAAATATTAGTGGCGAATATTCAGATGTTAATAGTTGATACCAGAACGTACAGAGGGCAACGACTTTCTTACTAATAAACGGAAAACTGTTTAACTTTGTGGCAATTTTTATATCACAAAGGTGTGACCAACGAATTTGAGTCTATTCATTTAAAAATATTCGAAACTATCCCAAATATTAGTGAACATTGGATAGAGCACTACTACGGTTACTTAGAATTTTTTTTCGAGATTAATGAAAATTGAAAAATTGTGTAGTCAGTAAGGTTGTCGAACTCGGAGCATCTTTACGCGTGTGCTCGTATTTACGTTGGCAATCACAGAAAATTTACACCTCTACTTTACTGTCGATGTTTTCCGAGGTCTCGCTAAATATATTCTCTTTCCAGATAACCTCTGAGGGCAACGGCATCGAACAACCACGAACGCGAATTTAGGTTACTTATTTCCAGCAGATTCAAAGACTTCAAACTTAACAATTCAAATTACTATTGCTATTGTGAAGAAAAACGCAAAAAATTCCTGTTGCAGGCTGTTTCTGACAGAAACCATTACAGTTAGCCCTAGTTATATAAAAGGATTTCGAAAGGGTTTTTGCTTAAAAAAAAACCTTTACCTTCAACCCAATCGTACCTTGTTAACGAGTTAGTAAACCCCTTTAAATCAAACAGTTATTATAGAAGGGTAACCCTAAGCTAATAACCTCGTCAAAACCCAAAATTTTAAAACCCCTAAATACCTTGAACGGGTTACCAATAAAAACCCTTTCCCTCGAAAGGGTTTAAAAAGTCCCAATGAGTTAGTTTTCAAACGGTCACCAGAATTAGAAGGGTTAACCATTCAAAATGTTGTCGATATGATTAGGTTTCAGCTACATTATTGGATTTAAAAGGGTTTAGCCGTACAAGGTGTTACATTATACATATATGGGTAACCGATTGAACGGCTAACCTTTTCAACGACAACGACTTAAAACAACCTATGGCTGCACATTCACAATGACCCGACCTTTATTGCAAATGATTATAATTATCTATTGAGTGAAGAGTTTCTTTGTGGTCATTCTGCTAGGTCGTCGTATCCGTCGTAAGTAACGTAACGAGCATGAATTCGAATCATTAAGACAGAGTGCCTCGCGACAGTTGATACAACTATATAACTCAAACAAGAGAACTGCTTAATTGAACGTTAATTGGTTCTAATCAAATGCGTTCTATATTTAAATGAACTTTTAACGATTTAAAACTCTCGGGTAGTCACAATGCTCTCATCAGGACAGCCTGCAGTTACTAGCAACAGTAACGAATGATAAAACTATCAATACATACATGGTAAAAATTAAAACAAAACAATGAGTTCAAACTACAAACGACCGTTGTGCATTGTAGTATCAACTATTAGAAGTGGTTCATTTCTTTGAGTCAAGCGAGGGTCTTGGCGATTGATCCCATCAAGTTTATTGAATGATTGCGCGAAAACGATCACAGTCGAGATGTTGCGGTCCCCTCTGACAGAGACCTAACAACAATCTCCCAATAATGACCAGAGTAGTCATTAACCTTTCAGTGTCTGACGTCGTCGCCCCCTGGTTGCACAAAAAGTCGTTTATTTCAGTTTGCATACAAGTCTCTGAGAATATTGGTCCCCTCATTCATTTTCCGGTTGTTGAAATAATGGACGTGATGGAGATTTCCCTCAAATCATTGAAATATAGAAATTACCGCGTAGTGACTTAGTGAGCGCTCACGCGAGATCGTGAACAATGGATGAGTTTATATGATTCACGCGGTGTCACTGCGTAGTGACTGGTTTACTGGTGTATCTAACATTATGGCTATTTAAGTGGCGCATTTTACCACAATTAGACTGGCTTGTCTACGAGGCAAGCTTTACGCCGATACAATTATTATGAAACACATTAATGTAACTACGCAAACACCACAAATAACAACGCGATTAAATGTTCTCCCACATAGTCAGACATCCGTTCAAACGGCCACCATATGATTCGAAACAGTCTGATAATTGTGTCGCTTGATTATTTATTAACACAGCGAACGTTTAACTTACACTCATTTATAATGAGAGTACGTAAATAATTATGCCCATTGCTCTTGAAGGAGTTGTTTTGTACTTGCTATTAGATAAGGAATCAAGATTACGTACCTGATGCTAATTAGCCAAAATTAGATGATGAAATAATAATCTAAATGATATGCTTACAATAATATCCTTATTTATAGTTGCTTAGCTTGTATGTATAGCATATGAATATGGTAAACGTATCCACGCAGTTCACATAGTTTGCGACGTTAGATGAGTAAGACCGGACGCCGGGCGTACCGCACGCATGCAGATGGGCACCACGCCGTGATTGCAATGCGAGAACACACCGGCTAAGGTATAAATGCCATCACATGTCAACCGCTTCTCTTTATTTATATTACGAACACCTACCAAACGATTGTCTGCTGGTTTATTATATTAGACGAAACAATGGAAATGTATTTGAAGAAGTAAGTAGGTAATCATTAACATAGCGAAAAGGAAATCACGTAGTACCGCAGACAAGTTTCGAGAATTTGTAAAATCGCCTATTTTTATTATTTTCCTGGTAAGCTCAATAATAAATAACAATGCGTGGATAACGATTCTCGTAAGGAAGTTACTGGTAAGTTTTAAACAGAGACTGTACATGTACAACCCCGTTTTTAAGAGGTAAGACGTGCAAAGGGTTGTCCGTTCATTTGATATCCTACGGATTTTTAAAGGGGTTTTTAAAGGGATTGGATATGGGGGTTAGTAAAACCCCTTTACAGTCTATGATTGTGTTGTAGGGGTAACCGGTTCGTATAAGATAAGCCGTTCACTGTGTTACACATATCGTAAGAGTTTATTAAAAACTCTTTATAATATTATGTAGTTTTATTTATACAGCTAACCCAAATGGTAACTATGATTAATCATTGAAGATATTGGTTTTATAATGTCGGTGTTATGTCGTAGTAGTGAGCGAGACGTGATGTGTGTTGTTATGACGATGGCGGGTGGGCCTGCGTGCGCGCATACAGACGTTCACCTCGTCGTTGCAGGCGCTGGCGTCGCTACGGGTGCTGTGTTTATTGCGCGCGCGCCATAAAGCTCGCGACTCGAGGTGAAGCGGCCGTAAAGCAAATGTCAACAAAGGGCTTCGTTCAACTCGAGTATGTTTACCCCCCGGCCGCTCAAAGCGAAGGAAGCACGTCCCCCGGTCGGGCCGCTTTTAGCACCTCCTTATTTATAGATGCAACAAGACAACGCGCCGTCTCGGGGTTGATTTGCAAAACCGGACAGGTAAACAATTGGTTCGTGATGATCGTTGCAGTTGTTGAAGGCGTTCAGAATTCGAAATCTATAGAATATAGCGTCTGCATTACGTTTATTTCTGACGTCTAACGTGGCTAGCTGAAGCGTCATGACAACGGATCATTGTGTAGCGGTCATTAGTGACAAGCTCTCGGCCCTTACGTCAGCCGCGGGTCTAGTTGTAACAATTCCTTTGTCCGTGTAATTTTTATTGTTGCGTCACTGCCGGGTTAAACTTTCCCCGCAAATCGTTCGACATGTATGAATCACGCGAAGTAATAACATAGATAAACATTTTCTGTGACTAATGCATCTTTGGCCCTTTTTGAGTCACTGTTAAGTTTCGACAAGTATGGCTGTGGGCGAGACCAGTCTTTTATTTGGAATGGATTTCGAAAGTTATGAGACTTTACATACAAGCTGGGTATCTAATTGTGTTGATATACAAATTGTAGAGTGCCCGAACGGAAGCACTCGGTTGTCAGGCATGTTTTCTTGCCAGGAAATGTATACAAAGTTGCGAATTAAACTGTTAGAAGTTTTAGAACAGTGCCATACCAATGCCTTACAAAATGGGTTTTGCAATAATTCCGAACATTAATTTTAAACTACATTGTCAAGATTAATCATAGCTCTACAAACGCCTGTCACTGGCTTTTGTTTTGTGTTGTACTTGTGCTCTGTGATTGGTTATGAAAACTATCCTAATTCTTCATGGTCGGTTCCTGTGGGTTACTGGGTCACTGCTTTAAGCTCTTTTTGGGGAATAATGTAGTAGGTATAGGTACCATCGAAGAACTTCATATCTAACCACCTTAAGGACTATTCTTGCTTGCAGCGCTCGGCAGCTATAGAACCGGGCCGATAACAGATGTTGTCATCGTGTTCATGGGATTTTGTTTTGAAACTGGTTAGTTAAGAACTTCTTTGATGGTACCTACTTTATCTGAATCTACGAATGATGGAAAAACGTAAAATAGAACAAACATTAGGGGCAATCCTAATTCTGTGTTCGATAGAAGATCAACGAAACTTACAATGATTGTCATTTCATCCAACTCGTAATCAGGACTCACCTGTAAAAAAAGAAAACAAAAATTAGTAAATGAAGAAAATTGTTAAACTGAAACAAAACTAATCAATGTTTTTTTCCTCTTTATTTGTTTTGGGGCTTTTATCTAAATATATAAGTCAACCCCGCCGTGCCTTTTACTATTGTAACACTAACACTGATAAGTAACACATAAACTATACTAAAAAGTTAAACAATATAATGAAACATTTGTGATAACGATAGAAGTCACCAGTGAAGGACTGTTATTAAATGACATAACTTTTTGGCACCTTCTAAGTTGGTTGGGATAAAATTGATTGTATTATTAATCCCACGTTAAGCCTATTTAAGTCTAATTCTATCAAAAGTGGCTCCCTCTCGCGCCTGTTGCGGTCACAGTCCATCAGCAAATGCTGCACGTCCTCAACCTGATTACATTCTTTGCAATTCGGTGAATCAGTTTTTTTCATAAGGAACGCCAACTTAGCTGATAGATAGTGTCCAGAGCGAAGTCTTAAAATTAATTTAACATAATTCCTACTAAGTTGATCGACATCGAACCAATCCGAGGAAGCTCGCCTTGTATGCTCCTATACCATATACCTTTTCACTGACTGATACTATCAAAGCGTTGTTTCCAGGATTTATAATAACAAATTACTAATCAACTTCACAATAGGAATGTTGAACTCAAATAACTATTGCTTAAAGTAGCATTTAGTTGGAATGCTTAAAGTTTCTTAATTACTAAAGCGCATAGCGCAATCAGCAAAGATTGCTTTACTATCGGATTGCTTAGCTTGGGTACCTATTTGCGTTTATGTAAATGTGAATATTACGTTGTCTTTTTAATTGTAAAACTACAGGCTTCAGAAAGACCGAATCTACAAAAACGATTACATAACTAATTACCAATCAGTTGCAAATCAACTTTGATTGCAGAAGTTAACTAACTTACTGGAAGTAAGTATCAATATATATTTTGTTTACAAGCTAATCGTATCCAACCCCAATATATCCAGCGAGTAAATCCTCTCAACCGGTCTGTGTTGAAAGCGATAGCACTTCCTATATGAAAGTAAAACGTACTCCGCTAGTCGTCCGGAAAACTTACACAGACGGCCCGATATAACTGAACTGATTATATTAGACAGCATACACTTCTCGACGTTTGCCAAAGCGATGGTCCGCTTATAATTGAAAATAATTGCGAGAGTAATACAGCAATTACTGCTTTACTAGCGTTTTATGATGTTTTTATTGCAACTGACTACACATCATGGTTATTAGCAATCCGAAGTGTTATGCAAGCATCTAATAAATCAGTTATGAAACTATTACGCTCGGTGTCGATATAAGGGTTTCCTGAGTTTATTGGTATGTTGTTTACGACCTAAATAGGGTTTTTCTAGTGTACGTTGAGTGAATAAGAACAAAAGATATTGAAGTGATATAATTCTACGAGTTTTAGCAATAAAACACTGTGCAAAAGTAGAATGTACAAAATAAATTGTGAATTTATTTCTTGTCTCGATCCAATGTGTATTGAACAATGAAATTTCGATAGTACACATAGCATTAATTTGCTAACGTCCTTCACACGTAACGATACAATGCGATAATGCCCACATTTTCCGCTCCTAGTTATGTACAAATAAGTATCTATTTGTGTTCATTCCACACAATTAACTTCTAAGTTAGTTGCACGTGAAAATTACTGACAACAATACTAATATTACGCCACCGGGTTTAGACGTGCGGTGTCACGACCCTACCGGTAATGGGAGACTTCGTTTCTAACGCAACTGGGTGATCTCTAATTGAACCCGGCAGCGCGCGAAGGTCTTGTGCGGATCACGAACTTAGCAACACAATCTTATTGACCGAATGAGCTGTTCTTAACGAGATTTTTGTACAATGAGTAGATTTTACCTAAAGGAACTAATTGTAAAGAGCGTCGCGCGTAGAGCCACTTGTAAAAGCTGAATTTTTTCATTTGTTGACTTTTCCGGATTTTATATTTTCGTTCTTTTTATGTGCTTTTTCTTTTTCTTCAGTTTCACGTAACATTCTATTGTATTGCTTATTATTTAAGTTTTTGGAGGCCCTTTAAGTTCGTCGTCAATAGTCGTCATCCCTTGATGTTGAAATTCGCAGACCTATTGGCTACAAAGCATAATCACGTCGACATGGATTTGACGATGTAAAAGGATAATGTTACAATAAGGCTCGTGCAGACTGGCGCGACTTGTCGCGCGACGAATTGTTCTACCGTGAAATTTTCTTAGAAATTGTTTTATTAGAGTCGCGTCGTGCCTGTTTGTGGAAGCCTTTACGTAGTGACTGACGTTCCAAATCCTGTTAAAGTACTCATATCTTAAATTAAAGATTCGTCGACTGTTACACTGACAAAATTATAGGCACCTACCTAAAATTATGTGCCTCACTAACAGGCCTAGTTCCAAGCCAAGAGTGACTTTAAAACTGGAATTATTTTAAATGATGAATTATATCTCGTCATAATTCGCAGGCATACTTTATCCTACTTCCTTCTTAGTTATTACAATCACACATGAATTCATCACCACGTGTCTGTTAGTAGCAAGTATTCGTGGCGCCTGAGTTTTGCGACGATCGTCGGGCACCGGGCTCGATCAACGAAGCAATCGGGGCCACTTGTGCTAATGAAACACTTCAATTGAATTGGGGACATTAATTCAGCAGGCGTATCGTGCTACTGTTTACATTGGTACTAAATAAAAATAGTTCTGTAATGCACATGGAAAAGTACTGAACAGACAGACACAGTAATAAATTATTATTAAAATAACCGCAATTAAGTGTCTTACTTTACTCACTTGGTGTATTCTTAATCTTGTTTAAATATAAGAAATGTAGAACAATATTCATTCAACTGTGTAAATGGATGATGAACTAAATAAATATTCTCTGTGGGAGCTTTCATGATATCATCGTTTTGCATCCTTTAGGTAAGATTTGCTTCATTTTAATGAGGCGACTCTACTAAGTCCTAGCTTTTTATTTGAATGAATCCATTGCATTTAGTTTAATACGTTGTTGCTTCACACACTCAGTGTTAATAAGACGTGAGATTAGGTGAAGTAAGACAATGAACTCGCGAACAAGGCCGGAGTGGCAAAAATCACTTATGTATTTAAATTTAACGTCTTTTGTGCAAATGGAGGCCGAGTTTCAATTATATTTACGAGGCAGCTTTATATTTGGTGAAATTTTTAACAAAGTAAGTGGTCTTGCATGATTTATTATAATCTACGCAGTATTTTGAATACCAAATGCAATGTCAACAGTATAATATTCTTAGGTATTTATTTTAAGTACTTATGTATGACTAACTTATCGATCCATATTCCGATACGAACTTGCTAAGCTATTATCTTCTTTAAGTGATCAATTCACGAGCGATAAATAATAGTCAGTTGCATAAAGGTATGTTCACAATTATTAAAAACATTATCTAATTTATTACGACATTATCGCTGACAGGTTTGCCTTGTAGCAACCGAAGTTCGATTAAAATACTCCAAGTTTACATATTCATAACGAATTATTACTAGATCAACAGAATTATAAATTTGTTGATGCTGGCATTTGTTAGTTTCTATTATAATAATAATGAATTTAAATTTATTAAATTAAATTCGATGATTTAGTATAATCACGCAGGTGAATTGACAATAAAATAGCAAATGATTAAATGAACGACGGGTCCATTCATTGGTCATGGCAATCGTGGCGCCACCTTAACCCGTGGCTCTAATGGTGTGATATTAACTAGTGGAATAAACATCATAAAGTTAACATTATGTACTAACCTATTGGAAAAAAAAACGACCGCAAAATAGAAAAATAACACTAGGTTTGAACACAATACACAATAGAACGTTGCATGTACTTAATTTAGCAGCGTTTTATTTTTTTCAATTATTACATCGCTTTTAACGAACTGCTGAACCTATAATTATAACAAAAGAAGATCCTAAAAGAGATTTGCCTACTTAGAATAAAAAGATTCAAGTTCAAACTCTAAGCATTTGACACAAATTGGTATTCAAATAAGAATGAATCTACAAAAACTTGGAAAGCCAATTGACTAATATTGAAGATCAGCCGCCACGACCTTGAAGCTACAAAGAGTTCGCCGGCCAAATATTAATTAATTATTTATAACATAACTCGTTTGGCCAGTCCGTGGCTTGCGTGTTGATTCTCCACTCCACATTAAGATCCGGACACTGATCAATAATATATAGAATCGACACAACACTACGCTTTTAAACTACGTGGCTTTGCTCATCAGTCTTCATCAATGTTTGTGAATAACTGACGTTTGAAAAGTTAATTCCTTTAACAAAGCTTACTACAGTCACGAACACGATCAATTTATTAGTAGGTTCAATCTTGTCAGGGCTCACAGTGGGAAATCTGGAGTTTAGGATGGTGCAAATGGTGACAAGACTATATTTAGAAAATGAAAGGTAAAAGATAACGAAGAACAATGTGTCTGCGGCTTGCAGCGCCACTTCGGAGAGGTCTATGTCTAGCAGTGGATGCTTTAAGGTAGCTTGAGAGAAGATATTATATTGGAGACAGAGATAAGGCTTCCAATGCGTCAAAAACAATGTTACTGAGACATTAGGTTATGCGGATCTACGGTACGGCTGCTACAGCGTGATGCACGCGACTGCGACTGTTGATGTTGCAATCACATGTAGAGACTGTCACGCGACCTCTGTTTAGCAACCGATTTAATCATCGTTATGAATGTTAGATTCCCTCGACCTGTTTTTACACTATAGAACACCCGTAGCAACCAATTGTAGGTACTCGAGTGAGACTATAACATGTCATTGTATAATGTGCAACTTCTTATTTTATACAAGTGGCATGTAAATCTACGGTTTGTTTTAGATGGAAAACGTGATCATTCCCTAAGGGTCTCTGGATATGGAGGTCGGAGCCTTATGACGTTTAGATGTTAATGAGTGCACGACCAGTTCCCTCAACCAAATCGGACCTTGGCCGTAGTCCTGTGGGGAATACGTAGAGGTAACGGACGAGATAGTAGGTGGATTGGATGAGGAAGATTACATGCAACTGCAACTGCTAATCGTAATTGTGATTTTATTACAATTTCAATTTCGATCGGTAACTTATTGTTTACTATAACTGGTAATTTTGTGTTTCATATTTGCAGTTTAAATACAACATTTATTAGGAAAGTATAAGGTTATGGCTACATGCAGAGGTCGAAAGCAGTTAGAAAGACTAGTATAATTATTCTTACGTGATGTTTCATCGTCCCGTTCTTGGTTATTCGATTTCATTTGTAATTAAAGACTTGTGAAACGATGCCGTTTACGCAAAGCTATTAAGTGGATAAAGGGTTTGTCGATGAAAGACCTTCGAATTGCCTATGAATGTTCCACGAACGTGATAAGTAGTATATGAACGAAAGGTACAATTTGAAATATATATGTATAGTGATCAATCTTAATGTCCAGGCCCCGGAAATGCATCTTGGAGGTCGGGTCCGGACGAGCCGAGACGGCCTTGCCGCCGGCTGTGCCACTTTCTCCGCTGCAGATCAAGAGCCCACGTGTGTTACGTATACTCCACAATACAATACACGTTCCACAAGCTCTGTTACGCCGACGCATTCTTTGGAACAGCTGACATAATCACCCAAAATTACTGCTTTTCTATACACGGACAATGCGAGGACAATTCAGATTACATTAGCGTCGGTATCTTCAGCAGCTTTGTTAATAAACGAAGCCTTGGTTTCCAACTGTGACGAGACATTCTCTTTCCATAATAATTATGACCCACTCTGTTTCGTAACATTATGCGTATCATGTAAACATCCACCTAACCCAAGATTTGGAAGGTTTTACTTTACCAGCTTACATAAAAGTTTTCCATTCGTAATTTGCCCATGCCCAAAACTATATACATCTCTGTAAATTAAAATTATACAGTTTTGTTTCGATACCCACTTATTTTACTTGGATATCAACACTTAACCTATTTCACCATAATTGAGTTTGATTGAATCTAATTATCTTATTGTGAAGTTGCAAACCTGCAAACAGGTTTTCAAATAGCTCATTGTGAAAAGGTTGTTTATAAATAAGATAACTTACTGCACAACTTGACGTAACTTCTTGCCGTTCACTTTAATTGCTAAAACGTTATTTAATTATTCATTGCAATGAACTGACCCTTTATATTTGACACTGACTGGAAGCATCCTCTATGGTAGGTAGTCTTTGGCACAAATATAATGATTTTATCAAAGGTATTTTAGCACAGCATCATTCCTCAGCGGAGATCTCAAGAGTCAATCTAATCTGAGGCACAAGAGCGCGTGTCCGAGGTCCGAGAGGAATAATAGAGCGCTGATTTGAATGCATTTGATAGCGACGCGACGATGGCGACCCAGGCTAGAGCAATTTGAATACTAATAACATTAATTGCGGTCACCAAAATATAGGCTTCTTATGTAACTGACCACAGTCGGCCACATCTAGGCAAGTGTGAAATTGCCAAAGAGCGTAATATAGTGTATAAACCGTGATTTACGTAAAATTTGAAAAACGTGGTCATCGAAATTGGTTTTGACGAACAAACGCTATGTTGTGTTAAAATGGGAGAAATCGAAGGTTGTCTTACGACGCAATGGCGTTGCAAGCTAGTTTCGGCAAATGTTAGCGGTAGGCAGGTAACTACGTGCCGCGCCACCAACCGCCGTCGTTAAGCAATATTTTCACAATTCACTGAAATAGTGGATTAGCCACATTTGCCACGCAGCCGATACGCCCACTTCGTCGCGGACTTATTGGCATAACATTTAAATCGTTATGTGCTGCCGAAGAGGATAATGTCGCCAATTTTGTAAACACTTAATATTATGGGCATATACTTTTTAGGTATCATTCAATGATACATGAGAAATAAAAGCAGCTTCTCTAGCATACAATAATCAACACTACAATACATTTTCAGTACGTAGCGCCACATATATAGTCAAGTCATAACAGTTAATGAGCAAACACACAGCCGGCAGATAAAGCTGATTAACAACAAACTGTTTTTTTCAAAACAAGAGCGTGTTTATGAAGTCTAAAGATTTTTATTTTACTCGCCAAGACTGTTATTTGAATCTGACATTTTGTGAACGGTGAGACATTTATTAAAAAATTAACACGCTAATTTATTACAATATCGCAATCAGCAACAGAAATAATATAAGTTGAACACAATCAACGGTCGGCCGCGTCGTGGTAAGGTAAGTAGGTGTGTGAGCGGGTGACCTTCGCAGGAGGAGCAGGCGAATGGGCTCATCAACGCCGCTCTACCACACGTTTAAAATGGCTTTAATTAATACCACTTTTATGTTAACGTATATATAAATGTAAAGCGATACCTTCTGTTTTTCTGTTATGTGAGAATATCTTGAACATATTTTTTTTTAATTATTTGGGTGCGTCGTTTATAAATGTTAATTAATGCATAATGTGTTTTGGTTACAATTAGTTTTTTTTTGTTTGTTCCGGCCTGAGTTAATAGACCCTCGACTGGAGTGGTGTTCATCAATTGATGAATGAGCGCACAATAATAATTCAGTTCGTTTAGGGGTCTTGGTGTTGGTGTTTGAGGGGTAAGATGTCGTGGGGGGGCGACGGAAGCGGTCCAACGTGCGGGACACATTGTGCGAACATGGCCGCCTTCACTGGACGACCGACGTCTTCCTTTGCTAATTACTTGTTATTATGTCTCCAACAACAGATGTGCGACATCCGTTCCTAACGCGCTTTAGTCTTTTTTCAGCGCAAATTCATTATGACGTCTTCATAGTCTTAATTCGCTATGGGAACGATTCTGAGTCATCAGGACTTCCGTCACTCAAGGAAAACAAAAGTAAAGTAGGTGTAATATAAATAAATGGCTCGATGCATAGGTGTTAAATCATACGGTTTGAAATGTAATTCATTCCACAGCGCGTTTTAAATCAAATTATTTATGGCGTTTAATTCAAAATGGCGGCGGTTGCAGTCGTCTATGAAAAATGGAAAGCAGTTTATCAAAGGTTTTAGTCGCATGTTGTTCATGTTAAGCTTGGATAACTACAAAAAATAAGTAATGTTAAAGTTGTCTGTACAGTGAACCGTGGAGAAGTAATGTACAATACATAGTGGATCGGGCTAAAGGCACTGGTTCAAAGCGCGTAGATTAACAGATAGCTGTTGGCTGAGCAGGCAAGTAGTAATAGCGAGCGGTTCTATTACAAACAAAAATAGAGAACAAGCGGGCGATTACATCTAGTTTCACTTTCGTTGGAGGCGCATGCGGGTCAGCGCGGTGCATCGATGCGCCTGGGCCGCCTCCGCCCGCGCACGCCGGTGGCCTCGAGTAGTCGAGTTGCGTTCACATTGCGTGCACTCACTATTTAACGTGAATATTACTAATTTACTATTGACACGGCAATCATTTACAGCAATGTATTGTTATAAGGATAAATAATGTGTACCTTGGTGTGGTGATGATAGACGAAGTTGAAGCACTTCTTTTAGTCTCTAGGTAAAGCTACTTCGATTGGTTTAAGTTTAGCCATAACAAACAGTAAACAAAAAACATTGTGATGAAACGTAACACAAGTTGAACAAACTGTCATAAAGTAAGCTCTCGGGGTACTGATATGGGCCGTCGTCGGGTCAACACAGATAACTTCTGAACTGCCTGTACTAGTTCTGGATAAGTTATCAATGTGCGTCACTATACGATTATTTTTAAAAGCTAGCCTACATTTTTGTGTATGCTTTGTACGGAAAATGATATTTATATTCTTCTAATATTTCGTGGTCATGGAAAGTCAGTCGCAATTACGTGAAACTTGTACGTTTTCGTTATCGCAACCGTTTTCCACGGGTGCCGCTCATCGAAGCATGGCTTTCCACGTCATGGCATAGACCACCCCATTTGTCACGGTGATGCCTCTGCCTATCCACTTGGCGGGGTCTGCAGCTTCGTATTAGTTACACAATCATTTAACTATGCTTACGATCAGCAGTTTCTGTTGGATGTGAGTTTTTGCATTAATCTACGAGTTTTTGAAATTACACGTGTTATTTACATATTAATGTGTGTTCGGTAGATACATGGGGGGACTTTGCATCATGTTGGCAATTATGTGGATGAAACCGCACATTTGTTGCAATGAGCTTAACTACTTTTCTATCCTAGTAATAAAATGGCAGGTATAAGGTTGAGTTATTATTTGAGGGCGGGGTAATATCGTGGGGCAGGTAGTGGTGGTGAATTTTACGGGCCCTTGCGCACGCAGGTACGTTCCACCGGCAGGGAGCAACGATGCGCGGACGCACCGATTTGATAATGCACAGTATTGTTGCATTGAATGCAGTGAGGACTCCACCTGTAGAGAACCTGTTATTTTAAAATATCACAATTCACGCTCACTACACTGTTTAACTTATGTTCAATGAATAAAACATTTCTTATTAAAATCATCGTCATCGTCTGCGGTTGAATGTCTAGTTTTCTAGAGTTAATTTAATGATTAGTAACCATTCTTGATTATTCAAAAACAGTGTTTATTAATGCAAAGTTAAGCAACTAGTTCTTTACTTTAGAACAGCAGAAATGTGTGCCAAGGAAAAGAAAATAGAAGTCGTGCGACCTAAACAATGACAACACTAATTCGGGAATTTTGACCTTTGCATAGTCCTAGCCTAATTAATAATAAGTTCAAAGCTAAATGAATAAATTGAAACGTTGAATAACAATCAATTTGTGGTCGGTATATGATTGATAGTCATGCATGACTGGCCACAATTGAATAATCTTAGCTTAGAACCTACAAGTGTTACGGCACGCTGGCTCAGCCCGTATCAGACGAAGCATCTCTAAGCTCGGATAGTAACCGCATTACGTAATTAGGTTTTGTGGAGCTTTTTATATCATCTATCGAAACGCGGATTAAGTCATGCGTACCTATTGTAACTTGAAGTTTTGTTAAGTTGTATGCATACAGGTAGGTTCTACAATGTTTATTTTCGATTACAGTATTTTGAGACTATTTTTGAAAAGCAATAAATACACTTTGGTTACCTAGAAAGCACGCTATTATTAGTAATTACATCAATTGAGGAAGTTCTCCATAAACAAATCTTTTAAAAGTAACTTTTGTAGTAAACAACTAAAACAACAGTTGAATTTTTACCATTCTGATAAGTAATCAAATTATGTTTGTTCTCGAAGTAATCAGTAGTTCCCATTTGTTCTATCATGTTTCATTAATGTCAAGAAAACACGAACAACAAAAAGATTTAACCTCAAATGATTTCATTAAGTGTAATTTTAAGGCGTCAAGATTATAGTGTAGACTCCGCCTATAGACGTTTCGGTTCGTGCTCGAACTCTCGAAGCAGGAAGTGTTGTGGCAGCGAGACCTTGCGAGGTTCAACGCCTGGTGATGACAAGACCCACGCACCCACTGCGGCAACAAATTTTATATTCCCTTCCGCTACAAGAGAAAACTGACCTATGAACCTTGCTGCATATTGCAATCAAACGTTTCAGATTCTCTGCATTATGCAAGTAGGTAGTGACTATAGCTTACGAGATCCAAACAAACAGAATATTAGGTAACTAAACTACCTACATGGTTAATTTTTGATGCATCACTGCATGATGATGATCATGCACTGTATTACCCAATGCCTGATACAAATTGAACAACTGAAAATTATTCAGAAGTATTTGAGACTGTAAATAAATTACCTACAGCAAACTGAGGTGACTTTTTAATTAACAGTTAATAGAGTCGACTATATAGTTAAGTAACAACGCTAGTACAGTCATTTGAATATTAAATACTGGTAAGCTTGAAATTGCTGCAATCGGTTGGCCGATAACATTTAATGCAATCGATAACACTAGCTACTTTGATACGTTGCTGTATTCCGGTTTTAGGCATTCTGAAGTTAGCAATAAACTGAGACTATTAATTAAGTTTGAAATTGGAACGATGGATGTGCTGTATGACATGGGTTACGTAAAGGCGAGTGGACCGACACTGACCTACCGAAGACGCCGGCCGCGCCACTTTCCTTTCATTATTGACACACTATCTATAAACGGACAACCACTATCGCTTAGCTTAGCTACGTGATTGCCGATATTAACACGACCAACGCCATACTGTACAAAAAAAAAACAATGGATGTGGTCCAAAATCGTTGTTTAATTGCCCTCTATTCACTCCGAAGTTAACTCAAGATCGCGTTTGCTCGCCATGTTAGATAATATTTACAAGTTTACAAGTTACAGCGGATGTGTGATTTTGGCCCGCGTGAAGCTTAACCGAAGTTTACACTTAGGAATTTGTGAAAAATAAACAATACCACATCCAATGTTTGTATCGATCGTTGTTTTCACAAGGCAAACAATCTTAGTCTGCGGGTGGCGGGTCTTCAAGTGTTGCGAAACGTTACACAGCAATTATAAGTGACGTGATGTCCAACGTAATGAGGATTGCAGCCGTTTGATACAACGCAACGTGTGTGTACGACACGTATCTATACGCTTCGGAGGATATCCAGCACTAGCTGCTCACCCTTTACGATCAAATACTATTGCCACAATATCGAATCATTCACGCCACACTGCAAACAATCATACACTTATCTGGACACGATAGCGGATACAAATACTATTTATTGCGTCCGCAAATTGTACGGCCGCCACAACAATCACTTTGTAGTTCCATATCGTATTGAATAAATATCTGAGGTAAGGCCAGGTGCCCTAGAGCTACTTGAGTTGATTAGACCAGTATTCAGGTATACTGGAGCTGTTAAAATTCTAATGAGTCTGTGCAATGACTAAACACATAGTAAGGTTAGTGGAACCCGGACACATGTAGTTAGCTTACAATACAATAATATATCGGGTCGGGTGACGCATCCAGTTCGTACCTCGTAAGGTCGTCCGATAGCAACCCAGTTGCGCAGCAAATGTTTTAAAATATATGTTAATGCGAATACTTACAATACACAGGGCAATGAGTTGTTTCACATAATTGTTCTACATGGACACACTTAATTACATAATAAACAAAGGGTTCATTTTGATTGGGATACGCGATGAGTAGTTTTCTCAGGAGGTTTGCTACAAACGGGACGGAATCACGAGAACTCCCAACTTTTTCTTCGAAGATAAGACCATCTTTGCAAAAAAATACAACGACAGCAATCTATTATCCACTTTTCAATGTAAGTAGGTACTTACTCTGCTAATTAAGTACCGTACTAAAAATTTAATATTTATTAACAATCAAGGTAGACGCAGCGTGAGGTAACGTTGGAGTAGGTCGGGGATTATGATACCATAAAAAGTGAAAGAGTTCGAAAGTTCACTTCCTGCAAGGCGAGTGCATAAGATACAGCGGCACGCGCGGATTATAATCACATCGCGGTACCTAACTCCACGCTTGTGCAACACGCGCACTGCAACTGCAATAGCGCGGAACATGCGCAATGTATGATAATTAGGGCTGCTGCTTCCCTTCACGACTCCGAAGAAAGATAGAGGAGACTTTATAGGACAATGTCGGTGAAGGCGCTGCCTGACATCTATAGGTTGGGCGACCATGAAACGATACGGTGACCGATTAACTTAGTTCCGCTTGAAAAGCACGATCTGGTCCCTAATTTTGAAAGAAGATGCTTTCCTACCGTGAAATAACAAAATACTTGATAGTGACCCATCGAAATGAAAAAGTTAATGCACAGCAAGCGGCTTGTGGAGAACAGTGGATGTTGGTGGCACCGGCGCCAATGCGGTTTCCAGCGACAGACTGGCGCGGCGCTGGGCCGAGACAGCTCCTCTCCGCTCGGCCGTGTTATTACGAAACAAGAAAAGAAAGTTAAGATCGTTTCGGCCGAGAGAATGTAGCTCCAGTGGGCTCATAGCCAGCACTGCAGTGTTGTGCCATATTACATCCTCGCTGTCCCCGCTCCGCTCGTGACGCAACGCCTTTACGGCAACTTGCACTTTTTTGTTTGTTTACCGAGTAACGAGCACACCTCCGACTCGTTCTCCATTCGAATTGAGCACAGCATCTCATTGGATTGCTTTATTTAAATACTATGAAATTAATTAATGATGACTTCCTAGGCGTTCTAAATTTGGATGTGGGTCTTAAGAATGCTTCACAATCATATTATCACTGAATAGTGAAGACTGAAATGGACTAGAGAGGGACTAAATAATAAGTTCATATGAGGAGTAAGCGTCATACTAAGAAGTTTAGGTGTGTACTTAAGTGCTTACTTTAAATGAGGACAGATTAATTAATTATCCCTCGCATACATATACGCATTTAACAAATACAACCAAACTAACCCAATGTTATAACTAAATTTCAGAAGCATAACCCAATTTCATATATTCTGTCGGTTAAATAAATGTGCAAAACCTAGTTCTTCGACCTAGAAAACTGACCCTCTTAAACTTAACCAGAATATCAAAATGTTTTGCTATTGCATAACTTGATGTGTTCTTTACGAGCAATTATGTAAAGCGGTGGATCGCGTCGAGCACAAGTAGGTAGGCGAGAGGTTGCCGCGGCGGTAATGGTAAAAGTGTTACGCGGTGTGCTCGATTCTGCGCGCGCGCAGTGACGCAACGCAAGGCGAATGTATGCCAAAAGTGCAGTCAAACCTTCGATATTAGCTGGCGAGATGAAACACATGTCACTCGGCTTCGTACTACAATCTTTTCACGGTAATAATGTACCGGAATTGACTAAAAGCGTTTGTTTCTATGAAATAATTTCCCCATTTCAGGAAAATCTATTTCGGAAAATTTCGTAGAATTCTTGAATAAGCTTAGCAGGTGTGATAATGCACTAGGATTATACCTTGTTCATAATATGGATCACTATAAGATTGCCAGTTCATATTAAAGTAGGCCAACAAAATAGCAACACCATGTGCCTTAAGTTATTTAGGTACCTATAGTAGGTACCGGTTTTGATAAAATGCGGAAAGTCACCTTCAATTCGACATTTAAGTAACGTTGCAAAGTAAAAGGAAAATTTGTTAATGTTTTTATTTTTGAATGTTTTAAATAACCACGTTGTTTTCACAAGCAACACTAATAATGTTTCCAGCCGTTTGTTTATCAGCGCCGTGATAAGATACAGTACAGTACCCCTTTGTTTATGCGTTGCACTCCAGCATAAAACCTTAGATAATGCATTATCTACATAAGCACAGCACCGTAACTAGTTATTTGCTTACTCACCCGATGCTTACATCTATTATTTTACTCACCCGATACTTACATCTATTATGTCTGTCTGGGAATGTTTAAAATACAAATGAAATCTATTATTTGTAAACTTGTTAAAATATATTTAAAATATTTTACGATTATTCAAATGTGGTCGTTTCGTTTTACTTGACATCGTATTTGATCATCAGAGGTCGGGAGATGAATCAAGGTAAGGTCAGCTAAATAACTTTAACCTGATGTTAATATGCCATAAAAAAGGTAAGCCAAATAAATATGAGGTGTTATTTCAAAGAATTTGTCAAGGACTCATAATTGTTAAAATAATAATGTAGACCGTATAGCAAGAAACGTTTGTTTGAATATTTCGGGCGCATTATTCATAGTGTTTACTTATCATTAAGTAATCAGCAAGTAAATCAGACATCATGCCATGTTGCAGTACTTATCAATTTCAAAGAAAAGTAAAGCCAGTAACTAATAACTTGTTACCTTTATGACTCTTATCAAAGATATAATGTTATGCCGCACGCAGATATAGGTACCGTCAGCAGTGGTGGCCGTCTTTCGAGGTAACTAAAATAACAGATATTGTTACACAAATTACATCGCAACCGGTTTGTACGTTTCAGTTTGCTATAGTAAAAGTGAAGAATCACTTTCTACTTTGGTTACCTCTCTACCTTGACCCACAAAACCGCCGCAGTCCGTATGTCGGTCAAGGTTCAGGAATCAGAAGCAGTTTTAGGAGTTGCAGTTGCACGTACGTACTATGTCATGTTCTTAAGTTTGGAAGTCCGGAATCCTACCCTATGAGTTGTTCACAATACGCGAGTGCAAACCAAAAACTGAATAATCGTCTGAACATTCCGGGAACACAAAAGGAATTTGTTAGTCTTCGAGATTTCGGAATATGTTGCAAACATTAGCTATTAGTCTAATTACGCAACATATTTTCGTAAACGATTACGACTAATCTGTTTCATTTTGACAGTTCAACAACATTCATTGCGTTATTTACGTTGTTGAGCAGATTTTTTTTTTCGAACTTAGGAAGCAAAGGATTAGGAATCTGTTTCAAATCGATTCAAATTCTGATGAATTACAGCTTTCTAGTACTAACCGTCTCTGAGCTAAGCCGCGGACAGACAGACAGACGGACATGGCGAAACTACAAGGGTTCCTTGTTTTCTACGGAACCCTAAAAAGCACATCCCAGGCATCTAGCTTGTTTAATTTATAATATTCTGTAAGCTAAAGACACATTAAATAAAACTCATCAAAGACTTGTTTGGAAATACACACAACGGCCGTGGGCATGCGCATCGACAATGCCGTTTGGCCGGCAATGAACTCTTGCATTTGCTCTGCCGAAACAATTAGCGACGCGTCGCGAATCTAATGAGACTATTTACACAGCAAACCTCTTAACGACATTGTAAAGGCTCACTTCGGCAAATTCCAACACTATAGGACATAAAAACTTTTTAAAAAAAAAAAAAAAAAAAAAAAAACAGTTTTTAGTTGTGGTACCTACCCCACAAAAATTCGAATACCTGCTAGGTATGTAAATAACAGTGACAGGAAGTTCTCATCATATCATCCACATAATTACTAAGTGGGAATAATACGTATTATTGAAGCTTACTCAAAAACTGTCGAAGCAAAGTTAATAAAATTTATATGGGATCAAATCGGTCCACAATTGACGGAGAAATTGGTGGACATAAAAAAAAAAACGCGACGAACATATAACCTCCTCCTTTTTGGAAATCGGAAAAATATGGAAAAAAATAACTTCGTGGACTTACCTATAAAACATTTTATTTATATTTTAAATGCAGACCGATCTTGAGTTACGTAATGCTATGTTATGGAGTCTAGACAATCGAGCTAGCAACAGATTCATCATTATTGTGCACTTAACTGGTTCTCAATGGTCAAAAGTTAATCGTTTGGATGTTAATTGTGTGTGCGACCTCTTTATTTATGTTTACCTTGCTCTATGCAGTGACTCTATTACAAAATGTGCCTATTTCAAAAGGCGTCCAACTTGGAAACATGAATGATGTGCCCAGTTTATTCATAATTTTATTTACTTTGATAATTTAACGTTTTAAATTAGTACGCACACACAACTAACATTATTTATTACATAATTTTAAATTGATAGACTGTTTCCGTATTTTTTTTTTAAATATAAATATCTTGGCTGTATTGTCAGCAGTGTCTAACAAATTGAATAGATGTCGTGTGAAGTATACAGCATTCACTTTTTCTTGTCTAAACAATTGGTTACGAATGGGAATTAATAATGCTATTCTCAAGATTATGATTACACGAAGTTGAGCACAGGAACGGATTTAGTTACCGATTTCAAGTTACATTGAAGTTACGTTCAGCTGTGGCTAAGTTACTGAAAGGTCTAGGCATTATTAAAAGCAACGTTTTTATTAACTGTGACATTAGAAGTTTATAGCATAGTGACAAGATTTTATAATCAAGAGGTGCAAAGTCTCATAAATATTCTATTTAAATTCGACTATGTGGGCAGCGAGGCGATTGTCGCAACTTCAATGACAGACCGTAGTGTGAAACCTCTAATCTTTACTTCAAATGAGAGTCTAGTGTTTATATGAGCATCGGAACATAATGGCATCTCCACATTGAGCAACGAAACGTTCAAGGCGAGCTACATATTAAAAGTCTAAACAATATTGAGGCGTGTTTGGAAAAAAGCACCTTGTCGTCTGTTGACCACATCAGAGGGACGTGTGGTGAAGTAAACGGGCAAGGCGTCCTCACTTGAGGCCGTTGCGCTTCGGGGGAACAAAGGGTTGACTCACGTCCGGGCCCCAGTCCGCGGAGAAAGGAGCCGGGCTAAAAATAGTACACTGGCAGTTACGAGTGCGGCCGTTGGACCTGGCCTACGCAGATCGCGTCTTATACACTCTTGCCCTGGCACAGGCTACCCAATTATCACGGCACGGCTTAACACATGCAACAATTATTAATCTTAAGAAGGCAGACTTTAATTGAATACGTTTCGTTTAACCAAAATGGCCTAACCATCTCTCAGACCAAATATAAAACCAAGACAGAGCGCTGTCAACAGTGAAGTGAAGCCGGTTTCCTAAACATGTGTGCACTGTGTGTGGTGTAGTTTTGGCATGCTGTATTCTTCGCAGCGCTCTGTCTTGGTTTTTTATTTGGTCTGAGAGCCTTATAAATTGACCTTAAATGGAGCCCTGCTAAAACTTAATTTAGTACTACTTATCTATCTTGTAAGAACCGCATTCTTGATAATCGACATTCACTTTATTTTCATTATTGGACGACCATAAAAAAAATCCATGAATGAATACTGAATCTCAAAGCAAGCTAACAAGCTATGCAGTCACATGGCCCACGCGGCGCAGCATCGCATTTCGCCAATAGAGCATGCGAGGAAATGCTCTAAGTTACTTATTGTGTACAAACGAATGCTGCGCGAGCACTACTGAACTCCCACGATCGACACTTATTGTTTGCGTTGCACTCCAAGATTTCTGCAACGTCTAGGTGTTGGGAAACGATGGCGGAGGTGTCGACTTTGAGGTTAAAACCGGCTGTTTGAGAAACCTTTCGAGTTTAGATTGCGAAAAGCGTGGAAAGCTTGTATTTACTTGCATAGAATTATACAGAAATTGTCTAGTAAGGGCATGACCAAACATTTGACTGAAATTTTAAGATTTTGCGTAAGTAAATGGTAGATGTAAGTCGCATGATTGTAGAATTTTAAGCGTCACCTACCCAACAGTTGGATGCTAGTTTGCGTGTTACGTCAGACAACATTTTGATTATAGGTACACCAAGTTGCCATACAATCAACCTTTATCAACACACGTGGAGAGCTAATCGCGTCGCGTGACGACCTCAACTCCGCAGCTACCAACGCAGTTTTTGTTTATTTTGGATGTAATTAAAAATATTCTATTTTGATGGCTAGGATTTAGATCGCAGTTCAAGATACAAACTTCGGTTTCTATCTTGAATTAGAACTACGGCATTTCATGTTGTTGTATTATTAAAAAACGTAGCCTGCACACCGAAAAGTACCAACGTAGGTAATAATGAACAAGATAATGTTATGAATTCACGAGTTCATGCATGATCAAGCGCATGTAGCTCTACGCTGTACTGCCAATCGCAATCAGACGTTCAGAAAAAGAGATACACAAAAGTAAATAAGGTAATAGGTGATGTGTTGCGATTTTACGAACAACAATATCGGCAAGTTGCGTGCAAGCGTGGCACGAACACGCTCCGCCGCCCCACGTGATTACACGCCTTACTGACCAACTAACTACTAGCGAAATAGTTAACACTACCAGTCGCTTGAATTTTTGCCACAATGTGCCACCTAATTATATATTTTTTTATGTCCAAAACTATTATAAAAATGTCAAAGACCTACCAACAACACATGGTCCTACGCCATTATTTAGGAAAGCCAAAATAGTGCTGTCAGGAGGCAGTGTGAAGTGCAGTGCAGTCTTTACGATATTGGTGTTGATTATCGGTTGAACTCATCCTTACGTCAGGATTAGGATGTTTCGAAGAATTCACAGGGCGGACTTATAAGTCTTAGAAGATGAGAATAAAGCTTCGTGCAGACTAGCGCGACACGACAGCGCGATGCGACACCGGTTATTGTTATACCGTGAAGTTTTGTTAGAAATTGTATTGTTCGAGTCGCGTCGCGCCGTCGTGTCGCGCTGGTCTGGACAAGCCTTAATCCAGGAGATTAGCCTAAATGTTGTATAAAACAAAGTAGGTATTGAAAAATAAAGAACTATGCAAATTACCATAGGTACCATCGCGGACACTGGGTGTTACTACTTTTCGACCTTATTCCTTGAGCAATAAGGTCGAAAGTGGTCAACCATGATGCGTGTCCTCGATGGTACTGCAGTTTTGGAATTATTTTTTTCGGAATATACAGGTTTCTTTATTTAATTGGTGTCGTAGGATTGTGAAACCTAA
This sequence comes from Agrochola circellaris, assembly GCA_914767755.1. Classification (NCBI taxonomy): domain Eukaryota; kingdom Metazoa; phylum Arthropoda; class Insecta; order Lepidoptera; family Noctuidae; genus Agrochola; species Agrochola circellaris. Next base: position 9,558,113 of record OU611853.1, read on the forward strand.
GTAATAGGGCATCGCATCATAATGTGTCTTGAACGGTAACAACCCTTTTACGAAACTGAACCTGAAACCAGTTACCCTGTATACCTACCTTAGATAGGCAGAACTCAGAATTGCCTGGGTTATTCCAAAAGGCTTATAAAAATATATTTGGTTATACAAATGTATAATAGGTCAACAACGAACTAAAATTAAATATTAATGACTGAGGAAAACATAACAGAAATCCATTACGTTAAAGCATTTTAAAATACCTAACATAATTCACGTTTGCCCGTCGCAGACAAAATCTCGGAATACAAAATATTAACAGGGCCTTCCAACAGTTTTGGGACAAAGAGGAGACATGGAACAAAAAGCTCTTTATCTGCCTCTCGGAGTGGGACAAAAAATAAAAGCAGCGGTTGTATTTGTAAATAGATGGCAGGTAGAAGGTTGTAGGTGTATTCAACGGTTTAAAAAGATTTTTTTGGAATCGAACTTATAAGCACGTAAAAAAAATGCTACACGATGCACCTTTCGAAATTCCCACTGCAATTCTATATGTACGTTAGATTTTATTATTGCATTGCAAGTAAATAATTATGTTGCAAAAATTTGTTTAACGACTCAAATTTTCCCTCCAAATTGGCATTTATTTAGTTAAGTATTTTTTTAAGTATTACAAGGTTTTAATTTAATAACAGCTTTATCTGCAACTTCAATTCAGTACCTAAGTGTTGTGTACTTACCTATGTATTTTGCGGGTGGAAAGCGATTAGCAAAATACATGCAAGAAGACCTTTAAAAACAAATACAGGCATTAGTGTTCATATTGTTGAGTAACCTCATCAATTTGCTCAAAAATAATCAAAACAGATGCAGAAATCACTTGTTCAAAGTATATTATGTACAACTAACCCTCTTCCTTTTCACGTGGCCTATATACATACTACGGCCATACAACCCAACACAAAACAGAATATCCCCGAGCAACAAGTGTCTTTTACGCAAAGTAAAAGACCACAAAAACTTCGAGCAGGTAGGGATGCGAGGGCCAAACCATTTATAACCATACCGAGTTACCAATAGGACCGGTTTTTCTTCATCATTACGAATAGCTTCCAAAACTGGCTTGGTTAGTCGATTTTGATCCCTATCAAGATAGCTTAAGTTACGTTTCATGGAATCGACGACCATGCCATACCACTTAGCTTCGTTTGTAACTCACCCCTGCCGAGATTTGAAAAGGATCACGCATTTATTTAAACATACCAGATAGGCATGACTATTATAATAAAATCCTTCTTACCGAAATATGACCAAGTTGAAAACAAGTTTATTTGAAGCAATGACAGCCGATAAGTAGGCTTCAGGGGTTCCCGCGAATATTGCTTTTAACAATTATTTGTAGCCACATACGAAGTAATAACATAACATTTGACTGAGATTTGAATATGAAATTGCCATTTAAATTAAATACCATCCTCACGATCGAATTATATTGCAGTACTTAGCCTTATTTAGGTATCACGCCAACTTTGCCATATGGGAAAATTCACATTTGTTTTATTTTATAGAGAAGTATATGATGATGATGATGCTTATGTATGAAATGGTAACTTAGTCAAGTAATAAACAGCTTGACTGTACATTTATTTCAGTCAAGCTATTGATTTTCATAATTTACGTCCTACCTATAAATTATTGATAAAGTTGCAATACGGAGCATGCCCATAGTTAAATGTTTGTATATAGATAGCTACAGTAAGTTTAAACTAATGACTACCGGCGCCTGTGCGGTAATCAAATGTAACCTTATATTAGTTACTTTTACTTTCCTACGGAAACTGCCTACTACGCTACGAGCCGAGTCGTGTTAGATTCCTAGGTAGACTACTGCACAGCTTGAGGACGTATTCTATGCCCATGTTAGTTATAATTAACATATATTATACCTATATGTTTTTAAATTAAGATATTGATAGACAAAATAATAAACACAAATCTACAATGCTTGTTGAGCAGGGCAAACTATTTTATTTTCTCGGTTGGTTCCTACCTAAGTTTAAACAATTCCAAATAGAATATTAGAGTGACTTGATTACATTGAATCGTAAATAACTTGTAGGTACGGTTGGTCATGTACATTTTATCGGTTTCGAGAATAAGTCCCCCGTCTTGCAACTTTAGTAGCTACATCATGCGGGTGCGCACGCAAGTCACAGCAACTGGTTTTACTTATTTTCCGTATCTTGTAATTATGGTGGCAAGAACATTGACTTAGGCGGGAAATTAACTGCTCTTGCGATCACTAAGCCAAAAATGAATTGAATAATATAGTAAAAAATACGTACGGATACGTTATACGAAAAAATATTGCAATATACAATAACGCTCAGACGGTAATTAATTGTTGAATTCTCAGAATAAACGCTGTGACAATTATCCCCATTATCCCGGTCACAAATTATAATTTATGAGTTTTGTGACCCATAATGTCTGGCATTAGTCTTTAAACTTTTAATAAGTTGGAAATCCCTAGAAAAACCGGCAAAGTGTGAGTCGGAACACGCACTATGTAGGGTAGTTGTTGGGATGAATTTATCCCAAGAGGATGAATTTATCCCAAGAGCAAACTTAACATTGTAGTTAAAAAACATGTTCTAACATACATTCCAACCGCAAATGTAAGTTTGTGTTGTACGCACAATGTTGACAGATTTGCCATGTTATTTTAAGATCATATACTTCTTATAGGTTTTCTGTATTATATATTCCTATCTATAAGTATAGAGCTATTTTCAATATTTTTTTCAAAATTTTATCCTCAGTAGTTTTGTAGCTATGGGGCGAATGGTCAATTTTAATCTATTTTCCCAAATAACTATAAAATCATTTATCATAAAATTATAAAAAAATATGTTTGAGATCCTCACAGTACCTATGTCCTTTCATTTGATATGTCACACGGTACAGTTTGCCAAAACATTTTTTTTTTCCTTTATCCATAAGTGAATATGGGGGCATATTCAAAATTCATTTATTTACGTCACACGTCCGTGTTTTAGTCACGGAAATACATACGTGTAGGTACCAAATTTCACCTTATTCGGTTCATTAGATTCAGAGCAAATTAGCTGTGACAAACAGACACACACACGAGTGATCCTATAAGGGTTCCGTTTTTTCATTCGGACGTACGGAACCCTAAAAGTAATTTTATACAGTTCTTTAAAGTTACTAAGTAGTTGCATCTTTTTTTCCTACATGTGGTAGGTACCTACCTATTACAATTTCGTGAATAATGGTTACGCATAAGTATAAGTATATAAGTACATACATATGTATGATAATTACGAATATTACGATTGCCTAAACTAGAACCCAGACGCCTATTTCTAAGGATTAAAGTGACCTTTTAACCGCTAAAAGGTAGTTTTTTCCAGTTTGATAGTAGAAATATTTTTGAAATAGGTAGGTACCTACCCTACCATTCTACCAAACAACAACAACTTGCTATGCCACAGACGCAGTACTCAACGGTAGATTTTATTTGACTGAATAAATAAATAATGTTATTGTTGTTGTGTTGACTGTATTTATAGGCAAGTTCGTTTACGTATTTTACGTTTATACCTAGCAGATAATACGCTATATGATTTATTGCTCTGTCGATACCTACTTGTTTGTAAAATTAAAAGTTTAGTATTTTTTACGTAGGTGTAGGTTTACTCTAACAAATTATTGAATTAAAGGTAGGTTCATTAAACCACGTTTTATTAACCATAGGGTAGATATTTGTGGTTACTTACAGCATTATCTAGGTATACAATGTACCTAGGTTTTCTTGGCCTATTTTTGTAGGTAGGTAGGTAGTATCGCATTGTTTTTGTCTTTGTGTCCGTAAAAGATTCATAGGTCATTATAGATATAATCACGTTATTTACCTACCTAATAGGTACAAAATTGCTGATTTTGTTTGCTGTCACAATCTGATAGTAAGTTATTATTTAATTTTGACAGTTAATCAATAAAATGTTAAGAATAGCATACATAGTTTTATTGAATGTAGATTTTTATAGAGAATTTTCTATAGGTGGGTATCGTTTTGGATTGTAAACGGTCGGGTTCGTAGTTTTATCTGTATAATGAATAGGTACATACATATACAAATAATTTTGTATACTTATATAAAAGTTGGGTGGAGCCCTAGAGATAGGGTACGCAGGCCTACTTACAACAAGTTTTCCAACTTAGTTTTTGTACAAAACGCAATAATAACTGCTGCCGTGACTATTGTTGTGGTAGGTAGGCACATAAAATAGGTAAATAAGTACCAACGATGTGAAGGCACACATAAAATTGAAAAAATATTGATAGAATTACACAAATACTGCAATCAGAAGCACTTAAATAGGTACATATCTTATTCTAAGATAGTCTTGCAAATAAATAAATCAAACATACCTTCAAGAACAGATCACCAAAGTCGTACAGCGCAGACTGATGCATTATGGCAGTAGACATCATGCAAAACCAACTCGACACTTAATCCAGGTTTTAATGCTATTTCTCGTATCAAAAATCTGCAAACTGACTGATCCACTGAAGCACGAATTTGTAAGGTCGACGAACTCACTGTAATTTTTAGGTTAGCCGATGAAAAGTTCACGATACTTTTAACGAGAATTTTATGAAAACCTTTATAAATATAGTCCTTGTAATAATCTTGTAAAATCGTTGCGTTTTTGTTTTGTCGTTCGGTGACCACAGATTGTGTCCGAACTAGTTGGCCAGGGGCAGTGTTTTCTTTTAATTATGCCCTCCACGATTGAGCCAGATCAGTATTTTTGAACACAATTTCGCAATCGTTGCGAAAATGTACAAAACAGTCCTTTGTTTCGAAATGTCTCCTTCACTTTTTTCGCGTCTATACGGAAATTCACAGATATTGGTCAAATTCTGCGCGAACTGTCACGAAGTCAACTTTTATGATAAAAACTCTTTTTAGTTTATCGACTGTATACTCCAAAACTTTTTAATTCTGGCTGTATAAATCGTAAGATAAAAAATAAATCGCCGAGTTAACGTCCGCGCAAGACGCACCACACGTACATTCCGTATCACGCTTGCTCGCGCACTGAACTGACTGAGCTCTTGTTGTTTTCGCCTTCGCCCGTGAAACGCCGGCAGCGGGCGGGTGGATTTTGTTTTCAAATCAGCACGATCACGTTTTGGAGCGAGATTCGTTTTTCGTTCGGGTGAGCTCGGCAATATTCGGTAATATTCGGCGGTATGTTTTGTTGTTGCTCTGCTAGCCAGCCAGTCCGCGTCCGCGAAGTCGAGTCGAGTCGGCCCGCCATGCTATTCCCGCCCGCTAGTCCAACAAAAACTTCAGTAATTCTTCAATTAAAAATATTATGATTGATTTGATTTAAATTTTAGGAAACATATCCTTAGAAAACCTAGGTAGGTACCTATTTAGAGTACTTAATATAAGAAGGTAGGTTGGTGCTGGAACGTTGGATGGAAGTTTTCTGTAGATTTAGAGACTTTTTACTGTCGCAACTAGTGCAGCTGAAGACTATTCGGCTCCAGACCTTGTTTCTCCCTGAGGAGTGTGGTAGTGACAAATTGATGGCCCTCTAATCCTCTAGGTACTCTGTAATTGTATCGTGGGTACCAAAATGAAATAGGTAATGTTTGTTAATAAGCGCTAAGCGCATTACTTGAGAACGACTGGACCGATTTGACTATTTTTTGTGTTCGAAATATGAAATATATGGAAAGAAAAAATGGATAACTTCACGGAAAATATTTAAATTAGGAAAAACCGGAAAAACGTCTGTCGGGTCAGCTAGACAGCTAGTAGACAATAAAAGTTAGACGCAACGCAAAAGTACGTACTGCAGAGTCTGCAGCCGCGGCAGGGGTAAAAAAGATATCATTGAAAAAAAATACGTTAAGTAAGTAGCTTATTTAGTGGAGTTAAAACATTTTTTAAATACCTAAATTAACTTTACCAGGTAGGTAAAGTTGTCAGCTAGCAATTGCAAGGTTTCATGTCAACTTTAGCTTTTTAGCGAGGAAGTCAGGGCGGATACCTAGTAAATATGAGTGGTTGAAGCCCTGCACAAAAACTTGCGATTTTAGAGCTGGTTCCACCAATCGAGATGTCTGCCAGTCACCCGGGCAAGTAGCGACCATAGACATAAGCGGCGGAGAAGTAAAAGCTTCGTGTACATAGCACCCCACGTGGGTGTTGTGAGTTTATGTGACGAAACTTGGGTGTTGTCTATGGCCAGCAGTGGATAGCGAAATCTGATGACTGATAAGATAGAGTGAAAAATACATCACAAAAGTCATCTGAAAACGCAATTCTTTAAAAAAACCTCAGCTTTGTGCCTGCTGTCACAGCAGGTTGGGTTTTTACGTCCGCTTTTGGACTGTTCTGTCACTATGATGACACACTTCTTATAGTAGATAAACTCATTATTAACTGGGTCGTGCAACACATTTGTCCGTGTCGGACATAATTCACCGTGCCGCACCATGCCGCATAGGGCTATTTTGCAACCCGGCTGGCTGTTCCGAATCATGCCGAAATCAGACCTGAACAAATGTGTAGACCTCCTTACTATGTAAACCTGCTTCACCAAGACTCTTTTCTCCAGACATGATTGAACCCTATAAGAAATCTTACTGTAAAATCTCAAGAGCTTTATAAATTCGCTTATTCTCAACAACGTAGCCAACCCCTTACCGGCCCGCGTCCGTGTCTCTGGAACAACTTTTTATTAAAGCATTCGTTGGTTGCAAACCCGTTTGACGGTTTTAGTGTTATTCGCTATGTTGCACACACCAAGCTTAAGGAATCGGACTCAAGCCCCGAGTGCCCTGAGCCCTTACATTGTTGAGAGAATGAAACTATACTAGCACGTAATTGTGCGGACCATACGCTTTGTACGAGGTGTGAAAATTGTTAAATGAACTTGTTTGTTTGTTTACTTTGAAGAATGCAGAAATATGGTGTTCTAGAGGATTACTGGACTATGCAAACCTTGTGCATGTTCTCGGTATACCTTCTTCTCCTTCAATCCTTCAGTTGCTCACTGGTGAGCATCGAGTATGACCTCCCTTCATTTGTGACGAACAAAACGATTCTCTGCCTGTTGTAGTGGCTCGGAGATCTTGATGTGTATGTTGCTGGACGGGTATGTCCAAGTCGTCTTTCCTTCCACCTATCCAGTGGCACATAAGTTACTCCAGGTTGTCAGCTGTTTTTTGGTCCCGTATATTACTTATTTTGACAAGATGGGTAACAAATAGCAAAACCTAGCATCCTAAAGCAAAGTTCCGAAACAACAAGGTTCTCAAGCCACTGCTGAAATGTAGGTACCAGGTTTTCGCAGTATGATGCTATCAGTAAGAAGGTGGGTGCTACTGCCCATTGTCCTGCTGATATAATCAGATATTATGACACCCACTACAATGGATGGGGGATGTCTGGTCTTAACATGCAGGGGACCACGTGGTGAATCCTTCTTGTTGTTCAAAATCACACGATTCTTATATTTGATCGAAGTTCCTCCATAAATAATTCTAAGCTAATATTATAAAGAGAAAAGATTTCATTTTTTGTATGTTTCTTTGTTTGTTACGCTTTCACGCTAAAACGGCTGAACGGATTTGAATGAAATTTGGCACATGGGTAGATCATGGCCTGGGTTAGGACATAGGATACTTCTTATCCCGAAATTCCCACGGGATCGAGACTTATGCGCCTGAAACCACGGGGCGCAGCTAGTAAATAATAAAGTGGCCAGAAAGGAAACCGTTACACTTATTATAATTAAATTAATAAAGTAACTGGAGCTTATCACAGGAAATATATGCCGACAAAATAATAACGCACCTAACTAACTAACTTTAAATTTAATCTGCTTACATTATTAACGCGACCCGCAATCTAACTTCCTGTGAGAATTTTAATTAATGCATTTAATTCCTCTCGAGTTTTTTTATAGTTTTGTATAAAGAAATTAATGATGACTCATAAAAGTAGGTCGGGTTATAAGTCGAGACGTAAGGAAAAGGGAGAAATATAATATTCCTTCAAACATAATATTGCTGGCTGCGGGCTGGCAGTCTCTCATGGGAAATATTTTGAAACGCGAGCTGAAATATAAACTGGAACGATGTATTTAGGGGTCTCTTGATCATAAGTAATCCCATCATTAAGGGCTTATTTTGTTCCTGTACTGAAAACTCCTTTCATTAATTTTTAATTGATGTAAGCTACGTAAGTATGTACGAACTTTTGTAACATTACGTCATCGTCAGCGCACTTTATGATTACATTGCGCAAATTAGCTTCCTCTATAAAGTTATGTTTGTGTATACGAATACTAACTATTACTAACTGATTTCACAATGTTTCGCAAAAACGAATCATCATTTTCATGATTTCAGCCTTCGGTGACGTCTTCTTATTGGGCACGGCCGCGGTCAAATATTGAAGAGAACATAATTCTGTATTAAACAGATTCATGGGACTAACAATATGAATTAGTCACGCTTGGTTTATGGAATTACGGAAGCGATAAACTAAATATTAAGTTACCTAATTGTGGCTGTCTGTCTTCTTGACTAAATCCCTGAGTATCTTCAAGTAGGTTTCTAACTTGGTAATTTTGTACCCACGGGAATAGAAGAGGCAATATTAAAAAAAAAAATGTTTTTTTATGGACGCTTTTAACGTGCACGTCTACATCGTTTTCAGAAGTAAAATTTCAACATAAATGATGTAACCAATTTGTTACAACATTTAGATTTAAAAGAGTGTCCACGGAGTTTCTTGCCCGTTCTTCTCCATAGGAACGTACTACCCTTTGGAATGGGTAACTAACATCATCTTTCTGATTGACCGACTCCTTGCTCAAAGTCTGTAATTGGTTTAATTGAAATGAAAATGCTTTGATTTGAGCTGAACCGTACAGTCTAAACATTAAAATTAATTTATTCACGGAACCCAACGTCAACAAATGTTTGTTGTGCGACCGTCTTTATATATTATGGGTCAGTGTCATGTATCGGTCACGTAGTGCTTACTCCTAAACTTATGGCGCTTGGTAATACAATACATTGTGTGCAAACACTAGGTGATAGCTCTGTTGACAAAGCTATACCCGACATTAGTGAATCAGCAGTCGACTATTATTTCATATTGAACCTTGGAATTAATCAATGACACAATCTCCTCATTTGTTTTTAGAATTTAGATTTGAACGCACAACATATAATTTAGAGACCCATTACTATGCATACGTAATACTTTGATAGGTCGAGATGTTTTGTATTCGTTTCATACGTAACGTTTCGCAATTAAAATGTTAATCTGAATCCACTCACACACTGAACTAATTTTATTTTTTAAATTAATTCAGTGAATAAATAAATTCAAGACGGTTTTTTTTTACTTCTTAAAGACACTTAAGATGTAAAAAAAAAAAACCTTCTTGAATTAAAGGCTCGTTCAGACAAGCGCGACGCGACGGCGCGACGCTACTCGAACAATACAATTTCTAAGAAAACTTCACGGTATAACAATAACCTTTGTCGCGTCGCGCTGTCGCGTCGCGCTAGTCTGCACAAAGCTTTAATGCCTACAAGACTACTACTACTATTAGATTTTTCTAGCAACACTATGATTTAGTCTATCTACGTGTAAAGTTTTTATTTGTATGTACTTGGTATTTTTGAGCCTTGGTTGCCATAAATATATATATTATGTTTTTTCTTGGGAATGGCATCTCGCAGGTCAACCATACATAAACGTTGCCATAAATAAATAATAGTTTACGTACTGTTTATAAGGTTTTAGGGAGGTTTAACTTTATTCGTCTATACAGTCCTAAACCTTGCCGTAAAACCTTTATTTCGGTTCAATAAAACAAAGGAAATTATCAGGTACAAAAAGCTTAGGGACGACCCTGAATATACAAACAATCACTTCCTTTAAGTTAAATAATAAAACTTACAAATGTTACCTACTCGTAAAACAGCCCGTACTTAACAATACAATTTCCTTTGACCCAAAAGCAACTTTCGTAATAATTTTACATAAATAAAGGAACGAATTTTTAAACAATAGGCTTGTAAAGTTTTTTTTCCAAAAAGAAAGATTCTTAACTGTTTTTTTGTTTGGTTCTTAGACCGAAATATGCCCACATCGATATCCTTGGCCCCATAAGGGCCAAGGATATCGATGTGGGCACAAATTAATACCTACGCTGTTTATTTATTCTGGTGTGATCCCTTTGTGCACAGTACAAAAAGCGAAAGAAAAAGCAATTTTATCTAAATCATTGTAGCTTTTGCTTGTGGTCTCAGATGCATAGCCCGCGGAATCGGTATATTTATTGCTCGGTTATTGCTCATTGCAGATGTATCTTGTTGGCAACATTGTAACTTCATTTGATGGTCAGAACTTTGAGGTGTTTATTATTGCGAATTTAATACTTCATTTTTATTTGAATTTTATTAGTACAATCAATCAATCTGCCTAGCCTTTTCCCACCTATGTTGGGGTCGGTTTCCAGTCTTATCGAATGCAGCTGAATTGAACTTTATTAGTACCTATGGTGTTATTTTTTACTTATTTTAAATTGATTTTAAGAGCCTGCATTCTGAAAGTGGGCAACGTCGCAAATAATTATTGCATTTCCTATTCAATATTTTAGTTCACTAGTTAGCGATATTTCATATTTACCAGTAAATATTTGACAGCTATTTTAATTTGCGACATTGCCAACTTTTAGAGTCAACGCTCTTAAGTTTACTTCATATTTTCCATGTTATTTTTTCCATCTTTAATTCATGATGTAGCTATAAAGCAGACGTCATTATAATAGGTACCTATGTATAAATATAAATAACCTGCAATTAATCCTCAATAAATTCGTTTTGCTTGTCAAGTGTATTTTAAATTCTTTCTTAATAGGTTTAACACTGAAATAAAGACTTAAAATTGATATTGCCTTGAGTAAGGCCTCACTCTTTATTATACTACTGCTGCTTACCTATTCTATTTTAATAATTATCGACTATCTATATAAAATGTACTTAAAATTATCAATGTCTTGAAAATATTCATTTGTCTGTTCACAATTACCGATAATTACGACATTAATGTGTTAGAGCCGTGATAAAGAATAAAGGTGACATTGTCATTCATGTTTAACTGATATCCTACAATCCTACATACATCACCATTATTATTTACGATTCAACTTATTGCTATTTTATTACTTTATTTTAGTGTAATGATGGTCCACCTGCATACCAAGAATGTTCACTTGTTTTTTGTAACAATCAAACGTAAAAGTTTTGCAAGTAATTTCGTTAAGGAACGGTTTGTAGCATTCGTTTCAAGTCACCTAATTATTATAGGAAAACTATTTACCAGCCGGTTACGAAATGACTTCGAACATTTCTGAAACATAAATCGACTACGAAAATGAGGGTTTTTTATGAAAATTTGCGCCATCAGTTGGCGCCACTTTGAAAAGAGGTCTTCTATTACGACTATGAATATACAGGGTGTAAAAAGACACATCACAAAGCCGTAAACTACGCATACTGTACGTATAGCTAAGTAGCTTTGCGCAAAAATTATTGCTGGGAACCGTAATTTTTTTTTTTTTAATAAAAAAAAACAAGTTTTTATTGCGCGCAATGTAACGCGAACCCACGCTTGAATGATGGGATTCAGTGTTAGTTAAGCTCCGCCCCTACGCTACGTAGGTAGGTACTTGTTGTTCATTGCGTTTTTGTAACTTCAAATGCGTAATCTGTTAAGATAAATCTAAAATTCAGGTAATGTTTGTTTGGAAAAAAGTTTCGTATTATTGCATAGAATTCATTTTCGTGAAAAAGTAAAAAAAAAAAATGCGACTTTGACCTTCAATATCTCCAGAACCAGTGGATTCCCAGGTATGGTCTAGTGGAAAAAAATGATGCAAATAATGGGTAGAATATGTGGCTTTCGGCTTCGGAAAGTGTCTTTTTACACCCGATATAATATAAAGGTTACGTTCATTATTCAGTCACGACTAAAGAAAATATAGGTGCTGTGAGTCTGTGACAGTTTTGACAAGTGCCCGGACCTGACGTCTCAGTCTGCCACCTAGCGAACGTCATTTCAGAAAACCGTAGATCCACCCATATTCTTTAGTCTATGGTCCGTCGAGCATCTCTAGTAGTGAGAACGCTACGAGAGCAATGCACAATCAACGGCAGGCTTCGCCAATAAACACTACGCTTGGCATGCAGATAGCAATCACATAATGGTGTTAGTAACGAAAGTGGAAGCTGCTGCCCTTCCTCCGGATATCATTATTTCCGCTTACAACGGGAAGTCTGAGGTGGTTTACACTCACAATCGACGATGAAGATAATATTGTGGTCGTAACTCTGAATCTAATTGTGCAAATAGAGTTCCTCGTGGCGCGAGACCATCCGTAGCTTCAATTTAAGCGCGTTGTTTCGCCTCGCCGCCATCGCCAGAGAGAACTCTTTCAGTGCTTGGGAGCAATTACTCACCTTCCCGTTTAGAATTCTACATGTGCAAAAAAAGTAGGCAAATCGAAAAACATTAACAGCACAAATCAAAGATAATTGTAACATGTCGGCGCAAAGTTTCGACCCTAAATTAACAGCGCACCTCCGAAAGAGGTTTACTGCACCATGGAGTCTAAACTAGGCGAGGGTGATATCAGAGGTGCAGCTAGGATCGTCTTTAGCAGCGATGTGGTTGCGCCGTACTCTCCAGAGACACTTACAGCTCTGGAGAGCAAACACCCTGCCCCGGCAGATGACCTCTCCTTCCCTGACCCACCTGATCCGGAATCCAACTCACTTGAAATTACAGCTCAACAAGTATGTGCGGCAGTGTGCTCCTTCCGAAGTGGCTCCGCCGGCGGCCTCGTTGGCCTGACACCTCAACATCTGACTTATTGTGTTCAGGCGCCGGGAAGGCTGGAGTCCCTTTTGAATGAGCTGACGGCCCTCATCAATCTCATGCTCTCCGTCAATGTGAACGAAGCCGTCATTGATATTTTGTATTGGGCAAACCTATGTGCCCTGCGAAAGAATGATGGCGGAATTCGTCCCATTGCCGTATGGTCCACTTACCGTCGTATCGCAACCAAAATTTTCTGTGCTATTGTCACCGCCGCCGCGCCGGCGTACCAGCGTTGTATCTATTGGTACGTGACGATGGGAAGAGACCAGACGGGATGACGTTGTTGCCTTGGAAGGTGGGTAGGCCTCTGGTGTGGGACGCAACCTATGTCGACACCCTTGTGCCATCTCATGTTCCTAGCACGGCGGGCTGTGCTAGGGCCGCTGCTGCGACTGCTGAGACCCTCAAGCGGCGTAAATACTGTAACCTTATGGGTAACTACAGTTTTGAGCCGTTTGGGGTCGAAACGCTCGGGTCTAGGGGCCCGCGTGCGCGTCTCCTTTTTAAGAAAATTTCTCGCCATCTGGTCGACACTTCACGTGACCAGAGGGCTGGCTCGTTCTTTGGCCAAAGAATTAGCATTGCCATTCACCGTGGCAATACTGCCAGTTTTCTGGGCACGTTTCCGGATGACAGCGATGCGGACGAATACTTCGACAGTTGTAACCTTTTGTTTTTGTATTTATTTGTACAGATAGTTAGTCGTTGAATTTAGAACCTAGTGTAAATAGTTAGTTGTGTTAAAACTGTAAAGTTATATTACGTGCAATTAAAACTAATTAAGTAATTCAAATTGTTCAATTATAAATATAATAATATTATAATCGATCTAGCTTAATCATTTGTAATATCCAATTGCCCCCCATTAAAAAAGTAAATGCCAAGTTAATTTCAAATGATTAACGAAGATTCCATTGTACTATTTTGTGATTGTTTTATTTGCTACGAGTTGGATATTTATAGAGTAAAGTACCTACCTTGTTGTGACGTCAAGGCTCTATCATTGATAAAATCTTATATACGTGTCTGCAATTCAATTCGATGACGACTTGCAATTAAAATTATATACATAATAGATTGCTCATGCTTTCGAGTACGTATTGCTTTTTTTCATAATTGATATAGTTTTCGCCATTACGTATTGCACAATTAGTTATCGTCACTTCATTCTGCAAGATTTTCTTAGCGTAGATACATACGTAGGTACGTTCTAATGGAGTGAGGTTGAATGGAAGTTGCGTAGAATAAAATGTTATTGCTATATGACGTGAACATTGGTGTAGAGTATCTCTGACCTCTATGGTTGTACTTAAAACTCAGTACAAACTACAGAAAATGTGGTCTTATCGTGATATTAGAACTAAGCACCTATTGTCTAATTCGTGTGCAATTGAGTTCACTCTAACATTACATACTCGTAGTAACTGTGTAATGTTTTCAACATTGTGTGAAACAATATGCGGGCGTCCTTATCATCGAAAGCATTGCAGTGTGCAATGCAGAGCGATACCCGATAATAATTATTGTTTTACATACTTATGTAATGAACCTAACATAACAAATAGCGCAATCAACTTTAGCACATTTGTAAACTATCATTTGCATTCTGCGTGTGTGCAATGATAAATTATGTTTTAGAATTAATCTTGTTTATTGACAATACTTCGCGTATTTTGTAGACTGGTAAAATTTCTTGGGTATTATAAGAATAATCCTTGCAGGATTAACAAAATGTAGCGCAGCGATAACAAACGCTATTTATTTCTTTGTCTGCTATTCATAATACGATTTCAATCTTCAACGACAGGCTCTGTTGAGCTGAGCGTAAGTTGCGACAGCCACAATATTTTTCGTAGCCACGATATTTTTGCCATGTTTAATAAAAAATATGATAAGGAAGATTTTTTCCCATTTGATGAATATCTAAGTAGTGAAGTTGCTTGCCAGATTTGGGCAGAGTTCTTACTATATATACATTGTCGGAACACATCGGCATGATTATGTGCTGAATGGCCGATGTTTTCCAGCAACGGTTCATGAACACTCGTTTACTAGATCTAATCAGGGTCTGGCCCTGGCGTACGATGTGCGTTCCGAGAAGAAATCAGGAATACGTATTTTTTTATATTTCTACGAAGTTTGAGTAGTTAGATGAAGGCACAAAAAGATATGAGGACCTACAGAGATTCAGCTCATGAAACTAACTACAAACCATTTGGGGAAGAAAGTTTTTATTTTTTTCATGATTATATTTTTTTCTTTTTGCAGGTTTAGTTCTTTACTGGCATATTCTGCTTCTCGTGCTTCTACAACGAATGATACGAAAGTGGACTGGCTATTAAGTAGACAAGCCGGCCGTACAGATTTCAGAAGGCCAATTTCTTTAATTAAAAACGTTCAATATAATTCGCACTCTCATGTCAGCGACAATCAATGTCAAAAAGTTGTCAAAAACGTAGAGAAATTACAGGTATTTTTGAGAGATTGAGACTGAGATTAGACTGCGAAGTTCTTCGAAGAGCAGGGATTGCCTCTCTCATCATCGTGACCCTTGCTCGAACTTTTGACGGAACCTCCATTCCTAAATCATAAGAAACGACCTGGCAACGTGCTTCAAGAGCAACAGGTGAGTGTGCAACATTTAATGATAGATCATTATAAAGAATACATTAATTCACCTCTAATGGAGGTGCAATGATAAGCTTATTATTGCACGACACGTGGGGCGGTGCGTGCTGTTGTGAACAGACTTCCTTACACTATTAACGTGTATGATATCACTGCAATCATTCATTAGCACGGAGCAGACAAAGGTTACTTTGTTGTTGCATTTCGCACATAATTGCCGCATAATACCGTTCGATTCCAGGTTTCAACTTTTCTTTTACTTTATTTGGATTAAACTCGGTTGACAAGATCTACAAGGTTTATTTATAAAAATATGCGGCTTATTTCTGTATGTATTTTCAGAAAGTTATAAATAAACTGTAGAATTGCAAAAGCCAGATAAACTTGAATCACAAAATATAATGGCCCTTCCCAGACAACGCGACGTGCTATTTGTTGAGCATATCATGACATATGTATGAATTCCAAATTAGGTACATTTGCAGATGAAGACGTCGATGTAGAAGGAGGCTCTAAAAGACATAGGGTCTTCAGCCTAGCCTTCCTTATTTGATCAAAGCAGCCCTACAGCACTCCCTTTATGGTGTATCGGCAGTTTGTAAAGGGCAGCAAAATGATTACCTCGAGACGACGCTGGTGACCTCCTGATTACTGCCGGGTTCTCGTTGCTTGTACACATTCATAATGGATTAATAATAAAAAAGATGAAAGGCCAACTGAGACCGGCGATACTTTCAATAGGTGCTTGTGTACGTATTTGGTAGATCAGGAAGCGTATTTCTCTGTTTCCTGCTGCACTGCGTAGCCGAATAAACAGTGTTCCTTTCCTAGGGTTTGGCAAAAATTATGACTTGCTTCCTCATATAATAGGTACGGCGTAAGTAAGTTATGTAACATTGTATGTTCCGTGTGCGTACTGTCTTATAACATTGGTGAGATATGGTGTTACCGCGTAACCATATTATCTGCAACACTTTATTGCGTATATCTTCAGCAGAAGCACGTTGAACTATATGTATACTTTTGAGATACAGGGTGGATTTTTGAGACGGGGCCGGTATCTTAACCGCTCCACAGACAGGTATTTGGCCCTAAAAGTCGGACAAATTTTTTTTTTGCGTTTTATAGTATTATTAAAGTATTTCGTTCTATTTTGAGGCATAATAGAGTAAAAAAAAGGCATACATTATTCTTAACAAATTTTATTTCTAATTTTCATCATCTTCAGAGTCATTTTCAATACTAATATTGCAAATATCATTTTCCTCCAAAAGATTCATGGTATCTGCTGAAAGAGGACTCTTTCTTTTATGTTTAGCGTTCCTCATTCCCGTCAGCTAGGGGTCTGATGTCAAGAGCAACCTATTTAAAACGTCTGTGTTGCAGGCTACTCTC
This sequence comes from Agrochola circellaris, assembly GCA_914767755.1. Lineage (NCBI taxonomy): Eukaryota > Metazoa > Arthropoda > Insecta > Lepidoptera > Noctuidae > Agrochola > Agrochola circellaris. The sequence goes on from OU611853.1 coordinate 9,575,139, forward strand.
GAAAATTTTCGGGCGTAGTTTAGTCGAAACGCTCGGATGTGCTTATTGCGGGCTTCTGCAGCTTCTTCAGACAGTTGCCCGATTGGCAGAATCGCCTCCTTTATCACGGCTGCCCCATGACTCAACACCTTATGTAATGTCGGCGACATTGGATGAAACTTGTACAAAGAAACGTACAATTCAGCAGTTTCTTTACAGTAAATTTCGAATTTTTGGATGTTAATTTTTATCCCGCAGCACATGGTGTCTAGGATGACTTTTAATCGGTAGATTAAATTCTGGTCAATCCCAGTTATTTCTGCAGCTTTCTCGTATTCATCGAAAAATCGCCTACTGGTATTCCCATCATTAGTGTTTCCAAAGTTAGCCTTTGGAATATCTACTAGTAATCCTAGTTGTTCACGAAACTTGGTTTGGATTTCTTTTTTTCGTGTCAGGCGAGCCCTCCACTTCATGACTGGTAATTTATAAGCTACATGCAGTATACTCTCGAAAAATCTTATTCGAGCGTGCAGCAAAGATAGACCAAATCGCATGTTTTCCGTATTGCAGGGCCTTTCTTTTGTAAGGTCGTTGAAATCGGAGGATGTGGCGCCACATATGTAACATCTCATGGTTGACTTGGTATGGGTTGCTGCGTTACATACCTTGCCGTCCACCATGGTAAAAACTATTTTATGTTTGACGGATATGTCGTCGATCTTGGTCTTGCTCAGTTCTTTTATTTGATTTTCTACGTACTCGATTTCCTCATTAGTCACATCAGTGTTTTCTTTCACAAATCGTATGCGTATTGGTCTGCAATATCGTGGTGATGACGGAGTTGGGTTTTGCCAAATAATTTTTCTTTCCGTTCCATAGACTAGTTGGAGTGGAACGACAGAACTTTGAAAAATGTTGGCGTCGGAATCAGTCTCATTTGCAAATTTCATTTTATATTGAATCTGCTGAGATCCGTCACAGCCCCATTTGCTGATGAGCAGAAAGGACTGCTTTTCAGATTCAGTCAGTTGCTCCAAGACCTCCTCACCAAGATGCAATAATAATCGCTTGATGGTGTGATCCATTAAGCTTTGTACCCTTACTTCGGCACAGGTCTCAGTTATGCTGTGGATTTCGGGGTAACATTCTTTCTTCAACTTCTTTAGAATCGAATAGCATGGGTAAAAGCCTGGATTCGTATCTCGGACCACTTCGTATTGGGCCTGGGTAAGCCCAGCTTCAACAAACATAAACAGGGAACGAAGGTGTGCCAATTTCGTTGAAACTTCTTTTTCTTGTTCAGCTGCTTGTTCTTTTATCGCTGCTGCATATTTTTTTGCTTTCCGGGGGCTTCTGGTAAGGACCTTTACGATTTTTGATGCTTTAACTTCGCCTGTTTCTCGAAATTTCATTTGTGTTGCGTATGCCAGCACATCTAAGTCAGATGTTCGAAGATTTTCAGTTTTTCGCCTTTTATTCCTTTCACATAACTCTGAAAACGACTTTTGAGGTCTACCTGGCCTTAATCCTATAACAAAAGATAAACCTTTAGTCACTGATAAAATTCTATGAAATATAATAATGTTCGAAACAAAAGAATTGTTAACCTAAATAGGTACCTGCTTTTGGTAGCGATATGGTGCCCTTGAGCCATTCTTTGTTCGCTTCTAGGAATCTGGCTTTGGTGTTGCGGGCAGCTGACCATTTCTGCTTTAATTGGTGACGTATAATTGACAACTTGTGCTTTGCATCGGCAATGTTTGGGTCATCTTCAGAGTATTGACGGAGAAGTTCCAACTCCATAAATTCCAACTTTTCATTGAAATTTGAAGCATTGGAGCGTTCCATGATAGTTAGTAAATCGTTTCTAGTTAATACCCGCGTCCCAGAAGAGCCTGGAAACAAAATAAACTAATTTTCATAAAAAAAAACAACACGTGGTTTTTTGAGTCCATTGAAAAAAAATTTGCCAAAAATGGAGGGGTGCGTTAGGGTGGCTGTTTTACGTATTTTAGAATACTATAGAGTCTATTCTAAAACAAACCATATACATTTTTACTTAGAAATGCTCAGAAATAATTTAAAACGCTTAAAGATTTTTTGAAATGCGTATTTTATAGGACTTTTTAAGAATTAGTTACTAATGGAGCTAAAGGTATGAAAACTGCCTCTTTTCCAAACAAAACTAAATAAAATAAAAAGTACATACCTGGTTGTGTAAGATCCATAGTAGAAATTCAAAAGAAATTGACTTTTTCACCATAAATTGAATATTTGAAAACAATGAAATTTGAGAGCATCGAATAATTACACGACCACGGCAAGCGAAGGGTAATTTCCGACTGAGCTCATGGAGCGGGGGAAAGTCTCTAGCGCGTCGGATTCACGCTATTGGTAGGAGGAGATACCATTGTATTTCGAGGAATAATAAAAAACGGCGTCTAACTAAAACAAAAAAAATGGATTTCGCCCGACTTTTAGGGCCAAATACCTGTCTGTGCGCTCTAGCTACAGGAATACTTAAGAGACTGTCCCTAACTTTTTGAGACATTTTTTTTAGATGCGTAGTAATGACTGGAAACAGCTGCGCCGCTGTCACTACAAGAAAACAGTCTACTGTCCTTAACTTTAACTTTTTGAGATATTTTGATCTGCATTCAAAGATTTTGAAAAAATTACTTTTCTTTTCAAAATTTGAGCGGCGGCGCAGCGGTTTCTAGTCCTTACTGCGCATCTCAAAAATCCAACCTGTATATTACGAAGGACGTGGACATAATAACATGCATGTTATTATTACGTAGATAATTCAAAAGTAAGTAGTTTATGTACTTAAATTAAAACCACTTGACGTACCAAAAAAAAACAGAGGCCAAATAATAAGCCTACGTACGCACAGACGTAAAAAAATCGCGGCGATTTTATTTCGTACACTGGATTTTCAACTCTCGATATTGAGCCGAGCATAGGGAATCTAACAGAGCGCATCCAGCGCGTACTCGTATTTCAGCACGTCAAGAAAACACACTGATGGATATTCAACTCTCGGCGCTAAGCAGAGCGTCGAAAATACAATACGCGAAAAAAAATCGCCGCGATAAAAATACGACCGTGCGAACCTGGACTAAGAGCTTCCGTATTACGGGAAAAAGAGGATATAACGTTACTGCATTGTCATGTTTTTTCATCTAAACTTGAGGATCCTATAACTAACTATTCGGAAACTTATTTTTTAAACAAAATGACTGACTAATTAACTGCAATATCGCTCACATCATTATTACCATTGTGTAATAATTACTGAATTACAACATTGCCTCAAGTTTGTACTATATTTGTGTATGAAATCGTGCATCGGCTGCACGCACAACGCGGCGAGTGTGTGCGAAAAAACATGGAGTTTACGTGATCCACGCAATTAGTCCCATGCGAGCAATAGTAATCGTTTCGTCACACACCAGCTTAGTCAACATTTGCTGTTAGATAAGGTTGGATTCAACAACAATAACATAATACGCGCTCATAGATTAAGGCCAGTCAAAACAATTTTTGGATAGTATTATTTAGTGAGGCGACTTCAGTAAATTATCAAGACAACTTCATCAGTAAATTGGCAAGACGACTTCAGTATATCGCAAACCATGGCTGAACATTGGTCTCTCCAATGAAGGACATATTAATATAATGTCCTAGTATAATAGTGTCCCAGTTTAAAATAAAAAACGAAAATATTTTTTCTAATTTCTAAGACACCGCAATTGTGGTCTTCCTGACCAGACTATTATAGATCACACTTGTTTGTGTCCTTCAGAAATGAAATATTTAGTTAATATTCCTAAAAATCAGGATTTTAAAAAAAATTGTCTGTCTGTCTTTTGTATGGTATTAGAACAGCTCTCAGACATAAAATAACTAGCATTAACGAAACCATGATACGTATGAATTCCAAATCAACTTTCTTCACTGGTTTCCAATAAAAACAGCCAAGCAAAGCAATCGCTAGATAGCCAACGATATTTCATAATGTATTCACGGATCATTTAATCCAATGATTCACTGGATTGCCGGAACTGGAACAGCTATAAAATACAGACCTAAGTATTACAGGAAAAATCTTCGCAGAATATCCCAGGTCTTAACGTGAATAAACTACTCGTGTCAGACTGGTTATTTTATTTCTTTTCTGTTACAAGTCGTTATTGACCCTATATCGAGTCTTCCAAGAAAATAATAGGTTTATCTTGTTTGCCTGAGACAGAAAGTTATCCTTTGCATATTATGTCAAGTAAACTACCAAAAGGTCCAGAATCATTATCGTGTATTGCGTTGTTTTAAATCGTAATCTACTAGAGACTGCATGGTTATGTTAATATTTATATTACCACAAATACTTTATATGCCGCGCAGAATATAAGAATATGTATTAAGGGGACTACAGGACCTAAACGTGCCTAAACGCAAGTTTTATAATGCGTAAAAGAATATGATCCACTGCAGTAAACAAAATCAGAAAAATATATGATATTCTTCAGGATATATGCTAGTATGATAGTGTGTTGAAAACATAATACAACTAATTTGATACGATAGAAAAAAATCAAGAAGATACCTCTAAAAATTTCTTTTAACGATTAAAAATCATATTAATTTACATGCAATCATTCTGATTTTTTGTCAGATTATTCTACAAGCTACATATTAGCATAATAGTGTTTTAATTTTCCAGTCCAATCAATAGATTTTCAGTAAATCGCTAACTGCTTCATATTTTGCAATAAATTACCTGCGTCGTGTCATCGCGCTTCTCTTTAATTTCTATGCAGTCCGACAGTGACCGCGCTTTAGCTGTTGTAAGCCTCTTAAATAAAGTATTTTCTTACAGACTTACTGATATAATTAATCTAGTCGGTGCGGTTTGCCCGATTGGTCGGACTGGCCGAGAAGGGCCGCAGCACACCTGGCAAATTATAATGAAGATTCCAACAAGACAATACTGAGCCATTGCCGATTACCCGTTCTCTTAACGAACAAATATACCCTTAAAAAACATATATATTTCTGGTTCGCTGTGCACGCACGTTATCTTGTTTTTCCTTTTGCGAGAACAAAACAAGTTACCGTGATAGGAAACGAATCGTATGTAATGCTTAATATAATAAGGTAAATGTATGTAAAATGGCAGTATGGGAATGATAAGATTACCTTGCTTTATTTCAATTCTCGACAGGAGAGCTTAACTGCTAATTTGAAAATCAGCAGTTAAGCTCTCCTGTCTCCCTTTATTAGGTACATGTACGATCAAATTAAATAACCTTATGACCGGTGACGTTCTCCGCTACCATGATCTTTGTAGACTAGCTCTTCTGTTTTCCATAACATGAACTTGATGTGCTATCCAACGCAGAAAAAGAAGACGAATATTCCTTTTATATACATAACACTTTCAGTACTTTCACAGTCTCTATTTGTAGATACGTTGGCTAGCAGACTAGCTTCATAAAATATTACTTCAACCTTGATCCTTTCATCCAATTATTGCAACCAAGTATGTAGACCTACAAAAGAAATAATTTGCTTTGTGGTCAGGAACACTGTTTTCTGGCAAACATTATTCACAGAGCCGCGGTTTTCCTCCACAAACGTAAACAATTGATTAAGGACTCGTTAACCTATTTTTAATGAAACATTATCGGCAAGGATATAATTAGCTTACGTTCGATTGCTGTACACAGTTTCAAATGTATACCTACTAATTGGATTCTATAATAAATGACTATCGTATGCCATTATCGGCTCACGTCTACTTGGTGTAATTGTTACCAGTACAGGCTAGTGGAATTGACTCACAAATGAATTGCTACTCAATATTATCACCATCTGTTACTAGATTATCTATATTCTTTTTTTTCCGCTCACAGTTTCATTCCACATAATAATGTTTCTTGTATTCCTATCGTCTGTGCTGTCGTGATGCACATTTACATAACAGCTTTGTTGATCTCCTAGGTATTTCTCGTATATACTTACCTACGATAAGATTATAAAGTCTAAGTATTTTCCGTATCTGTTGCAAGATCTACCTTTAATTTTCTTAGCTACAAGACTTTGATACAAACTAAGGAAAATTCTATATTATCTTCAGTAATAGCTTATTATCATGTTAATAGCTCTCTACAGTTGAATGATCATTCTAGTAACGAGAGTTTAATGATCGTTAATTATGACGCGGTTCATAATCACTTTATGAATTAAATATATCATCAATAAGTTTACAGATTTTTGCCATTTATACGTTCCATACTATGATCACACTCTACTATTTGTAAACAATAAACAAAGCTCTAAGGAACAGGACCTGACTATAACCATTTTCGCTTTTGCAATGGTTCTATAAGTTCGGTATATAGGTGACACTTACTATTGTTTCGCATTCAAACAACCGGTAAACCAGCGGAAATATTAGTTGCATAACACAAATTGGCTAGTAGACACTGTAAAAAAGAGAGAAACTGTAAAAGTGTAGAAAATTACGCTTTTCATTGAGAATAACGAGCATGTGCTCACGTTCAGTACTCTTTGAGTCACATAATAACAGGTAAATGTATGAAAAATATAAGGAACCTAGTATAAGTACTACACAGAAACCCACACTGTATTTTTCCATCTTAATAGACACAATTATAGGCGCTCCTGTATAATAAGCTTGACTTATGCAATGTATCTCACACATTATGGTGAGATTTTGTTAACTATTCACCTCAGGTTTGCATTAAAAGTGCATTTAAGTCGTAACTAGAAAAATCCAGTTCTTGAGATTGATATGCAAAGTCCTCACAACATAATTATGTCATTTACCTTTAAAGATTAACGATGGAGCAAGTAAGTGTGCAGAGAATATCAATAGAACATATGCGGAGTTCCTCAGGGCGGCATTGTGGGTTCAGCAATTTTCCTACACAATACCTCTAAGTTATTTCCTCTCTTGCTTCCACTTTCTCGTCAGATAGCTTGTGACGGGAAATTTAACCTTAATAAGATCCAGACGTCAGTCTTAGTCTATCCACTATAAGATCTACAACATTATTGCGTAAAGTTTTCTCTGAATTTAAACATTACAACCGCTGGTTTGTCATCTAACTGGTTTTTAATACATTAAAGGTGCTTGCGTTTAGGAAGGTTTTAACACGTTCAGTGCCGGGAGCCCTCTCGGAGGGCTCATTTTAAATATAGGTTTTTCTTAGCGAATTTGGCATTATAAACTGAAAATGTGAAAATGAAATCAGTTGTGTATTCTAACAAGATTAAAAACGTAATGCCGGTGACCTTTTTGGAGTTAACTTGCAATATGGCGCCATGGCGTATGAGTATGAGCTCTATGAAAAATGGGTGGAATCGAAAGTGTTAATTATTGAATATGAAGAGCCGTTCCTACTTCCACCATTCTTTTAGACCTATTTCTACTGAATATGAAAATTAACAATAAAATGCTGAAGAATATTTTGATTCAGATTTAGATTCAGATTGATCCTATAAGTATTCAGTCTGTCATTCAGATTATGTATGAGTATTATGCAAACATATTATTATACAACAGCAACAAAAGTACCTACAACGGAAGGATTGTGAAATGAAACCATACCCATACTGCGCATTACCTACGTTCAAAACAGTACCTATAGCGAAAATTTACGACGGAGAGTACAAAAACCCTTTTGAATTACAAAACAAGTACACTGAAAACTTTTTTCGGCCGTTTTTATTACAGTTTGCTGCACGACGCATTTAAATTTAAGGAAACTGATACTCAGAGGAAACGAAGTTCAGTGTTAACTCGTTAACTTCTAGGAGATTCTGAGAAACGTAATACCTATTAACTCAAATCAATTGCATCGAAAGTAAAGATCTTATAGCAATGAGCATACATGAACGTGTCGGCTGGCCGACTCGCTAATAGTTCCAATAACGCTGATCGCTCACGAGGAAGTTAAGGACCGGTTCCACCTCACAAGCGACGTGGTGTCGCCGACGATATACACATGCCATTTATTATAATACCCCCCTTCTACTGACAGTTTACAACTAGGAAGTATTGGTACTCGTATGACGCGATCATTGCAACGTTTATCGTAAGTTATCGCTCGTTACGGAAAGTTCTGGGGCTCTTTGTTTTATTTTCGTGACTACGACCGGTTGACAAACAAGTTTCGCAGGAGCTACGATAATGTGAACGCGTGAATAAATAAAGTAATTAATTTATCGATTTAAGCCTGAGCAAAAATGGCGATCGGTCGGTACGAATAAAATGCAAATTTCTTTAGGAATGTTACTACGTTAATTCGAAATACTGGTATAAAAACTTTGAAGACAGTGTTTCAAACTGCAGATCCAGCCCGCCTCGAGCACCTAATCGCGGTTGGAACGGCTCGCCTCGAATTATAACAGCACGCACTAATTTGAATAATGAACAATGTTACCCCCGCAACCGGTTTGATCACGCGAGCGCGCCGCGGCGTGCCTGCGCGAGCGCTGCTTTACGATCAAGGGATGCTGGCCTATAAACGTGAGCAGTAAAACCTTTTGCCATTCTCTCGAATTGGACGTTAAAAGAAATGAAAATGTAAAGTTATTGCGAACCGTTTTGCGAATCCCACGTAATGTTATAGAGTTCATCAGAAACGTTGGTTAAGATCCACGAACACGTCCGAGGAACCATCATTAAAGTTACACCGCCAGCGATTCATCATCGGAAGTTTTTTGTTTGTTCGTTAGAGATTCGAACTAACATAATTTAAGAACAAAAGGGTCTAGGAAAAAACTGACGCCCGCAGAGTTGGGACGAGAACAAAGCGCGCATTCGCCAAGTTATGTTTTTAGGTACAATCTGAAGTAGGCCTGGCCATTTAAACTGCCACATAAATCGCGCCCGTGTGGACGGAAACAATGAGAGCAGCCATTTATGTTTTGTTTTTTTTTTGCCAACGAAATAGTCGACTAGCGGGATATTACATAAGATCGCTCGGCATTTCGATACCACTAACAAACGTCCGACTGACTCCAATCAATCGGGTTTGTGCGTGTTTTAAATAAATGCAAACAGGTATTGCTTATTCGCATTGAGTCAGTCTGTGTCCAATCCACAGTCAATTTATGTAATTAGCATAATATGGTATTAAAATTATTACTTTGTATAATAAGAAGAGGAAGTCATAGAACCGATATTCTATGTAAGTACTTGTCTCAATATTGTATATACATATTAATTGATTATAAGTTTATTAGTTTTTCTCGCTGTTTACATATCGCAAATACATACAGCAACGTGTGCACAATTTAGTTTATTTCTGCTACAGTTATGAGATCACTGTCATTTTTCCAGGAAATAGACCGCAGCATCTTATTATAAACAAGTTTATCTGGTGTCCAAATTAAACGGATTGTTTTCGCTTTCGTAGAGATAAACAATATTATTACTATTGAGTTTATCGTCGACACCATTAATTAATATTGCGCTTATCAACTTAAACTGGGTTGCGGTTTGGCCTGTGATAGTTGAATAATATTAATACTTATTCTTATTTCCGTTCATATTATTCAGTTTGTTATTTCACGTACTTGATTGATCCATTTTGGGTCTGTCGAAACATCAGCAACCGCAAAATTACGCAGTCAAATTGTGAGATCACGATCATCGCGTGAGCAGTTTTTCATTGACTTTACACTTACCAATTTGGATTGGACGATTAACCAAATAAATTAAAAAACAATATTAATGGTTATCATTTGTATTTCATCAACTAATAGAATAATAGGTTAGCGGGTTGAATCATTGTTCGTTTCTGTGTCGTGGCGGAAGTTTCAACAACTCACATGTGCTAAAATGTGGACACTGTTACATATTCATTAAGTTTGTAATATATTACTATATTCTGATGAAGCACTTTTTGCTATGGTAGATATGTAAGTATATCCTTGTCGCTTCGTTTCTCCATTCCATCTTTTAAAGCTTCGTGCAGATCAGCGCGACGCGACAGCGCGACGCGACACCGGTTATTGTTATACCGTCAAGTTTTCTTAGAAATTGTATTGTTCGTGTCGCGGCGCGGCGTCGCGTCGCGCTGGTATGTACGAGCTTTAAAGCCTTCCCTTAGAAATATTAAAAAGAAGAAAACAATAAATAAGGTAGGTACCTTACATTCGCAAAAAAACAAAACAAACATAATGTAAAAAATGGGGATTAACCTAACCTTGATTCCAAGTGAAACAATGGAATTTTCATATTCAAAAACACACCACAAGTAAACAGAATACGTCATAAAGTTGGGCCATAGGTATCAATTCATGTTTTGAGTACAAAGGCGTCAAAACATATTAAATTCATCGTTTTTGAAAACATGTTAATAAAATGATAATTAAAAACCTTCTGTTGCAACCATGTTGTTTACACATTTAGCAAGTCGGTTAAGCAATGGTCGGCCTAACTGACATTTGGGTTGGTGACTAAATTTATTTGTATTTCTTTTTCCATCAAATTACGCGTCTCATCAGTATCACTAACTAAGGTCTAGCCCGCACTGCGAATTTTATTCGCGCGGTTTATATTCAGTGAGCGCAAACTTTAAATCGCCAGTGCGTGTAGATACATAAAGGCGGAGACTGACTTGTAACATTTGTTTGTAATGTATCAGTAATGTATCAATCATGTAATTGTTACAAAACAACGATATACAAGACGTGGTGAACGCTCGCTTCAAGCGCAATTAAATATTCGTTTCTTATATTTCCGTTTCAAAGGAATTCACGAAACAGCCGACAGTCGAGTGGAGGATCCGGCGCTCACATCGAGCGACTCGGCTCACTGCACTGACTACTGTAACATATGTTACAAAAACTCGGTACATTACAAACAAATGTTACAAGTCAGCCTCCTAAAAAATTCGCGCGATTTTAATCGCAGTGCGGGCTATGCCATAGACATCTGGAGTCTGTCTGGAATGTTCTTTTAAGTTTTCAACGATATGTTGGTACCCATAACGTATGTTTATTCTTGTGATTCTTTTGTTGTAGTGGTGGTGACGCGAAAATAATTTTTGAACGATTTTATAAGTGAATGGTAGGTACTAACAAATTGTTCCAATGGTTCTAAACTCATTCCTACCATGTGGTTTTTTTTGCCTTTATTCATTATTAAAAATTCTATAGTTGGATTAGGTTTGAGCCAAATAGGTATTTTATCAGAATATTTCCTCGTGAGTAGACACGTGTCATAATGATTATATTTTATGTATTTATGACATAACCTAAACGTTATTACTATTAGGCATAACGTTTAGGTTATTTACGTCATACATTAACATAATACATAACCCAAAGGCATGTTTGGCAAGGCATTGTTATTTCATTGAAAATTAATACCTACCTAATTGTGAAAAATATAAAACATCTTGGTCAGTTTCATATAAAAGTATAATGGTATGGTGTCTCGATTCTTATTCACGTAAGTACCTTACTCAATGACTGGAGGCAGTAGAGGCTAATAAAAGGCTTTTTTTCCTTTGTGGGTAGGCATAGCACTAACATATACTTTTGTGTGCTCTTGATAAAATAAATTTTAAAAATAGTTATTTACATTTATTAATGAAATAAATCAGCTTATTCTATATTTGACCCCCCCACGCCCGCTATCTATTGTTATCAAGTCTGTACCTGGTTCACATTCTTTCACTGCACACTCACTGAACATGGACACTAAACTTGCTTCCAGTTTGGAGGACCTCGAGCGGTTGTTTGGCTCCCGCATGCAGGACTATGAAGCTAAATTGCAGCATGCTACCACTGGTACCACATCAGCTTCACCAGACATTGCATCCATCGCACGTGAGTTCTTCGAGTTTAAGCTGTTTGTCTGTCAGGCGCTCTCTAAGTTAAAAACTCAAATTGAGTTGCTTGCTGCTGGATTTGATAGGCATGAAACCATCATGCGAAGAAAGGTCCTGCTTTTCCATGGTGTTCCAGAGAAGGATAACGGAAAGTTAATTGATGTGGTTCACAACATCATATCCGATCAAATTAAATTGACAGAGGTATGCAAGGACAAGAATATTATCCATGTTTGTCATAGACTTGGATTCTCACAGCAGAAGGCCCGACCCATACTAGTACGATTCTTCAAAATGGAGCACCGGCAACTTGTATGGGATAGCAAGAAAGCTCTCAAGGGTACCGGGATCACCATCTCCGAGTTTTTGACACAAGTCCGGCATCGTGTGTTTGCAGCTGCTCGTAAGCATTTCGGTATGCCAAATTGCTGGTCCATGGAAGGCAAGATTGTCGTTATTTGCCCAGACAAATCCCGCCGGAAGATCGAAACGGCAGGCGAACTTCATGATCTAATAGCCAAATTCCCGTCTTGCTCAGTCGACACCGAGGATTCTGCGCAATCTGAAGAACCTGGATCTCCTAAAGCCGCAATCTTGGCTACTCCCGCTAAGAGAACGAGGAAGAAGCTGCGCAAGTAACACATTCGTTGTTTTTGTCTGTCCATTTACTTCACCACTTCTCAACTTAGCCGCTTTGCATGTTCATAATCATCTTGGGCCGGTAGTTAAATAACTAATTTTCATTTGTCTCACCGCTAATCATTTTACTTTTTATTTTTATTACTGCCGGTACGTATATAAAGTTTTCTGTAGTTTTGATGTTTTGACATTAAGACGTAGATGTCAGTGTCACTGCTCGTCATCCGTCATTGCGCCGCGTTCCATTTTACGTACAATTTGATGTGTGAATCGGTTGTTCTCGTTTTGTTCTATTTTTATTCTGTTTCTATTTTTCTTAAATTAGGTATCTTTCAATTGTTTAAATGTGTATCTTTCAAAATTCTGCTAATATACTAGCGAGTGGGGGAGGTTTTTCTATTCAAGGAAAAATCTGTAATTATTAGTGCTTTTATATTTTAAAATTATTTTACTTTAGTATTTTAGGTATTTATAGTATTTTTATATTTATATTATAATTTAGGTATATTATTCATGGATGATGTAACTGATCTTAACGACAGCTTTTTCTCGTGCTCTTCTTCTACTAGTTTTGTTAGTGCGGATAGTGACTCTTCCATACCACTTACATTACGTGATAAAATCTCTTCTCTTTTCTCCAATGACCCTAAGAATCTGCATATAGCTCACATAAATGCTCAGAGTGTTCCTGGCCATTATTCTGACCTTCTAGCATCCTTTAACAGTGCTCACCTGGATGCTCTCTTGATATCGGAATCCTTTTTGAAGCCATCTCTCCTCTCTACTCAATACTCACTCCCTGGCTTCGTCTTGATCCGCAACGATCGGACCGGCAAAGGTGGAGGAGGTGTTGCTATGTACCTCCGTGCTGATTTACCCTACAGGGTGGTCAGTTCATCTCCTTCTCGGTATTCTGAGTCGGCTGAATATTTGTTTCTTGAAATTACTGTGCATCATACAAAAGTTTTGCTTGCAGTGCTCTACAGTCCTAATCTTCACATTGACTATTTTAATTCTCTCGACTCAACTCTCAGTGATCTTTGCCCCATGTATGAGCACGTTATTTTAATGGGTGATTTTAATACGTGCTTGATTAAAAATGACTCTCGCTCCCTTAAACTGCTTTCACTCTTATCTTCTTTCAATCTTCAAGTTTTGCCTCTCTCTGCAACTCACTATTTTCCAAATTGTACACCCTCTTTTCTTGATCTTATGATTGTTTCCTCTCCTAACAATGTTTCTTGCCATGGTCAACTTACGGCTACTTTTTCTTACCACGATCTCATTTACCTTTCCTATCGTATTCGTGTTCCCAAGCGTAAGTCCGAGCTTTTATATCTCCGTAACTACAAGGGTATAGACCTGGAGGCCTTGCAGCGTGATGCCGGTGATCTCGACTGGACCCCTCTGGTTGAGAAAGATGACATCGGTGATAAGGTGAATTGTTTTAACGCAACCGTTCTCGACTTATATGATCACCATGCCCCTATCCGACGTGTCAAAGTTCGACATAACCCTGCACCATGGATAACACTACAAATTAAAGAGCTTATGGCTCGCAGGGATAAAGCTAAGAGCAGATATAAGCGCAGACCTTCAGAGCTGAATCTCTCTTATTACAAATCCTTGCGTAATCGCTGCAGTCATCTGTGTCAAGATGCCAAGAGACGCTATTTCCACGATCAACTCATTAACCGCAGTTCCTCCGATGTATGGAAATTTCTCAAATCTGTTGGCATAGGCAAGTCACCTACCAACCAGTGTAAGGACGTGAACCTCAATGATCTCAATAAGCATTTCTCTCTCCTTCCCTTTTCTCTTGATCCGTCTGTCAAAGCTGCGACACTAGAGAGTCTTGCTGGTTTGCCGTTACCACAATGTTCTCACTTTAAGCTTAGCGTTGTTACTGAGGATGACGTTAAGAAATCTATATCTGCGATTACTTCTTCAGCAGTCGGTAATGATAAGTTGTGTTCAAGAATGATAACTCTTATCCTACCCTCCTTACTTCCTATTCTCACTCACATCTTCAACCACTCATTTTCGTCTTGCTCATTTCCGGCAGTTTGGAAAGAGGCTCACATAATACCTTTACCTAAAACTAACAATCCTACTTTATTGACCCACTTTAGACCTATTTCTATTCTCCCATTTCTCTCCAAAGTTTTTGAGCACATAGTTCATAGACAATTATCATTTTTCTTGGCGTCAAACTCGTTAATTTCCCCATTTCAATCCGGTTTTCGCTCAGGCCACAGTACTGTAACCGCGCTTTTGAAAGTAACTGACGACATCCGCTGGGCAATGGAGAATAAGTCCCTTACTGTTCTCGTATTGCTTGACTTTAGTAGCGCCTTCAACTCAGTGGATTTCGACATTTTATTAGGTATCCTCAAAGCTATAAATTTTTCTTCTTCCGCTTTAGCTTGGTTCAGTTCTTATCTTCGGGGACGCTCTCAGTGTGTTCGCCTGGAGGAGTCCTTCTCTGATTGGTGTAGCCTCACTGAGGGTGTTCCTCAGGGTAGCGTTCTCTCTCCTCTTCTTTTTTCAATATTTATTAACTTTGTTACCAGAGTAATCTCCTCTAGTTTTCATCTCTACGCAGATGACTTGCAGCTCTACAGACATTTTACTGTAGCTGACGCGGGTTCTGCAATTGCTGCTATGAATCGTGACCTGGCTTGCATCAGCGTTTGGGCTAAGTCATTTGGTTTGCAAATCAATCCAACCAAATCCCAGGCCATGATCATAGGCAGCAGATTCGTTCGCAGTGCGGCTGATGTTACATCTCTAATGCCTTTGTATCTCGATGGTGTTCGCATTGACTTTACCGAAACCGCCAAAGATCTGGGTGTAATTATTGACTCCAATCTTTCGTGGCGTGCTCAGGTCAATGAGGTCAGTCGAAAGGTACATTTCTCCTTTCATTCGTTGAAAAGCCTTCAAAGTCTCCTGCCCTTGAAGACTAAAATTTCTTTGGCACAATCACTTATTCAGCCGATTATAGATTATGCCGACGCCTGCTACCTGGATGCTACTGAGGAGCTATTAAATAAGCTTGAGCGCTTACAAAACTTGTGCATTCGCTTTGTTTTCGGTCTTCGAAAGTATGACCATGTTTCTCACCTTCGCAAGGAACTCAAGTGGCTCCCAATCCGCCTTCGCAGGAACACTCGGATTTTATGTCTCGTTTTCAACATTTTACACAACCCGTCCTATCCTTTCTACCTGCGTGAGCGTTTTTCTTACGCTCGCCCTAGCGAAGCTCCGTGTAGATCACACCTTAGATCCCTTCTTAAATCTCATCCTCATAAAACAAGCTACTATTCTTATTCCTTCTCTGTTCATGCAGTAAGATTATGGAACTCACTTCCGCCTAGCATTCGTGATTTAAAAACTATTTCACAATTCAAATATCGAGTAAAAGAGCATTACCTTTCCTCTCTACTGTGAGTATTTATATACCTGTAATATGTATGTTTATATATTTAAGTTTTATGTATTTATTTAAGTATATGTTAATTTATTGCTTTATACGTGTAGGTATATTTTGATATTTTTAGTATAAGACTGCAAATTTATATTTTTCTCTTTTTGTTCTCACACACTATTGTCTACATTTCTTTCTCATTTCTCCTTTCGCAGGTCTGCTGGAAGAAATTTCTTAAGAAATAAGCAGTACCTTTGTACTCAAATTATAATTATGTCGTAACTCTATGTATTTTACTGTGTGTACATAAATAATAAAATAAATAAATAAATAAATAAAAAAAGCATAAATCTCGAGCGCATTGTAATTTGAAATGAGTACATTCGATTTAACATCTTACTTTATCATTGAAGTTAATAATTGAAATATTATGGTGTGAGTTGAGACGTGGAGAGGCGAGGCCGATACGCGCTTATCACAAGCCGACGACCCCAGCCCGCGTGGCCGATAGCGCGCCGCCCGCGCCGCCTGCGCCGATATGCACCGCGGCTGTAATATACCAATATTATTCCAATATTTTATACCGATAATTGTAATCCACGGTTTCGATATCGATCTTTGTTTAGACCAACGTACCGGAATGAAGTACACATAATTGGCACAACCACCTATTAATCTTTATCGGTGTAACAATCATAGATAGCTGTCTATGAATTTGATATTCTAGGACACTCAGCCTGCGGCAAATGATTATTAGGTATTAATGCTAGTATAAGTTCAACACAACGGAAACTCAAGGACTTCCTAAACAAAAAGCGACATTAAAACAGAAATAGAAAGCACAGTGCGCTGCAAATGAGACTGTTATTTATAGAAAAATATCAACAACACACAATTGTATCGTTGGGCATCGACTCACTACGGCCAGCTCAGTCGTCGACTCCACAATTAGCCATCAATTGACCCCAGCCGGCTGGACCAAAGGCGCCACTCCACCAATCACGCGGCTCGTAGTGGCCTTGGTACTCATAGAGCATTGCATGGAGTCGTGATGATCATGAGACGTGCATCATCAGACCCACAGCTGGTACTTTATGTGCATCTCTTCAATTTCAATTGCCAATCAAACAGTTGCAGGGTAATTGTTGTTTTGGTCTCGTGATACACTGCTGTAGTCTTGACTGTCTGAAACTACTGCACCTTTTTTCTTGCACGAGTATCCGTGTGTATCATTAGCTGGATGTGCATTTCAATTGCCTCATTTAGGTTAATTAGAAAAAACGACGACTTTGATAATCAATTTTAAATCAATCAATGTTATCACCAGGTTTTTTTAGTTGGTTTTAATTCCATCCTCTTGAATTTAGAGAGAGATTTTGTTTCACAAAATCTGCTTTTTCGTACAAACTACACTGAGGTGCAACTGCAAAGTAAGTAATGTAGAATTTCACTTCAAAGAGAACTTAGTAATACGGTTTCTCGTAATCAACAGTTACAACTGTGTAGGATGCTGTGAATGCAGATGACAATTAGCTTACAAATTATTTTCCGTGATTTTGTGTAGGACGAGACAATCAACCGAATGGTTTTCTCAATTTCTTAACGAATATGTCAATAAAACTGAATGTAATGGAATTCTTCTAATGTAAGAATACTTTCTACGCAATAGCCAACATTTTATGTTGTTCGTATGGTAAATTAAGTATCTGTAGGTATAACGAGGCTCGTTGAGCCAATTGCTGAGTTTGCTCGGTAGCTAGCTGGCCGGTCGGCGCTCGCGTCGCGTCATTGCGCTCAAGTTGACCAATACAAGTAATGACACTAGTTGTCTGTTTATATTGACTGATGATGACACATTATACGATATTAGCATAGTCGGTTGAAGGTCTGAGGGTTTTTGAACTGTTCGTGACATTGGAAGTTTTATTAACAGACATAAATTATACTTTTAATTTCCTATGAAAACAATTTACTATTCCTCTGCTTGGTTGTCATACTTATTATAACTGGTACCTTGCTCTCCTGTTTTATCCTTGTCATGGTTTATAGTCATGCCAGTAATATTATTCAATTAACCTTTATTTATTTAAACACACCACCATAATACGTACTTAAAAATAAAAGATAGCTCAATAAAATGAATTCCCTGAACTAGCTCATAAGCTGATTTTAAGACTCACACATATACCTGTTATTTATTTATAAACACCCGGATCCAAGTTGAAATTTTATATGAACGAGTACTAAAAAGATCGTCTGTTCCTCATCATAACAAGTTGAAATGACTTTGACATGTTCTAAAGCTCGGTTCGTTTCAACGTTGATTGAAGTGTTCTTCGAAGAAATTCTATCCCGCGGCAGACATATTGGAGCTGATTACTCGACTCTTGTTTCATTGTTTCCAATCTAGCTCCATTAAATGATCAATAATGTTTGGTGATACATATATGTACGGCTATTTTCGTTGTCCCACTTTATAGAGGGCTTCAGTACATGACTTTGTATGCGGCTTTTACGCAATATCTAGGTCACCTAGATCCTGTGTTCTATTTAAGTTTTACTGTTGACCTTTCTCAACTTTAGTCGCATAGAATTTCAAGTATTTCCTCTTATAGTTTCGAATTGGATGTGAAACTTTTTCCTGAAATGTTGATTCTAACGTTTGTTAAGGTTGCGTTTGCTTTTGGCTACTTTGTATTTTGTATATTTTTTTTGGTAATGTGCGTTTTGTTTATGCAGAATAAACAAATTTTCTTTCTTTCTTTTCTTTATATGCTTTTATTTCCAAGTTCTCAAAGTAGCTGTTAGTAAGTTGAAAATATAAAAAGGCTCTTATATGTAATTCAGTTTGAAGCTAAATAACTGCAAAGCAATTTTGTCATGGTCATTTCCCAATCTTTCAGTGATACGTTTTACGGGGAGCAAGAGCACCATTTTTTACTGGGAACCCCACTACCCGTTTATTTTGAACGCAATAATATACTCATAAAAACAATATCACTAAACTAGGTTTATGCAGTAGGTATACTACCTACTGGAAATAATTGCTGTACACAATACATTTTATGACATTATTATTATATCTTTACACAACAATAAATAAATCAGAACAATAGTAAGTAACGTTTATTATGATCAATATGCTTAATTTGTTGTAATGAGTAATAAAAGAGACAGGAAAACAAACAAAATGAATCAAAGCTTGTAATTTAGCAGCATTGCAGGTCTATTTCAGTCAATGGCGTAAGTTGAATACCTTTTGTGGGTAACACAGGCAAACCCAATACTTAATTG
This sequence comes from Agrochola circellaris, assembly GCA_914767755.1. Lineage (NCBI taxonomy): Eukaryota > Metazoa > Arthropoda > Insecta > Lepidoptera > Noctuidae > Agrochola > Agrochola circellaris. The sequence continues at coordinate 9,594,357 of OU611853.1, forward strand.
ACGATCGGTGTTAGCTAACAGCAGCTGGCTTGCCCTAATAAGCCAATAAAAGGTGCATGCTGCAATGCGGAAGCAATAGATGTGAGAAGAGAAGTATACTTACCTATGGACAATATATTCTAATGTGCTGCTAAGGACTCTGTTACGCTACTTCTTCTTCCCAGCTAGACCTTTAGGAAGTGAAACGGTGGGCGTTTTGAGGGGACTGTCTTATGTTATTTTGACATTCAAAAAGTGCTGATTATCAGCCTATAATGTTCCCACTGCTGGGACACAGGCCTCATCTCTTCGAGAGGGAGTTGGTTTTAATCTAACACACGGGTCCAGTGGTGGTTGGTAGATGTCACATGTCTTCGAATTTTTGGTTCTAGGACATGCCGATTTCCTCACGAGGTTTTCCTTCACCGTTTTGAGAGCAGTAGTGATGAAATTATTTACACAAAGTAAGGCGCCTGCCTGGGTTCGAACCCACGACCTACAATTGGTACGTCGAGGCCGTTACCGCTGCTCATAATCAGCCTAATTTTGAATAAATGACTTTTAATTTGGATTAACTATCTTCGTGTCGATTGGAGTTCTACGACAATAGTAAGTCAGCAAATATGGCAGCGAGGCTGATGGCCCCTCAGCCCCTCAGACTCGGCCGGACGTATTTACGTATGGCCAACGTAGACTCTTCTCAGAAGCATCCGACCCATGTGAGTGTACGACGAATAATAATAGCAATGATAGTGGTGATACACTGTTGCGTACATCAACTAGTTCTTGTTTGTTCACATGACTCTTGAGTCCATCCTTTTTGCTATTGCTTGAACCCATTATCTTCATTATGAAAGACGTTCACCGTTTGACATAGGTTGCCTACATAGATTATCACTATGGTCGGTCTTGTGCTATCCGCATCAAGCTGATTACAAGGGTCAGTGACAGCTCGGCCCGAGTCATATCAACCCGAATAATAATACCAGATATTTTACTCCCGATGACGATGATTTGTACGGTCAAGCAGAAAAGCCATGTTTTAAAATTAATTATTACGAATGTAATTTTGTTTTTGGTTTTTTATTTACATACAGGAAAACATTATTATCTCGAACGCCTATTTTAATTATGATACAAAATATAAGTAGCCCAAGTTCATTTTTTTTTTAATTGTCTGGATTAAAAAAGACAAGCGTTCCTTTGCTAAGAAAATGACACATACCGGATCTGACGATAATAGAAAAGTTTTCTATCTCACTCTTGCACATCAAATTTACAATAGTCTAGATTCTAGACTATTCTAGTCCTGTTTTATATATACTATTTCGAGAACTTCTTTTTAGTATAAATTTTAATATGATGGAAAATGATAAGTTTTCTTTCTCTCCAGTGTTCTTAAAATAATGCTGAAAGTAGACCAAAAAGGGGGCGAAGATCTGCAGGTAGCCCGTGGTTCAGGCGAGTTTATGAAGGTAACTGAAAAAGACGATACGAAGAGCTAACTAAGACCGTTTAAAGCAGCTTAACAGAAAGAGGCCTTGATGGGTACGGGCTGAAATCATGATGATGAAAAGCACCGAGACGTTGGTAACTTATGGAAAATGTAACTAGTTAAGATATTTGAGTAGAAACTTGCGCTACAATTATGTCACTTATTCATTAGCTGTAAACTGTGAACTTGTTTGCTAACATCTCCATCGTTAGCAATGCCTTCCTACAGTTCCTATTTTCATAACTTATGCTGTTCTTGGTCTATAACGAAACTGATAGATCTCGCTTCTCTTAAAGGAACCTTACTTGGAAAATTTTAGAACCTGCTTGTATTGTCCTATATAAATTCTTGACATCAATGGTGGTAATTTGAGAACACGGACTTAGTGCGTAGGCTAAAGATAACTAAACCATTTGAGTAGTGTGTAAATATTGAATTAATAATAAATAGTAACAATGCTGTGCTATACTGTAACACAAGAACAAAGTGTTTTTATCAATTATCAGACCCTAAGAAAGTGCTAAGAAATTGACCTTGTGTAAAAGTACACATTGACCTTGTGTAAAAGTACACATTGACCTTGTGTAAAAGTGCAAATTGACCTTGTGTAAAAGTACACATTGACCTTGTGTAAAAGTGCAAATTTACACTATTCTTAGTTATAACATAATCTATCTCGTAAAATATTAAGTTAGAATTAAATGACTTATTAGTCTATTACGCTAGATGGTAATCAATTACTAAGAACGTTAGTTCTTCCTAAAACAGAAAAAAAAATGGTGGTCATTTCCAGGTTCCAGTTCTATATACTCGTACAGTGTTTCACTGCATACAGTTGTTTAGTATCCTTTTACTTGGATAATTTCAAAGAAACATTATCTCATAAAGAGATCCTTTTTCTTTCGAATGCAATTTTTTTTTTAATGCATTTATGGTGGCTATACTATTGCGGGTTAACGGGAACGCCCTCTGTTAGTGTTAGTTAACATACTGTATATTTAAATTAGCAGGCGTGTGTGCAGTTTTCTACCGACTGTACTTGGACTGACGAATTGAATAAAACAGACGAATCGATGAAAACTGGCAAACAGTGGAAACTGTCGAGTTAACGAAACTGACTAATCGACAAAACTGACGAATCAGTGAAACTGACTAATCAACGAAACTGGCGAATTAAAAAAGTGACGACTAAGGGACAAAAAATAATTCAGAATGTTAATCTGTAAATTTTTGCTGTGTGGGAACGTTCGTAAATCTTACCTTTCTAAATATTGAAACGCAAACGCATATTTTAAGTACATTTATTTTGTTTGAAACTTTAAAACCACCAATCTAACTTTAGTTACTTCACGGAAGTTATTTCCTTATCAAATTATAGGCTTTCTTTTCGATGAAGTTTGCTTAACAATTTCTTTAAATGCGGAAAATTGCCTTCGGTACACCCAAAGCAATTTACTTGAGAGTTATTTGAAAATAAACTTTCGTAAGCATAACAAGTCAACATTACTGAGTTAGAACTTGACTTCAAGGTAACTAGAACGCCCGTATAGTTACAATTACAATCAACCGTTTTGCTATAAACGCGTTTAGTACTTAATTACGATTTCGAATGACAATATTAGGGCTGTTACAAATTACAAGCCGCCAGTTTGCTCTGATAAGTGTCTAGTCCAACAGCGACTAGTCTGCCACCACTCACAGTTGCGCTTGCGACACAAGCATTACACCGCGGAAACTAGTGTTCATTTATTTATCCAATATAACCAAACGGATACGGGTTCTCTATAGACAGTTTATTAGCTCGCCGTGTATCTTATTATGCCTAATCATCGTAACGATGTCATAATGGTAGGCGTTACTTCACCGGCATCCTTAGAACGCAACCTTTTAAAAGCTCCTTAAACTTTTTGTTGAGGAGTCGTTAAACTGGCGCGACGAGTGCTTGAGTGTTGACTATTTTACTTAGTACAAGAACCTCAATGGTGGGCCGGACTGCCGGAGGACTTCGTCTTAGTTCGGTAACTCGGCAGTTTATGTGAGTTAAAACGTACCTTTCACTGAGCGAACGAACGGTGGCGGAAGCTCAGTTATGTCATAGCGAGGCTCAGTGGGCCACCGGCTGACCGTAATGGTCGCGGCACACTTAGCACGACCCACGAAAACAAGCGTTGCGTCGACAACATATGACAACATATTACATAATTTTGGATATTTCTGTTCAGTTTATTATTTCTTCGACGGATTTTCCCACTGCGGGTCTTCCGGCACACTTTTGATTAACGAAATTATAACAAATGAGGCTGCTGTCGTAATCTTAACCTGACCTTAGCGTTTCCATAATGTTATGTTCTACTTAGTGACTGCTAAATGTATAGGGTCAGTGTGAATAAGGTTTATTTATCTACTTTTGCACATAGGTTCAACACGTGTGATATTTTACGAGCACTCGGCACATATTTACATTACATACCTCTGATAAGTGTATGTGGCTACCCAGTGATATTATATTAATAGGTATACAGATAATGAAACAGCATTTAATTAAGGTTTCATTAGAGAGCTGATGAAAACTGCTTGATAGTGCTTTAAGTGCTTTTAAAGTCATGTTTGTTTTGAAACTTGTTCAAAAGTAGGTATATAAAACAAACAAAACGTGAACTTGCGTATAAGTAGATAAGTATCTTCTAAATGTCAAGATGTAGCATCAGAGTGAGGTCATCGCGTGCTTTTGTGACATTTCGACGGCGGATAAACGAGAGCTAACACAAAATAGGCTACAACAACCGATTGTAACTATTTACAAAACTTGTTCAGATTTGTATGTTATCCGCATAACCTCATTTTACCGACGACGTCGAAGAATGTTGGTATAGAGCGTGTAAAATGGCGAGTGACGTCATCGAACGTTCGACTGCTTGCTCGCTCGAGCACTCGGAGTTATGCATTACGAGTTACGACGCCAACTAAGATGGATGTTTACGTTATAGAGATGAATTGACGACATTATTACGCTTGTATCCGTACGCAAATTGAAATAGAGATCGTAAAGCATAATAACTTGCCATTATTAGATAAGTTTCTTCTACGTATGTAAGTTGTTATAAAAATAGTCTCAATGGCAACATTAGGGAAGAATAATTATAATTAATCATACCTACTGCAAAGTCGATGTGGAGGGCGCTGGCCGAACAAGGGCTGAACGAAGGCTACATAAATATAATCGGAGAAATATACAGAAACAGTAAAGCTAGAATTAAACTTGAATCTTATGGACCAACCTTCAATATACAGCGTGGTGTAAGACAGGGCGACCCGCTCTCACCTAAGATCTTTATAGCAGTCTTAGAACAAATATTTAGAGCACTGGACTGGGATAGAGTTGGCCTCAAAATACATGGACAGTATCTATCACACCTTAGATTTGCAGACGACCTGGTGCTACTGTCTGAGGACCCTGAAGAGCTTCAACATATGCTACAATCACTGAATGAACACAGTAAGACAGTAGGGCTTGAAGTAAACCAAAGTAAAACAAAAGTCATGACAAATAGAGAAAAAACAACTGTTACCATGAACGGGGTACCTTTAGAATGGGTCGACGAGTACATATATTTGGGACATTTAATATCTGTAAAAGACTGCTCAAAGAGAGAAATAACCCGCAGAATAAAGAATACCTGGAACAAATATTGGTCGATGAAAGAAATATTTAAAAGCGAACTGCCTACCAAAATAAAGACAAAAGCTATGGAAATCTGCCTCATGCCATGCCTCACATATGCATGCCAAACATGGTCCTCAACAAAAGAATCACTGGAAAAGGTAAGAGTATGCCAGAGAGCTATAGAAAGGAGCTACATGGGATTAAAACTAAAAGATAAAGTTAAAAATACGCTAATTAGAGAGAAAACCAAAGCTAAGGACGTAGTAAAGGAAGCTCTCAAGCTTAAATGGAAATGGGCAGGACACATACAAAGATTAAATGACGACAGATGGGCAAAAATAACTACAAACTGGTACCCGATATACAAGAAACGTCGCCGAGGTAGACCATGCAAGAGGTGGAACGATGATTTAGCCACCGTAGCAGGAAAAACATGGAGCAGGCTGGCTAGAGATAGAGAGAGATGGAGATCAATGGAGGAGGCTTTTACCGCTATAGGCGGTCCTTACATCTAAATTTCACAATTAATTAATGTTTATACAATTCTTAATTACTGAAATATTTAAATTATTAATTTTGCATGATAAAATAAATTTAATTGGTACTTATCTGATTCTAAATTATAATGGAACTATTTAAATCTTTAAGACATTTCTAAATTAGAAAAATAATAATAACAAAAAAAAAATGCATGAATAAAAATAAAAATAAACACAATTATGAAATTAATAATTGTAATTGAACTTGTTTAAAATTATAAATTTAATGTATTGTTTAATTTGCATGAAGAATTAAAATACATGTAGATTTCAATGTAATGTTGTAAGGAATCAATAAAGCTATTTTTATTTATTTATTTTATTTATTTTTACTGCAAAGTCTACCAATTTAGCTGAATATCATTAAATAAATGAACTTGTATCGAATATTTATTCAAATATGATGACGTGACTTAATCCTGCTCTATAAATCTAGAGTGGGTCGGGTTTGAGCAAAAAGTTTATGACTGAAAATAGTTGAGCGGCGAAGCGTGGCGACTCAAATTGGGCAGTGCGTGGCATGCTCCACTCCACTGCGCAGGAGTTGAACAGTCATCGTCTACCCTAAGCACGGACCTTGAGTACCATAGCACCAAGATACATAACGGAAGGTATACAATCCAATCGAATCCAACACAAAAAATCAATGTTCTTAAATAGAGACACAAAAAGCTTATGTATTATTAAAATGTACCTATAGTCATTACATGATTGCTGCGCCATTATATTTATAGCTATACGGATTCTCATTTAAATTACAAAACTACTTGTTGTTAATGAATGAAGTAATACACAACAATCATGCATACAATATAACAAAAACATAAAGCATCTTAATGCGAACATCACAAGAAAATGTTATAATGTATTACCATAACCATAAAGCGTTATTATAAGTCAAAAGTGATAATATGTATCCGAACCAGCAGTCGAGCTCAGGCATTATGTAAATAACGCACAACGATGTTACATAAGCGCGCGAGCGAGCATAGCGTGGCAGTCAAAAGACTTCAACGCGCTTGCTTATCTAAACATCATCGAATGTAAGTAAATGTAGTTATTTCACGCACTTCCTTATAAACCTGGCTTTAATCTTAATAAGGAATTAATAAATATCCAGTTCACCTGGAACTTCCTAGTTGTTTACTTGAAAATCAGCATCAATCGTCGGCAGTGAGAGTGGAGCGAGTCGCGGCGCCCGCGCACGGCGCACCGGCGCGTTACGTCAGCGCTCGCCGCACACACTCACACTTTCACTGTTAGATAATGGCTCAACACTACGCCACTGCCTTACTTACACACTTACACACACAATAGGAAGTTGTTCTACGTTTATAAGCTGTACAATTTTAGTGCAGAAAAGTCAAACGAACAAATTCGTTATGTAGCGATGACGCAACGCGACATTTAATAATTGCCGATAATAATAATTATTATATTTAATTTGCTGTGTATTCAGCAACAGACAGATGCAGGTCGATAATCATTATGATGTAAGGCGGTGTTTAATACTTACTAATTATGTTGTTATCTAATTTAGCTAGCTTTTATTTGGTAAAGAGGTTTTTGCAGGTAATAAAGATCGAGTACTGCCTATTATACAACGGACCTTCTCTTGGATGTGCTTTATGTATGAACAGATATTCATCATAAGTTATGTCATTGAAGCTCTCATTTGGTTCATGGCTTGAGCATCAATTTATCTCGTTAGACGTGACCGAGTGCCTGCTACAATCAAATTAGTGGACGCACAAAAAAGGTAGGTATTCTTATGTATGTATAAGTGGCGTGAGGTGTTGGAGCAATTTACTTCGCTAATTGATCAAGCGGAACTTTGTTCGATAACTCATAAGTTCATAACTATTGGTAACATCGTGTGAATTCGTGCGCTTTTTTGTTTGACTCGTAATGAGTGTGCGTGTACGCAACACGCTGTACAGACTCGATGCACGTAATCGTTTTACGGAAAAGCTCTCGATAGTTATCATAAAATGTAACTGCTGTTAGTCTAAAACCTGCCACTGTTACTTAGCGCCACTTGGCACACTTATCGTAAGAGATTCGCCTTTCGCCGTGTTAATTTCATTAACAACCTCTTAATCAAGTATCTTTAATTACATGTTATTAGGTAGCATGATGATTCTTCTTAATAGGCTAATGCAACCAATACCAGTTTTAAATTACGTAAAAATTTGTGTTTAGTGCAAATTAGCATAATTTATGTCCACATAACACAGAAATGTGAAACAAGGATTTCACGACAAGCTTTTGTACCCGGTGTTACATGGACCATTACACACCCACGCAAAATATGGAAATTCTCTATGATCAAGAATTTAGTATATGAAACATTTCAAAATGTTCTCTTGCAACACCTCAGTTTGGGCTAAACTTTAACATCTAAGGGCGACTTGCAGCAAAATGATACAAATCACGGTTTAATTAAATCTCGATTTTGCCCTAAACTCGACTTTACTTAAATCTTATTAAAGACACGTAATTATCAAAGACTGTGGTAGTCAGCAAAAAAGATTAAAACGACGTTTACATTACACGTAGGTTCCTACACTGAGATCGTAATTACGTAGATAACAATTAAGCCAATTTTCCATTCAGAATAATAACTTGAAAAATTAAAAACAATGATTACAAATATGATGAATGATCATAGATCTCATCACACCGTCCTTGAAATGCAGTGCACGGAGATCTGATGATTTGAAGCACCTACTTTACTTACTTACGAGTACAGTCAACAAAATAGATAAGGCTGCTAAATAACTCCTTTTTGACAAATTTTATGCGTCTGCAGTGTAGTTGCATTCTTGAAATCGTTCGTCTTTTGTTTCAAGTATATTACGGATGGTATGGTAATAGTAATGTATGCAAAGTGCAAAGATATCTATTTCTTGCCTGTATACCAACCTCCCTTGTTGACTGTACACACATTCGTGGGCTGGCAACACCGCACACCGCCGCCATATCCGCATGTGCTTCGACCTTGACTTGACTCGTTCAGTAATTTTATTCCGTACTTAGTGTTCCGTATCATGATGAACACCGTATATAATAGGCGTGTTTAGGTGCCTAATGTAATCGTGGAGCTCATTTGAGTGTATGACGCTGTTATTTAGATATGTAGAAGAGCCATTACAGCTTTTAAACGCGTATATTGCTTTGTTTTTATAGTAAACTTAGTTAGACAAAGTAATGTAGTATGTTTTTTTGGGTACTTTGCAGTTCATTATTTGATATCACAAAAGGAAGTTAAAATCCACTTCCTGGAGTCTCTATTGTGACTTGTTCAGAATCTTAATCAACTATAGTTCTTTGTTGAACTAACCTTACTTATTTCCTTTAGTTCAGAGACCGCGCCACCACTGAATTCCGGCGGAAAATTATGGAACGATTAAAAAAAATGCAATTTGATGCAATGACATAGACACCACTAAATTCCGATAGATGCGGCGCTAGCATCTATCGGAATTTAGGTAGTGGTGGCGCGGACTCTAGTTATAAATATCAACTTTCAATTTCAACTGAAAGTTATTTACATCAACATGTACAACTTCCCATTCTGTTTCTATAGCCTGTTCTACTGGCACGTTTTGGCAGTACGTTTATTTCGTTCACTTACCCTTTCGTGAACCTCCGTACTTACCGCCATTGATGTCGCTACGCCAGTTTGCGTTTTCTGGGGCCTATTTGCAATTACACGGTGATTTTTTACCATTATTCAAGTTTGGTCACGAATATCAACAAAAAGTATTATCTTCAGAACATAGCCTTGATCTTTTGTTAGCCATTTAATTACGTTGAGTCGAATATGTTCAGTGTTCACTGTCGGGAAATAAAATAATAGCACACGTGGAAAAATTTCAATTATTTCTGACAACATCCTTGATTCAGTGGTTATCAGTGGATTGTCGGCTCGGAACTGGTTCGTTTTCAATGAGACTTTCCTCCTTGAAACGAGGAAGTCAAATAACTTAGTGTTTGCTCTGTTACATGCTATGCGAAGTTGAATAATGGCCTGATTATAACTAAGGAAGTGTGTGAGTCATCGGTTAAATACATCTTGGCTTTGTGCTTAGATTTAATCAAATCTTATACTCCATTTTCATAGCATCAGACAAATGGTAAAAATATTAGGTACATTTTTTTGTATTTATCGTGTGTGTTTTAATTGTTATAGCGTTACTGTGTTATTAGTTATATAACATTAAAAAACCGGTCAAGTGCGTGTCGAACCACGCACAATGATGGGTTCCGTAGTTAGGATGAATTTATCGCAAGAACAAACTTAACTTTGTAGTTGAAAAACATGTTCTCCCATACATTCCTAATGGGAGAACATGTTTTTCAACTACAAAGTCCGAAAGGGATATCGTGGCCCCTGGCAACACAGGCATCTGAAGGAACACGGATGGCTTTTAGTCAGTAAGCCCAAGTTCCCACAGACGTAAAAAATATCGCGGCGGGATTTCATCGCGCACTGGATTGTCAACTCTCGGTGTTGAACCGAGCGTTGAGAATCCAACGCGCTGAGACCCACTCTCGTCCCAGCGCGTTGAAAAAACACACTGTTGGATTTTCAACTTTCGGCGCTGAGCAGAACGTTGAAAATCAAGTGCAAAAAATCGCTCGTGCGTACCTGGCTTGAGTCTGACACGTCCTCCCGCTACACCCAGAGCGGGAGAAGTTATTTGACATATTCCCGGCCAAAAAAAAAAAAACCCCAGTATAGTTGGGCAAAGGCTACGTAGATGATGATTATATCCATCCACCATAAAAGATGATTGGCATTTAGCACCCTCCGTTCAATTAAAAAATACGCCAGATACAAGACAAATAGCCCTCCTTTTAATGCCTCGGTCACGTTTAGCAATATCAAAACCAGTTCAGCTCGATAACGAAGGAGTAATTGATTATAAAAGTAATAATAACTCCCTAGTCCTATCAGGCTTAATTTAAAGCAAGACGGCCTGATATAAATAAAGTAAAAATATCTAGTAAGCAATAAAATAATGACCTTTGTCCTGATATCATCTCGGTCGACTTTAACGACTTCTGCTGGATGATATGTTTATCATGCAGCTGATAGGAACTGTTTGTTATTCTTTCTCTTAGATAACAAGGAGGATCTTTCGAATAACCAAAACAATAAACAAATTCTAAACTTTAATTTACCTACAAATCTTTCCATGCTTATTATTCTAATGCTGCGGCCGCATCTGCGTCTATCGTGACAAAGCAATGCGTGCCGAAGCTTCGTCGCTAATGCGGTGGTCACATTAGCGGCTTCGCCACGTTTATTATGTACTGCCAGCCGGGCGATAAGTGCTACGCAGCTCGAACTATCACGACGATAATGGTTGGTCACATGCGTGTATCGTATCACTGTGCGAAGCTTCGTCACGATAGATGCAGATGCGGCCGCAGCATAAGCCTCTGGAAGAAGGAGCGATTAGAAGAAGACTGTTATTTTTCTAATTAGTATTAATTCACTTAGAACAGCGTAAACAAATTCATCTCAGCGGAAACAGTATTACTTCAAAGCAAAGCCGCAGAAAATTGAATGAGGCTCCGCTCGCCCGGGAATCAAGTCGTGAGTCGTGACCCTAATCGCCAACTAGATACTTAATTACGGCGGCGGCGCTTAAGCGTAAAAATTAATAGTTAAATTGCACTTCCCAAACGAGATCACGCTATGAATCTCAATCTTAAACGAACGACGACTCATCAGCATCACCCGACGTCCTCAACCGTTGCGCAACACAAGTTTCGACACTATTTTATTACTACACAATCGATTTGCCTCTGATATTTCAAAGGCCCAAGGAGAGATTAAAATTAAATCGATGCCACAAATCATTCCTACCATACTAGAGTTAGCTACAAATTAACGTTCAATGATAAACACACAAACAACTTGCCACTGAATGTGTGCGAATCCGAGGTTAGAGAAAGTACTGATTTATTTAGCGCGTCCTCATTTCGTTGGGAAAAATTGTGAAATTCCAATTCTGGATGCGATTTCACTCGAGAACAGTTAAGCAAGAATATTAAACCTGAGGAAGACTGATGTTCCGATTTCGAAACAACTCGTTACAGTTTTGAAATTCAAAATTTTCCACCGTCCTGCGCAAAAACCATTCGTCCCGCTGGATTGGCTGCGGGATCCCTGTTTACGAGGTCGGAATTAATATTTATCAGCTCACTGGTATAACAATAACAGCGAATCAAGGTATCGGTGTGTTAAAGAGCTTATGAATATAAAGTGAAATTTAAATGCGGGCTTCATCTCACGCATTCATGTATTCGTACATTATGTTATCGATAGTTGTGGGATTGATTGGCAGCCAGTGGTCTGGACGGGGTCGTTGCACGATAAAAACCAATAAGTATTTATCGAATTCATATCTGTTAACAAGTTAAGACAATGTAATCGCTCGCTACGTAGGTAATTACAACGCAAACAGAGACGAAACGTTTTATCTGGCCGTTGACTTGTGATTCATGACAAGTGCCCCTTTATTATGTTGTAGGTACTGTACTCAGTCTAATTTTAGACGAATGCAATGTATGCGTGTGAAGGAGTCCATCACATTATTCATATCGTTTTAAACGTCAAGGTTTCAATAAACTTCCATTTCAAGGCAAAAGACAACCTTAAAAAGTGATACTTATAGCACGTTACACTTTATGACTTGGGCGGAGGAGTTGATGGGTAAAATAAAGTATTCCCATAACGAAACCGCGAAGGCACATAACTTTATCGTCATACGTCATTCGTTTTACGGCGCAACAAAAGTGTTCGTAGCCGACAGCATTCATTTGCGAATAATGATTGTTACAAAAAGCACCCTCGGCTCTCCCATGCGGGTCGCGTGTTGTGCGCGTGTCCCACATAACACGCAAATTTGAACATAATAAAAAGTTCACATCGACACTTGAAACACGCATAAACTTAGTGATGAGCTGTTTGTGTAAGCGGTGGCGCTTTATGTTGATTTGAAGGGGTGCGCTCGAGGGAAGGTGCCAAAGATCAAGGCTCGCTCGTGAACACAAATAGTGCTATTAGCATACTAAAGTTGGTGTGTTTTGCAAAGAGTACACCGGTTGATATTTGCAAACCTGTTTAGTGGCTTAATGGTTTCGTATGATTTCAATAAAAATATAAGTGTTCGAGATAAATTTATTAAGTGCAGTCCACATTATAAGATTTTACTTTTATTCATCGCTGAATTATATGTATAATATATTAACCATTTATATACTCTTTATAATGCTGCTAACAAGACAGCTCTAGTCTCTACATCCTTTGTCTAGTTTCATTCCCCATTAAAATAACAGACGTTTCCTTTGATATAGCACTATCGTCATGATGATCTCTCCATACAGTTAATATAAGTTGACATTCATATCCCAAGAGCTAAAAAAATGTTTGCGCGGTGAGTTGGTGAACGTTCCGAGCGATCAACCCTGTTCGTTAGCTGCGTAAGCGCTAGATAAGTGAATACGTTAACCTTTGTCCCCCAGCTAGGGGTGAGCCGCGACCGTTGCATGATAACCCCAGCGATTAGTAACGTGTCTCACCCCTAATAGATATAATAAGCTGTGAGGAAACCATTGTCTAATCGCAACACTTCAATATTTACTCAACTGCCTGCAACTATCCAATAACGCCAGCCCAATCACATTTCATGAATGATACGGATCGCGCTGTACGAATAACAGTATTCGGCGTAATATAATAAATATGACGAGCGGTAATGACGTAAATTACGATTGTTACAACCTTCGTAAGATTACACGAGAACTTACGTACGTGTCGAGTCGATACTCGTATCGACGTAATAAGTTTCATTTCGTAGTAGATTGCTTCCGTAATGTGTAATTGCTTTAGTGCACGTCCACATTGTGTGGTTTTTATACGAACATATTATCAATATTCATAAAAACCGTTTTAAAGTCGGCACTCACTACTGAACAAGGGAGTAGCTCTTTTAATTGTAAGAGCTGCATTCTTTTGTAATCACATCTTCAATGCCTTCGCCAGTAAGACACACGATGTGTCTTATTGAGGAGAGTCAGGAACGTGATAAACATACATAATCCCCCCCCCAGGGATCTTTGCTTGGCCCTCTCTTGTTTGTGATCTATGTAAACGACATCGACCAGTGTCTGCATTTATCCAAATTATTATGCTTCGCTGATGACATGAAAATCTTTGCCAAGATCTCATCGATCGAAGATGGAATAACACTTCAGGCTGACTTAGGTCGTCTTGAAGATTATTGTCGGGCTAACAAACTGGACCTTAATCCATTAAAGTGCTCTGTTATCACGTATTCTAGGAAACGTGCAATCCTAACAACCACTTATACTCTATCGGGCCAAACCTTGCCGAGGTGCGATACTATTCGTGACTTGGGTATCCACCAAGATAGCAAGTTAGTTTTTGACACACATATTGACGCCATTGTCAAAAAAGCCTCTAAACTCCTTGGGTTTATAATGCGTCTATCTAAATGCTTTTCAGATGCTAAAACACTAAAAATATTGTACTGCACTTTTGTTAGAAGTCAACTAGAGTATGCATCTCAGATTTGGAACCCACGTTACCATCAGTACATCGATCGCATCGAAAATATTCAAAAGCGCTTTATTAAATATCTTTGTTACCATCAAAAGATTCCGTACCATACAATCGATTATCACCGACTCTGTAAGCAGTACCATTTGTTGCCACTTGAAGAAAGACGTAGGATTGCTGACTGTCTGTATCTGTTAAAGATTTTTAACAATAATATTGACAGCCCCGAGCTATTATCAAAATTTTATTTTAATGTGCCAAATAAATCATTTCGTTTTAATCCGCCCTTACGTGTACCTTATACCTCCACGAATTATAGGCAGAATAGTTTTATTGTGCGTGCAAGCAAGCAGTTCAATGAAATATGTAAACAGCATGACTTGGATCCCTTTGCGACTAGTGTGACGACAGCTAGAAGGTGTTTAAGCCTCAATTTTTTTAAATAGCTACTACTATTTTGTTTACAATAACATCTTCTTAATTTTAATTTTATAATAATATGTTCTCCCTTTTGTAAACCAAATAGCTTTAGACAAACTATGTTATCTCTTAAAAAAACAAAAAAACAATGTATATCGTATTGCTGTTGTATGCTCACATAATAACTAGTCTAATTCTACAAGCGAAGACTTGTAATTGGCTTCCTGTTGACTATGTGTTACTTTATATTAAGTTTTTAAGCTGTAAGTCTTCCATGCTTAAATAAATAAATAAATAAATAAATAAATAATGCATCGTGGGTTTTCCGACCGGTTGTATGTTTTTGCAGATAAAAACGATTTAATTTGAAATAAAAAATCAATCAGCTTTTCATGATTACTTTACTGCGTTCGATACCCTCTGGACATTGAATGCAACAAGTACTGACTTTACTCTTCATGTTATTTCTTAAAATAAGCCCCAAAGTCCGAACCACGAGTTACTTTTTTGTAATTAAATTTGAAATGTAATTAAGTAAGTAATAACAAAAAGCTATCAGAATCCCACGTTAAGTTCCCATGACATCAATCTTCCTTGTTTTGATTTCTCCATTAATAGCAGATTGCTAAATTTATCCAACGTGATACTGAAATGAAACTTAACTACATTGCCTTAGGGTTTATATCCTATTGTAAATAACATGGTATACTTAATAAAAAGTTCATTGTTGGTCCAGTCGCGCCTCGTAGTGAACCCGCATAATTCTACCCGTCAGATTAAATACAATTCTACAGTTTAGGGTGGCATAATCCCGACTAATCACGGGAAAGCACCAGTGAAACATTTCGTTAAGGACCATGTGGACCAAATGTCATGGGAAAAAATGGGCTGCAAACAGACCAAACTAATTTGAAAAAATAGAGCTTCTCAATTAGCAAATACTCTCAGTAAGTGAAAGTTTTATTTTCAGTTAAGTAAGTATTTGAAATATCCTGCTACAATAAGGTACTTTAAAATGTTGCAAAGTGTAATAAATCTGTTAACCTGATACAATCTTATTAACTTGTGAAAATATAATGGAAAAGATTTGTGACGGGTCGTTAGGTTAGACTTGAACCATTAACTTTTCATAATAACAAGAAGACGGAAAAAAACATTGCGGTGGCTACTTATTGGAGCAATTAAAAGTTATTTTATGTTATAATTTATAACGCGGGCTCGTCGCTTATCTTAGCGAAATCAATATGGTAATTGTTGAATGAGCGACCGCCAACGGTCACTATAAAAACGGCTTCCATTGGGGGAGGTAGGGCATGAAGTACCCGCATAAGTGTTATTAGCGGTGCGCCAATCTAGCTACGATTCCCCTTCACGAGGGCTATTTAAAACGAGAGGGTGTCGCTCCTCTGAAATGCATCAACAGTTTAATTTCAAACAAACGTTTACCCATTCATTTTAATTTAAAATAACTTTGACAATCCTGTTTCATTGTTTCATATTTATACAAATACAAAATACAACGTCCCATAAAATAAAAACTGAATTTAAAAAACAATATACATATGCAATTGTCACGCAAGTAACAAATTATCATGTATTAACCTTTTACCTTTGTTAACATCGCACAACACATGCTAAATTTATTTCCAGCAGTATATATGTTAACCTTGACATTGCAGGGCATCCTTTCGGGTAAATAAGATAATTAATGTTTGTTTTTTAATGCAAAGTGTGTGTTAAAAATATCGTGAGTGCGAGTTGTAAGCTTGTAATACTTATAAAGTTAAGTGTGAGAGTGGAAATGGTCTATTTTTAGTTAATTTGCGTGCATCTAAAACGCAAGTCACGTTCAAAAACAAAGGGCTGGAGCGCCGACCACCGCAGTTTCTGAGAACAGAGAGAACACTCGTAGCATATTTAGCTCGCAACTTTGAGCGAAAATAATCTCGCTACAAGCTTTTATATAGTTTCCTGTTGACGACATGAAACACACACAAATTGTTATGCTTATGTCAACACTTCGGAAGACTACACAAAATAATAATGTCAAACTTAGTCATAAATGTTTCTAATCCTTATATTTACTCCTTCTAAATAAGCTTCATTCAATAATAAACCGAAATGTTATGATGCAAAAGAGTTATTTAGAATATTGTGTATCCTTTTACAATTTTCCTAAAAGAAAAATCCAAACACACTCCAATTGTTCAACTTCGTCACCTTCAGAATCAGAAATACAGATAAACAACAGTCATTTTGAATTATACTTGGAAATTAATTGCCTTTGTATTCAGAACTCTGCTTCGTTGTTAATTGAAATTTTACAATATTGACTTTTTGAAAATATATTTATTTCACTGAGCAAAACCATAAAAATAAAAAATAAAACTAAGTATGTCCCGGAATGATAATTTGCGCGTGCGTTAAGTAGGCACATATATTCCTGTTTCATTTTTTTAAAACAGTTGTGATAATATTTACATTCAATCTGGCAAAGAATCTTACAGCGTCATCAGATGATTCAATTCCATATTTTTTCTTCTTTCTTTAAGTGACTAAGAATTTATTGACCTCGATTTCAGGGATTTATGAAACTGGTGTCAGCGTAATATCAATCAATCAATTCAAAACCTTTATGAAGAAACAACCGTTTTTAATAAATATTTGTAAATATTATAATGTAGAATTGATTAAAAACATATCATGATCAATAAATAAGTAAGCAATGCATTCGCAAGTTTTTGCGTAAGCGCAACCATTTCTTTACGCTAATCAGGGAGCTTAAACAGTTTATTACTTCTATTATAATCTTTGTCTTTTATTTATCATCCTGTGAAATTAGTTATATAGCTATCTATCCACTTTCAGTACATTTGCGCCAACCACAATAGAACTCTACGTTCATCAAACAATCGTCTTCTTCAATATCCCACTCACCGCACTGACTCCATTCACTCTTCTTTCTTCGTTCAATCTATCTCTCTGTGGAATGCGCTCCCCCAAGAAATCAGGATGGCAACCAACCGAATATCCTTTAAAGTTAAAGTTCGCGAGCACAAAGCTAACAGTATCATCACAACGGTAATGTTTTCCGATTGTTTGTCTTATTTGTTTTAGTATATTCGTTTATTTATCTGTTCTTGTATTTATTTATATTGTATGATATATATAGGTTAATAGGTATATGTATATCCTTATATTTAAAAAAAAAATTATTCCATAATTTTCGATATTGCACCTACCACTGTTTATATCTGCATCACCCAAAGGTTAACTGATAGAAAATGCCAATGGCATTAAGTCTGGCTCTGTTCATTTGTGTGCTTAAAGTGTTAAATAAATAATTTTTATCAAACTTGTCTGACAAATTATCATGGCATTAGTTCGTAGTATGTTTTTTTATTCTTCGGATAATCGGCTGTTACGAAATTATAGGGTCTGAATCAGACAAGAGAAGAGCGGTATTTATCCAGCAAAACCTCCAAAGATTTGAATTTATCAATCCAAAAGTAGGTGACTAACTTATAAGTATGTATATGAATAATATTAATATTAAGAGTTTTTAACACATATAAATGTTGCTTATTTTCCAAATCAGTCCTTGACGAGGCTCATGATGATATTTATTATTTACTAAACATTTTAAGCCGCTGTCTGTTTATGTAGGCAGGCTAGTGATATGATAAGTTCCTGGTGTACATGGAATATGAATACGGAGATTATTTTTAGAAATAGAGGTGGCAATAATATACACAGTTAATATTGTTTACTGTTAGAATATAATGCCTATATCATCCCACAACTACTTAGTCTTGGAATAAGTTATTCACGCTTTGGGATTTCTAGGTTTATGTAAGTAAATCCTACTTACTTCGAGCTTAGTCACTCAGATTTTTTATAATCCCCACGAGTCTGCGAAAAGATTTAAAGTAAAATAACAGAGACAATAGAGTGGAATAAAAATAAAAAGGATGACTGTACCAATTATGAGAATTTTGTGCTTTCCATTGTTTATCTAAATTAAATCACCACTCCAAGACGTTTGCTTAGATATTCTGGGAATTCTTTAAAGGCATAAGAGATGTTTGCGTGAGTTCAAATGTCATTTATTCAAACTAGGCTGAGAATCAGCACTTTTCGAACGTCAAAATTACATAAGACAATCCCCCAAAACGCCCACCCTTCACCACTTCCTAGTGCATTGGCTGGGAAGAAGAAGTAGCGCAACAAACTCCCCAGCGGCACAGCTGTCTGTTCAGTTAGAAAAAAAAAAAAACTATATAATAGTATGCAAAATAAATTACATTACGCAACACAAAATTAAATTTAAATTATTAGCCATATGTCAGCTAGCACACGCCAATATACCAACGAAAATCATCGAGAACTATACCTACTCAAGCAGAAATAAAAACTAAACGTTAACAGAACTTAATATCTAAATAAAAGCCTCCAAGCATAAAGGCTTACATATATATAGCTGTAACTGGAAGTTATAAATGATAAACTAGGACCATCGAGGTAAAATAAATAAACAGTAAATTACTAATAACTATAACAAAACCATGATCAGC
Organism: Agrochola circellaris; assembly: GCA_914767755.1. Classification (NCBI taxonomy): domain Eukaryota; kingdom Metazoa; phylum Arthropoda; class Insecta; order Lepidoptera; family Noctuidae; genus Agrochola; species Agrochola circellaris. Next base: position 9,613,627 of record OU611853.1, read on the forward strand.
AAGACGACCAGTCACCCCGACGCTACCGCACGCAGTGACATCTAAGGGAGCATGACGAAGTTGCTGCAGGTAGATTAGGCAAAAAAAAAAAATTATGATCAATTGTCGAGGTTACTCGCTAACCACATATTGCAATACAACTCATAAAAAAAAACACTAATCAGTAGATTATGTCAACAATAAATTAAAATTAAATTAAAATAAGTTGACTTATAAAGTCAAATAAAATAAACAATTTTAATATAAACTCATATAACTTGTCAGTAGGTAAGCTAATTCTGGAGAAAGAACATAAAAATTGTCTTAAAGTGATTTGTTACAGGCATGTTTAAAGCCTAAGGGCTAGGCCTTAATTGAAAAAGTTTTTAATTACCCTTTGTTTAGCCCACTGCTGAACAAAGGGCATTGCATAGTTACTAATGAAAATCAGAGAAGAAATAATTTTAAGCTATCTTTGTTGCAAATATATTATACTTAAAGTTTAGTTAAATGAACGGTTGTAAAGCATAAAAAACTAGAAAACCTACTTAGCTAGAAATATTCCTTGTTGTTTTGAACAAAAAGGGTCTCACGTTAGCTAAAGTGTACAATAACCGCCGACAAATCAAAGAGTTTACGATGAAAAAGGCTAACGTTACACTCAACTTCTGTAATTTCAATTTTTTTTATTTATTAATGCGCAGTTTATTTGCAACTGAGTGGGAAACGAAATAAGAGACTTGTGAGTTTTGTGTTTCAGTAAGATTTGGTGAGGTTTACCGCCCGTAAGTACTATGCAAGTTTAGAGCATAATTATTTGATTTCTTTACAGATTGCTGAAACTCTGTGGCTTTACCAACCAAGATAACGATCAAAGCTCAATTCTTTTCGACCCTTCAGTGGCAATACTATTAAAGATCACAGCAAAAATGACGTTGTGTAGTTCTGCACGCCTAGCATGACAACCATAGACAAAATGACAGATTGTGATTGTCATTTTGTCTATTCTTCCGTCGACAAAATCCGTTTCTATAGTGGTCAGCTAATCGTGCTGCACTTCTGAATTTAAGTTAGTCTCATACCAACTGATACCACGAGATATGGTAATTATTTACCATCAAGCCAGTCCTCTAATGCTGCTGCTGTCCATCACTGCAGTCTGGTGAAATGAAACTTTTAGATTGCACTATGATCCGTCAGTCAGAAGATTTATCCAGGTATCACAATGCTACTTTGACTTCTTGGATAACGGCTACTGGCTTCCCTAAACCAACACAAACCAATTGTTGAGGGGATTGAAGTTGATAGTACAATCTTCATTATCAATCTGCCTAGCCTTTTCCTGTGTTGGGATCGGCTTCCAGTCTAACCGGTTGCAGCTGAATATCTGTGTTTTACATGGAGCGACTGCCTATCTGACCTCCACAACCCATGGCAGTAACTGGGTAACACAATACCTCTTGGTAAGACTGGTTGTGAGACTTTTGGGCTTTTGATTACCCGTAGCGACTGTCAAAGATCTACGAATGACATCCGGGACCAACGGCTTAGCGTGCTTTTCGATTCACGGAGGGGTCTCGTTTCGATATATGGATGCTCACCCATCGACGAACTTACCGTGGCAAGCGTAGCTTAACCTTCGATAGACTCTTGCGGCTGGTATCATTTAGCCACGAACTCCCCTAGTAGTAATACAATAGTCACAAAAGCAAATATATAATATTACTACGTTTTTGTATGTATGATAATAAATAAGGTACAAACGAATTGAATATTCCCTTTGTTGACTTGCCAACAATCTAATGAAGGAAATGTGACCTAATTAGTAAGTGGTACTCATAGCGGGAGACGTGACTGACGTATCTTCAACTAAGTATCTAAGCATACGAGCATGTATGCATTATTAAAATTATCATATCAAACTGCTAGCCCTGACTTATCTGACCCGGCACTGCACTGGTGGTCTCAGCGGTTTAGTCATACTAATAAATCATGTCCATGACTTATTTTATCACTCCTTGGCACAGCATTATGTACTGTCGATATCGTTATATACCTACACAGGATAGGGGTACAACATTCCCAAACTTTATTTGCTGTCAATAAAACCTTTATAGTCACAGAAATAGGGCCTGTTTTACGATGTTTTAATTACATATGTTGCGATATCGGCAGTGAGAAGCAGGGGAAGAGGTCGAGGCTATCTACTGATAAGAGTGAACTGTACGACGGTGGGTTGACTGAGCCCAAATGACAAACATACGACTGCTGATTACAAGATTTGGATGAATGTTTACCGGTATTTACATTTTAAAGCCTGTTTGATTTTGGAGCATGTATAGAAATGGGTGATTCACGAACTGTGTTAACCTGCAGCGTCATTCTGGTTGACGCATTTATACATAAATGTTTTGAAACAGTAACACAGAAACTGAGTATCTCTCTACCTAATAAATATCAAGTAGAAAGTAAAAGTTGGAAATGGAACATAACGCAGCATTGGCACTTACTTCCTTTTATTGGCTGCCAGGGATACATAACTCTGAGTTACAAAAGTGGGAGTGAGTTGTGCGCTCCTGTCTGGTTATATCAGGGCCGCTCGTTATACAACGTGGAACCGGTTCCCGACTGACGTCATCTCCAATCCCTCCATTTATTTTTTGTGAAGTTACGATCCAAAACATCGATGCAATTCCCCATGATATTTTATAGCTTCGCAGAGGAACGTGGGCTATGAAATTAGCAAATAGATCGATGCAATTTATAACGCAGAAAGAATCAAAGAACCCATATCGTTGATAGAGATCAGTAAGTTGGCGGAACTTGAGAAACGAAATGCTGTATGTGTGTATGAGAAGTTTAAATGTATTCCTAAACCAGGGACTGGTTCTCGGATAATGGACACAAGTTATACAGCATGATGCACAAGATGCTACATTACAGGCTGTTTACTTTACATAATCGTGTATTACCTAATGAGATGTTACGCAAAACAGTATTTTTCCACTTATCCATGCGGGGAACAGGATTTTCTAGCGGGATAGAGAAATTACTGACCATGGACACTTATTTCAAATCTATATGAGTTGGATCATTAAAAGATGACGGGGTCCTGATAACTTCTACTGGATAATAAAGTAGAATAATCCTGATTCCATTGAAAATGCGCCTGCGTTTACTTTATTTTTTTTAAAGAGCGATATTTTATACTCGAACTACCATCACGTATGTTCATACCAGATAAACATAGGAAGTATTAGAAATGTTTAAATGAATGTTGGTTTGTATTAATCGTTTGATTTTCTTGATTCGTCTTCAATTTATTATGCCCTGTCTTATTGGCTATCAGCTTCATTTTCGGTCACGTCACTGAGTTTTTCTTCTTTATTCCAACGTTTTTATGAACGGGGTTCGCTTGAGTTGGAACTTTCCGTCGTGCATTCATTATCGACTGCACGATCAGTTTTTTCATCCCTGACGTGGCAAGTTACCGGTTTTACGCGGTCCATCTACCGGCTGAGCAAACCAATCTTTAGGGAAAGACTGCAAGAGACAATTTTTGTAGTTCGATATTAGTGTGCATGTATACATACTGTATTTAGGCATCGGTAGTTGGCTCTTTGAAAACTTATGGATTAAGACGATGAATTTTGTTCTATCTCCAGGGAGCATGTTTTTTTCCAAACTGAATGTTTAATGCGGTGTTATGCGAAAGATAATTCTTGATGTCGTAATTCTATTAGATACACCACAAATCGCTTTTTACAATTATTGTAAAAAGTGATTACAAAAACCTCCGTTCGTTGCTTGTTTTGTTCTATAAACTTGCATAATCGTACAATATCATTTTATCATTATCACATGAAGTAAGATTTGTTGGAAACCTTTACAAACACAAGTGAAGACGTAGTTAGTTTCATAATATTAAATCCTAAGACAGAAAAGCGTTCACTTTTACTTTCGGTGCAACCGCACCGTCCTCACTTCCCTCTTAAAAAGAGGAGGGATGAGGTATGTGTTTGTCTCTTTTGTTCTCGCCTTCTTGGGTATGGTGGTCTCTTTCGAACTTCCCTTTGGCATCATCCTCGGTCATACCAGTTTTGTTCGCGCTTAGTCATCGCGGGTCAGAGATAGTGGTTTCAAATGTCATTACGTTACTATCGAACTCAATAGCGCTCCACGACATTTGATTTTTATTCATACGTAACTTATCCATGTAACAAGACTACGAAATAAACTGATAGAATATTCTGATGCAACGTGAGTCTTACCTTGACTGAAATGATTACATAATTCAATCTACGGTACGTGTTTTCCGAAGACCCTACAAAATTGAGACAATTTTTTTTATTTATTACGTTAGCCCTTTTTTTATTCTAAAATATATAAATATAGATCACGTTTATCGAACAAAAAATGACCTACAATATAACGCCCATAAAAATGTTACCATGGAATAAAAAACACTACCTGTTTACTAATTACAATCTTTCAAATCGATGTGAGCAAGTTTGATGGGAGTCAAATTAAACACATTTGATTTACATTTAAGAGGAATCTTTATGTTTCCGAATACACATTTATTAGCACTATACATATATTTAAGTGTTTTAATAAATATCTATTCACATCCGGCTTTATTCATAAAAAATCGGCCAAGTGCGTGTCGGACCGCGCACAATGAAGGGTTCCGTAGTTCGGATGAATTTATCCCAAGAACAAACTTAACATTGTTGTTGAAAAACATTTTCTCCCATACGTAATGTATGAAAGATCATGTTTTTTCAAACTGCTAAGTTGGTCGATTATTACTCGTTAAAGCCTACTTAGCTGTGATAGTTTTCCTTTGAACTTCGTTATAGGTACCTATGCTGTGAATTTTTTCACAAATCCAAGTACAACCATTTAGCTGGCCCCGGGACACTTGACTCTAACAAAAATTAGCATTTTAAAGTAATATTTCGCAAACGGATTCCTGAATTGAAAAATGATTTTGACACAACGTCAATATTTTTGAACGACCTTTCCAAGGACACCACACACTATGGGATAGACGAGAAAAAAAAAACATCCCCACTTTACATGTAAGGAAGGTACCCTAAAAAAATCATTTTTCTTGATTTTATTTTAACACTTTGTCGGCGTGATTCATATGTATACCCATGCCAAGGTATACATATGAATCTCGGGTACAATACAGGTTTCTAGTACTAACCGTCTCTGAGCTAAGCCGCGGACAGACAGACAGACGGACATGGCGAAACTATAAGGGATCCTTGTTTACTACGGAACCCTAAAAATGCGGTAAAGGTTGACTAAATGCTTCTTAGTCAATGGAATCGTCCTACAATGCGTTTGTTGTGTTGATGGAAGGTAACCAAGATTCACCACACCATAGGTCATTTTAATATGTTAGCCATGAGGTTTTCTTTACTCAAAAAGCATATCTTTCTAAATATTAGTAATACAAACGTATTGATTTCATCTCACTCCAATCAGATGTGACCGAGTGAGTCAGAATTCCACGGGATAGTACTCTACTCATATCTTGTTATACATATACACAGAGATGTATATCAAAAAACGTGTGTACTTATTCAGTTATCTCGTTATTTATAATTAAGTATTAATATGCAGGTGGATAATGTTTATTTGTAAACAATGTTATGAGCAGTAGGTACCTTATGTGAAGCTATTCATGGTACTATAATATAATTACTTGCGTGGTCTTCACTTACAAAGCTGCTATTAAAGTTGAATTAATGTGTAAAGTAAAGGTCTATGGGACTTATTAATGGAGTGTAAACGAGTTTATGAACAATATTGAACGGAAATAAAGTATTGATTTTCATGTTATATAGCTACAGTGAGAATAATCAGGCTCCAGTTATGTTTTCACAACATCACACTGTGATCCCGGATCAACCAGGCAACGGAACACGGATCACGAACTAGGAGCAATAATAACATAAACACCAGTGTATGGTATCATTTTGATCACGGTTAGTTCCTGCGGGATAGGTACTTACCCATATACAGCAGTGGATACTTACGGGGATATAACAGAACCCGCAATAAATTACGTATTCTCCATAGGGTTAGGTAGTTCAAGTTTTTTGTTTACCGTTAGTAAAAAAAAATTACGTAACGAGACAGCTGTCAAGTCACCGACTAAACGTAATACCTGTTACTTCAGTTGTCATGCTACGTCACAGTTGTACTCTTCAATTTACCAACGTTATAATTAGTTGGCGTTTAGAGTTTGGGCTCTTTACAATAGACAGATTACAAAATATTATATTATTATTATAAATCTAACAAAAAAAATGTGCTCAAGCAGTTATATCTACGAAGAGTAGTTTAAGAATAGATGATAAGGTTTAACATACATTAATAAAAGAGGAAACTATTGTAAAAAATTTAAATAAATTTAATTTGGTTATATCGTTTTTTTAAACAAGAAAGTGTCTTCTATAAAAACCCTTTTTAAGATTGTTTACCTTTATTTAAATACTTAAAATAAGTATGTATGTATGAGTATAAGTTCGTAATTCGTAACCGTATTTGATGCTTTGTTTTTTGTCTAAAGACTATCTGATGACTGAGTCATAAGAATGAATCCACCTGGAAGAACCTACTTAACTTCGTCACGGAGCCAGAAGTTACAATATCAAGATAAGTAGGTTATATACTGATTTGAACTTTGTGACTTGACAGGATTTAAGGGTTATAAAATAACCCAGGATATGTTTCTTTGTTCTACCGTAGTCTGTTCAGGAAGTAGACAAAATAAATGATGTTACATTTCAGCTAGACAACACTTCTACAGAGACTACAATCCCAAGACGGAACGGTTCAATTTCCGTACTTTTTACACATTCATATGAGTTGATAAAAAAACGTCATATTGTTCCAAAAATATAAATCTATGTCAAAATCCTTCCGTGAAGCGTCCAAAATATATTTCACAACGGTGCGTAGTGAACGTCCTTGATGAAAAACAAGAGATAAATAAAAGAAACAGCCTGAAATGTTAGCAAACACCATCTGAATATGAAAATCAACGACGACGTGAACAAATGACAGTTGAAACATATTCAACACAACGCAACGCAATAGTATTTCTGCTCTAAATTTTAAATTGCTAACGGCCGTGTTACATTAATTTCATAGTAATGGCTTTGGTTGCAAAACTTGGATTTTTGAGTTGTTATGTTGCGCTCACAGATCTTATCTGAGCACTATTGTTTTCTATATTCATATGTCTACTGGCTTGATTATGCTGTATCATTATTTCTGTCAAGATGGAGCCATTAAGTCTCTCTGAAAACATCTGAGGGGCAAATCCCGTATTCTAAGAACGTTCGCGTTCTAATTTCAGTCTTTATTTGTCAAAAATAGGAGTCACGTGTCCCCTCCTACCAGTTAAATGATGACACTTGGATTTGTAAAAAAAAACACAGCAGTAGTATATACATATAACGAAGTTAAAAGGAAAACTATCACAGATTCACAGCTAAGTAGGCTTTACTGGTTAACGAGTAATAATCAACCAACTTAAATTTGCAGTTTGAAAAACATGATCTCCGATACATTCCGTATGAGAGAAAATGTTTTTCAACTACAATGTTAAGTTTGTTCTTAGGATAAATTCATCCCTTCTACGGAACCCTTCATTGTGCGTGGTCCGACAGGCACTTGACCGGTTTTAATTACGGGAATTGGCCTTCTGACAATACTGCATAGGACATTCCTTGAAGGACTCTTTCGATATAGGTAGGTAGAGCTATATTATTCGGTGGTTGAAGAATATTGTTATTGCTTTCTTCCTATTATCCATTTAGCGGACAACACTAGTAATCGAGAGTCTACCCACGGTAAAGTGCTGCAATACGCAGTCCATCAAATGCTAGTCTAATTATTACCTGTTAGTAAGGATTGCGAATTCTATTGATTACGATTCGATGTTATTTTTTACAAAAACATGGTCAGATCGAAAACTTTCAACACCCCCAATTTAATTTGGCAAATTTTTAAACGTGTGTGTTATTGCAAGATTTTCTTGCTAAAGTGCTATTCATGGTGCTGCTGCAGTCTTCTATATCCTGTAAAGAAATATCTAACAATATAATACCAGCCAGATTAAATATCAGATCCTCCGATACAAATGGTTGATGTTTATTTTCGGTTTAACTTCTCAAGCTCTGATAAGTTATTTCATCCATGTCTGTTTTTTTAGCTAAGATATACGAGCTGGCAACGTCGCTTTTCGAGCATTTTGTAACTTTACGTTCATCTAAAAGTTATGGAGATCTGACATTTATCAGAGGACCCCAATATTTTGTGGTAAAAAATGGTGGTGAGTTTTTTATATTATCTTCGAACTAATAGAAATCTTTCACCTGATATGAACCTTTAAAAGTTGAAATGTCTTTTACGACACCCTAGAGAAAAGGTTGGATGACTAATTGACAGCCGGGGACCGAAAAGTTTGCTTTTTGTTATTTTTGATCATACCGAGTGGGTTAGGTATATATCTCACTCAATTTCATTGGACACTTGGACTGGACAGTCCTCCAGTCAGACTCGTCATGGATGAAAAGGAATATTTAGTTTCGGACACAAGAGCAAATGGAAAACCTACTGCTTCTTTTCAGCAACATCGCATCATTAAAGCATCGTGTGGTCGTATTTCAAATTCAAGGAACTCCATTCAAATTGGTTTTTTTTTTCAATTACTGGTAAATTCTTATCGTTCCGATCTATATTCCACAAGTAATTCGATCCACAGTATTAGGCGAGAGCCAAGTTAAATTCAAGCGACACCGAACTGGTAGTCAAACATTAGTAAGCAAGCAGCGAGCACACGCCCAAGGTCAATTGCTCCACGCAACGCGCCATCACTTCCTCGTTGGCAAGCAACTCGCCGCTTGAGCAACCACCTCTCACTAGAATTAGGCTCCCGGTTACAACACGACACATTCACACACATCAAGCCACTGCTTAAACTGAAATCACTAAGTATATACGCACCTACCGGCGATTTTTTCCACCTACTGGCGATTTTTTCTAAACTAACCAAGATTTAAGATTGCCTCGTGTTCAGAATTATGAATCAACTTCTAGTTATTTCGATGAGCTGTTCACTTATCGAGGAATTCTAATATTTGAATTGTTCTTCAGTCAAATAAATTGGTTGGTTGAATGACGTTGTATTATTTTCACCAAGTGAACGGCGCTAATGCTAAGCTCATTTCCTAATCTCTGAATGGAACAGATTTTTTGTAGCGCCCAACGTTTAATTGTAATCGCTTTGTACATTGTTACTTACTTATTTATAAATCAGTTTTTTCATGGCAAGAGTTAAGGTTATTGCAAGTTTACTTACTTTACAAGTAAATCATTTATATGCCAATATATATATCTGACGATCATCTGTCACTGGCAGCCTCGAACATATTAGAAAACATACTGTCAGATTTAATTAATGGTATCTTAATCTATTACCTACTACATATTCCGATAACATTAATATTTCCCATTTGAATAATATAATCAAAATACAAAATCTAGTCAATAAATCATAAGTATAATGGAACATTATGATTGGTTAATAAACTGCATTTATAATGTCGTGTTACATAGATAATGGTAGGCATATGTGCTATTATGTTCATTCTGTGAGGGCAATACACTGGGCCTTGTCGAGCTGTGATTGCGTCTAGCCTCATTAATTAAACTCTATTTGATAAAAAACCACTCCCAACTGTTTTGTTCTTTGAGACACGCGTTAGGTATAGGCTCTAGTGAATGTGCAAATGAATTTAGGCTGTGTTTATCTTCTATAGGAAAAATTGCACCTTATATTTAGGAACTTTCCGTTCTAACACGATTAGAACATTAAATTAATCATGATTGGCTTTGGCTTCCGATTCACGGCGACTGTTCCTAGTCAAAAGTGTATTAATTAAGTTCAGTTCCAAGAAATGTTAAATAGGTCAACGGTGAAGTTTTCAAGTTGAAGTTATCGATCACTGAGCTTTGTTTAAGTTCGAGGAAAGAGAGGGCTTCTTAACTAAATATAGAGCACTCAAATTATTTAAAAAGGAGAACATAGTCGTGTTTAAAACTGGCAATTGAATGAAAGAGTAATGGTAGGACTTTAAACCATCATTATCATAATTAACTGAGGGATTCACCCGGAACAATGAATGCTGCAAATTGACATAAGAACTTCATAATATTTACTATAGTTTTAGCACCTGAGCTAAAACGGACAAACATTGTAAAATATACATTATTTAGCGATTGCATTTAACGCTAACCAAAATAAACTGGTGAATATGTTAATCTTGTAATAAAATAAATTAACATAAACATTGCTGTGTGTAGTGGCCGTTTATCAGCTCCGCAATGAAATTCAAGGCTGACACTGGGTGTCATGTTGTCCAATACTTGATAAACTAGGAACAAAGCACGCTAACTGCGCCAGCGCAGGTTCATTCGTAAGCAGTTGTCGGCAATTTCAAATGTATAAGCTAATATTATGTTACTTTGTAACATTACAACGAGTAGGATTTCCATTCAGTTTGAAGTATATCTTGGAATTTAATATAATGAATCACTTAATCAGAATTATAAACTGGTATGACATAAATCTTCTACACGGACGACAGGACAAATAAAGTAAGATGAATCCGTAGAGTTAATAACTTGTCGCCCGAGTATATTCAGTCTATAATGTCCGCACTGCTGGGACACAGGCCTCCTCCCGGAGTGGGCCATAATCCACCAAGCGCGTGCGTCCCAGTGCAACTTAGTATAGATGTCGCATACCTTCGAATTTTTGGTTCCGGTTTCCTCACGATGTTTTCCTTCACTGTGTTGAGAGCAGTGGTAGTGAAATAATTCACACAAAGTAAAGCGCCAGTCTGCAGGTTGAAACCTACGACCAGTCGCGGCCGTTACCACTGGGCCCCCACTGCTCCCCCATTGGCCTTATCGCCCCATTGGCCTAATAACAAAACTTCGTACTCGGACTGTGTTTGAGAAGTCCTTCGTTTAATTTCGAGTTTGAACTGAAGTTTAATTGGGTAGCTCTCAGAGTAGATAATTGTGAGTCGCAGTTACCGCTCCCGGTTGAATACTAATCCCATTCATTTTGTTGGTGACCCATTTGTGGAACTTCCGCACAAACTTACAGATTTGATAGGTATAAGAACTTACTACTTTGATGCACTATCGCGAAATACAAACCCAACAACTGTTTCATTTGGGGAGTACTAATATTTCACGTTCCACTTGGAATTCTATTTGTATGCTACTGCAACGTTTGAACCCATTAGGTTATTGCAATACGAGGGTTCATATCACGCTAATATATGGGCCTCATGTTGGCAATACTCGAAGTTTCTCTGCTTGCTCCGTATATAAGAATGATTTCCATAGTCATACATGAAAATGTTTGTGTATTATGGAATTGACCCAGCAAATACATTCACGTCATTATTCGTATTTATACAAGTGTTTTGTGCCGGACGGGCGTAAACGCTGGACCCGACGCGTTCAAGGAAGGTGTAAGCCTATCCAGGTTTATCCCGGTGTGAGGGTGGGTCTCTCCCAGTCTACGCGGCGCTGGCGTCCTGCACCGATAGGTTCCGGGCATATTCGTGAATCAGCTGGCGGCTGTGTCCTGAAGTCTTGAATAATACTTGATAAGTCTTCATTAGTAATCAGGAAGCGCTTTCAGGACTCTTCAGGCATACTAGTTGAAGTATTAGTATCTATAAAGTACCTTGCCGATGACTACGAATTCATCAAATTTGCATACGCGCCATTACCTTACCAACAAGCGCAAATCGCTTTCGTTTAAAAGATTTATTTGATAATTTTTTTACTATGTTTACCATATGTATCTATTCCCGCTGAAAATATATTTCAGTGTAATTGGATAAAATTTGTATTTTATAATTAAAAACTGTTTTACATGTTAAATTACTTGAAAATTAATGAACCGATTCCAAAGTTACTAGAAATCTCAGACTGGTCTATTGACCTACAGAAATCTAGTATTTAAAATTATACATATAGGTTTATAACGTGCCTTTGAATGCTAGTTGGCAAAACCATATTTACAAAAATAACGAACTAAGAATTTTACAACTCAATTAAATCGGCTTTTCTGAAGGACTGATGATATCTAAACTTTTATACAATTTAAACTTTTTGGTGAGGCATTAAATTGTCGCAGACGTGTTTTTAAGTCAAGGTAAGTCATCCTCACCGGGTTCCACTTCAACTCAGTTAATTGAAGTGGCGCGTGGTAACCGGGAAGTTGTGTGGAAATCGGCTGTCGTGAAATAAGGAGGAATATGTCTCGAGGAAACATATGAGTATGTATGTGAATGGTTTAAAGAGTAGAGGAAGATCAAAGAAACGATGGATGGAGAGTGTGTAAGATGATAATGGTGGTGGCTACTGAGATGAGGCTAATAGAGATGTACGGGAAGAAAAAGATATGCAGTGCTGGCCCAAAATAACAAGGTTGCAAGAAGGTTTGTAATGTATTTTTCTGGTGTTCAATAAAGTATATATAAATAAATAAATAAGGGGATCAACTACAAATTAAATTGGGAGATGAGCAGGATCAGGATTATGATCTCACTCATCATCTTTAATTATAGTCCAATCTTCTTTGTTGAATCAGCGAAATTCGGAGTGGTTTGCTCTTATTTACTGCTTATTCATGCGTGCCACAGTTTATTAGCTAAGAGACACTAAAGCATTTTAAACATCTTGGCATGCTCGTAACCCCTAATTAAGAACCGCGCAGCTCTCGGTACGAGTGTTTTAAACAAAAGGTTTCAACACATTAATACATTGTGCACTTAATAAAACAAGGTGTAGGGTGCCGGATGTTTGCCCAAAACAAACGCACGCCAAAATAGCTTTGGATGTGGTCCCAATATGTGGTCTTTGTTTCAGAATGCGAGCGTTATTCAGCAATTAAATTATAAATAAACACTTTTTACGTGCCTCGTGTTATTGCAATTCTTTTATTTGTTTTATGTGCAAATATTTTGAACGAGTTGATAAGTTGGAATACATTGCATATTTGAACCGCTGCCGCTTGCTGGCGAGTCGCGAGAGTGCATAAATGCGGCACAAACAGAGGTCTCAGATACTTGCTTCATTATTGTCTCTTGGACCGCATATAATTGCATTCCAACCATGAATGTGGAGGTCCGCGCTCCGTGAAATTGCCTGCTTCAGGCAAATTCAAACATTGCTGTACTGATTCTCACACATTATAAATTGATAAATTTCGAATGCGCGTGTTTATAGAAAGCAAAATGGAATTCAAATGACTATGAAACTACTGCCATTTGTTCACTATAAAACATTCAATTGAACGCTCTTCGATGGAGAAGCATTCCATTCAACTCGTTATCTTTATAATATGTGACAGGTGACATACAACCGGTAAGCCGCTTATGCCTTCAATGGTAAACGATTGATATGTAAGAAAAAAAAAATATTTCGCATTCAGAATGTGTTAGTAAACAAAGTGGCTACGCAATACGCGTATTGCGTAGATGATCAATTTTAACATTTAAATTGCTTATTGAGAACAAAGGGGCATGTTTATAACCCCGCTCAAGGTTAGATTTTGATTGTAACGTGACTGTAGGCGCCACATCCAGGTAGGTAGGTGCCTTCGGTTCCACCACGTCGCAAATTGGCGTTACAATCAGATTTATATCGGCAATCATTTTTTCTCTGATCATTATGTTCCAATGAATAATACCCGTGAGATGCAATAATACCAACACTTTTGTTCAATCTTTGTTTAACCTTCAAAGTCGTACCTACGCTAATCTGAGCATTAAAGGAGAGCCGAGTTTGAAGTGATTGTGTTTGAGAAAATTAAGACCTCGAAAAGAGCTTTAAAGCACGTTCAGTGCCGGGAGCCCTCCTGGAGGGTTCACCTAGTCGCATTATGGGATGCCGGGAGCCCGCGGAGGGCGGATTTTAAATGTAGGTTTTTCTTAGCAGCATTCTAAACCGTGAATATAAAATCTGATGTATATTTTAACAAGATTTATTAGTACTTATATGCGTTGGTTTTAAAAACCAAGCATTTTTATTTTTAAAATATTTTATGTTCACGGTTACAACTATTCACTAAAAATTTAAAAGGATGGAAACTACGTCTAGCGACAAGACCCGCTAAAAACACTATTTAAATTTGTTTTACAGTGTTTAATAGCACGGTTTTAAACCTAATGCCGTTGACCGTCCGCGATGGTTAACTTTAGCGCAAACGTTATACCGTAGGCCGGTAGCCCTCCCGGTGGGTTCACTTCCAATATGTATGGCGGCAAGGCGTATGAGTTCTATGAAAAGTGAGTGGAGTCGAAAATGTTAAATGTTTACTATCTTCCTATTCTTCTTGCGAAATATTAATCTAGAGTAATTTCTTATTCTGCAAAAGTGTAATTTAAGTTTACTCCGAATTTGAAAATGGTTTTGGAGACTATAAGTCCATGCAATCCATAAGCTTAAAAACTCTACTACAGACTCATTTTCATCCACACTTCACCTACACACTTCTATAAAAAAGACCTACTTACCAATTAAAAGAAACAATAGTACAATTATAATAACTTGACAACATGATCACCTCTTAATGATATATGGACTGATTATTTTATTGTGTAACAATAGCAATCTCTTATCACGTAATCGATTCAATCCCATCTCATACATTGTTAATTCTTTATCAATAACTCAATTATTAACTCGTAAAACGAACTTCCGTGAACAAACTTAACTAAATAGGAGAAAGGCACATGTTTTAGCTCCTTATTAAAATCTAGAAAGGAAGCAGACGGACAGTAGCCAAAGAACCTTTCATAGTACACACCGTTCAGTGAAATTACGTAACGATTTGTCGTCATAATCACTTGGCTATTTCATAAAGTCACCAAAGCAATAGAGGATGTTTCTTGGGTCACCCCTTGACGGGACCCCTTGATTACCTTTATCGGTTTTCGCGAGAAGACCCGTTCAGAAATTGCCATCAGTCAACTTTCTTTTTCTTTAGTCCTGGCCTGAACTATAACGATACCAGTTGAGGGTGAGACATTTCCTGATCAGCATAAATTGTAGTGGGCCTGACTAGACACTCCCAAGGGTGCACTAGTTAAAATTACGTCTTCACTTGTGGTGCCTCTTTGTTTAAAGTTACAAGATACTCGATTGGTCGGTGATTCTATCTCTACAACGTTTTTTTACCAGTTTCTGTTACATCCTTGTAGGCTATGAGTAGCAAAAACTCTTCTAGGCGGAATGCAAATGTCAAAGAGCTATTTTCTGAATAATTTGTGTCTATAATGCAGTGATGCTGTCATGCATAACAACAAATTAGACTCAAGACTCAACTGATTTTGAACCAGTTTCTTTGGAATATTTTTATATGAATATTAAGTCATAGGTCAGAATTAATTTGTTGTGTATCAGTCTTTATATTTTCAAAATATTATTCAGGAGTGAATAAACTAGCTAAACTTCTTAGATGTGACTGACGGGTACCTATACCCGCCCCCACTACCCCCCCCCCCCCCACTTAACCCACCACCCCACCACCCACTTGGGGGGTGCCCCCTACTTATATTAATATACTAATACTTATAATATTATAAAGAGGTAAAATTTGTTTGTTTGTATGTAGGGGGTCATCACCGGAACTACCAGTCGGAATCGAAAAATTCTTTTTGCATTGGATATAGCCCAATTCTTGAGGAAAGTTATAGGCTCACGGACGAAGTCGCGGGCAGAAGCTACTATCAAATAATGGTAAAATAAATGGTGTTTTTTTTCATTCATTTACACAATTTAATAACAGCTACCCTACATAATTCTTAGTTTTTTTGGATGATAATCAATCAGATGGAATCATCGTCCCACTATCGCTTGAATACCTATTAATTGATTATTATATTATAATATTTGACCTTGAGATTGTTGTATGACCAAACCAAAATCAATCTACTCTTTATGCTGAAGTTGATCCATTTCGAAACTGACAATTAAGTTAAGATATATAAACAAGTACCTATTACAGTGATTTTGAACTATACTCCATAGGTTTAAGTAGTTAAATAAAGGTAAACGTAAAAACCACGTGACGAGACAGCTGTTAAGTAACCGACTAAACGTAATACCTGTCACTTCAGTTGTCATGCTACGTCACAGTTGTACTCTTAAATTTAGCAACGTTATAATTCGTTGTCGTTTTAGAGTTTGGACTCTTTACAATAGACAGATTACAAAATATTATATTATTATTATAAATCTTACAAAAAAAAATGTGCTCAAGCAGTTACATCTACGAAAAGTAGTTTTTGAATAAATGATAAAGTTTAACATACAATAAAACAGGAAACTATTGTAAAAACCTAAAATAATTTTAGTAAGATTTATCGTATTTTTAAACAAGAAAGTGTCAACTATAAAAGCCCTTTTTACGATTTGTTTACCTTTATTTATCAACCTAAACCGATAGAATATACATACTTTAACAATAAGAGCAACTACGACTTATGATTTGCAAAATTTGGCAGCTTAATAACAATGCAGACTGTAAGCGAATTATTATAGTTCACAATCATTGTAGACAGTTCATATCTATCTACTTATCGTTCTTAACTTTACTATCCTATCCTACTATCCTACTTCCTACTATATATATAATATTATAAACGCGAAAGTTTGTGAGGATGGATGGATGTATTGATGGATGTTTGTTATCTTTCACGAAAAAACTACAGAACGGATTTGGATGACATTTGGCACACAGATAGTTTATAACCTGGATTAACACATAGGATACTTTTAATTCCGATATTCCTACGAGATCGAAACTTATGCGGGTGAAACCGCGGGGCGCAGCTAGTAATATTATAATAATTGGTTCAGCATTAGTAGCACAGACAGTTGGACTTTACCAACACTCAGAGTTGATTATTATCTCTGTACGAGGGAATTAACTTAGGTTATCTAGTTAGGATTTGCCACTTACTGACGTCTTACCCAATACCCATTGCCCCCGCTGAAATATAAGTAAGAAAATAAAACATAATTAGGAAATCCGGAGACCTGAGGTTTTCCATCCTTGAGATCGAGTCATCACAGATTTCTCAGACACCGTTTGTAACTGTCAAAACCAGTTAACGTAATATAAAACCGACTAATTTGGCAAGTTTAATTAATCATTCAGTAGGCAGCCCTCGTATAATAACTTGAATTATATTATTACAAGTTTAGAACAAAAAACTTAAAATGACGTGCTTTGAATCCTTGAATCTCTATAAAAAAATCTTTTTGCCACTTCCTTGTTGTTTTTTAGCATAACTAGATGCTTTATGTAAAGTCAGTAGTCCGATCGAATATCCGGGTCATGTTAAATAATATATCGTAATTATCTCAGAAAAACCACCACTTATAGTTTTAGATTTTCCTCTCTTTGAACAATGTAAGGAAATACTTGTGGTACCCACAACTTGTTGGGTACCTACGTACACGCAAGGTCAAATAAGGTACCCTGGTATTGAAATAAACTCCTTAACATGTAATTTTAAAATGGTTGATTGTCAGTGTTATAAACTTATAATAATCGTATAACATTTAAAATGCTCGATCACTTTCGTAATCGTGTGTAAGGCTAAGTTCACACGACAGCCATACAGATCGATTTTCTTTGTATCATGTATTATTTCTCGCTGTTCAATAGTGTCATAGTGTGTGAATAGCTACTATTATCTACGTAATTAAATTGTCTAATAAGTAATAATCAAGTTGTGTCATAAAATGGAACATAACCTTCAAGAAAATTGCGGAAAACTGTTCTTGAATAACAGTGTTCCGACACTTTTCTTTGTGTTGGATGTGATAAGATTGCACAAGCATAGCGAAGTAGACTGACTCACAATCCTATTATTTGGACAATTGTAAGGAGACTGGAGTCTTTCCGAATACGTGTTTATTGTTTAAGTAAATGAAGAGGTAAACTGCACAGTTCAGTTACCTCAACACATGAACATTTTTCTTCTTCATTAACGACACTTTTCTCGAGACTGTTTGCGTTTTATTTTATTGGACGACTCTTGAAAATATCAATTTTAGCACCTAGGTGGATTTACCCAATGCTAAATATTGACACTTAAAAGGAGAATACATTATAAGCATTACGTATTCATTAATATCTAAGAAAAGAGTATTTCCACAGTCCAGACGACGCCGATGATAAATTAAAACTATGATTGATGTGCGAGCCGTGAAAAAATATTGACTCTGAAATAGAATAATTGGTTTTCCGACTATGTTGTCATGTAACAATCGATCACAATTCTCTCAACACATGACAAGATATTGACCTGACGTCATTAAAACGATAGTGACAGTAATTAGAACCGTTTCATAAACAGACAATACGCTTACGTTTAAAGTGGACATTATTTCCTTATGCAATCCGATAAGCAGATAGAGCATAAAATTATCTAACATTGAATGGCGGATCAATCACCTATGAACCGAGCTGCAGCTATAAATCGGTCATGGCATGCGATCGCAACAGTTCATACAGCGTAGGATTTAACGACCATCGGCACAGACGAGTTGCATAATGCACCGTGAATATACATAGCCATGCCTACTCCGTGCCTGCAAAGATCTGCAAACAAACTCCGCTATAAATCATGAGCAAATACCCCTATCATTGAAATGGAAATAATAATTCAGTTTCACTTTTCAATAGCAATCCTTTTGGTCATATAATTATATAGATACAGCTGTAGCGCTATGAATATCCACTCGAAGCCGGAATAGAATTTAGGATTGCGTTTCACGGATCGTTGAACTTTATCAACAAAATCGAAAACGATTAGGAAAAGGTTGGGAAATGTAAAAATGAATTTCGAGGACGGTGTTTATCATCATAATTGAAATTGTTTCAGACTATTATTACTATGAAGAAATTCAGATAAGAATCGAATTTGGCAATAAAATTGTTCTTAAATGCATTTTCAACATACTTGCCCTTAAAGGGATTATTGAACCGCTTTTAGGTTCATAATGCAGTATATTAAACACGCGTGCTTTTTACTTTATATTACCGCACTAGCGCGGCGCCAATTATATTTATTTACTAGTCGGAGATGTGCGGTTTTTTAATCTCATCATAGAGACTTCATGCCTTTTTATGCCTACTGTGTAAATAAATAAAATATGATAAATTAACACAATAATAAAAAGACAAATTACATATTTTCACTAAATATTAACCTTAATTTGCGTATTCAAAATATTATTTTGTGTTTTATTCTTATTTACACCTTGCGGTAAGCACGTATCACTGGCGCGGCGCACGGATAAAACAAAACCAACGCGCCGTTATATTACTCCTTTATAAAAAAATAAAAAACAATTTAATCTATTTATAATTATTGTACTGACAACAATCGTGTTTTTCGGCTAGGATTTTCAACATACTGTTGAAACTAGCCCGCGTTTAGAAATGCGGTCCTATTTCCTTAATAATTAATGTTAAATCCTCCGAGCTAACTAGACGAATACAATATATCGTTACTTTTCGATATATTATAAAATGTTTTTGTCTTTGACCTTCAACATGTCCGAGGGAAGTACGAGCAGAAAATATGAGCTACACCAGGGATCACCAATTAGTTTTATTTAGGGTCCATAAAAAATTATATGATTCGCGGGCCGTTTGGAAGACGTTACCTACTAGCAACCAAGATTAAAAGATGTTCAAGGAACTTTTGGCGTATTTTTGTGTTTTTTGGAAATCGATCATTTCGATGTGTTTAGTATCTGTATACCTAGCTCTATTACTCCCGAAACCATATGCAGCTTCATGTGGCTTGCGTCTCGCATGATCCATTGTCGTGTCGACGGCAGAAAATAAAAAGCAAGGACTTAACATAATTACTCAAAAAAAAAAAAAATAGGTTTTCGTTATAAATTTAACTGTTTACTTAAAGTCCGCACAAAATAGGTCGGTCGTCAGGATTCGGACTGCGGTCCGGCATTTGGTGACTCCTGAGCTACACCATCTGTAAGCACATCTCGTATTATTTGTCAGGTAGGTATTTTGTTAGAGCAGAGTTTTTATAATCTTTGACATACCTACCAAACGTACGTAAGTACCCGTGCATGCAGATTTTTTGAAGTCTTCAATATTTTTATCAAATTTATTTCGATTATAGTTTTGCAGCAAAATTTGATTGCATTTATATCTTGTTTGTTTTCACGGTTTAAGATAGGAAGATATTTCAATTAATTTGTTTTTTATTAAAAAGTTTCTCAATATAAAAAATACTGATGAAACACTACCTACAAAAATAGTAACATCAAAAGTACCAAAACTTAGAGATCATACTACCACATCACTAAACAGAAGACAATTTCTAGTGGCCATTGTTGTTTGGCAAATTTTGAAACGCGACATGGCAGTATATAATTAGTAAGTACTATCATGGCAGCATGGAATTTGTATATAGAAATTGACTTTGAATGCATGAAACTAGTATGAACTATCCTATACTATTAAATGAGCATTGTCTATTTTCATCCGAGCAGTGATTTGTGCTGTTTTTAATCTCATCAAAGATACTTCTTGTCTTCTATGTTACGGAGTTTGGTTTCCACACTAAGTCCTTCAGGTGGACCATTGTGCATGGGTACTTCTTGATTTTGTTATGCCTACTGTGTAAATAAATAAATATGATAAGTTTACATAATATTTCATCAAATTATATATTTTTACTACATATTAATCTTAATTTACGTATTAAAATTATTATTTTGTGTTTTTTTTTTTTTATATATATAGGCTGTTCAGCGGTTTTGCCACTGCCTTTATTTACACCTGCGCGCGCATCGCTAGAGGAAAAAACAAAACCAGCGCGCCATTTTCCATAAATATTTGTTACCGTTTATGTTTTTTAATATAAAAAATACGAAATCTAAAGTATTGTCACCAGCCGACGTACAAAACTTTTTAAAAGAGGCTCCGGATTGTCAGTACCTGGCAACAAAGGTCAGTTGAACTTTATAAATCTAAATTTATCATCTCTATAGTTACGTTATTCTAGCATAAGTTCTTACAACAAGACTGTTTTTTTCCTCGCATGTGTTTTTTTTCCTCGCAACGTCATATGAAACGCGTGTGCATTGATCATTACACACTCGGCTACCCTTATCGAATAACCGCCTTATGTGTAATGACCAGGACAGCACACTTGTATCATAATGTACTATTATGTACCTACTTACCTATGTTCACAAATAAACTTTGATTTGATTTGATTCAACACTATGATAATAAATTTAAATGAAACAAATCATCTTTTCGAGAATGTAGTATATCTTATTTGGTTTACGTAATAAAAACGTCTCAAAATCAAAATCACAATTCATCTATTTAAACCAGGCTGAGAGTCGGCACTCTTTGAACGTCAAAATTACATACGACGGTCCCCCAAAACGCGCCCTTCACCACTTCCTAGTACTTTAGCTGGAAAGAAGAAGTGGCGCCAGCAGCACAGCTGTCTGTTCAGTTAGAAGAACTTGATTCCATACAATAGTATGGAAAGTAATTAATATTACGAGACACAAAACATTAAATGAAATTATTTGCCATAATAATGTCAGTTAGCACACGCCAGTTTACCAACACTGACTATACTGAGCACTCCTTCATTATGCTCCATTGGGAAATTCGTACCCGTATCATATCAGGCTTTCTTCCTTCGAGACTTGTAAGAGTGGATGCATGTAAGGGAACAAGTTACTTAATGGTGCTAGTATGCAATGAGCTGCAAGCCGTCACTTGCAGTATTGCGTGAAGTGATTGCTATTCATGTCTCAAGCGGTATTAACACACCTTGCGAGACAGACGGTAGTCCACACCTCTGCTTTCTCCATTTACTAAAAAGCGTGATTGTGATTGATATATAACTCAGCCCACACATCGCTAATGAAATTTAAAATTAACACTTGTCTAAAACATAATTCATCATTCAAGTGTTTCAACACTATCCCGTTATGTTCCTAAACATGGTTTATGTTCGTGTTTCTCAGCTATTTATATTAAAACATTTACACAGTACACAAACATATTTATGTGACAAGTACACCGTGTTAACAGCTCATAGCTAGTGTCGAGTTAAATATTGATTATATGTCCATGTGATCCATGGAAACCAATTTCAATAACTTTAATGCAATAAAGTACATCGATTTATATCTAACCGTAGTTGTATTATGGTGGGTTAAAAAGCAGCAAACTTAGAGATGTTTCAAGGAGTTTGGTGCGAACCTTACGTACAGGTTTTACCGTCTGATTCCCAACCAAACTGGTTCCTTGTCCGTAACGCCCGCCAGTCTGCCTCGCCCAAACAATGTTGGCGTGCAAAAAATACAAAAGTTACGTATAATAAAATATATCAATGGCTGAACTTAACGAGAACCAAATGTTAAAAGTGAACAACCAAAGAAATAACATTTAAAAACTAGTTGTAAGTAACACATGTTTTAAGCTAAAGACTAGTCATAAAAAGTTCCACGCGCAATTACAAGATTTCAAGGTTTTAGAGTACATGTATTATTAATTAGTTTGAAGTTTAACGAAGCATGGTGACTTAAATAATCAACACCGTGGCAGTTTCAGTTTATTACTTAAACTTTAGAACATAATACTATACTGTAATATCTGTATCGTTATAGTAACACTGGGACAAGTAGTAAAACAAGAGCACTTAGTCTTTCAAGTACTTACAACGTACACTACTATCGCTGGTAGCAGATCCCAAAAAGATATTAATATTTGAGGCCCCGAGACTGCTTGTAGCAAGTGCAACTAAGTATTAAGTAGAGTAGAGCACTCAGTTTCCCTCGGCAAGGTAATATTGGACAGGCTCTATTGATTTACTTTGAACTCCTTTCGGTTGGGAATATAGGTGTAAGAAGTACCTATGTCTAACATCATTCGTTGTATTCAAATGGTTTCAACAAGATTATTTATCGTACCTATTTTAGTATTCTGTAGTAAAAATTTCATGATTGTAGATAAAAATGATTTTTAACCAATTTTTATCTAGGTAATACATTTTCAAAGCTAAGAAGGATTCTATTAAGTAATTTCTGATAATTTAATAAAGGTCCAGAGAGTTTTGTAACAATGCCGGAGGATTTTAGGAAGCTTTCGATACCTTTTGAGTTGTACAACATTATGGTTCGGTTTAAAATTTTACCAAAATTGCCAAGTTTTTCCAGACCCATAATAATTTATTACTACGGCAACACCAAAATCCTCTTGTTTTTTGGAATCAAGTTTGGGTAAAAGTTATTTGTTTCCTACCATATTCTATGATGAGGTTAGTTTATTACATACATTGGTATATTCCGGCAGCCAAATCATAAAATTGCTATAGATAATTGCTACCAATCATATATATTTAATAAGCATTGCCACCTGATTGAAACCTGGGCTGGTCTCTAGGTACTTAATAGATCATATTGAGCTTATTATTGTACAAGACAATATCTGATCAGCGTTGCGGTAAATGCATTTAACGATAATAATGTGGCAGAAATATATTGCACATATAAATTACCGTAATTAGTATTGATTGTCGATATTGTTAGTATTCAGTTCTTGCTAGTTTGCTTCGTAATTCCGTTCTTGCCACGAATCTTGCTGTAGGTGCAACAATTAGAGGTATTCCATCTTAATCTGTTGTATTTGTAGATACATCCATGAAGGATTTATTATGTTCCCTTTTGTCTTTTCAAACATGTGCGTTTTTTTGGGTCACTTGAAGCTAAAAGATTAAAAACACTTACACTCTGTATTTCCAGTGTCAACAACATTAGTTTTTTAGTACCTACTTACATTCTTAGGTCAATGATTTACTAGGTTGTCCACCAGGTAGTGGAAAAACGCATTCATTCGTAACAAGTAGTCAGAATCAACATCAATTTTCTGTCGGGAACTTTTCCCCAGCATTACGTCAGGTATTACTGTCATTCGGAATCGTGTCCGTGTCGTTCCTTGCTTCTATTATTTCTACCATACAATTGGGCTGTCAATGTTCCTTGTCTGTCATATCCACGTAACAAATTATATTTTGTAATACATATTTTATTTCCTAATCATAAATAATAAGTGGTCTATTGGTATATTTAGTGCAGAGCCCTTGACGTTTGATTAAAGAATATAATCGAATTATTTCTATAGCAGCTTGTTCACTGGTACTCTTGGCCTTATTGAAACTTCATATTTGCTGGAGTGCGGGCGTTTTTGTATTGACAACGTGGTATTAATTAAAAGCTCATAGTAGTATTATGTTATTAACATTCAACATCGCTACACAAGTTATTATTGCGTATTTTCTAGATATAAACAAATATGTTATATGATATTTATAATTCTCGTATCAAACGATATAATTGAGGAAAAGTTGAGATGTTTACTTATGTAAAAAATCAATACGTAAGTGTTAAAAATAGCACAATGCTACATTTATATTAGTCGCACTAATGACTTCGTAGCAAATACCAATGTTCAAGTTTTTTTGCGAACTTAGATACTTGGTAGTTTTTGGGTAGGTAGCTACTTGTTTGTTATCATGTCGCTGACAAGTGAAATTTATGGGACCTTGACATTGTCCCTATTACAGTAGGTAGAGATTACATCACCGTGGTAACACCGTGTAGTACATGTCGTATCGCCTTACAAAACTATGACTATACCTCTTACTGATATATCGTGGTTACGAACGTGCTCAGAAAACTAAAACTCCCGAACCAAGCCACAGAACAACGTCGCTATATCCAGGTATATATTGGTGATTTATTTCAGTTGCAGTTGCTTTCACGTATTACAAACACGCATTGGACGTGCAACATATTGAAAACGACTGTGAGAATGTGATTATAAGCAGAACATATACAGAGAACGTTGTGCATACTAATACTTACCTCCGTATTCTAGATATATTAACGTTTGATCACACGTAATAAACCAGCCGCATCATTAAACGAATACTTAATTAATCGTATTCACAATTCGGCTGTGTGATATAAAGTAATAACATATTTTATTTTATTTTATAACCAGTTAGAACGCCCACGCGTTGAATACTTATTCAAACCGCAAGCATGCGATCCTAAAAAACTTAAAGAATAGATTGTGACGTCTGAGAAGATAATAGATAGACCATTTAAGAATGCGATAAGCCACGTTCACCACGTCTGATGTTTCGACAAAGAGTATTATATCCTGGTCAACTTTTACTATCTGTAGACTATAGATAGTAAGTACAGAAAAGTTTATACAGAACAACATTCTGTAGATCTGTATAAGCTTTTTTGTACACATCAAATCCTTAGCAAAGTAAAGAATTTTACTTAAACATAATATGTAGTATGAAATGTCGATTACCTAAGTGTTATCAATAACGGAACAGATTAAACCACTACTGTGCAGTGTGGACAGTAGATAGCAGTTATGCCACTTGGATAACAAATTAGGGCCATCAATAACACACACCCATAGGCCGGTTACACGATAAATTGAAGTTGGTTGCCAAAAACTTTTCCCGTAAAGATAGTACGAAAATGGAAGGTGGAATACTAAAAACTGAAGCACAAGAAAACTAAAAACTTAAGCACAAGAAAACTAAAACCCAATTGAGCTTCATGAAAACTTAAGACATCGTAGAGCAAGGTAAAAAGAATCAATCTATTCACTACTACGAAGAAGTAGAATGATAAAAAAACAACTGACACACCCTATTCTCCATTCATTTAAATTAATTATAAAATTTCCAGCACAACAAACAATTACATTGGACCTTGTAGTCACTACACTACCCACATTTGTGGTAAATTAAACATCAAAATATACCGTCTCTAGTTGACAATGTAATTGTATACTTATACAGTCAGCCCACTATCTGTTGATTCACGATGAATAATTAGAAGGTATCTGCCAATGCTTTGTGTTTAGTCCGTGAATATAATACTTTTATGTACTCACACCTAAAGATGTTTGACCAAAATATGCATGGAGGTTATTTTTGGGGACCAATATGTGTATTGTTGGGTACGTGATTATTATTTGCATGTTTAAATAATTGTATTTAAATAATTACTTAGTGACTAATTGCAGTTCCTGGGCAAGCGGAAACATAAATGAATGGAGTTGCAATTCAGCTTAAAAATCAAAGAATCTTTGTCGATGGTAACGCAGCCTTTCGAATTAATATTCAACGCCTGGCTGAGCCAGGCAAGCAGCATCAATCGCCGATAAGAAAAGGCTAACTCTAGGATCCCACCGGATTGTCCAACGAGATGAAGCAAAGAATACTAAGAATAACTAAGTAAAGCGTCTTAGGCAAAACCTATGTTCTCCTATTCCACCAATAAACACAAACCAATACCACTTGGTTCGCCTGTTGATTATGTTTAAGAGTTCGTAGAATTTGAAGAGCATTGTGCTGAATAAGATTCTGTAATTTGTATAATAGATGCAAAGCCATATTATATTAGCGATGACGACAACATACACAAACACCAGTGTCCACACGTTGCAGTCAGGGTCGTGGGTTCAATTCCCTCACTAGGACGAAAATGTTTATCGCTGCAGATGTTTCAGCCAATTTATTTGTGTATATAGTGTAGGAACGTCATAGCACCTACGTCAAGACGAACTAAGCCAATATATTTAACAGCTTTTTGCTAGAAGAACATGTGAAACCTATTTTATGAACGAGGAGGAAAATCTTCATGAAAATGTTCAGGTGTGTGTTGTGACGTAAGCTTGTTTCAGAGAAGAAACTCGTGAGATGAAGTTACAAGGAAGATGACATTACCTGAAGAAATAGACATGCCAACGATTGGAAATAACGTCGAGTTAAATAATATGAAAACGAAAGGAAACAGAGATGGGGTAGGCAGCCGCGGTACCAACTAGTTGACTGGCTTATTGCGTATAGCTTGTCAGGCACTGCACCAGCGTCAGGCGCTATATATATATACAGGGTTATTTTAAACTGGCTAGCTAAACTCCGCATAAAAAAGAAAAGATTTGGTGTATTTATTTAAATAAAAAGAATCGATGTTTTGTTTTGGGAGGTCAACCACCGCTGTTATTGTTGTTACTTAAAGTATTATGTTTAGATACCAATCGCGTCTGCGGAGTTTAGCTAGGTAATTTAATTTAACCCTAGAGTTAGTTGTCTGGCATTTATCCTTAACTGGGCTTATTTAGCAAAGTTTTTTTTTTGTGTCTATTGTTAGCCTTAGTCTTGTACCAACACTAGAAAAGAAGAACTTCAAACAAAGAAGTAATTTTTCATTACTAAGTTTTTGATAATCGTAGATGACCCGAGTGCCAATACTGCGGAGCGTCCGCTTACATACGTTCGGGGTCGCGGGTTGGATTCCCAGAATTCACACTTTGAAGTCTTTTATTTTGTCCCGAGGTGAGATGTTTGTGTGAGTAAAGGAACGGTTCGACACGTCCAAATGTAAGAAAATAAGATGACCTTTATTTATTTCACGGACCCGTCCCACTAATAATAGTTAATCTAAGGTTGTGGGCCGTCCATTCAAAACCAAAATCTGACACAAAATAAAATAAAATGTAATAACTGAGGATCGTTCTTGAAAACTATCCCATAGTTAAAAAGAACACTTAAGAGGCTTACAACAGCTAAAGCGCGGTCACTGTCGGACTGCATAGAAATGAAAGAGAAGCGCGATGACACGACGCAGGTAATTTATTGCAAAATATGGAGCAGTTAGCGATTTACAGAAAATCTATTGATTGGACTGGAAAATTAAAACACTATTATGCTAATATGTAGCTTGTAGAATAATCTGACAAAAAATCAGAATGATTGCATGTAAATTAATATGATTTTTAATCGTTAAAAGAAATTTCTAGAGGTATCTTCATGATTTTTTTCTATCGTATCAAATTAGTTGTATTATGTTTTCAACACACTATCATACTAGTATATATCCTGAAGAATATCATATATTTTTCTGATTTTGTTTACTGCAGTGGATCATATTCTTTTAGGCATTATAAAACTTGCGTTTAGGCACGTTTAGGTCCTGTAGTCCCCTTAACAGATTCACAAAAATGATCAGTACTTCAAATTCTCTGGAAGAAACTATAAGGATTGATCCCACGCGGAGAACTTGCAAAAAATAATATACTAAAAAAGGTTGACCAACACCTACATTAGCAGTGCAAAGTTTATTATAACTTGCATTCTTAAGACATAATTTGAACGAGGTATTCAAATCGCGATATACTCGTATGACGACAAGCAGCAAGCATTTCTATTACTTACCTTACAATGTCAGGGCTAAAGGCATGAAGATGTTGTAAAAGTACCAAGTTAGAAGTTAAGTACTAACTTACTAAGGAACCCAGCTGATACAGTGAATGTTTACGCAAACAACCGTATTGGCTTCTCAACTTAGCGACTCCCTTAGATTGTTAGTCGCACAGGGGAGGACTCGGGCACACATTGAAATAAGTTTATATTTAAGTTAACTTTAAGTTAAGTTTGTTGCTATACTTTTAAAAGCAAATTTATGGTGGTTCAGTGGTTAGCATTTTATGTTTTCATTGATTACTTCCTGTTCCGTTATTGAATATTATTTTAATATGGAGGACTACTTAGTCTTTTTAATAATAATATATTTATTTATTCAGGCAACCGTTTGTTTTTGTTTTTTTGGTTGTTTTTGATATGACACTTAATATTTTTCTAGAACGACTGGACTGTAGTTTTTGTTCATTGGGTATAATTGAAAACTAGCCAATAATACTAAATACACAATCTAAGAATCTTCGTCTCAGGTTTCGCACGGTCAATAATTAACATAAAATTTATTAAAGATAAAGATAAAGATAAAGATAAATTTATCTTTATCTTTATCTTTAAAAATTTATTATGCTGTTAACTTGCAGAACTCATAAATTTTATTTATATAATAATTATTATTTATTTCATTTATCTATTCATATTTATTTTTTAAAGCTATTTAAATTATCCAAGTTGGCTTACACGTGTCGCATCGCAGAGGATAAAAATTATAACATATTTCCAGGAAACTGTTTTGCATTACATCAAAACGCTTTTATAATTTTACTAACACAATAATATTACTATATCAGCATTCACATCCCTACCAAGTTTTTTCTCAAAAATACGAGCTTATTATACAATAAGCTCGTCTTAATTAATACCATTTGCTGTTTTAAGTTCAACAATCTTCGTGGGATTTTAAGAACCACCGGGGTCTGTTTTTTTTCTACAAAGACAACAAAAGCCTAATTAATACCTTACCTTTATTACCAAGTGCGGCCCTGTACCACGAAGCTGACACCTGGGGACCGGTCACACTCGTTCTGTGGGCCCACGCAACGCCCGCCGTCTCTGCCGTCTCCGCGTCAGTTAACACCACTACCACACCACCACCAACAGAGAAAATAAATCCACAAAGACAATATGCATTGAACCATTGATACGTGCAGCGGTAACTCAACAGAGAACAAAAGCGGCAGTGAATGGTGAGTTAATTGAAGAGGTCGGGTGATGTGTACTCCAGTGCAGATTATAAAAGCGCAGGTTCTCGAGTGGACACCTAATAACAGCAAGTTAGTTACCAAACTATTTGCATCCGAAGGTATTTTTCCTTGAAACGCCTAGGCTGCCTTATATATTTTACTTACCTCACCAGAAAAGTTGAATTAACGGTGTAAGACCGGACTTTAAATTGTGTTGTAATCGCAAATTTACTTATTCCGC
This sequence comes from Agrochola circellaris, assembly GCA_914767755.1. Lineage (NCBI taxonomy): Eukaryota > Metazoa > Arthropoda > Insecta > Lepidoptera > Noctuidae > Agrochola > Agrochola circellaris. Next base: position 9,643,524 of record OU611853.1, read on the forward strand.
GAAATCATTATAAATTCTCAAATACTTACAAGTTTTGTGAACTCACTTAGGTAATGCATACATAATCGCACGGTGGCACTGAAAATCTAGATTCATACTCGTCTTAATTTAATTTTTAGATAACATTTCCAAAGTGTATGCGGAAAATTCTAAGAGCAATATATTGAGTGATCCCAGTGGTCCTACACATAAGGCACCACACTGAGGCCGATCGGAAGTGACGCAAGTCTTCCGTCTGCACCGACTTCCGGTCGGAAGTGCCAGGCTTCCTGAGACGGCATCACGGCACTCCCGTCGAGGCCGGTCGATGTTCCGCATATCTATAAATCTTTTATATAGCTCATTATCTTATGTACGTCGTAGACCGGTATGGCGCTGTGTTGAACAAGAATGTTGAAGAAGATGTGTAAGGCTCTTGTGTTGGAGAAGTTGGAGAAGAAATGTTTAAAACTCCTAATTTACTTATAAGGGTCTGTTACAATCATTCGTTTAAATATTTTCAAATCTTTTGCCTTTATAAAAATATCAAACAATCACTTTTTATATCAAGTTAATAAGTCATACAACGTCATTAAAAACTACATTAGCGTACGATGACGTAATTTTCATCGAACTCAGTCAAATGCATGACGTGTTGAAGGTAAAAATCTCAATATGTCGAAAACAAGTTAAAATCCAATCCCCTTTATACGCAAACAGGTTCATTGCATATTTATTTACTAATTTTATGTGGTAAAATACGTAGATATTAAAATTTGTATCAATTTACAACGCCATAAAGCGTCGAATTTCCATACCTTTTATGGGTAACTAAGATAAATTGAGAAAGATCTTGTCTTTGATACGTTTCGAAACGATTCCAATCTTGTGCAATATGCCCCCCGACCGGAATTTGCAAGGCCTATTGCTGATAGATGTTATACAACATTTGGTTCTACGGTTATGTTCGTTTTATTGTCATAATAAATTGTCTTTACAGCCCTTGCCATGACTATGTTGTCGTAGGCCTCATGGGATTAATTAATCGTAAATGTCTAAGTTCAATTTGATTGAAAATCCTTAAAACGTGTCACAACTGCCAGTTTTCTGAGACACACTTTGTTGCGACAAGGTTCCTTGACTTGTCTTCTTAATAGAGTAATGTAGGAATATTTTCTACAGAGGACTTAATTCTTTGCTCATGGTTTTTGAACTGAAGATGAAGAACTATAGAAGTCTAACGATATGTACTGTGTAACTGTGCGTTTGCACTGGCGAAACATCGCAATAAAACATGTTGAAATCTCTAGGTCCTGTCAAAAATTGTATGTAAAAATTGACAGTAAATAGAGATTCCAACATGTTTTGTTGTGAATGTTTCGCCAGTGCAAACGCACAGTAAGCTCTACATGTTTTCCTGAATCAGGATTTATTCCTGCAATGTTGTCATTATTTTAAGTTTCTGTATGTGATTTAAACTGTTCGTTGGAGGGGGCTACCTCGGTATGACTGATGACATGGATTATCATGATTTATGTTTTCTGACCCTGTTTTATGCGATCAAATTATCTTAAAAAACGAACGTGAGCGTAAGTATTGATACTTTTTATTCTGTTCGCCCTGTATTATTAAACACAATCTTATTCGTTAAACATGTCAACAAAACGTTAACTAAACATACTGGGTAGACGGGCGGGAGGCAGCGCAGAGCCCACTGTCGTTGTTTTATTTTGAACAAATGTCAACACAACAGCGACACTAGAATGCATTAGCGCCCGAGCGATGTAAAAACTAGCAACACTTACATGTGCCTTATTAGTGGAGTTGCCAGAACACGTCATATTTTTGTTCCCAGTAGCCGCGAGCGTCTGTGACGGCCACAAATATTTATCTGATATTTCTGGTAAATTGCTGGCCGAGGCGCAATTACGGCGCAAAACTTGATCAGTGCATTGAACTTTCAGATACCAAATTTTTATTTTATAAAATCCATTCATGCATATTTGTATTAATCCTCTAAATGAGAGGATCGAATATTTCATAAGGTTCTCTTGTGACTCTTGTAATTTCACTGCGAGACTTGGATGTTATACCATTATAAACTGAAATCAACGCTTTAAGTTTAGTTTGCATAAATGCTACTAAAATAAACTAACGTTTATTAACCGCAGGAAACGTTAGCGATGAAATATTAAAGTCTGTAATGTGTCGCGGACTCGTGAATAGTCTCGCAGAGTCGGGGAACAAAAGCTCAATTAAACCGTAAATCCGTGAATGTACTGTAACATTCACTAGAAATGTTGTGTTTAAAATAGACAATGACTAATAAGTAATAACAAACCTGACTTCTTCCTACATTTTTGCCAACGTCACGTCTCCGAGAGGTGAATATCTAAATACGAACGTAGATACGCACACTCATATTTATCAACACAAGCTGCATTCCAGAATCTCACAAGGGGAAACCTTAGCCGTTGTTTAATACTTCGCTAATATTACCCACGTCAGCCATCACAGCCGCTAGCTTAACTACCAACACTTCATAGTAAATTGCCGATCATATTGCCGGAGTATTTAACAGGAAATCGTAATATTAATGATTTGCATGCAAACGTGTTTATCTACGCTGAACTGCGAATCAATGGGTACCTGCTTGCAACAAAGTTACAATTTGCGTGCTCTACAACTCAAACAGAATTTAAATTCATTGATTCATACGGCTGGGTATTGACGATTAGGATTTTTTTAAATTTCTCGGTACTCTGTAAGGGACGCATAGAAATGAGCGTATAAACAGCTCTGAAGTTCACTCATCTCACGTCCTCCATCTAATCAATAATCACGAACTGAATAATCTAACGTGTGCTTATGTAACAATGAACAGGAACAAAGCGGGGTGACGCTAACTACATGCAGAATAAGTCATTATTATAACTCTGAAGCTGCCGACGACATGTATTTATATTTAAAGCCTACTAACAGTCCAAACGGTCAGATAAGACACCCATTTGCCACATCCTTATTCCAAGGACAGTCAGCTTGGCCGCCGCCCGCGCCAGCGAATCGCGAACGAAATGCTAATTCGTTCGCTACGGTGAATACCTTATGCGATCTTAAAAAACTGCCATACCTACTAAGAGACTGGCATAGGAAAATGCCGAAGATAAACACGGCATAGGATACTTTATATGTACACACAACGACGGCAAATTACTCACGTTAATTATTATTTGAACACGAATAGGACTTCAATGAAAACTGGTTTCGATGCTAGACTCTGTCAAATACAGGCGTTTGAGTAAAGAGATCATTAGATCATTACTGTTCTGTGCTATGAGGCCTATGACCTACATAATCTAGATTCTGGCGTAGAGCAACTCGGTTATCGTAATAGATAAAGATGTTTACAAAGTTTCATTGATTACGCTCCTTTAGATACGATGTTTACTATGTAGTATAAAGCCATTAATATCATCATCGCTCGGAGAAAGATAAACAACTGAATGCTTTGAAAGCAGGTCGTTGGCAACAAGAGCGCGCCGCATCCGCCAAAAATAAAATCCTTGACCTTCGTGCTCAGAGTTTATCTCATTTAAAAATAAAAGTAGCCATGAACTTCTCAAAATGTATGTGCGAGTACATTACTAGTGTATGTAGGAAACTCGTTGTCGCAGAGCTGGCGGCCTTCGGTGGTTCACGAACAAGGCCCCTTTGTGTCGCATGCATGAGTTCAAGCCGCCTCGCTGCTTCGCCGCCTCGCCCGCCGCCTCGCCTGCCGCCTCACGCCTCGACTGCCGGCGCTTATAAGGCACTCAGTATCTTGTAGAACGAGGAAGGAAGAATGTAATGCTAATACATTACTTTTACAATCACTAAAATCCTATATATATCAGTTACTAGTTTTGTAGCGGAAAACAACCATGAATATAAACTGATTTCTAAGAAATGACTTACACGTGCAAGTTTTTGTTTCCTTGACAGAGGTGAGATCTATGTAGGCAATCATTATTTCTTAAACAACGCCCTGTTTAAATGGTTCTAGCATCACTAAACATATCCATTTTCAAATCATAATAAAGTACTACTCAAAGTTTTAGGCAATTTCACGCTGTAGAGTCGGTCTATCTTTGTGTATAAATGTACAAAGTTCTCGGTATTTCTCGGCCGCGGCACCAATTAACTTCAGCGTAAGGAACTCGAAACAGCCGACTCTTTGTTTCTTGCGAAAATTTGGCACGTCTCAGCTATTTCGGCTGATCTGATAACGACTCCAACAAAATACCTCTAATATTTTATTGTACTATTAACTACTGCCTTGTAGGGGCACGAATGCGACTCATTTTCTATGAGAGATCAATAAAGACTAGTTAAGTCAGCTGATCCAGATGCTTGTCATGTTAGTTATTTTATCACCATTTAGGGATGTTGACTTTAATATTTATACGTGCAAACGTATGTAAATTGTTATGTCGTTAAAAGGCCACTGCAAAACTGATTAAGTAAATGGAGCTGGCGCTTTTCGAACGAGCACACATTCTCTGGAGTTATCAAAGAGAGCCGCGAGTCGTGGGACCAGTTTTTAGGCCCTCCTGGTTTGAATACCGCCTAACCGCCTAAGGCTTCTGTGTGTAAAAAATAGATATGCTTTTATGCTTAACTAGAATCTCTCAAACGAGTTTTGTGCATTTGAACATTAGCAACAAATAATTATTATAATCTATGGAGAGGAGAGCTTAATCGCTCGTTAATTTGCATGATACATTTTATGAGTTCTATTAATTATTCTGGTTTAGTAAAGTATTTATGTAAACAAAAGCCGTATGATTTTGGTAAAACAGACGTTTAAAATTTGTATATATTCGATGAACACAACATTAGACACATGAGTACATGCCTGTAACCTCAGTGACCGGATCGACATAGTAATTCAATCAATGTCTTGACACGACGAAAATAGAACTTAGCATTTATATGCAAGAAATATTGCGCATGCTGCCATCAAAAACACGACTTTGCAGATTTTTGGCTCTTTGTATATAAAGATAATGTTACTGTTTACATGATATTTTTAAATAGTTTTGTCGTCATCTTAATTTCGTGCGCATTATGTACATGACAAAGAACAATAAAATGTAGGAACTAAATAGTGAGCTTCCTATACGGATACATGCGAGGTCGCGTCGCCTTCCTCACTGTTGGTAACATCGCGTTACCATTTCCTATATTAATGTCGTCTAATTTCTTAATAATTATGTTTTCGTAAATTAAAGTTCTCGACCACTTGTCGAAACTTGAAAATTCGAGAAAAGACTTGAAATTTTTCCTAGTTTAAGTTTATGGCTTTTATGTTTTTTTTAATTATTATTAAATAAAACACAAAACACACACAACACAAGACACACAAACACACATCAAAGACAGACAGACAGACAGACATCAGACAGACAGACAAAAAAACAGACATCAGACATCAGACAGACATCAGACAAGACAGACAGACAAACAGACAGACAGACATCTGACAGACAGACAAACAGAAACAGACAGACAGACAACACACAGACAGACAGACATCAGAAAAGAAATAATAGGTATTTATTTGTTAGTTGGTTAGCTTAATTATCAGGATTCCTTTATAGGACATTTCATATAAAACATATATATATATTTAGCAAAAACAGAAAAAGAACCGAAGTAAGTAGTAAAACTAACTTACTCGTTGGTTTATTATGACACACAAAACTCTTAATCACTAGCTATATCGCTGGCTCGAGTGATTGACACGTTTAATTTCCCAAGTTATAGTCAATTAATTACACACTATTAAGGGATATAATTATTATATTACCTAGAAGTTTTGTTCATAGCAATAAAATCCTTATGTAGAATTTTGCGAAAATCCAATCAATGGTTACCCAAGACATAATACATTAAATAGTAGATATAGTAGACATTTATAATATTACTCCTAGTTCTATGTTTTTTTATAATAGCAGTTTCTTATATTATTTATAACCATTAATTATTACCGGTAATAGAACGCTATATCGTGCGAAGAACTTACAAAACTACTTAAGTAAAAATAAATATAATTATTTATATACTTAAGTATAATTATTTGGCATGATGTATTATTACCTTTTTAACCATATAAAAAAGAGGAGGTTATGCTTTCGGCGAGTTTTTTTAAATGTATTTTCATCGATTTCTCCATGAATACTGGACTGATTTACGTGATTTTTTTTTTCAATTTTGTAGAGGGAGCTCGCGGGTGGTCCCATATATAAACTTTATTAACTTTGCTTGGATAGCTTTTGAGATAGCTTCAATAATATGTATTTAATCCACTTTGTGTATGTTGATGATGATGTTATTATAAGTTCCTGTTACTGTTGTTTACCTAACAATTAGTGGTATACAATATTATGTGGGATCCACAGAGACCTCAATGAAAAATGTTTATTCTGAAAGGCTCCTGTTTTTTTTTTGTTTTTAATAGTTCACTACATAAAAAAACAACCGTTTTCCAAGAAAACACTACAATGTGGAAAATAACTTTAATTTAGTCGGTGACAAAAAACGAAAATACAAAACCAAAGACTCCTACTTCCGAAGTATATATTTTTTTCACTTTGTAATGTTTTTTTTGGAAATCGGTTATTTTTTGTCAAAATGTTTATATGAATTTTAAGTTTTGCATCTTGATCTGTCATTGGATGAAGAATCATTCATAGGTAGCAAATCTAGGTATGTGTTCTTCTCGAATAATTGTAATTCAAATTCACTAAACAGAATAAATTAATCTTAGTGTCAAATTTATTCTGTTTAGTGAATTTGTTTTTTAATTAATATCGAGTATGACTGAACACCATAATCGATATTAATTAAAAAGACTAACTCGATGAATACATCAAACAAATTTATACATAAGTACCTATTATTTATTTATTGACGACTTCCCAAATAAATGCACAAAAAACATCTTAGTTACAAAAATAAGACATATATAGTTCGCTGTAGTGGTTCGGTTAAGCTCTTCTCAATTTCAAGCTTTTTTTTCTAAATTATATTTTTTTTGTCCCGCATAATTACCTAAGCAAAAAGGGGTTGGTTTTTATATTTATTTAATTACAAGTTTTGAATTACATTTTAATGAATAGTTTTTGCAGCACTTATCTTGTTCATTCATTACGACACGATTTTATCACTTGAGGTTATGATATCATAAATATGTAGATTTATTGTAAAAAATAAGCACAATGGATAAAACTATAAATAAAATATATCTGAGCAATACATAGTGTTGTACATTATTTTTTATTTATTTTAGTATTATGTATTTATTTTATGCATGCAGTCTTAAAACAGGTTCATGTTTGTTTTGTACCATTAAACCAGAAATGGTTGGTATTAGTACTCACATTTGCTATAAGAACACTCCTTAATCACTTAAATATAACTTATATTTACTTATCCCACCCAAGTAGCACACGTCCCGGATATGGCTACTTAATGCTTTTAGCGATGGGCACGCAAAGTAACCTGTTATTGCTTATGTACTTCAATCTTTATTAATGCACATGAATCAGCTCAATATCATCATAACACATGTTAAAAACACAGTAATTACGAATAAACTAGTTAACTACACAAAACATTACTACGTAATTGTTTTGTTTCATGTCAAACGATTTACATCGAAAGTCGAAATGCAGTTGCATCTAGTTGTAACCGGTTCAAACTAAATGCAACCACATTTCGGTTTTCATTCATAACATATGCACAAATAACAAAAACACAGCCCTTCCCTATTCAACAAACATACGTATATATAACAGGTACGCCTTTGGTTATGCGAGTAAAATTTTTATGGTTGTTTTTGAATAGCTTTTTAAAAACACAAGGTATACATAATATAATATAGGGTGAAACGTCTGGAGGACAATGCGACGGGACGCGTTTAGGGAAGTGCGTGACCAGCCTTATAACTTGCGGTTGGCGATAGGGATGTGCCACTGAGGCAGTTGTTAGAATTATTATTTATCGATGTTATGGAGCTTTTGAATAACTCATAGCCTGTACATAAGATTTTGTTTGAATTAACTTATACAACGTAAATGAAATGAAATGTTTCAAATAAGCTTGAGGGGAAATGGCCAACAGAGAAGTTTCCCATGTGGAATTCAAATAATCACAATCAAAAGTTATGTTTTAAACTAGAGTGGTCAAATCCAATTTGAAATGTTACTGATGTGCATATTGCATATTACAATTATAGGAAAATTAATACTTATATAAAAGTTATGTTATGTTCCACTATAATAAGGTACTTTGTTTTCTTCATAAAGGAAGATATGCCAACCATTGCATTTAAATTTTTCCTCAAGCAATAAAATGTTAGCAACGTATTACATGTATCGATAGTTACGTATCGAGCAGAGGTCAACACTCCTGCGGTGTGCTTCACGCGGCTGGCATACTATAAAAGTGCATTGTACACCTCTTGGAAATCATAGTACGTCATCTGAGCATATTTACATACAGGCTATAACTGCATCGTTATAAGGAGTATCATAAAATGCCAGCGAACCTCGTCGAACTTGTCGCCGACGTTATATAATTCTATGACAATATTAACATTATTTAATGATCCGATACTTAAAGTTTCATGTCAAACGGGTAAGCTGTTTTATATAAAGCTCTTTAAAACAAACAAACAAAGCTTCTGCTTGTGTGGCCTGGCGACTGGAAACACTGAAGCTTCAGCTCTGAAATGAAAATGATTTATAATATTTTCATTTATTATACTGAGCTGCGTTCGAATCGCTGCTAATGGGAGCAAGAACATTTACAGTTTAATTAAGTAAATACATTCAAACAGACTGAATCAGAAAACCTATATGTCGTGATATAGAGTTGCATTAAGTTCTGAATCTATGTACTTCCTAGAAGAAAAATTGCCGTAAGATGCTTCGCCTACATGTTATTTACTCAGACCAATGAAAAAGTAGTTTTTTATTGGTCTGAGGTTATTTATTACAAATTCTCTGCAAAGCTGTCTTCACGGAGAATTAGTCCACATACGAGTCACAGTCTGCAATCCTGTGATTGATATGTCAAAAAAGCTTCGCCAATTCTTGAAACTACTTGAAATCGTGCTCATCTGGCAAAAACTTAAAATATAGGAAGCGACATGACTGTAGCGAAAAAAAAAGCCTATACAAATCTTAATATTTCTTGCATTTGAACAAAAAATTAAGCACAACCATACGTACGTGTGCTCAGAACTCATATGAGAAGTTTTTGTATGAAACCTCGTTTTGGATGCAAGGCTCGACCAATCGACTTTACTTCTCCGAAACGTGACACAAAGGTGAGACATAACTTCTACTTAAAAACAAGACAATACTCTAAACATACTCGGCGATGACCCCAGACCTAGTCAAGACAGAACATTACAAGTATTACAACATCCATTAGATAAAATCAAACTGCGAAGTGGACAAAGCTCACTAATGGCGACATAACTTGGAACTTAAGTAACCTTCGCGTTTCTTAAACATTGCAGCACAATATTTGCATACACTTTTATACATTTTGTAAAACATGTTACACTAACTATATGCTAAGCAAATAAAACAAAATGGACTCTTGCGTCACTAACGCGACACCATTGCGAAGGTATGAACTTACGAATGAAGGTAAAATAGACGAAAGAAAAAGATGATACACGTCATAATACGAGAAACGAACAAACGGAATATTAATCGTTCTAGAATCTAGATGTTGGTTTTAAAAATACCTCGAAATAAATCCTCAATGGCAAAGATAAAAAGGCAATAGATTCGTAGAACTCTACACGTCGCGTCTCTACGTAAATCCCGCGTGTGGCATACCTACAGTACTCATTAGTGCACAGGCAACAAAAGCAAACAAAAGCTAGAGATCCCATATTATTTCGCAAACCCTTAGTGACAGACAATACGGTCTAGTTAGGAAATGGAAAATACAGTACTTATGAATAAATTGATGGTACAGTTTAGTGCGAATCCAAGCATCAGTGTAACTCAGGAAATTCGAAGTACAGGCTTTGTTTTATATTTCATAGATTCATGGCATCAACAATTTTGTTAAAAAATATATACATTTATATACATTTTACTAAGGAAACTATACTGTGAAACTGTATACATACATACATAAATTCACGCCTTCTTCCCATGGGGGTAAGCAGAAACTACAGAACGCCACCTAGTACGATCCTTACCTACTAACTTTTGCTTCGTTTACGTTCATACATCTGGCCATACAAGCTCGCCGGTTGCGAGTACTACCCACCTGATCTTTCTGAAGAACATCACCAATATGTCTAGCTGTGAAGCTATATGTCCAGCAGAAATCTGACGAAACAGCCTATTAGACCCATCATCTGGACTGAACATAATATCTCTTAACACTTTCGACTCCACCCACTTTTCATTGAACTCATACGCCATGCCGCCATACATGTTGGTAGTGAACCCTCAGGGAGGGTTGCCGGCATTACGTTTGCGCTAAAGTTAACCATCGCGGACGGTTTACCGCATTAGGTGTAAAACCGTGTTATAAAACAATGTAAAACAAAGTAAAATAGTCTTTTCAGGGGGTCTTGTCGCTATACGTAGTTTCGAACCTTTTAGATGTTTTGTGAAATTTGTACCTACATATTTTTGTTTTTTCTTTTTTATTTATGTTTAGTGTGTTTTTAGTTTAATTTGTGATTTCCTGTGCGAGTCTCAAAAGATATTTTTTCTTTCTTCAACCGTGAACAAAAAAATAAAATGCTTGGATTTCAAAAACAGCTCATACTAATAAATGTTGTTAAAATATACATCAGATTTTGTTTTCACGGTTTATAATGCTGTATTCGCAAAGAAAAACCTACATTTAAAATGAGCCCTCCGCGACGGCTCCCGGCAAACCCATATGCGACTAGGTGAACCCTCCAGGAGGGCTTCCGGCACTGAACGTGTTAATCACCTTTTATGACACAAACGGAAGATGAAGGTGTGGACTATCTCGTACCGGAAATCATACGACAAACAGTCTCAATCACAGATTAATTAATTGCTATATTATAAATGTCATAGATAATCTAAGCAAAATGATTTTAACCGTGTTTATGATTACTATTTCAATTAGCGCTAATTTTATTCATTTATTAATGTTATTCATTTATTCATATCATAAGGAAATAAATGAGGTGGGGATCCTGTGGATAGCGTCATGCGGGTGTCATCGTTTATCACCAACAGGATATGGATCTAATTGATAATCCCTTCGACAATTAAATCGTGCGAGAACTGTTCTGGGTTTTTTGTAAGTTCAATAACAAACAACAATAACATTTCTTTTCCCAGGTCGTCGGACAAAAGATTCACTTTGTTAGGATTTTCCCGTTTTTCAGATAGATTCTGACGTATGATTGGGATCACTGAGCTTAAGGTTAATACAACACTTTTCTGAACCAAACGCTATAATCTATACATTGGTTGTAGGGAATCTTTATAGAGAAATTTTCATAGTGAAAATATTTATAGAGAAATCTTCATAGAGAGCCAATTTTGGCGGAACGTTGTGCGAAAATTTGGCAAGCTTCTTCAACGTTTTTCCCCACATCCTTCTCAAGCTTTTCTTAACTTAGTTGGCACTTACATCGTTATGATATTGCGAAAACCGGGCTTGTAAACATATATACATAGCCGTTAATCCTCGTTTGAGCTCAAACCAGTCCATATTACACGTATGTGAAATTGTCGGCCGGTCGGCACAATTTCCTCGTGATGAAATATTCTTGCCAAATACTTTTCCGTCGGTTTACATGGCTCATTTCGTTTCGACAGAGAACCAAGCCACGTACGAATGTAATCAAAGAGATCCGCTTGTGTTTACGTGATCGAATTCGATAAGGGAACTTTATTTAGTCGTTTTTCAAAATTATTTTACCCGTTCACTGATCCGTTTTTGTAATTTGCATGACGTATCGTTTAACCCTTGTATAAGTTGCGATATGCGACGACTGCGTATGTAGCCTAGTCATGCATCTAAAGATTTCCAGTAATAACATTGCGTTTATTTTGGGAGCAAGACAGCTTAATGTATTCATTGCTCAAGCACATTATTTGCTACAGCCCATCAGGAAAATCAAGAATAAATGCTTAGCTAGTAAATATGTCCAATATCGCATTCTCCACATGCAAGAGAGCCTGGCAATCAAGACGGGACAAGGCAGCCAATAACAAAACACAGCCAATAGAATAAAAAGTCAAGTAACTTATTACGTAGTCTCTGCACGCATAACTTTTATATAATACTTACTTTCTTATTCAATATTTTTACTTCGTTACCAACGAACAGCTATATGAAGATAAGAAAATATCTTTTAACAGGTAGATACTTTTGGCGAGAACCCAGCGTGTCGGGTGTTAAAATATTCACTAAGAGACCTGACGATTCTCACAATGTTCTCATGTAACAATACCATTACCTAACTTCTCATCTAGTTTTTATCAGGTCCAACTTCTGTTACATACATAAAATAATGTTATCTTTGTTTTCAGAGAGCGGTTAATTAAAATGTGCACAATATAATTACCAAATCAGAACTACCTGAATTGACGGGACAGGATGTAGCAACGCTATTCCAAAATATATCACAAAAACATTATGGCAAAAGCAATTTACGTTGTCAAGTGTAAATTTATTATAAACCACGCGGCTATATTTACGACCTATTAGTAGTCCTCCAACCGGGGCGCTTAAGGGTGAGATATTCAATAACAAAATTCTTCAAAACTCGTCCTTATGAAGTGTCGTCGTAGAAAAGTTTCCGTTGTCACCATAGCGAAGCTTGTTTTTTGTAGCACCCGTCAACCCCACTCACTTTGAACACAAAACAATTTAGTGATGGGCTCGACCTCGTTCACAAATCATGATATCGACATTTCTGTTATGTTTGTATGTGTCATGCGAGTATTGCATTACCCATAAACAAGTACAAAAATTATCATTGCAGATACCAGCACATGTGATGTGTTTATATTACAAGCAGTTGATTAAAATAACTTCCACTTTAATTGATGCATTCGGTCATTCGGATTTTAATAGGTAACTACAAACGTGAGGTGCTTTAGCAATATTGTAAACAAACATGATGCCAAATTTAATAACAATGATAATTGAATATTGCATAATTACGCCGGCAAAATTCAATGGCGACATCATTCAATCATAGATTTGAAAGATAAGGAGACATTGAATCGATATATCTGTCGTAGTTCGTAGACGACATCACTAGCATGTCGGCAGGAGTCAAACTTACAAGTGCAGGGTTGGGTTAGGTCAGGTGACACACCCGCGGGCGCTCTCTCGTGGCTCCTTCCCAACTTGGGGGGGCCCAGTGCGCGATGCCGGCAGCTCTACGCCGGCATCCTGAGGAGCATGGCCCTCTACGGGGCCCCCATCTGGGAGGAGTCCCTCCACAGACGGGAGAACGCCGCGGCCTTGCGGGCACCTCAAAGGGCGATAGCCCAGCGGGTGGCGCGGGCTCACCGCACGGTGAGCTTCGCCGGGGCATGCGCTCTGGCCAGCACCCCTCCTTGGGAACTCGAGGCGTGGGTGCTCGCCAGAGTGTACGAGTGGAAGGCGGGGCGGAGGGCGGAGGGTCAGCCCTTCGCCCCGGAAGAGCGGGAGGCCGTCCGGCGGGAGGCGAGGGACGCCATCGTCGTCCACTGGACGACGGACCTCGCCGCCGCAGTCTTCGGCCGCCGAACCCTCGACGCGATCGGGCCGGTCCTGCGGGACTGGCTCGAGCGGCCGCACGGGTTCCTCTCGTTCCGTCTGGTGCAGGTGCTGTCCGGACACGGTTGTTTCGGATCGTACCTGCATCGGATCGGACGGGAGGAGACGCCGTCCTGCCACCACTGTGGCGCGGCGGAGGACACGGCGCAGCACACTCTGGAGGTGTGCCCGTCGTGGTCCGAGCCGCGCCGCAGTCTCGTCGCGGCGATCGGGGTGGACCTCTCGCTCCCCGGCGTGGTTAACACCATGCTGAGGGACGAGGGGTCCTGGGCGGCAGTCGCCTCCTTCTGCGAGCACGTCATGCAGCAGAAGGAGGCGGCGGAGCGCGTGCGGGAGGACGATCCCGACGCGGCACCGCTCCGAAGGCGGAGGAGGGGTCGAAGGAGACGTCAGTTCGACAGTCATCTCCGACTCCTCCTCCCAGGTGGAGGCCAGCAGGCAACGGGTGCGGGGGCACCCTCGCCTGCATCGCACAGGCCTCCACCAGTGCCGGACGGGAATGGCCAGGTGCTCCCGGCCATTCCCGTAGCCCCCCACCATCCAGGTGGGGGGCATGTGGGGCCCGCCAGCTAGGCGGGCATGCGCCGGGAGGGCTGTGGATGTAAAGGCTGAGCCGGTTTCCCATGGCCCTCCCATCACGGCGATGCGGGAGCACCGCTGAGTTTTAGTGGGTATACTGTATTTTACACAGGAGTCCCACATACCCCGACTCGTCCCCCACGAGCCGGGGATGCGTAACGCATTTCTCAGCGATAAAAAAAAAAAAAAAAAAAAAAAAAAAAAAAAAAAAAAAGGTCAGGTGACACACTCCAATGCACATGCAGACGACACACACCACACACTAATACAAATCATGCTTTGTTTAGCTTTGATTTTTTGCTCGTTACGAAACGCTCTCAAGTGGAGAGGCCGAGTGGCCCTGTACGATGGTTTCATCAAACACCCACTTAAACATTACACGTGGTTACAGTATGTTTTCAATTTAATGTTAGTAATCACTTTTAATTAGGGCGAATGGGACTTGAATTGAAAAATAATCTATAGAATAATTAATTCCTTTTTATAGCGTGATTAATTGAATAGAACAGAGATAGTAGAGGTCAATTTAGACAACATGGTAAAACAGTTTCCGACCTTCTTGGAAAAGTTATTCAAGAAAAAGTAATCGCGTGGCCATGAGGTTATAAGTTAAACTTTAAAGTTACCATACTATCGTAAAAAGCAGTCTAAGTTAACGAGTTTTACGAACTATACTAAAGAAAAATCTACCAGGAGCGTGTCGGGGATCCACACGATAGAGTTGTGTTGTGTTGTTCAGGATTTAGTAGTATTTACTGAAACAATGTTGGACTTAATCACATTTCTATTCGACCCGTGTGGTCTCGAGTCTCGACTACAAAAATATACGAAGCGAGTGCAGCGCTGGCTCACTAGCTTTACAACATTTGAAAAACTAAACAATTTTCCAACTTAAATGTAAAATCTTTCTGAGATTCTAACATATATGCAGCATATTATTCATATAAGTACAAAGCTGCGTTATGAAGAAATAACAATAATTTCCAAGCTTACGAAGAAACATCCTTTAACACAAGATAAAGGTTAATAATTATGACAGTCAACACAGAGCTAACTAGATAGCAGGATAATTTTCTAGTAAGAGCAAGAGATCGTGATAAGATCTGCCATGTATCATGTTGCAGCAGGTGTGGTGATACGAATCTGTATAAAGCCATATAAATAAGTTGAGATTTTCAAGACGACCGACATCTGCGAAATTGTAAGTCTAGATTCTAGGTTTAAAGAGGATGCATGCTTCAATGGTCTTTGTAAAAGCTTTTGCTCCATTCTGAATATTCATATTAAATTAAGAATACATGCTCACCGAAATAAATGATTAAAATTTTTCAGGATGCCATAAAGAAGTTGAATTTGGAATGTCAAAGAGGGTTTTGAATTTTCCAAGGATTCTTATTTCCCCTAATTTAGACAAGTTACCTAATCACATTAAAGTTTATGAACTCAGCAATAAATAGATAGGAACTTAAATACCTAAGATACACCAACAAGAAAACAATTCGCCAAACTCACAGCAAACAAAATAAATTATGTTAATTACAAGCATTCTATGTGGCTCCACGATTCAGAAACGTTATTTCTGCGAAGCTCTCCACACATACAAAGCCTGATAATCTTAGCTAGTAAACTGTTGTTATAAGCATGCGCTACAATACAACATAAGCTTCTTTATGAGTTAAGTATCGTTATGATTAACAATATGTGACTATGTGTGCTCATGTGACATGTCTCTAACACAATCCATTATCATCTTATTACCCTCTCTGTACGTCAAACTAATCTATCAACCGCACGTTAATTCAAGCTTTAACATTTTTTTTAAACAAAACGTAAGTAAGTTAGGGTTACGTAGAGATTAACTAAGGCTTTCTGATTGCATTCAGTACATTATTTTTGGGCACGGAATTGCTCACGTAATTGCTCTTTTTAGGGTTCCTTAGCCAAATGGCAAAAAACGGAACCCTTATGGATTCGTCATGTCTGTCTGTCTGTCCGTCGGTATGTCACAGACACTTTTTTCCGAAACTATAAGAACTATGCTGTTGAAACTTGGTAAGTAGATGTATTCTGTGAACCGCATTAAGATTTTCACTCAAAAATATAAAAAAAACAATAAATTTTGGGGGTTCCCTATACTTAGAACTGAAACTCAATTCTTTTTTTTCATCAAACCCGTACGTTTGGGTTATCTATGGATAGGTCTTCAAAAATGATATTGAGGTTTCTAATATTATTTTTTTCTAAACTGAATAGTTTGCGCGAGATATACTGCCAAAGTGGTAAAATGTGTCCCCCCCCCCTGTAACTTCTAAAATAAGAGAATGATAAAACCAAAAAAAAATATAGGATGTACATTACCATGTAAACTTCCACCGAAAATTGGTTTGAACGAGATCTATTAAGTAGTATTTTTTTAATACGTTATAAATCGTAAACATCGATCAAAGTTACAACCAACTACAAGGACTTTTATATTATGTTACTTGCTGCTACGGAACCCTTCATGGGCGAGTCCGACTCGCACTTGGCCGCTTTTTTTTAAACGAATTAGTAACAGCAAATCACATTTAATGTTTCTACTGATGTGGAAATAAAGGCAATCTCAAAACAGCGTGTGCAAATACCAGCATATGAGTAGGTACCTACCTCTATGTGTAATACGCCTTCCGCATTTTTTTGCAATATAAAAACCTTAATTACGACATTTAAAATCAGTGATGTCTAAAGTACTAAGCATGATGCATTACGCAGTCAACTTCATATTTCATTAATCAATTGCCCGTCGATCAATTAGCAAAAACCATCAGTCCTGAAACCCTAGGCGTGAACATGTTACGAGCCCGGGAGGTAAACAATCACCAGTATAATGTGACCTCCATCATCACAAACAATAACACGACGCTCAAATTTAAATTATAAGGCGATGGTTCACATTACAATGGTCGACAACACATGGTGCGCGAGGCAAGGGGGCGCGGGGGAGCGAGGCGTGGGAACGTCGCAGGCGCACATATGGACCGCAGCTTTATCTTACACCATGCATATTACGTGACGTTTATAATAATAAAAACGTTTAGTTAACACGATCTACGCCGACCTCGTAATGACCGAACACTTGCACATTTAGATAATGAACTACGCAGTACAACTGTTTAACGTTGTATACAGGCCTATGGAACTGATTGTGCCATATTAGTCCCAATGTATATGAATATACATATAATTAAATTGTAGTTTGATTGCATAAACAAGATTGTTATGATTTATGGTGTTATAGCAAGTTGCTACGTTTGCATACATTACCTGCAAACATTCCAGAATAAACTAAGTAGGTATAATTTTAGTTGTCTGGTATTAATCAAACGTGGGCCTTCAACGTAATCATTTATTTCAGCTCCGTCAAAGTGTTGAACGTTTACGTAATAATTACTCTTATGGGACAAGACGCGACATAACACATCATTCTTACTGTCAATTACCTCACATTTGTTAACCAGACAGAAATGACAGAATGAGTGTGTTCCACTTGTGGCACGGGCACCTGACAGGTCGCCAATGACGCCATAATGCCGGCTCCTGCCGTCCCGTCAAGTTCAAGGCAGAGTATTTCGGATGATCAGTCACACTGGCCGATATCCAAAAACTTTGTGGAAATTTTTAAACGGACGTAGACTTTCCCTTGTGGCAGAGGCCCTTGGAGCTCTCGTAATAAAGTAGTATGTTCGTACCTACTATGTTTATTCCAAAAAAATACTTCAAAAATGTTTTTAAATTGCTACACGGTGGGTACTTATCTCATGCAAATACACACCCTACGTAAAAATTAATATGTTTCTTTTTTCATAAATATATAGCTGTGTCCAAAACAATCCATAAATAAGCACAAGTTATTATTAAAACAAAATATATTGAAAAATAATGATAATTACGTCAATATTGATGTTGCTACAAGCCATAAAAAAAATATTTTAAATATTTTTTTTGGAAATAAGATACTCAAGGTATGTAACACTACTCGTATGTTAAATTGTTACCTAATGCATTAAATTTACAATATATTTATTTTATATCATCGTACACTGTAAGTACATAGTTACTACGTTACTATTATCCCAATATTACGATAATATAATATATGTTCTTCAAATGTGTCAACTTCATTAACGAACCTATTAGGATGTTTTTCGTAGCAAAGTGCTACAAAAAGCTTTTGTTGATGCAGATCGTAATACTAACTGAATTACCAAAAAAAAAGGCACAAAACTACTTAAAAACTTATAATAATTGTATCTGCCGACTAGACACAGCCAAGATCGGACAATGCACTTGCACTTTCAGTCTCACGTGTATACATCACATGCGTCGGGTTCAACGTCCAGAACCTATGCCAATGCCAACAGTCCTGGCTGCCAATACCGTCCTGTTGATCCACTGTTAGAATAACTACTAACTACCCACCAACTGCCGATTGCTGACAGTTATAGCGACAACCATCATGGAATTATACACCAGCTTTGTCCAAATGAGAGTTAATTCTTGAATGATACCCACGCCTCGCTATCGACCTAAATTTTAATTATATTTTATCGTTACCATATTGCGGTGTATTCTTAATAGACAGTAACTGGAGCAACTTCTACATCACATCTTTAACCACTGAAAACAAAAAAAAGGAAGAATTTAGCTGATTTCGACAAGCTGTGACAATATAGAACAAAATATAAAGGTAGAAATAAAGGTGTCTGAATAAGCACTTTCTGGAATCACTAAACGGTTCCTGAAAATAGCCGTCTCAACAGTTTGCGCAGAATGATGATTTGCTAACGATGCGGAAGGGTCCGGGTGTTGGCGAGGTGCCACCGGGCCGGTGTTCAGCGAATATATCGTGGCATTGGGCCAGCCAGGGTCAGGAGCGGCCGATGCACCCACCGCCGTCACGCTGACAAACATTACTGACACCTAAACACGTAAGCCTAAACAAAAGATCAACACAACCCCAAAAGTTATTTAAGACACAAAATCACTCGAAACCCTTTCGTAATTAAAACTTTAAGGCAATGTCGACATAATTATAAATTCAACCGCCTTATCCGAAATGAAAAGCGTTTTTATACAAGATTGAGTCTAAAATATTATCTTAGTCAGCCTCTTGGGTATAAGATAAGCGAAAGAAGACTTATCTGAAGGCCCGGGATCGAAAGACGAAGCAATATTTAGAAAGCCCTGGCAAAAAAAAGTGTAATAAAAACCTTTGGTGCCGTTTACAACGCAGCAGGTAGTAAACTAACTTATAGTTTCTCCCTTCGAAATTGTTTTGTAAGTGGATGGAAGAACAATATTGGTGTGGCAATAAATAGAGTTTTTACGACAAAGGAGGTTGGTTTGCTGCACTGGTCGCCCCCGCCGGTCGCCGCTGCCAGCATTAGCGACCAAACACGTGTTCGTGAAAATGTTTATTTAGGCAAACCTCGTAAAACGCGCTGACAGGATGTGCTTTGAACCCTCAAGGTTTTGGAGGTTACTTAAAATAACTACATTATTACTTTATAATTTAGTATTATCTTTAAACATTATTCTAATTAAGGTAAAGATTTATTGCGTGTAACATATTCGCGCATGAAACCAGTTATTATTAAGAAATATCATTAACATTTTTCTACATTTAATAAAGCGAATCCTTCAAAACTAGAATGTTATACGATTATATCTATTTCATTTTACAGTTGATAATAATAAGGAAGTTTATATTCTGAACGCAAGTGTTCACTCGGCTATCTTCACTCGGTGTGTTGCTCTGTGTCGAGCCATATTTTGTGTGGATAGCTTCCTACAGGGCATTACTAAATTTGTCGAAATCGTCCCGAAGAGAGCGCAGCATGCGTTTGTCATGTACGTTTATTTACGCGATGCCCCGCTGCGCTGGCCGGCTTCCAGCGGCTTACGAAAATAGCAGCTTTGTCGATGTCATTGTACTAGAGCAAACGACGCCCTAATGCAAGCCACGGTAGAGTCCAGCGTTGTACTGCACACGACGTAAATTTCATTGATACATCTCCTGCAGTATCACGTGGAATAATATAAGATCGATATACGAGAAGCTTGTAATACCTAGGCATAGGTAGAGAATAAAAACGATGATGAATTTGCTACACATATCTTTATGAATCGAGTGTGCGTAAAAGACTTCTCTATGTAGAGTGTGCCAGTAGTCACAATTTAAATGAGACTACACAACAAAATTAAATGGGACACATCACACGTGGTAAATGGTGCCAACAAATATGGTTACAAAACTTTTAGCAATTCATACGAAGTTTACATCATTTGTAACTTTTTCGTATGTTAGATAAGTAAACACATCATGAAGTTTACTTAATTCTATCTATTTATGTAAACAGATATGGTCTACCGCCTCAGTGTCGTCAAGGCTTTTGTAACACCTGAGTATTGCTAAATGTAGGTTTGCAAGGCAGCAGCTGATAATAATAATATTGGGCAAAGTCGAATTTTAATGGCTACGAAATATAACCTTAATATTGTCAAACACCAATCTACAGCAAATAATGTCGCTAGCGGGAAAAGATACGGTATGCAAATGGCCAAAGTCAATATTGTTACTGATAGGAAAAGCTCTACGAAAGATAACGCTGATGTTAAGTATGTCGATATCAAAATCAAAGAATCTGCATGTTGGCTGTGACCAAACAGTTTGGAAATATTTCGCTGTCTGTTAACTGCGCATAATTCTAGCATAAACCGAGTTCTAAGTACTAAGAACTGAATGTTTTGTAAAAAACTTTAATAAGTATAAATTGTCGTTCTCTCCTACGCACTTTGTAATACAATAATATGAACTTTTCCTCGTCCTTATTAAGATAAACATGGAATTCCTGACTGCAAAACCCGATTAATAGAGTAATCAGGAACAAGGAAATTATTCCAAATAGTAAAGTTGATTACACGGTACCTTTACCTACAATGAATGGCGATAGGGATATAATTAACAATTCAGCTGTTTGAATCGATCCAGCCGCTAACGGCTTTCGCCAGTCAACGTCACCACGGCCCAAATAATAATATAGACACCATGTATCGTTATAAACACACGGAATAAACGGGTATCTTTATCTAACTCAACGCTTATGAAATTCTAAGTAGAAAAAGATGGTGGGCCAACAAAAAAGCCGGGACGATTCGTCCGCTCAACCCTTTTATTCTCTTTGGCCGTTCTCTTTTTTTACTTTTATTCTAAAAATATAGCATTCACGAACCAATTTCGAAAGGAAACGTGATTCTGTTGAAGGTCAAGTGAATTAGTATTCGTATGGTGTGTTCGCTGTTTGACCGGCCGAAAAACATGTTAATATACTCGTTGTACACTTTTTTCTAAGCTTTAATTAGAGACGGTTGGTAGTCGGTTGCTATATAATCTTTTAGACGCGAAATGATAGTTTGGACTTTGGGAAGGTGAAGCGGATAACTGCCTGTGATTTCTTTCTTGTGAAGGTTGAAAATAAATCTTCTGGATGCAGTTTACAATGATCACTTGGTGCATTAATACTTGTCTTGCTTGTATATTTTTTCCTTTTTGAGAGAAGATTCGTTTATGAGCTCTGCCATGGCTTTGCCTCTCATTTTGTTATGAAATTATTTTTGAGTCGGAAGTTTTGAAATTATATTGGTACCGACTTTACAGTAACATGACAGTAGCAAGAAGGTATGAGCTTTATCAACAAAATGATTTGAGCACATACAATGCGGTATTGGGGAGCGAGCTGATGCCAAACCCGCTGTATATTTACATGATAAATAATCCGTCCTTGCATTTGATCAATGCATGCTAAAAACTAAATGAATGGAAGTTGCCCAAACCGAAACTGAAGCATGCTGTCGTAATTGGAAAAAAGTTACATAGTGATTGACTCATATCATAATTTTCGTCAGAGGTCTGCAATTTGAACAAAATGTTCAACAAAAACCCTACAAGGAAAACACATGCTATCATTCAATCTATACAGCAACGTAAATGTTTGGTACAAATCAAGTTTAACTTAGCCACGCTAGATTTACTCGGGAGGCTGTAGGTATTGGCTTTCGATTACATTAGCGGAGTGGACCCGAAATAAATTTTCCGTTTCATTCAACAGCAGCAATTCGACGCACACAAAAGAAGCTACCTCATTCAGACGCAAGTGCTGAAAAGTCGCTTAAGCTCATCCTCGCTAATGAGGCGAGGTAGATACCTACTTAAAGAGTTTGTAATGTTATTGTTATTGTCGTGCGGCGTGATGTAAAATAGAAGCCGGCTTCTAAGTCATATAACCTCAAAAGCTCGGGGCCGTCGAGCCGCCGCGGATAGGGGACGCGCAGCCGCTCAATGTTGTGGCGCGTGCGCGCTGCGCCCGCCAGCGCCGAGCCGACGACGCTGCACAAAGCGCGAGTGGCCGCGATGTCTCGCACCGACTCTTCACGTTGATGACTCGCAAAACTGAGACACGCGAGCACCGCGGATCCATCTCAGCACTGTGAAAATACGAGCATGTGATAAGATTTAGTGTGAATAGAAAACGTTAACGTAGTGTTTCCTTTTGTGATAACTAAGTAGGAGCAACAGCAAAATGTACAAGACAGTGCGACACGGCGAGAACAGTCTCCAGTACACCATCCTTCCGCAGACCGAGGAAGTGTTAAACAACAGCGGCCTGAAGGGCAAAGGACGAGACTACAGCCCCTCAATCCATGTGCGACGGACTCGAAGGAAATCAGATTTGAAATATGCTTTATGGATAATATCCAGTATGGCAGCAACGCTCGTCCTAACTCTCGTTCCACTTTATATTATTGATGCAAGGAATCAGCAAGCTCAGGAAGAAATCATCATCACCCCTGCACCGATGGCATCCGCTGCACGTGAGATGGTAAAGTCTAGGAAAAAAGAGCTGAAGATGTTCCCAGAAGTCGTATTAACTCTAGGTCAGAAATTCGAAACAAGTACTCCATCGACATCTCCCTCAGCCACCTCTTCTACTGTTCTATCAACAGTTACTGGCGACAGAGCGACTACGTCTCCTTGGACTATGCCGGCGTTACGATCGTGGAAGAGCTCAACGTCCTCTACAGTTATTCCGCCTATTCCAACAGACGATAACGTTATTCCTCTCATTGGGACTGCATCCAGTAACAATAACGATGCACCTGTTAAATGGGAGAAAGACATTATAATCCGAGCGACAGTCACTCCGGAACCAATTACGCTACGCACCGTGTTAAGATACTACTCACGAACACAAGTTCCCTCAGAGAAATCAGTATTTGCCACAAAAGGGTTCGACGACGTTTTGATTACTACTAAAGCTACTACGACTAGAACTCCAGTAACGACTGAGTTTGCTACCACTAGTGAAAATTCTAAATTAAGAGATTTGAAGGATACAATGCTATCGGTGGATGACGACGATGAATTTAAAGAGTCACTTGAAGTAGACGAAGTGTTTTCTTTGCCACCATTGAAGCCTGATTACGCGGCTCCCGGCACTGATTCCGATGAAGTGACGGTGTCAAAAGCCGGCGATGCCGGGTGGTACGGAGCGCGCTGGCCATTCGTGGACACGTCATCTTACTTCCAATGGACGGTATGTACTGCATTATTAACTAACTTATGTAATGTTTATCTACCTATTTACTTAATCATAACGCCAGTGCGTGTTTTACATACCCAATCATAACAATTATTTGGTAACAGTTGGTAATTTAATGAAAGCGGACATGGAAAATGTTGTTGAGTTACGAAATCCATTGTGGATTGTGTACTTATGTAATGCAATTCTGATAACTTGCAATAAGTAGGTAGGTACATTTTGTAGCTGAACGCAATGTGGATATTGATTGCCTGAAAACCATAATTCGAGAAAGCAGACTTGTAATTAAGTTCCTACATTTGCCGACTTGTCTTACCAAGGGGTATCGTATTACCCCGTTACTGGGGGTTGTGGAGGTCAGATAGGTAGTCGCTACATGTAAAATACTAGTATTCAGCTGCATCCGCTTAGACTGGAAGCTAATAATAATAATATAATAAATCTTTATTGGCATAAAAACACGTTACAGAAAAATGTGAGACCCTGGCTCCAGAGCTAGGTTAGAGTACCTGTATTTCAGGATCCAGTGACTTCTTCCGTTTAGGTTACAATTGAGCAAGTGTTATGTACCAAAAGGTGACAAAATAGTAATAAGTATCTAAAATTAAGTTCAATAGTTATTATACATTTACTTACTTAAACACAAAAAAAATATAATTAGAAAATACAATCAGAATAAATAAGAAAGAAAGAAGAAGCTGACTCCAACATAGTTGAGAAAAGGCTAGGCAGATACTGATATATTTGCCGGCGGAGAATAAATATTTTAAAACAGTAAAGCATTCTAGAAATATGATTTAGGTATTAGTTCTTTCGTTATCTCGAAATATTATACATGAACATAATATTTAGAAGCAGTTTAAACCATATGATTATTCGCCCGAATTTACTCGCCCGAAACAGGCGAATCGACATTTAAAAAAAAAAATTTTTTCTTGCGGCGATTCGCACGAAATTAATTAATTTGTATAGGCGAATCGATTTCTAGAGTTGTCGATTCGCCTAGAAATAAAATGAAGCGAGAGATGGGCGAGTAAATTTGGGCGAATCACCAGTAAGCCATTTTAATCCATGTGCATGGAATTTAGCCTTCGTAACGTTGAGATACGTACAATGATTCTATCAGACAGACATACCTACATATCTACAGACGAGAGCTTCAACTTATTGATCCTGGTTCAGTACTCTCTAAATGGATGGTAAAACCCATTAGGTGCATCAAAATTCTACTCCATGTTTGTAAAGACCTTCGTTTCTACCGATTATTTACACATAGGCTCATTGTCATAGATATGTAAATACGTGGAAATATGTAGGTACGCAATTATAAGCCTCTATAATTTCTTCATTTGTTGAAGTCTACTTTTAAAGCCTCATTAACGTGTTTATTATCAAAACTGTTAATTCCATCAAAAATTTACAAAGCTAAGCGAAGAAGTTATTGGTCATAAATGTGACGCCAATGTGCAAGTGTTATTAAGTCTTTTAAACGGATTAGCGCCTTGGATATTTGCCCAAAAAATGGCAATAGCTCGCCCTTCATAACATGAATATGGAACACTCAGCGGCGAACTGAGAGTCCGGCTTTGCATTTGGGAAAACGCCTGTTTTGACGCCGTTTTTATCTGTTTTATGTCTAACACTTAACAATAGTAATGTGTATCTAGTAAAGTAGTGACGAAACCATTCTAACGTTTGGCAAATCATATTTTATGAAATCAAATCAAGAATGTGGAACTACCAGGCTTTATACGCAACTCTGAATTTATATTTTTTGGATTTCCGATGTTCAGAATCTCTCGAATAATTGCCTTTCAGCATTATTGTACGGGAATAATACATTGTGAGAGATAAGTGAAGAACATAAGTGCTCGATCAAACACATGTGACATGCTACAGCATAAAATATAATCCGCCTGGCCTAATATGTATGACATTAATGACAAATAAATTATTACAACACGTAAGAAACATATGGCTGTCATTATACTCAGGACTGGGAAAATTGGCAAAAAACCTAAAGGCCGGGGATTTACCATGAACTTTACAGCTCAATCGTTCAATAAATCCTCTCTGTGAGATGAGTGGGCCGTCATCCACCACGCGGGCCCAGTGCGGGTTGGTAGATGTCACATGTCTTCGAATTTTCGGTTCTAGCACATGCCTTCCCTCACTCTACTTCTTTTTCACCGTTCTGAGAGCAGTGGTGATGAAATAAATTACACAAAGTAAAGCGCCTGCTTGAGTTCGAACCCTCGACCCGTAACTCTGTTGTTAAGTCGAGGTCGATACTACTAAGCCACCACTGTCCTGTGCTGTGTTTTTAGATACCTACTGAATTCATGTTAAAGGCTCGTGCAGACCAGCGCGACGCGACTCGAACAATACAATTTCTAAGAAAACTTCACGGTATAACAATAACCGGTGTCGCGTCGCGCTGTCGCGTCGCGCTAGTCTGCACGTAGCTTAACAGTGTTAACTATACTTTATTGTAGTCACTCAAAGGGCTTCCATAATGATGATGATGAAGGTACGTACATTCATTATTACAATTTACAATTCCAAAAGTAATTTAATACTAGGTACTTAGTAATCATTTGCTCCGTTGTTCTCCACGGTAACTTACGTTTGGGATTACCTAACAGTTATGTGATGTATTCTTACTATGGTATTCCATCCTACAATGATTATACACTTTATAGGTACATAACATGCGTAACGTCAATAAAGAAATCGTAGTTTTACACTGTCGATGGGCATATGCGGTCGCCAACGGATGTAATCTTTAACTCGGCGGCTCTTAGGCTTAGCAGAGTCGCGGAACTGTGGAACTTCGCTTAAAGTTGCGAAGTCTGGTGCATATTGCGCTTTTCCACCATGTTAAACACAATATCATCATCATCTGCCTGGCCCTTTCCCAACTATATTGGGGTCGGCTTCCAGTCTAACCGGATGCAGCTGAATACCAGTATTTTACATGGAGCGACTACCTATCTGACCTCCACAAACTAACTAGTTTGTGGAGGTCAGATAGGTAGTCGCTCCATGTCTTACCAAGTCTTACCAAGGGGTATCGTGTTACCTAGAAACTTCTAGGTAACACGATACCCCTTGGTAAGACTATTTGTTAAACTTTTTTGGGCTTCTAACCACCCGTAACGACTGTCAAAGATTTACAAATGACAGCCGGTTTAACGTGCTTTCCGAGGCACGGAGGGGTCTTGATACGTAAAGATGGTCACCCATCCCCGGACCAACCGCGACAACCGTAGCTTAACCTGATCGATCGACCCGTGCGGCTGTTATTACTTAGCCGCAAGCCCCTCCTCTGTTAAACACAATTTGTGCTCGTATAACTTGCTTTAGAAGAGTTCGGGCAGAACGCGATAATTTTTTAAAATCTATTTATTGTCTTCTGGAGTGCAGTTCTAGTCTTACTTTCTCTTGCGTTTCCGCCATTGCATTCAGGACTCATGTTACTTTAAATTTTTAGACTTCTAAAACTGCCGACTCTAGTCGGCAGTTTTAGAAGTCTAAAAATTTAAAGTAAACCAAAGTAACCAAACTACCTAAGTCTACTTAGGTAGTTTGGTTGGTATTTCTGGGACGCTGGCAATCTGACATTATCAAGAGTTACTAAAATATCAAAACTGTAAGGATTTTTCAGGTAGGTAACATCGTCTTCGCATAAAACTATAATTAATGTGTACAAAATACTGTAAGTAAAACATTTTAAGAGTCAGAACTATGGAGTTTTTTGCCCATTCGAAACTACCAAGGAGGCATCAAGAAACATTTTCTTGTGAATTTTTACGTTCAAAAGTGCATTTTAACGGCCTGGTACTTGAAATTAATTATTTTAAGTACTTTGATTTTCACTGTTCTGACGCCGCGCGTCGCGCGCTCCGGCGCTTATGTCCGGCTTAAACGCTCGTATAGACCAGCGCGACGCGACGGCGCTACTCGACCCGAACAATACAATTTCTAAGAAAACTTGACGGTATAACAATAACCGGTGTCGCGTCGCGCTAGTCTGCACGAAGCTTAACGTGTTTCTAAATGCACCTCTAACGACAACCCAATAACTCAAACTTAAAATTATAATTATGTCGTATCTCTATGTATTTTACTGTGTGTACATAAATAATCAAATAAATAACATGCAGACTTACCTACTGTTCTTTTCAGGGTTACTCCCCGGGTGACAACCTGCTCCTGCCGCTGTTGGTGGCAGCGCTGTCGTCCATCGCCCTGGTGCTGCTGCTGGCATTAGCGGTGCGCCGGCGCAAGCGCTCGCAGATTGCCTCCTCGAAGCTTGGGGTACGGGCACAACCTCACTATTCTTTTTAACACACTTCACTTTCGAAAAGTGACTCTTATTGCACCGCGTTTAGGTTCACAATGCATTTTGTGAATAGGTTTATAAACTGAGTAAAAAACAAAAAAAAAAAAAAAAAAAACATCAAATAGGTAAATTATTTTTGTCAAGAAATTAAGATGACTTAATTTGTGTTTTCTAATTATATGAAAATAATCTGGTTTAATATTTTTAATATTAGACTGTTCGGTTGCTTCGATTCAGTGCCTCTCTTTTAAAATGCGAAGGCACAGCACAGCGCAAGCTATCAAAAATCCGCGTACCATTTTTTATATATTTTTTTCCTAGAAAGTGGGTCGAAGAACGTCGTTTGCTAAGCATAACCATATTTTGTCATTTCACTCTTGGATCCATTACGCCCTCACCTTCCCTTCGGTTCGAGCTACAATCCAAACTTTGCCCCCTTGTATCAAAATTTTAATGGATACCGAACGCGTCAAGCCTCCCAACCCTCCTGATGTTAAGTTGTCACCGCCGCTTGGCCATCAACAATACCAGAGCCATCACAGATGAGATGCGTTGCCATCTCAGAGTTTGCCAGTTTTTCTTATCTGTCATTTGAAAGAGCTTTAACTTTATATCGCATAATACCAACCAAGTTTTGTTTTCATATTTCTTTAAAGCGGTTCAGACAACTGTGCTGCTGGGGAGTTTGTTGCGCCACTTCTTGAAAGCACAAGGAACTGGTGAAGGGCAGGCGGAGTACTGGCTTATGTAATATGCTGATAAAAAAGCATATTTTCAGCCTAGTTTGAATAAATGACTTATGATTTTTATTTTGAAAAGCAGTCCTAATAAAAAAGAGAGTGGATATACAAAATAGACTGGATAGACAAAATAAATATCGTATCGAATTACCGTGAAGTAATTTAATTATAATCTAGACTGTTGCAGCTTCTGAATGGCTCTTAATAAATGGCTTTTATGTTGTAGTGTTCTAATAAAAACCCCTCATTAGAATGGAACACCAGCCAAGCAGACTACCTATCATCATTTCGTAAACTACTGCAATCTTTTATGCAATGTAGGTAGGGACCTTGCATAAAAGATTGCACTACTATAAAAGCCAAATGGTATGAATTAAAACGGAAAGATAAAAGAAAATTATATGAAGATACTTTTTTTTGTGTACCTATATACAAATAATGTGTGTGCTAATAATAAGTATGTAGCTTTGATGTATGTGTCATGATGGCTGTCCAAGTTGGTCTCTCCTATGATTAGACATAAATTAAGTACTTAGCCAAAGGCCGAACACGCGCTATTGGCTTGAACTTTGACTAATACTTCTTGTCAGACCTGAGGTTTGACTAGCCAAACCTAGGAACTTCGATGTTTGACTTCAAATTAGGTACCTAGGTTTGCCCAAAAATACATCAGTTAAAGGCAGAAATTGGAATCTATTTCGAGTTTTGCCGAAAGGCGCGGTCAAATCTAGGATAACCAGTCATTCCGCGAAAAGCCTACATATCGACCTTTGACTATAACATATTCATAATCCTAGCACTTGTTTCAGAAGTTAACCGCCGATCTTCAAGCTGACGACAACACCAACCTGTTGACGGCTGAGAACGCCGAGGACGGCGAGGGCGACGAGTGAGCGACGCGCTCCGACACGCTTTATAGCTTGTTCAGCAGCCGCCAGACGGCAGGATGCCTCGTGTACAACTCTGGTACATATCGTACATAGTTTAACTACACACTCGTCTAATAATACATATAACTTTCATTTAAATAATAATAAAATATATATTTATACGTATAATGGATTACTAGTAAACGCTATTCGCTAAATGCTAGAGCGTCAAGTGTGGAGCAACAGCGGCAACTCAATCATTCATAAACACAAACCAACCATTAGGTCAAGCTGTGGCACCTGTCAGTTGTCACAACCACTGGAACTGTTGTAAGCAGAGACTACTTGACATGCGTGACTAATGACCTATTGTGTTTATATTTAACTGATTTTTAACTAAATTATAATTATTATAAATTGTATAACTTAAATGTTGCACTTAAGAATACTCAATTTTGCTTGTGTGTATGATTAATAGGCATTTTAATGAATATAAACAGTGATTATATCGGCAGCGCTGTAATAACGTGCACGCGTCCTTGTCACCTCAATTGTACATCAGGCATTCCACGCACTTTGTAATGATTTAGCCGCCATAGTGTAGATTCTCGAAGTCGCATTAGAAGACCTATCTGTGTTCGTCTTCTTACACACCGATCATATTTCAAACTTTCAGTGCCTATTGTTTGTATATAATGTACGATTCGGCTGGTCTCGTACCAGCGAAGGTGGTTCCATGTTCAGAGATACGATATAATATGTAAGTATATTTTGTAACCGCACTAGATATTCGATTGTAAATTAGGGACGTTCGTGTCAAATGCCAAAATTGCTAAAAATATTTTTGTTACAAATAAATTACGTAGATACGTTGGTCGCAGGGGAATGGCTAGGTCAGGCTATTTTATTATTCATCTGTTTGGTCAGACTCCATTAAATAACAAACAAGTACGTTTTCGTGTCATGTCAATACATAGCGAAGGTCTCCTACGGCTTAGAGTGGTCAAGTAATTATTAGCGAGAGGTGGTCGACGTGATCCAATAACTGATTTTGCCATTTCCCTGTGACTCACAAATGCCATTCGGCATCGTAATAAAACATGACAATTAGATATTGATAGTGTACTTATGAGCTTGCTAGAACCTAACTATAAAGTGGTGGCATTCGGAGCTTCTGTTCATTCATTATTAATAAATGTAGATACGTTGTAACGGTCGAGCTCGGCCACAGTCGACTCAATGTTATTCGCGCTATCAGAATCTTTATCAAGCTGCGCTGTCTGCGACACACAGCGCTCATGACAGCAGTATTGTTGGGCTCGACGCTCAGCACGCGACTCATCGGCAACCTTCGTGCTATGTATATCATATCTCTGAAAGTTTCGATTGTATGACTCGTCAGTATTAACTAAACCTGTGGTACTTATAAATCTACATAATAAGCATACTCATTTATTTTTTGTGTAGCCTGTTAGGATAAGATGAAATAATATCAATCTCGATGTAATGTTATATCTGTGTTTTAACGTCGCTCTTTTATTACTATACATTTCAATTATATAACTTACATTTCAATTAGGTATTTATATAATTTTAAACATAGTTATAAGACTGATATATGATTGAGTTTTTTAGGATTAGTAAGTTTTATTTAAAAGACGTGTAATCTGTTACAAAATTATTTTATAACGGCACTATTATTTTCAATTTATGTGTAACTTTGTGTGCTAAGAAAATATAAGCACTACGCGTATTATGTAATTCAATGTTAGGTATGTAATATGACTGTACTATCATATGTGAGGAGAGAGGGGAGAAATGTTAGTTAGAAATTAAAATGTGATACCTCCGTAGTATCTTTGAATATTGTCCTGTTTCCCTGTAGAAGGAATTGTTAGTCTCTTGCACACGGTGCAATTTGTATTTATGAAATCGTGTCGAGCGCAAGGAGTCGTGTTAAGGCGAAGTTTGGATATAATTAATTACCTCTATATTAACATGTGGATCATTATAATTCATGCTAACATTTTGTATCATGCAAAGTAACATCGCACAGTAACGTTTCAATAATATTTAAGTTTTATAAGCTTTGTGTTAGAATTCGTTTGATGATTGCCTCGAGCAGTGTGATTACTTAGTATTTGCTGCGAACACAAACCATGTACATAAGTAATGAAATAAATTATGTTTTCCCACCCGAGTATGGCAGTTTTGTTGACCCCAGTCTTAAACCCGTATTTTGAGTTAAGCTTTGTTCAAACTAGCGCGACGCGACAGCTCGACGCGACGCCGGTTAATGTTATACCGTGAAGTTTTCTTAGAAATTGTATTTTTCGAGTCGCGTCGCGCCGTCGCGTCGCGCTGGTCTGCACGAGCCTTTACGTGGTGACCAATGAGAACACTTTATCTCGTTAATACTAGCGACCCTCTCCTGCATCGCACGGTTTTTAAGACTTGACAAAACATCGAGATTTCTTAGTTTTACATAACTTTAATATTAACGTATTATACACATAAACCTTCCAGAAAAAATTCTCTAAACCATGGTGAAAACCTCATCAAAATCTGTTGCGTGGTTTAGAAGAACAACGCGGACATACAGGCAAACACGAAAAGCGACTTTAATTTATATGTATAGATTAGCCTGCCGGTGAAGTGTTGAACAAGCAAACACATCATTTTTCAAATAATTCAATATGTGCAAATTAATTATTATAAAAGCTCAAGTGTTTGTTATTCACCAAGTAACTACTGCGTGCATTGTGCATCCGTTCAAAATCTATGATTCATATGATTTAATGTAATGTTCGCCTACTGTTTCGGTAGAGACTGTAGCAGTCTTTCGTATAATCTAGCGGAAATACGAATTAAAAGTTAGTTTAACAAGGCTTTTGATTTACCCTAAGATATTTGAAGTTATCAATAAAACATTTCAAAAGTATTTATACATATTTTTATTTTATTTATCTAACAGTGAAAAACTGTGCAATACGAACCTAATATTTAATATTAAAAACTATAGCATACATTTTAAATTGCCTTTATAATACTATAAACAAGTTTTACTCGTTAGAGCAATTGACTTATATGTCACTTTATTTAAACGGGATCAGACCCACTATGTACAAGAAGAGAACGATAAAATAATCATAAACAACATATTAAATATGAAAATATATTGCAATTAAGATCTTTTAACATAATATACTTTATGAATGCTCTTTGTAGTGTCAATAAATGGGTAGAAAACTCAATACTATCCATACCTATCATAAAAGTATAAAATAACCAAGATAATCTTTTTACCTAGTTAAAATATCTCGTATATATTGTCAAGCCGTTCAATATTTAGCTTTCTTGTCCTCTATATACAATTAATAAATTAACATAATAATAACAAGAATATAATCAAATCATTAGTGTTCCCCTTTAACACCTAATTAATAATTGGTTTTTATTTACATCATAATATTAAAACCTACCTTCGTTTCATCAGTTTGAAACCCGAGATAACCTCGACCTATACTCATTTTTCAGTTCAAAAATAAATAAACGAATTGTAAATAGTCAAATTACTTTTATACAAAAATATTCTGAACTTAAAGACTTTACAATCGAGTCGACCAAAATATTAGTTTGTACAATATTACCTTTATAAGGAAACAAAAAGTTAACCAAATTTTGTCTGTAATGGTACAAAACAAAATTACATTTTGTAAGAGGCGTATTTATGTTAGTCTTCTCTATGTTAGCTATGGCTATACAATCCTCGAGAAACGTGTTTAGAGACATTCATAGAAAAAAACCAAGATACACAATTCCTTCAAAAAATGTCGTCGAGTGTCTTCGCCAGACCAAATAAAAATCAAAGCTACAAATTTTTACTTGATAAACACGAATTCAAACTTTAGAACAACCGCCACAAAGCGGTTTTTATTACCAAAATCAAAGCACCTCATGTTACGTTTTTAATTTGCCATATTTATAGAAAAGAGGGCTCAATTTTAATTGAATGTGTATCTCGGGTTTTTTATGTATCAATGTTGAGAGAAGAAATTCTAATATCTTTAAGATATGGCAGTGTTTTGTTACTGCGGCGGGTGTGCCGGCCGCAGTATCCTGGCGAGCACGTGGCGCCCTCCCACTAGTTTCAGTTGCTGGCCGTCCATTAGTACACTGCGGACGCCGCTAGAGGTCGGCACTGATGCACCTGTCACAGCCTGGAAATATTACAAAGAATATTTTACTGCCAAAATAATGCATATTTATAATAATTAATTTTCGTTTAGTCAACCGCAGAAAGATATAATTTTAGTTTTAGAAACATAAGCATTAGTAGAATAAAGGGTTTTGTGAATACTTGACTATCGCTAGTCAAGTATTCACAAAACCCTTTATTCTTAAAATGCCTAATTTAATGTTATTATTGTGTTGGGCAATATGGCCCCCTCAAAAAACTGTAAAATTTGTCTTGGGATGATTTTAAATAAATACACAAATGAAGAGTTGATTAAATATAGTGTTCAATCTTTTTGCAGCTGACAAGCATAGTCGTTCATATTAATAATATCACAAACCCTTCTAAAGCAGAAATCCTTCACACTAAGACCAGACTCAAAAGGGACCTGATTTACAAAGGAAGCACTCAACATCTCTTAATATCTAGTTACTGCCACCTTACAATCTACAGTATTATTAGGGTTTAAAATAAAGGTTTATTTAGGAAGTGCTTGTTATAAAAGTGAAGCAAATGTCTTAAAAATCAGTGAAGAAAATGGTTTTAAATAGACCCGTCCGTCGCATCCAATCACACATGCAATCAACTCTCTTAAGTGTTTACAGACAAACAAATATTGCAAACCAACTGCAGTATGTGATATTTTGAATGCAGAGTAGAACTAGCTGCATTGTAGCTGCTAGGCATACCCCCGAATTCTTAAAAGCAACTCAATTCTATCTGTCGCTTAGGTTTATTTTAGAAATACTTATAAGAACAGCTTAAAGTTAAATGTCGTTTGAGAATTCGGAGGTAGTCACATATTAAGATTTTTTGGTTGGCTGAAGCCGCCATGCAGTTTGAACGCAGTCAGTCCGCCTTCTTGATTACCGCACGTAAACAACATTTTGCAGTCAGTTGTAAATCTGTCAGTCTGTACCCACATTTGATTCATGCAAATCTTGAACTACAAAACTCAGTTCTGAATCTGAAGCATTTTTCAAACCATGCAAACTGTCAAAATTCACCTGTTGAATTTTTATTCCTTGCGCGAGTTTAACTTGTTGTATTGGATTCACCTAAAATAATGATAAACAATATATGATAATAACTTTTTCTGGATGGAATCGATGAAAACAACTTAAAAGTGTGAGGGATAGTATTCAATTTGTCAGAAATAATTTTTACCTGTTGTAGTTTTAAAACGGGCGCTGACGTTGTTGATGTCGTCACCGTTTGAGCACCTATAAATATAATAATTAGAAAAGTTATCGATAAATAAAGTTCAGCTACAAATGCAAATCATACAAGATTATGAAGAATACTTACCAATATTACTTAAAACTAAAGTTTGTGATGACGGAGCGGCACCAGTGGTAGTTGACCCCACCCTAATTGTATTGCCATCGCTTTGCTGAAAAAAAAAAAAAAAAAACAAATATTGAATTGACATTTCCAATCGAAATAATCGAAGCTATCAAGACAGATCCATTTTCAAACATGTGTTAGGGCTTTATGGAGACTGGCTGAGGGAGTTTATATTAGGGTATCATAGAAGTTCGAATTCCCAGTTATTGGACAGTATTTTCAAGACGCCAGTTCCGCCATAAGACAGCTGTTACATTTTTTACGCAATTTCATGATTTTTGACGTTGTAATTTTCAGCAGCAGTAAGGTATTTTATTATTTGATTATGTATCACGATAGTGCCGTTCTCTTTCTTGTAGTTTCTTGTAACTCTATATTATAATATAAAAGAAAGTAGTGTTAGTTCCACCTTTCACTAAGCTGAAAGTTAACTGTTAGTTATAACTCAAGAACGACCAGACCGATTTTTATGATTTTTAGGGTTCCGTACCTCAAAAGGAAAAAATGGAACCCTTATAAGATCACTTGTGTGTCTATCTGTCCGTCTGTCACAGTCAATTTGCTCGGAATCTAATGGACCGATTAAGTTAAAATTTGGTACACATATGCATTTCGATGACCCAAACACGAACGTGTAACGTAAATAAATTAATTTTGAATATGGGGGTCACTTTTGGGGGGTAAATAAGAAATTAAAAAACAAAGTTTTGCTAACTGTACCGTGTGACATATCAAATGAAAGAACTTATTGCGAGAATATCATTTTTTTTAAATAATTTTAAAATAAATACTTTTAAAGATTATAGATTATCCGATAATCTGTTATTAAAATTAGCCATTTAATTAAGACTAACCTGGTTAAGCCTGGACATTACATCATTTAAATGAAGACTATAAAAGATTTAAAATTACGCGCAGCAAAATAATTATGGCTGACGGCGCGTGATGTGGTGCCATGACTGACAAAGGTCAAAGACCTTTCCTCGGCTATTAAGGAACTGCGATTATTGAAATTAATTTATGAATTGAATTAATAAAGTTTGATGACAGTGTGGTGGTGGTTGAGGGTGAAAAACATGAATAGTATTTGAACGTCCAAAACCCACAAATGGAGAAGGACTCACTATTTTATTCATATAATTATCCAGTTCAACGAAATAGTGGGACCATCCATAGACAATAGACCACTTTTGTTTTTTTAATTGTAAGGCCCGTTCACATGGCGGTGATCAGAACGATATTTTGTTACTGTATAATTTGGGATTATTTGGCAGTTTCTTGGTAGTTTCATACTGCATTTTGTTTTTTACCGAACATTGGGATGTTGACCTGCACATTATTACATTGCACCCATCCGAAGCAGGGGCGGGTCGCTAGTCTACAATAAATATGTTTCATTAGTTTTCGTTAATCTATATAATAAGGCAAAATTACAATAAATAAAATAAAGTACTATATATTCCGCGTCAATTCAGCAAATTACACGAAAAGAATGTGTAACTCCAAGTTACAGGAAAGAGAATGGCACTATCGTTATTATAATCAAATAATTAAAATATCTTACTGCTGCAGAAAATTACAGCATAAAAAATCATGAAAAAAAAACCATAATAGGTCTTTTAATTTATAGTCAAGATAGTTATTTACTGCGTGTTTAAGAGATCTCACAGTGCGTTCATTATAACTTGACCCGTAACACGATTGGTAGCACTGAATTTTGCAGTCATGTGTTTGGTAGTACTGTTCTGTCAGTCGCCATTTTTAACAAATTCACTGATACCAATCGCGTGACGGGTCAAGTTATAATGAACGCACTGTAGATAGTATTTATATATAAGCACTTGAGTGAGATACATGAGATAGATATTTATTCCTAAAGTCCCCGTCACGAGAAGCTATACATTTTGTAAACACATATAGTGATATGTGTTTACAAAATGTATAGCTTCTCGTTCACAATCTATGGATCAAATGAGTGAAATTGTTCGTTAGTTTCGTATTACACGTATGTTACACTGAGTTGATTGAATTCTGGATTATTTGTTGTTGATTGAATTGTCGCTACGTAACTTATTAGAAGTTCTTTATTTACAAAATTTATAGCTTTTCGTGACGGGGACTTTAGTTCAGATAGAATCGAATTAATGGATACCTCTGATATTCTTGTAAATATTTATTATATGAAAATTAATTAAATAAATCAATAAGACATCATTTACCTCAATAAACAATTTTAATTACAATAAGTCAGCACTGACCTGTAATATAATGTTGTGTAGCGGCTTGGCGGACGTGAGCAGCAGCGGGCGCGCCAGCCGGCTGGCGGGCGCCAGCACGCGCACGCCGGCGCGCGCGCGCACGCCCGCCACCTGCAGCGTGCGCGGCCCGCCCACCATGCCTTCCAGGGACAGCATCTGACCCTGGGGACACACCAACATTAAATTAATCTGTAGAGTCTTGTAGGTATGTTCTCCTTGTGAAGATAAGGGTGAATTTTCCTCGACGGCCGCCTTTTGTAGTACGCAGCGTCAAGAAGCTATGGAAAAGCCCAGATGTGCATGTGCTCTTTGAAACATTCATTGCAGCTAAAAAAATTACGCTGACGTCATATGGCCAGTACCGTTTAGGAAACTCCAGTATATAAGGCCTTGGGATCTAAGATAACCTTCTGAAGAATATACAGATGAATTTAAATAACTGATTTTAAATCTTAATAATTTTTTTTTTTTTTTAGGTCTTATTACTTAAATTGCACCAATAATCTTTCACATTTCTCTAGCCTTATCTAAGTTTAGTAAAATATTATCAAATGAAAATAATTAACAAATTATTTACTTCTGCTGATAATCTAAATGATAAGATTGGTATCAGCTCTCCCACGTGACCAAATTCGTGAGCGATTATTTCAAGACACTGCTATATGAAGTGTTGTAAACTAATCGGCAATCACTTACCTGAGCATTGGTCAACAGTTTCGCCACTATCGGTTGCGCAGTAGTCGGCTTGTCGCCGCCCGCCTGACTGCGCACAACTTGCGATAACGACTTCGGTGTCTGGTTAGCTAGCTGTACAGTCTGTCCACTTGCCAACTGCAACGTCTGCCCACTCGACAACTGCACAGTTTGCCCACTAGACAACTGCAGTGTCTGCCCACTTGGTAACTGAACTGCCTGACCTGCTAACTGCACAGTTTGACCACCTAATTGCACCGTTTGGCCACCTAACTGCACAGTTTGACCACTCGGCATTTGAACACTTTGACCAGATAATTGAACGTGAGATCCACTTAACTGCACTGTTTGCATATTGCCACTGGCTAACTGGACGGTTTGACCGCTAGGTAGTTGAACACTTTGCGACGGCAATACACTTTGGCTAGCTACTTGAACACTTTGTCCACTGGGCAATTTTACTGTATGCCCAGTTAACTGCACACTTTGTCCTGCTAATTGAACCGTTTGTCCGGCGATTTGAACTGTTTGTCCTGCTAATTGTACTGTTGAAACAGGTATTTGGACGGGTTGACTCGTTTTGATAGTGGGTGTGGATTGTTGTGCGCGCGAACTGGGGGATTTGACTGTGGCGTTGGAGACGCGGACGGTTTGTACGGATTGCGGGTTTGCTAGCTGCACGGTCTGTCCGCTGGGCAGGCGCACGCTGTGGGTGGGCAGCTGCAGGGCCGACAGCTGCAGCGTGTGGCCGGCCGCGAGCTGCACGGCCTGGCCGGGCGGCAGCTGCACGCTGTTGGCGAGCTGCACCGTGCGCCCGCCCGCCAGCTGCACCGTGCGCGTGCTCAGCGATGACGTCACCACCGTCGGCACGCTGCTCACGACTGCCGTCATGCCCGCCGTGCTCTGCGATGCAATCGTGGTGATAAGAGTTTGGAAATCGATTTAGAGTAATCTGAAGGCAAACAAATACACTAACGTTCGTGGTAGTGGCATTCGCGGTCGTAAAACGTGAGAATAAGATGACACAAATCCCTTACTTTCTTCATTCACCGTCCCACTCACTCGTTTTATGACCGCGACTACCGCAACTCTTGAATAACATACTTTTAAAACTACCTGTGCAATCGTTGTGACAGATGCAGTAGTTGGTACTGCGGGCCGCTTCTTAGTGGCAGGTGTACCTGTGAGAAAATGCTAATGTAAAATGCTGTCTATGAATGAATGAATTAAATGCACCGATCCCAGTGTAGTTTAACCAGACTCGATTAATCGCATGAACCCGAAGATTTGCACTAGCCCCTGTAGCCTCTGTTTCATGGGACTACAGAGGCCATTGCATTTCAAGGAATAGACCAGGTGGCGCGGTAATGGTAAGAAAGACAAAAAAATGCTGTGTATTTAGAAATAAAATAATATTGAAATTAACAACATTTTTTGTCGCGTATTCCATTTTATTTAACAAAAAGTTATTTGATTTTTCTTTAGAATATTAAGCTATATTACCTTGCTGCATCAACGCCCGCGGAGATATTAGCGACTTTCCTGATGCTGGAGTGGCCGGACTTAACACTCGGACTACGCCGCGCCTCGTCGTTGGTGTTGCCTAATAAACAAAACAAGCATTTTATTTTCTTTATTTTCATTTGCGGTCCATTATACTTCTACTGCCTAGTTTGATATCCTTTGAATGTTTTACTGGTGTACAAAACAGTGTGAAAATATACCATTATTTTCTAGACCATCATTAAATTGTGTTCAAAATACGTTTACGTTTTCGTGGAAGGGCGATCATTTTTTTTTTAGGCTTACAGACTATTAACATAATAGTAACAACAATACGCAACTAAATTGATAATTTCAAGCCTACACAGATAAATACAAAAATATCGATTAATCTATGCGACATAGTTTTACTTACACCCGAATACTGAAACGCCACTCAAAACTTAAGCGTTACTTAAAACTAGTTTCAACCAATCAAAAGGCTTTAAACGAGTCATAAGTAACGCTTAAGTTTTGAGTGGCGTTTCAGTATTCTGGTGTTACTCAGTTTAATTTAAGTTATAATTATTTTAATGTACCTGTGTCGAGTGTGTGGATACTACAGCCGTCACAGTAGTCTGCACTGGACTCGGTCGTATCAATAATGATCGCGTACCTTGAGTTCCCTATAAAATGAAAATAATATGTTAGGTGAATTCCTTCCTCATACGAAAACTATACTTTATGGCATTCATTCAGGGTGAGCGAGTGAGATAAAGTTATTGAAAGGAAGATATAATGCTGGCACTGATAATGAAGTTTAAAGTGGCGGATTTACCAGCAGGCTGAGTAGACTTGAGCCTAATGGCTGGTACACACTATGTCGGCGGTACTGCCGCCGGCCCTGCCGCACAAATTATCACAAAGGAAACGGAGGTGCTAAAGCCGGGGGCACGAGCCGCGCGGCAAAAGCCGGCGGACATGCCGCCGGCTTTGTGTGTAGGAGGCATAAGGCACATAAATGCATGCTAATATACAAGTAAGGGTTTTGGAAGCTCGTGAGTACCTTATTCTGCAATACTTGAACAGTAGTTGTACTGGATGGTTGAATCACAGTCGTCGATTGTAAACTTGGTGGGTTCGCAACAGTGCTTGTTATTATCTAGAAACCGAAATAATTTATGTAATATTAGATTTGTAGAAACTTACATCCTGCATCTTTGATAAAATAGACCCATATTTACCTGAGCTTGTGACCCTTCCACCTTCTGTAACGGCCTTTGTTTAATGAGAGGTGATTTATGGGGCGTTGCCACTACAGGCAGTGACTTCGACAATTGTGTTGCAAGACTTCCACTCTGATTGACAATAATCTGCTTCGTCTGTTGCACTTGGCCCTGCTTCGGCGACTGCGACGCCGGTATCGTCTGACTGATTTGCTTCACTTGACTAGTAGCTTGCTTTACTATAGTAGGTGTTTTAATAACCTGAGATATCACAGTTCCTTGTTTAGATGTCTGCATTACGTTAGGTTTCGGCGTTTGAGGAGTCACGTTCGTTTGTTTCGGGGACTGAGGGACTGAAGTTTTGACTGGCTGTATGACTGTTGTCTGTTTCGCTTGTACGTTACTTTGTCTTACTGCTTGTGCGAGTAAGTTGGCCTGTTTTGCTGATTGAGCCATAAGCGCGGATTGTTTAGCGGCCCCTTGTTTTGTAGTTTGAGCCGTTTTCGGTGCTGCGGTGGCTTTTGTTTTCGGCGGTGGCGTGGCGACGAGTTTTCCTTTAGGTTTGGGTGGTAAGGCGACTTGCTTCCCTTGCGATGCTTGCGTGGCTTGCATGAGGAGTTGCGCCGAGGAGAGGTGCGGCATAGAGGGAGGAGGGCCGCTGTCGTCAACGTCGACGTCGCTGTCGGAAGCGTTTTCTACTATCTCTTCTATGCTACCGATTTCTAGCTCCAACTGCGAGACATAAAGTATGATATTATGAAGATGATTGATGAATTATTAACACGTTGCGGGACGCACTGCATTAGCAGTAGATTTTTTTAAGTTGAAAAATGACAGTACGGGCACCGCCGTACAATTTTAAACTCTTCTGAAGTGAGGTACGGCCATTACAGCGAAATTTTGTATAGAGGAACAAAGAAAACCGTTTTTACTGTCATATCACATGAATCTCTCATAAGTATAGGTTGTATTGCTCTAGGGCAGTACGGATATAGTAGTGGTCGTAACTTGTATGGGCAATTTTACTGTCATATCGCATAATTTGAAAAAGTCAGTACCGTCCTGCAACGTGTTAACCGAAGAAGAAATGAGTGCAGATAATTTTCATATCTACTGACACGGTTACATTTGGTTTAGGCAGGTATTAACCCCACATGAAACGAGCAACGCCCAGCTAAGAATATTTAGGTAATTTTCACAGAAGGAAATATCGAAATTAATTAATATATCTGTGAAATTGACCGCGGAGTTTGACCAGTAACAAGAAAGTTAATTGATTTAGGCGTGACTTTGCGGAAATCCATTATAAAATACAATAGACGACGTATATTTAGTAACCTAATCCGCTTAACTGTCCTTACAGTCATAAAGAACCCTATAAGAAATCGACATGTGTTTCACCTCTCAACGAGGTATTCTCAGGATGACGATTGACTTGTTGCGATTCCAGACCCGACGTGTGGACACGCCAAACGCCGAGAGCACACTCTGCTCTCGACGTTTGACGTGTCCACACAACAAAGCGATTGAAGCAAAATCGCTAAGAACATAACGCTTCGCCAAGGTCACCAATACCAACTGCGTGCAGTCCCCGGGTGAGTTTAGAAACTGGTTTCCTTTTCTATTATAAATATACGTCGTCTATTGTATTTCAGTAACAAGAACATAATCTATAATAAAAAGTATAAGACAAAGTCGCTTATCGTGTCAGTGCGTGTGTGTGTTTATTCTTCTATGTTACACCTTGTACTTGTAGTTTGATGCGATTTTCACCATTACTTAGTTACGAGAATTTGACCCAAATGGTTAATGTGTGTGTTATCTGTCGAAAGAGACTGGATCCTGCGACACAGGGTATCCTAGTGCGGGATCCAGTGTCACACCTAAATATTGTAACACTTGTTTATGAATCAATAAAACGTATTATTATTATTAATGTAATACATTAGTAATTAATTTTGTTATAACACAGAAATCTCTATGTTTTCGCATGTCACCACATCAGTGGATCGCACCCGTACGAAGCATAGGCAGGCGAGGCGGGTCACTAGTATTTCACTGAAACGTAGTGCCGCCCTGCTGGCTTGTACAAACCCTCCCAGTGGGCTGTACTCACGCCGGGCTCGGCGCGCGCGGGGCGCGGCGCGCGCGCGGCGGCCGACAGCACGCCGGGCCGGCTGGCGCGACTGCGCCCGCTGCTGATCTTCAGCCAGTCTTCTTCACTCCTGGGTACAAATGGTTTATAGCTATAGGGCAGCACAAATCACAAAAATTTAGTGCCTCGTTGGTCTAGTGGTTTCAAACGCTACTGCTGTGCATGAGGTCCTGGGTTCGATTCCCGGGTCAGGCAAAGTGTTATTGGGTTTTTCCATCTGGAATTTCTCAGTAGCACCCCGGAGTCTGGATTTATGTGCCCGGTTGATGGAAATATGCTCACCCCCTATTACATGAGACTCTAACATAACTGGCGAAATGTGTGTTTACTTATAGGTACACACACCTCTGCATAAAAAAAAAGTTTGGGAACCTCCCAGAGGTCCTAAACTTTTTTTTCTCGTTGATGGTGTCAACCGAAATGATGCAAATAGAATCT
Organism: Agrochola circellaris; assembly: GCA_914767755.1. NCBI lineage: Eukaryota > Metazoa > Arthropoda > Insecta > Lepidoptera > Noctuidae > Agrochola > Agrochola circellaris. The sequence continues at coordinate 9,687,349 of OU611853.1, forward strand.
GGGAATTATTGACCAACGACGATAGCGTGCCATATCTGGCTGGAGATTCCCTATGTGACTGTATTTATTTCCAAGTCAGAGCTTAAAGAATAAAATAAAATAAACAACATAGGTACCTATGTCTATGTAGATAAGTCCATACGGCTGTTCTCTGGTCATACTTGACGACAGGATCTCGTTTTGCTGACAGCAGTCTGTCTAATACTGAAGAAACTGCATTCAATAGTGTTTGTTCATTGCACGGTGCAACCCATTGTGACATCCTGTGGAACAAATAATGAGATTTTAGAACATCTTAAGAATTTGAAAATTAAATACTTTGTTTTAAATCGTTAAAACACTTAATAGTAGTATCAGTAATAAATTGCTTGAAAATCCAAGCAAATCACTTCATACATTATATGTACATTCAGAAATGTTCAAATAACACATACTTTTATTAGAAGTAATTGATTCACCGCCAGCACGCGTAGCATGACGCTTTCTATGTCTTCGTAGAATAGACACAACTCTTTCTATACAAAGTGACATTTTGTTTCTCCATTTTTGACATCGCACCGTAGAAATCCTTCTACAATCTGTCATTTTGTCTTTCGTTTCTAACAATCTTTGTCTAGGTCCTTTTATACGTAGACTATTTCAGAAGAAAGTTTTCTATCCCAAACTCACAACTAAATACTCATAACGTCAAAATCACACTCTGACAACTGACAGTTGTCTCCACGGCCACAAAGTATATACGGTTATCTACAAAATCATGATTTTACAGGAGAGCATTTAATCACAAAACTGCGTAAAAGAGTGAATTTCGTAAAATGTGCAGTTGACTCTTTCTACTTTGCTACCGTCGCACTGTCTACACGGAACGTCAGTTTTGTCTACTCTTCCGTCGACAAAACGGTGTTCATGCTACGCGTGCAGAGGAAGGAGGAGATTTACGTTACTTGAATAGTAGATTTTTCACCACGGGGATAAAGCAGTGTCTTATGTCACGGGCGCTAGATTGAATCCAGAGCGTAACAAAGTCACAACAGTATAACAAAGTGCGTACCGCACGAGCGCGGGCAGCGCGGCGTGGCGCGGTACTGTCACACAACATAGTCCTACCTGAGCAGTGTGAGCACATGGTGCCGCGTGCCCTCTCCGTTGGGCAGGCGCGCTAGTGCGTCCCGCACGAGCGCGGGCAGCGCGGCGTGGCGCGGTACTGTCACACAACATAGTCCTACCTGAGCAGTGTGAGCACATGGTGCCGCGTGCCCTCTCCGTTGGGCAGGCGCGCTAGTGCGTCCCGCACGAGCGCGGGCAGCGCGGCGTGGCGCGGTACTGTCACACAACATAGTCCTACCTGAGCAGTGTGAGCACATGGTGCCGCGTGCCCTCTCCGTTGGGCAGGCGCGCTAGTGCGTCCCGCACGAGCGCGGGCAGCGCGGCGTGGCGCGGTACTGTCACACAACATAGTCCTACCTGAGCAGTGTGAGCACATGGTGCCGCGTGCCCTCTCCGTTGGGCAGGCGCGCTAGTGCGTCCCGCACGAGCGCGGGCAGCGCGGCGTGGCGCGGTACTGTCACACAACATAGTCCTACCTGAGCAGTGTGAGCACATGGTGCCGCGTGCCCTCTCCGTTGGGCAGGCGCGCTAGTGCGTCCCGCACGAGCGCGGGCAGCGCGGCGTGGCGCGGTACTGTCACACAACATAGTCCTACCTGAGCAGTGTGAGCACATGGTGCCGCGTGCCCTCTCCGTTGGGCAGGCGCGCTAGTGCGTCCCGCACGAGCGCGGGCAGCGCGGCGTGGCGCGGTACTGTCACACAACATAGTCCTACCTGAGCAGTGTGAGCACATGGTGCCGCGTGCCCTCTCCGTTGGGCAGGCGCGCTAGTGCGTCCCGCACGAGCGCGGGCAGCGCGGCGTGGCGCGGTACTGTCACACAACATAGTCCTACCTGAGCAGTGTGAGCACATGGTGCCGCGTGCCCTCTCCGTTGGGCAGGCGCGCTAGTGCGTCCCGCACGAGCGCGGGCAGCGCGGCGTGGCGCGGTACTGTCACACAACATAGTCCTACCTGAGCAGTGTGAGCACATGGTGCCGCGTGCCCTCTCCGTTGGGCAGGCGCGCTAGTGCGTCCCGCACGAGCGCGGGCAGCGCGGCGTGGCGCGGTACTGTCACACAACATAGTCCTACCTGAGCAGTGTGAGCACATGGTGCCGCGTGCCCTCTCCGTTGGGCAGGCGCGCTAGTGCGTCCCGCACGAGCGCGGGCAGCGCGGCGTGGCGCGGTACTGTCACACAACATAGTCCTACCTGAGCAGTGTGAGCACATGGTGCCGCGTGCCCTCTCCGTTGGGCAGGCGCGCTAGTGCGTCCCGCACGAGCGCGGGCAGCGCGGCGTGGCGCGGTACTGTCACACAACATAGTCCTACCTGAGCAGTGTGAGCACATGGTGCCGCGTGCCCTCTCCGTTGGGCAGGCGCGCTAGTGCGTCCCGCACGAGCGCGGGCAGCGCGGCGTGGCGCGGGCGCGCCGCCACCAGCACGGAGCCGCCGCCGCCCGAGCCGCGCGCGCACGGACCCACCACCGAGCGGTACCTGCCACATAATATAGCTTAAACTTGGTGTTGGCGCCGCAAGCGCCCGGGAGATTATTGGAGCTGCTGAAAACATACACGGCGCGACAAGGACAAACGCTTCTGTCAGAGCAGATGTCATAATCAGATTCAGAAGTAGATATGGAAGAACTGCTGCAAAGTGCGCACATGTTTTAGAATAGGCTAGTTGGCAGTAAGAAAAATATCTTATGAATAATGCAATTGCATAGATGTAAGCTAAAAATATCAAAATCAACTTTACTTTGAAAAATGATTTTAGATTAATTTATATTTTCGAGAAATAATTGCATAAAAATAATTGATAGCCTTCCTTTTTTTGAAGCTGGTAATAAAGCTGTTTGTCACATAACATTGAACGCGTTAGTGTGCTAGCAACACTGTTAAAAAAAACTCACGGATTTAACAGACAGAAAGTCTCGAAGTCACTTGAGTCGCCATGACAGAATGCCCCGTTTTGACAATCAAAATTAAAATTTCGTTACATAAAATAAAAAATTAGTTCTGCAGTGCTATTCTGTAACCATCTCACCATGAAAACTTAGGTGAAGTGAGCGTGGAGTGAGCGTGGAGTGAGCTGTCATTCCACAGGGATTGACACTATTGACAGCTCACTTCACCCAAGTTTTCACGGTGAGATGTTTACAGAATAGCATGGCTGTTATTGTTAATATTTCATGTAAGTAAATAAACTACAAGGAACATTATAAATTGGTTTTTCAAAATCCGTCAACTAGCCTATTTTTAGGGTCCGAACCTCAATAGGAAAAAACGGAGCCCTTATAGGATCACTCGTGTGTCTGTCTGTCCGTATGTCACAGCCAAATTTGCTCCGAATCTAAGGGACCGATTAAGTTGAAATTTGGTACACATATGTATTTCTGTGACCCAAACACGGACGTGTAACGTAAATAAATGAATTTTGAATACGGGGGTCACTTTTGGGGGGCAACTAGGTAAAAAAGTAAGTAGTTTCTCGAACTGTACCGTGTGACATATCAAATGAAAGAGCTTATTGTGAGGATATCAAATACATTTTTTATAATTTTAAAATATTTAAATTTTTTATAATTTTAAAATAACTACTTTTAAAGATATTTAAGAAAATAGATGAAAATGGACCATTCCCCCCCTTATCTCCGAAACTAAGAGCCTAAAAATCTTGAAAAAAAAATACAGATAATAGTTCAATGTTTATAGATTACAGGAAAACCTATAAGAAGTCTATGCTCTTAAAATAACATGGTAAATCACTTAATATTGTCCGTACAAACTTACATTTTCAGTTGGAATGTATGGGGAACATGTTTTTGAACTACAATGTTAAGTTTGTTGCAACTACGGAACCCTTCATTGTGCGTGGTCCGATACGCACTTGGTCGGTTTTTTTTTACTTTGTTTCCTTTTTGTTTATTGAAAGTTAAGTTGTTAAGTTTGTAAAGTAAAGAACAAGCACTAGAGATACATGGTTTCACTGGTAACTGCATGAAAAATTCAACACTTAGGCTGAGCGTAGCGCGAATCTTATTCTTATGCGAATCATTTTCATATAAGCGAATGTGATCATTTTCGAATTTGAACAATAATTATTCAGTCACATGTCAAATCATTTACAATCAAAACCGTATACAAAGACTTCGAAGGGACCGTTGGATTACGGTTGTTATAGCGGGTAGTCGTTAGAAAAAAAAATGTTATATAAACAGAAATGCTGGGACCTCAAAATTACGTTGTAATAACCGGTACGTCGTTATAAGCGATGTCGTAATGCGTCTGCTACACTGTCGCGATAAAGCGACACTTCGCGCGCTCTCTGTTTCTCAGCGAGACGTCGAGCGGTGTGCGAGAGAGAGCACGCGAAGTGTAGTTCGCTTATCTCGACAATGTGGCCCCAGCATTATAAACGGATTTTACTTATTACAATTAGGCACGTCAAAGACACTTTTAAACGCCAATTTTTCAAGAAACTTTATTAGAGTTGCCCCTTCCGTAGTTTCGTATGGAAAAGAATGGGCAAGCATAGTTACTCTTTTAAAATGTTTTACAATATTTTAAATACATTCATTATATATTTAAAAAATCTATAAAATTGTAAAATTGTGTTTTCAGGAGGTTGCTATACTTATCTCTGAGGGTATTTTCACGTAAAACAAAAAAAAAAAACAAGAAAAAAAATCAAGACAAACTATAATCGCTCGATCTGATCACGAAACAGGGTTGTTCAAGCTTTTGTGCATTGCAAAGTAATAATTCAAATTTTGTGATTTATCTAAATTAACGCCAAAAGACATATTATTTTTTTATGTATTTTGTAACAGCTGATTAACGTTCACCGCCATATTGTTTACTTGATCCTCGCTCATGATTTCAAAAAACCGGCAAAGACCGAGCTGGTTTTGCGCACCCAGAGTTCCGAACTGGTAGGAAAAATATTTTTTTGCAATCGCATAACTAACTTTGTTTGGAAGGATTTTTGCTGATTTCTCATAAACTGTGCTAGTTAGATACATCATTTAATTTCTCGTGTAATATTTAAAAAAACCTCATACAACTAAATTTATTTCTAAATCTTCGCTTTGAAACCTTTGAAGAATGAGGGGAGATGGTATTTTAATTTAACGGAAATAGTTTTATCATAAGTCAAAAACTATGCGACATAAATGAAAATAAAAATAAGTTTTATATTGTGCAAATGAAGCCTATTCATGTTCCCCATTTCACCTAGTTATCCCACTTTAGAATTTAAACCATGGGAGGTTTAAATTATGCCCCTGTTGCAATGAAAAAATATTTTTCAATTCTTTCAATAGACCTACATTTGAAATGAGCCCTCCGCTATGGCTTTCGGCATCCCAAATGCAACTTTAGAGAGCCCTTCAGAACGGCTCTCTCTAGATATGTTTACTTCAGTACCTGCTAGTCACCCTGGGTTCGTGTGAAGGCAAGCTAAACTTAATTTTTAGCCTACTCAGCGAATGACAAAATCAGCAAGCTTCCCTGTCCAACAATTTATGGTGGAGGCTTTCTAGCTCTTGCTTTACTCTAGCTTTTTATTGATTACTTGTAATGGACCTGACTTAATACAAGTTGAAGTGCATATTTAGGTGGAAGGTTTCGTCGGCACCAGGCCCTATTGAAGTATCCCGTTTTAGTCATAAATAAGTTGTACTAACTCAGCCTATCGCAGTCCACTGTTGGATAGGGCCTCTCCCAAATTGCGCCACAACCACACCATTTTGTACCATATAATCGATTTTACTGCTATGGCATAAGCATGAAACATTGATCGACAAACATAAAAAAATATCGATAAGATACAAAATAATACAAAAGTTGCATTTATTATTCTTGTGTCAGAACCTCTGGCGATAGGTTCTCGCATTCCTGTCGGATATTCTCTTTAACGGCTTCAAGAATCTGAGGCTTGTTTACATAAACCCGGGACTTCAAGTAACCCCATAAAAATAAGTCTGAAGCGGTCAAATCAGGTGATCTGGCCGGTGGCCAGTGCCAATCGCCTAAGTGAAAGATTCGACGACGTGGAATAATTGTTTCAGACGCAGAAATGCTTCCTGAAACAATTATTGCACGTTCTTGAGGATTATAGCGTTCCATGGCTTATTGACGTTTATTCTGTATCTGTTTACTTCACAAATGTCAAAATTTTATTTGCCGCCTTTTGCAAAAGTTATAGCGTCTTCCAATAGGGTGATTACTTTTGCCCCACCTGTTGTTTCGATAACACATAAGACACTTCTTATATTATTCTTTGATTAATAACTAAAACTTACCCATGCTGAACATAAGTAAATGGTTTAGCGGCCATTGAAAATCTCCGTAGCTCCTGCGATTGGAATTCGTCCAATTCTGCTTCAGTTGCTGGACGGACTGACCAAGTTGTTGGATACCTGACGAAAATCAATAATCACATCAATAAGTTCAATTAACTAACACGAAAATATCCATACACTATGCACTATGCACTATGGCAGTGGTCGGCACGGCTCGCGAGCCGCGTGCGGCTCTTTGGCTTATAGTGCGGCTCTGTACAAATGTCGATGAGTGCGAACGTAGATACGCGCAGGGGTCGGGGTTTCGGTAATTAATTTCTTGTTTTAGCTAAACACATTTTGTGACAATTTCACAGATGGTTACAAACAACGCTCCTCTGTCAATGTCATTTATTTATTTAAACTGTTCACACTCAAAAAAGTACAAAGGCGGACTTAATGCCTTAGGCATTAAGACGTCATTCAGACGCCTAAAGCTCCTAGTACACCTATAGTTATGTTTATGAAAGGATTTCATTGAGTTACCTTGGTGGCGGAGGTTCGCTTTGCGGCGGGGGCGGCGAGGCAGCTCGGAGCCATCGCTCGCACAGGCGACCCAGGATAGCGTCGCAGTCACGACCCGCGCCGATCCATTGATACATCTATGTAAACAATATTTTTTATTATTCTAATTTATTAGACTTTTATTAGTAAACTCAAAAGATGAAAAAGCATTGAAATAGAATAGAATACTAGGTTATTTTGGCGCGTGAACAAAATGGAAACTAACGCCGTTATCTTGTTTTGTGAATACATTTCAAGTGACATTTCACAAATGATTACCAACAGCGCCCCTTTGTCAACGACATTCGAGCGCCAAAATATCCATGTATAGATAGTGCCCCATCCACGAAGAGGCGCCCCACTCTTCTTCCTAATTGCTTACAGTACAGTAATCGCGTTTAGGAGAGATAAGAGTGGGGGGCTTCTTCGTGGATGGCACTATCTATAGCAGTGTATGTACACGAACAAAGCTTTTTTTTAAATAAAAAATCTGACTGAATTAACTTTTGATAACTTTAACTTTAATTTGGATAAACTTGTAATTTTTTTTTAAATTACAGCATACAAACCTGTGATTCTGGCAAAAATTGTAGATACGGTACATAGTCATCAGGATGTTGCCCTCTTTCTCCTGCAAGGAAGTCCAACGCAGAATCTAATTCACCAACCCAATCGCCCGATACTGAAAGAAATATTATATTCGTCGATAAAAATAAGAAACATTACAGAATAACAATAAGAAGCATCCTTACATATTATAAAACAAATTCCCCTGCCGCGTCGGTCTGAACGCGATAAACTCAAAAACTGCCGAACGGGTTTTCAAACGGTTTTCACCAATGGACGGAGTACGTCATGCGGAAGGTTTTTGTGTATAATTCATTAAAGGTTTTATGTGAATTGGCTGAATTATGAAGATTATTGTCGAAGATGTCGGAAAAAATCATGCCGACTGGCAGCTTTACTGGCGTGCGCCGCGTTAGCCGTAAGAGATACATCAAATTTATGTTCTACAGAATTATAGATCTCAAAAAGTTCAACAAAAAATCGGCGATAGCATATGTCAATCTTCTAAGGATGATCAATCGTAACCATTTATACCTTTCAAAATTTGATAAAAATGTCGTTATTTCCGAAGCTATTTTGACCAGTATTATATTTATCCATATCCAATAAAATATGTTATTTAATTTGGGCATTTAATTTAGATTAAAATATGCCTTGACATCATATCATTAAACTGAATACTTTATAAGATATCACTGATTCAAAATTACGCGTAACAAAATAATTATATTTGACGACTACTCGGGCGCAGTACAGTGGTAGGAATCAATGAGCTTTTCCTCGGCTATTAGGTATCTAATCCCGGTAGTAGATTCCCGTGGGATATTTTCCGACATCCACGCTGGCGAAGCCGCGGGCAAAAGCTAGTTACAAAAATAAAAGAAAGCCAACAACTTTGTCTGTTTGTAAATTGCGTTCATTTAATGCAAGAGGGGATAACATGAGACCGAGTTTTAAGCAATCCTCTACTAAATATTCACCATCCCACTCACACGTTTCATTACCGAGACAGCCTGGCGTTTACTATAGAACCACATTGAATATCAACTTACAGTTATACCAAGTGTTGAGCGGCGCTATAGGCGATCTCATGACAGCCGAACATCTTGCATGCAACTGTTGTTTAGAGGCTCTATGTGCCGCCCGCGCTGGGAACAATGCTCGTACCAAAGACAAGAAGTTTGCATGTGTTGTCTCTGTAAGAGACTCGTCAGGGTCCACTAGGGAAGTCTCTTCCACTGTTTCAGTTGATGTCTCCACTTGAATTACTTCCCCAGAGTCGTCTGCTAGTTCCACTGGAAGAGCCATCATATCTGAAATGAAAGGATTTCTTACTGTGAATGGGTTATTTATGAAGGGGCGTCTTTCTTCCAAGGTTATTAAATCATTTTAAAAGGTTCCCTTTGTACCAGTCACATCCAGGGAATTAGTCACATGCATTATTAAGAACTTGTGTTTTAATGAGAAAGTAATTTGATCATTTTAGTGAGAATGGAGAGATACAAAATAAAATGCATGAAAAAGCAGGTTAAAAAAAGAGGAATGTCTAATCATTTATTTAACTAAATAACTTTATAACCACCACTGTAAGCCAAATTGAAATGGAAAAAAGTAAGAAAAAACGATGACCTACCAAAAATGGGGAAAGATAGACAAAAGTAATAAAATTTTAAGAAGGAAAGGAGTTTTGATAAAAATAAAAATCTAAGCATATAAAACATGAATGGATGATGAAAAAATTAGTAATGAGATATACTTACCATCCAGTGTAATGTATGGCAACTTACCAATTCCATCCAAATCCTCTAGTTTGATGGGCACTGCTTGATGGATGCCCGCCCTTGCAGAGTTTGGAACGGGCACCATTGTATCTGGAGGCTCTTGTTTCACTATGCTATCTAAATTTACTTCACTGAAGTTTAGACTGTAAATACAATAAAATTTATTAAGATCATAAAAATAATTTTATTACCAAAACCATGATTGTTGGAATAATGAGTTGAAGTAAACCAATTTATTCATTGACAGAGATGAAAAGATACTCACTTTGATATATTACTAGGAGGATATTTTTCAATGACCTCTTGTTTAATCTCAACCTGTTCAACCCTCTTTATTGATTTTGGACTAGTCATGGGGTCCACAAATGAAGAACTTTCTGAATCAGACTCTTCCCTTTCACATTTGATCTTTATATTTGGCAACAAAGGTTTATTTTCAACACTTTCAAATGATTCTTCCTTCCCCTTTTTGATTGTTGCCTTGTCTTGAGCTTTACTTCTACTAACACTATCTTTCTTTGGCCCCCTCCGTAATTTCTGTAATGGTGATCCACTTTTTTGACCACCAAACATTAGTTTTTTAGCACCATTCACCAGAGCAACTCTCTGCTTTATGTCATCAATTGATATTCCTGTTGTATTAAGCTCTGGATGACTCTGAAAACAAATAGTCTCGTCAAAAAAGCAGAGTAATACTGGACTATAAGCATGCAACTAACCATACATAATATTGCATATTCATTCCCCATAGGGGTGTGCACATATAGCACTCCCACATATTGCTATGCTAAAGTCCATATGATGGAAGGCCTAAGCAAGTAGGTTTTTATTCATTTAATTGGAATAAATATAACATGAAACATCTTATGTAAAGTGTAACATATTTTCAAGTTTCTAGATAAGATATTATACCACACACATAATGTTTACACAACAGAAGTTGATCAAATGTAAACATAATTTCCAACAACAAAGTTTTTACCTCTCTATACTGTCTTCTTGTCCTATGAGCTGCTAAAACATTCTTTAAACACTCTAATGATGTCAAGTTTGACTGATCTGAACCTCCTAATGTCCCAGATACATTACCATCAGCAGGCTGAAATTTAAAGTTATGTTTTAAATTAAATATTTTGAATACAGGGTAAATATAGTCAGCTTCATGTCCATGGTAACAATTTGACATTGACAGCTCTCTTTATGTTGTACGAATATGGGTGATTTTGACTATACTATAAAATGTAGCTATTACCTGTCCCGGATTGAGTTGTTTCCGTTTTCTGATAGACTGTTCTGGAGGACCTTCAGGATAATTATCGTCTTCAGATTCATCGCCTCCAACCTCACTACGTATAGCAGCCAGCTCTTCAAAATATCTCTGTTTAGCCCTCAAATACAATGGCTTAAAGTTATTCTTAGATGAGGGTTTTGGCGGCAATAATGGAAGACGTGGTATAGGACCTGGTGGAGCCGCTTTGGCAGCTGCTAGTAGGCGCTCACGGGATATTAAGACTTCTGGTAGTAATTTAGCATAGTATGATTTTATCTGAAATAATTATATTTTGGTAGTCAAAACTTAGTACTAAACTTACTGTTAAAAATATTCACAATTCTTTAAGTATTTGAAAGTAAAAAACTTTAACAGTTATCTATGTTTATATTCACCTTATGTTTCTGCTGTTTAGCCCTTGCTTTCATTAAAAACTTTCTCATCTTAGCTATATCTGGCCTATAATTACCCTGTCTTAAATTGTTATAAAAATCACCAAGAGGTGATGTAAAATGAAAAGGTTCATGGTTAAAAAGCATTTTTATGGTTTTTTCCTTCTCCTCTTCTTCGTTTTCCGTGAATTTGGGTAAGAATTTGCTAAGTTCCTCTTTGTGTTTATCTTCTAAAGCATCCCAAGTTTTCATGGAGAAGAACTCTTTGAATACAGAGTAGTCTTCACAGAGCTCTTGAGGAAGTTCCAGCGACTGTCCCAAGATGCGCACCGGCTCCAACACCTCGTCATCTCCTTCCGAACTACCGCTTGATGTTTCGGAAGAGCTACTGCTCTCCCCACTGTAACTGTGTTCACTCTCCATCTTTTCTTCCATTGAGCACAGAGTTTTTGTTCAACGTTTAGGCAGTCTTGATGAAATGCCTAGGTTTTCCACTATATACAATAACGATTTTCCGCCCACTTCATTGGATTTTCACGTTGTTTTGTTCGTGTTGTTTACGAAAACCCTAAGCAATGGTATAACAAAATCGAACACAGAGCCATGAAGTTTTTTTAAACAGCCGTCAAGTCTTGTCTAAAATAAAATAGAACGCACACGCCAAACCACGGCGTTTCATACATACTATGCGCCAGAACGGAACATTACGATGAGAAAATAGCTTGACAATCAAGAACAGCGACATTTTGCCCGCAAAATAGAATTTAAAAATAAAAAAGGGATTGTCTATGATCTGTGCTTTGGTATTGTCTTTGGAATCGGTATGTGACACTCTTGAAAAAGGTCTGTCCACCGAACCATAGACTATTTTTATTTTTTCGTCACATGAATCTTATAATAGGCCAGGAACTATCGTCCCGGACTGCGGGCCCTCTGGCTCTGGACCTCCCCCCTCATCCTAGGGAGGTCCCAAATTTTGAGAATATTTTTTTAGTCAAATCCCAAACAAGGCCAACATAATATAGTTCAGTAAAAGGCAGTTCATAATTCGAGGTCCCCTACGTAGGTATGCAAAATATAAACATAGGGTGCTATAATTTTCAAAATTTCGAACCGTAACTCCTATTTATTTCTTTATGAATAACGAGGCGGTAAGCAAAAAATTTCGAGCTCACTTCGTTCTCTTTTCTGTAAGTATAGGTCGAAAAATTGACTGTTATTTCTGTATTATTTATTTATATGTGTATCAGAAAAAAATATAATAAAAATAAATACACTAGAAGACATTATAATATAAATAAAATAATAATACCAGCGTGTTACTGTCCCACTGCAGGGCAAAGGCCTCTTCTCATACAGAGAAGGCGAGCATTGATCACCACGCTTTATAAGTCCAGGTTTCCTCACGGTGTTTTCCTTCACCGATATCAGTAATGTCCAAGATAAACTCAGAAAGTACATATGATTTGAAAAAGACACATTGGTACTTGCTCGGATTTGAACCCACAACCTCGTGCGTGGGCCATCACGAATTTACAAAACATACAATCTTCAAAAGAAAATGTACTTAACCTCTTCGAGACGGGGTGCAAAGGTTTCGAGCTTTTTCGACTAGCTCTCGCAAAAGGCCACAAAATATGTATCTGCTATTTTTGTAAGAATGGTAAAAAAGAAATTTAACTTTTCCGAGGCAGGGTGCAGAAAATTCCGAGAATTTAAAAATTGGGTGATCTATATATCGTTTTATTTTATAGTAGTAGTTTTGAGTGCATCTGAACGTTTGAAGTTGACGTCAAAATAATCTACACCACGACTTAATTCTCAATAAGTTCTCCGAGCGAAAACATTCTCGAGAATTTTGCTTTTTGCTCATAAATTTCATATGATAATAATGTTAAATTAGGATTTCTGTATTAGACCAACTTTACACAAATAGTCAGCTTAACGAAATGTATTTAAACAGTATGGGAGGTAAGGTAAATAATTAAAAACAAAAAATAATGGTAGTCACTAACGCAATCTATATTCCATAGTACAGCCCTACGGCGTGAACATGTCGCTGACACGAATTCATGAGTACATAGTACCAAAAATCGCTAAACGGGCTAGAAGGTTTCACTTAGAAATAAATAGGCAGTCATGGGGACAGCAGACAGAAGTGAAAACCGGTATTAGTACCATCTATATTCTATAGTAAAGCACTACGGCGCGTAGGTGACGCGAATAAGTTTACCCCCTACCAAAAATCGCTCAAAGTTTTCACTTCAATAAGCCCAAGTACGCACGGACGTAAAAATATTGCGGCAGGCAGGATTTTATTTCGCACTAGATTTTCAACCCTCGGTGTTAACGAGCATTAAGAATCCAACGCGCTGGGACGCGCTGTCGTACCAGCATAAATTGTGCTTCTAAGTTACTCCTGTTACGTTCAGAGTGACACTTTATTTACAAAATAAGGATAAAAACCACGTTCAATAACACGTTCAGTGTACTTAAAAATGTTTTTTCTTCGATATCTGCATGAAATGAAACGCAAGACTTAAAAACCAAAAACAAGCAGTTGGCGGTGGTGGTGTCGAAAGATTTGACTTTTTGACGTAAATTATTCGTGTAGTAAATATGGCTGACGAACTCAATGTTGACAGTCTAATTCACAGACTTTTAGAAGGTAAAGATACATTTATTTCATTTTCTAATGTGTACGTTGATTCTCTGACTCTGAAAGTTATGTTCTAACATATTGGATCCTCGCTCAGTGTGCTCTTGTTGCGTAATTATCATCGAGTATGTAGGTATAGAAACGTCAAACTCATAAATAAATCGATTATCCCCAATTCTTATCTGATTCTGCATTTGATGTTAGATCTTTAGATGACTCGCAGGCGACTATTTCCGTCTTAGAAATAGAGCAGACACTGTAAATAGTTAAATTATATAGCTACAATATAGATATTCACACCACATATTATGATGTCAGATTCCATAGCATGGAACTACTTCCATGGGCTATTGTTAAGCTTTTATTCGCTTTCTGTATCACTTTATATGATTTAAACATGTTTATTTCACTTTATTATGCTGCTTTTTGGTGGGTTACCGCAGTATACAGACTGCAGCAGGAAACAGCAAGGCGAAAAGGGAAATTGAAAGACATCTTTTCAGGAGAATGTATGGTTATATCCAGAATTCTTGCCAAAGTATTAAGCTAGATTCTTTATTTTCTTCCTTTAGTGACCTATCCCATAACAAATTATCCCATTAAAATTTTAAATTTTATTTATACTGTTTTTTACTTATTTTATTATTCCTCATAGGTCCTAAAAATAGCCCACTTTAAACAAAAGAAAGCTATTGGTATTGGAAGGCCACAGTATGTACCTTGTCGTAAAGTTATACTGTTTTATGACAATCTTTATAACCACTCTAAGAACATTTGTTTACCAGAATTTGTGCGGACTGTACAACAATAATTTGTGACATCATTGGTTATTTCTTATATTTTCTAGATTTAGTAATTTTAGATGTGTGTTTTTTTGTCAAGTTTCTATTCTTTTCGATTATTCCGTTTTTTATATTTTTATTAATGAAATTGGGCATGTTATTTATACAGGATTGAATTTTTTGGAAGGGTGTTGTTATATTCTGATTCATTTTATATTTTTCAATTAAATATTTTTATTTACTTATCAGCTATTCTATTCCAATCCCCAAAACTGTTGTCCAAGAATTAATGTTGTTTTGCGACTATTCGGAATATGTTAAGATGCATGTTTTAGATTTAAATTGGATTTATTTGAGTTTAGTTCGTGTATGATAAATGTAAATAGTTATGTGTATTGTACAGTGTTTCTAGCAACAATTGTCAGATTCTTTTTTCATCAATTCAAGTATTACTTCATCCATGCATATTTGTGAGTGCTTGAGATGTAATTATTGTATTATTTATTTGAAATATCATTTAGTTTTTTTTTTTCTTAGTCATTACTCTTCACTCTCATTACATAAAGTATTTTGGTTACACATTGGGTTGCCATCTGGGTTTGTCTGGATTTATATTTAGGGAGTCTAAGGAAGGTCTGGGTGAATTACCCAGGTGTTGTATTTTTTTTAAAGCACGGCAAAGTCCATGGTCATTAGAAAAAAATATCTGTTTTAATATTGCTACAGATGGCAGCCTGACTCATTATCATGTTGGAGCTTCCTGTTGAATTTATTCAGCAACATTATATAAGTATTGTTCAGCCTTCATGTCAGGAATATTGGGTACAACGAATAAGGTAGTAATTTAATGTTGTCTCAGTTCGAGGATGCAGGCCTGGGAAGACGGTGCAGATGTCGGAGTCAGAGGTGCGGGGCCTTTGCACCAAGTCCAGAGAGATATTCCTGCAACAGCCGATACTACTGGAATTGGAAGCACCGCTCAAAATTTGTGGTTTGTAATTTTAGACTTTATGCTAATTTAAATTGAACTTTCCTACAGGTTCTCAAATACGACTCACTTTAAAGCTTCCATAAGATCTCATTTTGTTGACTGTTGACTTTCTTAAATATCCTTATTTAACTTAAGGGTAGAAGCGTATTTGCAGCAAACTATTAAAAACATATCAAATTGGTCCATATGATTTTACGTATGTTACCTACTCAATCTGTATCATCGACGATTATTAATAAAATTCATTGTTCTCCATTAAAATATTCTTCTTTTCTTATAAGATCTGTCTATCTCAGAGATTGTCTATCAAATGAGGCTCGTAGATATATAAGATTAGACTACAAAATAAAAAAATATTGACGGACAATTTAAACCATATCAAGGTAACTCCTATCAGTCAGTGGTCTCGATACAACATGATCATAAGCTACTCCACAGATAAATTAAATATGGGACAGGTTTTCTAATTTTCAGGCTCTTGAAGAAGGATTCAATCAAAGAACAACCTAATACTATGAAATCAATTATTAAATTAATCTCAGCAAATAATGGCTTATATATTTTTTTCAGCTTTTTTTATCAAAATTGTTAATACAGTCACATTAAAAAAAACATAATTTATTACTACAATGTTTCCACAATTGTCATTAATTTCAGGTGATATACATGGTCAGTACACGGATTTACTACGTCTGTTTGAATATGGCGGCTTCCCCCCCGAAGCTAACTATCTATTCCTGGGAGATTACGTGGATCGCGGCAAGCAGTCCCTTGAGACCATTTGTCTCCTGCTCGCTTATAAAATCAAGTATCCTGAGAACTTCTTCCTTCTCAGAGGCAATCACGAGTGTGCAAGCATAAATCGCATTTATGGTAAGTGTGTGTATACATTAGCTTTAAAAATAAATTTGAAGCAAGCAGCAGCTTTATGATAAATATTTGTATGATGTCTAAAATTAAAATCTTATCTGATGAGATCAGATTATCTTCCGATATACAATGCCGCCCATGGGCATGCGACCGCCCGTATTTTTCTGAAAATTCATGAAACGTTATCGAAAATTAACTTTAAAAGGGGGTGGGAGTCTATCTTTAATATTTTTCATGTTATTCAATTTAAATTTTTTGAGTAGCGTTTGTGACCTTGCTTTCCATTTTTTGCTATAAGTATCTCCGATGTTATTGGCTCGATTTGGATTCTGTTTATTATGTCAAAAATTTTTACTCATAAGCTTTTAGAAAAATACGGGCGGTCACATGCCCATGGGCGGCATTGTATATAACCACTACTGAGTAATGTTCATTTAAACTATTAATTGTATTTATACTTGACCTCACTTGTTATGACTTTGTCAAGGCGCATATGTCATAGATTGGAATCTTTATTAGATAGATGATTTACGATTGCAATTCGGCACGCTATGTGCATCCATCAGGTTTCTACGACGAGTGCAAACGCCGATACAATATCAAGCTGTGGAAGACATTCACGGACTGCTTCAATTGCTTGCCAATAGCAGCTATCATTGACGAGAAGATTTTCTGCTGTCATGGCGGCCTCTCTCCAGATCTACAAGGCATGGAGCAAATCAGGCGAATAATGCGACCCACTGATGTCCCTGACACAGGTAAAGCCCAGCTAAACGACGAAAATATAATAGATATAAGAATAAGACATGACAAATTGATGAATCATGTTCATTCATCCATGTGATTAAGCCAACGATTCGCTTCCGTCATTGACATGTTCCACATTGTGTCTAGCAACTATACATACAGTATCAGTTACAAAATGTATAAAGTAAATCTATGGATTATTTGAAAATAGTAGCAGAAAATTCTTTGAATTAAACAAAAATTATGTTAAATTAAAAAAAAATAGTATCTAAGTAAAAACAAAGTCTCGAAAAAGAGCTGCTCGTGAAGACTAAATCATTATGCTCCAATTAGTAACACCACCATACAAATGTTTCAGGACTGCTTTGCGACCTCCTATGGTCAGATCCAGACAAAGACGTACAGGGTTGGGGCGAGAATGATCGCGGTGTATCATTTACATTCGGTCCAGATGTCGTCAGTAAATTCCTCAACAGACATGACTTGGATTTGATTTGTCGGGCTCACCAGGTACGCACTTTTCGTTAGATTGTTTTATAAACTGTACTTCTGTACATAAATAGCTCAGACATGCAGTGATGACAAGATTCGCCCGTCGAAGAGGTTGTTATTGGAGAAGATTGTCCTGTTTCGTTTAGGCGCATACAATGCACAATGCTCCCCAATTGTGCTCTGGAAGATCTTCCCCCTGATGCACTAACCCTAACTATAATATTATAAATGCGAAAGTGAGTTTGATTGTTTGTTACGCTAAAACGGCTGAACGGGTTTGGATGACATTTGGCGAAGAAGTCACGGGCACCAGCTAGTTATAACGTAAATCCTCTGTATGTTACACCAAAGGCAATTAAAATTTAAAATAGGATGCTTAAAAATTGGCGGTGGTATAATCGCAAACAGCC
Source organism: Agrochola circellaris (assembly GCA_914767755.1). NCBI lineage: Eukaryota > Metazoa > Arthropoda > Insecta > Lepidoptera > Noctuidae > Agrochola > Agrochola circellaris. The sequence goes on from OU611853.1 coordinate 9,705,242, forward strand.
TGTAATAGGATGGAAGCCTAGTAATGTACAGAGAATGTACATTCACAAAAGTAGAAAAAGGAAAGATTCACAATTTTTGAACAGTAGAGATAATATTTATGTTCCTTAAGGATGCATATCCGGTACGGCTCGTAAATCCTTCCTTATCCTAAGGGTACGTCTTCCCTACCATTAACCCGCGCCCCCCGGTCTACTCCTTGATATGCAATAGCCTTTGAAGTCCCATGAAACATGAGGCTTCATGGGCTAGTGCAAATCTTGGGGTTCATTCGATTTATCGAGTCTGGTTAAACCACGCTGGGGTCGGTGCATTTCATTCATTCATTCATTCAGTAGAGATAATATTTATGTTCCTTATGTGGTTTTTAGGTTGTGGAAGATGGATATGAATTCTTTGCAAAACGACAACTGGTCACACTATTTTCTGCGCCCAACTACTGTGGAGAGTTTGACAATGCTGGTGGCATGATGTCTGTTGACGAAACACTGATGTGTTCTTTCCAGGTATTTATTATATTTTTTTTACCTTTTCTTCACATTTCCAGCTTCTGATAGCCTTATCAGTCCTTGGCAAAAACAAAATAGTCATGACATTTGACGGCATATTTACTGATTATAAATATATCACTTTTTCGGAACCAGGGTTTAACCGTTTTTTTATATTATGCTGATCCTACTAAGGGTGGTGGATAAACACATTTAAACTTTAGTGCATTAGCTCTAAAACATTGGTCTGATTCAGTGAATTAGTTTAGCATAATGTAAAAGGGTGGTTTATTACTAAATTGACGTTCTATCTAATCATCGCAAAATATTTTTCAAAATCGCCTATTCACGAAGTAACGGCAATCATAGAACCTGCGTAGGGTGAAATGTTGTTCGTATGACGTAAGACCTTACGGGTCGATTACTCTCGGACCAAATGAGGACGGCGCAGGTCCTGGTTTGCTTTTCTATAAATAATAATGCTTATTTATAGAAAAGTAATTTGATCGAAATAAGTGGCGTCCTGTGAACTGTGGGTACCGCGTCGCCGAACTTATCAATCAAGTGTGTATGAGCATGTAGCTTGCCTTGAGAATTTGATAGTTTTCTTTATTCATGTCTTGGCATCAACGCGACAACACAATGAAAGGTACCAAAGACTAATGCGAAATTTATTCCTTCAGATACTAAAGCCATCTGAGAAGAAGGCAAAATACCAGTACAATGCTGCCCTGTCATGACAATGCAATGTAAATCGGAAACAACTTTTTTTTGGGAAAACGCAAATATAATTTTTTGAGGTTTTTCGTCAGTATCTCTATTATTTTGAACTTTATGTATTAACTAATTTTGTAGGAATATCGGTAATTACATATTCAAAATGACCGTATATATTTTTTTTACCATACTTTGTAAAAAATAATTTTAAAGCGGGTATGCTATTTTTTGTGAAAGAGTACAAAGTAATTAGTACTAGAATGTTTTACTTTATTAATACTGTAATAATTTATGTGATTTGTTAAAGAAATCACGTGTTTGAATGGCGCAAAGCAAACACTAATTTTATTTTTATTGATTTGTAATATATTGATTGGAATTTTAGTAAAGAGACGCATCAGGATGGCGAGTGCACTTGTCCAATGGAGGATATAATTATGTTGAATTAATGTACCTTAAATGTGTTTTTCCGTATTTGTTATGATTTAAATGTACTTAGATACGAAACAAGAGATCACGAAACGAAAGTGAGTCGCCATCCTGAGGGCTGAGGGATGGCGGGTGCATCCTTTAAGACATAAGTATATGTTAATACATTTATCAAACAATTTCCCTCAACTGTATGTTAATGTGTCACAATATGAACCAATTCATTAATAAAATTGACGTGATTTGCTTATTTAATTTTTCATGTTGAATATTAATTCAATGAACACCCATCCATCCTCGGTATGGAATTGGCTTTTTTGCAGTCGCTATGCATCTGTCAAAGCATATAATGGAATATCTATATTTTATTTAGAACTAGCAACCGCCCCAGCTTCGCACGGGTAGCAGAGCATATATGCCAACTATTTTTTTCAGTCCTGTTGTCGTATCCTTACATACCAAGACCCCTTCGTGCCTCGGAAAGCACGTTAAGCCGCTGGCTGTCATTTGTAGATCTTTGACAGTTGTTACGGGTCGTCAGAAGCCCCAAAGTCCGCCAACCAGTCTTACCAAGGGTTATCGTGTTATCCAGTAACTGGGTTGTGGAGGTCAGATAAGCAGTCGCTCCATGTAAGATACTACTATTCAGCTGTATCTGGTTAGACTGTAAGCCGACCCCAACATAGTAACATAGTTGGAAAAATGCTAGGCAGATGATGAGTGTCGTATCAGTCTGTTGCGTCGAGCATGTGGGTTATAAATGTAACTGATATTCATCCTCCTTGGAGTATTTTACATAGCCAATTTACACAAAACCTTCCTCACGAATCACTACGTCCATTCGTGAAATCCATATGAAAATCCGTTCGGCATTTTTCGAGTTTATCGTGTTAAGACAGACAGATGCGGCGCGATGGCGGGGGGACTTTGATTTATAATATGTAATGATTAGCCATTCATCGGGGTTTAACAGTAACATACCGATATTTCCATTTCGTTATACATAAGCATGATCAATTTCCGGGTTTACTATTATTTTAAAAGTAATCCGGTGGATGCCAAATGTATACCGCGCACGTACCGGCTTGGGAGATCTTTTCTGGAGCACACGGAGAACCATGAAAGCTTGCCTTGTTCCGTGTTGCGCTTGCCATCAAATCACACTATTATGACTATACCAGTCGTCACTGGCCTTAGTACTACTGCTGGACAGCCAGAACTATAATACCATCGTTTTACATAACACAAAAAATTCATCACACATGATGTCTTAGTACAGGGTGGCAGGGACATCGACGCGAAAACTGTTAACATGGATTCAGTACATGATTTCTGAACCCAACAAAGCAATACGGGGCCGACCCCGTATTGTTTTGACGACGTTGTAAGTGTTCCGATATTTTTGGTAAGTTGTTTGTATAAAAATTATTGACAAGCATATACTGCTCATATTATTAATAAAGTAATGAATGTTCACATAATAATGGTAACTTTTAGTGTATGGAACTTATTGACATTTTAAATTGTTCAGAAATATTTGGTCACCTTGTCTGCTACAACCGACGACGACTGTACTAGAAAGCTGTAATTTGGCATGGGTATACATATTAATCACGCCGAAAAAGTGGTAAAACAAAATCAAGAAAAAAAAAAAGCAAAAACATACCAACTACGGAACCTCATTGTGCGTGGTCCGGCACGCACTTGGCCGGTTTTTTTTATATGTTACATTTAAGCTCATATAAATGTCATACTTAATAAAAATGTATAACAATTTCAACATTTTTGAGGTTAGGCGGATATGATCATATTTGTACGCTTGTCAAATAGGATCCCTTGACTATGATCATGGACAATCACATGAAGTTATTATACCGCCATAGGTTCTTTTTACAAAAATGACTCTTACATCTCTGATCATATTTCTATGATAGTCTAATATGGCTCTTATGGAAGTGACCTTATGCCGTCGCTCGGGTACGCGGTGGCGAAAAAACATTTATGTAGTGTTAGAAGTAGAAGATATAGGTATACGTAAACGAACGAGTATATTATTATCTTCTTTATGTATTTCTACAGAAGAACAAACTAATTCGGTAGTCATAAGACTGATTAACGACCATTCATTTGCCTAACCTTTTCCGAACTATGTTGGGGTCGGCTTCCAGTCTAACTGGGTGCAGCTGAATAGGTATCAGTATTTTACATGGAGTGACTGCCTATCCACACAGCCCAGTTACTGGGTAACACGATACCCGTGGTAAGACTGGTTGTCAGACTTTCGGTTTTCAGAAAACCCGTAACAACTGTCAAAGATGTACAAATGACAGCAGGGACCAACGGCATAACGTGCTTTGCGAGGCACGGAGGGGTCTTGGTATGTAAAGATGGTCACCCATCCACGGACCAACTGCGGCAAGCGTAGCTTAACCTAATCGATCGATCCGTGCGGGTGTTATTACTTAGCCACAAGCCCCCAAGACTGACTTAGCTAGACTTACTTAGCCACAAGAATGATTAACGACGACCACTCAAAAAAAGTCTTTTTCTCAAACAAAGATGCATTAATTTGACAACATTCTTCGACATAAATCGAAATTGCTGTAGTGGTCAAAAACAAGCGAGCAGTCGGCCGACAAGGTTACTATTAAAATCCATATTGACCGGGATACAAGAGGTTAGTTTTTGAAGCTAGGATAGAAAGCTAGTGTTAGTAAGCTAGCAAACTAGTAACTCTAGCTTCGTGTATACAGAATTAGCTTAATTTCAGGGCTAATAAGCTAGTAAGCTAGCGTCCCAAGCTAGGATCGTTTAATAGGATAGGGTTCTATTTTTGAGCTAATAGCCACCCACCACCGATTTTACTATCCTGGCTTGTGTACTAGCCTCGTGTGGCCGGCGAAGATAATACTAAATTGGTTCATTTTACTCTACGGACTAAGCCACCGCAATGTTAGCTTGTGCCAAGAAAAGACAATAAGCGAGGATAGTATACAGAGGTTCTAGCTTGCTATCCTATTCAAAACTAGCCTCGTGTATCCCGGGCATATCCGACGTGTTTAGCGGCTAAATAAATTACTATGAAAACTCACATTTGTCGTGTTATTTAAAAATGGAATATTTTTTTTACTTCAACACATGGCAACCATAAAGGTGGGAACCGCGTCCGTAAGCTGCGGCTGACAGTCTCCTCTTATTTGTCTCTGGATAGTACATTTAGCACTACACTGTGCAAATTATCGGTCGTAAGTCGCGGACGTGACCTTGGGCCGTTCTTGAGCGTTCGGACGTCTGACAGAAATCGGCTTACGGACGCGTTCGATAATTTGTTCCCAGTTTGATATTGGTGGTAACTTATCAAAGATTTTATTTAAATTTCGAACTGGTTTAGGAAATACAGCTGTTTAAAGAAGAAACAAATGAATATATTGGCGCGTGAACATTTTTCTTTGTTCGTCATTGATTCTGAAATTTATAATTAATTTACTAGTTTGAATTTCCGCGCATTGTTTGAGAAAAGTACTATTACAAGTCTTGGCTGCAACCAGGCATTGATGGACTCACGTCGATCGTCCGTCAATGCCCTAATTATTTGTATTTTACCTTTTATTTAAATATTTTTTGCAATGTTTGAATGTCTCAACCATGCATGTATTACGAAGCTATATGAAACTGCAAGTGAAACTTTCCTCCGGAGTAAAATAAGTCAATTATGACTTGAATTTAGCAATTCAGGTGTTGGAATATTTGGTATCTAAATGTAACCAAAAAAGTTAAAGAGTTGTTGGTAGATTAAGTAGTATTCTAGACGTATTTCGAGATAAAACTGTACTTAAACTGAACTTACTACTAGTGTTGGACCGGTTGGCGATAAAATTAAAGGACTTTTAATAAGATTTATTATTTTTCCCCCAGATACTAAAGCCATCTGAGAAGAAGGCAAAATACCAGTACAATGGCATAAACAGTGGGAGGCCAGCCACACCTCAGCGATCACCACCTAAGAAGAAATAACTGACGTTTGGGATCCAGTGTGCTGCACAGTGAGAGGAATGCTACAAATAATTAATTATATCATGTATTATAATTATTATGTTTAGTATGGTCATTAGACATAGCCGAATAATATGTCGCGTATTGTTAAAATTTATTTATCGATTTGCTTGTGCCTTCTTATTTTTAATTTTTATTATTAATGTGAGTGATATTAATTTATGAATTTAGTTCTACAGATTGTATTGAGCTGACATTATCTATTCGGCGATGCCTTGGTGACTATTGCTTTTTCGATCCCTGATTATAAGGCAGCCTTTAAAGTGGTATTGTACCCTGTTGTGTTATAGTAACATGTTAATGTTGTAGTAAATTGTTTCGTTAATTTTAAAATGTTTGAGAGGTGGCAAGCGATCTTCAAGATGCGGGCATTGGAGACGAAAGCGTCGTTACATTTCATATTACCTATTTATTAAGTTGTAGTGGATCGAAAGCACATTCGCTTGGTTTATTCTGTAACTAATGTGCCTATAAATGTAAATTATATATAGGTCTCGAGTAAGTGACGATAATTGGTTAATTTGAAATTTCTAGTTTTATTGGATTAGGCAAAATTTAAATGAATGATCGTCCATGGAACTTCATCCTTTGATTATTTTAGTTAATTATATTTTGTTTTCTATAATCCTATTGTGGAGCTGGCCTAAGACATGATATTAACCTTCACCTCGTCATAGCAATAAGTGTTTTTTCTGTTCTAGGACTCCATTGCAATCACTTATGTGTTAAGGAGGGAGTGAAGTACCCAGTGAAATTAATGTTATTTTGCACTCAGTATTATTCTTACCGATTAAGTATCTGTTCAAAATTTGACGAATGTTCAACATGATCTCCCTTACTGAGGCTTTCCCTTCAAAGTTTACTGTTAAGTCTCAAAATGAATTGATATAATTTATAAAATGTGGTAGAAGCAGTGTAGTCCTCGCAACAATAGTGCAATTGCTGTATTATTACTGTTATATTATAAAATTATATGCAGGTTTTGCATTGTACAATTTTATTTAGCTATGTATGGTTTTTCATTAATAAATATCACTATTTTAAACTAGAGGTTTATTTTTATTTTATTTTCAGTTTGGTTTGCATTTACAAAATGTATTTTTGTTTAAAACTAACATTTTATGTATGTACTAAGAGAGTAAATGTGACTTAATCTATTTCATACTTTTACATCACTTGATGCTTATTAAATTTGTTGTTAGAAGATAATTATGTTGCTATAAAATTATATCTGTTCTTATTTTTAACTCTACTGTAAAATAATTAGCTGGTACAGATAGCAGCAACATTAGAACTTATGTAAGTTACTGTCACTTAATATTTAAAAATTTATTCTATTTTCATCTACACTTAGAAAAAGATAAGTTTCAAATGCTATTGAGTTTCAAATTATATAACTTATTATAACATTTTGTTGTACTTTTTCTCAGGTGTGTACAATTTTCTGAAATATAAATTTTATTCAAATAATATATATCAATTTATTTAATTGATTTCCATGTCTTTCTCTTTCCAGTCAATCTCTTCAATATCAATTTTATCTGCTAAAGTGGATTTGATCAAATTGTGGTGATTGTCCAACTTATCATTAATTTTTAAAATAAGGTCTTCATTTCTTCTCTGGTATTTTTGGATATCGAGTTGTAGAGCTTTCAGATAACCTCTCTTGGCTGATAGAATCTTCTTGACCCTATTAACTCTTGCTTCATATTCTTTTGCCAAAGATTCTAATAGAATTTTTTGTTTTCTTAAATTGGCTGCATCACTCGCTTTTAAATGCGCTTTTACATCTGCCAGTTGTGGTCTCCTATAGAATAAAATAAAAATAATTTGTTAGCTGTAAATAGATCAGTACGATAATTCCCTTAGATAAAAACGATCGAAATCGAATAACCTTACGTCCATCTCAGCGACAACTAATGTCAAAAATTTAGGTAAAGTAATAGTATTTTAGACAGTTTGAGGCTGAGATTAGAAGGCAAACATTTTTTTTTTAATACGGGGTACGTACCCTCAGAAATTGAGTAGTAAAAATTAATCACAAAAAAAATATAGAAATAAGCTGACAGGAAAAGCTACTTGTTAAGATTTCTTAATTTTGCTAGTCAATTTTATCTATTTTTATGTAATACAATACCAAATAGACTAGTATTCACCTGATAGACCAGTTAACAATACCCTATCCTGATAATATGCCTTAACCTGAACTTTAGAAACTAGTCACCAAATGGCGGGCCGCCGATCTATTTTGTATGGACCTAAAGTAAAAATGGAGTACCTAGTGTAAGTAAAAAAAATGGAGTAATTTAATTGAGCCTTTGTGTTTTCTGCCGTCGACACGACAATTAATGGCGTATTTAAATCTTGGTTGCTAGTAATTGTTTACCAAACAGACTGCATATAATTTTTTTAAACAGATCCCCAATGAATTTTACAGGTGGTCCCTGCCTTAGACAACATCTTAGCTATGAAAATGAAAATAATAAAAATATACACACTGGGCATTGTGTGATAAAAACAGCCAAATAAAAAACAGGACACAATATGTGCTGTGCTTTACTTTGACTGTACATTCATGATTTTTGTCTAAAAAATATGTCTGGCTTGGGTATTTCTTTATTGATACAATAAATGAAAAAAAATACAAATGTGACGATGAGCCAAGAGTTTTCATTTTTAAACAAGGCTTAAATTGAACTGAGAAATGATTCTATTTTAAAAGAGACCCTATGTTGAAAAACATTTCACAGAACTTACCATAAAACTTTGTCAGTTTCCATTTCCATGAATTTTTCTTTCTGCTTTTCAAGGATTTCAAGTTTTTGGGGCATGTTCTCGTACTCCCACATTGAACTTAACTCTTGAACCATCTCGTCCAGAATGCCTTGTTTCAAACAGTTGAACATGGGCATCCATTTCACGCGCCTTAGTTTTCCTTTGGGGACAGTTTCAAGAAAATCTTCATTCCTTGAAAAAGAAGTGGTTTCAAAACATGTAAATTTTTTGGAGTTTCAGATGATCTCTTTATCTGTCTTTACTTTATAATACGACGTCGTTAAATATAACAATAAACTGTGTTAGTTTCGAGCAAAAAAGAATGCGTCGACTACTTACCGGACAAGATTTACAATATTTCCAAATTCCTTTAGAATAGTGAAATTGTCAAAAGTTATTTCGGAGTTGTTCATCTCCACATCATTTATGAGATCTTCTATTTTTTCTCCCATTACTCTAAAATAATCTGTACAAGCATGTACAAAGAACAACAAAACAAATTAATGAAAATATTGAAAATTTTAAACAGTAACGTTCCTGTTCTGTCAAAATTGGTTTGACCACAGAATAAATTAAAGTACTGGTGGTGATACCACAGAGTAAGTATACTCTGTGGGTGTGGTTTGACTTTGTTCAAGTTTGTTGACAAATGAGACAGAATGACTGCGTTTGCACGGGCGAAACATCACAACAAAACATGTTGAAGTCTCTAGTTCCCGTCAAACATTGTATGGAACATTTACAGAAAATAGAGATATCAACATCTTTTGTTGCGAATGTTTGGCCAGTGCAAACACACAGTGATGACGCTTTTTCAGGATGACCCGTTTCGTGTTTTAAAATTTTATGTTATGTGGCTGTTTCATAGTCTGTGCTGCTTGATGTCGTTGTTGCTGCGGTAGATCCGGCTGCCTAATTTTGCTTGTTATTATTTTAGTCAGATCCCGTCTTTTTGAACTAACGAAACCATTTCTAAAATTGACAAGATCTGTAATTGTAATTTTTTGTTCACTGGTAGTTCCATCGTTACCAGGCTAGGCTTGTTAAACTAGTTATTTAATCGATCTCATCATATTTTCCTCTCATTATAAACGTGAGGAATTCTGTTTTTTATTGAGGAATTCATTTTTGTTATTTTTTCAGTTTGGTAGCCCTGTAAAAACCCTACATTTTTACTTTTTGCATTTCAGTAGTTTAGTACATAGGCTTTTAAGCAGTATGCTGGACTAGGTGGTGCTTTGCTAGCTTTTTGATCAAGATATGATTCACGACAGTAACGGATATGTAATAATAATAATATTAAAATCCTCTGATACAACATTCTAACTACTCTGAAGTTGTAATTCGTCGAAAGTATGATTATTTATATTTCTTTAAAACGTCTCGTTAACTTTCAGATATTTAATTGGTGATTAATGTGCGTTTGCACCATAGACATATTGCACTGACGAAACATTAAAACATGTTGAAATCTCTATTTTCTGTCAATGATGTACAATGTTTGACAGGCAATAGAGATTGCAACATGTTATTACGTGAATGTTGCGCCAGTACAGTGCAAACGCACAGTTAGTTACTGTATTTTCTTGCATTGTATTCTGCATATTCTGAAAATATGATTCTAAAGACAATTTTATTAAACGTTGCAATTAGGTAATGATTACGGTGCGTTTCGTCAAATAGTTCCTTTGCCGTACTTAAACTCCGGCTTAACTCCGGGGTAAGGCTCCGTTGTTAAACTTTAACAACGGACCTATTAGGTAAATAGTAATTCAATAGGATTACATGAACTTAGCGAGTTGTATTGATGACTTTTATGATTATAATTCTATAAATAAATATTTGATACGGCCGCGAGCATTCTGCGAAGCAGTAATGCTCGCGAAGGAGGAGGCGGAACGCGCGAGGGAGAGGCAAGATTCGCGCCCTCGCGCTCCTAGTCGCCGCAGGAGACGCCCCGGGCGTCGGAAGTCGCAAGCCGATTTCCGGCCACCGTAGGCGCGGGCTTGCGGACGGTGAGCGATGGGTAGCTCGCCGTCCGATAAGGACCCGGGTCGACGCCGACGGCGCGTTGTGTTCCACGCGCGCCTCAAAGTGATGTCAGCACCACGGGGTCACACGGGGTCACTGACGGGGTCCGTTAGGGCCAATGACTGACGACTGATGACTTATGACTTAATGCCTGCCAGGGTTGCGAGTTTGTCTGAAAGGGATATCGTGGCCTCAGCACACAGGCAACGGAAGGAGCACGGGTGGGTTTTAGTCAGTAAAAGTCTGACACGCCCTCCCGCTCCGCCCAGCGCGGGAGAAGTTATTTGATAATTTACTACGCTCAAAAAAAAAAAAAAACCATATGTCTTTGACGTTTGAACGTCACCTTTAAAATTTTAAAATAAACATTTGTCTATCCCCAAAGTCTTTTGTCTATGGAATCGTAATACTGACAGCTTAAAATGAGCGGGAATTTTAAACAACTGAAATCCATTATTTCAGAGTACTAAACTTAAAATCATTGAGATGCTTAAAATGCATTTTTTTTCTAAATATGTTAGTAGGTGAAACCACAACATGTGAATCGGTGAGTGGGTATTTTGTTATTATCACACTAACTTTTTACTACTGTAGGACCTAAAAATGTATGATACCACACAGAAACAAAAAGTTTAAATCATTCAATCAAAATTACCACATGCTATTACCATTTCTACATTTAATCTCAAATAGCAATATCAGCCACCACCACTATTTATTACCTTGTACTTACCACCCGTTTTGAAGTAGCTATCTATTACATGTATAAACATAACATGGCTAAAATGTATATAAACTTAATTACATTCTGCTGGTCGCCGGATGAGCAGTGGTGGCCAAGTGGTAAATGGTCCCGACTTACGAGTTGTAGGTCGTCAATTCGAACCCAGGTAGGCGCTTTGTGTAATTTATTTCATCACCACTGGTCTCAATACGGTGAAGGAAAACATCGTAAAAAAACCGGCATGTCCTAGAACCAAAACTTCGAAGACATCATCCAACCCGCACTGGGCCCCCTTGGTAGATTCCAGCCAACTCAACCGGAACATTATAGGCTCTTACAAAACGCGCGACAGCATCGCTACAAAAAGTCACCGTGGGCGAGGGGCCTTAGTAGAAATCTTTGCGTTCGCAATGTTATGTCAATTTTTAGGACCTTAAGTATTAAGTACCTACTTGGTTATCAGCAGATACCATACACTATTATTCTTTTTCTTTTCGAATCGGATATTACATGGGCCTTATAGGCATTCAGGAACATAAGGCTGCGTTTCCACCAGATATGCGAGCGAATAATAATTGTCACTTCCTTTTCATAGCTTGAGCTTAACTAGCGATGTTATTGGTAATTTTTACGAAGTTTCCTCGCTACACATCTCTGGTAGAAACGTAGCCTCAGTAGGTATAAATATAAGGTTATAAAAAAGAGGAGAATCGGTAGTAGTGGAGTGCCTGGAGCGTTAGAAACATGAAAACCTCGGATTTCTGTTACAGTGAATGGAATTTAAAAATTCAAAATGGAATGTTTAGCTAATTATATATATATAAAAGTTTACCTATTAAAAATTGTGACCCAGACAGATTTTTGTAACAATTAAAGTAGTTATAATACATAATAGACTGTAGAATATTTTGTATGTCAAAGTTAAGTTAACCAGTCTATTTATATAGAGATAGTAATCGAGAAAAAGAATTAAATAAAGAAGAAAATGATTATAACAATATTTGTTAATTTAAGATTCTTTGAAAAAAGTCCTAATAGAAACGGTAAAAAACAGGCGCATGGTGGTGTTTCTAAATTAAAAACAAAAAAAAACTGTGTTTTAGCTCTTTCAGTAACGCTTCATTTGAAACCATTTTCATTTCTTAATCTTAAAAATTGAGGACGCCAGCTAGAAATATTTGTTTCAATACTCCACATATCATTCAAATAAATGAAGTTGAAGAAAATATTTGATCCTAGATGACGATGCAAATAGTTTAAAATGAAAAGAGAAAGTGTTGATGTTCTTGTAGTGCTGTAGTTGAGTAGAAGGAAGATTTCGTGCATTCCTTCTTCAGTGAACAAGGACAAGGGATACGAAAATGCTGCTTCAATTGTTCATCTGAATGTTTTGTTGTCACGCAGACCCTCTGGAATATGGTAAGGGGATCAACATCAACTCTCTTGCTAAAAGGACCATTACTTCAGCTGATAGGTACGTGTCTTAGCAAATGACCCAAAATCGATAATTTATCACTTTTTGGAAAAATATGCTCATCTTTGACTAGCTGTATCTTTAACCCATAGACCTAGAGTGCTTGGGTTGGGCTAAAATTGTATCAAATTTAGCTTGCTTCACAAAAATAATTAATAAAGATACCTAAATCGTCGTTCGTAAGGTATATTTTTCAAAAAAACTCATTTGTGTGCCAGAATTTCGCAGTTTTTCGAGTACCATGAGATTAGCACAAGGTTTTCAGGGTTGCAAACTTGGTTATAAACTATTCTCAGGAGACCTAACAATATATAAAATAATCGTAGTTACGTGCGCGTTTGCGACGTTTGCATTTTTGTGTCGATATTGACTGGGCTAATAAGGTAGCATATATTTATGTAGGTATGTATTTGACTAAAATTTATATTTATTATGATATATTCACACAGAAGAGATAAAAGAAAACAACGTCGCGTTTTTTAGATTTTATTGATTTTTTTAATTTATGGAATAAATAAAAATATTTAGGTAATAAAAACAAAACTTTTGTAACAAGTTCATATTCGTGGCAGTGACTATGTTATTGCAGTCTTTGAGATCTTGCGTGATCACTGATCAAAAATTATTATTCGTAATTTAATTTGTAGCTTAGTTTAAAATTTATTTTTAAATAATTGTTTTAACATAGTCAATGTATAACAGAAAAAGTTTATAAAATATAAATTAAGTTCTTATAATATTGTGGGTTCGGTGTCGCGCCCCTTAGAAAGCAGCAGCTGGAAAAGAAAACAGAAGTGAAGCTAGCTATACTTCATTGTGTAGTAATGAAGATATACTTATTTTTTTTTTATCTAAAAGTTTTTTGGAGTTAATAGGGTATGGATATTTCTATATGCAAGGAATAAATTACCTAGTTTTATTTTAAACATTATTAAAATAATTTTGCGGTTTTTTTTAATTACCTAAATAAGTAGGATGCACGTTAAGTTGAGACTCTTACTTATCTTTCTCCCCGTTTTCAGCTCACAGCAAGTGCGGAGAGATAAGAAAATGTAGGTAGGTAAGGGTAGGTGGGTACACCATTTTCCACGAGTCTCAAGTTAATCATTCTGCATATTTAAAGACATACCTACTTATTAACCCATGTGAACAACCGCATTTAAATCTGTTCACGTGTTTAAGAGATACGGTGCCACAGACAGACACACAGAGTGTGTCTGTGTGTCTATCTGTGGCACCGTATCAGAGTGGTCAAACTTATAACACCCCTCTTTTTGCGTCGAGGGTTAAAAAAGGTAAGTATACCACTGTGTAAATATGCTGATATAGGTATGCTTCTAGGTAATTAGCTTAATTAATAAGGTAATTAAATTAATAACTTAATAATAATGGTCTTATTTACAGTTTGATAAGGGTTTATGTGTGTGTTGTTTTAAGAGATGATACTTTGTGCATCCAGGCGTATTTTTGCGTGCTTAGATAATTATGACAATGATATGGTGGTCTTAGGTATGCTATTGAATATTTGAGATGATTCGATGAGTGACTACAACAACGATCCAATAGAATTGCAAACTCGTACCTAAATAATGATTACAAACAATGTGGATAGAAATAAGATAAAAGTATTTCCTTCGTATCTAAAACGCTTTGAAAATTTGGTAGGAAATGTTTCTAAAATCAAATCTCATGAAATATTTTTGTTAAGTTTCAGTTGCAGTAATGATAAACGGAAATGTCAGTGATCTACGTCTATTACCCGTGTAACTACCACAAATGAGTAGGAAAACGTGAACAAGACAATAGGATTCAAAATACATTCACCTGCACGACTACTGACAGATACCTGCTTTTAAGTTTGCATGTTTTATAGACTACGCATGAACGGTAAAGTCCTGCTTAGAGCGTCCACGGTGAACCGGTCTGCCAACATTAAATCTGCCGTAATCAGAGATATAATATTAAAACACTTGTCAATATTTCAGATATCAGCTAAACGTTGGATAGGTAAACCAATCACAAGTTACACGCGCAACAAACTTACTGCAAAAGTTGAGCGTCCGATTGAAAAGTAACCTACTGCAGCGTCTCATAGTCTTATTATAGCGACATTTAAAGTTAATAAATGGCGATGGTAATCCATGTCGATGATGAAGTAGTTGAGAGGCCAGTTTGTACAGCTCAGAAGACATCAATAAAGCCGCAGAGTGACGTATTGCGTATTTACAGCAACCCACTAACCTAAGGGCCTGATCGGGTGTTTGTCCCAAAGGAAGGTGCGTTTGACTGGCGACAGGTACGAGTCACGGATGTAGGAGGGGCTGCGGTCCCATCTAGCCATGGGTCTCAGCTCCGGCCAGTCGTACCAGAAGGGGTCCCGAGTGATGGCCGAGATCGGTAGATAAGGGCTCGGGTTCAAAATGTCAGCCCATGGCCTTCTTCGGAGTCCGCCAGCGTTGTACAGCGGTGCACCTATACGCCACAACTATAACGTTTAATGCCGGGACAACAGACATACTATAACTGCTCTTCGTCATCGCCCGCCCAAACAGTGTTAACTAAGCAAGCGTTCAACACAGCTGCGTGACACTGCGTCCATGCTACAATGTTAGTTATTTACGAGTCCCACGGACATTGACATTTTTATTTAATTTAGGAAAATTTATAAACTGTGTAAAAACACTACGAACCTAATCATTTTATTCTTTTCCTGAAAATGTTTTCTTTGTAAAAAAATTGCTAATTGTACTGACTCTCACAGGTCAGTTGAACATAATAGTCGTGAATTGGCACATGCTAGAAATGCGTCATCTAACGTAGGTCGTGTTAACAAATCAGCGAGTACTCTATCGCCATGATAATATGTTTAACACGACAAGATGTATTTTTAAAGTAGGTAGTGTAATAACGAAGGACTCTTAAATAAACTGTATTAATAAGTCAAATGTTAATATCAGCAAACTAATGAATGATAAGTAGTGATTAATGTGATTATGTATTTATTTTTGGTTTCACGTCATGCGATTTATCAGCAAAAATAACATTTTATGTAGAAGAACACATACACTCATTGAACAGGACTTCACTTCAGGACAGACTTTAGGACAATGTTAATTAATATTAGGTATCTACCTACAATAAGAAAGATTTTGTGAATAAAAATGTCCTGTTTTATTATTCACTTGGAAATTCAAATCGACAGAAATTAGAAGTAAAACGTTTAGGTTATAATTTATATATTAACTACAGGTGCTAAGTCTCACACAGCTCTGAAAAATTAGGTGCTACTACACTGAACTGGGGCTTCGGACGTAGAAAGTTTGGTTCTGACTTAGAAGAGTTCAATAACCCAGATAGAAGAGTGGGTCATGACGAAGATACAGGGTGTACAGGGTGTAGTCTGTTGCCCTTACCGTCGGCATCGTATGCGATCTCGCAGTCGCGTGGTGGACTAATCCTCGGCTTCACGGGCGTCGGGGACTTCCCTCGGAGTGAACGATCAAAGTCTGCCCATTTTTCGGCTTCAGCGAAAAATGGGTCTCTTTTGAACACGTCCGATATCCTCGCCGGCCACGCTCCTTCATGGCAAGTCTCATAATCAATACCTTTCTCAAATATCCACGTTGATAGATACATAAGACCGAATAGAAAAATCACCCGTCTTCTATTTTATTATAAGTACTTGTAGAGTGTAGTGTTCTTTTATGCCGAGCATGAATACCGAATACGTAAGTTAACATTCCGGAGTGAATGTTGCTTTGCTCATATTTACAATGCAGCTCATGCAGACATGTTCATTTCAAAATATTGATGCATGAAAATTTCATCTCTATTTCAGACTGGCGCACATTTCTGTGGAACAGGCTAGAAGGTATTATTAAATATATGTTCGTGAAAGATGTAATATAGGTATAGATATAGCTGGCAGGAATGTGTGGCAGTCTCAAGTACCTACGTAAGTTTAAAAATGTTAATAAATTTTGTGCCAAATTATAGAAAATATTTCATAAATTACAATAATTTAAATTACAGCGGAGAGGTACTAAACTACTAAATCAAAATACGGGTTGGTCTTTTATGTTTTAATACAAAATATATCGTAGTGTTAGTTAAATGTTCTTAAAACTTTGTACTATTCAACAAGTTATGGGAAAGTATAAAATTATTTCTACATATCGTAACAAATACAATTAAAAATTTCACTCAATCAGAAAATATCGGTAGGTATGATGTAATTTTACAATAGGATGTAAGAATTTATATATATCGCAGATGTAATGCATCAATTACATCTATTGATTGAAGCTGTACTTATTTACAATTTTGAATTTTGGATGGTTTATTTATAACAATGTACTAGGTAAAGTATATACGGATTTATATTTTGTTTGGTACCTGTTGTTTTTATTTGGATGTACCAATCAGATGAGATGTTACTTAATTTAGTTAATTCAATAAAGTTGTTGTTATAGCTTCTTGTTTTCCTCCGGACTTCGCCATACCACACGTATTAGATTCAACTGTGATTGAATCTTACAGGTGAATGGAGTCCCAATAAGTTCTTATAATTATCTGAATCCACGTGAAGTGCTACGTCCGGGATATTCCAACTAGAACTGTTATCTTTATTAGATAATTTATGTTTAACATAATTGGTATTCCGTACTTAGCCTCCGACATGGATCAGCAAACAGCCGGGATTCGCCTGTACTTTATTTACAATAACAATCAGTCTATCTCAGACACGAAAGACGACTACAAATAAGTTGTAGAAGTAAATTTGTACAGATAAACCGCGGCAGCGCTTATTCTAGCTTATCCTAGGTGTTCGTGCATAAAGTTGTTAGTATTTACCTGTTCCCCAGTGGGGCTTGCTGTCGGGCTCATATTCAACGCCTTTAAGGCTCTTGGGCGCCAAGGGTGAGGAAATGGGAACGCTAAGGTCGGTGATGGGGTATGCCCGGTCCTTCAGGTAGAGACCGTAGCGAGAGGGGTACAGCCTGTCGATAGCTGCCAGTCTGTCGAGATGGTCCTGCCACGCCTTGTGGGCATCGAAGGGGTCGACGCCTCGTCGGACGCGCCTTGGTACGTGATATACTGTCAGTGGAAACAATTATAAGTTAATTAAGTTTGATACTGGTAAATATGTATAATCTTACAAATGTTACACTCTAGAATGCCAATGAATTGGTTTGGAAACATATTTTATTAATGTCCAATTCTATATTATAATATAGGTTACCCTCATTTCTAAATATTATATTATTAATTTGTGCTAATACGGATGATCCAAAGCCAGCGTTCACTGCCATTTCTGTTTTTAATCTAGAGTGCACAAACATTAGATTCGTCGATAGAATACTGAATGTAAAAAAAAAAAAACGGAAGGATAACACAAATCAGTTTTCGTAACCTTTTGAAAACGAATTTTTTGAAGAAACAATCTGTAAAATTGTAGACTGTGCTGAAGAAGATATGGAAAATGTTATAAAAAAACCATTTACATATGGTATTTTTAAAGTATAAAGTAAAAATATGTCTATTTAAATAATGAAAGTTAATGATGTAGGTACATGTTAATTCCAAATAAGTTAGTAGTTTATAAGTTTGCTTAGGTATTTATAGTGAAAATGTCGGGGGAACCACAGTAAATCATGAAAGTTATTCATAGAACTCACCTCTACATCAACTTGCCGGGAGGGCGCGATAAAAAAAAATCATTGTGGGCTAAGTCACAATTAGTATTATTTAAAGGGGTAAATAATAATATATGTATCACCTGACAAATGCTAGAAGATCAATGTCGATGTAACATTCATGGACTTTACAAGTGTGAAGTAATGTTATGTATGAAGAGGTGATTTCTATCAAATGACACATGCGTTATATTAGTAAAATAAGTTGTAACTTGCACAAGCAACAACATCAAATGCCAGACAGTACAGACGTATTTGAACAGTCGAAGCTAGTATTAATCGTGAAACACCTTTACATTTTATGAAAACGACAACCTATGTCTTAAAAACATTTCAATTACCTACGTCAAATATCACTAATCACAAATAACCCATTTTCTAGTGCCTAGCGTGATAACGTTAAGCATTACGAAGAAAAAATATTACTTAATAAATAGAAACGAATCTGTGATTGTTGTAGCTCCATGTAATGTTAAATCGATTCGTCCATTATCAATCTTCGAGCTGATGACAGGTTGTACATCATCTTAATTTCATGATAAAAATTCTTTATTTATATAAAACTTTATTACATAGTAAAATATAGCCAGCAGAATAGCCCGCAACGATTTGTTATAAAATTATGAAAAATTGCTTCATTCGCTTTTGTAAAAAAATGACAATCATTTTTTGAAAATGATATGTCTCACAATGTGACTATACATTAATTATGTAGTCTCGTAATATAAGAAGTCCTGAATTTTAATCTACACTCTCCCGGAGCCCTTTTGTGCTGAAACAAAATGTTACAGTTCTAGAACTGAAGTGGAAACTACAGAACTAGATTAAAGTTGACTGTGTTTGATAACAACACAATAGTGACCCTGCACGAAGCAGATTTGTGTTAAACTTTTGTGAAAGTAATCAAATGTTTTCACTAGGTATATGTACAGTATTAGGTATTCATAACTGAACTAGATGTAATATTTACAGTGAACATTAATTTTAGCATTGATTTCTGAAAACGAATTGTTATTACAACACTTTTAACTTTTATTTCTAGACAGACTAACTGAGTCGGGCAAAGGTGTCACCTTTGATTGCCAAATTGACGTGTCATTGTGAGTGATGCACTTGCCAATCGATTACCTATTGAACTGTTACCAACAGGTGATCTATCAACATTGTCTATTTTTGTTTAATGAAGCTTAGCAATCATAATAAATGCTCAAGTTCGGTGGTCAATTGGCAAGTCGGTTAGTGTAGCGTGTGTGAGTATATGTTGTGGTGTATTTGTTGTTTACACTTGGTACTAACCTGGCCTGTACGAGTCAAGGGAGCGCGGGTAGTTGTGGGTATAGATGGGGCGTGGGGAGTATCCGTAGGTCTCACGGTGGACGGGCAGGTAGCGGTATCCGGGGACAGTGATCCTCTCAGCGGCGCCGATGGGGTCGTCGTAGATGGACTTGCTGTAGGGGTAGCTGGTGCTCAAGAGTTCAGGGAACACGCTACGGCGGCTGGGCCTGTACCTCTCCTCGGCTCTGATGTCTTCCGATCCTGGGATAAAAATGATAGACTTCTATAGTTTTCATAAACCTTCAAGAATTCCTTTAGGGTCATGGCACGTCAATCAAACATGAACCATTTTACATCTTAATGTAAATAAATAACAGTTCTGCTTACCTTTTAGAGATCGCACGAAGGATTGCCAAAATCTGGCTTTCTTCGACGGCGTCTCATTTCTGCCAATCATTTCTAAATGATTTTTAAACATTTTGGCAGTTTATGTCGTGCTCGTGGTCTGTAACAAAATTTATCTTTGTAAACATTTGTTGTTATAATTCAGGCTGAAAAAGTTGTGCGGAATGTATGTCTCGCATGTGTTGTCAATATGTCAAAAGTTAACCTTGAGTTTGGCAATATATATCTTTTAAAAATATGTCCAGGTGACATAATTGAGTACAATAGCGTGCTCGTGCCTCGTAAATAGAGCAGTGACGTACGCAAGAGTTAGCAGCAGGGCCGCAAATAGCCGTCTCGGTGGCTGGCTCGTGTCGAATGGCCCGTGGACTTGGACACTCGCCAAACTAACTGGTGTCGAGGAGAAACTTGAAAACAGCCGTTTTTACGAATGTCTACTCATTGCTCTGCTATTTTCGAGTTTGTGACGACCTTGTTGCGAGTAACGATGTGGATAAGTCAGCGGCCTGCCGCAATTTCTAATTACGTAAGCTTGGAGCTTTTAGTATGCGAAGACGAATTGATAGGGGTTTCACGGCGCGACCTCAGGGTATTTCAAGAGCTTCTCTAATCTCTTTGTTCCTTTGTAATACCTAGGCTTGAAGGTTTAGAACCTTATTTTATTTTAGTACTTTTTGTTATAGATTTTTAGATAAATGGATAAATTTTTGTTCTAGCTCTGAGATTAAGATCGCCGACATAATTGTTGTTATTTTGAACGCTATCCTCACTAAACAATCCTCAATGTAGATTGTGTTATCGTAAGCCGTCGCCAGAAGCACTATAGAAACCAAGTAAGTAATCGTTAACGAGATTTTGAAATGATCGAATCTACAACATAATACTTTTTCACAACATAACTTCTGGATTTCGTTCAGTTTATTCATTGACGTGCGTCATTGGTTTAAATTTAGAAGAACAGAAACACCATTCATCAGCCTTTCAGTTCAGATCGACGTTTGTGTAGATAAGAACAAACACTTCAAGGATCTATGGAATTCACATAATATTTTATCTTCTCGCTTGAAAGATACACGCACGGGTATGTACGGAATGAACCCTGAACACATATATATTACCAAAGACTAGATATTTTGAGTGAATGTAGTTTATGTTGATAGGTATGCTTTCGCGATATTAATGAGGCACTGTTGTGTTGTCAACTATAGGTACTGCAGTTGACTTTCAACTTTTCAGTTGCACATACTTTACCACTTTTAACAAAACATTTAGAAGTGTTCATGAAAAACTCTCAAAACAATCATCTTTATGATTATTAAAAAAAGTAACTCTAAAATTTGTCATAATTCTCAAAATTTCTCAATTTCGAATGGAAAGCGATAAAGTTTAGTCCCGGGAACCTGTCATTAGAACTCATGCCAAGGTAACTCGGTAACATCATCAGTCATCATCATCACAATTAGTTAAAAGTGAAAGGAGACTTGGCAACGATAAAATTAAGGTTTCAATTAGATTAAAAGCAGGTAATTTATAATTAAATGTCAGTTATTTGGGTCAAGTGAACCAGTTTTAATGTTAAAATTATTGAACTAATTTGACGATAGTGATAGGGGAAATATAAGCTCCCTAAATATTCTGTGAGTTAGGTACTTGTGTTCTAATTATGTTTTATATGTTCTGTTTTTATTGTCCATCTACAATAACCTTCTTTGACAACGTTATTTTAATATGAAATGAAAAATCAATAAATCATCGGCCAATTTTAAAATTATTTATTTTTGGTTTTCTATTAATTACCAACTGAAAACCTAGGGAAAAGCTGATTTAAAATGGAGCAAGTTATTGAATAATAATGAATAATTTAATTAATAAATACTTTTGAAAAGGCATTCGATAATATTAAATATTTTAAACTAAATGTAAAATAATTTTATAGCTTTTTTGTATATTTGTCCAATCATCTTGATTGGATCCGGATTGATCTTAACTATGTGCCTATTATTACAAATTAGGTCAAGACTTAAGGCCAATGTCAAATATGTTTTGCTACATCCGTTTCCATGATCCATTCCATAGTACTACGGGTATCTGTATAAAAATCCACGATATCTAGTCCAGATAGAAATTGAAGGTTAAGTACGTAGGTATCAGCGCGAGGTGGATTGGCCGTTAAAAAAAAAGCTAGTTGATTGTGAAACGGTTACAAAAATACATGGAGGCGCGTCGATTTGGCGGGATTGCAAATTTGGCGCGGGATGAGTGTGGCTGAAAATAGGCGCGCGCGCGGCCGGATCGGATTCACAGCATTCCCGGATCCGGCGCATTGTCGCAGGCGCAGGTGCGCTGATACCCGCGGTACCTATGAATTAACTTGACACACAATGTACTTGGATACGTTTAATGGAGATAGGTCAAAACGGAATGATTGTATTTTTTAGAGGAACGTGCAAAGCTTTTTGAAAAAACTTTATGTACACATAATTATACCGCAGAATCATTGCATAGAAATGTTATTTAAAATAAAATATCAAAGGTATTAAATTAAGTCAATTTATGACTGAAAAAAAGGTATATTTTTCATTGAAAGTACCATCTGAATTATTTTACCCAAATATTTAAAGCCTTTACACACAACGATACCTTGAAGGTGAATGTTCATTAAAATATACACAATTAACGCCACTTTAAATATTTAAACTCATTTCTCATTCAAAACGAGCTTCAGAAGTGAAGCAAATGAATAACTGCATATGGTTATCACCGAACACAGTGTTTAGTTTTATTTCGTAAATGCTGCTAGAATATTGTTGTATAACTATTTTCACCTTATTATGGTTGTTCACTGCCGAATAACGTGTGAGTAACTTACTTGCTGCTGAACAAATGTTACCGTATCTCCGCTTATCTCGACTAATCACCCGCGAGAATGCAAACTAGACTTAAGTCGAAGTCGGGAACCGAGCGAGACGAAGTTTCAATTGCGCAACTTTAGAGCGAGAGGGCGCGAACTTCGGGGTGACATCGTGAGACGGCGACCACCCCACGTGGGGTACACTTGGCACAACCCTTGCGGACTTAGCGATGGAACACTGGGCAGTTTCTTACCGATTAAATAATGGTCGTTAAAAAATAGTTGTGTGGTTTCGTTGACGAGCCGACGTCGAGTGTCGGACCTGGGCGGGCGCGCACTGGTCGCGGCGGGCGCGATCTTCACTCGCCGGCCGCCCGCCCTGCCCCGCCGCCCGCCCGCCCAAAGCATTCAATAAACATTTTATTTTGCCTACATTGGTTCCCGGATGCAACCATTTTCTGGTAATATGTTTAGTTGGATTATAAAAGACGCTCATAACTTAAATTGCAGTCAATTAATGCTAAATACTACAATACAAACATGTTAAAACATAACCGTTTTTTCAAAAGTTTCCTTCACACACTAGTTCGCTTTTCAAAATTTTTGATCAAAATCAAATTCAACAAAACATGCCTACGCGTATCTTAGGTTTGGTAAAGATTTCAGCCGTCCAAATTCCGGTATTTTCATAACAACTTTGAATGTTATTCTTATTTGTTGTTTTATCACATCATTTGGAGTAGAATATTCTCGGAAAACGATTAAAACCTCCCACATTGCACATACATAGTTGCTGTACAGGTACCCACGTATAGCTTCGCCCGTGAAAGTACTGAAATAGCAGCGTAACGGCGTCCACCTGAGATTATCCAACTTTGTGGGTGATTCAACTTTACATTCCTCGTTAATGAATCGGCTTTGTGTATAGACTCAAGTATGTGATAACGCCTTCTTGTTATGAACTTTTCAAACGTGCAATTTTCGTAGGTCACTACCGTTATATCGAATGACCTACCTATAGATAGATCAAACTCATTAATTTGTGAGTATCTTACCTAATACAAAATGTTCAAACGATCGAACTTCGATAGAGCCTTCAACTTTACATCATCTACATTTTGAATTTAATTAATTTGATGATACATTAAAAAGTAATAGATACCTGTAGAGTTCTAGTTGGCAAAATTGTTGCTGGAAAGCAAGTCCCTATGGTAACTTTTTGTTCTAACTGATACCCTGCCTGCCCCTGCCTGTTGTTTTTGTTCTTTCTGTTCTTTTTGTTCTAGAACTGTCAAAATACCAGCGTTGATATCATGATAAAAAGATAGGACTTTATGTCATGACATCAACTATTTATTTATTATTATCTACATCCAACAGCAAAGTAGCGAGAACGTTTGTGTGAACTAAACTATTCAGAGATTTCAGCTTAAATACTTAAGTAAGATACTTAGAACAACGTTATTCGGAAGTCGTTGTTTAAAACCACTTTAGCTAGTGCAAACTTATTTTTGGAAATTAATGATAGTTCAATATCAGTTAATAAAAGCTTTTCGTTTTTTTTGGTATAAAATAACGTCATTAACGGATTCATAACAGGATGTTTATAATGTAGACGATATAATTTATTACCAGTACAAAAAAAGTTTGATGCGTTTTTGTGTATTTTATTTTTATGAGAGAAGAGTTTACAAGGTCGGCGCCATCGGCGACAGGTGACCTCGTATTGATACTTTTAAAATTCGATTTTTCTTCGAGAGTATATTTTTAAGAATGGTGACGCTTCTCTTAAACAAAAGTAAAAAAAAAACAGGGATAAGCTATACTAGAAAACTCATCATCACGTGCAGCCAATTTCACGGTACAAAAAAAAATCCTTTCGCAGCACTTCTTATTAATGGTTACAGCTGGAACATTACATCAAGTGCATGTTACTGATCAACATTTTTCTCCCTATCATGTAGTGTTAATCTTAACCTAATCTACTTATTATAGGTAAGTACATTTATAGTACTCGTATAATTCGATGGAATTGGTGTGACAATACTCGTTTTCTTTTACGTTTTATATAAAAGCTTTCGCTGAAATCATTTAATTCAAAGCATTTAACAAACCCTCGTATGCTCGTGGTTTATCGCACTTCTGAAAATCTAGTGGACGGTCTTGATCTCTCGAATAGACCCTGATTCATGAATATTTTGGTCTTAGATTTATAGTCTGAAATTCTGAATCTGAACTGATCTCCCCAAGCTTTTGAGACATTTTGATGGCTTTGTTAAGGTTTGGGTTTGTTTTTTGTTAATAGGCTTCTATGATCCTTCAAAGACAAATCGGTCACCTTGTTATTGTAAGATTGGTGGACCACGAAGTATGACGTACACGGTAAGCACTTGTACGTCATCAGCTGGAAATACTTCATTCAGTGAAACGTTTTCAATTTCCTTTTTACGGTTGTTACGAGTGTCTCGTCTGTTTACATTGGATAACCCAACTTATTTAGGTATGTGTGTTGTCTGGCTGTATGGCGTCATACGGCCCACGTGCATCACCCTGAAACATCACGTTTTATCGAATTTTGGCCCGCATTCAACTTGTTTTATAAATAGATCTGCTATAAACAACTGAAGATCAGACTTTAAAACAACTTCCGATGGTAGGCATATTCTATTTCCTCTGTTGTAACGAGACGTGTGTTCATATTTCTCAGTAGTAACGTGCCTGCTTGGCTAGACTTGTGGTGTAACGAATAGCTTTTTTAAAACGTTTATGAAAGTTTGTTAGTCTTATCAACGAAAGTAGAAGTGCTGTGAGGTCTTTGCCCTTCAAGAAGCAAACGCGAGCTAATAATATTATGATATCGTATTTTCCAGGTCGACCTTGTTAGCTACTTATAGGACAATCCTGTCACTTTTGTGGGCGTCGTAGAAGGTGACAGAGGGATTACATTGGAAGGTTGACTTGTGGCCACGTCCTCATGTTTACCAACATTGTCGTTCTGCGGTATCGTGATTGTAACTATGCCATCGTACTAATCAAGCAGGATCATTTGATTCAGTGAACAAACTTCGATGTCGTAAGTTTTTTCATTTCATTGAAGGGATTTAGAGAATGGGCGAGATATTTCGTTAGTTTTTTTAATTTATTCAGTAACTAGCTGCAGCCCGCGGCTTTGCCCGTTTGGACCCTAAATATTTTTCTAAAATAAAAACCTTCAGTGAAAGTGCCGTCAAAACCAACGAAATTAATTCGATCCAGCCGTTTCGGACATTAGCCGGAAAACAGACAAAAAGTTTAAAAAATATTATTTTCTTATTACATTACAGACAGACACTTCATTTTTATTTATTTTTATAGATAAAAAATATCCTTTCCTGTCTATTTATAGTGTTTTCAAGGGGTCTTGTCGCTATACGTAGTATCTCTGAAATTTTCATGTACTAGTGGGGACGTGAAATGATAAAAAACATAAAAAGCTTTTTTACACCATTTCTCCATACGCATTGTGACGAGCATAAATTGCTTAGCAACCATATTAAAGTAATCGAACAACTGCACGAGTTACTATAAAAAATACCCAAATCGCTATAGGTGTGCCTATAATATTTGAAGAGTTCCCTCAATTTCTCCGAGATCCCATTATCAGATCCTGACCTGGACCATTTCGGAAGTAGCCCTTTCAAACAAAAATATAATTTTGCAAATCCGTCTATATATTTATTTATTTACTCACAACATACAAATATCTTTACAGGATAATCCCAATGCGATATCGTAGTACACTTAAAAATCAACTAATTCCACTGCTTGTACCATAACAAATTCTATAGCTAGCTATTCTTTCAAATTCACCCAGAGCGCAACAAAATATGTCGATGTCATCAGCAATGAGGTTGAGAGTGCGGAGCGCGCTCGTCAGCGGCGCCTCACGCAGCAAGTTAGTTCGCGCGCGCGGTACCGCCAGCAACCGCGGCTGCCGACGACGACCCACATACCCGTCTGGCACGACTAGTTCTACCCTTCGCAATATATCCGCATTGTGTATCTTCCCTCTAATTATCTTAAAGATATAAGTAACCAGTGTGATATGACGGAGTTATGCCCTAACATACATAAAAAAACCTCCTCCTTTTGGAAGTCGGTTAAAAATGAAGCAAAGTATAATAACTCGCTCTAATCCCGTGATATGGGTTTCCAGCCTTAAATTTTTTTTTTTATATTTGTAACCATGAAAATAGTTTTCCACACTTGAAATACGGCCAGTATTTCAAGTGTGACAACAAGTAATGACACAAGTGATTTTTGAAAATAAAAATGCTTTTTTTTTAAACCGACGCATATACTAATCAATCTTGTTAAAATATACAACATATTTCATTTTCACAGTTTATAATGTTGTATTCGGTAAAAAGAGGTGCTAAAGTGTCTGTACGAAAACGCCACTATGTTACTCCGACTCCAGGACCTGACCTCGAAACCTATCCTTCTGCAACGAGGTGTGAGATAGGGAGACGTTATCTCACCGAAACTGTCCACCGCTGCACTGGAGGATGTCTTCAAAGTTCTGGACTGGAAAGGGCTAGACATCAACATCAAAAGCGAGTATATCACTAACCTTCGGTTTGCCGACGACATAGTTATCATGGCTGAGACCATGAAGGACCTCAGTGTAATGCTCGATGACCTCAGTAGAGCTTCCGAAAGAGTGGGTTTTAAAATCAAGACAAAGGTCATGTCAAATGCCCATGTAACACCCACTCTCATGAAGATTGGAGACGCTACGCTCGAAGTTGTGGATAAGTATGTTTACCTAGGACAAACTGTCCAGCTAGGTAGGTCCAACTTTGAGAAAGAGGTTAATCGTCGAATCCGACTCGGCTGGGCAGCGTTCGGGAAGCTACGCAATATCTTCTCGTCCCACATTCCGCAGTGTCTCAAGACGAAAATCTTTGACAAGTGCATGTTGCCAGTGATGACCTATGGCACTAAAACTTGGTCGCTCACAATGGGCCTTATTAGAAGGCTAAAAGTCAACCAAAAGGCAATGGAGAGGGCTATGCTTGGAGTTTCCCTACGTTATCGAATCAGGAGATCCGCTGGAAAACCAAGGTAACCGACATAGTCCGAAGAATTGCCAAACTTAAGTGGCAGTGGGCAGGGCACATTACGATGGGGCCAAAAGGTTCTGGAGTGGCGACCGCGTACCGGAAGACGTAGCGTTGGAAGGCCTCCCACAAGATCGACCGATGACCTTGTGAAGGTCGCAGGAATCCGCTGGGTGCGGGAACCACAGAATCGGTCGAAGTGGCGGTGCTTGGGGGAGGCCTATGTCCAGCAGTGGACGTCTTTCGGCTGAAATTATGATTTGCTAAGAAAAATCTACATTTTAAATGAGCCCTCCGAAAGGGCTCCCGCCATTCAATAATCCAATATGCGACTAGAGTGAGTCCTTCAGGAGAGGTCTCGGTACTGAACGTGTTAATTTAAGTCGGGATAATTCTCGTTAGCCACCAGTTTCAGCGGCAGTCAAGACTTTGATTTTAGTTCATCTTTATTTTAAAAGTTACACGTCGTTCCACAGTTTCTTACAAGAAAAAAAACAGCCAAGAAAGCCAAGCCAAGTTAACTGATGTAGAGTAAAACATATTTCTAACATAAAGAGCTTTATAGTCCAAACATGATGACTATATTTACTCTGAAGATGAGATCGATAGAAGGAATACCATCACATTATCATAAATTCCCTTTGTTATTGCCAAGCACGATTAAAGGCCAGCCTGAAATTACTACGAGCTGTTCAAACATACACAAAATAATTCTCACAATAGATAGATATAATTAGAGCATCGGGAATGAGGCGTCTGGGTTGTCATAGCGTACCGAGTCGTCTTCTTTACAGGTGAGGAAAACTAAACGGATCGCATAATGCTCTATGGCAAAATGAATACCTACTCGTAGTTACCCATAAAAATCAAATCTGAAATATGAAGAACGTCTATATACGCATGGATATACCCAGACTGCTAGCAAAAGTAGGTAGTTGAGTATAGTATAGTATAGAGTAGATTCTTGTAACCAGCACGCGTAGCATGACCACCCTAGAAACGGGTTTTGTCGACGGCAGTATAGACAAAATGACAGATTGTGATTGTTTGTTTTTTCACTTTGTCTATTCTACCGTCGATAAAACTCGTTTCTACGGTGGTCATGCTACGCGTGCTGCACACAATACAGAAAGGAGGCACTACCGCTCTCAAATAGTGGTAGGTATATTCTTAGATAGAAATAAGAAGGCTAAGTAGATTCTACGTAGAACAATTTGTGAATGTGATATCACTTTTAATCATTCGAATCTTGTTTCACGGATCATCGTATCTTTCTCAAGGTCATGTTTCCCAAAAATAAATCGAAGAACGACTACATTTCTCACTGCAAAAATATTGTTTTGCCAAATATAAATTTACATATTTTCGCCCTTGCATGAAGTGATTAACTCATTTGCGACGTTTTGAAGTTCACACGGGGGTGTAAAGGGTGAGCGAGTCTGTCGGCACCGCTACGGACGGTTAGCGACACCTCAGCTAGGAGTCGTAGATCGTTACGATGCCACGATGCGATGACGACACTCATTTGTTTTATTTATACACTCGCTCGTACTAGAACATTATTTGTATCACCTTAGATTCTTAGCTTCAAGTGATGTAGCCAAAACATTTTAGATATTAATGCTGCAGGTTGTTTGGAGATATATATAATAGTAATTAGAGACCATTACACAGACAAAATAAATTGTCTCTTGTAATGGTCTCTCATTACAAGAGACAATTTATTTTGTCTGTGACTATTTGTACACGCATTTAATGTCAATGATTAGAAACACTAAACGGGTCAATATTTTATTGTTCATTATTTGTATGTAATTGTCTGTATAATTTTGATTAATTTAACGTTTTGTTCGGTCCAACGAGAGCAAGGAGAGATAGCATTGATACTTAATGAGCTTAGAAAAAGGGCCAAGCTGACTAATGAATGAAATAATAATATGTATTGAAGACTTATATGTCGATGCGAAATAAGCTGAATTTGCATTGGCACAAACAGCTTTATAATCTTCATGATTATAAAAGACCGTAAAAAAAAAAAAAAATGGAAATTCCTCCACTAGACTAATTGTAAATAGATTCAGTGATGTCATATTATGAAATTACTGATAGTAGCTACGTTTATCATATCTAGATACCTACTAACATGTATTAAAAGCGTAACTTCTTCTTGGGCGGGCGGGCGATGCAATCCGCCACCCGCCCAAGCAGTCAGAGAATGTTAGAATGAAAATTTTAATACAAAATCGCACATTATGTTGTATAGAAATGGATTTTCATCTTTGTTCATTACATAATGTATGAATTTTATTTTATATGTATGTATCTATAATATGAATCCATCAATTTTCATGATACGTTTACATAGTTTCAGTTGTTGTAACATAATGTTTTGGCAAGTTGGCAGTGTTTCGGTAGTGACGGACGATTTACAAAATTTTCCGTTCTCAGATTTTACGTCCCTTGTAGGTAATAAACGAAAGGTCTTAGTTTAAAATCAAAGCTATCATAAAAATACCTTCATAAAATGAATACTTTTCTACTTACACTTGGGTGGAGACACGTAGAAATAGGTGTTTATAATTGAGTCGAATGCAAATAAATTGCAGCTTGTTTTGTAATAGCAACTATGATGCTAAACAGAAACACCAAGATAGCCTCACGCCTCCAAAGATATAGTATCTGTTGACACGTGAACAGACAACTTTATAGCAAACTCGATCGCTACCTTGTCTTATTTATAGAATTAGAAAGAGATAGACGAAGAGAATTTGTTGATTTTCTTAGAAACTTTCCAATTATGGAATATTCCTCGTTTTGGCTCTTGAATCGCATTGGCAAACTGTGGATACATTTCTTACCTTTTATGGAAGGTAGGTATTTGAATACTTTAGTTGTTGTCTGAACATTTACGTAAGGAATGAAATGAGTCAGTTGCCTCGACTCCTCTTATTATTTATATGTAGATCAATCATCACGCCAAAACGCAACAGCTGTCCACATATATATGTGACCTGCAAGATAGTTATGTTGCAATAGCAGTGGTACTGATCATGACTCACGACTAGATTAGGTAGATGTTTGTGATGATCTTTCCAGGACACGCTTGTGGTGTTCTGCAAGAAAAAGGTCTATTTTGAAGTTTACGTCGAACCGTAGGTACCATCGCAGAAGTTCATATCTAACCACCGTAAGGACTATTCTTGCTTGCAGCGCTCGGCGGCTATAGAACCGGGTCGGTAACAGATGTGGTCATCGTGTTCACGGGATTTTGTTTTGAAACTGGTTAGATATGAACTTCTTTGATGGTACTTACATAAATATCTAGAGACAAATTGCTAGCTAACTAATATCATAATATCTCGATTCCTGTTTCAAGTAGCCATGTTCGACTATAAAGAATCCGATTCCTAGAAGAACCATAAATTATTTTGGTGTATTATTTTGGTGAAAGGACAAGTGGGCAAGTTGATGCATCAAGAATATAAATCAAAACGTTTTATGGAAGTAATAAAACCATCGCGGGTAGATCCTGGATGAGGCTGGCGCAGGAGCTGGGGATTGGCATAAGAAAAAAAAGGAAAAAAAATAAAAGAAAATAAATTTATTTGACTCAGGTTATAGTATAAATATGCCTATGCCCAGCAGTGGGTGAAGTCGGGCTGTGGATGATGAATAAATTCATTTGGATAAGGGCCCCAAAAATCCTAACTAATGTTATAAATACGAAAGTGAGTTTTTTTGTTTGTAATTTTTTTAATATTACGCTTTCACGTTAAAGCTTTCTGCAGACTAGGGCGACGCGACAGCGCGACGCGACAACGGTTATTGTTATACCGTGAAGTTTTCTTAGAAACTGTATTGTTCGTGTCGCGTCGCGCCGTCGCGTCGCGCTGGTCTGAACGAGCCTTAAAGCGGCGGAACAGATTTGGATTAAATTTGGCACATGGGTAGACCATGACCTGAGGATGGACATAGGCTACCATTCATTCTGGACCGCAGACGAAGTCGTGGACAACAGCTAGAACTGAAATAATTATGGTTTCGATTGATAATTACAATATCACTTGCTGTAGTAGAAAAATGTTATGCCTACAAATACATGTAATAATGTTTATTTCTCCGCCACATACAGAAAACCAAGTTTTATACAATGACAATAAACGGCAATTTTGCCTTTCACGAATACTTGTTCTTGGAAGTCCAATGAAAACAAGTTCTGTAATCTACATAATTGAACTTTTAGCCGACTTTCCCAAGAAAATAATTTCACAATACTGATTCTTATTTCTGAAGCGTTTAACAATCTCCATGACATTTTCGAGTATACAGTCTCACCTGCACGCGTAGCATGACCGCCATAGAAACGGGTTTCGTCGACGGAAGAATAGACAAAATGACAGATTGTGATTGTTTATATGTCATTTTGTCTATTCTCCCGTCGACAAAACCCGTTTCTACGGTGCTCATGCTACGCGGAAACGGAACAAACGGAATTTAACCGCGAATTTTACTATCAATAAACGTCCCTCGAAATCTGTTTAAAACAATAAATGATCTGTGTACCTAATGCGGAACATGTACACAACAAGAAATGTTTCAGGAACCTAATCGATGCTAATTATATGGACCTGCGGTATTGACTGTACATCTTTGTCTATAACTTTAGATATTTCTCCGAACTGTTAATGTTTGTTCGCACTTAGCAAAGGGCGATTAAATTCGTATATATCAGAGTTATGGCCGAAAATTTCTCATGTGCATCAAACATGTATAAAAGCAACTGGACTGCTAAAACGGCGACGGAATTAGTCACTAGTCAGTATGGTCGACTAATACCGCGTTGCCAAAAGCTAGCGTTGTCTAAACTGAAATGTGCATGAATTATTGTAATCGTTTGAATCGTTGAAGAATAAGCAGCAGGGCTGATGATTTCCCGCGCGTCAGTTGCAGTCGTAAAAGCTTGGCACATTCACGTTGATGACATGCATCCAGTGTGTAATAAACCATTATTTGTCGCCATACACGTGTTTCACACAATTATTTTATGTGTGTGTAAATTATAAATTATATTAATATCACATTGTCTATTTAATATCTCAATATTCGTAGCACGTAGCAGGCTGCTACGAGGAATAAATTGAAGATTTAATATTTACAATTAATTATTATAGTGTTTTGAATTTTAAATAAACAATATATTATAGTATACAAGTAAGTCGATGTGAAATGCAAAAGATCGAACTCACCTATATTCTATATAGTATTTACTAATTCCATGCCTATATTATGTTCGTAAGCTGCTACGCAAGCCGGGATTTTTTTTTTGGACATCTTTGCATGATTTTCAGCACACTTTTTAATCTACAGTCAACCGTTATTATTACACAGCTCGAAAGCTTCAAAACAAACTAGATAAAACAATAAATAACGTCATATAACCAGGAAGAGCATTAATGTATCTACCTAACATTTTTTTTTTAGTTTTACTATTTTGACCTTGCGAGCAACACGGCACAAGACACAGTTTTTGTGAAGAACGCGAGGTCAGCGTGTGATCAGTCTACTTTTATGAGAAAATGTATGCAATCAAAATCCCGAACATGATTTAAAGGTAGGTAAAAAGCTTCTCTCATTCAGAATGTTTCCGGAATACTTGCCTAAAAATTCTTTGTCTACACGAAGTTTACGACTAATAGCTGAAAAGCGTGTACCTACATCGAAGTACGCACAATTAAAATATGACAGTCAAAGAGGTGGAAAGGGACGGTACTGAAATTAAATCTAAAACTATGACTCGGTAGCCACATGATATAAAATCAGAAGAACAGTGCACTACAAAAGAAATTACCTAATCCCCGTTGCGTGTCCAACCTCGGGTATAAGACACAAAATAAAAAGTAAGATTATAAAATGAACACCGCGGTACAGCTTGCCGCTTGGGTGATTTATTTCCCTAATACCACTCAAATAGCTTGGCTCGCCGTTCGAATGTTTTTAATCCGCTCCGTCTATTGGCGCAACGAATATCCACTAATCTAATTAGCTTGACGTTTTTCCTGTCATAACAAGCCTACTTCACGCCCAATCGCGAATCAGACATTTGCATTAGAGCTGCCAATGACTGCAAACCTGGATGTCTTGCAGTCCTGTGGATCCTGTCTACTTGGTGTACCTACAAAACCAAGCCACTTAAAAAAAAAAAAACCATTTCAAACTAACTTTAATTTAGGAAGTCGGTGGCAAAAATCTAAAATATAGATCCAAATACACCAACTTCCGAAATTAAAGTTATTTTGACTTTATAATGTGTTATTTTGAAGTCGGATATTTTTATTGTAAAAAAACTAAAAACATTTTTTAAATAAGTATTTTTTTGTTTATAGTTAGTTATCTTTATTTCAGTCTAACTAAAAAGGTGGCATACCTATTTTATAAGTTAGAAGCATTAGCAAGCTTTTTACAAAAATGAA
Source organism: Agrochola circellaris (assembly GCA_914767755.1). Taxonomy (NCBI): domain Eukaryota; kingdom Metazoa; phylum Arthropoda; class Insecta; order Lepidoptera; family Noctuidae; genus Agrochola; species Agrochola circellaris. Next base: position 9,739,730 of record OU611853.1, read on the forward strand.
AACCATTAACTTCACCAAAAATAAATAAAACGAAGAAAACTTTATGGCGTCTCATCTTTTGTTGACAAGAAACTGCCTGTATATGTAATAATAATAACTTGTGCATTTTCCATGGAATGAGTATGTACTATTGGCATTTTCAAATTAGGTGTATGTAGGTTTGTACTAAAAAGGTTTTGTGATTTTTTTAACACATATTTAAACTAAAAAACAAAACGATATTTTGTTAAGATAAATAATACGGTTCTGCTGCTAATTCACTTGATATAATTTAAATTGAATATTTAACCGAATTTCTAAGTTAACTTATGGTACATGTTGTCGTAGCCTCTCTAGTTTTTGGAGGATATTAGATACTGGAAAGGTAGGTATTATTAGCATTGGTACCTCGCCCTCGTCGTAATGAACATTGTTATTTTTATATGCTAGCTGTCAATGTAATCGGAAGCTGTCGCTGTTGTTCACCATCAATGAAAGCCACCATGTGTGTGAGAGTATAAATGTCTTTTTGGTTTTGGCAACACTGCAGTCACGTTTTGTTCAGAATAGCGATGACGGGACCCGTGTCCACGAGATAAACAGTATTAACACCATGATTAACGTCCACACGAACAAGGGAGCCAACATCTTGTATTAAATGTATAAGTAGTTACATTATATTTAACGACGTCGCAGCTGGAGTTACAATCGCAAGCGCAATTTACGCAGCCAAGGTAGTAGTGTCTTTTAAGATTACATTTATTTGCTCGTAATTCGATTCTCACATTACTATTAAACGTTTAAATTCATAGCAAAGGACGAACTATAATTTTCTTAATGAATCAGCCAGATTTTCCAGCATCTCCGCACAAACGATGATGACGATATATCCGACGTCGTAAACATTGGTTTACTTTCAGTTTTGATTGACCAGTCCTATTACTTAGCACTCGTACAAAGTCGCACTAACAGGCGTCTGTTTATCCGGCGGGAGTGACGCGGGCGTCGATATGCGTGGGCACATACACAGCGATGGCGATCACTATATACAACCAGTCGCAATAGACCTCCCCTGTCTCCCGAACCTACTTGTGAAATAGATAACGAAGAGGCACACAGAGAAAATAGGAGAGATCTCCGTAAACTGGTACTGCTACGCTGAAATATAATATCGCCTGACCTTGCTACGAATAGTGCCCGCCTACGGATAGACTGATGATGCGTTTGCATGGTTCTACGCTTCACCGATAACTATTTCAAATACATGTAGTTAATACATTATTTTATATAACAGCAGATGTGTCCATTACTTTAAATTGTATCCGGTTATATGTTCCTACGTCTTTAAAAAACTATAATGTCTTAATTGAAAGTGGCGTCCATTAATTGGAATGTTGCATCTCGTGCCAAAATTAAAATTTTCTCATCAAGTCTGACATAGGCATTTACAAACGCGTTACTACGGCTAAAAATACTACGAAACAATACCTTTGAACGAGAAAAAATATTAGGTTGCATGTGATACGATGGACGTTCGCCTTTCTAAGAAATACATAAGTATATCTACCTACATATAGCGAGAGACTGTTGATACATAGGTACAATAATACAAATAATAGCTATAAATGGACCGGAAGCATAAAGCATAGGATGATTTAGGATACACATGTTTGAAATCATCATTGAAATATTAGTTGCGTCAGCCGTGGGAGCTCACAATTTGGCGCTGGCCGACCATCCCTTATCCAGTAGCGTGTGTAGGGTTTCACTTTCAGTGATTCATTCAGAGACATATTCAGAGTGAATGTATGTGGAATTATATTTGAATCATACAAGTGGGTAAATTAGGTCATATCGTGTTTACGCGCCTCCGGCCATGGCCTGAACATTTTCAAGTGTTTAACGCTACCACATAATTATTATCTGTCTGTTACTCATGTTATGATATCCTACCTACGCATTTCATTCGTATATACTCAATGAGTCTATATTAACCTTTCTAGAAAAGATAATACCTAATTCTTGTAAGACAAGCCGTTACTGTAGACGTTAACACACCAAACAGTATCTCCGCAAATAGAACTGCGCCATACTATTTTCCTCAATCGACGACGGAATAAAAAAGCTGCGTAACAGCGACTTGAGTTCCAAATAGATAAATAAATCTTTCATCGAGAACTGAATTAATAAAAAGACTCTCAAAGTAACTAAGATATCCCCTCATGAGTTGACAGCTCAAGACTTTTTGAAGAGAAGCCGGAAACACGTCAGTACGGACAGTAGTAGATGGCGCCACAATAGCAAAGTTGTCCGAGCCCCGCGAAAGACGCGCGCGCTCCGCCACTTCCGGTCGGGAGCTTTGCGCATAGAAATGGCAACATTACACATTGTTACACAAAACTTTTCTAGCGTAATGCCCTCTACGTTGGCGTACTTCACCCCGTAATTCTTCAGACGCTTCCTCTTGCACAAGTTGTTCGATAAACAGAAAACTTGCCGCACTATTTTCTAAACTCTATTTTATTATAAGTATCTGAACATTGAATAGAACTGTCGGCGCTCAGAATACGAGCAGTCTGTGTATTGGTTTTAAACTACAGTTTTGTTAGGAACGAATTTTCGTAAGAAGATGGTCATTGTTTTTTGATTAATTGCCTAAGGGTTGATTTAACTTTGTTCGAGATCGTAATTTTACGTTCTGAACTAACCGTAGAAAAGCAAGTACAAAAAGAAAAGCTTTACGTATATAAAAATAGTAGGGCAGCTGTAAAATAAAATACCTACAATCTAGTTCAAGATCGCGTTGACTATTCTATTCCGGTTGGCAAATTGACAAAAACTATAAGATTAGTCAAATAGCGTGCATACAGATAGTGCAATTTCACTCGAGCTCGCTTTGATCGTTCTGAATTTAATGCTGCACCGACAACTCAACATAAAACACAAGTGTCTGTTTGGGCTTCAACTTATTTGCATATATTTTGTAAGAACAAGCTTTTCCGTCCATATATCAATTTTTTTGTAGGTATGGGCGTTACTTGGTTGCGAGTTTGGCATCTTCTACGACATGTTGTCACTACAAAATATTAATAACTAGCGATCCGCCAATGCTTCGCACGGGTACAATTTGCTGATGTGGATATGAAAACATAGACATTTATTTTCTAAAATCTTAATATAACACACATAAATTTTCTGGAATAAATTCTCTAAATAATTTCTCTAGAAAATTGCAACAAAACCCATTATGTAGTTTAGAAGAAGCGGTCACACATACCTACAGACTCGAAAAGCGACTTTGTATTATACTATCTATACCTACATAAATACAAGGTGTCATTGAAATAACAAAAAACCTAAAAAGGCGTGACTAATCATTATAAACAACTTTTAATGAAGGCCCAAGCCAGCAAAACGAGAACAAATAATCAGGTCCTTCGCACTGATTTGGAAGATTAAGAAGTCATTTTGTTCTTCAATCATGGAAACTGTTAAAATAATATTAACTCGTATTTCATATTTTGTAGGTCAGCTGAGACCATTAGGTACTTTTGGATCAGCGTTTATCACCGTGAGCGTCAGATGATAGTGATGAAGGTGCAACAGTCAATCGCAGTCCACTGCTGAATGATACCGACATACATAGGTCTCTTAAATTCAGTACAAGGAAACCGCATCGCAATAGCTATTTAGCTCGTCTTTGGAAACAAACGTGGATATAGTGAGCAAACAGCGATCAAGAGCACACACAGGGAGTGGCCGCGCAAATGTTTGCCGTGCCGCCGTGACGCGCCGCCTCTGTCCGCCTCGTTTGACGTTCTCACATCGTGCTTGCTCTATTTGTTACGGTAATGGACAATTTAATTGCTTTCCATAAGGTCAGATGTTGTTTGACTTCGACACGTGTGAAATGTACCATTACTTTTATGTTTGAAAATACAATTTAAGGTTTGTTTCGCAAGTATTGCGTATAGTGTTAATGTTTATTTTACCGATTTAGTTCCCTAAAAGATTCTGTTTCTAATGTTTTTAACAACAACCCTTTATTTTGTATTGTTATTCTAAGAGTTAAATAATGAATATGGCACCAGCTACGCTAATCAGCTGTTGGGGTCGTAATCTTATGTTTCTGCTATTCTTGGCCGTTTATTTAAACTTCCCATTTTTACAAACTTACTAAAATGATTTGTTTTCATTTCTCTTTTAAGTTATCGATATGTCATTGTGATTTCCTGTTGAAATAGCAAAGGTGATTGCATAAATACAGTAATAAAAAGCAAAAATGACTAACTTCGCGTAATTATACCCATCCACCTGACCCCTCCATCACTTTGACTATTCGTAAGCTGTCGACGTGACTTTTAATTCAAATTATAGTCATCCTGAAAGCGACGGTCGTTCAATAATACACTCGCCGCACGAAACATGTTCCAGATAATTATTAAACAGCATTAGCACAGCAGACAAAACAATCAAAGATTTTAATGAAAAACTAAAACGACAAAAGTAACTTTTAACAATACATTGAAAATCATCCCCTATTTTCAAACTCGTAAAGTTCTAAATAACATAATCGCTCCCTCAATTTGTACTGTGTTTTTCTTCCTGGCAACAATCGTCAATTGTTGTAGGGTGCAATTCAAAGATGGCGCGCCACGCGTCGCGCTCGTGTCGGAAGCGAGGCCCGGAAGCGCGGGAACGCCGCCCTCGCCCGCCAAAACAATACCATCGTGTAAATTGAAATAAATTGATGCACTCACATTATTTTGTTCAACAATAACTTTCGCAGATCATCCACTAAGATGCTTCAAAGTGTTAGCGCTATTAATGAGTTAAGCTTTAAATTGACTACCTGTTTTCATTGTTGTGGATTTTAAATGTTCATATAATTTACCCATAGAATATTTGCAACTCTATCGAAAAGCGCACTCAATAAAAATGCCAGTCACAAAAGCAGTCTAAAAACTCTCATTTTCCGCAATTTCCCCCTAAACCGAGGTGAGAGGCATTAAATACCAATTACTTTTGTAAAACAAACAGCGGTAATACGATCATCAGCAGGCGCACTACACAAACAGAAACAATTAAAAAGTCTCACGGGTGTAAAACACAGAGGGTGACTCTCTCCCGCGCCCTCTGTGACTTGTCACGCTAATTACACAATCAGTTCTCACAATTACCTGTGACACTGTGACACCAACCCACACCCCAGTCTTACACATAAGGTAATGTTTCCGGATAATTTTGAATGGAAAATATTTTTTTCTCAAACATGCTTGAAAATTCGGGCATTATTTTGACAACCTTCTTCGAGATAAATCTAAAATGCTCGACGGGTCAAATAAATGCGAGTGCCGGCAACGTTACTATGAAAATCCATATCTGTAGTTTAGCGGCTGAAAAATTAATTTACCTACACTGGCCTTCAAAACTTAGTACCACACTTAAAATATCAATTTCTCCAAAACTAATAGAAGTCAGAGTTTTGAAATGAAAAACGTTTTATAGAAATTTTATCAAATTTCTTTGAAATGAATAGTTTATTATAAATTAGTAAAGTTTTTAACTAAATAAAACCAATAAAATTGCCATTTTTAAATTACTGGCAAAAAACTCAAACAACATTTTAAGTATGTTTTACGCCTTATTTACATTTTAATAACTGGTATTGCCTCCTCGGGCTTTGATTACAGCTTCGAGCCGATTTAACATACTGAAGACGAGGTTTCGGAGGCGATGTTGGGGAATATTCTCCCATCCTTCCATCAGGGCCTGTTTTAGGGCCTTGAGGGTGATAGGCCGCCTGTGGCTTCTGACCATCCTCCGAAATCATCCCAGGCATGCTCGATCGGGTTGAGATCAGGACTTCTTGATGGCCAAGCCAGCAAGCAAGTTGATACCAACCCTCTGAATGTACTCTTGTACGACCCGAGCGGTGTGGCCGAAAGTTATCCTGCATCAGTATCGATCCATCACCCGTATTTACTAAATATGGCCCTGCACACTCATTAAGGATCTCTTGAGCATATCTTTCCCCAGTCAGGGTGCCATTTTCTATGGCTACTAGCTCTGTGCGACATTTTGAAGAAATGCCAGCCTATACATGTACAGAGCCTCCACCGTATTGGACTCTTTCTTTGAAGCAGGCTTGAATGTATCGCTCACCAGGTCGCCTGTACACTCTTCGCCTTCCATCGGAAGTGAATAGTGAGAATCAAGACTACGGTGAAATTTAAATATCTTGTGTACTTACTATGAAAACTATTGCAATTTAAAAAGTGTGGTACAAAGTTTTGAAGTCCGGTGTAGTTTGAATTTAGTTCCATTATTTCAGAAAAGTATTATACAAGCCTTGGCCGCATCTAGACATTCATGGACTCACGTATGTGTGACTCGGCTTCGCCTCGGCCTACATTTTCACATTCGTCCATCTATGCCCCTGTTGCAGGCCGCGACAGTAATGTACTACTTTTCAAACATACTTGGAAATTTGAGCATGATCTGACAACCTTCTTCGCGATAAATCGAAAATGCTGTACTGGTCAAATACATGTGAGCAGGCGGCCGGCAACGTTACGATGAAAACCCATATCTGTCGTGTTTAGCAGCCGAATGAATAACTATGAAAACTCTGGTAACCACTCCACCACTCTGGTCTCTGGTTACTCTATCTGTGGTGTAATTTTAACAGATTATGTTTTCACAGATTATGTAAATTTCTTGTGCTGCTATAACAACAAATAATAAAAATGAAATAAAGTTAATAATTAAAGGAAGACCCATACAAGAAACATATTTTTTTCGGCATTCGCGAGTCCGACTCGCACTTGGCCGGTTTTTGTATGGTCAGTAGGGCATACTGCGTCCAGTTTTAAGTCTTACCGCCAAACGCGATAATTCTGGCATTCAGGCAAGCTGTCTATTAATAGGCCGATTATCAGTAGCAGCACTGGATGCCTACGTGGTCATAAATAATGAAAGTATTTTCATGTAAATTTTCTTTGTTTAATGAGCACAAACGGTAGTGTATATCAGCACTTGAAACCACGTGTATCGGGAACGTGCATAGTTTAATGATAACATCATGCAATGTTGGGTATGCAATAGTTAACATCTACATTCCTATAAGCTCTATTATGTCGTTATTGTCTTAGAGAGAAAATTTAGTTTGATAGAAGCAATTATAAATATAGAACGCATCTACGCCGCTACGTTTAAAACATAGAAAGCGATTACACGGATGGGTAAGTAACTCCGTACCTGTAATCAAACGTACGAATAAGTAATTCATCATTGGCCTAGCCTTTTTCTTTTTAAGTAGGTACCACTTTTAAATTAGATTACGTACGATCAGTACATTGCTAAATTAAAATCATTACATTGAAAAAAATATTTCGTAGCACTTTGCTACGAGATTCGTAGACCCATCCGAAATACTATTGGCTTATTAAACGTAATGCAAAGTTGATTATATTTTGTTATATTCAAAAAAAAAAAAAAATCATTTAATAAACTTCACTAAAACTAGCACAAATTCATACAATTATTATTGCTACGAATTCATCATACATTTGGCTCATTAAGTGTTGACCTGAAAGCACTCTCGGTTTGCGCAAGCGGCGACAAGGGTCCGGATCTCAAATGAATAATAACTCGAGGGGAAAAGTCGACCATTAACTATATTTGTAACAAACAAACGGATTACCGATTACGAGATTTAGAAGTGAGGAAACTGTAGAAGTGAATGTTGTTTTTCGGTTTTAGCGTAAAAAATACTAAACATACGTGTTAGATTTATTACCTACCAAGAACATGTATTAGTTGGTATTTTAAGAATCGAGTGAATTCCCAAAAAAGCTTTGATGTCATATTTTGCTCTCGGTTAGTCGAAGTCGTAATATAAGATCAAGTCACGACTTACGAGATTTTTTAATCAAGAGGAAAATATGTGTCAAAAGTGACCTATTTATAAAAATCGTATAAGAGAAGCGGTACACTGTATCAATAACGACTCTTTTTAGTCTATGTGATTTGGAGATGACAAATACCCGCCGGAAGCGATCCATTTTGGCGGGAAACGGTACGCAGGAAGTGGATTCCCCGACCGCGAATGTTGTCGGCGCCACTGTCACACTCCCAACAGCGGGTTATTGTGTTTTTAATTTTTCGTCCCATTTTCAGTCGCGGAAAAATAAAAAAATAAAATAATGTAAAATACAATTTTTTTATTAAAAATACATAGTCAAAATTAACTCCATCAATACTGCATGTTTGCCTTGAAGATAAAACTGATTGAAGAATGCATGCAAACAGTAAAGTAGGTAAATCACCTTGATGCATTATTATCAGTAACTAAGTATGACTAATCGGTGGAAATCACAACGTCGATAATGCAATCGGTAAATAGCGGTCTCATAAACAGCTCTCATGTCATCCTATTATACGCAAAGAGATACATAGACCGCAGGGAACCGGCCAGCTGCCGTTTAAAGAACTACTTAAATAACATTTGAAGATCACATAATATAAATTAAACAATCATTCACAAAAGTAGGTGCGTTGCGAATTCTACTATAGGCGTACCTCAGTATGAGTTAGGGTCGCGTGGTGGCCAGGTGCTCACACAACTCAGTCTTGGATGACAAATTATCATTGTGTTATATAAAAAGCCCGAATTTTATGACAATAGTGATAAAAACGATGACACTTTTTTACTGTCCCTATTTGACTTTAGTGTTGAAGAATCGTAAAAACTCTTAATTGCCTACCCATTGTAGGGTGGAAAGCTCCTGAAACCATTTTGATAATGACACACATAAAAACTAACTTTGAAAACTCAATGGCACCATATTCATATTATGTGCGTAGTTCATAAGTGGCACATATTGTGTTTCTGATAGCTTTGAATTGACGTTTTAGGCGGGCCGTTTTAGGTTAATAAGTATTTAAAGACCTTACAAACTATACATGTTTAGAATACTGCTGGAAAGGCCATGATAACCTACTCGTAGGAAAGTTCGTAAGGCTGTTACCGACCAGCATCATCAACTCATGTCACTCTTTTGTAACCGCCTCTGTAGTCCACCTGTCTCAGACGACCCAGAGGTCCGGGGTTCGATTCTCAGTGGGGAAAATTTTCTGCTCGGTTTGGTTGGTGGTAGGGCTTGTTCTAAGTCCACCACCATCTGGTCTAAGACTGTCGCCATAACAACAATATGAACAGCATTGTTGTGTTTCGGCAGTTAGAGGTAATATAGCCAGGCCCAGTACCTCTGTGGTTGAGGTTTCCGGGTGAAGCTCGCTTCCACCTTCGGCCTGATCATCACTTACCATCAGGTGAGGTGAAGGCCAAAATCATCAACGTTGTGGTAAAACAAAAAACTCTTTTCTATTTACTGTTACCTAACGACAAAGAAACGTGAACACACGTACAAAAATAGAGCATCATAAATCCTCTAACACTTGCGGCAGTGTTCTATTTCAATTAAGTTCCAATTAGCTTCAACCGTGCATTAGTTGGCGAGGCTTCACTAGGCCGGCTCAAGTCTGGCGGCTGCAGTAGTTAGCGTGTTACTTACGAACTATTAACGCCTCACAGCGGCCGATTCAACTGGAAACCAGACCTTTGATACGTTAATTGATCTATTGTGTATGTAAAAATGGTTTCAACTTCACCTTAATCGTGAGATCAACTATGTTTTTCTTGTATGCATAATTTAAACGTTTAAAAAGGGTTCGGGTCTAAACCAACGCCTTGGTTGAAAAAAAAAAACAAACCATGTTTTAACCTAATAGAAGATACTGATAGACAATGAGTAATCGGAACCTTGTACGGCGTAGACCCTCTACGCCGTAGAGGGTCTGGCTAGTCCAAGTGCTAATTCAAAGTCATTCTTCTTCCAGAACAGTAACGTTTTGCGTCTATAAAATGACATAGAATTTCTCCGTGCACAATATAGCCTTGCAATGCCTAACATTCATGCTATGACTAAGGTAAAAAATATTTAAATCATCGTACTAAAATAACTGAAGACCTTACTCTCAAGGATATCAAAAGCAATTAAAGCGTTTCTTGATTATTCACCACTTATAATTAGACGCATTAGCTGCAGTGTTTCCGACATGGTTTTGAAATTAAATTCCCATTTCACGGGCAGTTTTCTATTGCACTTGGCAGCTTGTGAAGTCTCGTGTGCCTATTTTGAAGCCTGCATTTCTGCTACGTTATATTTATTTTCCATGCTGCTTACAGTAGAGAATTTTTATGTTCTAACTGGTTTACCTCATTTGACAACAGATGTTTACTAGTGTCATGCTAGTTACGATTTTCGTAATGAATCACGAACGTTGACTATGAATGAATAAAAACCTTTTTGCAAATTGCAGAATGCGAAATCTTTCGGGGTCCAAACATTTAAAAATGACAGGCCGATTTAAACCGAAACGTTCAGGGATCCTTCCATTTTTGAACAGAAAATTATACAAGATCGTTCGCGCAAAATTAGCTTCAACGTTTTTGTGAACTATTACACAAAAAGTTATAACGTATACGATCATATCTCTTCTATTAAACACCTTTATTGATTGATTGCCGAGTCACCACTCTATAATTTTTACTTGTACGCAACAGTAGCAGTTCTTTTATGTTAGCTCTCTTTGTGCAAGCCGAGTTCGGATGCTAATCGAATAAAAATGATTCACTTCCTTCCTATTAGGAGAGAATAGCAGAGAATGTGTATTGTCTGTCGGCGAACGAGTCAGAAAGGGCGTAGATCTTGTACAACGCCGACAAACGTATTGTGCTTCGTGCAATGACTTCTCTAATGGCAGCTTTTTACTACTAATTGTATTATCCCGATCTGTATGTTCTTATTGAGTGTTTTAAGCTTTTCGTAGTGGTTATGAGAGTGTCATAATTTATGTGAGATGAGAGATCATTGCCGTTGGAATACAGAATCTTGAATTTAAAATATTTTTTAGTAGTATCAACCAATCGTAACTTTTAAAGCATTTTATGCTCTAATGTTACGGCACCGAGTGGATCGCCATTGCACTTTCCAAATACAATTTTTTGTTCCCAAATCTTTTACATTAGAAAAACCTAAAGTGTAATAGAAATTTTACTTTTTATACTGTCAAAGTGTAACAGCACAAAACGGAAACGAGTTCCCCTCACTCATAACATTGACTTAAATAGCGAGCAGAAAATCAATTGTATCTCGACATGCCCATCGTATTGTTGCGATGACCAAACTGATGCTTTTGTGTGCTGCCCCTGACACGCAACCCCGGGGGTAGAAAAGAGTGTAATTGACGCTATCGATTTTTACAAAGCCCATTGCAGCTTTTGTATAGAGAGTACTCAGACTTGGAGTTGCAAACCCAGTATTGGTCGTGAATAGAAAATTATAGTAGGGAGGATTGATGGTCGTAGTAATGAGATTGTCTGAAATTGTCGACTAATTACATGTTGCGCGGCGGGCGTTACGATTTGCGATAACAGTAAAAGTCCTATAATGGCCAGTTACAGGGCTCGAGTCAACTATGTCGCACTTTCTTAATGGTCCACGTCGCGGGATTGATTGTGACGCTATAAATTTCGTCCCCATTAGTACAGTTTGCAGTTTTAGGTGGGTACAGAAAGGGTTTGTTTATTGAACGTTGTGCTCAGAACAATAGGCAGACAATTTTCTCAGATCACTCCGATTTCTAAAGCCCGGATAAGGTTTTCGAAATTAAATACTTCCTCTCATATTAATACTATCAATATAACTAATCTACAGTAGGGTCAAACTGTTAAAAAGAATCACAAACCTGTGTGTACACACCTCACGGTATTGCCAATAGAATCGATGAGCGCTTTTTATAAGCGACACTACAAGTGTCTCAAAAGTTCCGAACTACGTGAAGTCATTTCCGATTGTCCGTAATGAGCGATGAGCATGTAACGCTGACTTGTGGGTGGAAACATCCCCTTCGACAAATGACAATTCTTTGTGTCGATTGCGTAAAAAATCAGCGCGCTATGTTTGTCGGACAAGCCGACAAGACGACGCGAATCGCATCCGCTCTTCCGACTTTTGTCGGCCTTCCTATTGTTATGTCCGATATTTTTGATAAAATTACGTCACACAATAAGACGGCCGCTCAATAGCGTGTTGTTCAATTGTTGTAAGCTCATTGAACGAATGATATATGGTCGGGGGTCTATTCGATACGAGCCGTTCCTTCCGATCTCATTTGGCTTGGTAATGTTATTGCACAATAGTCCTATGTTTACTGAACATTACTATCAATCAGAGATAGGGATAAAAGTTTAATTGTGATGCGTGATGTAAAGCACGTTATTGGAGTTTAGGATTAACACGCATTTGAAACGAGCCCTCCTTTATCAACAGCTGTTGTCTGTCTACAAGTAATGAATATCATTACATTATTTTTATACATTACAACAAAATGTCACAACATTTTTGTGAACCGTTCTCAGAGCAACCCTTTCGACAACTCCACAGCACTTTGTCAGAATTAATAGCCCGTGAATGCGGCCCGGGGTTTACAGCACACTGCCGCAACTTTTCTGATTTTCGGATTGTTTTACGCATTATTAACTTGGCAATCCAATTACGTAAATAATATTGAAGAGGATTTGTTTACTTTGCATTTTTACGGAGAAAAAATATGTAAATCATGAATCATCCACGACAGGATAATTGGGGCTAGAATGCATTATTCAAAAGAAAGTTAAAAATGTTCTGCAGCCGAGTTTGCCTTTTAAAAGAGGGTAACCGATATTAAAAAGTAAACGGACAATTTAAGTCTCCTTTTAGTAAAACATTTGTACTGTAACAATGCGGAATCAATATGCATGTGGCGCGGTACCGGGGGCGATATAAAGCGATGAATGCTAAAACAACTGGCAGTTAGTAGGGTGTGAAGGCGGGAATGATTAGGCAATATCCTGCGGAACCCTCGCCTCGCCCTCCGACCCCTGCTGCTACATCTTACTTAATGCGCCTCAGTTATTTTGATCGGACATCTGATTTCAGAAGGCTACGATATTGGCTTTCGATATCGAAGCTAATTTTATGGTCTATGTTGATTATGCTTGTTGCGATGTATTATCAGATTAGAAACTTGTTTTGTAAAGTGTTGAAAGTTTTATTATACTTGTTTTAAACGCTGAGAACAAAAGTTTTGGTTCATGATGCTCAGCTGTTTTATTCAAACATTGTACTTAGCTAACTTTTAGTGACATTATACATGGAATCGATAAAAGATGAAAATTACAATGTGTCCATTGAAAATATCATGGAGAATAGGTATCTAATATTTCAGAAGCCTTAACAAGAAGGCGCCTACATTAAGTTAATGCCGAATGCCGAGTATCTTTCGTCGTAGTCCTACTTTTTAATAATATTTAAATGAAGTGAGCTCGAGGCGTGGCTAAGCTCGTGAACCGGAGCGTTTATTAAACGGATCCATCACACCAGCTTTGCGGTGTCACCCTTTATTCGCTTAATTAGACAGTCATTGTTGACAGCCGCCATACATACAGACAGACACCTAGTGTTTGATTTTATAATCAGATTGTTTCAAACACATCTGTTGGTAAATATCAGTGAAACTGTATAGATCAATTACACGTTTGATTGAATTAATTGTAATGAAATGAAATGAAATTGTTTATTCTGTAAATAGGATATCGGAATCACTTTGACACGTCATATAAATAAAATAGTAAAAATAAGCTAGATGAGGTCGGTGTTTCCTATCTGACTACTCTGAGAAGAAAGGCCGAAACAAACTCAGAGATCGTAGTGTCTTTTAAAGTCCAGACATAATCTTGGTCAAGTCATATGAGGACCATGTGGATTAGTGTCTGAAACGGTCTTTTGAGGAAAGAACCACACATATTTGAGTGGACCTGTCCAGTCAGTGCAAGCATCTGTCAATAATCGTAGAGCTCAACTCAGAACTCAACTCACTCAACTCGACGAACAATACCAAAGAAAGGATATTTGGGTGTATTTGTTACAAAGCTAAAAAACTTGCAGCCTACTTGCTTAGCACAACATTAAAATTCCTATCTATTATCTTATAACTATTGCTTCGTATGTTTGAAAAAAAAAATGTTTTTAACGCAATGTGTGTTACGCAATTGGATTTTAGATTATGTTTATGCAACTTGTTATCCTATTAAAAAGTATTTTAGATTAGATGTTATATCATACCACTACATCAAGGAGGAAGAAACGAATATAACATCAAGATTCCCGCAATTCTAATGCATTCTATAATTCAACACTTCAAAACAATTGCATCATATATTTTAGCATCCACTTTCATGTGTACTTTATTGCCAGTCAACCCAACTATCCCACCCACTTCAACAATTGGAGTTTTATTTTTATCGAGAAATTTTTTCTAGACTTTCAACTCTAAACTAGTTTAAAATTAACTTTCTGGCACTGGTGGTGCAGTGGTTTACCAATCGGCTTCTGCACTACGGTTCGCAGATTTGTTTCCCTATTTGTAGATACGACCTAGTCTTGGTCAGGATTCTTCTTCTTTTCGTGTGGTTAGTGACTAACCTGGTGTCAGAGTTTTAAAGCCGCCCTCTGACTTTGCTTCACATGCTTTCGAGAAATATCTCTCAGGCATGCCGGTTTCCTCACGATGTTTTCCTTCATCGTTTTTGAAGCAAGTGATAATTATACAAACCAGCCAGCGCTAGCGCGGCCAGGTCGATATTTTGTGTCTTTAAAAACTCACACACATTACATGAGAAATTCCTAGTTCATAATAAATATACAAAGAAAAGAAGGAAAGAAAGACTAACCAATGTTGTTCACTACATCAAACGCTTAACGAGTGTGTTCAGAAAGCGTCATTAACATCGAAGGCGACATCCCACACCTCATAATGTCAGTTTAATTACGGACAGACTTGATTAAATCTTCGCCGTCTTCACTTCGCCATCTTGGCTTTGATGGAAATTAAGCTTTAATAGGAAGCACGATGGTTCTTAATTGAATGGAAAGTGGGTCTATGATAATTGCTAACAGCCTGGCTATATGCTTTATGGCTTGTAAGTTCCCGTACAGATAGTCTTTAAAAAATCTTTATTTACATTCAAATATATAATGTAAATTACAAAATACAATTAAGGTAATTCATATTTCAGTCTATTATTTCTTTCTGGAAGGGGAAACTCCGTAAGTAGTACCATCAAAGGAGTTCATATCTAACCAGTTTCAAAACAAAATCCCGTGAACACGATGACCACATCTGTTACCGGCCCGGTGCTATAGCCGCCGAGCGCTGCAAACAAGAATAGTCCTTACGGTGGTTAGATATGAACTTCTTCGATGGTACATGCCTACCTAATGTTATCAAATCAACACTACATTGTATTATTTAAAGTTTTTATCATAATTATCTTTCAAGTGTCGAGTACGGAACACATTAATGCAATTCTCGCTCATATTTTCCTCTAAAGACTGAAAATCAAATCAAATTATTCAAATAAAACTCCTCGGGACTAAATCCTCATGGGGCGTAAATAAACGGTTAGTTTTTAATAAAGTTAACACATAGTTATGCCAAGCATCAGAGAGCGGTAGACATGGGCCGGGCTCGGATTAGTTGTAAATCCGCGCATGGGCTCGCATACTACGAGGGTGCTAAAGCTCACTCACGGCGCTGTGCAAGTCATGAGTGTAGGCGACTACTTTGGAAATGAATGAGTTGATAGTAAAAAAAAGTATTAGGCGTATACAGAATGATGGAAAACAATGAAAATTCTAAAGCGCCCTTTGTACGACTCTGTAATGTCTCTTAAAAGTTCAACTGTAATTTACTATGTTGTTCCCACAATAAAGAATATGCTACGCATCTATCTAAAAATCATCATAAATTAACCAATTTAACATTAGGAAAACCCGTAGAGGTCCTTATCGAAGGAAGGCAATATCTATCAGCAGAGTCTCTCTATCAGTTGCATCTGTTTGGTTCTGCAGTCAATCACAGTGTTCTTAAATATTTCTTGAATATTTTAATATTTAAAAGCGCTTTTTTAAGAGCGCTTATCCTAAAAGTTGGCAACGTCGCAAATAGCTGTAAAATATTTACCTGTTTTGTTTAATTTGACAATATAATAAATGTGGCTGACTATTGAACTAAAATATTGATTATAAAATGCAATAATTAATATCGTAACACCGAATACGAATATTTAGTTTTAGATGTAAAAAAAGTATTTGGAACTACTACTGCCATGCTATTCTGTAAACATCTCACCGTGAAAACTTGGGTGGAGTGAGCTGTCAATAGTGTCAATCCCTGTGGAATGACAGCACACTCCACGCTCACTTCACCTAAGTTTTCACGGTGAGATGGTTACAGAATAGCACTGCTGGCATCAGAGCTCTACTCGACAGCTATGACTTGCACCAAACACAGAAAGTAAGGGGTGGCAGCAACACGACAATCAAATGTACTGGCGGTTTTAATATTGTTGCCGATTTATAAGGATAAGTCACACGAGTAAATATTAAATTTGTTGGCGATACCCCGAGATTAAGTGGGAGGGCCCCTCTCTTGGAGAGGGGGTCACGGTCATTTATTATTATTTAATGCTTATTAATAATGATAAACTAATATTTACTGTAATGCTTATAAAAACATACGAAATATCTGTGCTACTAAAGTAGGATTTCTTTCATACGACTTAAGCTTTGTGCAGACCAGCGCGACTTATCGCGCGACGCCGGCGACACCGGCTATTGTTATGCCGTCAAGTTTTCTTAGAAATTGTATTGTTCGAGTCGCGTCGCGGCGTCGCGTCGCGCTGGTCTGCACGAAGCTTTAGGTACCTTTTCTGGACTATATTTAATTTTGCATACCGTACGTCAAAAAACGAGGTACACGTCGAGGGTGCAGTTTCGATGACGGCGCGTTGTGTTCCACGCAGAAGACTTTTGGCCGCAAGACGTGGTGTTCCGTCACTTCCGCGGACACGTTCCACAGGACAGCACAAGTCAAGCTAGTGCAAAGTGAAGTGCTACTAGCATAGCCCAAGCCTTATTCATTACCACAAGTATTTGTTTATATTAAAATATGTATGTTTAGGTTAAGGTATGTTTTTATGGGCCTGTGTCGCGGGGCCATGGGGTTCCGGTCCTTTGGAAGGCGTACGAGGGGCCGAAGCCAACTCGCAGAGGCCCCTTAGACAATTTTAAATGGAATGAGGAATGAGGCACCAGCCGACGATTATCCCTGTATGCACTATGCTATGCACCCAAGGACAACCCCCGGTTGGTGCAGGACTATTGCAGAACATGGAAACAAAAAGTATTGGGATATGGGTTTGGGTGCCTATAGTGGATTGAGTACCTAAAACTATGGAAGGGTAAAATGGCAGGGGGTAACTTGCACACTCAATAATGGGCCCCCAAAAACTGTCGCTAGCATATAGTGACGTAGCGACAAGGGGGCAACGTGTACTGAGGTGCTTGAGGAGTGGAGAGGTATTCCACAGCTTTCAGAACAATCCCAGAGCCCGGAAGATGGTCAAGATCCCTACGAGCACTTACTGGAATACTTCCTTCCTCCGAGCACGTTTACTCTTGCAAATCTCCACTCAAGCCGGCCAATTGAGGCAAGAATGAAATGGGGGCTCTGTTTCTCGTCATTGTTCACTCTAGCCGGCCAATAAAGGCAAGCCAGAGATGAGGAACAAGACTTCTCTCGGGAGATAAGGTCCATGGGGTCGCTGCCCAACAGCTCGCCACAAGCTGCCCTGCGGGTTTCTGTATCTCTCTTGGTCTGGCCCCTCACCCTAGATCCGTGTCGGCAAAGTAAACTCTACCGGCACAGACCTAGAGTTTGGAGCGCGCAAGCCCCACCACAACGTCAACGTAGAGATACGGCGGTGGGGTATTATTATTATATATTTGAGGACATTGATCGTCTTTGTTTTGACATCTCTGAAAATTATTACTCAAAAACTTTTCGACTCCGCCCACAGAAGTCAACAACAGCTGGGAAAAGGAAAAAAACCGGCATGGTCAAATATCAAATATAAAACTGCAAAGAGAAATACGGATTCGTATTAAGATTACATACCTATCTAAATACGGCTCAGCTTCCAAAAATAATCAACATTAATATTTCGGGAGTTTCGTTCCAAACGTCGGAATCACCTGTTATTTATATTTAACGCGTTTCGAAACTCTGTCATGGTCTTAATGCGTTCATACTGTGTCCAACACGCTAATCGCATTCTAGCCGGGCAAAGCTTCTACTATCAACTTCGACTGCATGGCATTAGAATACACATCTAGACAACTTTGCATTGATACATTGTATACTGAAGCCGCTTGTAAAATCAATAATGACCATGAAAATTTTAAAAATTTCAGTATTTCTACTTGCAATGTAACCAACATTGCAAGTAGAAATACTGAACTTTTTAAAATTTCAACTCTCTTTTCTGTGTAAGTTTCAGGGTTGGTTGCATTGAGTTTGGTTGAAACAAGATTTTACCTTCTTTCATTTGAACCATCGTCATAATTTATCGTTCTAGCCGATTTAAAATTGGTTTTTTGCAAGTCAAAGACTCTCGCAGACAGGTGCGACGCGACTCGAATTTCTATGAAAACTGCATGGAAATTGTTCTACCAGAATCACATTGCCCCGTCGCGTCGCGAACGTCTGCGGGAGCCTTAAAGCGAAAAGGATAAACAGTAAAGTCATACTGTTAACACAGTAAGAATAACAGTTTACGCCCTGTTCAAACAAGAATGAAATCAGGCCAAAACGTGTTGCAATCGACAATGAGCAATGGTAGGACCATTAGATGTTTTATTGCAGTGCAATATCCAACACCATCTATAATGATTAGAGTCCGGCGCCCTTCTGTCTCCCTGTGACGACTCGAAGTTCAAATAACATTAGGTCAAACAACTGTTACTAGTACATTTCATTGGACCGATTTAGCTGTTCACACCTATAGCTGACACAATAATATAGTGTGCTGTCACAATGTCAATTGGGATTCCGGCTAAGTATAGGATAGGTATGATCTGTTCTAAAAGTATGTTGTGAAAATGTAAACAAACCCTATTCAGGTTAAATTCTTACGCAATCATCCACTAAAAGGAATTAGTAACACATTCATCCGTATTTAGAAGTTTCAACTTTTTCCAAAAATTAGAATAACATTAATAAGTTGTAATTGACTTAGATTGAGATTAAGATTACCTCAATTGTCAAATGAAAAAAATCTTTAAGGTGGTTTAAATTAAGAATTACTGGTTTGGGTATTTAAATTAAATAATCAAATCGAAGAACTCTATTTGTAAGTGGCACTTTAAACCGGCATCCACAGGTACGTTTTCTGATCCATTTGTTTACATTTTCATCTGATTCTTTTGAAACAGGCTATATTGCTTGAATCTCGCTGTTGTTATACTTGCAGTAAGTCTATTTATGAATGAATGAAATAGCTAATACCTACATAGGCTGCACGTGGAGGTCTCTGTTTACCAGTGGATCTATGATGCTTTAGAATGATGATAGCTAAAGCAGTAGAAAAATAGTTGCGTCTATCAAAATCATCACATATTCACAGAAACGTAGGTATTACGATAATATAATAAGTAGAAAAGTTTAATGTAATTTTACATATTATGAATTTTGGGGGGGGGGGGGGGGGGGGAAACTTTCCCTTACACTAAGTAAGTTTCCATGTAAAAAGACGTCTATGATGAAAATCAGCTGTCAGTGTTTCACATGACTTTTTTAATAAAACGACCCAATAACTAGATGCGAGCATAATGTTAGCAACAATGGAAATAAGTTGCGTCATGAGACTTCCTCCTAAGCATTCTCGGTACATGGGGAGGTACATAAATCTCCACATATTGCTTGGCTCCGAGTATCAGACTGTAAGAGAAACAGCCAACCCTTGGCCCGCTCGTTATTGAGCTCTCACTCCCAATATCCCTGTCCCTTTCACACCAATTGTGAAATCCTATGCCGTTGATATCTGCCGTCTCCCTCCAATTTCAATTTACTCGAGACGGATTTTCAGAGCTTCATAAGATTGCCTGACGTAGCATATGCGATAAAAGCGGATAATTTGCTTTTCGTCCTTCGAAGACAAAATAAAGAAAAAATTATTCACTCACTGAATATTTTAAAGACAGTAATAGATAGGTACTTACTTCATATCATGACAGGGAAACGGATAGCATAATGTCTCCGATAAGTAGACTAGAACTGATTAATTAATTTACAAAAACTATTTCACACTTCTTCAGATTTGCCCTTGCCTATCGTAATGGCCACGCGTTTTTCATGTTTGTTTTTAGTTTTTCTTCTTGCTAAATAGGCCGATTATTAAATTGTTTCTTATTTCTTTCTCGATCTAAATACTCAGGTTTGATCAAATATCCTGAGCTACTATTGAATCTATCTCTTAATTATGTGTGTATAAATGTAGGTAATCTAAAATAATTCATCAAACACAAAAAGCTTGCCCTCATTTTACCCATATTGTCTGTTGTTCATGCCAATCACATCAGATAACACGAACAAGAACATCCCGTCCTCAATTATTTAATTATGTCGCCAACAAAACCTAGTTTAAGATCAAAAGAAAACTGATTTATTACACTTTTTCCAAAACATAAAACTTAAGTACATCATTTATTGAATATTTGTCACTTTTTGTGGCCTAATTAAAATTTAAAATTTTACTACCTATTCATAACAATAAATGTAACATAATATTATTTCCACACCCAATTTTATTTAATTATCTGTGTTTTTGCTTGTACTATGCGTCGCTACGCGATTCGTTAGGTAGCTAATAGAGACGACAATCTTTTGTTCTTGTTAGAGAGTAAGTGCCTATATAGCTGTTGCCGTCTCGCTCCCACACAATGGCGGCACATAAATCTACTGAATTCGGAAGCACCATAACGAAGGAAAATCCTCAGATGCTTTTAGTATAGTGCTTTTCTTATAGCGCATAAAATTAGGATGTAAGTAAAAGCAATCTTGAAATTAACAATATTGTAGGAGTTTTATTTCGGCTATACATTATTAATATACGTATTATATACAGTTTTTATTCAGAAAAAGCTTTTGATGTCAAAGTCAATGTAAACTTACAGGAATTATGATGGACTGGACTCCTTTTATAAAAATTGGTCCTCGTCAGCTCTGGTCAGAGGGAGGTAGGAAGATAGTTGGAGGCCTTTGCCTAGCAATGGGACAATAATGGCTGATAAAAAAAAGCAATATTAGTATCTACTAACATTCCGTAAAAACTTTCGTAGAGGCAATGAGAGCAGCTATAAATAATGTTTCTTTTTTAGTATAGGCAGACTGAGGTTTTTTATCTCTTCGCACGTGTCTGAGAAACCTTAGGCAGTCGGCACACGAGGACAATTTTTTCATCGTCCAAATAAAACCACACTATCAAAAGGAACGCATAAATTGCGTAGGTACTATTGACAATAACAACAAAAGCAAGCGGTTCTTCATTCATTCAATCGAAGGTGACCGAGCCTTCTGAGGGCGGGGAAGTCATTGCGCAGGAGTGGGTGTGATCTCCTGTGACTGTTGCCGCGAGGGTACAAAGATAAATTGAAAATATTATTTGATTTTATCAAAAGAAATTAAAATAAATTCTTAGTTAAATGCAGTTTTTGCTACGACCGTAAGTAAAATACGGTTTACTCCATAATCACTCGAGATAAATCAATTCCTGTATTCATATTTAGAATGATTGCAGCTCTTGCTACTGAAACATTAATGCTCTAGATTTTGGAAGTATGAGGATGAAGACTTAGACTCACTTGAAAGGTACTTTTAAAGAAACGGACATCTCCGTTTCATTAAAACCGAACATGGAACGATTTCCAAGTTAGGTACCTATACTCGTATATTGTGTACTGGTACATTTGCTACTAGCGCAAGTCATCTATATCAGGCATTACTTCGTAAGATCGAAAGTAAGTTTTATATAAATAATAAATAAATAAAAATAAGCCTTTTATTTTTCTCATTTTTCCATGTTATTTTACAATATTTGTTAGCATGCAACAAAGTTAATATATTAATCAATAAATTTTTCAGTTACATAAGATTAGATTTTCGTTACGTAAGATCGAAAGTGCGAGCCTCAAATTATATTAACCGCATAAAAACTAAGGTCATGATCGTGGACCGCGCTAACAAAATCTCGCCCGAAGTCTAAAATTGCGAACTGCGACGTGGTCGCACATATTTTTACCGGACTACGGCGAAACAAAAAGGTGGGTTATGATTTTTACCGGTATGTATGTTCATCTGTTACCTCATAACTTCTAAACTCCTGATCATAATTTGACAAATGAGGCATCGTTAGAAGCTTTTTGATCGTCCGCTGGTTATAGGCAATGTGACGTGACATTAAATTCAATATGGCGCCCACCAGAGGACATAACGTGTTTTTTAATTGTGCCATGTTGAGTATCAAATGAAAGGGCTTGACGAGCACATTACAAATATGTATATATATCATATTGTCTAAGTAAACAAATATGTTTAAATAGTTAAAAACAAGCAAAAGTGAGACTGCTACGTACGGCGCGGCTGTAAAACTATAAAACTTACAATAAAACCTAAACAAAAATAAAAAGTAAGTTCAAAAACTAAAACCCGACTAACTGTACTACCGATTTTTAGTTTTTGAACTTCCTTTTTTATCTTCGGGGAAGGATGCGTAGATGAAATTAAGAGACGTGTTAAGGCGATAACTAAATCATCAAAGGACCAACTAAAAAAACTCTGGAGGAACGATTAAGAGATATTACAAAACTCACTAAGATCCGGCTTGTTCAAACACTGGTTTTCCCTATGTTCCTATTCGCTGCTGAGACATGGACAGTGCGTGACATCGAGAAGAAGAAGATAGACGTTCTGGAAATGTGGTGCTGGAGAAGAATGCTTGGGGTATCGTGGATCGAGTTTCGCATCAGCACATCTATACGCCAAGAACTAGGCATCGAAAGCGTCTTTCTGTTTCAAATGCGCATCCTGAAATACTTCGGACACGTCTCGAGGCGTGAGGACACTCTATACAGACACTCTTCAGAGCGCCTTGTCGTGCAGGGTCGAGTGGAGGGCACCAGACCACGCGGACGCTCACCCATTGCATGAGATGGACTGACCAAATTAAATCCGCAGTGGGCGATCCCCTGTATGAGTGCACTAAAAACACGAGAAATGGATGGCCACAAATCGTGAGGCGAATGACATCAGCCCCTGGAGAAGAAACTACATGAAGACACCCATTCTGACAAGAGTGCTTATTTATGAACAATAGTACGTTTTAAGAAATCCACCTACCATTTTTTTTTTCGGTTCAATTTCCATAAGAGGTTTCATGCTTTGTAAGTTTTTTGTCATATAATAATTAGGTATCTAACATGAAAAATTGATGTAAGTACGGTCATATTTTATTTGCTCGAACTCCCAAGAGCTTTCAAGTTTCTGAAAGCCCGAGTCATTGCTATAATTTATAAACTGAGTGTTACTACGTCGTGTCGTAGGTAAGGATGCGCGTACGCACAGAGTGTGCGGTCGCCATTCAAGATCATCCCTCATTGTTCCTTTGTCCGTCTGTCAGTGGCGGCCCAAACATTTATTCTCTCAGGCATTAGAAAAAATCAATGTTTACCTATAGTGGAGCACATATTTTTATACAAAGTATGGTTCATAATGAGGAGTTTACAGAATAACGCCTGTCCACAATAGACCAATGTGAGCAGGAATTAAAGGTGCCGTGATCAATGGACACGACTCTACGCAGGTATGGGAGCAAGAAAGTACTGTACTTTTACATATTGTCACTTTGCAAGCATGAGACAAGGTCTTTGCTCATTGTCATTTAATCTGACGTTCAGATAATATATAATGCTTATTTATTGCTAATAATGAATATTTAAAATCATTAAGCATTATCGCGCACGTCTCTGCAAACTAAGTAATCGTCCAACATTGATCAGTGAAGCGTACACATCAAATGGGCACATTAAATATAATTTGACCGTCAAAAATCTAGAACAGTGTTATAAAATAAGGTCGAAGAAATGTTGGCACGGGTTCGCCGTCATTGAGAACATGAATACGTAACTTACAGAAACAGTTCCCGCCATTGAACGGTCAATTATAAGCAAATGATGTTTTACGAACTAAATATTTTGTGCCAAAATTTCATAAAAATAAACAAGCAACTTGTCTGAGAAATATTCCATTGTACGACTAAACAAATTGAATTGTCAGAAAACTATTTGACAGAGTATTGAGTATTTTATTCGTATTTTTCTTTATCCTTGTTTATGAGGCTTCTTCAATAGCAATATACCTCATTTTAATCTGATATCTACTGAAACTTATACCTAGAACGTTTTATTGTTGTTGTTTTTCTTGTAATGAAAATCATAAAAATAAACATAATTTCTCTATGACAATAACAAGAAATAAAATTATGCAGGCAGTACTTTCTTGCAGCCATACTCCACCGCAATTGGCTACTCGACCGCCACACTATGGGTGGTCGAGGAACTCATTCATTGATCAGCTTTGTAAGCAGGATCAGTGTAAACAGACCACCGCGGACACCGCCGGACATTTCCGGACGGATGTTCCACGAAACTAATTGTATCAACCGCTTCAATTGTATGAAGAAAGTTTATAATTGCAAATTAAATAAATAAACGAAAAATTATCCACAAAAATATTCCATTGGCGGAGAGAATAAATTACCTCACTACTGAAATAATACTTGCGTCCGAATGGGATTCCTGTTGAGATGCCTATAATATACATGCTTAGGTATACAAGTACTGAACTGATTTTTTCTAACTAGGAGGGAAAGTTTACATTAAGTCTAATAGAAAAGCTGCTTCTCAACAATCACAGGCAAGGAAATTTCCTTCATTAATTTGTATTTAATTTAATTGAAGTTGATTAACTTATTTTAAATTGTAATTTTATATTTTACTTTTACTTTATAAGCACCTTCTGTCCAATGTTTTTTTCTTTAAATGTTATTTACCTACACCTATAATTTGTGTAACAACAATGTACAAAAACATGTACAAATGTTGAATGTATATACTGTTGGTGTTCTTTAATAAATAAATGAAAATAAAATTGTTCTCCAGCTGATTTGTGTTACACACAGATAATAAATTAGGGCTGTAGATTAAAATTATTCTTATCTACATATAATTTCAGGAATGTACCTCTACTCAAATATTATAACTTTTGGCCGGCCGAGCTAAATATCTCTCTTGAGATAAATTCGATTGACATCTTGTTCATAGTTTTGCGTGTAGTTTTCGGTTATCAATTGGTTATTGCGCGCACGCGGATTGTAGACTAAGTAGTTTTCTTGCAGGAAATTTCTGTTGCGCATAAGCCGCGGTGTTGATGAGAAAATCGTCCCCGTGTCATAAACTAATAATAAAATGAATTATTTAAATGTTTGGTGCCACGCTTTGCTGAAAAGCCAGACGACAGTCATAATCCAGCTGCGCTGAATCCACAGGACGAGGTGTTCTTCAAACTTATAAAATAAGAGTATTCAAAGATGGATAGGTACTCTTATTTTATTGTGTATGTTTTAAGAATTTTATTTGGGGACAGGAGCTTGTACTATAAGCGGGCGCAGAGATTACATTTAGTGGAGTACGGGTAAGTATTTTGTTAATAGTATGTGAGGAGCTGCTAGGTAAAAGGGAACCTATCAGTACCTAGGTACACTTATCTACGGTAGTTTACGTATCAATCAGTATCAGTAAGGTTTGTGTTCCTGTTTCTCGATGTTAAATACATGTATTTGTATGCAACTCCATTGTTCCATATGGTTAGAATGGAAGCCGACCCCAATATAGAGTTGTGTTAAGACTAGGCAGATATCTATATGCTCCTGGGGGCCTACTCCCTAAGCGAAATCCGTAGTTTTGGACGTCGTTACGGGCGCTTCGCTCTCCTTCTCACTTGCGGCATGTCTGTAAGTGAGACGGAGAACGAAGCGCCCGTAACGATGTCGCCGCCGTAACTGTTTCGGCATGACGCACGAAATATTGTTATCACTCTTGTAATTTGCACACTTTCTAACATGTAAAAACCAGGTAAAACTCTGCTTTACCCTGAAGACGTTGTGTCATCAGCAAACAACTACAAGGTAATGACGAACTCTAAACAATAACACGCAAACCCACATCTGTTGCCCAAACTACAATTGGTTTCTTCTCGCCTCTATCCCAAACACATGGCGCTTTGTTCCTAACAAGGCGTCCGAAACAATCAGGAAAGGGAAACAAACAAGTGCTGGACTTGTCACTTCATAAACTATTGTAATAAGTAACTGTCCACTCGTGGGAACCCTGCCGTACCAGCGTTCGCATCCGGATCTGTACCTGACTTAAGTTTTTGCAGGATCGTCGTAAAACACTCGTCGGTAAATGGGTGTCCATTGATCCATTCAATGCTCTTGTCTCATGCCTTGAGTGTCGGTCTCTCTGAGTGAATGAATGAAGATGAGTAAGAATGAGTAACTACTCATTCTCAACGATTGTCAGTTGTTTTGAGAATACTTGTGTGTTCTTAAAACAAATGGTCCAAGTTTTATTGGAGACATTTTAGTCGAGCTTGAATAGAGCTAAGTTAATAAAGTCGAATTTGCGTAGCATTTGTCATAATCTAGAGCGACGTAAAACTTTCTTGATTTTTTGAAGTACCTACCTAATGATATCTGAAAATCACCATATTTTTATAATGTATTTTGTTATCTTTTGTGATCCAACACAACCCTTGTACGAAAGAGGATTTTAAGTTAATTGCAACGAAAAAGTTAGCAATCTGGACAAACAAAAAAATCAAGCGAAAGGATTTTAAAATTCATTCATATAGATTGTCTACCTGCGAATCCGTTGCTCGTAGTACGTGCAGTTGTAAATTTTTATGAATGAACACCATCCTTGAATGAAGGTGATCAGATAGGTAGAGGCTTCCGCCTTCTCAATACAGCGGATTGAAATCAATTTCATGGTCCCGCGCCGTTGCCTAAAACTAAGTTCTAACACAAACAGACACCGTGACAACACCGCATTTTTGCGTTCGATTTACGCAAAATAACAAATTGTATGAATGAACGCCTCCAGAGAATAAGCTGAATCGAAACATGGCCGCGATCAGGGACTCCATTTAACCGAATAAAATGTCATTCGAGATTATGTACGAATATTATTTTATTGTTGTACCCTACATGTAATATGGCCATTTAATTTCAATTGTAGATGTGACACTTGGGGTAAAATGCTGAACATTTGAAGCTTATTCTGCCACACTGTCACGAATCATAGGTACATAATACAAAGTCATACAATTATAGGTAGCAATATATATCTACCTGTAATCAAAGTAGGTATACCGTTAATCAATTACCAATAATTGCGATAAATGTTATCAAACAATACAAATAGATTGATATTAAATTATTGTTATCATTATTGTTTATTTTATCTTTATGTATAGGTATTGTAAAAATGAGTGCTTCATATTAAAGATAAAATCAGTATTTCTTATCGACAACTCCTTGAACAACTACTTTGATATATCTAATTATCTAGTATAACCTATCTAACATCCTGATATAAAACAATAGGTGTTAGGCATTTAAATCATAGAGCCTATAACACTAACCTTATTTAATATTTATTAGAATGCGCTAACTTATTTACAACTTTATTTTTTTCCAGATAATGTTTACTTCTTATCCACGTAAAACCTCCGACGTTCTAAAATAATCATAAACCTGCTGTGTCTTGATTTTTTTGTGTCTCGACGGCGACACTCTGTCTGGAGTATACAGAATCCTGTCCCATTATAGTAGCACATAAATATTCTCACTTCATGTTCGCCATTACAAATCCTTTTAAAGGCGTGATACATTGACGTGGGTCTCCTTTCCGGCTGACGAATAAAGGAACCAATTATTAGAATTACTAACGCGTAGCCATCCTCTCAAAAGGCCCTCCACACGGCTTCCGAATTTCAAAGAAACGCGCGTAAAAGGATAAGGGATTAGCGTAATTTAGATTATTCAATGCAATAAAAGCCGAATGCGAGGTGACAATAATCAAAGACGTCCAAGTGTGACGTATCTTTTATTCCACGTCTGCTAAAAAACAGCGTCGAAAACTAAGCAACGTAATCGGAAATATAAATTAGCTCGTGTTTTTCTTCGCGAACAGATAATTTATAGGAGAGAAACCTTTTTGTCGTTCCGTTGTTACGAAGTCCTACGTTGCCTTTGTCAGAAAATATCGGAGTCTCGGAGACCCCCCGCGGCAATCTAATTCCCCCCGTTCAGATGGTCAATCTGAAAGTTTTAACGTTTTATTTGTTTCTTTACATGGGGATCTGTCAGACGTAACAAATTACAAAAACTACAACAAGCATTTAATAACTACTAAGTACTTAATTTATTTTTATAGATGATCATTAGCGTGAGATGGGTGTTGTATTCAAATAACGTTCCGTACTTCACTAAATTCAAACGCTATACTAATTGTTAAGAATTTATGAAAATAACTTGTTATTTAGATGTTTAAATTATCAAAATGTCCACAATAAGTAGTAAGTACCTAACTACGACAAAAAAATATATTTTTAACCGACTTTGAAAAGGAGAAGGTTATAAATTCGGATGGTAATATATATATATATATATATTTTAAGAATATCTACATTATGCCTACTCTTTTATTTAATTAATAATTGACACATTTAACTTGCCCTTAACTGACTAACGCAGTTTGTAATTACAGGCTGCAAATCAGATAAGATTAGCGAATAGCGATATGGCTAGACTATAGGAATAATGCAACGTGCCATAGGTACAATAGGTAGGTATAGCCTGTTGCAAAAGTATCTGATCAAAGTGTAAACAAACCCTGTTCAAGTTAAATTCTTATGCAATAACTCACTGAAGGCAATAAGTTACACATTTGTCTGTTTAGAAGCGTCCAACTTTATATTTCACCACTTTCTCCAACAAAGTGTTATTGGGTTTTGCCATTCGGAATTTCGCAGTGGAGTCTGGATTTGTGCCCGGTCGATGGCAATACGGTCGACCCCTAGGTATTACATGGGACTTAAACATAACTGGCGAAATGTGGGTGTACTATAAATACACACCTGCGGGCCTTTCGGGCCTTACAGGCGCGATGTTGTGTTTAAAAAAAAAAAAAAATTGTTTGACTAACATAATTAAATTGTAAATGGAAAATCATCAACAAAAATGGAGGTTATAAAATTAAACTCAATTGTCAACTGAACAACTTCATAAAGGTGATTTGTTAAATTAGTATTTCAGGTTTAAGTATCCACAGGTACGTTTTGTGATACATTTATTTACATTTTCTTCAGATACTTTTGGAACAGACCATACACATTCTATCTACCTATGACAGGTCTTCTAGGTACCTATTGTACATGTTATTATATCGCACATAGATAATGCATATTTCCAATGCCGACCGAGATAGATAGGTGCAGTGATATGCAATGACTATTTTTATCGGCATTCAAGGAAGTAGGAATAACGAATGATCCTATTATCTAGTAATATCTAGTTGTCATTGATGTCTGGTACTTATTTGTCATAACATTTTCTAGAAAATCAAGTAGGTACATCAATTAATTAAATTTCTAAATCAATGCTGACAATTCTACAAATTTTTGTTTGAAAATCTTCAAAAAAGTTTAAGATGTGGTAATAAAATGGAAGATGATAGCGAAAAAAGTCTCGTCACTGTTTTAATACCAATTTTCTGCCTTTTATCGGGTGCATACATACAAAAAAAATCGGAGCTCATTACGCCACAGATCTTACAGGATAAGTACCCTGCAAGTTGTCTACAGGTCTCGCCATTTTAATCGGTTTTGTAATGCAGACCTTAATTTAGCTATAGACTAGGTAATGGCAATTGGCTCGCCCCCTATTACGGACTTAAACATACCTAAGTGGCGAAATGTAAGTGTACTATACTGCCCTGCTAAGCCGAAAGGCGCTATCTCAATCGGAGTAAGTTTTGAGAAAATTGACTTTTTGTTCATTGTAATCTAAGGAAACATAATTATGGATATAAAAAACTTCTGAGTGGTTTTTTTTCATGTTTTAAGTTAGATAGCGATATTTGGCTTATACCATTAGATACGAAATTGTTATAGCTATTGAATGGTATAAAAAAACTAAAAGGGCGTATCTCTGAGATAGCGCCTTTTGGCTTAGCAGGGCAGTATAGGTACACATCTGCCTAACACATCGGGGATTACAGTCATGATATAATGTTATGTAGGTATTAATTAAAAGAAAGCTAAAGTCCCCTTGACTTTCATTTTCCCCATATTTCTAAAACACATCTCAACTGCCGCATCCTCTATTCATAAAATAATGCTCCTAACCTAACCAGCTCTCATCATTGAGCCATCAGCTGGCTCGGGTGGCTCTGATAACGATAATTAATCATGAGCGCACAGAGCGATGACCATTAGCAAGCTGCTGACTCATCGCGACCCGGTGGTCGAAGGTCGGTGGACCAGATATAACATGTTATGCTTCTATGACGGACTTGTTAAATACTCTTTAACAGGGAAGAGTTCCCAGCGGTTCAATGTTCATACAAATGTGTTTGAATTTGTTAATGTCTTAAATGGAATACTTGTCAGATGTAAAGTTTTAGTCGCATATTAATTTTAGATCAGGTTTCTAAACTATAAAATGCCTGGCTGGCTGGATAATTTTGATCCTCCGTAAATCACCCTTTCTTTTTATTTCTTTATTTATTTCTACAATGGTTTGTACTGCTGAATGTTCATGGTAAATTGACTTTAGCTAAATTGAGTCATTTCAGCTGCCAGTAACTGCCAGTTTTTGCATCGACGCGTGTGTCCAACACTTAGGTGGTCATTGTAAAAACCGTAAATTGCTGAAAGCTGTGGTTGGTATTCGTAACAAGTAACAAATCTGTTTGTAATTAATTGGCGATGTTTGACAGCTCATTCACAACAAACAGCGGGGAGCATATTGTGGCCGCGTCCGGATACGTCCATATTGACGGCTCAATTCCGCACTTCCGTACGCGTGTGACGTCCTAAAAGTATTGTACTAAGAAATATTAGTCATTTTGTTAAGTAACAGTAGTGGTTTGAGTCAGACGGGCTACATAATTTATTGCAAGTAATATGGCTACGTTATAAACTGACCATCGACACAGGAAACGATAATCCATGGAATAATTTGAATCATCATTTCTTGTAAAATATTTTCATACTATGGCTTTGCACTATAAAGAACATCTGCTGGATTTGCTGAATTTATTATTCTACCAACAAATTGTTAAACCAACTACACGTACTTTTCCAAGAAAACCAATAGCAGATTTAGTTGTCCAATGTCGCCGAAGACTAAAGTGGAAACTTTTAAATTGGACGGACGCGGCGCGGCGACGGCGACATGTAATAAACGCAGTGTTCACTACGGTTATCGATTTTCTGATTTAGCCTCCCCCAGCAGATAACGACGACAGGTAACAGGCCACCACTATTTACACGATAGACTCACTTTAACTTGTGCATCATTTTATAAA
The DNA here is from genome assembly GCA_914767755.1 of Agrochola circellaris. NCBI lineage: Eukaryota > Metazoa > Arthropoda > Insecta > Lepidoptera > Noctuidae > Agrochola > Agrochola circellaris. Next base: position 9,771,427 of record OU611853.1, read on the forward strand.
TTAGTTTAGTTTTGAAGCTGTTTGTTTTTCGCTATTAAGACAAATTGTATCTGTTGAGGACATTAAAAGAACGATGACGTAGTTTTATGCAAATAAAGGTCCCATTTCTTTATAGAATTCACAGTAAAAAAAAAGAAAAATCCACTACATAATAGAGTCATCAAAACGGTCAAATCTAACTCAAGATTAAAGTCAAGAAGCAAAAAACTGCCTCACAGTGGATAGTTATCAATTAAGCTAAATGTATAACAACAATACAACCGATAAAAAGCCCAATAAAATAAAGTGTAACATTAACAAAGATATACGACGGACGCGCAGCAGACTTTCCTTTGATTGGACGCCGATTTATTGTGCGGAAATGCCGTTACTACGTAATATTTCCGCCCCGCACTATTCATTTTCCCTTTTTTACAGAAAAAAGGGCGCGATACGTCTTAATCGAAGCATCTACTTTGTCGAGGGCGAGCGCCGTATCGCCCCGCGTCACAGACGAAATGTGTTCTATCCGAAATCGCTACAAATATCCGCAGCTATCAAAACCGTTGCTACGGAACTTTTTTAGCATGTGGTGCTTTGTGAAGGAATGAAGATAACCGTTTTCGCAGCGGGGGATGGTTCGGGATGTATTGCTAACTTTAGCATTAGTGCTTTGTCAGAAGAAGAACTCAATAAAAATGTTCCGTGGCTTGAAATAAAAACTTGTTATCCAAGTCTTAAATAAACATAAGACTAAAATTACTAGGTGCTACGCGTGAATATTAATGAACTACCGTATAGAGTGGCCGGAAAACAAACAGAACCTACACAAATAAATTAATTTATTGGCAGCAAATAAGAAAATTGCCCGTTAGTCCAATCAATAAGACAAATGATTCCGAGCCTCGCCCTGCGGAATCGAGACGTAACCCCAAAACGCTCGCATCCGCTGGGATGATATATGCGAGGGTATTTCCTGACACCGGCCAGTAGCTACTTGATTTAGCGGAAAGTCAGATAAAACCTAATGCGCACAACAAAAAATATATCACAATACCCACGCCATAAATATGACGGCCTGTCGTAAACCTTTATGTCTGTGCGTTGTAGCTGGCACGTGAAAAATGGCTGTTGCGATACATATAGGAAAACTAAAACATTTTTGCGAATGGTGGAGACTAGGAGAATTATTACGCTACAAAACATACCTTGGTTCGTAAAACACGCGTATGAAAAAACTACGGATGGTTCCGTAAAACTCGCAAATGGTTTTTCTAGCGGAAAGCGCAGTCGTACCGAGCAGTCATCATTTTATTAATAGCTTTACTCAGTTGTCGAGCTTTAAAATATTCATATTCGAATAACCGGCTAATCCGTGTAAAAGCCTTAACGACGTGACGACAAGCAATAACAAAAATGAAAATCATCGGGCGCTCCAGGAAGCCAGTTATTAATATTCGTTAGGTATACAACATAACGTGTTTATTAGAGAATGGCAATAAATCGAGCGGGTCGTGGGGGTGCGTGGCTCAGGGCTAGCCGCAAAATGGCTCGAGCGCGTGTCGGCTAAGCTCTAACGATGTTCTTCAGATCCCACTAACATATTTGATGACTGTGATTTACTATCAGATCAGATTAGGAAGTATATTTTGTTGAAATAACTTGTGGACACGTGACAAGGGTGAGTTTGGATTTGGTGGCGGATATAAATTTTTAGTGTTAATAAAACAATAATAGTGCAGAGTGTTCACAAGTTATTTATACACATGTACTTTGAACTTAATAGTCGCTTCCTTTCTTTACTAATATACAAATGACAAGCTTTTATTTCGTAGAACAGCGCTACGCCGCGCCACGCCGCGCCCGTAGCACAAGACAAAACAAAATTGAAATAACTTATTTGCCAGTAAAAACTGATCGATACATTTCTCTTTATTTTTTTAACTTTTGCAGTGATTTATCTTACTACTAAAAGCAATGCTCCTCTCTCACAAACCAGGTGCAGAGTTGATGTGGCTACGTTATCTGTTTGCAGTCCACTGCGCGCTGACCGACCCACTGCTCGTCCATCATAACGATATTACGCTTACACCGACAATATTGTATTTCATATTGCTGTTTCGAGACACCGCAACAGTCAAAAATATACCCTAATGTCCACACAAAAGGATGGAAGTCCCTCGAGCTTTTAGAACAAAATCAATACACCCCGCAGTCATTCGGAACAAACCATGCACTATCACCATGGATTATTGTCATGGGAAATTGAATCTTATGTCAAGTTAACAGAAGCAAATATTGCTATATGTTTACGATGTTCGATAATGTTTTGTCCAAGCAGCTTTAATACGCCAAGTCATAAATATGAAGCACTTATTAGGTCATATCATGATGACAAAAGTGTCAATGAATGGGATGAAGATAACTTGATGCACCCCTGCAAAGTACTACGCAAAATCACTTGTTTTTCCGAGTCTATTGAGTCCTTTATTGGCGCCTGGTTTGTTTTACTAATATTTCTTCTTTTGATCTGATCTAAAGCAGAGGGCTCGGTAGCATCATATACAATTTTTATTCTAGATTTTTTAAATTTGAACCCCGGTATTCAACCAGAATTTGTAACAATGCCACTTTCCTCCTGTAAACAGAAGATAAGACTCACCATCGGAGTCTATCGCGACTTGTTACTTTGATTTCTTGAACAGCTATTAGATACATAAGTACTTACATGCCTAATAAACAAACATCCTATTTTTTTCTATTCAATGTAAAAGATTTCGCTATTTCAATCTATTACCAATTTCAACGACTGGCCCACACGAACCGTTTATAATAACACACTGACAATCTGTCAGCTTCATACCGAAGCCTGTATTTCTTCATGTTGTAGTATTAAACTAATCGGCTTATCCCCCGCTTCAACAATCAACCGCTTCCATTGGGCCCTTTCACTGCGACAGATTCGAAGGCGTTTCGAGAATTTATTGAAAATAATTCTCAGTTTGTTGTGTGTCTCACGACTTCAGTCCTTTGTGCTCTGTTATTATTTATTTAATAAACGGCTACACCTCATTGTTGAAATGTTTTCGATCAATGCCATAGAGGCTCGATTCATTCTCAGTTTTGTAAGTCGGAGATATTCACATGTCTTTAATCAGGTCTTTATATCTCCCTTACAACAGCTTCCGATTGGCCGTTTACATTTCATTGTGCAATTCATGGTAAAAAGTTCTAAATGTTTGTATTTTCTTTGTAATTGAAGTTGAATCGCGAGATGTAAGTGTAACTCCGGTAACTCCCTTGCTTATAATGCAACCTCCTTGTTCCCTTGTTTCGTATCTTAGACCGGTACCCTAATTACGTAATACACGATCAATCAGAATCTGAATCGTTTTGAAACAGATTGCTAATCCATTGCTTCGTACGTTCGAAAAAAAAATCTGCTCAACAACGTAAATAACACAATGAATGTTGTTGACCTGTCAAATTGAAACAGATTAGTCGGAATTTTCAACGAAAATGTGTTGCGTAATTAGATAGCAGGCCTTCGTAAAAAAATGATTACTGATTATTCTGTCTACCGTTACTTATATGAAGAGTAATTTAAAGTGAAATCGACCAATAGTTCTATATCCAAAACATTCTAGGCTGGTTACAGGCATAGTTTGTAAAGATTTGATTTCTGTAAATAGGTTTGTAAAAACACTTTTACACGTCAATAATATTTTAAGAACTATAGATGAGGTCGGCGTTTCCTATCCTAAAGAGTGATAATCATGGCGAGGGTACCTTAGGGAGTGTTCGATCACTCGCAGTGATTTATAACTACACTAAAGTAAGAATGACGCAGTACTTAAGTAGGTACTGCCTACATCACGTACCTACCTATAGGCTAGCGTATCCATTTCTTACCTTTCAAGATAGGATAAGCTAGCAGCTTTGACTTTCTATAAGCGTTAACTCTACTAACTATATTGTAAGTACATGTTCTTTTGCTGCTTAGCAAAATTTTACGATTACATTGTGGTAAGTGAAGCGGTAATAGGGAGGCCTATTTTTATAAGTGGATGATCACAGTGTGTTTATATGGAAGAGAATATGTACCATCGAAGAAGTTCATATCTAACCACCATAAGGACTATTCTTGCTTGCAGCGCTCGGTGGCTATAGAACTAGGCCGGTAACAGATGTGGTCACCGTCTTCACGGGATTTTGTTTTGAAACTGGTTAGATATGAACTTCTCTCCTCTCTTCTGGTGGTACAATCCCACGTAATCACAGCTTTCAATATAAAATAAGAATATCTCGTAGATAGCGTCGTAGCCTCGTAGAGCCTTCGTAGAGCGCTACTTTTAAAAACATCTACCCTAGATTTAACTACAAGTAGAAATAAATATAACAGGTGAATAGAAAACACTACAGCCACAGGTATTCCAGTAATCGGGTCGCAAGCTATCGCGGTTGGCAGCCGACGATTAGATAAAGGGCCGGGACTGGTAAATATTGTGACGGCAAACAATGATCGGTCACACAGTGACTTGACTTGTGTCGTCCGTACTATTTGCTGTTACGTGGACTGTTTGATCGGAACATCCTCTGTTTGTTGATGCGATCAGACATTCCTATTATGCGTTAAATGAGTTTTACCAAAAGAATCTAGAAGGATGTACCTAACACCCGAATACTGAAACGCCACTCAAAACTTAAGCGTTACTTAAAACTAGTTTCAACCAATCAAAAGGCTCATAGTAACGAGTCACGAGTCATAAGTAACGCTTAAGTTTTGAGTGGCGTTTCAGTATTCGGGTGTTATTCATCTACATTATTCAACCTTCTGAGACACATTCAATGAAAAACCTTTTTCACATTCATTTACAATGAATTGCATTAGCTTCTTACTCAGGAGATTTTCCATTATTTTTTATTAATGTATCCTACCCCGGAGTTTCCATTCAATTTTTTGTCGAAATTCACAACCCTATACCTGATGCATTTGCATTCAAGTTAACTCAACTGTTGTACACAATTAAAACTGCAATTAAAAGCCTACCCACCTTCTTTGATTTCAATCTTCAGTATTCTTCTTCTACTTCTTCAGTATTCTTCTTCTTCTTCAGTATTCTTCTTTTTCTCTTATTCTTCAGTATTCTTCTTCTTCTTCTTCAGTATTCTTCTTCACTATTCTTCTTCAGTATTCTCACATTTCACAGTTTGTTTTGTGTGATTATTATGCTGCATTTATTGGTATATTTTGTGACTATCGTTATCAACTTGAATTTTCAAAACAAAGAAACAGAGATGTTTCTTAATTATTTTAAGTAAATACCTAATTATTTTACTCTAAAAACTATAAATGAAGAATGAAACTTTGCACAGGGTGTGAAAGGAAAAACAATCAGATCATTTCAATCATTTTATTATATATTTTGATAATAATTTATATATAACACATTTATACAATCTTGTTTTATCTTCTAGGATGTGGGAGGGACAACATTAACACTGCGTGGAAATTGACCATTAAAAAAAAACTTTTTATTTTTCTCATGTATAATATAGTATAAGTGATCATGGATATAAGGATGGGTATAATATACGTAGTGAATATGTTTTATTATTATTTTCTACTAACATCATATACTATTACGAATGTTCATAAACTAGACAATATAATTTCTATACCGTACAGGAATACTTTATATTCTCGGTAACTAATCACACAATTATGTACATAATATACATTTACCGTTAATTAATCTAAATTCATACGCATGTACGTATATTAATATAAAACTTTCATTTGAATATACATAAATAACTATCAACTAGACATATTCGACTATGATAATACTGAAACTTACATCTAGATATTGCATTCTGATAAAATCTGGTCATTTCTCATAATATTACTTAGCTAAAAGTGACACAGCTTTTTACACAAATATACAAACTCCAATCAACACGGAATGCATCGTCATCACTTGGCGAGCGCCTGTAACGACGACGCTCGCAAAAATCAGAAAATTTCACTTGACTCATTAATATTAGACATAATTATATTACAAATAAGTAGGAACTCCAGATACCTTAAATTTTCCAATCTAAGTACGAATAAATGTACTTGTAAGTCGTATTCGAGTTACTATTTGAATTGAACAATACTTTTAACAATTTCATAACGAAAACTACGAAACATTTGCTCATAATTTTAATGCCACTCGTTTGGAGAAATCGGTTTATTTGTTGATAGATTGCAGTTGTAAAGGATTTGAATCGATTAACTATTGATATTTTTACTAAGAATTGATTAAGTATCGCGATGGGTTTAATGGAAAAGAATGGTTCATCTTTATGTAGTTGCAGAGCAAGGTAAACGACACATTACAATTGGTGTCTCCGGTGCTTTCTATTGAGAGTATAGGAATGAACTCGTAAGACCGTGGTGAATTATAACAGTTTTTACTGCGTCTAATAAACCGAATTTTCCAAACTGCGACACATGGACTAGTTATCACTTCAACTCTTTGTATATAGGTACGTAAGTTTCACCACCAACATCCGCCGCCCTGCGCATGACCAGCCACAGGCGGCTGATGATGCATGGACTGATGGTACGGCGGCAGGGACATGCCCAGAGGTGGCAGACCGTCAGGCTTGCCCACACACGGCCTGCCGTCCTTCACCAGCACCGGCACAGCCACCCTCCGCGGAGAGTTCAGCCCCCCTACATTCAAGTCATGAGCCCCCTTCTCCTGAACCGCCCTCTTAGTCTTGTACCTATGGTTCTGAAACCATATCTTGACTTGCGTCGGCGTCAGTCGTATCAAGCTGGCGAGGTGTTCCCTCTCGGGGGCTGACAGGTACCTTTGTTGACGGAAACGTCTTTCAAGCTCGTAAGTTTGTGCCTTTGAGAAGAGTACTCGTCGTTTGCGTTTCTTGTGTGCGAGGCTGTCGGAGCCGGGGTTGACGGTGGGTTCGTGGTCGTGGTCGTCGTCGTGTTCGATATCGTGCTCGTCGTCGTGGTCGTGCTCGTGTTCGTGGCGTGCGTCCGTCACCGGCGGCGAAGAAGCCGACGGACCCACGTACGATAATTCCGAGGCACGCGATGTGCTGTCCGGGCTCGCTTGTTGACCCACAACACCTATGACAAAAAAAATATACTTATTAGTCAAGTGAATCATCAATTTAATGTTAAAACTATGCAAATTAGGAATTAGTCGGATTCTAATGTCATCATTTAAAACGTGAGAAAATTTTCAACAACCAATAAAATCATACACAAACTAGTAGCAATAAAACCACTGAATAAAACTGTGACTGTACCAAACACTCACTCTAAATCTCCACTTAATCTCGCGAGGGTTACGCTCTATTTAACTCTAACTAGATGCCATGTTCCAACAAATAATGGGACGTGAAAAAATCACAGCAAATATTACATTGTTCCGTATTCACCCCTCGAAGGTTCAGTTGTTTCACACGGATATGATAATACGGGCGGGCGGGGTACGCCTGGGCGTGGTGGACCACCGAGGGGGTGGGTCGCGAGCCGAGAGGGGGGAAGGGGGGCAGCCACACCCACCCCCCGGCAGCTGGCAGCTTTTGTTCAACGATCGTCCTGCTTACCTTCATAAACGCAACCAGGAAATTTAATAAAAGTATCGAGTCACGGATTCTCTTTATCTTCTAACTTAGTAGGTTATTTTGTGACATTGCAGTAAGCTTACGATGGGTAAGATGGGTTCCTAGACATTTATTTAACGTTGTCGCCAAAAGATATTACGAAATCGAAATCTAAAATGAAACAATTTTGTGAAAAAGTAATTAATGACATCGTTGAGAATAAAAAAAACCCTGTATTACAAAGCTTGTTAAAAACAATCATTCATCACAAAACATATCACGGAAAAATACAAATCCATCCCCACCCTACATCCTCAGACTCTCCTAGATAAAAGCTCAACACAATAAAATCTATAACTGTCATCGAATAATGAACAAATAGCATCCCTAACAGCCGCAAACATGGTGTAATTGATAGCCGACAGCTGGCTCCGAGCCCCATGAGCCCCATCACCATCTATTGGTGACAAATTCGTTCCGTGTCACCCCTCGCGCTAAACAATCGCTGGTAGCTAGTGTAGCTCCCTCAAATTATCCCGCAGGGCGTGAACTGTACACAACCCCATTTAAGACCCATGAGATTTTATTTATTTTGGATTTCATTGCAATATCCAGTGACATCGGAGAGTTTGAAACCTATCTATGGTGATCTGATTTAAAAATCGTTGAAGAGGGACCGAAATTATGTACAGCTTGGCAAAATAGAGTAAAATGAAAATGAGGGCGCCACTATCGCACTTAGGTCACTTCGAATGGGAAAGAAATTGGTAAAATAAATGTGCAACAAAAAACGCTGCTTGTGAGTGACTCTAATCAAAACCTCTAGCACTTGTCGGCAAAGTAGTGCCATCATCATAGGTCTGGTATTATGTAAAATATTTAGTTCCAAATGTCACCACGTCAGACTCTTTTATGTCGTCCTGTATTCTATTTGTCTAAATGAATGTTATTCTACTTACTTGTCTTGAAACAATTACTATTCTAGCAGTAAAAACAAGAGCTCAGTAGTGCTTACTATGAGGGTAGTCTGAACAGTTATTATTGCCTAGACAGTGACATACTTGCAATTAAACAATATTTATAGAGATGGAAAGTAGCATAACAATTGAAGTGTAGTTGTAGCCATTGATACAAAGCTTTCACATCACCGCCACGTTGAAGTGGTCAACAGATATTTGAATACAACTATCTCGATGGTAATGAGCCACTAAAACTCAAAAAGCCAATCAATCAACGCCAGATTGAATCGGCTACAAGCAATCCAATGCACAAGTACTAGCAGAATGAGCCGAAAGTGTTCGATAAGCGATAAAAATAATTAATGACAACACTAGATTAGCGGGTGAAGGCACTTGAATGAAGGAGCATTTCAAAAAATAATCTCGGCCTCTCCAACTACTACCGAATACACATTACTTTCGAGTGGGTCAACTTATTTGTGTATGATAATTCAGAGATGACAATTTTGGAGATAAATGCCGCTGATATAGGCCTATGTTTGTATCTGAAGTGGATCAAATACGGACGGCTACGCTTAGGTGTAGGATATTTGATGTTGTAATTTAGACTTAACTACTCAAACTACAAATCGTCATTTACACCATAACTATATAACCAAGACCCAAGATTACACAAATTTCTGGACCTTGAAGCCTGACGAAAACATATGGCAACAAAATCTATGGAAAATACCACCGTATTTCGAATGTTTTTTACTTATTTACTTGGATAACAAATTGATATAATTCATCATGCTGTTGTGCTGAAGGTTCAAACGATACTTTTTATCATTTATCTTCGGATAAAAGTACCTATAATCTCATGAGATGACGATTTTATAAACTGGGCGCTAAGACTGTCCGTATGGTGTTGATAACAGTTTCCAACAGATAATTTTTATATACTAAAATAAAAATGAAAACGTATTTTAGGCAATTATTGAAGGAATCAAAAGTAGAGTGCCTTTAAGGATTTTTTTTTATTGTCAATCTTTCAAAAAATAACGAATTCGCTTACTCATCGAATCAGAAAAAGATCACATTTCAAAACTAGCAGAAAAACAACCAATAAAGCAATACGAGCATGCGTATTTCCAGTATTTCCTTATAAAAATCTGGTAACATTAGAAAACGTTACTACTACCAACATATTTAATCGCAAAAGAAACCATTGCGTTTACGTTTACGTAAACTGAAACCCACCGGAACAAACTAATCAGTAATGAACTAATGATTAATTATTATTATTCAATCTAAAACATAATATTTACAACGATTTTTGTTAGGTATTCAGGTACAGAGCAGAGCTACTATTTCCTTGTCTTGATAGTCATAGTGTTTGGGTTTGCGTCACATTTCTTTTAAACGCATGGACTGTTTTTGTTATGCTTAGTATGAGCCTTGAACTAAGAGCTCGGGAACACATAAATTAAACTAAATGGGCCACAAACGTAGCTACAACAGTGAGGTGATAATATTTTTTTGTCAAGTGGCCACTCAGGCAGGTTTTTTGTTGCTACTTTGAAGAGGTATAGATTTGTGTTCAAAATATGCTGATTTAAATCAGTGGAATGTGGTTTGTGCGATAAAATAACTAGGTATCAGGCGTTACAAAGAAACGATTTAAAAGATGCTACGGTATGAGACTGTTTTGTTTTCCAATCACTAATTAAATTATGTGTATATGCGTTGGCTATCGAGAGGATAATCATGACCAGCAACGACTGAAGAAAAAAAAAATTCGAACAAATATTAAAACGTTTCAGGACATACCTCAGACCAAATAAAAAACCAAGACAGAGCGCTGCGAACAATACAGTGAAGCATGCCAATCTACACCGCCACTCTGTGCATACACGCTCACACGCACACATTTACAACCTTTTACAATGACACTACAATCAAACTACACCACACAAAGTGCACACATGTTTACGAAACCGGCTTCATTCACTGTTGACATCACTCTGTCTTGGTTTTTTTATTTGGTCTGAGGGACATACCTATGTATCTAAGGGCGAAAACACTGAACGCAATCAGCACATCTAAACCGCGTTCAAGAACTGTCAATGTCAACATTCCACAGCAATGATGACACTGACGGTTAAAATGAGCGCGTTCAATTGCACTAAATTCAAATTCCAAATCCAAAAGTCATTTATTCAAACTACGCTGAGAATCAGCACTTTTCGAACACCAAAATTACATAAGACAGTCCCCCAAAAACCCGCCCGTCACCACTTCCTAGTGCTTTAGCTGGGAAGAAGTTGCGCAACAAACTCCCCAGCTATGCAGCTATTTGCGCTTTGCAGCTAAGTGGATACAAAGCGCAAACGTTCCCGTGTCAATCAATAGTCAGTCAGAACTTCATTAGCGCCACTCAGTTAGACCACACACTAGTGTTTATTAGGGCACTCGCCGTCGAAAGCTTATTACTTGAATGAAGCATCGTAACTCGTTAGAAAACTCTTCAATGGAGAAGCTAGATCAACACTAGATAGTTGTTTGTTTTGAACTTTAGTCACTAATTTGAGTACCTACTTTCTGTACGTTAATAATGAGAGTATTAATATAGATAAATAATGAGAGTATTAATATAGAATACCTTCAAAGCTAGCTAACAAAGAATCGTTGACTCAAAATTACCACTAAAAGTAAATTGGTAGGACCTTGGTAGTAATTATTATCCTACTAACACAAATATAAAGAAATACAAAGTATCCTTCGCCCTTGTTTCAAATAAAAAAAACCCGGCCGATTGCGTGTACCCACAATGAAGAGTTCCGTAGTTAAATTTATCGCAAAAACAAACTTAACATTGTAGTTGAAAAACATGTTCCTATACACATCGATATACCTACGTCACGGTCAATTCTCCAACTGCAAATGTAAGTGTGTAATCGCATTTTTTATGTGATAACATTAAAAAATAACGATTTTTGGACTTCGTGCTCTGGGACCTTGCTTCCTGCTAAATTTCATGATTCTAGGTCAACGGGAAGTACCCTATACGTTTTTATTTATTTGCGAGTATCCAAATTATTTTATTCCGTATTTTTTTATTGCGTTGACTTAAAAGCTTGATTTTTTTGACCTCCAAGGGACTGTAGACCTACGTATTTGATATTAATTTCAACTTGATAACTTTACGCGTTCTTGAGATGAAGGGTCTTGACAGACTGACAGACAGACAGACGGACAACGAAGTGATCCTATAAGGGTTCCTTTTTTCCTTTTGAGGTACGAAACTCTAAAAGCCTAATGATACAATGTAGCAATTTTCCTTATTAATTGTTCAAGTCCTTCATCATCATTCAAACCTTACAGAATCCTCAAAACACAAATTAACTACGAGTATCTTAACTAACGAACATATTCTGGCAACTACATAAACCCTAAATACAACACAATCGCATCAACAAAAAAAGACGCTTATAATCAGCACTGCTGGATAGATTAGATTTAAGCTAAAATAATAATGAAAAAGATTGCTATCAATAAGAAGATGAATCCGTTCCAAATGTGCACAGGCCGAAGACGGCCTCTGGGTGGTGGTTTTCGACATAACAGCTTCGACGGACGGTACCCAATACCATCAGTAAAGTCTGCGTGAAGTGTGCTGTCATTCCATCTGATGCTAGGTATTGAAACTATTAACAGCTCACTTCTCCTTTTTGGCCGTGAGATGTTTACAGAATAGATCGGATGGATTTCCACACGATGTAAAAAGATAGCAAGAAGTACTTACAGTTGTTATGCGCATCATGATGTTCCAGCGACAGCCAGGGTTGATGGTGCCTCAACAGTTCATGGGAGTAGGGATGGTGAGGTGGCGCGTACGGCGGCAGCTCCAAAGAACATCCACCGAGTGACCCCTGTACTGGCGCTGACTCCAGGCCCTTGCCCTCGTTCAGTCCCAGGATGTCCGAGATCTGGAACCCAGGCCGCTGACCTGGCATCTTCATGCTGTCCAGCAATCTGCGACAAAGGAAACTGTGGATTAGAAATTATGAAAATCGGGAATAATGGCAACACTTGTTCAAAATTTCTGATTATTTTATTAGGGCTATGATTTAATAATAATGAAATGTAACGTATTTAAAATGTGAGCATCACAGTATCCCTAGCAATATAACTCATCTATGTAATTGAACAAAATAAGCTAATTATGCACCCCAGCGCTAATTTTCAAGCCTGTGAAGGAAAGATTTAAACGCGCACAAACTCAAAAAACTAACTCAACTAAAAAATTTGGAGTCTTTTTTTAAATCTACTGTAATCAATATCTGGTGTTTATCATTGATTTATGTTAAATGATGCTAACATTTTTTCACTATAAATATTGCATTTATAAACACAAAAAAGTTGAAAAAATCCTTATCAGTAATAATCTTTTTGCAAAACACTGCAAACTGTTCATCAGCATTTTCTTAATTCAAGAGACATTATACAAAGGACGTAGAAACCTACCTACATAAAAATATTACAATTAATCTCACGCCTACAACTCTAAAAATGTTTAAGGGATCACAAAAATATCTCCTATTGAAGTACGTAACAACGTAGTCCAAGCACCCACTCCTTTACAAATAAACTTCAAACCTCACGTCATCTTAAGAAGCGACAAGTTTCGATGGTGTGTAATTGAAAGAAAACATTCCAAATTCCATCAATTCAGCTATTATTGTTAAAGAGCACCTCTCGAGAATACGTGACCTAAAGAATGGAAGTTTTCTTTACATTGAACGAGTGTTCCATCGGCTGAGTCAATCAGTGTTACATGTAGCTGTGAGGTTCCCGCGGGTCCAGTACGTGACCTGGTGAATGGCGGCACACATAACAGCCTGCAGGTTGTAAACAACGCTATTAACAACCTCTCACTAAGAGAGGTGCAAAAACTGTCACGTGGAATGTCACGTCACGATCCTGAGGGACGAGGATTAGACGTGTTGGAGACAAGTGAAACCGAAACGATTGAACATTGGATTTTTTTCTTTGGATTTCTAAGTAAATGAACTTCTCAAGACGACTACAAAACCAACTGATTGAAAAATAATTTAATAACCTACTTGCATTTTAGAGTCAGAACCCTGAATTATCGTAAGATAAAAAAAACCTTATATACGTATGAAAAGAACAAAACGCGAGTAAAATAATCACTGGATCACTTTTGATTCACTAATGATCACATATCCGTATCTCACCCGGGAAACGCGGATCTGAAAGCAGCCGGGTAGAGCGCCGGCAGGAAGGCCGGGCCCCACGGCGGCAGCAGGATAGGGCTCCATGCCAGCAGAGACGCCGGCGGCAGCAGCGGCGGCGGAGACCGCGCGCTCTCGCCCTCCTCGCACTTCATCTCCCGACCGGGAGAACTCGCCTTCGGGATAATCTTGACGGCTGTAGCTACACTCTCGTCAACACGTGCTGCGCCTCGCGACGCCGCGTCCGCACTAAACAACCCTCGAGTGGTGCTCGGGGTGAAGAACACCCCGCGCCGCCCTCGTACCTCGACAGCCTACTCAGCTCCGGACTTGCCTCGAGGGTGCTCCACTGACCTCCGCCAATGGCGACGCGCCGCCGACTGGGCGGGATTTCCGGCGACCAATCGCGCCGCAGCCGAAGCCTTCCCAACAAAAAAAACTGGAGTATACACTTTGAATAGAGGAGCTTTCGACGTAGCGCGTTATGTTATGTCGCTTTTTGTAATGAGTGCGAGCATTAAGCCCATTGTTGAGGCCGGGTTCGTTATGGACGCCGCTCCAAATGCCCGGATAACGATTTTCATTTAGAGTGTTTTAATAAGCCCGTGTAAGCTTATGTTTGCAAAATATTTGAAACAGATTTTTTGTTGCCTATGCGTAGTTCATAGTGTGTTTTGGGACTTTGTGTAGGTACTTATTTTAAAATACCCTCTCCATTCGATTGTACCTTTTCATAATAGTATAAATAATATTTTTTCAAATTTAAGTAATTCTAAACTTCCTTCCAATGTTTTTCAATTTTGTTATCATGATCTTCTTTCTGAAAAAATACCATCAATACCAATCTTGCCCGCACTACCACCACTGTTCCTCATTACCGATCTAAACGTGATCACGAAACAGTACACCATACTTGTTCCTTTTTCAAAATCTACCTAAAACCATCCGTCGGGATCCAACACTCAAATCTCTTGCACATGTTAAAGTACTTAGCGTATTGAAACCGTGAAAACAATACGGTGTTCTGCGAACAGGTACAGAGCTCCACAGTTATCAGTTGCACGTGTGCGCAAGCGATTGTTTTCGGTGCTCCTTTTTGTTATAATAGGTTATTGTTTCACTTAAACGTTAAAATTAACCTTAACGGACACATGTTGAAACCTGAATAGAGCCCTCGGTTTTTCAAAATATTGTTGTCATTATAAAATTCAACTCTGGTTAGGTATAGGTACTCATATTATAGGCTTTGGCTGTCAATTATTTTAATATGCTTTCCGCTTTCGTATTCTCATATTGATAGATACCCTGTGTCTTCATACAAGGCTTATAAATTTTTTAACGTGCCATTGACAACAATGTAGCAATTATATATATAATTAATTTAACTTTTCTAAAGATGAAGACCCTTTTCCCGACGCAGATATTAGTAGATACCCAACCCAGCATAATCAGCCTATAATGTTCCCACTGCTGGGACACAGGCCTCCTCTCTGTGAGAGGGAGTGAGCCGTTATCCACCACGCGGACCCAGTGCGGGTTAGTTAGAACCCAATTAACCATTTCTTATTTTAAATTATGACACATGAAATAATAGAAATTATTTGCTAAAAATTAACGGAAAATCTTCTTACGAAATTTGAAGTAAGTACCGGTACGTACAAATAAATCCCGTCATTATATATTAAAACAATAGAAGTTTGTTTTACGACTTGCAGGTGTGCAATTGGAGATTAGTGGGTACTTAGTACTCTCTATTCGGATTTAGATTCATTGAAATCAGCTACGTCGGGGCTACGCGCTACGGCGGCGGCGCGGCGTAGCTATAAGGATTTTTTCTTATATTTCCATATCCATCTATAATCTCTCTGCGTTCTCTTTACGTCCTAATTACATAATATACCTCCCGATTTACTCATTATATTTTCCCCAGATAAAATTAACTGTTAGTACAAACTAAACGATTACAGCCATTATTTTTGTTATCAATCGAATGTTGAAATATTTATTATGTATCATTTTATGTAAGTACAGTCACGACCGCTAATATGTAAGTATCCACTTAGCAAAATTCAAAAGCGATTTTCTCGTCGAATATTGACTGCAACTTTGAGATAAGGCCTATTTCATATTAATATGGGTTCTAAAATACTATATTCGTAACAACATAAAATAATAATCAACACAGTAGGAGCAAATCAGTTTTAAAAGTTGCTAAGTACACTTAGCAACCTATACATATTAGTTTTCGTGGCTGTAGGTATTACTTTCAGTTCTTTAGTAAGAAAGTCAGATTTTAATAAGGTTTTTGGACATCCAGTAGTGGCGGGCACGCAGTTAAAACTTAAATTACCGTTAATTGAAAAAAAACCGTCAGTCTATAGGCTGTTTACGTTACCTACCTTAAGTATTATTGATATTACACCTTAAAAATAACAAAAAAATCAAATGGTATTTTAATCACATGAATGATAAAATCTACGATCCTGATGAAGTTACTATGAAAAACGAAATTTTAATAAGAAGTAAATTTTACGACATGCAGGTGTGCAACAGCGGATTAGAGAAAACAATTGAGCTACAAGAATAAACCTTGTGACAATAGGGCTATTTATTTAATCTACGGCTGCTCTCCACAACTTCCATACACGGTGTAAGGGACATCGACTTGCAAACTGTTACTATGGATTCATTACATGACCCACCAGTGTTAAAAAAATTCAGCCCGATTAAAAAAAAAAAAATTGGCAGCACATTTTTTTATTAATAACGGTCTGAATTTTTGACATACATTTGACCGTGTAGGTAATGCGCTTTTGTATAAAACAGCTGATTTGTAGTTTCGGAGTCTTTATAGTAGTATAGGAGTACTATGAATTTAGAATTCTCCTTCATTCGAAAATTTTCGTTAGTTGCATTGAAAAGTCATTTGCTGATCCACAATTTACGTATAGCTAAATAAGTTTCAAAATGGATGTAGTAATACAAAGAGTTAAGTAAGAAAACCTTATTCAGACACGGTGTTGTTCCGGAGACTAACAACTAACACAACTTATCCTATTTACAGGAAACCTACAACAAGGAAGGGTAAAATTTTGCAATCAAAGGAACCAAGCCTATTGGAGGGCCCAAACAAGCGGTTTTCCTTCCTGTAGAACTAATTCCAACAAGACGTCGTGCTTGTTAGAATCTTGTACTGAGACGTTTTCCGATTAAGGATTGTCTATACTACAAGAATATCTTGGAAATCCTATAAGTTTCCCACAAACGTAATCAAATATAAACTTTTATTCGAAACTGATAAACAAAACAGGTACTAGTGAAGCCGTAAAGGCCAACGGGGCATGCATCATTTTCCCTGTGAAAGAGCAGCAATAACAAAGGGCAATTATTTATATTGGAACGAACCCCTAAGTGGCGTGCAGCTCACGAAATGTTTAATTGACTTATTGAGAATGAGTTTTTAAATCTATCGCTACAATCGTTTGCGCGCTCATCGCTTTGCGTGGGGAGGCAGTATATGACAAATTATCAGATGGTGTATGATTAAATTTTTGTTTTAGGTTTTAGCTCGTGTTTCTTTTGATGATGTTGGATAATGCTATTCTATATAATCTATCCTTCAAGAAGGCATTAACTTTAATATCAGTCAACGGGTTACGCTCTATAATTAACCCTAATTTTAGCAGAAAAGAGATTGCGAAAGAAACAATCTGGAGGAATATTTCTCTAAGCAAAACTGTTTTCTAGTATAGTCTAGGTTGCCGTATACAAATGCGATCATGCAATGCATTTTGGATTTATGCTAGCTATGTAACAGCAACAAATTATGAACGCGTGCTATTCCAGCTTAAATTCTCTAAAATTTGTACTAGACTTGATATATGGTTTGCAATATACCACATAACATCTCGCGATACGATTCATGTAAATAGATGGCGCATGCAAATGCCGACGGCACACATGATTATTTTCTTTACAGTCTAAGTAGAATTTATTTATTTAACCAACTTACATCTATCAGGGTAATCTATTGCGATAGTGTACTGAGGTGAGATTGCGTCAGTGGCGGCTCACTTAAAAGATTGGTCCGAGCGCGCGGCTCCGCCAGCAGCCGTAGTTGTCGTCGTCGCCAAACGTACCTGTCCGGAACACACAAACCTATGTGCCCTAAAATGTCTGCAATAAGTAAGTTCTTCCCTCTAAGTACATTGAAAATGTACGAGATGAGTGCGTGATCCCTGACCCTCAGTTCGTTATATGCAACCATACCCCAAAAATAAAGTTGGGTACGAATAAAAAAAACTATCTGTAGCTATAAATATGAATCATTTATTTTATTTCAAACGATAACAGAGTAAAGTAAATATAACACACCCAAAGTTATGAGGTACAGATTACTGGCAAACTACAATATTAAATAACAATATAGCTAAAATTATTCCTGAGTAGTTGCCAGTCGGCATTACGACAAGAATTGTCACCAGGCAACGCCTACGCGAAATGGCAGTTAAAGACAACAAAATAGTGGCCATCGATTATATCAAAAACGTCGTAATATTCGCAATAAATAATTCTTATTCAGCCTATGAAAATTATTTTCTTATTGGACCTCATTTAAATGTAATTTGCCTTTGAATTTACACACGTTTACAAATAGCTATGATAACTTTCATATTATTATAACGACCAGTAATGCCTTTTTCTCCAGAATCAGAGAAGCTGTAAGTTACAGATTTTATGTGTATTTTTACGTATACTATAATCGAGAGGTAAGCTGCGAGGGCCAGATTTGTGAGGGGAGGGAGGCAGGTGCAATAGCCCTCTGTTACACGGGTCACTAGTCACTACGCTTTACTACAACACATTGCATCTCCCACCCAATAAACGTAGTACTATAAATTAATCACAATTATTATAACTTAAAAAAATAATTGAGTAGGTACGACTCATCAAATGAAAGGTTTGTTCTTGTCTTGTACTGTTTTGTTTGATTCATACAGTTTCACCAAGATGACTAATGAAACGAAATCGTAAAGCTTTTGTTTTGTTTTATCATTAGCTAAAACTCTAAAATATTGATACTAAAAATAAAATAAATATCGTATTTGTCCGGGAGGGTTCTCTAATACAAACGAAGCTGATGCGGCGGCCAGGTGTAAACGATAACTCGTAATCAGTAAGGGCGGTGTGCTTAATGAATCATAATTGTTCAAGTTCAGACATCAACTGAGCCTGTGACTTTATATCACAATGTGCTGCAACAACTCGCACCTTTGGTAGAACAAGGGCATAATTGTCATAAATTGCCAAAATGACTTAAATATGCAGAAATGCTTTAAAAAGGCCCTTTGAACTGGAGGGACAAAGACATTCGTTTGGCAATTTATGACAATTATGCCCTTGTTCTACCAAAGGTGCGAACTATAGAATCTAAATCATTTTCAATACATGAACTATATTACATTAGAACGGAATTTTCTGAAAGATAGGCGAAACGATACGTGGAACAAGACAAATTACATGGTGAATTAGTCACTGAAAATAAAAAGACGATCGTTTTATATTTGCATTGGTTAATGATAAAATAATGGGGGTTGATAGTAAGCACGATAGAAATGTAATTTGTATAAAAGTAGAATATCATATTGAGGAGCCGCGCTGTTCGTACCAAGCGCCGTCGCCGCCGCGAGAAAAAATTACCTTATGACCAAACTAACCCGCTACCATTACCCGAGCTAAACAGCACAATATCAAAAAATTACACGACAACTTTTGTATAATATCAGAATTTATGAACTGCGAAATGTGGCTGAGAAATGTAAGTTCAAGGGTATTAAGTTCACATAATAGAGTAGGTAATAAACAAATCACGCGCAGCTGTCACACCGCATTCGTGACCTACATAGTTTGGCGGAAAAAGAAACAAACGACACCCGGTAACACGTCAGTCAGCACCTATGATACTTAAAGCGAATTTATAGCAGGGCGAACTCCTTTATCCAAGTTTGTACGCCTTCGCGAGTGAATAGAGTAGGTCGATGGGGTTTTACAAATATTCCGTTATGGCAATCTGGTTAGGCGCACTGAGCCTAAATGGGTGAAAGCACGCTAACCTGCGAAGAGGGTTTCCAAACCAATTAAGGGCTCCACGAAGGCATGGGAGAGCTTGCAGCTGGTGGATTACGAGCTCGATGGTACTCAGTGCGCCGATTCATCGCCGACGGGCTATAAGTGTGCGACACGCGAACCCAAACCGATCGACCGGAACGTTCCTGCTACCGATATACTCAATGTAACAATATGCTTATATTTTCTATATTTCCGGGCATTGTTAACCGTTGCAAAACTATTTATTAACTTACCTATTACATACGTTTGCAATAGCAAGATTAGTAAGCCTAAATAGATATAGATAACCTCAATGAGACTATTCAGTAAAGGAATCATCACCTAGAATAGGTAGATGTTATAATAAAACTATGTATTTGACTTAACCCACCTGGCAAATAATTAGGCATGCAAGTACTGATAATTTATGTAAGTACAACAGTTCAACGTAGATCGGTCAAATACCTACATGATGTACCTTCACACCCAAATTTTATATAACTGCGATCAAAATAAATGATTCACCTGTTATTGCGAAACATACCTACATAAGTATCTATATAATATATAGATATCTGTAGGTATTCAAGACGGTAGCAGTTCGTTGCTTGTCCGTTCTAGGAATCCATCCACATGGTCGATTATTTGATCAATACAATTTTAAGAATTTCAACTAAATGCTACATTAAAAAAATCTGCTGAAGAAAGAAAATAACTTTAGGCTAGAAACAAGCCCTGCAGGAACAAAACTAACAAGCTCACGAAAAGTACGAAAGCTCGTTTCACTCTAATATGATTTCGTATAGAATATTCGTTTCAATAAAGAAAATGACATGAATATCATGCTGGAAGACATAAAGTTGTTTCACCGCGCTCGTTGTCAATTTCAGTGCACTCAGTAAAATTCGCCCGCAAGACATTTTTCAACGACATTGTCGGGATCGCGTGCTGCCATACAATGCACTTCGTTTTCGTTAATGCACGTCTGCGAGGCTATAGTTTGAGTAGCATCCATGGTATTTTACCTGATAAGAAGTTCCTTTTACAATCATTATGTCAACGTGTTTTGTTTTACCGGGAATCCCAGAGCTATGACATCAAGTCAACCTTTAAGTAACGTTTCATTTATCCTAGGCTTAGGCTTTATTTTTGCACTGTTTACATGTATGTACTAAAATAAATACTCACGCATAGGAGTTGTATTTATAGTCCTCCTCAATTTGCGGCTGTCTTGTGTGCACTTGGTACCCCAGGTCAGCGCCATAGTCCGGCGGGATTATCGACCAACTGTTCTCGTAGTTGTAGTAGTCCCCATAGACTATCTCGCCCTCACCCATCATTTTCATCATACACTGTCAACGTCCACGATATTCCTGTTTATTCTTCACTGAACACTCAAAAAACTATCGTCGACTAAAGAAGATTTTTTATATAAATAAATAAAAAATGTTGATTGCCTCAAATCACCGCTGATAAGGCAAATTCATAACAAAGCTTAATTATTTGATAGATAATGATTAGTGCGAGCGCGAGGAGCCATGTAGGGACCACGACCGGTGAGCTATCGACTGATCGATGCTTCACCGGTCCTTATCAATAAAATTGTATCGTTATCATATCTAACAGCTTTCCCCCGCGATATGGGACTTTTATAATAGGTACACACTACGACAACTCGACGCCAATGTTGTAGGTAGATAGTTTTATCTGTGTCAGATGTAATGTGCGGGCGAAACGTGCCAGTGTCAGCGCTCGTGTTATGAAATCCTGGAATGACAGGTGACGGACTAAGACTTGATAAATAGGCAACGAAAATGGTTGCTTATCTTCCTCGCACAGTACCTGTAGGCGTTAAAATATGCGGTATAGGTATATGGAATAGATTAATGGCATGTCATGTAGGTTCTAGGCAAACACACGAACTTAAAAATTAAGGTAGCTTGCATTCCTTTTTGAGGTTCGACAGACAGTTGAGAACACTTTGCTAAAATTATTTGCTGATTGATTATAGAAATGAAAAAAAAACGATAAAAGTCGAATTAGATTTGTACCGAAACTTTTAATTAAGTATTACTCTTGATAAAATTGTCAACAAACAAATCTGTAACATATTTAATTACCCAAAAGCTAGGAAATGATTGACGCTTTCGCACTTACAAAAAGGCGGTTGTGTACCTCTGGTGGGACTCGAACCCACAATCCTCGGCTTAGGAGGCCGATGCCTTATCCATTGGGCCACAGAGGCGAGCGGCAATGAGACGCGAGTAGACGCACGCGTTCGGCGGCGCTGACGGCGACGTTGCGTCACCGCGCGTCATCGGGCGCGTACGATCACACACTCATATACCTACCGACACTGATTATGTATTACATTACTCATACATACATAATTAATGTCAACACATAAGTTCAATGTCACATGGTCAAAAGCAGACCAAGCTGGACGTAAGTTTGCCTCTAGAAGTGCCAATAGTTCCGGATTGTACTCATTCAACAAGCTAGATATTTGTTTTTCTAGTAGGTTGCTATGTTGCGTTTAAAATTAACTTTATGTGACGTTGCGGTGGACTCCCTAATTTTTTGACAGCATGATAAGTACCAGCTAGCAACTATTACATGTCTATGTACGCTTATGTGTCTATGCCTATACGGTTGGAGGTGTGTCTAATGTACTACATACATCTTATTAGTTTGATTGATTGCTAGAACTACGAGCTATCAACCAAAAGAGGCATACCTACATAAACCTAATTATTATTATCGTTACTGATAATTTGATTCTTATCAGTCATTAAAAAATCTTTAGGCACAGTGCCTATAATCTGTTTCAGAAGATAATTTATTTAAACTTTTTAAATAATCTGCTCATTTTTCATTCTATATGTTTTCCTACAGGCTATATGTTTTCATTATTACGAAATAAGTACCTAAATTAATTCGAAAAAAGCATTTAATTGAGAAGATATATTTTTGTTTACAATGAAAAACATTGTGGGCGATGATACGCTTTGCGGATACGTCAATGTATTCATTTTTAAACTGGTACCCCTCGTCGGTCTAATTTTAGTATCACAGCTATTGACAAGACACGACATCGTTAAACGGGCTATTTCGACATAAACTCTGTTAGTTACCTACCAATATTATTCAAATCATAAGTAGCTAGGCATTAAAAAAAAGGATTTTTTTTCTGTCCAAAGGTGGTTCATGGTGAAAGCTTCGCTTTAAACGCGAAAAGAAATCAATCTCTGCCAAAACACACATTTTTTAGTTTATTTTCTCGATCTTCTATTTTTCATCGATGTGGACTATTTTCTGTTAGTGGGGGTAGCAATCAAACAATTATTGTTGCAAACAATTTTTATTTTATAATTAACTAATTATATTTATTTAAACATGGGCTAATAAGATTCAAAATACATACCTATTACTATCTACGGCTCGATCGGCGCTCAATCAATTGTTACAACACCTTAGAAATACTGTATAATGTGTACCTACCTATTCTTATTCTTACTATTAGTAAACATTTTTTAAGAGTAGACGTATAATTTAAAATATTAGTAGCATGTTCTATAGAAATGTATCTAGCATTTTTCTCATTAGATAAACAAACAAAACATTCTCTGAAAACGTTTTTTTTTTTAATATTTAGGTAAGTAGGTCATTATCAAATAAATTGGGATCAGGGCAGGAGAATCATGATGTAGCAGCTATCTAATTACGTAACATATTTTCGTAAATGATTACGACTAATTTGTTTCATTTTGACAGTTCAGCAACATTCATTGCGTTCTTAGATTATTCTAAGATTGCGTTATTTACGTTGTTGAACAGCTTTTTTTTTCGAACTTTTGAAGATATGGATTAGCAATCTGTTTCAAAACGATTCAGGTTATGATTGATTGTGTATGACGCAATTAGGGTATAGGTCATTATGGTATCTAGTGGGATTTAAGATTTTTTCTACTGTTAACTGAAACACTCAAACCTAAATATTAAATCAAAATCACAATGATCAAACGACAAAGGTTTAAAATAACATTTTTTTTAAATTAAAAATTGTTTAGAAATAACATTGTTATTTGAAAATGGGTAAATGCATTTTTTTTATTTTTATTTAATGAATATTATGAACAATATACTTCTAGATCATAATGTGGGTATATGCAGATTACGTTAAAAGTCCAAACTACCCACATTTTGATTTAATTTAATTTTGGTCAATTATCTAAAGCTCGGCAACTACCTAACTAACTAACTATGCAATATGCATCATCGGTCCCTAGTTTGGACCACAGTCGTGTCGTGTACCTACCTACAGTCGATCGTGATAGTTTTTTGAGTTTGGCAGCATCCAAGAGACAAATTTTCGGTTCTTGAATTGGTTACTGCCATTGGGCCCGCAGTTGTACATGCATGCAGACACTTTGTAGCGCATTTTTTTTTTATTTGTCAAGTCTACAACTGAAATGAACGATTTTACCGTTAGGGTATCTGACGAAGGCGCTCTGGTTGCCGAAACGTTTCTTGCACACGGGACATACGTCACCGTCATTAATAACGATATTCTTCGATTTATAGAACTGTTCGAGCTCTTGTATCTGTAACAAGCATAGGACATAATCCATACTAAGTAATAATTATAAATTCGAAAGTAACTCTGTCAGCCTGTCTGTCCGTCTGTCTGTCTGGTACCGTTCGAAGAATGATGATGCCCTGAGTTAGGACATAGGATACTAATAATTCCAGCAGTATGTTCCCGTGGGATGATTTCCGACCTCCATGAGTGCGAAGTCGCGGGCAAAAGTTAGTATATTATATAAAAACTATCAAATGTCCACATATTATGGTTAAAAAGATACAGCCTTTTGACGGACAGTCAGACGGCTTATGCTTAGTAATTAATAGGGACCCGTTGGCCGTTGGCTGGATTTCAGTACTGCCTCCCACATCTCCAGGATACGTATTAGTCTCGGAACATATCGACAAGCTCACATATTATAGGTATGTAGAACGTAGACGTCACGTTCGGGTGACCACTGAAAATCAGCGCAGTGCTGTGGGTCTCTATAGCACAGCACCATGCCGAGTGGAAGCCTTCTTGTCACAATCATGACGTGCCAGCAGCTGCCGACTATTTCTGTTTTGTGCTCGTTATTGTATTTAAATCTATTGTGTTTTATTTTCTTGTTCTACTCGAGTTTATTATCTTTTTTTTATGCACATGTTTCTGTGACAAATAAACTTATTGTTCTGTCTCTTTCTTTCTTACATGTACCGGCACTATAGAAAGCAAATAAAGGGCGACTCTGCGTCGCAATCACACACGAACATTCAAATTGAAACGTTATAGATGCACAAACTATTCAGGTAGGCAGTGATCTGATACCAAACAGCACTTTAAAAGATAATTAAAGATATATCGCACAAACCTGCACTTGTTCAGAGTACCACAAGTCTTTGATGACTTGCATTCGTCGCTTCAACGTGAGATGTCCGTCCATAGCGCACCCTAGAAAATATTTCAGACGATCCAGGGGGACTGAGTCTGGCAACACTGATAGGGCCTGCAATCACGCAATCACTCGATAAATGAGTTTATACATTACTGAATAAAGGATTCTACCGTACGGAATACTTAAATGATTTAGTTAGAGGACATTATTATTGCTGTGACCGCATTTTGGTATCTCAACTCCTCACTTTTCTATGTCTGGTCTTTTGCCTGGTTATGCAAACTGAGTTGTGAGTGCCATCCGTGGGATAGGTGTTAACTAGGTAGGTCCTTCTTTTGAGCCGTATCGTGACGCTTGTCTCTGCCTTACATTTAAAGACCAGTATGCGAGTCATTAACCATGACGCCCCCGTCTCTCCAACACAATATTTTATGCAAAATGAAAGTCGCGAAAGAAAAGGATCAGTTTTATCCAAACTTACTTGCAAAGGCGATATGTGGTTGGCATATTGATCCAAGATATTGAGTGCCCTCTCCAAGTCTGGTACAGCTGTCTCAGGATGTCTCGGTACATTAGCTAGAGATTTGCCGATGAAAGCACTGCTTTTTTCAGGGTTTATGAGAATCTTCATCAGTATCACGTATACGTCTGTGCCCTTGAAGTTTGGTCTCGCGCCAAAATCATCGCAGTACTTTAATGCTCTGTCTACATCGCCTGCAAGAATAAAACGTTTATCATTTGCAAGTTTGCAAGAGTAAAGAACCCAGGATTTACTAGGTACTTTACTTAAGTACTCGTATATCATATTATGATATCAACTAAATTAATTTGCAAATAGACGGTTATAAAACGGCTCTAAATTTAATTTAAAAAGTGTGTCGCTCCTCGTCGGTTTCTTGAATGGATTATGAATTGTTTTTATATTTCTATAGACCAACTGCGTACATCTACCTCGAAGTATAAGAGACCTTTGTAGCTACATTCTGTAAAGTGTAATTATTGGTTGATATTTTGATCAACGGCTAATATTTGATTTGACAGCAGATTTTCCCCAGGAAATTGAAAGTCCAATTCGTGTCTCAATCAGAAAAAACTAAGCAAAAGCCGCACTTACCCAATATCAGCACATAAATGGCGAGTGCCTGCTCGTGTCGTCCTAATTTTCCGTAGATGATAGCTCGTTCCTCAAACAAGCTGTCAGTAGGGAAGTGCACAACAACTCTCTCAGGAGTGTAATGTGCAGATTTTTCAAGAAACGCAAGTAATTTTAACCTAATATCTTGTACCTCTGCATCTGTTAGGTTCGCTTTCTTATCAGTTATTTTTTCTCTGTAGCTTTTAATTAAGGAGTTGTGAAATGAAGAAGTCGTATCATTCCAGATATGGACGACATGTTCTAAGTAAGGTATCACCAGAGATTCATGTTCATTTTTAAGAAAATCGAATACTTCTTGACGAGGCAAGATTTCTGCTTCTACGTTCTCCTCGGTAAATATCTTCAAGCCTTTTTCTGGTTTTTCTTTCAATATCCAGTCGGAGAACTTGAATATTAAATTTATATGTTCAGCTCCTAGAAAATAAATTTGCTGCGTTAATTCAACCAATACCTATCAATCCTATCATGCACCAGTTATGATATCGAAATACAAACTAAAAACTCACCAAGTTTTTTCAAATAATTCATCGTTTCTTGATAAATATTCAAGCCTTCTCCTTGTTCCGTGGCCTGCTCTCTTAGCAGCGACAGCAGCTGAAGCGCTTTCATATGCAGGCCTTTATTTTGGTACAATATCATCAATTCTCGATGCTTCCGGTGCTGTAGCAATACCGTCTCGGCTTCTTCAAGACGACAATTATTGCTGTTTCGTAGAAGAGATGAAACCTCAGCATGAGTCTGAAAAGTTTATCACAATATGGTTACATTACAATCATACTTGAGTATTTTCCATATGGCTTAATCTGCGACAATCTTTGTGTTAAAAAATAACTTTACCAATAAGTAGCACTTTAACAAAGTAGTATCTATCAACTCTAGTTGCTGCGTCTGCGCCGCCGACGGCTCGTCTTGGCCGGTGTTACTTTGTATGTTAGCTTTCAACTCCTTCAAATACTCTATCAATGCATTTAAAGCGGTCTGTAGATCTTTGCCCGACAATTTCTTCGTTTTTTCTTTGTCATCATTGTCTAGCTCAGGGAACAGTCTTATGACTTCAGCGGGATCTTTTTTGAGTTTAGTAAACTCCTTAATAGACTGTGAATAATGCTTATTGTCGAAAAGTTCCAATGCGTACAGGATTTGTATGGCCTGAATGTTCTCCTCTTTCTGTTCCGGTGTGCAGTCTGTGAGGCTCTGTAAAAATTATGAGTAGGTATGTCAAAATGGTAAAAAGCAAGGAAGCATTTACTTTTAGTAGGTAATGTATTTTGTAACAACAACCTTTTTCGGTTTTGTCGTCATTCACTTTTATTCACAGTACTGTGCTGTTGTTCCTAATCTACATATTATATGAGTAACCAAGTTATACTCAGCTATTCTTTCTCTCTATTAAATCATGTACGAGTAAGTAACCATTTTTGTTAAAAGCTCACGGTTCAGTAGACCACTTAGTAATGTCGAGTAAACTGCTTATCGATTGTCGCCCGTCACCACAAACTACCAGGTTATACTTAGGCGTACCTATACTTACTCTTAGTGGAAGCCACATTGTTTAAGGGTATATAATACATCAAATTGCTTAGCATGATCCTCCGGTATATCGAAACGACTGCAGCATTAATTTTGAAATAAATATATGTTAATGTTAAGGATTAATTTTAAATAGGTACTGTGTTTGACGAAAACACGATTCCATAACATTTTCTCGTTAGAAAGATATTCCAAAGATACCTTCAATCCGAATAATAAGCCGCTGGTATTAAAAAAATACTTCAAATTAAATTATGAAACTTTGCATACTAACTGAAGTAACTATAAAGCAGCGACAATGCTTTTCTTTTTTTTTTAATTACCATTATTTTCGCCGTAAAAAGCAATTACTTAAACTATTGGCGCCTTGGAGACGCAAGCACCCGTCCAGTCCACGAGCAGTATGGTGCGAGCGAGATAAAAACTGAATTTAAGCTGAGGTAGTATGGGCTCCTGTATACACGATCCTCTATAAAAGCACTTTCACTGCAGTTGCACCACTGACTACAATTATCTATAGGGTACTTGCACCTAATAATGCTTAAGTAATAAAGAAAATAAACTTACATTTAAGATTTTAATAATTTCTGCTTCTCGCTTTTTAATTTTGGTGCGAAACATTTTGATTTTGTTTGTAATAACACGTCCTTTAGTTGCACAGAACTCCTAGTACTAAATAATGATTATTTTCAATAAATTACGCGTTTTCCTCCTTCCCTATTAATTAGTGTCAAGCGCATTCATTTTATTTAATTAATAAGTGCCATGGCGTTCATCACACATATAACATATTATGTATATAATATTTACTATATTATATTTTACGGTAACTATATAAGGAAATACGTTACCTAAAAATATCATTACAGGAAGATTAGATTCAAATATGTAACGTAATAATGTGCAGATTTTTTTTAATGATAAGGCAAGTCAACTTCAACAGCTATTGCGGGTAAATTCTGCACTGCATATCATGGCAGCAGGAAGGAACAGCGTGAGGTTTTAGTCAGTAGGTATTCTGCCGCAGACGTGGTCTTCCAATAGGATTTCCCCACGAAAAAATAAGGTTTTGTTGTGTTGTGTATGGGTGGGGTGGTACTGGCAACAGGCTTTGATATCATCAAGGCATTTAACTCCCTGCCCTAGGATGCTAAGACGGGCAATAATGATATATGTAGGTACTAGGTTCTATTGTAGAGATTTTTCGGAACAAAGGTTCTTGCGTAATAAGCAAATCAAGTATGTGGGCAAGAGAGGCGATGTCCGAGAAAACTTGTGAGTTATCGCAGGGTTCGGTTCTTGGTCCACTCTTGTCTTGTGGAGCCTTGCATAATTATGAGGTTATGCGGTCCGATCTTGCCACTGGCGTAAACATCGTTTGCTATTCGGTGATATTAGTGAGGAGCTCGTGGCTAAGTAATAACATTCGCACGGTTCGATCCATCAGGTTAAGCTACGCTTGCCGGGGTTGGTCTGTGGATGGGTCACCATCTTAACATACCGAGACTCCTCCGTGCCTCGGAAAGCACGTTAGCCGTTAGTCCTGGCTGTCATTCGTGAATCTTTGCAATCGTTACGGGTCGTCAGAAGCCCGAAAGTCTGACAAACCACTCTTACCAAGTGGTATCGTATTACTCAGTTACAGGGTTGTGGAGGTCAGATAGGCAGTCGCTTCATGTAAAATACTGGTATTCAGCTGCATCCGGTTAGACTGGAAGCCGACCCCAACATAGTTAGGAAAAGGCTAGGCAGATTGATTTTTGATGCGGCGATATTAGTGCTAAACACCTTGGAAGGTACCATCCTGCTGTCCTAGCTCGGGGTAGCTCGTAGCTGGAGTCGGCGGGTTGGGTCTGCGAATAGCGCCTACTAACTCTCTCAACCATACCGCCATGATCCCAACTGTAATGGAATGTAGCCTTAAGGCCCGGGTCCAGAAATAAATGTATTGTATTAACTAATATTGACGACACGAAAATATGTAGGTATCAATCATTATCATATCTAAAACCACTTTTGGACCTTTTAATTATCGTTTAACTAAGACTAAGGGTACTTTCTAAGTAAATAGAAATAAGACAAATATTGTTGCATAAAAATTTCATATATTATAATTTCAATATTTTTATACATGAGCTGATAATACGTAGGTAGAATATAGTTACAATACATGGCTACATTTATATTACACTCTGTACATTGATTCTTATTATATATAGCCTTTGAAACAGCTGTACAAAATTAGCTAAATATTACATATGTATGAGAGGCATTTAAATACATGAAAATAACAACAGGGGCGTCTTTTGACTGGTTATTAAACGATGATCATCATCGAACATTATGATTATAAAAAAATATAAGTTTATTCTAGACTAGCTTCTGCCCGCGACTTCGTTCCCGTGGGAGTCGACAAAATACAGCCCATGTTACTCGCTGAAAATGTAGTTTTCTATAGGTGAAAGTATTTTTATATTGGTTAAGTAGTTTTTGAGTTTATCCATTACAAACAAATAAACATAAAAAAATTCTCTTTATAATATGAGTTTAGAAATTTTGAATGGAATTAAATGTAAGCATTTTCTACATCTCTTACATCGATTAAGTCGAATTGCATTTTTTCTAAACATAACGTTGTTGCGGTGCCGAAGTACAACAAGGATCCCATTTAATTTTTTTTTCTTTTCAGCTTCCAGTGGCATTTCATAAAGTTCCTACTGAAAATTCATCATTCAAATCACAGCCAAGAAATGAAATCGAGCCTACATTGTTATAAGATACTAACAAAGGTGTTTGGTAAACGGCAAATCCGTAATGCTAATTAACTGAACATCAAGTCCGTAAGCCACTAAGCCCGGGGTAAGCCGAGGTTTATAGTACACCAACATTTCAATAATGTTTTACATGAAGTATGAAATCATAAAAATATAATTTTACTTGTCGAGTCTACAACTGAAATGAACGATGTCACCGTTGGGGTATCTGACGAAGGCGCTCTGGTTGCCGAAACGTTTCTTGCACACGGGACACACGTTATAAGTGTTTATTAATACACTCTTCGATTCGTGGAACTGCTTCAGTTCTTGTACCTGCAACAAACATAAGAGTTTTATAAAGTTTTTTTAAATAGGAGTCAAAGTCAGTGGATACGTTCGCTGTGAGATCAACTTAAAGCAATATTTTGCTACATTGAGCTTAGATTGAAAAGGAGGATAACCACTTGCCTATATTGGCAGACCTGTAACAAAACAATCATGTACACAAGCTACACATGGTGCATTTTAAAGTGTATTTGACCAAAATGTTAAATTAGTTCACCGATTTTAATTTAAAGCTGCAGGTTTTTGTTCATTCAAGAATAAAAACACTACTTTTTCTAGCACAAAGCTTTTACACGTCGTAAAACTATTAATTGCTAGACATTTTCTGTCAGGCGTTATTACACACGATTACTTCAGTATTAAATTTCGGTAAAATAAATAATTAAGTGCGGATTCCACCAATGAAATTGAACGCGTTCAGCACATTTCAACGCGTTCAAGAGCTGTCAGTGTAGAATATTCCATAACAATTTTGACACTGACAGCTCTTGAAGGCGTTTTAGAAATGTTGATCGCGTTCAGTTTCATTGGTGAAATCAGCCCTTAATCTTGTGTTACTCGCAACCAGCCTAGGTCTGGCAATAGCTCAAACCAGCTTACAATGCACCAATACCGTGGTGAGACCTGTATATATCTACTGTATATTATTTATATCTGAGAATTAGGCTGCCTTTCCATCAAAAATTTGCGAGGTCGTGTCTATTTCCACCAGGGCCATGTGGTGTAGCGGCGCGGGTAAGGTGTGCTATGAAAATGCGCTTTGCGCGCATGTAATATAAAACACTTAGCTAAGAGAGTTAACAACTTCAGGGGTGGGTAGGGTTACCATCTGACAGGCTTGTGCCGCATTTGACGGTTAAGATAGGCATGCGGCCTTTTTTTTTTTTTTGTTCCGGGGTGGAAAATCCTCATGGATGTCCTCCGCCCTGGGGCGGGCGGAGGGGTCTGTCAGACTCTTACTGACTAAAAACCACCCCGGTGTTCCGACTCACACCTACGCCGGGGGTCGCGGGAACGAAAGAATCTTCCGCAACCGGTGCCGGCCCGCCACTGCGGGCCTCCTCTCGGGTCAGGGGGGGGAGTGAGGTGTTTGACTCCCCCCGCGACGTCTCAGAGGGGCGCGCGTGGAACACTGCGCGCCGCCACCTCGGGTCCTGATGTGTGGGGGGCGACGGACGTCCCCGAGTCCGTCGCCCCTGGACCCATTTAGGGGGGCCGGAAGAGGGCGTTGTCCGCCCTCCGCCGACGCCCGGTGCGCCTGCTGCGGGCCGGGTGAGTGGACGAGATCTCCCTCTCCCTTTCCGCAGCCTCCTTCTGCGAGACGGTCGTCTCGCGACTGGGCGACCACCGCGTCCCAGGACTCGGCGCCGCCGACCATAGCGTTCACTACGGCCGGCAGCGACAAGTCACTGCCTACTTCTGAGATGAGGGCACGGCGCGGCTCCTCCCAAGCGGCACACTCTGCCAGCGTGTGCCACGCCGTGTCCTCCCGGCAGTCGACGCAGTGGTGACACCGGGCGTCCGGCTCCCTGTTTATGCGACACAGGTACTTCCCGAAGCAACCATGCCCCGAGAGCACCTGCGTCACCCGAAACGACAGGGAGCCGTGCCTCCTCCCGAGCCAGCGGTCGAGCACCGGCCGGACCGCCTCGACGACGTCGAGGCCGGCGGTAGGGCGCGAAAGCCTGTCCCGCCATTCCGCCACCAGGACCTCGCGAAGCTGAGACCGATGCAGCTCCACGTGTCGCTGCATCGGTCGCTCGCCCCACGCCCGCGCTTCCTCGCGCCACCGATACGATGACGCGAGTACTTTCGCCTCCAGGTCCCAGGGCGGGGACGGATCCCCGCCCTGGGACCTGGAGGCGAAAGTCTGACTGGCCGGAGCCAGTGCACAAGCCGCCTCGTAGGAGATCGTGCGATACCCCCGGATGACTCTGACGGCCATCGCCCTCTGAGGCATGCGGCCTGCGCTAAGCTGAGACAGGCGTTTTTTAATTTCTCATTCATTAGAGTTTCGAAGTATAAACATAACATAAACATAAACATTTATTCAAAAATAAAAATGCGCAAGTGCGCATTTATTAAAATGCACAGTTCAGTAAAGAAAGGAATCGCCTGACAATAGAGTTGGTTAAAAGCGTTATTACTGACCCAAGAAAACTTTAAAAACATTTCGTGTGAAGATTTTTATATTTATATTTTGGGAAAAAAAAAAAAACTTTGAAAAAAGAATGTCTTCGGAAAAATATCACTAATAGTAATTTCGTTTTTTTCTAAATTAGTTTAGTGGTCGTAAATTGTTCATAGTTCTCATTTTGAATAAATATCAGTCATTAAAACTATCTGTTGTGTATTATTTATTTTAAGACTTAGCTTGTTTACAATAGACAGGCATTTTTCTGAAAAATCTGGCATTTTCTACATCCTAGACAGGCATCCTCCCTTATATAGATGGTAACCCTATATAAATGCCGGTTAAAAAGCCCACCCAAAAGAGTTTTCAAAAATGTGCTCGGAAGCATACACTTTATAGGATATAACTATTCGTATCTTACCTGCATATGTTCAGCGTATAACAATCCCTTGAGGACTTGCGTGCGTCTCTTCAGCGTGAGCTGTCCATCCAGAGCGCTCTCTAGGAAATGTTTCAGTCGACTCAGCGGGACTGAGTCTGGCAACACTGACAGGGCCTGCAAATAAATGATTCAATGTTTTAGAATGTAAATTACAACAATTATAACTCAAATACTAGGTCACATTTTGTGTTAGTTGAGCTCCTTCAGTTTTGAGTTGAGCTCCACGATTACTGACAAATGCTTGCACTGACTGGACAGGTCCACTCAAATCTGTGTGGTTCTTTCCTCAAAAGACCATTTCAGACACTGATCCACATGGTCCTCATATGACTTGACCAAGATTATGTCTGGACTTTAAAAGAGACTACGACCTCTGAGTTTGTTTCGGCCTTTCTTCTCAGAGTAGTCAGATAGGCAACACCGACCTCATCTAGCTTATTTTTAATATTTTTTTATATGACGTGTAAAAGTGATTCCGATATCCTATTTACAGAATAAACAATTTCATTTCATTTCATTAAATTAGCTAGCGAAACTCGGCAGACATGATGGTTAATTCAAATTTTTCATTCCATAAGAATCTAATTCAGACTATTACGGACATTGTAAAACAAAAATAAAGGCATTTAGTTATAAATACCTCTCCTATAACCCCTTAATGGATTGCCTACATACAATAACTAAGAATAGTTTGTCACGCATGCCTTAGCCTCAGGCTATGTGGATGACGTGCTCATGCTTAATGAAAGCATTAGGCGCCGATGCGCCTAATGCTTTCATTGAAATGATTGCACAGTCAGTCGACAGATTGGTCATCGATATGACCAATCTGTCGACTGACTGTGCAATCATTTCAAAGAAGATCATTCATTTTGAGCTAACTTATGAAAGTGCCAAACAAAAAAAAACGTTATTTTCCGATAAAGCAATTCTCTTCACTTTTTACTA
The DNA here is from genome assembly GCA_914767755.1 of Agrochola circellaris. NCBI lineage: Eukaryota > Metazoa > Arthropoda > Insecta > Lepidoptera > Noctuidae > Agrochola > Agrochola circellaris. The sequence goes on from OU611853.1 coordinate 9,806,106, forward strand.
TGGGACCAAATCTGTAGAGCTCCCTGCGCTGTAATACAAGTTTATAAAATACTGCTTTTAGTATGTTTTAGTTGAAATCTAATAATAATAATTAATAGCTTTTTATGCCAGTAAACATTACAGTTATCAAATTTCACTGTGAAACTAAGGCTCTAGGGTTATTCTCCACATAACTACAGTATGCGAAATAAAGTTTTTTTTTTTTCGACAGTACCAGTATTAACTGATTCAAATAGGTACTTAACTGGTTTTAGGTCTATTTCGTGGTTTCTATTACAGAAAAACTGAAATATGACACATGTTTTTAGGTACCATCAAAGAAGTTCATATCTAACCAGTTTCAAAACAAAATCCCGTGAACGCGATGACCACATCTGTTACCGGCCAGGTGCTATAGCCGCCGAACGCTGCAAGCAAGAATAGTCCTTACGATGGGTAGATATGAACTTCTTCGATGGTACATAAATAACTGATGTATAAAGTATAACGAGATCGAGAGTCACTCATACGCCCCGTCATTGCGATTTTTTATAAGTACTGGACTATGGTCCAGTATTTGCGGATTTGCAGACTGTTGCAGGCTAATTGTGAGCACATTTTCTTTTAGAATGCGAGCCCAAAATGTACCACTCGAAATCGTTTGCCATATTTGGAATTGCGTAACAAACATTAGGAACCTTCTGGTTACGGAGATGTTGAAGTTTTAACTTTTATTTACTTTTTTTCACGAAAACAAGTATTTTTCACGAGACAATGGCCTATGCGCCTAATGCGGTACATTGCTCGTGCAGTAAACAGCAAATTTTTAGACCAAAAAAAAAATCGGTTCCTAGTAAAATGTTTAGCTTAATTTACTTAGTTTCATGTACAGAATGCGTAGATAACGGATATGTGATGGGTCTTTTAACAGCCTGTATATTTAAATATACAACAAAGATGAGAAGAAACAGCTCCAAGCTGTTACTACGTTTTAAGCCGGTACGAAAGAGAAAGAAAGACAAATAAAATGCATACAGTTTAAAATACCCGTATTATTCCAATAATTCAGCTATTTCAATGTACTAGCAAAAGAAGCGTGTATGATAGCAATAGCTTGCTTAAATAAAAAATAATTAAATTCATTACATCGCTCTTAAGACCGTATCAAATAAGTATACAATGTATGATAAAATGATTTTTCGAACTCATGTAACTTGACGGAGAATGACCCTACAGGTTTGTTCCCATAGTAAAAAATTAAGAAAAAAACGTATTATTTCGGAATATAGCATTTTTATTTTTTGTTGTTTGGCCTGCATTTTTACATTTAGCCCAAAGATGTATGGACGGTGAATGATCTCCTTTACGGCCGAATGGAATGTCGCAATAGTCGATAATTTCGTTTCAGTTAATAAGTCATCTGCACAAAGCCGCAACCAAATTGCTTTTTTGTAGCGTAGCTAGCTTGGAGTCCAAAAGCAAACCGTCTGCATAGGATATTGGACCTCACCAGCCCCTTCTCCAATTTTGGCAAAAATGGTCAATAGTAATCTAAACCAGTGCCGGATTAAGTAAGCGCGGGGCCCGTAGCAAATTTTATAGACGGGCCCTTGATCTGCTATGGGATCGTATGTATAAAGTGGTAAAAAAAAAACAATACTCAATACGTCTATTTGCAATCAACTTTTAGAAATTGTATTACCCATATTCTGACGTCTTAGTCGGCAAGGTAGTACGTATCACGTTTTTGAGACATCAAGTAAATTCAATATACCACATCTTAATAAGTTTCACTCAAAAAATTACACGGGTTTGAATACGCGGGGCCCCCTTTAGCGCGGGGCCCGTAGCAATTGCTACTCTTGCTACGTGGTTAATCCGGCACTGATCTAAACATAGGTTAAAAACGACACTAACTTTCAAAGGCGATATTTTATCGGCATGTTTCTCCAATATTTTGAGTGCCGTCTCCAGGTCCGGTACAGCTGTCTTCGGATGCCTCGGCACCTTGGCTAGAGGGTTCCCGATGAGGGCACTGTCTTGTTCAGGGTTCATGAGGATCCTCATCAGTATCACGTACACGTCTTGACTCTTGTCGTTTGGACTCGCGGTTACATTTTCGCAGTATCGTATTGCTCGGTCTACGTCGCCTGTAGACAATATAATGGTTTAAGACAACATGCTTTAAAAAAAACGTGTATTTAATAGGCATAAAAGCTGCTCTTACCCAATATCAGCACATAAATGGCGAGGGCCTGCTCGTGTCGTCCTAACTTCCCGTAGATGATAGCTCGTTCCTCAAACAAGCTGTCAGTAGGGAAGTGCACAGCAACTCTCTCAGGAGTGTAGTGTGCAGATTTTTCTAGAAACGCAACTAATTTCGATTTAATGTGTTGTATTTCTGCATCTGTTAGGTTCGCTTTCTTATCAGTTATTTTATCTCTGTACATGTTTATTAAGGCGTCGTGAAATAATGAATTTGTGTCGTTCCATGTATGGATGACATGTTCTAAGTATGTTATCACTAGAGATTCATGTTCTCTTAAAAGAAAATCTAATATCTTTGGACGGGGCAAGTCTTCTACTTCAGTAAATATCTTCAAGCCTTTTTCTGGATGTTCTTTCAATATCCAGTCAGAGAACTTGAATATTAAGTTTATGTGTTCGGCACCTGGAAAATATTAGTGTTACTTTAGTTCATACTATATCAAATGTTGACAAACAGAAATAATTATACAGAGTTATAGTAATTAACAATAAAAGATTATGATAAAAGCTCTCTTGGTTTAAAAAAAGTACAATTTTAAATACTAATACTAACCAAGTTGTTGCAAATAATTTTTCGTTCCTTGATAACCTTCTAAACTAGAGTCCGGTTCTTTGGCCTGCTCTCTCAGCAGCTGCAGCGCTTTCATATGCTGCCCTTTCGTTTGGTACAATATTATTAATTCGCTGTGTTTGCCGTGTTGTAGCAACATTTTCTCGGCTTCTTCTAGGCGACAATTGTTGTTGCGTAGTAGAGGTGCGACTAGAGCATCGTTTACCTAAAAAGGTTATAAAGGTATACGAGGTGTAAGAGGCATGAAGACGAAAAGTTTAAAAGCAAATTATAAACATAATTTCAATCGAAATGTACACATGTTATTTTTGAGTGACCGTCTGTTGTAAGTTTTAATGATATCTTCTAGATTTACCTGTAAATAGCACTTCAACAAAGTAGTATCTATCAACTCTAGCTGTTGCGTTACATTCCTCTGCTTGGACGCCTCGTCTTGACTGGTGCTATTCCCTATATTACCTTTCAACTCTTTCAAATACATTATCAATGCATTTAAAGCGCTCTCTAGATCTTTTCCCGTCAATTTCTTCGTTTGCTCTTTATCTTCATTTGTTTTACAGTCTAGTTCAGGAAACAGTTTGATGACGTCAGCAGGATCAGTTTTGAGTTTAATGAACTCTTTCATTGACTGGGAATATTGCTTGTTGTCGAAAAGTTCCAATGCGTACAGGACTTGTATGGAATGTATCTTCTGCTCTTTTTCTTCTGGCGTGCAGTCTGAGAGGCTCTGTTAAAATAATGGGTACCAATAAATACATTTAATAATGCCCTTTGTTTATATTGGGAGTGAAGTACTTCCTGAAAACAGAACTGTCAGGATACTTACTCCTACTAGGAGCCCTATTGTTGATATACGATCCTTTATTGTAAATGGCATTTTCTCTGCACTTGCATCTAGTTCTAGTAGATCTACAAAAATCAAATATTTAACTCACATTCGTAATTTTGATTTAATATCTTCATTTGAGTACCCAATGTGTCCATCATAAGGTTTTTTTTATTGTTTAACTCACGGAGGAATATTTAAAAACGTTCATATTTACCTCGAAATTAGACCGACCTTGTATTAAATAGGTATTGGGCAAATAAAAACAACAACAACAACAACTAATAATGATATAATTTTAACAATTTTCCTCAAAAACCGATGAACAGTTTAATTTATTTGGTTAACTACAATAGGAACAATAACAAAAAATTAGAACGAAGAAATATATTTGATTTTTCTAGCCACCACACACACAACACAATGTCGCAAAACGTTTCAGTACACCTCAACTGAATAAATTATGATGAAGCTTGACATTACTGATTAACAACTCTTTTAAACATCGTGTTTAGAGGAAAATAAATGGTTACTTATTTTCCTTGTCTCAATGTTTTGCCGCTGATACTATTTATTTCCATGTATGACTATACGCATGCGACTGATATGTGTACTATTTATATAACATTCCGTTGCACTTGCACAACACATCACTTTCATAATATGTTAAAGTCTCGAATAGGCAGTTAGTGGCGAACGATGTCATTCGTGCTTTAATAATAGTATTAGTTCCTTGATAAATTCGAAGACAGCATGTTGTGTTCAGGCAAAATTTTCAAATTGAGATGAAACTAAGAATTTGCCATTAAAAAACGCCAGTCGAGGCCCCGCAATCGCCAGCTGAACTTTCGACCACCTGCAGCCACTAGGTATTTATGACTTTATTGTTATTTTCATTTAATACTACCTGTGCCCCGCGGTTTCACCAGCACAAGTCTCGATCCCGTGGGAATATCGGGATATCCTATGTCCTGGTCCAGCCCAGCCCAGCCCAGCCCACCCAGGTCATGGTCTACCTGTGTCCCAAATTTCATTTAATCGAAATCCATTCAGCCATTAAGACGTGAGAGCGTTACAAACAAACTCACTTTCGCATTTATAATATTAGTTAGGATAGTGAGGGTTGTACAGTCAGCGTATACATAACGGAACGAATATACTGTTCAAAAAGATCCCAACTCAAAGACAGCTTTTGCGTACTGTGTTTATTTGGAAACACTCCTTTTGTCATTGAGATAAAGTTTAATTTCCTTGATAAACATCAATGAATCATGTTGATCAGCATCAGGCTGATCACGTTTAAAATAACGGGTATTTTAAACGCTGACTGTGCAGTTAGAGGACTGCCGGTCGATTCTGTAAAAATATCACCGTAAAACTTAGGCGAAGTGAGCGTGAAGTGAGCTGTCAATAGAGCTAATCCCTAGCACTGCCGGTCGATTTGTGACAGTGACAGCTCACTACACGCTCACTTCACCTAAGTTTGTCGTTGATATTTTTACAGAATCGATTGACAGTAGTTGTGTGTGTTAAACGTTCTGAAACGATTGAAAATAGGGCCATGGAGATTATTTTAATTTTCTCTAAGACTTACCGTTAATTCTATTGCAATTTGGAAATGTTTGTCTTTCAGTAACTGCTGCCTTTGCTTCGTGATGTCAACAGAGCTGAGGCACCAGACCTGGCCTACCGATGACACGAATATCAGGCCTCGCTTACATCTGGAATAAATTTCATGGTTCAAAATAAATATGTTACACTGAAGCAGGTAAAGATGAAGTCTCCTATAAACGCATCGGTCATACATACCGTATAGGTACCGACAAGATGCTTGATATGGGAATACTGAATATATGTAATCTCTGAAACGCTTACAGAAGCGTAATACTAATTAATACCCGAGGAGCTGAAGCCAGATGTAAGCCTCCTACACTGCTACAAGGATCTGCTACAGGCGCTTGAATGACATCTCCAGGGATGCGTTTTTGGTAAACATTTGTGAACCCTTTTTGCGAAATTGTATTGAAAAACAAACAAGATGAAGTCCGGACTTGCAATTTTGGTCGCGCCAAAATAAGCTTGTAGCGCTATATAGAAATTACAGGACCCTGGCGTAAATAGGACACATTCAGTACAGTGTTTTATCTCACGAAGCGACGCGCGCGTTACTTGTGGTTACCAAGTGTACAAACACGCTGTGAATGTGTGTGTAAGCGCAGGAGCTCTCGGTACCGTCCGAGACAATGGCGAAGTCAGACGTGTGTGTGTTGTGCTGACGCTACTCGTCTTAAAGCACACATTCACAGCGTGTTTGTACATGTGTACAAACACGCTGTGACCATGTGGCCACCACAAGTAAAGCGCGCGTCATTTCGTGAGATAAAAATACTATATTAGAAAGAGCAATATATAAGAGAAAAATATCACACAGGTATGAGAGACAAAGAACATTTACGGCTGGGTACTGTAACTACTGTACTTCAACTACTTTTGGTGAAAGAGAGTAACCTCATTGTGGAGAATTAATTATATCACGAGTTGTAACATATGGGAACCGGGATATTCTTACCTATACATCAGTCTTGCTTTGTTCAGTTCAGGTAAGGTTTGTATGAACAGGGAAGGCTCCACTGTCTGCACAATGACTTGGTCTGATAACAGCCCTAACACAAATGGCTCATCCCACACTGGAAAAAAAAAAAATCATCGTTTAGGCAGGTTTCTTCTCTGGTTCTCCCTCTCACAGACAGGAGGCCTTCGTCCCAACAGTGGGAACATTATAGGCTGATTGTGTAGACAGGTTTGTAGGTTCACTGAAATACAACTGGCTTATTTTTGTCAGAAGTATCATGAAAAGTCTATAAAATTGAACAAAAATAGTTAGTTTCGGATTCAAGAAGCATTAACGTCTTCATATATTACAGCCTGGGTACTGTCAGACTGTATCATCCCACTGTTAGGCAACCATTTTTTATTATTTATTTATTAAAACATTTCACACTCAAAAAAGTACAAAGGCGGACTTAATGCCTTAGGCCAGTGGTTCCCAAAGTTGCCTGAACCGAGACCCACCTAAAATTCGGGACTCACCTCACCGTCATGGAGAAAAAAAAGAGGCTTATTTATTTATGAATGAAGAACTGTACACATAAGAAATACATTCAGTTACTATCGAAAATTGTAATACTTAATTAAATACAAGGAGTGCTATTTCAATGAGAAGGATGTATTTGTTTCCTATTTTTTTTCACTAGAGCTTTAGCATCAACTTCAATTTTAGTTACTTTTAATCGCCTTATGTTTGATACCTACGTCCAATTTATTTGAGTATTTCAAAATAAATTTTTCAAGGCCCGCCCAATAGTCACTCGCGACCCACCAGTGGGTCGCGACCCATAGTTTGGGAAACGCTGCCTTAGGCATTCTCTACCAGTCAACCAAGGGTGGTGAAGAGATTAGATGGCAGGTGCTCTATTTGAGAGGAACAAAGAAAAAAAATTAAAAAATATATTCTAATGACTTATAACTAAAATAGATACAACAATACATAAATAGATGTCAAACTACATACCCATACAGACATACATACATATTTACTATAATATATACCTATATTATCTAGACATATTAAAAATTTAAGTTCATTTTTGTGTCCGTCTGTGTGGCCCTGTTGTTCTAAACTACGAAACGGCTTTTGATGCGGTTTTCACCATCAATCAGAGAATTTATTCCGGAAGGTTTATATGTATAATACATTAATATTAAACTTACATATAATAAATAGATCACGATGTGATCACTTGTCAAGTCGTTAAATCCGTACGAAGCAGGGGTTCGTTAGTTTTCTTATAAATAACAAATATCGTCAATAATCTCTTACCAACACCAATAGGGGCTTCGGACCATTTGATAGTTTTCTTGATATCTATATTTTTGGCCTCTTCCACGAGCACCGATGTTTGATCGCGACCAAGTAGAAATGAAGTTTCAGAGTATTTCGCTATTGTTGGCTCAAGAGATTTAGAACTGCTTGTTGGGAATAACTCCTGAGGCTTTCCTGATGAGAGCTACAAATAAAGTATAATCTTCTATAATAAATCTTGTATAATAAATACTTACAGTTGGGATATATAGAATTTTTGTAAAACAAACTGAGGATATACACATAAATGCACAAACTTGTGATCATAGGAAATAGAAATTGACTTTATGGCATTTATGGGTCTATTAATGCTTGCTTCTGTGACAGAATTTTTTAATAAAGTAACTGACAAAGTAGAAATTAAATTAGTCTTTGCAATAGAATTCGAGGGTTAATTACTAAATATTCATTTATTAAAAAAAAAAGATGTTTTTTTTTTACAAAATACTTTTGTTAACGTAAATACAACTTTATCACCTACATCATACAGCACATATTCGTTTTTGAATCCCACACACACATATTGTTGGCCCCATGACATGACCTTCGGCACATCAGGGATTGTAAAGTCAAACAAGTGTTGTTTGAATTCTCCATTCTTTCCATAATACAACTGTAGTTTTCTCCTCACAGCAACACACAGACGGACAACGGAATTGGATTCCCCAGTCATTGATGTTGTGGGCTGTGAAAATATAAAAAACTTTATCAGCTAAGGTCAAATAAAATGTTTGCCTGAGAAAAACTAACTTCTTCAAAATCTAGAATGTATGGTCTGTTCTAAAAGTATCTGATGAATATGTAGACAAATGGATTTGAAAACGTCCCTGTGGATGCCAATTTGTTGTGCGAATTGAGTGTGTTGAGTTGATTATTTTAATAGGTAAACTAAAAATTCTAATTTTAAATGACCTAAAAGATGTTATTCATTTTACAATTGAGGTCAATTTTATAACCTCAATTTTCGTTGATGATTTTTCAAAGGTTTTATTCAAACAATAAATTCTTGTTTGAAACTATTTAAATAGAGATGTATCATGTGTAATAATTCAAAACAGAATTTATTAAAACTCTCATCAGATACTTTTGGAACATTAGCTACTCATATTCAGGAATGGTTAATAAAAGAATGGTAACTTCATTTTATCATATAAACACTGCAATTTTTTTTGTAGGGAATACGCATGTATAATTTTTTTATTAAATCAATAATAGACAATAATGTAAACCCAAAAGTGTCTAGGGATCAAATACGTTTTAGATTATCGCCGCAATTGAGGATTATTATTTTAACTTTTTTGGATCGTTATAGATTCTTTTTAGTGAATTTCAGTATTTGAATAAAGATTTTTTTTTAATTTTGGTTAAAATTAGAAAATCAACTGTCAATCAGGATTTCTATAAAAGTGTGTAATAACGTTTTTACAAAACCATTACAATTTCTGCATCGGAACTGAAAAAATTGCTTCGATTTGGAGCGAAAACATCATGTGACACGAGAAGAGATGATGAGAGCCGTCGGAATGTTGCAAGCTGGTTGTAGGCAACGTACTGTGGCTGTCGCCCTTGGCACTACACAGAGCGTCATACACCGTCTCTGGACACGCTATCGTATCACGGGTAGCGTGGCCGAGCGACGTGGAGGACGATGTCGCATCACCTCTCGCAGACTGGACCGGAACATCCAAAATACTGCTCGACGGAATCGGAACATGACCACGTTCATAATGTTGGCTACGAGGCTCCACAGCTCTTCAGGCTTGCTGATAAGCAACCAAACCATCCGAAATCGTTTACGTGAAGTGAGTCTGCGTTCCCGAAGGCCGCTGAGTTCCACCTATAGCACCCCGCAATCGTAGAGCCCGTTTACAATGAGCTCGCGAACACGGAAATTGGGAGGAAGAAGACTGGCGTTGTTTGCTTTTCCGATGAATCTCGTTTCGGTATGAGGCCGGATACAAGCCGTATTCCAGTTTGGAGGATTCTCTGGACGTCAAGAACGTTTGAAATTTTGTCAGGAAGTTCATTCATATGGAGGGGGCACAATAATGGTTTGGGCCGGTATTTGGATCGGTGGAAGAACCGATCTCATTTGGAACAGGGGCAAACTCAATGCTCAGATTTATGCGGAGAGGACTGTTTCAGACGTGATCATCCCTTTGCGAAGCCGGTTGGGTGATTCGTTTCGACAAATGCATGTGCACACACGGCTAGAGTCGTAACACGCACTCTTGCCGATGTTCGCATCAACGTTCTGCCGTGGCCTGCTCAATCACCAGACCTCAACCCAATTGAGCATGCATGGGATATTAGAAAGAACGTGGGTGGCCATTCCTCAAAGTGATTTTGATGAACTGATTTTATGCATGCCAAATCACTGTGATTGTGTGATTCATGTCAATAGTGGAAACACAGATTATATTGTTTTTATCTTTGCATTTTTTTTTTTTAAATCCTTATGTTTGTCTTTTTTTGCCCTTTAATTGACGACATTACCTTACGTTAATTTCCCACAATCTGCAAAAAATGCATTTTTTTAAGGGATAAGTTGTTAACTTAAACATAGGAATTAAAGTAAGAAGCCAGTCTGGAAGACTAGATTTGGTAAATATTAATTGTTTTTTTTTTTTTATAGTTAAAAATGTACATGTTCCTTAGATACTTTTGATGTGTGTATTAAAAGATAAATTCAGCTACTGTTTGTTGATCTGGTTTTTAGCCCCAAATCATATAAATTAAATTATTTATTCAAGCAGAAATCACCCTAGTTAATTACCTTAGTAAGATTTCAAGCATTTTGCAAAGAATAGATTTTAATGCACTTTTGACGACGCGTTTTGAGATTACGTTCCGTTCCACCAAAAAAACGCAACATAAAATAATGAATTGTTAAATAAATAATGCATTCAAATGTTCAACTGGAATCTAAAATTAACCCTAAAAATTTTTAATTGATAGCGAAAAGTTCAGTTTAAATCCAAGAAGGCGTAAATATAACACTTACCGTGTTGTCTAATGCAAACAGTGAAGCACCTTTTGTTTGTTCAAAAGTCTTCACCATAGGAAAATTGACGCCATTTATATTGTATGTAGACAGAACACTATCAGTTAGGCATAGCAACAAGTTTTCTTCTGTAACAGATATTAAAATAAATTATTAATATTGATGTTATTCAAAACACAATTTTCACTGCCCACTTCAGTTTTAATAGCTATATCGTATATGAGCTATGAGCATTAATTAATCTGTTAAACAATCGCCTACTAGAAGCCATTTGCATGTAAGCGCTCAAAGATTTTCACGATAATATTTATTGTTGTTTCAAGTATATTTTTCTTATGAACAATGGCTGCCGACAAATGTTGTACAAATTTTTCAGATTCATAATATTCATCACCATTAGAAGGATGTTGCAGTAGGCCATTCAGATTAATACCCAGGACACCAGATAACTCACATCACCACTTTGGAATTTAATTGTGAAAAAACTAATTTAAAAATTACCTGGTATGACTTCAATTTGTTGTATAGGCTTTTTACTAAAATTTTTACAATATCTGAGAAGCTGCAACTCATATTTCTGATTTCCATTTGTTTGAGACACTGAGTACATCAACAGATGACCTTGCCTTGTTCCCAGTAACAAGTTGTTATCTAAAATAAAATAAAAAAACTGAAAAGCTTAACACAATAAGGGAATAATATTTAATCTGTGATTTGTTTAAATATAGATTTTTGCAAACTATAACAGTAAAAGAAATAAAGTTTTCATTCTAAGGTTTGAACCCTAAAAATGGTATAGCTGGTAGATCTTCATCAAGGAAGCCCAATTACTGGCAAACAATATTTTTTACATGCGAAAAATTTATAATTGATGTACACCTATTGGTAGTGTGGCTTTTCAACAAAATAGACCTTGATCTGTATTATTTTATCTGCATCAAAAAAGTTGAGGTGTATCTTTAACAACAATGAACGCTTGATAATATTGTTAACTGATGTTTAAACTAATCTGTTTTGACAATGACTCAATTTTTTATCATAGGGTTTGTTCTTGTTAGTTACTACTATGGTTTTACTTACCGTATGCAGCTATAGCCTCTATTTGTACGGTTGCATTGAGCAAGTGGGATATCTCGTACGCTTCGTGCATTGTGAATAAAATTTAAGATAAATACTCCTCCGCAAATAAATTACAATGATAAACTATACACCCATAACACTTTTTATAGTATTTGGAAATGAAGTCGTGTTTTACGCCCCTCTTTATAGTATACAACAACTATAAGGCAGGTACAATAATGTACCTATTATTTAATTAATAGCAATTTGCATTGTTTTATTAACATTCGTTACTATTTAGATAAAATGAATTTCACAATTCACACCGTCAAGTCAACACAGACGTAAATTGACATTTGTAGTGAAGTCAATCAAATGATTCAAATGGGTCGCAGTCTACGGGTCTATGGTATGGTCGCGGTGCCGATAATCGATTCAAATCTAAACCGGCCAAGTGCGAGTTGGACTCGCACACAAATCATTCCGAAAAAAACACGTTTCTTAAATCGGACCCCCACTTTAACTTTCTTCATTTTTATTATTTGTTGTTATAGCGGCATTATATAATATAATCAACTGTCCACCTATTACACATAGAATACTTTGTAATAGACTGCAATTACGTACGGTTCATTAGATACAACCAGCCGATACAGCCCTCTGATAGTCAGACGGACGGACAGACGGACAGCGGTGGCTTAGTAACAGGGTTCCGTTTGGCACCCTTCGGGTACAAAATCCTCAAAAACTAAAGGTAAATACTTCGCCACGTTCATTTAAATTTAGGAATACTAAAGTTCGTTTTTTCAAATCTTTGTTGTTCGTTTTTTCAATTTGGAGTTTAACATCTGCACCTATCATGCATGCCTGTCACGCAGTAGATCCATGCTTTAGAGCTTGTGCAGTCTGAAATGACGTACCCCACTACCGCATTTTACGTACTCTCATCCATCCACGTACGAGTATATATTTTTTTTGTTTCTTTTTGTTATGTCGGTACCACACACTTGCTAAACCAAAAGTCCACGATAATATCGTCACGTTAGAAATTAAGCGCCCGTTCAAAAAAAGTCTGTCTTTAATCTGTCAAAAATACAATCAATCTATAGTCCGCGCTACCGCTGAAGTCCTTTTGATGCGGCGCTAGTGTCTATGTCATTCCATCACATTGCTTAAAAAGAAAATGTAGTTCCACAATTTTCCACCGTCCTTCTTTCGTGGCCTGCATTCTACCTACATTTTTTGACAAGTTTTTGACGTTGATTGTCGCCGAGATGAGATTGCGACTTGAATTTAAAGGGTTTTTCTTCAGATATAATATTGACTGGGCTTACTAAATAGGTTGAATACGGTTTTTGTATTTGAGGGCCTGGCAACCCTTGTCATGGGGGATATATTTTCTAACTGTAATACTGAATACCCGTCCGTCTACGGTCTGCCATCTTGCTTTTCTGGCACGTTTCAGTTTCCGGGTACACTATCTAGCAGATTAATTTAGACGACCAGAGTTCGTAAGAGGCATGAAATTTTCTAACAGATAGTTATCTTGACCTTATCCAAAGGTCATGGAACTCACAACACTCCTATGTGGTTTACAAAAACTGTCAAAAGACTTGAGTAAGCCTTTCAGCTGCATCCAGTTAGACTGGAAGCTGAACCCCAACATAGTCGGAAAAAGCCTAGGCAAATGAAAGGCGGTGCGAATCCTACTAGCGCTCTTCAAGTTTTGTTAGCAGTCACTGTGGCGCTATCAATGTCCTTTACATATTTAGATTGGTGTCCTGCTGGAGTCTATATCATAAATAATAAGTCAGTCCGCAAAAATTCAGTTCTGCGAAGATTTAAGTCTCATTCCGAATGAAAGAAATTACTGAAATAAAACGCAACCGTTTGTTTGTTTATGCAGAATAGGGTTTATTACTAATGAAAAAAATAAAAAGCCATGCTTACTATTCATTTAATTATTTACTTTTAATAATTATGTTATTTTCATTCATAACTAACAACGATATGAGGGTTATGAAGTATTTAAATTCAGTAAAACAAATATGAAAACAAAATACAAATTTCACTCACTATTAAATTTAATATTATTACAGTAATAAGAAAAATTTACTTTAAATAATTTATATAATAAGTCATAACTCCATTTCGAACTATGTATTTTACGGAAAATTCTCATGTTGTAAATGTGCACGCAAATCGTGAAAGTGAGAATTCAGTGGGATAAAGATTTTAATAACATCGCTTCAAATATTCAGGTCACTAGTATGTCTTATAACTTTTTACACAGAAGGTCTTAAGAAGCAACGTCGATTACAAAATTCATATTAGATAGATAGACTTAATAAAATACATGTAATATCTAAACTACTGCCTCTTACTGAGCCGGTGCGGCTGGCGACATGCGCGACCTCAGCACGCGCCACTGCGAGCGAACCGTCCGCTGCCGGCCACACGCGCCACTCAAGAGTCGTACCATAAAGATAATTATAATATATTTACACGAATTATATGGGTGTTCCAGCAAATTAATAGCCTTAACGACAAAAACTAAGATCCACTATTATGTGATTTCAAAGCGAAGCGCAGAGCGCTTTTCTTAAAATACAATAATTTATAAGTAATTACAGGCATACCTAACACTGAACTCGATCCTTCGCAAAGCAAAGACACGGAGCAACAAGAAAAAGGCCAATCTTAACACCGCGAGCTATCGAGGAGAAACACCGAGTTCAGCACTGTCCCGTTGTAACATGGTACACAATAAAATGATACGTTATAATTAATTATTTTAATGGTCGGGCCCTGGTTTACGTCTAGAAAAATATGGATAGTAAATGTTACATTGAATCAGCCAAGCATTTAAAATTATGGATAATGAGAATGTAACAGTAGTCAACTGAAATATTGATTAGTTATTAGGTTTCCGACTCAATCAATATTATCATGCAAAGCTGATGTGTTACTATAAGTTGGTCCAAATAAGACTAAAACATTATGTTATATAATATGCAAAATCGTGCTTTTCAGCTGCCTGAATTTTAAAATACCAGGTTTTTCTAAATAGTGGTGCAAGAGGGAATCGACATTACACCAATAATTTTTGCGTTTAGGCTACTTCTACACCATGAAGAAAAGATTTTGTTAGTCTATACTTAGAGGTTTAAACCTTTCCTAATTTGTAACTGTATTCAAAATCGAAGTGCAAAATGAAATTACTCGAATACTTAAAACTATGACAATGAAATTTTACCATTATTTAAACATCGTTTCATAAATGACTACTAATAACCATAGTGTTCTCAATGACAAATTTCATATAATAGAAATATCATTTATTGAATATAGAATACAATATTATCCAAAAACTATGTCGTTATAATTAGGACACCGACAGTGCTATTAAATAGGTACATTACATTTATCCAGCATTGGATAATTCAAAAATACACAGCAAAAAATGTTTAACATAGAAGTTGCCGAAAACAAATATATATGTGTAGTACATCTAAAATTTATATCCTCTGAATTGTTTATACAAATATTCTGAGATATCATATCATTATTATAAATTATCTTGAGAGATCAGTTTACGCTAGTTATAAAAATTTACAATGCGTACTATTGTTGCAACAAAATATTCCGTTTGCTAAGTTTCATCGTTGAAATAACACTAGGCATACGCTTCGTAAAAGTTTGTTGAGTTAGTGATACTTTTCAACAATAAATAACTCTAATACACTACTGAATATGTCTTCCCTACTGATTACACGGCCCAAGCAAGGTAAGTATCATGTGTCTACCCCTCGATAGGTGATTCAAGTGAAACAAACAGGTGACTAACCTCTCTCTATGATAACACGTCTCACACCGAGTACATTAAGGCTACAGTTATAAGCGAAATCATTTTAAAAGAGACAGAATCTGACGAGATATAAAATGAAAATAAAACAAAACAATTTATCCAGACGGTAATTATCTGTCGTTTACTAAATAAACATTCAAACTCAGCATATAAGGTATGTACATAAGGGGACAATTTGAGCTTACAAAAGTACAAAGTAATCACATCGCGACGGTTTAGAATCTACAACGGATTTACCCTTCTTACCGACTACGACAGCTCAAGCTTTATCGACAATTACACTACAGTATCACACGATTACTCGCCGAAAACACCTATTATGCATGTAATTTTCCCGATGGCCAACACGAAAGTAACTATCACTAGGTCGCGCGCGCCCGTGTGTGCCTGCGCGCACGCGACGGGCCGCGGGCGCCTACGCGCGCGGCTCGGCCGTGTCCGGCTCGCCTACGCGCGCGGCTCGGCCGTGCCCGGCTCGTCGGCCGGCGCCGCGCCCGCGGCCGCGTCGGCCGGCCCGGCGCCGGCGCGCGGCTTCAGGAAGTCGTTGAGCGACGGCTGGATGCTGAGCTCGTACTCGGTGAAGTTGAACAGTGGCGGCAGCGGGCGGCCGTTGGGCAGGCGCGCGGCCGGCTCGCGCAGCTCGTCGAAGAAGCTGTGCGCGCACGCCTGCAGCGGCGACAGGCGCGCGCCCGGCGTGTACTCCAGCAGGCGCGACACCAGCGAGATGGCGTCCGGCGGCGTGCACGCGCGGAACACCTGCGACACACACACGTACATACATGCTGGCCTAGATCCGAGCCATCCTTCTCTGTCTGACCCCGCGATCGTCGCGCTCGTATATCACTTTTTGTTCGATGAACCTGACCGTGTGGTCATGCTGACAGAGGGCGTTTTCCGGTTTTCCGAACAAAAGTGACATACGAGCGCGACGATCGCGTATATTAGGATGCGGCTTAGTCTGTCCATTAGATAGCAAAAGAAAATTATTGTCAAGAGTTGTATAGAAGTGACGGCATCATTCTAATTAAACTTTATTACAATGACGTAAGAGTTACATTGCAATGACTTAATAATCGTTTTACGTAAAAAATTATATATCGTGAATCTGATCCTAGTTTGATACTTTGTGAATATATTGGACATGGTCGCAGTCCTAGATAATTCGGGAAAACTAGACATTAAAATGTTAGCGACTGAAATAAATCCTTTCAGTTACACACACGAAGTAAAATAACGGTATTTACAATGTTAATGGTTAGAGAAAAATCATTGGATCTCGATGAAATGATTTAGTTGAACCTAATTTAAATAATGATCAAGTGCCACGTTGCAAGTTTGTTCCTGTAAGAAAATGTTGCTCTGATTTAAAAAAAACCCAAACCGAAATAGTGAGTTTTAGAACGTGAAGAAATGTCAGAAACAAACTGGCACGGAGTCGCACGGTACGAATGCACACTGAACACCAACAAACAAGAGACAGCTTCAACTGATTAGTTATATGTGGCATTCTGTTCAACTCATGCCAAGGCTATTTTCAAGTTCAAAATTATCTACTCTAAATGTCTTCATTTTTGTAACCTGGTATGAAGTATTGAAGATATATCATTTGACTGAAAAGACGTAAGTATTGTTGTAGTATAATGAAGGCATCTAGATACTCCGCAGTGCGATATCTTACTCGGATGCGCTGGTGGTCAGTGGCAGACTTGGGCGTGGACAAGCGCTGCAACATGAACTGCAATGACGCGCGCTGTTTAATTATGTAAGTCACACTAATTACTGTATAAATAATAATAATCAAGTGCGCACGGAATAACGAGAACTGTTGTTTCCGTGACATCTAAACTTATATTAAATAGAAGAGATTCGTTTTTTTGTTACTCTTTCACGCTAAAACGGCTGAACGGATTTGGATATTTGCACATGGGTAGACCTTGGTTAGGACATATGTTATTTTTAATCCCGATACTCCCACGGGGTCGACAGTTATGCGGGTGAAACCGCGGGGCGCAGCTAGTAAATAATATTTATATGTTCTACACGAAACATATTAATTCATGATTAATAAGTTATTTCGGAGGCAAATTGTTTAATTCATTCACATCAGTTGATTGTTTTCGATTATGTTTAATTAGGCGGAACCCTAGCATGCCGAATCAAATTGTCTTAATAAGGGTGACGATGATCTCACAACTTGTATCATCTATGGTCTGTTCAAATCCTTATTTCCAAGTGATGTTATTATCAACTTTATACTAGTTTAAATTAAGTTGATTTCAGAACTACTAGTACTATTGTAAAAGAAATAAAATAATTGAAGTTATAGCGCATGCTGAACATTTATTAGTTTTTTTTTTTAAACATATTTGTTTACATTTCTGGAAACTTAATTCCGCAATTAATCGCATCGTATTATTTATTCCGACCACTAGTAAATTGTCTCGCGGATATTACACGTGAACCCCAGTTGAACATAGATTATTAACACCCTGAATGATACGATCGCCTTCTACAAACATTTGATTATGATGGACGGATAGTTTACTTAGTTCCTCAGCTGCACACTGAGTGTGATTTTAGCAAACAAATGTGACTTGTATGTCTCGTGACCAATGTTTTTTAGTCAGCTTTTACAAGTTGTGAGAAGAATAAAATGCGTATGTCTTTTTCTACCTAAGAGATTAAACTGATCTGTACTGTACTTGTCTGGTGATCTTGGCTGAAAGCTTACAAGACTGAACAAATATTGCACAATGGTCAGGGCGTGTACTGTATATAGTGTATGCTGTAACTGAAGAAATTATTATGTAGTTAAAGAAATTGCAACTTAAGACTAATCCAGTGTAACAGCTATCATGACCTTGGCTTAGTCTTAATTTGCAATTTCTTTCTTCTTTTTGTCCCTTTTTGTGGTTCTGTCCAGCCATTTAGTTTAGTTCCAGGTAAAAAAACTAGATAAATAATATTGGAACACATTTGTAAGAAATCAAATAAATGCATGAAGAGGCACGCCTTAATTGAGGGTTCCATAATAACCTTGAAGTGTATTCCTGACGGCCAGAAGTTAAAATTTTGCTGAAACTAAGAAACTTGTTTAGTAGTGCTTGTAGTAGTAATTAGTGAAATTATAGTGAATTAATCAGTGATAGTAAATAATTATATGCCTCATTAAATTGTACCAGACAAAAATTTCAGTTTTAAAATTTAGTCAACCGGATGTCCAAGTTGTGATAGTGAAGGTGTGATTTTGACAGCGGCTGTATTTCGTAGCAATAAGGGCAGTTCTCGAAGTTCAAGTGACTATTGACGTGCGGTTGCCCTAAGGATTTCCGACTTCCGAGTGCCTACGAAACCCTTAGACACTGTCCAGGTGGCACTATCTACCTGCGGACTTAAAAAGTACATTAGCACGATAGTGACAGTGCTAATAGGTAATAGGTAATACGGGCTGATATCCGCAACTCCACGACTAAGCGCGTATTTTGCGTACGGGTGGGAAAATCGGTTATTCGATCCACCCCAGCTCCTCAAAGAAGGCCAGCAGCGCCTTGGTGTCACTGACAATCTCACGTAGGGTACCTGACAGGGTACCCTACGTGAGATTACTGTATAGGCTGTATAGGTGTTGGTTACTGGGTAGGGTAGTGACAGTGCTATCTTTATCGAGAGTACTCATTCCAATCATTTGGGCATAGTCACCTAAAGGTATCCTAGTAACTTTAATAAATCTGTCTTTGCCAAGCCTTATACCATTTCATTTGGGGTCGGCTCTCCTCGTCATTCTTCGCCAGATGTTTCGGTTCTGGGTCGTCGAGTTATTCACTTGGGCTTGCTTCAGGTCATTGTTGACTTCTGACATCCAAGTAAGAAGGGGTCTACCTTGCTTCTTTGGACCTGAATTCATGTAGACGACTTGCTTAGTCATCTGTTCCTCGAGCCTTCTCATTACATGACCATACCACTTCAGGCCGCTTCAGAAAGGTTTTATTCGATTGGGCGGATCTTAAGACCTCCTCGAATATGCTAGTTTCTTACTCTGCTTTAAGAATGACACCTCCTGTCCATCTCAGCATCCTCATCTCGGTCGTGTGTACTATTTCGACCTGGATCTTTTTTTCTGGCCAGCATTCGGCACCGTAAATTACAGCTGCAGTATGTACCGGCTTCTGCTATCGCATAACACGCCTGAGAGCTGTCGCCAGTTTATCCATTCAGTGGTGATACGGTGAGTTATGTCGGCGTCGATCGTGCCATTGTTAGAGATCACAGAGCCTAGGTATTTGGAATGGTCGACTTCCTTTGGCTGGTGGCTTTGAATTTTTATAGAGGGTTACTGATGTTTCTGTATAGCAACACCGCATGTATTCTGTCTTTTGCCGACTGATCTTTAATCCAGCATTTTGTGTATGTTTGAGTGTGTTAGGTCTACTTGGCAATTTGAATAACCCAGTTAAAGTTTTGCCTATTACAAATGTATAATCATGTAAACGTCATGTATTGAACTAATCAGGTATATGTCGTCTTTTTAATAAATCCAGGTTTTGGTCTCCTTTGATTTAGATAAGTATGAACATTAAAACATAGTCGACATTAATATTCCAGACCGAAATATCGGAACTCATTAAGAGCTCCCTAAATTGTATGTTAATTTGAATTAATAAATATTCTGAAACAATCACGCATACAATCAAAATGGAACTTTACTATATGATTTATTGGATCTTTTTCGTTCTGTTTAAGATAGTTACGTAATTGTAACATTTTCGCTCGATTAATTTTTTATTCGAACATCATGTCTTTTTTTAAGATTATTAAAAAAAAGATCAAGATTGCTCAGCTTTTGTCTCAAATTCACAATAAGAAACTATAGTTTATTATCCAGCCACAAGATTTTTTTCTAGATTTATTTATTTTTTATTTATTTATTTATTAAAACTTTTCACACTCAAAAAAGTACAAAGGCGGACTTAATGCCTTAGGCATTCTCTACCAGTCAACCAAGGGTGGTGAAGAGATTAGATGGCAGGTGCTCTAATTGAGAGGAACAACTATTACTTTCGTTTAGTTATAAACGAAATAAGAATTGAGACACTACGATGTAGTTTCGAGCTCGAACACGATCAAAGAACGCACGATATTCAACTTTATTACTGATGTGTTAGCGTTTAGCACATATCGGAGTAGTGGGGTGCATGGGGGTGGAAATTATCTTTAGAGTGCCTGGTCTTAAAGAACTCAAAAGTTTTGATAAATCCCTAGATTCATCATTCATGACCCTTCGACTAAAGGCACGGCTACGTGTAGCGACTTACATGCGCAAACAACATCCACACCACGCCATGGCAAGAAGTTAGCACGGTGTACAGTTTTGCGCAAGTAACATGGCCCGTGTAGCCGGGCCAATACAGAATTCATAAGAATATGAAAATTTACCTTAGCCCATGGATGGCTCTTGATTTGTGGGAATTTGAATTCTGTATAATTAGGATTCATCTCTCGAATTTGTTCTCGTGTCGGTGTACCTAGTACCTGCAAAACAAATCCTTAATTAGAAAAAAGTCTTAAATAATTAACAATCAGTAATGGTAGACAATAAAATCACATAATTACCTTGATGATCTCAACCAACTGATCAACACCAGAATCTCCTGGGAATATTGGCTGACCCAATAATAATTCTGCTACTACGCAGCCAGCGCTCCATACATCTGCGTCAAGTAAAATTAATTAAAATACAGACATTGGTGCCGATTCTCTTGTCACAAATGCCTCTAAACTAAACTAAAAATCACTAAAATTTAGTTTATTCCTGTCAAACGACGATTTCCTATTCTGAAATAGACTAAAGTGACACAACTTAACTATATTTTAGTTTGACAGCGCTAAGATAGTACTGAGTTTTAAGTTTAGTGAAAATGGCAATTTTGCTATTCTGAATATGACGTTTTTCACCTAAAATTTTGGTTGTAAAAGACCAAATCAGACTAAACCTGACAAATTTTAATCGCGATTAAAATGGTGTGGTATAAAATAAGTTGTTATGAACTAAAATTCACACCAACATCTCGACTTCACGTGCAAAAACAGTACTGTATTTATTTTTTCTTTTGCTTATATCTCGAAAATGGTGCGTCCTATCGCAAAAATAATGAAAATTTCGACCCCCTTTATAAAACCCTTAAACACCTAACACTCAACACGTAGGTAATATTTTTTTCATATTTTCCATACAAAAAAATAAAAATTCCATATAAAGCACGTCGAGGCTACACCACATACGCACCTCCGGCTCTAAAAAAACTCACCGGTTAGGGCAAACCACGGGTACCTCGTGGATTCACGATTGTCAAATTCTATTTTAGTTGTGTCAAAATTATTTTTTAGTTTAGAGAATTTTATTTGCAGAATAGCTCTAAGATTCTCATAGCCAAAAGTACGTAATTTTAGTCTTAGTTTAAGTTAGTTTAGTTCGGTGTACAAGAGAATCGGCACCATTGTTACAGAATTGCTTAAAAGTCTCCCCGACTTCTTTTCAACCCAATCGTTCCGATCCAAGTGGTATTTAAGAATGTTCGCTATCTTTTTATTTAATTCGAATATTTTAGAAGCATAAACCGAAGGTTGGATATCCATGTCATTCGTTTTGTTATACTAAACGATAAAGTAACGATCACAATCAATACCAATGAAAACTGCACAAAGGATTCTCGTTGTATTGATAGCATCTGTACATAATGTACAGTGTATCGGAGAACAGACTGAGATAACAATATATGTATACATCTTTGCAACCGCCTGGCAGTCTAATCGCGTGGCCTGAGTGTTGATCCCTATCAGACGTTGACGTTTGAAAATTAGTTTCTAGGCATCTACTGCGCAGATCACTCCGACGCCGTATCTAATCAACTTTGCATGACTGTCGGCCATCAGGTGCTATTTATTTAACCTTTGGGTTGACATACGCATGCGTTAAATACTGAAGTTACACTTACAAAGGTTAGTTAGGTTACTGAGGACAATTAATTAAAATTTCTATAAGCCCAATCTACATGAGAACAGGCTATGATGGTATGACTTGCTTAAGGATAATAAACGGACAGGTATCTGACTAAAAGTAAATTAATTACCGATTTTAGTGGTGTAATCAATGGCGCCAAAAATGAGTTCTGGAGCGCGATAGTATCGGGAACAAATGTAGGACACATTGGGCTCTCCACGAACGAGATGTTTCGCCGAGCCAAAGTCGCAAAGTTTGAGTACGCCCGTCTTAGGATCAAGGAGTAGGTTCTGTGGCTTGATGTCTCGGTGACAGATGCCCAACGAGTGTATGTACGCGAGGCTTCTGAACAACTGGTACATATATAGCTGTTGGAAAGGCAAACAGATTAGTATCACATATCACCTATCTACGTCGTCAGGCGCTCGTTAATAGATCTACCTTTATAAAACTAATGGGTATGGTTTGTTCATCTTTGGAGTAGTGACGTGCCACTTTATACACAGTCTCGGGTATGTACTCCAGCACCAAATTCAGGTACACTTCGTCTTTCTGTAATGAAGAATTATAACACAAGTTATATAAAATATATTCAGCAGCCACAACATTAAATTGTACCTAGCGATGCTCTTGTAAATAACAATGAGATATTATGTTAATATTGCAAGTTGTATAATTCTGCATAATGCTTCATACGTATAGGAATGATTATAGAAAGAAAAATTTTAAGGTATAAAAAATTAATAAGAGGCAAACATCGTTTACTACGAAAATGTAAGAAAAGACAAATATTGGAAAATACATTATGGTATAAAAAATAACTACCGCAGTTGAAATACTTTTCCATTATGTACATACACTTTGGAAAAATATGCATTCAAAGAAAACTGGTGCAAGGAAGAAATCTTCAAAATTTTGGGAGCTTTCCCGAACTTTAGTTGGGAAAGTTGAAAAATAACATTTAACAAGGCGAGTAGATTTCAAAGTTGGCCTTAGTCCAAAGGTTCTTGGCTCTAGTGAAACGCAACTCTGACTTCTACTGCAGAAAGTGAAACCTTGAACTACACACGTGAAAAACATAGGGTGTTCTAAAAGTTTACACATACATACTTAAAACATTTGTGTATGTTTTTGGAAGTCATCAGTACAAATCTGTTTAGTACCTGACCTTCTCGTGCGTCTTGGTTAGCAAATACATATCGCAGCTATACATATTTGCCTTGACTGATCTTAATTTTGTTAAATGTCCTTTCTATGTATCTATATGGTGAGTCAAGGTTTATTTAAATATTTAGCACGCTACACGTTTTTCATTAGAACGTAGTCCAATCAATTCGTTTTTGATTGAATTTACTACTTCTCGTTTAATTAAAAGATATTAAGGACAAGTTTAGAACAGAAATAACCCTAAATACAAACACTCGATCTAATTGATTGTTTTCACCAGATGGTATAGAAAACATTCTTAAAATTTTTAATGTGCGTGTATAATTCGTTACGAATTTTTTTTTTTTGTTTTCACAGGCAAGTGCAAATAAACCACGTACATGGCAATGAAACACTAAAGCTGTCTGTAAGAAAACAAAATGTATAAAGCAAGCATCAGTTAGAATCATATAACACAACTTAGATGACGCAATACAAGAACAAGTTACATTTTATGAGATGATGATGACAGAACAAGTGGGCATCGACCTGATCAGATGTACAAGCTCATGGCTGAAAGATTACGGCTCATGACGTGATTAAGACTTGCTCTCAACAAATCATGTATGCACACAACTGTTTGACGGGCTGTCACAGTCACCGACCGATACTTTTTATTCGATTACATAAATTAATCATGTAAAATATGAAATGTTCAAACCGAAAGAAAAAGTATTGTTCGTTAACCGTAGCCTGAATTGGAAGGCCTAATTTGTGCGTTAGCACACTAGCGCAACAATCTAATTGATTCATAAACGTACTGCGACATCAAGAGACTGCATTGCGTTTAACATTGAGCTCACTGCTGCGGGCACTGCCGCCTTCCCCCAAATAAAACACACAAATAATACACCCTTAATAAAGCGAACTAAAAAAGGTAACTTGATCACATCAAAATACACAGTAAGTAATTCAGTTACTTATATTGAAGAAATAGGGCTCAAAGGAGATGTCTCATATCAATACCAAGGAAGTTTGTTCAGAATATTATTTGAATAAAATGTTATAACTTGAATATTTCCAACTACAAGATCCAACATAATTATTACACCTACACATGACGCTCATAAGCATGAACTACCAGCACAGACCTAACATAAACAAACAGAGGAACCAAATCATTTGCACAACTATTAATAGCAATTGACGGAAACAATATTAACCAAATAAACTAAATGAGATATCTCCTTTCTAGTTTGCAGACCCTTATAAACATAAAGTTTTATTGGAATTCAAAGTAAAAATGGGTCCAAACCAGAAGTTAGATCCAATAACTACTAAAAATTAAAATAGTCTAAGAAAATGATTAGACACATAAATAGGTATAGGTAATTAATTAAATATAAAACACTCACCTTTTCTCCACTGGAGTAAAAGAAATATTTCAATTTGACAATATTACAATGCTCCAGTCGTCGCATGATTTGAAGCTCTCGGTTCTGCAATGTGTAAATTGTAAAACATAATTAGTAAATTAATAACATAGATATTAGTCCTGCCCTAACACTTGGCATAGGCAGCTCTGGCAGTTGAAACTTAAGTATTGATGTCAATGATTTTCAGTTGCTCAATTTCACGGTTGCTATGTCAGTTGTCAGTGCTTTACAAACCTACAATTTCGATGTATCGTTAAAATCGAAGTGACCTTGGTTAGGTTCACTTTTCGATTTAATAGTTTATACCATTTTAATATTTCAGGGAAAACATATGATCAAATTAAAATAGGGATATACAAATTGAAAGCTAGTTCGTAATTTGTGAATGACGGGATTTTCTTAAATCAAGCAAAAAGTGCGGATGATTGATGATTTAGATTGATTTGAACTATGAGTCGGACCCTAACAAACACCAAACTTGTCTATCAATTCAACGAATCAAGCGATACTTTCGTAAAATTTGATAGAGGTATCTGACCTAAACTTACCTTAAACCTCTTATCCTGGAGCACCTTCTTGATGGCAATGAGCTCGCCGGTGTCGCATAGTTTGGCCTGGTAGACGACGCCGAAGCTGCCGTTTCCGATGAGTTTCATGTCAGCATAGCTCACCTCCTGTGGCCGGTCGGGGCCTTGCCCCGGCGTCGCCACCACAGTCGTCACCTTTGAGCCGTCCTTGCCTGAAACACGAACAAACTACATTTTAAACATGCTTTCTATTTTATATTTTTTAATAATGCTAGAGCCAATTTAATTGATTATAAATGAGAGTTAAAATAATAAAATTGTGGCAAACTCCTCGTCTTGTGAAGTCGGTTAAAAGAAATTCTAACACAATTTGAATGGCCTCTCTAATGCAATTGAGTGGTGAGGTGACGTAAACGAATCCATTTCCCAGACGGTAATAAATAGGTGGCGTGAGCGGAGTTGGACGTATCATTGTAATTTACGTCGAGACAGAATAACCACATACCAGTTAATTTCTATGTACTAGTTAAAACACTTTCAAAAGAAGCCATTCTAGACCATTTACAAACGACTCGATCTACTGAGTCCGGGTACTAACCTGCCGTATCTGAATTATTATTTAGTGTATATGAACAGCGTCGATCATTATCCATCATTTTTAAACGTATTTTACGAGATTGAACTGAATAACAATTTATCTAAAAATAAAATCATTTTTATAAAATCTTGGCCATCTAGATATTTTTTGTGACAAGGTCGCAGACACTTAAAACCGGCCAAGTGCAAGTCGTACTTGCGTAATTTATTTCTGTTTGTCTCTAGTGCCAAGAGCAAAACCTAACTTAACTGTAGACCATAGAGCTAAGTTAATACACACATTTATTGGAATATCTAATATTTCTGATCTTCAGTCAGCTATGACGGCATTTTAATTATATATCTGTTCTGAAAGGTCATTCATCAGGATTGGAGACACACCTTTTTAAATTTCGCTGAAATTCTTTTTCCTAATAACTCAAAGAAAAAAAATACTTTGAATAATGGGTGGTCATATTACCCTCGTACAAACAGACTGCAGTACGCAAATTATAACAGGGAACTCTAAAAACATCATAGTTTTTCTCGTTTATGATAAAGAAGGATTTATTCGTAGGTAAAAAAAAGTAGCGTTCACCAGTAAAGAGCAGAAGGTGCGGAATGCGACGTGGGGTTTAACGCATGGCACATTAGTTTACGCTCGGCCGCCTCACTTCAGAGCACCGCGAATACAACCAAAGAGCGAAAATATAGATTTTACACAAAGGAGCGGCACGAACTGAATGCGCACGTTGGCGGAAATCAATTTGACGTAGCTGCTATTTAGTATGGTAATAGCCTGCATTTGGTAACATAAGTACGGTTAATTTTACGTCTTCTGTAGCAACTGGGGCATTTGTGTAAAGCTAAAAGTGTACACTTATTTGAAAGAAGAAGAGGTGATTTTAAATTTTTCATTGGAATAAAATCGTATGGAACCCAAAATATGCAACCTAAGATCAGACAACCCTAAGATATTGATTGAGATAAATTCACTCCTCCTTGCCCAGTTGCCCTTGCCATCAAGGGTAGATCAAGGGGGGGGGGGGCACAGGGGCACTTGCCCCCCCCTCCCCAAAAGGTTTAAGTAAAATAAACACGAATCGTCTGAATGGACTGGCCTGAATGCATATCAAGACATTGTTTCAATGATGAACGCTGAAGAAGTAGGCTACTAATATCGATTGATCGGCGCAGTGTTTTTCTCTTCTATTCTCCCCTGTCAACAGTCACCTTATCAACATCATTCACTTTTTTTTCATTTAATATCATACCACACAATCCATCCATCTTTTCATTGATATCCCACTCTCCATCAATATTTATTTCATCTCTATTTTAGTCACATGCTTATTCCTGTATGTGTCTGTGCTTTTCATATGAAAAACACCCCTTTCATTACATGAGCATACCAAGGCAAACGGCTCCCTTTCAAACTTTCTCTAATAAACTACTGCAATCTTCTTTCATCCGTCTTTTTTGAGACCCTGCAATCCGATTCATACAGTAGCTTCTATCTATAGGTTTCAAGTTATTCGTGTGACTTATCGGCATTTCACCCAAGCTAAGTTAATCCGGTGGAACTAAATACAATACCAACCATGAGCATGGGACTGCCCGTATTTTTCTGAATATACATGACTATATGGTTTTTTTTTTCATATGATTTTATGAACTTACACTTGTGTTTTTTAAATAAATACAGATTTTTTTGAAAAAAATGTCTTCGCTACCGTTTTTCATAGTCTACTAATTTTAATAAAAAATGTTAGTTGATCCGAAAAAATAACTATAAGCTTTTAGAAATAATAAACAGAATCCAAATCGAGCCAATAACATAGGAGATATGGCATACGCTACTCAAAAAATAATAAATTGAATAACATGAAAAGTATTAAAAATCCCTTTTAAAGTTAATTTTCGATAAATTTTCATGAATATTCAGAAAAATACGGGCGGTCACATGCATGGGCGACATTATATACTAATCAATCATTGGTCTATTTAGTTTTCTTCTTCGGTTTTGTTATTACTTATGTATTATTGCACACCAACGACTTATTCAGAAAAACATTAACTAACTTAGTCGTATATGTATAATTACTACAGCGAACTTGTCTCATAAAGGTGTGCACAGCACTTACATAGCTTGCCTATTTGATTCAAATAGGTAATTAGAATTACAGATGAAAAGATAACAATAAAATTAAATAAGTTAGCAATAATAAAATCAAATAAATTAATAATAATAAAATCAAATACATTAATAATAATAAATTCAGTCAAATGAATAAATTTAAATAAGTTACTATATAATGATGGAATTCAAACAAGAAGTTGCTGTAAAAGATGATTGTGAAATTGAGCTAGGGTGTTGAAGAAGATGCCAATGCATTTGGTGCGAGATTGGCTTTCATTATTTTATGTCCTCATCAAACGGTTCAATGGCGCTAATCGCCCGAGGTTGGTTCGAGATGTAAACGGTGCAGACACATCTAATTTGCAATCGGGCCTTTTTTAAATGATCAAATAACTTTTCCCGGGGCGGAGCGGGAAGGCGTGTCAGACTTTTACCGACTAAAACCCACCCGTGTTCCTTCAGTGTTGCCTTTACGTTGCCAGGGGCCACGGTATCCCTTTCGGACTTTCCCGCGACCTCGGCCGGCATCGGTCCTAGCAGACCCCTTCTGTTGTGCTGACATCTCTTTGACGCGCGCGTGGAACACAACGCGCCGTCGACTCGTGGCTGGTCCTTATGGGACGGCGAGCTACCCATTGCTCACCGTCCGCAAGCCCGCGCCTACGGTGGCCGGGAATCGGCCTGCGATTCCCGACGCCCAGGGCGTCTCTTGCGGCGGCTAGGGGCGTGAGGGCGCGAAATTTGCCTCTCCCTCACGCGTTCCGCCTCCACCTTCGCGAGCAGTACTGCTTCGCAGAAGGACGTAAAGACTTCCCACGCCTTCTCGCACCGTACCATGGCCTTGACCAGGGCCGGTCGCGAGAGATCACTGCCGCCGACGCCGATGGCCTCCACAAGGACAGCGCGGTGCCCGGGGCAGAACTCCATCGTGTTTGCAATCGCGCCTGGGTTAACTACAACGGGGAACGGATACATTTATGTCTTCCAGAAGTTTTGGAACATGGATCAGTCAACAGTATTGACAATTTTGAAAAGTCTACAGCCAACACGGGTTATA
Organism: Agrochola circellaris; assembly: GCA_914767755.1. Classification (NCBI taxonomy): domain Eukaryota; kingdom Metazoa; phylum Arthropoda; class Insecta; order Lepidoptera; family Noctuidae; genus Agrochola; species Agrochola circellaris. The sequence continues at coordinate 9,835,482 of OU611853.1, forward strand.
TATTCTAAAAAAAAAAAGACCAGGAAAGTTACACAAAATTAGATCAAGGGATGATGATTGATCATGTTGATTTTTTACAGCATTTAATAGGTCAATGTTATTGAGGGACAAGCAATCTATAACGAGTAACCTAACGAGTAAACTTAAATAGATGGATCTTTAATTAATCGCCAAAAAAGAATGGGGAAACTTGTGTAACACAGACGTCCACACCCATTATAGTCAGGGGAATTTACGCCGAATTTTAGGCTAATTTTGCATTAATTTAAAACAGCGGTTTCCTTCATTTAACGTGTAGGGTATGGACAAGGGAGTATGTTAGAATGTATACCGCGAAAAGTTCACCCCCGCGTATGCGTATTTTTTTATAAGAAAACACGTTTGTTTTTATTTAACTTGGTAGAAAAAAATGTTAAGAGATATGTTTGTATGGAGTGTTTGTCGAAGAAATGAGGTATTTACAAATAGGTTAGAAAATTAAACATTTTCGTCAACGGAAATTACGAAAATTTTGAATTGTAGTTCATGCAAAAATATTAAAAGGTTTTTTTGGATTAAAATACCTAATGTAATATTATACTTAATACGCTATCCAAAAAAATTAAACATATTGTACTAAAGATATTAATGAAAGTTTTTTGCAATAGCGGTTTCAGACAAAAAGTAACAGAGTTTAATTTTGTTTAATTTTTATTTATAACAGAAAATTAAACACATTGAAGCAAACCGTAATATATTTTATGAAATATACTTCAATATTGCATCCTCGAGATTTAACATACGTTTTATTCCGTCTTCATTGTACTGCACGGCCACATTGTTCAAAGATTTAAAAAAAGTGTTACTGGCACCTTTTATCATATAGGTCAAATAAGTAGTTTTTGCAGAGCTGTTTATAGGTAAACTAAACATCTGAAACATCAATGAAATTTTAAACTTTTGCTGGGTTATCTAATAATTCAAACCGCATAGAAGAAGTTCAAAATCATAAAATATTATTGTGTTCTCTTTTGTTCGTTTTTTAACCGCCTTCAAAAAGGAGAGGTTCTCAATACGACTGTATGTTTTTTCTTTCTTTTTTAAATGATTTAAAGTTTGAAAAAACTTGCCATATTTATACAAAAAACCATTAAAATCCGCTGTCATTTTGTCTGAACGTAAAACGGAACAACCTAGGAGTCGAATTCATAAAGAAGCATTTTTTTTAAACTAGGCGTTTGCTAGCTGTTTCATTTTGCAAAAGTGTTCTACACGAAGATCTATAGGGCTCCACTGTTACTTACGGACCGCGCGTGCGAAGCTTCATATTTGCGTATATACCTACAGGGCGCGTAAGGCTCCGTCGACTACGCCTTATTAAAGGAACCTTGAAAATGTCCTTCACCTCAGAGTTACAAAGTAATATTTCAAAATTTGAGCATATTTTGATTTGACCTTGACCTTGAAGATACCATTGACCTCATTATTGCTTGGAAACTGATTACGACCCGCCACGTGAACTTCCCCACCCTTAATACTCCAACTATCCCACCAATCCCCAAAGAAACTGGCATTTTTTTCTCGGCACCCTTTTTTTTTTTTTTTTTTTTTTTTTCAAAATGTATTGTATTATTTTTTGTTATGGCTCCTACATACAATGCCGGCAGCAAGGCCGCTGGGCAAGCCGCGGCACGCCCGGCCCTGCCGCACAAAGGATCGCAAAGGAAATGGAAATGGAGGCGCAAAAGCCGGTGGCACGTGCCGCTCGGCAAAAGCCGGCGGCAATGCTACCGGCACTATGTGTAGGAGCTTTAATAGTGGCAATAGAAATGCATAATCTGTGAAATTTACAACTGTCTACCCATTACGGTTCATGAGATACAGCTGGCTGACAGACATACAGACAGCGTAGGCTTAGTGATAGGGTTCCGTTTGGCACCCTTCGGAACTGTTTATGCCCTTGGAACTCGAGATCGTAATACATTGAGTGAAGAGTTATTGAGCAATCAATTCTTTAAGCCTTCAGCCGTCATTCTAAGAATCCTTGCTTCAGCAAATAGTGCGGTATTTCTTAATTATAAAGATGGCTAATTAAAAGAAAAAAGAAAATTACCAATTTAACTATGACAAGAATGAAATTACAACCTATAAAGAGTATTTTTCTTAAAATCTTTTAATTGAATTCCTAGCCTGACCTGTTGTTAAGCTGAGTCGTTATGAACACAGTATCCTTCGGCATTGACAATGCTTCACCTGTCCGCTGTGCTTACACCTGCTCTTTAAAAGGCTTGTGCAAGGTCACTGACGGTGCTATTGACATGGCCATTTGAAATTAGGGGCGTCATCGACACAAGACAATTTATATATTTTTTACAACATACACGCTTTTACCATTCAATCTCCTGGAACGCTATCAAGTTAACGCTCGTAACTGTTAGATTATCATAGCATCAATTGAGGTCAAATACAATGACGTCACGCTTAGGTACATTATATAAACAAGGCAGTACTAGTTAATAAGTCGCTCATTTTGCGTCATTACCAACCAATGGTCATCATTTTACTGGGCTCACCAGTTGCACTTGTTTATCTTAATAAGTAGGTACATGTATCAATAACATCCGAATGTCTACGTTTGTAGTCATTAATAACTATGGAGTTAACATCTATTTCATAAAATAAACTAAAGTAACGTACTTTGTTTTCAAAACGTTAGCGCCTTCGTCATGTAATTAGTGCCAACACTACCAGCTAATTTAAATAACGTTACTGGGTACTAGTTTTGTTAAATTGAATCGTGTGGTTTACATTTCAGTATAATATTTTTACAATCCTGAAAATGTACGGTTACTAAATAGGGCTCCCGCGGCGTTTAAATAGTTCATTTTAATCCGCCATGCTATATTGAACAATCATGGGGGATAAGATAACGCTAACAAAATCGAAACGCAGCAGATGGATTGTGATTCCAGTTTGTTGCTTGTAAATAGGTGACTAATGCTAAACCATGAGCGGATATAAACTGCCCAAATCGATCAACTGCAAAAATTCAGATGTACGTTATACGTATAACCTCTGACCTCGATAGCCTCTGTAGACTACGACATATTTGGCAACTATTTGACGTGACCTATCCCGCTTTTGTTGACACGTGTTACCTTAATGAGGTAGACGTGGTCAAAGTTTACACAATTACAACACCAGCTGAACGTACAGCTAAATACAGCCCGACTTTTCTTTTAAGGAATTAAATAGATAGGTATCATGTTACTCCTGACAGCCACTATAAGTTATCAATAAAAAGCCTGTTCAATAGACAGGCAAACACTAGGCTTTAATAACACACATTACTGGTGTGAGTGTCTACCAATTATAAATACAAGCTGATCGATACTTTATACGTTGCCAACTCTTCGACGAACTGTGGCTGCAGTGATTAAAAATTTCTAAGGCAACCATTAAATTCTTAAATGACGGGCTTTTAACGTAAATGGGGGTAGGCCACGATGCCCACGATACGTCATCGTATGAGTGCATCGAGTATGTTACGTGTAGCAGTACTAATACTAATAATGGCAAATGGACTATATCAATCATGTCCACCTTGAAAGAACTTGCCACACCCTAGCAACCCTTATTGACGTAAACCTAAGCGCACTCCACCCTTGTTTATCAGCTTTTTATCTAACTATTTCTTTGAATTTTTTATGTCATGTAGAGTTGTACAAACAGAGGTATTTTTATAATTCTACAAATAAATTGGTCGTCGATCGTTACTACAAAATATCACAAACTATACCTATCCACAAAATACTATTTATCACTGTTAACAATGCAACGTCACACGTTGTGCAATCTTTCAATTTTAACGTTCATATTTTAATAATAGAGTGGCAACGGTAACACGTAGCGTGATAGTGTGAATTATTTAGAACATGAGCATAAATATTAGAAAGTAAAGACGAAGGTTCGTTACGCCGCAATTTGCAAGTGCAGACGTTCACGTGCCCACTAGCAGGAAGCAAAGCAATACGGAAAATAATCGACTTTCCGCAACTAGCCAAGTAACAAGTCAGTACTACAAAAGATTTGTTTAGAAGATAATGCTGTATTTTTTGCTCAGATTGTTACAATGTAAAATCGATTTCCATTGAAATGACGTTAAACCTTGGATTCTTTTGATATAGTTTTTTGGCGATTAAGATGATTACAAGTGCCAACATTTTGGATAAGTATGACACTACCTTCTCTTTGTGTTGTAATTTGGCGATGCGTTTAAAGAAAAATAATACAATTTAAAAACAAAAAACACCACAAAGAAGTAAAAATCTATTTGGCCGTAGCAACTCCTTCGAAAAAGTAAAGGAGCGGAGCGTACCGTTGAGCACTCCATGGAGTGACTATATCAACGGTCAGCTAATCTTGAAACTGCCGAAGCTCATGCGCTTCAAGGTTTGCCGTTGGTTATATTCAACTCAGAGAAGGCTCTATCGTCCGCCTTGGGCCAAACCTTGTTTGTATTTTGGCCTTCCTTAGCAATGACCTCCTAAAATTGATATTTCATAAATTTTTGGAAACCGCTTCTGCGTATTACTAAAATGGTAACGTTTTAATCGATAGGCTAGATATAAATACGATGCGATGGTGCATCTACATATATACACATGCTGATCAAATTAGTTTCCCTTAGAAATAATCTTTCAAACCCATGTACCTACACTTGTACAGTAATACAGTCTACTTCATTATGATCTCCTAAACTTAACTTTTTCTTTATTGGCAATCTGCTAAGTAAATGCAGCAAAATGGCGCGGGGTGCGTATCACTATTGGAGCATGGAGATTTGTTACTACTGCCGGTCAATTCTGTGATAATCTCACTGTGAAAACTTAGGTGAAGTGAGCTTGAAGTGAGCTGTGACAGCTCACCCCGAGCTCACTTCACCTAAGTTTTCACGGTGAGATGGTTACAGAATAGCACTGCTGAAGTGCTTCATTTGTGCTGCGCACTACATCTAAATCTGGTTTGAGGACCCCTGCAGGATCTTTCAAATAATTTTAGCACCGATATCCGTTTTATATATATTTCTTGTCCTTGTCTTAGCCAAGTTACTACCTAGTCTGGCATCGAGTACCACCCGCATATTTCGTCCGGATCCCGTCAATTTTCATGTCTAATCAAATGATACTTCTTTTAAACTATGTAAGCGATTCTGCCGGCGCACAGTGGATCGAAAACAGGCTCTCGAAGACATAGGAGCTCAAATTTTAAAGTGTAAACCGTGTGCAAGGGTATTATGGTTATTTACTCGGTTCTGGAAATATAAGTATTTTAAGTATACACTTTTTTTGCAAAAAAAAAAAAAATAAGTTGCCACTTTGCCTACTAGATTGTATCTTATAATACATACATATAAGCATGATATTAGAAGCCATTTCAAGCAAAAAACCGACATTTCGCCGGTACGGGTGCGTAAACGGGCTTTCTTTTCACGTATAGTATTTTTGTTACTGTACCTACAACGGCTACAACCCAGCTTAATGTGGTCGCACTTGACCATCTTAAGCAGGATGAACTTGGTTTACGTGAAACTCAACACTTATGTTGCTTTCTGAAAATCAAAATATGACTTTTCTTTACGAATGCAAAAAAATAATGTAGTAAAACAACCGACTTCCAAAAATCACTTCAAAGTGAAAATAACTTAAATATCCGAAGTCTTTGGCTTTTAACCGACTTCTAAAAGGAGGAGGTTATCAATTCGGATGTTTATATATATATATATATTTTTTTTTTTTTAATTATGTTCTGGCATAGCTCCGTCATATAAAGACGGATTTGCAAAATTCTTTTTTATTTGACAGGATATACTTCCGAGGTGGTCCCATTGTCATCAGGTCAGGATCTGATGATGGGATCCTGGAGAAATCGAGGAAACTCTTCAAATATTATAGGCACACCTATACCGATTTGGGTATTTCTTATAGTAACTCATGCAGTTGCTCTCGGAAAGCACAATTTGGTAAAGTGGAACTGATGATGAAGACCAGGAAGTGAAGTACCAGGAGAACTCCTCATCGGTTAACGTCCCTGCATCGGGAAAAGTAATATTTTGTAAAAGGTGATGAGCAGTTGACATTAGGCTATTGTAACTTAGATTCATTACAAACTGACTCACTAAAAGGCGTGAATTAGTCTGTCTTTGGTTTAGTATTTTCTTTATTTGCCACCGACTTCTGCAATTAAGTATTAAAAAAAATATTGTTCGCATTGTAGTGTTTTTTTGAAAGTCGGTATTTTTTTTGTGAAAATGTTTTTGGTATGGAATTTTTGTATGAACTATTGAAATTTGGACAGGACAAAAAGCTTGTCAACAAAAAATGCTAGACGAGAAGTATTTCTTACACCTCTGTAAAACGAAATGTGAAACAAACATCATGCTGCCTGTGATAAATACTAAACCAAAGACACAGACTATTTCTCGCTTTTTAGTGGCTCAGTTTATAATTTATCTAAGTTACAATAGCCTAATGTCAACTGCTCATCACCTTTCTCAAAATATTGCTTTTCTCGATGGAGGGACGTTAATCGTTGAGGAGTTCTCCTGGTACTTCACCATCAACTTCTCCATATGAACTGTGACGAGCATAATTTGCCCGACCATATTAAAATAATCGAATCGCAACCCGTGAAATACTAATTATTGAGTAGTTCCGGTGGCCATCTGTCTTCATCGTCAGTTCCATTTCACCAATTGGTGCTTTCCGAGAGCAACTGCACGAATTACTATTAAAAATACCCAAATCGCTATAGGTGTGCCTATTATATTTGAAGAGTTCCCTCGATTTCTACAGGATTCCATCATCAGATCCTGACCTGATGAAATGAAAATCAGCTGTGCCATACATTTTGACCGCGTAGGTATTGCACTTTTCTATGAAACAGCAGAGGGGTTCAGAATCATGTACTGAATCCATGGTAACAGTTTTCGGTACCCTGTATAGACAGACGGATTTGCAAAATTATTTTTTTGCTTCTAATGGTACTCTCTCGGGCGTATAACTTTAAGCTTTGTGCAGACTAGCGCGATGCGACAGCGCGACGCGACACCGGTTATTGTTATACCGTGAAGTTTTCTTAGAAATCGTATTGTTTGAGGCGCGTCGCGCTGGTCTGCACGAGCCTTTATTTCGTAAGTCGGTGGCGAAAAACGAAAATTCAAAACCAAAGACACCGACTTCCGAAATAAACCTATTTTCCACTTTGTACTGTTTTTTTTAAGTCGTTTGTTCTTTTTTTTTTTGATAAAAGTTTTTATTGCGTTTGTGTTAAAACCCTAGTTACCTTTTTTATGTTTTATGATTGTAATTTTTAATGACATATTTATCCAGGATGTGCTATGTACTAATAATTATGAAAAAAAGATAAAAATGAAATCAAAACTTACAGTGCAAAAATCTTTAAAATATACAACTTATTAAAAAAAAACAACTAGCAACGTATACAACAGCATACATACATAATTATATGCTTTTTCCTTTATCAGTATTTTATTTGAGATATTGGACATTGATGACAATTTTAAAAATGATTGCTTTTTTAGAACACAAACTCGCAAACTAAACAGCAATTTGTCCCAGCAAAATTGCAAGAATTTATCGTTAGCATACTTTACTCGTGCAGAGTCGATGTGCAAATTAGTGTAGTATGGATTTATCTATACCATGACAATGACTTATGCATGAGACAGATGTAGTCAACAGTCCCTTACCACAAGAATGAGTACGTTATAGTTTTATATATAATATTATGCGCATGTTAACTGGTTGAATGTTACCCAGCGACTGAAACGTGAAGTGAGAATTAATATTCAAACGTATAGCAAGCCCACACATAATTTTGTAAGTAAATACCACAAAACAACCTTACTAATTAATAGAAAAACGTAAGTAAGTAGATAGATTTAGAAAAAGACTTTACCCACATTATGATCTACAAACATCACAACATCAACAATCAGGACAAATACAAAAGGAACACAGACAAGAAATGATAATAAAAATGAACTTATTTTAGTCACAATGCGATTATCCTCCAATCTTTACAGAACCTCATGCCCACATTAATGTCCCCAATATTATACTGGACACTTGATTGCAAATGGAGGACTCTCGCTTTACCAATAATAAAAATGGTGGTGAATATCTAAACAAAATCATGTGGCACTACAGCCGAGCTAATGTGCGCGAAATCTAACACTTACGATGCGAGGACGCCTTCTTTTCCGAAGCCAGCTCGTTCTTTTTAGGAGTATCCACGTCGCCTGCGTGTCGCAGCAAAACACAAAAGCAGCATTAGAACATTGGTGGTGAACATACAATACATGATGCAACGATACATTGGCGCGAATTTAAAATAGTGCGAAACTGGTGTGATGATTGCAAACGAGAACCGAATAACACTGATCGGGGGGCACACAAGTTTAAAACGACAGGGAAGCACATTTGTGCTTATATGGACACTCACTGATGGTACGACGAAGTTTTTTACAGAAAGAGGAGAGACGATCACGGGCACGGCTTAATTGACCACTTTTTTCAGCATCAAGTAATCGAAGCAGCGAAGGTTCGGACCGAGCGGCCACCTCTCCTACGGGGCGCTGAGCCACCGCGGGAGGACCTTCGGAAACTCCTAAGTTGTCGAAGCATACCGGCCCTGCGGAACACTCCAGCTTGGCAGAGGATCGCACGCGAGCGCGCGTTGTGGTAGACTGCCGGCTGAAGGCGCGGGGACTAAAACTGCCGCCCCGCCCCGTGGAGGTCGAGCCTCGATACTACAGCATGTGGTGCTAATTCAAACTTCGCGACTAAATACTCTCCAGCCAATTCTAACTGTCATGAATATTATGATAGATGAAAACATGAATACCTTTATCAAAGCCAACAGAAAATTACCATGTTAAAAATTACATAAAACGGATAACTTTACCTAACTGTTTTAGGCCTAGTTAGAGCAATACTTCACTAATAATGTTGTGAGGTTTTCATGCTCAGAATTATATTCCAAAACAAAAGTTCATTTGAAAAAAAAAAATTGTACCTACTTTTTTGTTATTGATCAGTGATGTGTTTGTAGTTTAAATAATCGGTTTTTTTATGTGTTGAAAATTGTATATTATTATGTGGATCATTAGGTAATGGGAAACATTTAACAAATTAGACTAGATTACACCTATATTTATTGTAACGTTAAAGCAATACATTAATAATGATGCTTAATTTAATTACTTATGCTTTGTATTCTTCATTAATTCTAAGCAATAATGTTATTTCTTATACTAAAGAAATTCAGACTTCTTTACGTATTCATGTCTAGAATAGAGTGCTTTTTATTTGACTTGATCTAAGTAGAAAACATGAACAATATTTAAATAACATAAATACGCAGTTATTGTAGTCACATTTGAACTCTATCAGTATCACATCGCATGCGCGCGTGTCTACCTTTTTATAGAGCCGGTGATAATTTTGAAGTGACGTCACCCACTGCGAACTCTAAATAATTCTCAACTTTAAATGATTATGTACACAAAATAACAACGACGATCTAGTGCACTCTATGGCAAAGTTCCCTATGCAAACACAATAAATGTAACGTCAAAATACGTCATTAAGTTGCACGAGCCATTCCTGTCGTACAACTTATAGAGAGGTAACCATGAACCTACATTACCTAAAAATTACTGTCGTGAAACAATTTATAAAAATATGTGCCTACTTACACGAATATCGAAATAATATAATTTAAAAAACCGGCACTATGTCCACAGTGTAGTTAGTCTTGAAGTCAGTCAAGCTTAACCATTTTAGTTCGGTTGCAAGTCGACGTGACTAAAAATTCTATTCTCATACTGTTCTACTATCTGCACTGTATCCTTCCATTTCTCAGAATCCCCTTTAAAATGATAACGAGATAAAAAAAAATAGTACAGTAGTCTTTCTAGAGTTTTTCTATCTAGTCTACTATGAAGACTGTCAAGGTAAGCCAGTGCTTCCTCAAGCAGTGTTCAAAATGCTGTTCGTGGACAATTAATAGTTAGGCCAGCCAGCAAGTCTTAAAGTCTTGTAACCTGTGAAACAGGCTCAATGGAATTCAAAGGAGTTCAATGATCGATCAGGAGACGGTTTGGGAAGTTGATGTAACAGGACAAATTGGTAAGTACAGTCTTGTGACATACATCACTGGAATGTGACTTGTTGAGTTGCTACTAAATAAGCTAGCAAAAGTGTAACAAATAAATAGAGACCTTCATGACGGTGAGATTATCTCAAAAGAAGCGAAGAGTGGGTGGATTTTAGTTTTCAATTTTACATGGGACCAACTTAGATAGGAGGTATACCAATAATAAAACAAGAATCGTTCAAATCGGAGTACTCAGTAAAAAGTTATCATACACAAAAAAAAAACAAAAAACTTGGGAACCTCCTCCTTTTTTTTCGTCGGTTAAAAAACCATTCATGCGTTGTTTTTTTTTACATTTAGTAGGCGTGAAACAAGTCTAAACAAAACATTTTTAACCTAATTTGGGAAAAACATAATATTATAATGAATTTGAGTAATGAAGTACCTATACGGTTCAAATCGATAATATAAGGGGAGGAATGTTGTTTATTTATTACACATAAAGTAATTACTATTACAGCCAATAGGTAAGTACTTAGACACGCTAATAGAATTATGGTTGTCATGGACTCGCGGCAATTGGATTAGAACTTTTGGCGGAGTTTGTTGGGTTCTCGGCACGTGAAAGGCCTCGGGACCACACACCTATCATTCGATACGCATCCACTTCAATGCTACAAATTGATTTTGTGGCATCGGATACAGGGTGAAAAATCGAACACCACATAGGTGTACCTACGATAGAAAATAAAGAGTATCGATGCACCGTATCGGAAAAAAACCCCGTATTTTTTGACACCTCCAAAAAAGTTGTCTAAAATCTCCTTATTAAGATTTGTGTTTAAAATCAAAGGAAGATTGGTGGCATAAAAACAGTGTTCATTTAACTTCACTTGGTGCGATGTCTCATTCAGGGAGCGAATTGACAAAATCTAAATGCAGGTTTCCTTACTTTTAAATAAAAATAAGTCTGCACTGAGATCAATATGTTTTATTAAAATGATGTGTCGTTCGGATTTCCATTTCCCAACCTGTATGTAATACTTGGGTGTAAATAGGTACTTTGAGCGGAACAATAAATTTAATGTTCGATAGCATTTTCGAATATTAAATAATGTCATCTATGTGCTGACTTCAAAATACGAAATCTACTGTCTGTTTATTGTCCAGCTGAGTTCCAAACACACACACAGTGGAATCAGTAAATTCGTCTTGCTTCCATCGCATATTGGGATTTTTTATAACAGTACATAACATAGTCTAAAATTTTAAAATCGATAGCCGAGCTGACCAGCTCATATCCGAAATCCACGCCGTTAAAGCAAGTAGTACTGATTTAGTTTTCTTTAACATATTGTACCATGTATATCATATTTCGATAACCAGCTAACGTGAGTTTTTTTTTTAGCAAAACTGCATCCAAACGACAATTAGTTAACGACGATCATGCAGAAACTCTCACTGCGCATATAACGAACTTGCTTTAGAACACGTATGCGGAGTGCACAGCACCATTGTTCAATGTTCATGTAAAGCGACACCGTGTTTGCAGTTCTTTACGCTTAACGCGCACGCTCTCCGTCTCTGAATTCGACCAAGGCCCTATTGTCGCAAGAGACTAACCGCGGATAATGGGGGAACCGGTCGTGCCAGCTATATGACGCATCGCTCACCTTATAAAATGCGCCTTCATGTTGCTAAGCTGCGTAGTCTCCTGATGTTCGAATTGGAACAACCCCATGTCAAGTCCACCGATTGTATTGATATTATTGTGTATATGCATGTAAAATTAAAATCGATAACCGATTGTAATCAGCTTATCACGCAGCGATTTTATAATAACGTATTCTTTTAGGTTTAATAAGGTCAGCCAAATTAGTTACGGGGTCACTTCGGTATTTTTCGAGTGGTATTCAGTATTTTCACCTGTTTATATTAGTAGAGTATCATACTATTAAATAATATTTAATATGCTTGGAATTCGAAAAGTTATTGATTGGAATACGTGACACAAAGGAGAGTACCTAAGTTGATGTTGAGTCCACGATGGTCTTCTATTTTTTGGTGACAGTTCAAAATCAGTAAAATCTACTTGTTTTAAAGGGACATCCACGGACATTTTGTTATCCAGATCTATTGGAATGGGTCGGCTTCATGACCATCCGTAAAAGTCTCTATCTACCCCTCACCAACTGAATTTGTCAATAATGTTGAGTTTAAATTGCAATTTTTCACATAAAAAAAATTAGATTTTTTGTAATTAACAGACCGTAACATTTTAAAATTACGGTAAACAAAACATCCTAAATCTAGAAGGAAAGTAGTACTACCATACTTGCACAATTACAAAATATTGCTCTGAATCAAATTTCTTCGCTTAAAACTGTTGGATGAAAAGGACACCCACTTTGCTTTTATAGAGAGGCTTTCCTTCTTTAAAATATGACGCTGCTTTTCTAATTAGGTACATCGCTGTGATTTATCTCTAGTGGGGTAAATCCGGGCGCACTTCCAAGAAAGGCCCTCGCTATGACGCTAGTATTGTCGCAGATTATGTAAAAAAAAAACGTAAACACGCGTAGATTGTGTAGGTTAAGTTGATTGCGCTTCATACACCTACAAGATTTATCATAACGCTTTTGTAAACAAAATTGCATTTTACGTAGAGATTGAGAAACAACTGTCTTGATTGAGTACATACTTAAACACTTTCCTACTGCGTGCGCTAGAAACAATAAGCGATGCTATGCACACTATGCACAAAGGACATGCGTGACTCTCCTATTTGTTGAAATACTTTTTTAATGACTAAATAAAACTACCTATATGATTGTTAACTCCAATTTGCCGAATTCGATCTAGAACACAATATTTATATCTTATCAGAATATTATGTGAAATATTTGTGATGACATATTTTATTATTTTATAGTATAATACCTATACAATTTAATTTTATTAATAATTTTGAATTATTGATCGGCACTTTATGACGATCACCTGGTTATCGACGGCACCTTAGCTTTAGTTGTGTAAATCAAATTATGAATTCTAAGCTAGTTACATACTATGGTGCAAAACTGGTGTCAACAAAATGTATTAAACTTAAACACCTTCCTTAATACGTTCCATGAATATGAACGAAGTAGGGTTACAGCAAGCGTACCACATCATCTCATCTCATGTAGTTTAAGTTGGGAAATGACCTTTATCCCTACTACGACGTAAGTTAATTACGGAATGATTAGATATTTGATATCTCGGCTCAGAGGTTAGCGGTTATAATAAGTAGTTTCGAGTTGTGTTTCAACTATAAAATAAAACAGCGTTCCTTCGCACTTTAACACGCCGATGGCGAATCGTACTCAAAACAATTGCATTGTTCTATTATAATAAAACGGTAGGATTTACAGAAGTTGACATTACAAACATATATATCTAGCTTGAGTAATACACAGCGGAAGATGATACTTGTAGATAAATAGTTATTGAGGTACCTATACCTACCTATCTTAACCGTTTATCAAGATATCAATAAGATTTCTTAGCGAACGTCACATATATGTAGTTTCTGCTCACGATAATATTTTGGCAGTTGTAAAGTTTTACTTCAAATATCACAATGTTTTTACGATAATGTTATGTAAAATTTTTGGTGATAAATTGTTACCTACCTATTTTTTTGTTAACCAACGAGGGTTCGGCTGGTTTTACTCTGCTATGCCGATTATCAGGATCAGCATTGACAGTATAAGTCCCTCTGCGTCGTAACATTATTTTTATAAAGTTTTCTGCACAACAAAAGGTCTTCCACAAGAGTCACAGCACAGATTACTATCATTCTCATTGGCCTTTTCACTGAATAATCTTGATATAATATGGAATATGTTTCACATCACGTTCTACAAATCGCAACCAAGTGTAAATGATATACCTAACTGTATAAGTTGCACTGTTACTCACTGTAAAATATTTGACACGCGAACATAAGTAAGTATCGAACAAAACGACAGGACAAATTGTTTTCACATTACTCGCGAAACGGATAGCTGCCGCAACGGCGCACCACTGAGGAAGTGGGTTAACGAACCAATTGGTAATTTTGCAACATGCACCGACTCTGGCGACCACGTCGGTCGACTGTGACCGACCGTCGAGCGAAAGGCAACTTGAAAACCGAGAGTGCGTTGGCACGGTTCTTCCGCGAATGACAGGATGGTGCGGTCATGCCGAGCGCGAGATAGCAAGATCGACGACAGTCACTGATAACGCGACCGATAACCGTGAACAATTGACTAATCCCTAATATAAGCTAAACGTGATAAGCAGATGCAAATAAAATTTATCGACACCCTATTTATTGCAGGTAACATAAAATACGAATCACTACCTGCTGCATCATCATTTAATAATAATGCTAAAAGGAGTGCTTTTCTGACAGTGATAAGTTTCCTCAATCTTTAAACGATTTTGATATTGCTTGTATCCAAAGAAAAATTACAAAATTTTTAAAGCTATCGAACGTTATTTACGCAAAAGTATAACAAAACAACGATCTCATTATTAATAGCCACGAATCATGTAGTCAAGGTTGATCGTTATGTTACTAAAAATGCATAAGTGGCGGTCGTCTAGTCTAAGGCCCGTATTGCAGAACCTCGCTCAACACTCAAGCATTCCTTAAAACTCATATAAAGCGTTTTTGTTGAAACTATTGAGTGTTGAGTGAGGATCTGTAATACGCTAAATCGGGGTTAACTATTTACCATGAAGGGCCCACCACTTAATATTTTTTTTTCATCAAAATGTGCAACTATGACACTACGCGTCGCGTTGTCGGTGTTATATTTATTTGATATTTTAGTATTTAATCATAATACCTACCATGATAGTAATTGCGTGCTAACTTTCATTGGCTGCAAGATTAAATAATCAGTATTTTTTGTATGAAAAACATGATTTTAGCTGTCATGGGGATATTTACGGTGTTATAAAACAAATTGTATCTCTAATCTTAATCTTCTATTTTTATCATTACTTATAACAATATTGGTGCAGAATTTAATAAGACAATCTTGGTTAGTTGTTATATCTACTCAGTTTTTATGTAGTGGTACTGGCAGGATCCTTAGATTCAATATTATTAGCTGTCAGAGGCATGATGTACCATCAAAGAAGTTCATATTTAACCATTTTGAAAACAAATTCCTGTGAACATGATGACCACATCTGTTACCGGCCTGGTTCTATAGCCGCCGAGCGCTGCAAGCAAGAATATTCCTTACGGGTGGTTAGTTATGAACTTCTTTGATGGTACCGGGCATTCCATAATATGGAGAGTGTATAAAGAGTTTAGGTATGTATCCTACTCAGCTCATACTTAAAATAGCTTACGTAATATGATTATACATACATAAACTCCCACCTTCTTCCCATTGGGGGCAAGGTAGGTATAATATGATAATGTTACTAAATATTGTAGGTGAATTGATAATAAGTAGGTTAATAAAATATAATGATTATCATAACATAACAGTTGATAATAGATAAATAAGGGCCAAGAATCGGTCAAGTAAAAATATAAAAATAAATTAAATTAAATTGCCTTTATTGCAGTTTCTTTCTTACAATAAATAAATGCCTACTTACTAAAATAATAAATTTAGTTAAGTAATCATAATTCTAACTTGCATTTGAATTATGGGCAGCTGTTTGTTTGTGTGGAACGGCTTGTCTGTCAACAAAGGCCTACTCTAAATATTTCCACGTATTCCTGTCTCTTGCTAAATGGGTCCATATCGGACCAGCTATTTTCTTGAAGTCATCTTCCCATTTGATTTGTCTGACTCTATTTCTTTTGCTATCTCTTGGATACCATTCTGTTACTAAGTTAGTCCATTTTTCTTTACTTTCTCTTAACAATGTCCCGTAAATCGATGTTTTAGAAGACTGCTTTTTTTTTATTTAGTTTTTTTTTTTTTCTTGTAGTTTCACTCTATCCCTTCTTTTTATATCTAAAATACTCCTTTCTATTGCATTATGGCAGACTTTAACAAAAACTGAAGATTATTCAGCGAGTACTTTGTGGTACAAGAACTAGACTTGGGATAACATTTTTGTCTGTCAAGGAAATTTTTGATACCTATATTACTTTAAACTAATTTATTGTTATTAAGAGTCTGTATTGTCGCACTGTAGGGCAAACAAGGATAAAATAATATGCTATACTGCTTAGATAACTAACTTCTGATCACAAAGTACTGAGGTATAAACATCAGTACTATTGTGATCAGAACAGCGTCCACACTTTCAGCTTATACAGAAAATATTAAGAAAGACCCACCCACCCACTGACTAGTAGCATTAAATTTGGTATATGTGTAATCAGGGTGTAGCAATACTATGCAAATATTACCTATTAATTTGTGTGACACCTGTCAAGCATTTCAATAAGCATACTCTTATTACCAATTATTGCTAATCAAAATGTAGTAAGTAATAAATATGTAGTAAGTAAATAAGTAATAAATATGTATGTAATGTAGTAAGTAAATAAGTAATAAAAAATTATGCTCAAATTATATTTTTTTATGTATCAACGACGGGTTCATACCTAATTAAAATTCCTTTCATAATTTTCCCTCTCCAATAACTTAGGAATAGTTTGCATTTTTTGACCTCGACATTAATTAAATGTGTTACTTGTGTTGAGCTATTTTTGTATGCATTACAAAAATTATTGTATTGTCATCGGTCCTTGATATGTGTGCAAATTTTCAAGTTAATTGAACGTCTGGAAGATGGTGAAAACTATGTTGAAAGATTCCATTACATAGATAGATACAGGTCAAGCTCATAAAAGCATATTAAAAAGAGTGGTTATGTTTAATATTAAAGAATAGGAACTGCTTTTTTGTAAAGTTTATGGTGATGATAAATTTTATTTAAGTATGTAATGTAAACTCAATCTTCTTTGAGTACAATATGTCATTAGTTGACAGGCAAGTTAGCTGATCAATAATCTGGAGCTAAAGGACATTCAGAAGATTCTGCCCTATCTCTTTCAACATAGATACAATGGAATCTAACAGATTAACATTATGCAGATGAATTGAATCAGAACTGAATAAGTTCTTGACACTAAGACAGCAAGGACTGAGGAACTGATGTGGAACAACAGCATGATAGATGAGCCTTCACTCATGACAGCTCTCCATTGAAACTATGGCCTTAAATTTGTAAAGGAGGGGAACAATTACGTTCAAACTTCCATCAAATAATTAATGGCTACTGGTTTTATACAAAAAAACACTAATTTATTACGTCATGATAGATAGCAAGTAACCTCAAAGACTCATTAGTAATTTCTATAAAACATGAATTCCCATAACTAGGCGAATTATATGAAATGGATTCGAGATGATAGAAAAACAAAATCAGAACTAACAATTTCACGAATTATCCGAGAGATAATCTAGAATACGACGCATTTCTCCTCCAATAGATATTTTGACACGATTTATCTGTCACACGCCAGGCTTATGTGGCAGAGGCTAAGCACCGCCTGTGGCCATTTTTGAAATACTGCGGACATAAAATGCTGTCGATATTGATTAACTCACAAAATTTTGGTAAATTACGTGCTTAGAAGTTGAGTTTGTGGCAGTTTGCAGCCATTTTTAAAATTGTCAGTATCGAAATACGTCACAGGCGTAAGAAATCACGATGGCCGACAAAAGAATGGTTAGGTGGTAGGTACTTACTACTGATTTTTACGCCTCCAAGAGGTGGTTTCGGTGGTTGATTATCGAAAGTCTTTCGAACGGATTTGCTGCCCTCGGCGAATGACGTGGTCCTAGGGCGTCCGCTCATTATTATAGGTATAAAATAAACGGCCTTAGAATCCTGAACTTCATAGATGCTTCACATTTCTCGTTACCACCCTTGCACTCGCACTGAACTCACTTTGCCGACGAAATACAAGTTAAGGATGGTATAGTCAAAACAATATCACTAAGATACAATTGAAATCAAAATACGACTGTCTTATTAAGGTTTTACAATATCATTTTGTTAATTTTTCAAAATTTACATCACTAAAGTGTACGACAGATTTTAGTTTCTTCAGACTTGTAGTCGCTCGTTCGGCTAGTTTCGGCATTCACTCGGACCTTCGATTACTGAACGTACGAAGGTGACGTCACGTAAACGCTTTACACCGCCACCTATTGGTAGTACAGATTCCTTCCATGAGCTCATTCGGTAAAACAGTTGCGCCACAGATTACCATGCATGATAGATAAATGTAAATAGTGATATTCTCGATAGTGTCACCAAAAACAATTTTGTAATGTTTTGCAAGATTTCGCACAATAACAACATAACATCACGGTTTCACACTTACGTTCACGGTTGCAGTTTGTGATGATGTAAACGGCTTTAGTCCCAGGAAATTCCATAACACCAAGAACGAGTGATACACAAAGTAGGTACTAAAAACAGACCAAACAAGAGTGTATTGTGTATTAGAGCCGCAAATCAGTCATGTAGTCTTGTGTTAAACAATGCGGTTTATAGAAGCGAGTAAATTATACCTAAAGCCTGGTTTACATTATAGCACTACATCTTACTAAAGATCGAATTTTAGATTTAATGGTGGTCTGAAATCCTTCATATAATGTTACACCATAACACATTTTTAATTTAATAAGCTCCCTGACACAGAACATATAATTTTTTTCTTACCAACACTTTACTTTCGACTGTACCTACCATCAGAGTCATAATAAAATGTTACCGTGACCATTGTTTTAGTAGGACTAGATTTTTGGGTCAGGTCCTTCAATATCAACCTATTGCGTTACATTATGTAACACAGCAGGCTCCAATATATTCGAAACACTGGGTCTATTCGAATACGATTCTTATTCAATAGGATTAATACATTGCGTGCGAAGGGGCGATATTCATGCTGTTTGAAAAATCATTTTGCTGTAGACCACGCAATGTATGTCAAGTGTTTATTTACTTCACTTGCGATTGTGGGAAGTTTTAATCAAGTTGAATACTTATGTACGCAGACGCTATCGCTCTCATGAGTAGTTGCGCGTGCGCCGCGTAGGAGGCGAGCGGTCCGCTAGCCGCTTTCATACCAGTACGATGTGATTTTAATCCTCTGCACCACATCAAATGATACAAAGAACAGCGTATCGCGACGCAATTAGAAAAAATGGAATGTTATACATCGGATAGCTGTGACAGTGACACCAGGGAGCAGAAAACCCTCGATCTGTCGAGTCAACTGTTGGAAACGCTCAGCCTATCATCGGAACTAAAAGGCATTGTTGACGAGAAGGATTGCGCAGAAAATTACGAGATAATACTCCTCTATAACAATAGGATAAAGGCACTGCCTGATACGATAAACAGGTTCAGCAACTTGAAGATATTAGATGTGAGCAACAACAGGCTGACGATACTTCCTGATATCTTCAAACATTGTCAGCTAACATCGCTGATAGCAAAACATAATCAACTCACGAATGAATCGCTTCCTAAATCGTTTTCTAGTAATAAGTGTTCGCTGCGAGAGCTTAATTTGAGCGGAAATCAGCTGAACTTCTTTCCAGAGCAAGTTTTAGATATAATATCTCTTAGGTATCTTT
Source organism: Agrochola circellaris (assembly GCA_914767755.1). Classification (NCBI taxonomy): domain Eukaryota; kingdom Metazoa; phylum Arthropoda; class Insecta; order Lepidoptera; family Noctuidae; genus Agrochola; species Agrochola circellaris. Next base: position 9,855,308 of record OU611853.1, read on the forward strand.
ACTTAGGTGGTAACAACATAGTCAACATACCAAAGGACGTATGGAAACTTAACAGGTGAATATTACTAATTTGTTTAAAAAAATATATCAAATTTATTAGAAGGTACTTTTTTGACGAAACTACCTGTTACCTAAATTGTTGCGCCCGTTACCATGTTTTGTGTAGGTACCTGTACCTATAGAATTACTAATCTCTATGCTTCCCACTATCTTCTTCTAATAACAATCGCGAATGTATAAACATTAAACATCGAAGCTCTTTGTCTAAGCGCCCTCCGGATCATTGTGGACATACCTACATATTTTACAATCAACGTCAGTAATTAAACAAAACAACGTTTAACTCCCACTTACTTAGCATTCAAAATGACACCCTTTTCTTACTTTTAATTTAAAACAACTACCTATTCCATGAAAACTCTTGCGACACCGTGTACAGCTTGATTTATTTAAAAAAAAACAAAGTATATTGGTAGATACCCACCTATTTATGTCCATGTATAAAAATAATGTCTTGTATTATCCGGCCTACGTCGCTGCCAACATTTTTCGCATATCATGTCGAAACTGATATAATTTTTGTTATCAGTCGGTTCAAGCAGACAAACACTACTGTTTCTCTGGGTATTAAAATGCTGTATCATGCCATTATGTGCAAAATGATAGCGCTACATCTCAGCAGACTGACGACATAATGTAGATAAAATATAAATAAACTAAGTTTGTTATCGTTTATTCCGTGGCTAGACGTCGCAAACTAATACATACATACCTAGTTATCTATCCTATGTGTAAAAATGAGAGGAAACCAAATAATGTTTTTGGTTCTGGAGCAAAATGAAGAATAGTAGATTTGAACATAAAATCCCAAATCTATGTAGGTATAATTCAATTTTGGATTTTCTCCTGTACTTACACTGCATTTGAAATAAGATTAAACATTTAACTAAACCTTTTTTACAGTCCGTTCAACCAATTTTGACTTCGATTGTGTTGGAAGCATGACAAAGGCAGCTGCAGTAAACAGTTGTTATTGTAACCATTTTTTTGCTTTTAATGCCATCCTTATGCCAACGGTATAGAAGTCAGAATTGGTTGAACGGACTGTATTAAGGTTTGTTTAAATGTCGAATCTTTTTCAAATGGAATAACTATCATGGGCGCGTTTTCCCACAAAAATAACAAATGCACAAACACAAACACTCAGCCCCGGAACAAAAATCTTTAGGCCATACAAATATTTTGTTCCGTGCCAGAATCTAATCCGCGAACTAAAGCACGCCGATTGCTAACCACTGCGCTAAAAGTGCCGACTTGAGAAAGAATTTTCGGAACCGGATCAGCTATCTAATTACGCAACACATTTTCGTTGACAATTCCGACTAATCTGTTTCAATTTGACAGGTCAACAACATTCATTGTGTTATTTACGTTGTTGAGCAGATTTTTTTTCGAACGTACGAAGCAATGGATTAGCAATCTGTTTCAAAACGATTCAGATTCTGATTGATCGTGTATTACGTAATTAGGGTACTGTAGTTCCGAAGATTACCCCCTCCATACAAATTCACATAGTTTACCTATTTATAATTATTAGTATACTTAGAAATATAGAAAACAAGGTCTTGAGTTGAGTACCGTAGGTATATAATACCTTTAACGTACCCATGAGTATGAGTGTCGCTACAATCCAAAACATTTCCGATTTTGTAAGTAGGTTAGTACTTCGTTCGCGTTCGAATCCTGTTAATTACTTCCCCATATTTTTTGGTTCTTTGTAAACATTGCTATTTGTATAAGACCTATTCTTACAATATCATCAATTAGAAAATAACTAACTTAATTCTTCTGTCGAATATAGTTGAAAGTTAGGTGTTCAGTCAATTATTTACCTACATTTTCTCATTAGCCACTCAATGTCTCCAAATCATGCCAGCCAGTAGGGGGTCCAGGATTGTCGTTTGTGAGGGTCTTGACCCAGGGTAGGTTTTAGCATAGCGAACACAAAAAAGCACTAAAAAAGAGCAGGCTTTAAGATTTGTCACGGAAGAACTCAGATGCTTTTGGGGGGGCTTGAGGCCCTTAGCCCCCCCCGCCTGGATCCGCTACTGATGCAAGCGATATAATTTAAGCTAAGTCGGAGTATTACTAGATCTGTCCTTCCTAATCCTAATTTCTGTATCTTCTTCAACAGTTTGCAGATTCTATCATTAGGAGGTAACCAAATTATCGAAGTGCCGGAGTCCGTTGGACACTTGACTGGGCTCCAAGCATTAGTTTTGAGCGACAATCTAATAGAACAACTACCGGCGAGCATTGCTAGATTGAATCAACTACGCTCATTGTTGATTCACAAGAACAGATTGAAGACTTTGCCTACGCAAATAATCAAACTGAGATGTTTGACAGAGGTGAGTACTAGATAGGAGACCACTTACATTCCTTGTACGGCATCTTCAATTGTCTTTATTTACATGTCGCAACTCGCATTTACAATTAAATATAGACGGATCTCTCTCTGGAGCCCTATGTGTGATCTCAGCTAGGTATTGTTGTTATAGAAGTCAGAATTGGTTGAACGGACTGTAAAAAGGTTTGTTTAAATGTCTTAATCTTTTTCAAATGGAATAACTTTCGTGGGCGCGTTTTCCCACAAAAAGTACTCGCCTGCAGGCTGCGTGTCTAACTATTGTTTATATGTATAAAACATAAGGTGTAGGTAGATATATATACGTATCTACCCACTAGCGGTCTAACGGGGCGGGGGCAGATGCGGTCCGCCCTCGTTAGGAAGTTCCGTCGTTGGTCCCAAATCTCAAGTAGGTATAAGCCCAAACAAGGCCAAAATATTTTCAGTAAGTAAAAGGCAATTTTTAGTTGGGGTCTCACCTACGTACCTATGCTAAATATAAACGAAAAGCGCAAACATTTTTGAGTCCAAAAAATTCAGAAAAGTCTGAGAAAAAAGAGATTATAGGATGTAAATCTTACATTCTCTTTTTCTCAGACTTTTCTGCGTAAGTCGAAAAAGTAACTCCAATTTATGTATGCCACGTTACCTTTCCAGGACGGGGTGCTAGAATTTTCGAGCTCGCTTCGCTCGCTCTTACATTCTAAATTCTCTTTTTTCGAATAGTCAAAAGAAAACCTAGCCTTTTCGAGGCACTGTGCTTAAAAATTTCTCAAACTTTTCTGCATTCGGGCCGGGGGCCCCCATTACTTTTGCCGCCCCGGGCCCCCAACAGGCTTAGTCCGCCACTGTATCTACCTATGTTTTTGTTTTTATGATTGTGGGTTGTATAAATGTGATAAATCCATGAGGTATTTATACGAAACTGCGTATAAATACCTCATGAATTTTTCACATTTCTAACGTAAATTCACTGATTGATGTCGTCTGAATGACAATCTTCTTGTTATTTTACACAACAAGTGACTCACTGATTATTTACATACATACAATGCTTAAAATAAGTGTCACAATAGAGCTGTTGAATATTGTAAGTAGGTATTTAAATAATTGGAATAAGTAATCATATAGGTGCGCATCATATACCCGCCAATCATCTTAATTACTTTCGTTAAAGTAATTACTGGTACCTACTACCACCCAATCAACTTAATGATGAATCGTTTATGGATGAAAATCTCACAAGTCTCCTACGACCCAATTCGGTCAGAGGCATACCTATGGCTACACCTGCCCAAGTCTTGCAGATGCTACTAATGACTCCTCTAAAGGACAAACATGAAGATAATGCATAAAGCCTCGTGCAAACAGACGCGACGCAACTATAAGAAAACTTCACCTTAGAAAAATTTATTTATCGGTGTACCGCCGCGCGACAAATCGCGGTACTCTGCACGAACCTTTATTCAAATGCCTATAAGTAGGTACATATTATTATATGTAGGTATATACATTAAAATTAAAATATAATTATTTTACAGTTGAGTCTTCGCGACAATCCGCTTGTAGTGAGGTTTGTCAGAGACATGACTTTGCAGCCGCCATCTTTATTGGAACTAGCTGGCCGCACTATCAAACTCCATGAGATCCCGATCCGGGCTGGCGAAGTGCCTTTCACCTTGATGAGATACCTCGGAGCTGCTCAGTGCTGTGTTAATCCCAAATGCAAAGGTAACAATTACGTCTAGATCTAAGATATTTTAACGGTTTCAGAAAAAAGATGCAGTAAGCAACTTGCAAAATTTAGATAGGTATGTAAGAAAGAATTTGAATCTTTAAAACTCTCCAAGTGCAAATCGCAATTACAGTATTTTACAGAGCACTCTCTCTACTTTCTAGTGTCTATTAAGAAACAAAGTTGTAAAGCTATAGGTATCCACTTACTTAATTAATTTATGACCTTTCCATCCAAGACAGCATGTAGCTAATACGCCGAAATCTATCAATTCTCAGAACTCAACCTTATTGTCGTAGTTTAGGTTTGTTTTGTAGTGGTTTTTGGTTTTATAACTTTTATTTTTATTTAAATTATTTTGGGTTTATAATTTATATATTTATGAAATGTGCTAATTAAGCCCTTTCATTTGAAGCCCAACGTGGCATCACAATAATGTTTTTTTTAGTTCATGACTATTTCCTCTAGAGTGCTCCATATAATGGCCATAAATTGGACGTCACATAGCCGTCACCAGCGGACGATCAAAACGATACCTCATTTTTCAAATTATGATGAGTAGGTAGTTTAGAAGTTATGTGGGAACAGATGAACATACCTACATACCGGTCAAAATCATAACCGTCCTTTTTGCTTCGCTGCTTAAAAATCAAAATATTAGATGCACGGTCTTTTCATAAGGAGAAGAGCCGGCAAGAAACTCCATGGTACTCTTTTAAAAATAATTGTGTTTTAAATTAACTACATAAGAACAATGTTTTAAAATTACAGTGTTAATAGGTATGTGAGGACAGTGTAGGGCGTGTAGGCCTGTCAAAGTAACTATATTGTTCCGTAACAGCCACTGAAGCCAATTAATGCGAGCCGGACACGAGGCCAGTCGATGATTTCATTATTATTGTACACATTCCGATAATATTTAAAGTAGGTGAATGTGCTCGCAATAGAATACGCTCGTGGAGAAAGCACATGTTTCATATCTTCGCGCTCCCATTACCGGGCGGGAATGGCAGAGATATCTTGCAGTCACAGAGCATCTTTATCTTGCAGTATGCTAACGAGACTGACAAGACGTCACTATTTATATGTGGAGTTAGAAGTAGAAATCTAATTTCGGCTCCACTGTACTTTTACACCCGCGCGTGCGAAGCTTCAAATTGAAGACTCGCAAAATTTCACACTGCGCAAACGCCTAGTTTTTTAGAAAAAAAAAAAATCCTATAGTTAATTTTTTTTTACATTTGACCACGGATATTGTACGAGTCGGGGTGCCCCAAGTCCCGAGCTCGCTTCGCTCGGGATTTGGGGCACCCCGACTCGGACAGTTTAGGTTAGAAGACCCCGCTATCCCCTTCGTGGTTATTCTTTTATAACTATTTAGAAATAGGAGCCCGCCAAGCGGGCTCCATCGACTACGCTTTATGCTATAACTTAGGCGATTTTTTTCTCGTTTTGCGCATTTTGGGGTTTTCAAATATACACCAAAAAGGGTCTACTCTATCCAAAAAAGCAACGGGTGTAAAAGTACAGTGGTTCCCTAATTTCTGACCTCGCAAGAAAAACAATAGAATGCTTGGGATCAGGATGTCGAGCATCATTGCATCGATACAAAATGACCTTGCCGTGGCCTCCGTTAATTAAATCGGTCACAATCAAGTCTATCTAGCTAGTGCAGTGAGGACTGCACCTTTTATGTAAAACTACACGTTTTTACTTTTTAGGCTTCGTACTGCGAATCTTATTGTTTTTACAAGAAAAACACTCTAATGTAAGTCAAAGGCTCTGTTAAAACAAAATGTTATTGCAGGTGTCTTCTTCGACAACCGCGTGGAGCATATAAAGTTCGTTGACTTCTGTGGCAAATACCGCATTCCGCTTCTGCAGTACCTGTGCAGTTCAAAGTGCATCACTGGAAGTTGGGAGAGTCGCGAGGTGGACTACAATTCTCATCCTCATATGATGAGGAAAGTTCTTCTGGGTTGACTATGAACAGTCTATTTTCTCTGAACTAAAGACGCTATACATGGAGAGATCTATGAGATCAATCTGAACATACGAATCTGCGCTAGATCGACTGACCGGATACGTGCACATACCTATAGCCAAAAGATCCCACTATTTACTTCTAATAGTAATGGTTTTGGCCGTCGAAATCAATCTTGAGACCGAAACGCACTTCCAACATTGCTCAGATCAGATGGAGCTGTATTTAGACCTGATCATGTATAGCCTTTAAGCCTTTTTAATATCTTATTTTGTAGTAAGTACAACTAAGTTCCACAAGAATAAAAGCTGAACAAATTAGAAATGTAATAAACAAATTATGGCATGCTTATAATATATTTTTTGTTATTTTTATATCACTCAAAACTTTATTCTGTTAATTATACCAAATTAAATGTCTTTTTAAATTTTATAATGTTTTCAGATACATACATAGTAAGAACTTAGTTGAATATTGTCTTGCTTTTAAGTTTATATCAGTAATAATACCTAAGAAAATATGTTTGTTATTTGATTGTTATTGTTTATTCAGATCTATGATTTTAATTGCTGTTTTAAATTTCCAAAATTGTAATGCCCGTACTCATCAATGTAAATAATATTTTGAGTGTACTCCTCCATTACAACAATGGCATTCACTTCGTTTTAGAAATGTATTGGTAAATAATAAAATATTGGGACCATTATCTTATGATTATTTTATCCTTAGGCACTTGTATGTGCCAATATGTGATACGTATTTTAATAACCAGTTATATTGAAATAAAATATTATATTTTTATTAACTATTTTGGTTACACTTTCTCCTAATAAACAAACCTTTTAGTTGTTTTCTTGTAAAAATTTCATTCTCTCTTCTTTGCCTCTACTTATGGCTGCTTTAAATAATTTACAGTATAGTTCTATGGCGGCTGGAGTGTCATCATTGCCTGGGACTGGGTATGTGATCAGGTTGGGGTTACAGTTTGTGTCAACCACACCAATAGTTGGTATCAACATTTTAGCACTGTCTCTAACAGCTGTATGTTGGTTCAGAATATTATTCTGTGTGTTTAAAAATATACATAAATCAGGCAACCTTGTGACTGCGCCAAATTGGTGGTTTGCATTAGTGAAGATACCTCCTCTCCAGAATCTTGTGTGTGCATATTCTCCACACTCTTGTGCAGTTCTTTCAACCAAGTGAGAATTCAGGGAATTTCTGTTAAAGAAACAAATGATCCCTCCTCTGTATGCAATATGTGCTGTAAAGTTGAGTGCTTTCCGTAAGTGTTCTGCAGTTATGTCTAAATCAAATATTAAATGACCAAGTCTAGAACCATAAATGTATGGTCTCATATAATCATTTAGTGAACCCTCCTTGTGTCCATAGTGAACTCTTGCATCAAATAAATCTTTGACTGTAAATAAGTTATGGACACTAAAATAATCTGGATGTTCCAAAATTTGTTTCTTGGCCACTTGATCTGAAAATAAATTAAAATCAAGCATGAGTTACCTAACTCATTGGTAATACTAAAACATCCACACATCCATTGTGTGGATGTTTTAGTTTAGGCCTTTCAATGAGACTTTAAATAGCCAGCCAGTCTACTCATTACAGTGAATTTAACCAATACTCGAATTTCAAAAGTTTTGATAATGTAAGAAACCTTTACAGTCTTTGCACAAACATACTACTACAAACCACAATTGGCGAAATGTGGTTGTACTATAAGTTCACCTCTGCCTACCCCTTCGGGCAATACAGGCACGATGTAATGTTATGTTCCTCCTACGAAAACATTAGCGAATTGGGTAGCAGACTAATGCAGGCCATCCATCTTTAATTTTCACAACTCTGTTAAAGGGATATGAAAAATGTAAAACTATATACTACTCCGTTCCTACACATTTATGCTTCAGCTGGCAACAGCCTATTATTTTAATAAGAACTGAGGATGTGATTCAAAGAAAACCCATTTGCATAGGTTAGTAATATAGGGTAATATTTATTACCTTCAGATACAGCTGATGGAGGTGATGCGACAGGTTCTGTGGCAGTAGAATTATATCGTACCAAAGGCACAGTACGAATAAGCGCCCGGTGTTCTGAAAATCACGGGTATTAAAAAAAATATAACGATTAAAATATCATGAAACAGGCGAAGTTGAAGTATTGAAGAATAAAATAATGAATAGCTTTTAAACAAACACTTACTTATACAATTTGAAAACATATTATTAGTTCTCACTTAAGTACTTTTATGTAAGGTAAGTATTTTGTTAGGATTAACTTCTATTAAAATAAAACGCTTTTAAATTTAATAACAAAATTAACAACTGTCAGCTGAAATGGACTGAAAGAAGAGGTTATAAATCAGACTATATAAAAACATGAAGAATTTAACATCTGTGGTTGTCAATTTCAAAATCGACTAATAATTGAAAGTTTTTAAAATATAGACATCTCTACGAAGTAAAAGTATATGAGTCAAAAGACTAGTGTCCAGAAGTCAGCGTGCCAAAACTACGACGAATTGTTTATGATATACTACCTTTTGCGCGCGGTTTTGCTCGCGTGGTGGTCGAAAATTATCAGTGGGTATCCTATGCCCTAAGCCAGGTCATGGCAATCCTTATGCCATTCATTCAAATCCATTGAGTCCTTATGGCATGAAAAGGTAACAGAAAGATAATAAACTCAAACTTATGCAGACCTATGATGATGGCACTACTTCGCCGATAAGTGCTAGTAGGTTTTGATTTGAGTTACCAACAAGCAGCGTTTTTTGTTGCACATTTATTTCCCATTCGATGTGACCTAAGTGCGATAATGGCACCCTAATATTATCCAAACTCTTTTGTGCCAAGCTGTATCTACGCTTAATACCTAGGTTTACAATTTTGTATAATTTTATGGCTGTTATTATTGGCTATAATTATTATTGTATATAATAAATATAGTTTAGTAAATGGAACACCACCATATTGTCTCTCGTTCTCACATAATCCATCCAAAGGTTGTCTTTGATGCTGGGGCCACATGGTCGCGATAAGGCGAACTACTACTTTCTTTCTCGCACACTGCCTGACGTCTCGCTGAGCAATAAAGAACGCGTGAAGTGTAGTTCGCGATATCGCGACAGTGTAGCCGTAGCTTATAAGATCGCTTTTACCGATAAGACTGTCCAATGTTTCACCCTATTTAAAATGTATATATTTATATCTATAATTTTGATGGTGTACATAATAAAAAGTATTCTATTATTTTCTATGTCCTGCACCTGGGTGCCAGCTATCACTTTGCCTTAATTTTATCGACATCTATAAAGTGGTATAAATGTGAAAAGGTAACAGACGGACAGAGTTACTTTCGAATTTATTCTAAAGGATTTGTAACTGTCAGTCTGTCAGTGTCATATTGTTAATGTCAATGTCATTATAATGTGAAATGCTAAACCTGTTCATTGTTTTTACTCCAATATTCTTAGATAGAAATAAATTAAAATTGATAAGTGTGCACTATACTGAAGTGTAGAAACTTTCTCCGACATGGCACCAAAAAATATCGAGGATGTTGACTTATACGCCGTGCTCGACGTTCCAATAACTGCTACAGAATCAGATGTATGTATATTTCGAATACACCGATTATCTTTTCCTTATTAACAATTCCTTTTTATCCATAGCTTTTCTCGTCTTTCTTTTGTGTTTTAAGACGGATTGTTATATTTTCAGATCAAAAAAGCTTACCGAAAGAAAGCATTGAAATGCCATCCTGATAAAAATCCTGACGATCCTAAAGCTGCCGAGACTTTCCACGCGTTATCACAAGCATTAGAAATATTAACAGATGTGTCTGCTAGGGCCGCATATGACAAAGTAATTAGAGCTAAGGCTGCAGCAAAACTTCGGCATCAAGAGTTAGACAGCAAGAGGCAAAAACTAAAGGAGGATTTGGAAAGGCGAGAAAGAGAAGCAGAGTCGGGCACTTCTAACCTCACAGATGAACAAAAACTAGCTGCAGAAATCGAGAGACTACATAGAGAAGGCAACAGGTTATTAATAGAAGAACAGCAAAGAATGAAAGAGGAAATACGAAAAACTATGGGTCTCATGACTCAGCCTGTTTGGGATTCCAGTCTCAATAGAATTAAGATAAAATGGAAAGCAGACAAGACTGACTCAAGCAACGGTGGTTACGATGAAGCTACTCTTAGACGATTCTTGAAGAAGTATGGTGATATTGTAGCTTTAATTTTATCTCCAAAGAAAAAGGGGAGTGCATTGGTGGAATTTGCAAGTAAAGAAGCATCAGAACTGGCTCTAGAACTTGAGAAAGGTAAATAATTTGTTTTATTATTGTTTGTAAAACTGTCAAGTGAAAAGTGAATAATATTTGTTTTGTTTTAATTGTTAACTTATTAAACAACTTGCACATTGTTGTATTAGTACAGCACAATTTGATCATAATTTTACTATTATAACATGCAATGATAATAATTTAAGTCTATTTAATTTCCAGGTTTGCCGGATAACCCTTTAGAATTAAAATGGGTAAATGAGAGACCAGTATTAACAACTAAGAAGGAGGTTACTGGTCCATCAGTGATCTCAGACAGAGATTATGAATCTCTGGTTCTTACAAAAATGAGGCAAGCAGCAGAGAGACAAAAAATAATAGAGGAAATGTTGAAAGAGGAGAACAAATCTTAAAAAAAGATTATAAATTTTTACAATGTTAATTTGGTTGTTTTAATTACTAATAACTGAAACCTGAACATAGGTACTATGAACTTTCACACATGTTCTCTCACTCACAGTCGCCAGATGACACCATTTGGTTCCTAAAAAATGTTATTGTGTTCTGCTCTAAGTTTGGACCAGCCATACTGTAATTGTATGAGGATACTCATATAAATATGGTTGCCAATCAGTAAAGTACCACCACCACTGGGATGCGATTTGATGTAAATTCAAGACAAAATCAAGTTCTTTTATCAAAATGTATTCAAAGTAATTCGAAAAAAGTATGTTTGTACTCAGGGACATCACATCAAAATAATCAATCATTAACTTAAATTGGAACATTGTCAGTTAAAAACATGTTCTCGCCGCGAGGACCCGTCCAACTGCGCCCCAAACTGCTCGAGCCAACCACACTGAGTCTGTAGCTTTAAATTCGTCCCTAAATAATCACGATTCGATCCAGCCTGTACCTTGCTGCCCTCCCCCAGCGACACCCTAACGCGAGGACTATACCCCACAAGTGGCGCCCTTAGCGTGAAGTTACTTAATTTATAAGTTTCATGCCCTGGCTGGAGCATAGCCCGGTTAAGCAGTGGAAAGCCTCCTAGGTTGTCCTGCGAGAAGCCATAAACAAGAAAAATTAATGAAGATTGAGGACATTTCAATTATGTTGATATGTACTAAGATACACTTGTTACTTAAGCTTGACTATTTTTAAGTGACACCCTGAGTGAAGCAGTTAATCCTTATTTTTAACAGGATCAAAAAGTTTCCATTCCTTGAGAAACTCCAATACTTTCTTTCTCTGTATATCTCCATACTCTCTCTGTGGTTTCCTCCATATGGTGTGATCTAAATCCAAAATCCCAGCAATAACTTCCTGAAAAAATAATGTTTGTTGCAATATTAAATATGAAAGGTTTATTTTAATTAAGTAAGGGTCAGTTCACGATGATCGCGACGATGCTTGAAGAGGCGAGGCGCATCGTGAAGCCGCTGGCAGCTCCACCCGCCACGCCTCGCTGCTTCGTGATATGTGCATGAGATACGTGAAAATTAAATGGGTATCTTTTTGAGTAGTAAATAAAGTTATATTTTGTATCACTATCTTAAAAAGCACGCACAGCGTCGCTTCGCGTCACGTCTCGGTGTGAACTGACCCTAAGCTGCCCCATAGTTTTTTTTTGATAGAAATATTTACCTCTGCAAAGGTTGTCGGGAACAATTGTTGATCCTCAATAACATGAGCATAGCCAGGATCCATGCCAAAATCTACCCAGAAATAGGGCAATCCTTTTGGTATTCCTCTTCTTATATTTTTGCCTTTCAAGTCCACAACTTTTTTATTCATAGACCATTCAGCTTCACACTCTAGTAAGGCCTTTTTGAAATAGATTGCAGCCATGTCACCTACATCTCTAGGTAGAGGGACACAGTTTATTGTCATATGCGGGTGTTTATGTAATTTTGTCGCTGTTTCATAAAACACTACATCCATACCTTGAGAATTGTAGAACTGTGTTAGAGCTTTTCTATAATTCTGAAAAAGAAAACCGTTTTGTTATGAATTTAGTATCTATGTACCGGAATAAATTGAGAATACTTTTGTCTTTACTGAATACACTTACCATTATTTCCTCCCAAACATCTTCATCTAAGGCTGTTACACAAGTAGCATGCTGAATGGTAGTTATTATACACTGATCTTTAACAATAGACTTCCTTGCAGGCAGTGCTACATATACTTTGTTTCCACAGCTAACCATGAGATGCTTCAACATGTTCTTAGAATCTACACAGTGTTCACATCCTTCTAAAGTCCTTTCCATTTTGACATGCTGGCTGATTGCCTGCTGTTTCTCGTTTTCACTTTCCTTTGCGTCATCTTTGTTTCTTGATATTTTATCCATGAAAATGTCTTCAATATCATCATTGGGATTTTTATGTTTAGCAGCCAGTTTGGCAAACTCTGCCTCATCATTATAATTATTTCCATATTTTTCTTGTTGAAACTGAAATAGAATAAGAATTAAACCCATTATAATAAAATGACTAGCAGACAAAACCATTGCAAATATTGTGCAATACATGTCTATTTATGAAATAAACTTACCATTTGTGCCAAATTATACTTGTCATCATCACCAAAGTACTTTGTCCTCTCACCAGAAACATGAGTTTCTGCCTTTCTCTTACCACTCTTACTCCTTGGGTCTCCCTTTTCACTGCTGGCAAGTGGCCTGCTGTTGCCAGACATACTTGTAGATATTAACATTACTCTGTCATCCTCGTCTTCTTTACCAGCATCAGGATTTTGTTTTCTGTATTCCCTAGCAGCTTCTAACTTAGATTTAAGTTCAGTAACAAGTTTTGCATCACCAAGTATTTCAGCCTTTACAATCTTAGCAGCCAATTTATTCAATTTGTCATCACTCAGATATTTATTATCATTTGGTTCTTTAGATTTTTCTTGATGAGCAGACATTTTTTCAGTGTTCTTCTCTTTTGATACAGGTACAGGAAGTTCTTCTCTTGCTTCTCTTTCAGTATCATCTCTTCTTTCATTATATTCAATTGTTTTTTTCCAGTTATTGGACCTTCTGTATGAATCTCTGTCAGAATCTCTTCTGTCAGTACGATGTTCTCTGGGCTTTTCATATGAACTTCTGCTTGAGTATTTGTCAGAGGTGCTTGGCCTGGAACTTTTAGACCTTGAATAATAGTCATCATCATCATCAGACGGTTTAACAAACGGTCTAGATTTCCGGAAGGTTTCTGGTGTCTGCGGTATACCTGTCCCTCCATTTTTCCAGTATGGATTTAGTTCTCTACTACTAGTTCCTGGGTTATATGAATCAATGTTCTTTTTTTCTTTTTCTTCCCTTTTCGGCCTGATGTCTTCTTTTGTGTATGTCTTCAGCATACCAGTCATTGCCATCCAGTCCTCTCTCTGTGCTTCATTGGTTTTTCTTGTTTCTTGTTCTACCCATTCGTCAGATTCTGAACCACTTGAGCTTGATGGCTGTAAATAAAATTTGAGTAGAGAGTTATTAAAAATATCACATTTGTAGCAAACTAGGTTTTGCCGGCGACTTCGCTCGCGTGGAGATCGGAAATTATCCCACGGAATAGTACTACCGAGATAAAAACCATGGTCATGATCAACCCAGGTCATGGCCTACCCATGTGCCAAATTTCATCCAAATTCGTTCAGCCGTTTTAACGTGAAAGCGTAACAAACATACAAATTAACTCACATTCGCATTAATATTATTAGTTAGCATAGCAAATCGGGATATTCTGTGATATTCTGATGAAACTATAGTTAATTAAAATATTGTAATGTACTAAGTAAAATAGTAAAATGAACATACACTCGGCGTACGCCGTTTGCTGTTTCTTTCGCGATCTTTGGATTTATCATGCTTGCTGTTTTTCCGTTTTTCTTTCATGATATATGGATATTAATATGTTTTTGGGTAAGTACAGTACTCAATCAATGATACTGTTCTGTTTGACAATAATAATCAGGGAATAAACAAACAACGCAAAATGATCGATTTTGTAAATGAGTCGACTTCCTGGAGCCCTGGGTCCCGATCTGTCATTGTCTGTCTTCTGTCTATTCTATTCTGTCAGTGCGACACTGTCACAGTCACTTGTCATAAATTGTCAGAATCGATTGTAAATGTTGCCATTTTACCAATGTAATGCATGGAAAAAAGAAATGATTGAAGTCAAAAACTTACTAGAGATCCCATTGAAGTCTGACTAAAGTGGGTGATAGACGTGCGAACTAAAAGTACGCGGTTTTTAAGTTCTCGAACTTATTCGGCTTGCCGTCGGTGACACATGGCTTGCTCATACTGTATCGCGATGTTGTCGAATTTTCAGGGGCTGTATTATCACTTGTAAGCAATCATTGTTCCAGTGTGAGAGAGAGATGACATTATACATGTCGAATAGCACCATCCTTATTTCACAACGGAAAAATTATGGCACGTCACAGTACGGCCCCTGAACCAAACTAAAGAAACATTACACAAATGTCGGCTGGCGACTCGCGGCGCTGACAGACGTACGAAACTAAGAACCAAGGCGGGCTACGAGCAAAATTTCAAACCTGATCGCCAACGAACTTACTCTGCGGTTTTAAAGTACGCGTACTTAGTGTGACACACGGGCGAGAAAGGTATCCGAGACATTTATTTTTATTTTTTTATCCTTTATTAAAAAGAACCAGGTCCTTAATAAATTTAATAATTAATTACAATCTAGCCTATAAGACTAATAAGCAATTTTAATCTAACTTAACTTTTTACGTGATAATTATTTTAAAACTTAAAATAGTGCTGATTGTACTTTATACAAGTCCGTTCCACTTTCTTAGAGTCTGATATAATATTATAAACACTTTGTTCATGTGTTATATGTGTGTCATTGTCACTATTATTTCTACACTTTTACACTACAATAACTCAAAAGGTTTTTTTCGTTTTAGTCTTCGCACTATATTTGTGTGGATGTCGGTGGAGTCGGTGTTCATGAGCCTCAGTACATTTTTTGATTATCTCGGTGACGGGTTCCATTTTTAAGTCACGATGGACGTCGTCATTTCTTATATACCAGGGCGCATTAACAATACTCCTGAGTACCTTATTCTGGAATGTTTGTATAATTTTGATGTTGGTTGGTTTGGTACAGCCCCACTGTTGGATGCCATAAGTCCATATTGGCATAAGAATATGCTTATATAATAAAATTTTGTTATGTATTGATAGGCAGGAACTCCGTCCAATCAACCAATACATGTTTTTAAAACGTATGTCTAGCTCCTGTCTTTTCTTTTTAACGTGCGCTTTCCAGCGCAGTTTCGCGTCAAGCGTTATGCCAAGGTATTTGGCTGTATTTGCATATGGCACTTGTAGGCCATTTATGAAGATTGGGTGGTAATCACAATTCTTGTTGGTGAAATCAATGTGAAATGACTTCGATTCATTCAATTTGATCCTCCATTTTTGTGCCCAGTCATGAACTTCATTTACAGCGATTTGTACTTTTTCGATTGCTTCCGTAAGGCATGACCCTATAGCCATAATGGCAGTATCATCCGCAAAGGTTGCAATAGTATTATTTTCCAGCTCTGGTATATCTGTGTACAACAGGTAGAGGACTGGACCCAGCACACTACCTTGAGGCTCGCCAGCTTTAATAATTTTTAACTCTGAAAAGGCATCCTCGTGCCTTACTCGAAACATTCTATCTGTAATGTATGAAAGCAAGATATCGGCAAAATCATTTGGCAGCAATAGCCTTAGCTTGTACATCAAACCCTTATGCCAAACTCTATCAAAAGCTTGTGCCACATCTAAAAATACGGTGGAGCAGACTTTTTTATCTTCAAGCGTTCTCTCAATGATGTTGGTGATTCTATGTACTTGGTCTATTGTTGCCGAGCCATAAGCACGCGTACTTACTCGCATGTCTATTAGCCCTTTAACGTAGAGCTCAAGGTAGTGTCAGACATACGTTTGACCTCCCATCACTTAATATTATTATACTCTTTGCGCTTGACATTTACCGCAAACTACAAACTCTAGAAACACACAAACTAATGGATGCAAATTGCAATGCATCGCAAGCACTTGCGCAAGGATTCTGATTTATGCGCAAAAACTGACACGATTGCATCGGCAGCAGATGTCTATTCTATTTTCTCATTTATCGATAGCTTTTGTGTTCAAATATTTATTTTTGTGCATCACTATGGTTCACTTCATGGAGTGTAGTATCTATGGTTGCTATGGTTGTTTTTCGTTCGATGTTGGTTGCTGTCGTTTATCGGTATAAAAAACAATTCTGTTGAATTTCCTAATCTTACCGTGCAAAACTACAGTTTTTCTTTGCAATATAGTAATTCCTAATTAAGGTACAGTCTTTTAATCTTTGCCGAGGATGTGGGGTGTTTAATATCATTACGTTAATTTAATTTGTTGTGATATGTACCTGTTTAGAGCATGGATGCCTGCTGAGGAATGTCGGAATACGCTGTTGATTTAGTATTCTGTGTGTGTTCTTAACTACTTTAAGCTCGGAGTACGGACCTCGAAAGTAACTGTGAGTTGTTTTTGTTGTAGAACATAAAAGCGTAGCAAAGTAGCCGTGTCGAATTGAGTGTCGATTGGTGTTATCATAAAAGAAAGTATCGGTAATCGGTAAGCTTTCTTTTTCATTAGTATCGTTACATAGAATGATAAAGTAGTGTTAATTTCAGCAATTAGAATAGGAGGTAAACACTGAGTTGCCTTAGTGATGCATGTTTTGTTTTCAGTGAACAGCACACTATGTTTTCTAAGAAAAAGAAAAAGCCTCTGATTTCGCCGCCAAGTAATTTTGAACACAGAGTACACACGGGCTTCGATAAACGAGAGGGAAAGTTTGTTGGACTTCCTTTGCAATGGGCCTCACTTGTAGGTAATAACCAGGTATGTACTTGTGATTTCTACTATTTGTGAGCTACTTAGTGTGAACACTGTAATAGCTTTTTAATATCCCTCAAATGGAGTTACACATTAGTGTAATCTTGTTCTTTTCACATATAAATCTACACATACTATTTATGGATTTGTTGCCTAGAAAGATGACCAATTGGATCATAGTGTAATCGTAAATGTTATAATTATGCTAAATAATAACACTATTTGCATCTGTTACAGATATTAAAGTCAACAAACAGACCGCTACCTCTGGTAGACCCATCAGAAATCACACCCACCGAAATTCTAGATCTAAAAACTATAGTCAGAGGTGACCATAGAACTACCTCAGTGTCATCAATAGCACGGCCATTACCTTCAAACATACAACCACAACTGCCCGTGCAGAATGGAGTTGTGTTGCCAAAGACGTCAAATGTTGCCAGGTCCAACTCTTTAAGGAGTTCAAGCCCACCGAGAATCAGGAGAGACTTGAGGAGTCAGCCCAATGTTCCTCCTTCTGTACCTGAAGAGTCACCGCCTGTGCCACCTGCCCCACAACAATACCTGAGCTTGAGAAGAGACCACAGCAACTATACATTGAATAAACCTATTGTCGAGTCTCCTGTAGAATGGAGCCAGCATGCACATGAGGCTACTATCAGACAAGTACCAGAAATTAATGATAATCATCATGCGCCCATGACTTATCAGAACATACAGAACGCAAATGTGCCTTATCAACATAATCATCCACCACAACCAATGACTCATGGACCTCATGGACTTAATGGAAACAATATTAACATGGGTATGATATTTTTTATTCAACAACTATTTAATTGATATATTAAAGTAGTATTTTTCCCGACTGCCCCAAAAGGAGGGTAATGTTCTTGTAGGACTACTAAGTCTAAAATTTCTTCAACTTTTTATTCAGTAGGCAGTAAGGTCAATTTTCAGTCTTTATTAATAGTATTTATAAGGCTAACTTGATGAATGATAATAGATTTTCAATGCAATTGTATTTTATTAAAGCATGGATTATTCCAGATGCTTAGAATGATTGTAACCCATTGTTTCATATATCATATTTATTCTTCTGGGAATAAAGATGTAAATAGTCTTGCATTCCGATTAATTCTTTCACAACAGTCATGATTTGCAGTGGTAGCATCATACAAATTATAAAAGTCATTTTAACTTTTCTTATCTTATTTACCAGTAGTATAAAAGTACATCTTGGTGTAATTGTTATGATAAATAATGTTTACTACAACAAACAAACTCTGACCACACTAAAATTTGTCATTAAAATTGAAAATACCTTTGCAATGATAAACCTACCTCAGATTTCATGCCATACAAAGCTTGACTTATGCATTCGTCGCCCTTCACACGCACACAAGCTCATTGCGCCTCTACATACAATTTAAGGTAGATGTTGAGAATGAGTCATCTGACTTCCTTCATAAATAAAAATCTCCCCGATTATTACGTATGCGGGCGTTTTGCGATATGTGTAAAAACATGTGTTGGTATAGAATATGTTCAGTTTTGTTTTTATTAGCTACATTACAGAATCAGTAATGACCTATAAAGAATATACTCGATTTGCCGAGCGTTTTAACGGTAGATCAGACAACAATAGATTCGGTTTTAAATGTTTAGTAATCTAAACTCTGGAAAAGAGAAGGTCGAAGAAGGAAGACCCAATTAGTGTCTTGAAGTGTCAATAAAGATTTTATTACTTATTGAAAATGTTTTATCCATGACCAAGGTGACCCGTACGGGGTGTCGCGTGCGCAAGGTGCCCCGGGCGCGGCGACTCACCTGCCGCTCGCTGCCTCCAAACATGAACTGCGATTGACGCATGAACAGGTATCCAACGTGTTATGTTATTTAATACGGCCATATACGACTAATTATCTCGCGATAGCCATAAGAGTGACTGTAAAATAAGAAATAAAGATATCTATCATTGAATACAATATTTTATAAGCAACATTCTCGAAAATATAGAAAACTTTACCTAAAAAACAAATCTAAAATATAATATCTGTCCGTTATCATTATGGCCCCTTTTTCGATGTTTAAAAAGAGGGCAAAAGATAAACAAGCAGCCAGAGTTTGCGCAGTATCGCGCTTGATATCCGACACCTATCTATTTAGCTCACATTCATTGACTTAAATACAGGTTTCCTTCATGACGACACCCTCTTTGTTCCCGAGCTAGTTATAACATACACCTACATAAATTAAATATATCTTCTTAGCATTGTATTATATTATAATATATGGAGTTCCATGGGAGTCTGATATAGATATCAAGTTGCAATAATTACATGTATTATTATATCTCTGGTTTCTTATTGTGGTTTTATTGGGCGGTAAAACGATGATGCAAGATTCTGCGACATGAATCCGTCTGCTTTATCATCTTAATAATCTCTCACACACCGCGCGCATCATCACTTCAGGTGTAGTTAGTTCTGCCGGGGTTGCGGGTTTGTCTGAAAGGGATATCGCGACCTCGGCACACAGGCAACGGAAGGAACACGGGTGGGTTTTAGTCAGTAAAAGTCTGACACACCCTCCCGCTCCACCCAGAGCGGGAGAAGTTATTTGATAATTTCCCATCCAAAAAAAAAAAAAAAAAAAAAAAAAAAAAAAAGGTGTAGTTAGTTGTTTAAGAAATCGTCTTTAGCTTTATGACCGTCATTTGTAATGGTATAATTTTGGGTACTGATGCACAATAAAGGATATCAATCTCTCTCCTATCTATCTATTATTAATTACAGTCGCTTTTCGTGTCTGTCTGTGTGACTACTCCGCAACGGATTATGATGCGGTTTTCACCATAATTTAGAAAATTTATTCCGTAAGGTTTATGTGCATATTAATGTGTATACCTTTATAATTAATATTAATGTAAATATTAAACTTACATATAAAGGTGAGCGCACTCTTATCCGAGCCGAATGCGTCGAACGAACCGAATTTAAGATTCTAATTTTAAATTCTATGATTCTAAAAGTTCACGCACAATGGCCCACCTGACGGACTAAGTGCGGAAACTAAACCCTAAGATAGGAACATGAAATTCTATGAAACCTTGCACATCTGCCCGCGTCGAATCGTCCGAATCTGGAAGACCGTTTTTAGCGTTCTCGTTGCCGTCGATTCGTTCGACGCGTTCGGTTCGGATAAGTGTGCGTTCACCTTAATTAAGAAATCTCGATGAGTTGTCAAGTCGTAGAACCGTGCGAAGCAAGAGCGGGTTGCTACTCTTTACTAAAATGATCTCATTTGCAGTTCCGCGCGGCCCTGCGCCTGGTGGTTAGCGAGGGCGACCCTCGCGCCACGCTGAGCGGGTTCAGTAAGATCGGCGAGGGCAGCACGGGCGTCGTGTGCGCCGCCACAGACACGCGCACGCGCCGTCGAGTCGCCGTCAAGATGATGAACTTGAGGAAACAGCAGAGGAGAGAACTGTTGTTCAATGAAGTTGTAAGTTCTTGTGTATTTTATTTATAGGTAATACAAGCCGTGTGCCCGATGGGGTTTCATATCCGCAATAATGACGAACTTCAATACAAATTTTCTTCTCCCTTCTTATTTAACTCTAAATCCTTCATTAGTGCTCATTTTCGCTATATAAGGGATATAGTGAAAATAAGCACTAATGAAGGATTTAAGAAAATTCATACCGTAAGTGGTATTATGCAAAATTTCATGCTTCGGCCCGCTTTGACTATTATTATTTCTGTTCTTCAGGTATGTCTTTGGGTAATCAGAATGTATTAGTAGCTAATTTAAAAAAAAAATGTTGTAAGCTTATATCGAAGATATTATTATTCATTCATTTCTTTTATTAAATTACTGAGAAATCAGTGTCTTTCTCCCACGTCCCTTTATATTTGCTTTTTCGTGTTTAGCAGTTGTTTGATGACATTATAATTATGCTGCTACTGTTGAATAATGGATAGGGATGTTGACTGGGGAAAAAAAAACTATTTAGTCCGTCAGTCAGATAATAAAAAAAATATTAGACACGTATTTTATGCTTTATCACATTAAAGTCAGGAGTGGGGGCTCGCTACGTCACAAGTCAGTTGAAATCTACCGGCCAGTGACGTCATGCCACATTTTTAACGCATTGCCGTAATCTTTTGACTACGTAAAAAAATAAGAAATACGTGTCCAATAAATATTTTTTAATAATCTACCTGAATGACAATAAAAATTGTCACCATTCCTATTGTAAAGGCTCAACTGACTGACTATTATAGGTATAAAAAATTCGTTCACCAGGTAATAATGCGCGACTACCCCCACCCGAACATCGTAGAGATGCACGCGTCGTACCTCGTGGGCGACGAGCTGTGGGTGGTCATGGAGTACATGGCGGGCGGCGCACTCACCGACATTGTGACGAGGGCACGGA
This sequence comes from Agrochola circellaris, assembly GCA_914767755.1. Taxonomy (NCBI): domain Eukaryota; kingdom Metazoa; phylum Arthropoda; class Insecta; order Lepidoptera; family Noctuidae; genus Agrochola; species Agrochola circellaris. Next base: position 9,877,108 of record OU611853.1, read on the forward strand.
TGGACCCTGAACAAATCGCTACCGTCTGTAAACAGTGCTTGAAGGTAGGTCACAGTTTTATTGGGGTCCTGCGACTATAACACAATATTTAGAGGATGGCTATGAGGCTAACAGAGTCACTGTGTCGTGTTTTGACCTGTCTGCAGCTTACGATACCATAAACATCAAAGGGCTACTTGAGAAAGTAAACAACGTTACCAATGATCAAGGTTTCGTGCACATACAGAACGCACTCCTGCACAACCGCCGCTTCCAGGTATTCTTTCAATCCGCTAAGAACAGATGCGACTACAGTAAAACGGTGTCCCTCAAGGCGGTGTGTTGGCGCCAATTCTTTTTAACATCTATACAAACGACCAGCCTATCACCTTATTAGATTTGCTGGGAAAATACTATGATACCCTCCGACCTAACCCGGCCAAATTTTTTGATCTTAGGACTTATTTTGGACTTAACGTAAAGCCGTGTACAGACTCGTGTAATGTAATGTAACGCGAATTCTGCGTGCTAGGCGGCACTACGAGCATTACATGTAACGCTCGCATTAATCCATCGGCTATCGGTTTTTAGCACGAACACTATGGCTCTCGTAGTCGGACTCATACAGGATTCGCATTGAGTCTGTATGTCGTCCACACTATTCGCATACCATTACACAATATATAACATTACACATTACACGCGTCTGAATACGGCTAGTGCTAAGAGTCTCAGGTCTCCTGGGGCACTTACGTAATTATAGACTTTTTATTATTAGTTGCAGTCGGGTTTTGATTGATCTCTATAAAACGGTGAATTATGTAAATCTCGAGGATGCAGCGACGAAGTGTAATGACTATTTATAAAAGGTATTTTAACATTGCCATGAAATAAAATAATGATTATTTTCCAGGCTCTAGCATTCCTACACAGCCAAGGAGTTATTCATCGAGACATAAAGTCGGACTCCATACTTATGACTGCGGACGGCCGAGTGAAATTATCTGACTTCGGATTTTGTGCCCAAGTCTCAGAGGTAAACAAAAACTTTTGCATAGTTTCTGCTGTTCTAATAATAATATGTTTAACCATTGGACCTTATGTGGATGTTTTTAATTTCAGGAACTGCCTAAACGAAAATCGTTAGTGGGGACGCCATATTGGATGTCGCCAGAAGTGATATCAAGATTGCCGTACGGTCCCGAAGTGGACGTGTGGTCGCTCGGTATCATGCTTGTGGAGATGGTTGACGGGGAACCGCCTTTCTTCAACGAGCCACCTTTACAGGTAAATTATTTAATCGTACTGTGTATCTAATTCTCGAAATGCTTTCTCCTCCTTCTAATTTGATATTCTATTTTCCATTGGAGGAAAATATTTTTTTAGGGTTCCGTACGTCCGAATGAAAAAACGGAACCCTTATAGGATCACTCGTGTGTCTGTCTGTCGGACTGACTGGCTGTCTGTCCGTCCGACTTTTTAATTGTCCGTAATTTGCTCCGAGTGTACTGGATCAATTTAGTTGCAATTTGGTACACATGAATTTCTGTGACCCATAAATGAATTTTGAATATGGGGGTCACCTTTCGGGGGCAAATTTGAAAAAAAAGAAAAAAAGTTTGCTGTAGCGTCTGACATATCAAATGGAAGGGCTTATTGTGAGGATCGCGAATACATATATTTTTTTAATAATTTTAAAATAATTACTTTTCATGATATTTAAGAAAATAAATGAAAATTGACCCTTCTTATCTCCGAAACTACTGAATCGAAAATATTTAAAAAAATACAGAGAATGGTTCTTTACTCATAGAGTACAGGAAAACCTATAAGAAGTCTATGGGCTTAAAATAACATGGCAACACTCAATATTGTGCGTAAAAACTTACATTTTTATTTGGAATGTATGGAAGAACATGGGATAAATTCATCCCAACTACGGACCCTTCATTGCGCGTGGTCCGACACGCACTTGGCCCATTTTTTTTAAACATATTTATTATATTTTTTTCTCACTGTATTAAGTAACGCTTTAGTTAAATATCTTTCAAAGGAGTAAAATTCGGGGTTTGTCACTCGATTTTAAGAATTATATTATAATAATTATTTTTCACGTTAATAAGACCTATTATACGATTATAAGAACGTTATCACAGCTTTATTATAAGTTTTGAGTATAAAGTCAGAATGGTTGCTAACCAACTTTAAATCGTTATAAATCCTAAATCGTCATTCAAAATGAAAAATTATTAAAGAAACCTAGAGATGATTTTCAAAGACTTATCAGTACAACCACACTTGACATAAGTCGTCAACTTATTTTTTTTCTGTTTCACATTAGGCGACTGGTTGTCGCCATATTGAATTTTGATTAAGTACTGTCGTGTCTTTAATGACACTTCCAAGATTAACACAAATCGATTGACGTAAGAATCATCAAAACTAGCCTACGCGTCATAAAGGAACAAAAAACATTAAACCGTAAGAGATATAACTATAAAATTTATGTTCTACAGGATTGTATCTTTATCTCTATCTATATGATATTATATCTTTAAAAGTTCAACAAAATATTCCGCGATAGCGTATATGTCTATCTTCTAAGGATGACCATAATTCATTGTTATTTCCGAAGCTATTTTGACCGGTATTATATTAATTTAATTCTTATCCAATAAAATATGTTATTTGAAATGGGCATTTAATTTAGATTGAAATATGCCATATTGACACTATATCATTTAAATGAATACTTTAAGATATCACAGATTCAAAATTACGCTTATCTAAATAATCATGGTTGACGGCGACGCAGCGCTAGGACAATTATCGCTTCGTTTCCTTTTCATCTCGATAGTACGTTCCCGTGGGTTATTTTCCAACATCCACGTGGGTGAAGTCACGGGCAATAGCTAGTAAGGTAATAATTGTAACATAGATTGAATATATTAAGTCCCCACCTATGAAATCAGCGTTTTGTATGGAGAATTTTAAAGAAGTTGCTTTTTTCATACTAACACTTTCTTAATTTATATAACAACCATGACCACTAATGATTTAAAACTTTTATGCACTCATGTTTAAAAACTAAGATAACGTAATATGCCACTAGATTAAGCGACAAAAATAAGTTTTGGCTAAGGTAAAACAAATAGTGGTCATTTCTGCTAACAAAATGGGGAGTCATTTTTAAGGTATTTTTTATGTTTATAAACTATAAGTAATAAGGTTTTTTTTACAATTGGTAGTTGTCTATGATGGTCATTATTCGATATAATACCAAGCAATTGATGAATATTTTAATTCATAGAAGTGACAAGGTTCTCTAGTTGTGAGAAAAAAACGCCAATTTCATAGGTGGGGACCCAATACTTAATATTAATAATTTGTGGTATCGCAGGCGATGCGTCGCATCCGCGACATGCCGCCGCCCCGGCCGCGCGGCGCGGCGCGCTGCCCGGCCGACCTGCTGAGCTTCGTGGAGAGTGCGCTGGTGCGCGACCCGGCGGCGCGCCAGCCGGCCGCGCGCCTGCTGGCGCACCCGTTCCTGCGGCGCGCGGGCCCGCCGGCGCTGCTGGTGCCGCTCATGCCGCCGCACCACGCCGCCGCCGCCGACCCCGCCGCCAGTTAGTATGTCTATTGTTACAGCCGTACCCCTCGTACGCCTTCTAAAGGCTCGGGTCTTTGGAAGGCGTACCAGAGGCAGACCCCAGGGTTCCGAGATACATCCAAGATTTCAGTACACTTTACATGAATGAGATTTCGACCCCTGAACTAGGACATTCTGTATGACATAGGTAGATAATTAAGCTGAAGAGTTTGTTTGTTTGAACGCGCTAATCTCAGGACCCAACGAAGTCGCGGCCAGAAGCTTGTATAATAATCAATATCAAATACGCATGATTTTGTTCTGGTGATATTGCGCCGAGGTCAATGACGTTTTCCAAAAATATCTACGTAGCTAGTGATATTTCTATAACAAAGGTAATATTTCAATTTCAGATTCGATGCCGCCTGGTCCGCCTCGGTCAGATCGATAAAAACTGGTCTAATGTTGAACATGAACGGCAGCTATTTATACAGATGTACTTCTAAGTTATTAGTAGATAGACGAAAAATATCGAACATGACATACCAAAGTTGTTATAAAGCAACTTGTTTAAGTTTATTTTGTGTGCAGCACTAAAGTAAGACAAATACTTACCGCTGCAGCCCCAGTGATCATTCCAATATTTATGTATTTGTATTTCCTTTGAAACAATATGGTATTTATCACATTCCTTCATTTTTTTAATCTTTTGTATTTACAAGTGTACAGCAACAGTTGCTGTTGAAAGAGCCTTTTCGGTATCGTGAAATCTTTTTCATGATACTTAATATAATATTTAAGATATTCCAAATTCCAGCCCCGGCCCCGTCCAGTTTAGCGTACTGTTCAGTACCTTGTATCGTAGTATATTTCTATGAGAGTAAAATTAGCGTGTTGTGAAAAATACATATTTTCTTCTACTCTATTATTATCTAATTCTAAATGGTTAGTGTTCGTTTATAAAATCAAATGTTTTGTAAAAAGTGTTTTCTTTAACTGTAATTAAAATTAGAACCATGAAGTGCCAGAAAATTATGAAAATCGATTTTAAATCAGTATTATGGATTGCCTTGTACTTATTATTAAAAACTTATACACTTTTCTTTAGGTTTAAGATTTAGCGAATCAGTAATTTATTACTTTCTAAACTAGCTAACATTCCGAAAAAGGATCTTCCTATGTGTTGTTATACTTTCAAGATGATGGTCAGTCACAAACATTTCCGGAGTCTTCTATATACATTATTATGTTAATAATTATTATACGAGAATAATGTTACTTATTTTTCTAAATTAGTTGTAATATTTGGTCTGTAATGTACTGTGATTTCAAGAGCCTATAATATAGAGCCTGTCTTGTCGTGCGTTGCGTTAACATTTCTATGGAGGTTTTACTCATTATAACTGAAATGTACCTAATATATTAAAATTTCATATTAGTGTTTATTACTGTATACAAATAAAAGCAGCTAGATAAGAAAAAAATCATACGTTGATTTATAATTTTAGATATTGACAACGTCTTATTAGGATTTGTAGTGCCTTAATAAAGCCTTTATTGTTTATAGTAAACTAGTTATTGCACTTGATATTATTTGTTACAATATCTAAGATGAGAATGACATTGTTAATATTATATAATATTAAGCACATCACAATGATATTTGTCTTAAGTCTCAGTCGATGAAGTGAAATCTATTCTAATTTATTGTTTTAAATTCACATCATTTTTTATAAGGTATTATGCCAAATATATTGTATTATTTCATATTTGTAAAATCACATTGTTAAGAACTGTTACAGAATATAGACTTTGAAACTATTTGTGGTATTATTGTTTTATTCAGTCATGGTGGACGATAGTAATAATAATAATGTTTATTATCAAAAAGCCAAATACAATTTGTCCATCTCAATCAAACAAAAAGAAAACAATGAATCACTATACATTATTTGAGACAGAGTGAACGTCTGTGTCTGTGCTAGTTTAAACTGTGTTACAGACACAGTAAGAAATGTTCGGCTTTCACTTAGCGTCATGCATTGATACTGGATACTTAAGGAATGGCTCCATAAGAGAGAGGAGAGCCACCATAACGGCGACTTCATGGGTGTAGTCATAGAGCTCGGAATAGCCGCACCAGCAGCGTCTAGAGATGGCAATACTAACAAAATTTGTGGCGCCGAAAGAGCGTTGAGTGCACAACTTCTGTCGAGACCGCCTTTCAAAGCCACTAGTATATGGTGACACGCTTGGTTTGTATGGAAAGTGTTGACAGTGCCGTTTGCCTAGTAGGTTAATGTATTTAAAGTAAGATATTATAATGAGTACAATTTAAGGTATAGTCCTAGAGTTAGAGCTAGCTCGACGATTTTTTGTAAACTCTTTGATCTAGCTCTTGGATTATACCTTATAAATTGAACTCGTTATATCTTCTAAACTAAGACCAGACTAAATGTGACTTGGCGAAAATTGCGACAATATTTGGGAGAAAATAGATCTTCGCTAAGTGCTAGCTTTTGAGATTCAATTAGGCCAAGCTGGGGAGATGCTCCCCAGATCGGCCCCCTTATAACTTTTGAATCAGTGACCGACAAATTCTGATATTTGGAGACAAATTTTGACAAATTATTTGTGTTATCAAAATTAAAATCTCTGATGGTGGCCATGCCAGTGTCAGTCACACGTCGGCAAATCCTTATAAGTGCTCTCCGTCTTTGTCATTACGGTGTGCAATGACGATAATCCATGCGTTCTCACTCTATACCATTTATAGAACAACAGTCGGAAAGCTTGGTATTCTAAAAGTATCTGATGAAAATGTAAATAAATGGATCGGAAAACGTACCTGTGGATGGCAATATGTAGTGCAACTTACAATTTAACTGCCCTTAAACCGATTCTGTTTTTTATTTGACAGTTGAGATTAGGGTTCCCAGATCAAAATATCAAAAATCCGGAGAAAATTCCTGACATGCCATGAAATTTCCGGACAATCTTGTTAATTTTTTATTAAAATCGTTACGCATCGTGCAAGTAAATAAACTAACCAAATCGATTGCCAAATCGTTCGAATTTTGACACGCGCGCGGTGAAATGGTAAGGGGTGAGGGGGAAGCGCCTCTCTGTCGCCTGCGTTCGCCCGCGCACATGATACACCCATTAAATATCAGAAGTAATGTAGTAGATTTAGAATAAAAATAATTTTGATTTTCTTTGATTTAGAATAAAAATAATTAATAAATAATTTGGTTTTTTCATTTTTTATTTCACTCTTCACTTATTTGTAGAAATTCCGGACGGTTTAAGATTCCCCCCGCATTCCGGACAAAGACCTATATTTCCGGACTTGTCCGGAAAATTCCGGACGTATGGCAACCCTAGTTGAGATGAATTTTATAACCCCAATTTTCATCGATGTTATTTCAATTATAATTTAATAATGTTATCAAACATTTTTTTTTAACAAGTGATATATAAATTTCTAAATACAGATGAATGTGTTGCTAATTCTCAATTTGATTTGAACAGTTTGTTTACACTTCCATTAGATACGTTTGGAATAGCAGTGCTATTCTGTAACCATCTCACCGTGAAAACTTAGGTGAAGTGAGCGTGGAGTGAGCTGTCATTCCACAGAGATTGACACTATTGACAGCTCACTTCACCCAAGTTTTCACGGTGAGATGTTTACAGAATAGCATGGCAGACATTAGAGGTAACAAATGCCGTGACGCCCATTTCGGGCGAGGCAGTAACCTAAACCTATTATATAGTGTATTATCTATGACCTAAACTGCTGCCCCGCCCGAAATAGGCACTCCTGCAACGTATCCTCTGCGCAGTTCCCCCAACCCTCTTATCGATACGAGTTTGTAGTCAACTCGTTGGAAGGTGGATATGTACAAAATAAACATTTTCACGTGTATTTAAGTTTATTATTAATTACAATAAATTCAAACAATAGAAATATAGACGAAGACGAAACTTATTTGTAGAATTCATATTCACTCTCATCCTTCTTGATGTTGTTCTTGTAACCCTTCTCGAAGTCCTTGGGCAGAACAATATACCTGAAACGAAGTATTTCAGCCTGTTATAATGGTAAAAAGTACTGCGAATAGGTTTTGATCCACGTCTAGTAATAAAAAAAGCCAGTTCATCAATATTTCCCTTGAGACATTATTTTATTATCATGGAGTGGTGACAAATTTAATTAATATTCTTTCTAAAAGTTACTCTTCGTAGGGAGTGCTGCACCATATTATGTATGCGTATGAGTTTGTTCCGTATATTTCCAGTAGGCAATTTTTCCGAGTTGTATGGAATAAGTCATCAAGGTAATAATCAACGTATATCTCACCTATTCTCTCGGACGGCGTGCATGCCAGCCTCTTGACAGATGGCGTTGATGTCGGCACCAGACACGCGATCCGGTCGTGCCACGAACTCCTCCAAATCTACTTCTTCTGACAGGTTCATCTTAGTCGTGATCGTCGAGAAGATTAGACGCTTTTGACGCCTGTGGAAGTTTCATTAAAAGTTAGATAGTTTCACAAGATAAATATAACATCACATCACATCACATCATCGCCTGTATTCCCTGGAGGGGTGGGCAGAGGACCAGATATCTAATTACGCAACACATTTTTGTAAACGATTACGACTAATCTGTTTCATTTTGTCAGTTCAACAACATTTAATGCGTTATTTTTTTTCGAACTTGTGATGCAATGTATTAGAAATCAGTTTCAAAACGATTCTGATTGATCGTGTATTAGGTAATTAGGGTACTGATGTGTTTAGATACACATCTATGCACCTGTATGCAAATGCGAATGTAAATTACACCTCAAAGGATTGTGTGTATTTAACAGTACACAAGGCCAAATTAGTGGTAATTTAACATAAGTACTGAAATTTATCTACGTTTCATAGACATTTGTGTCGATTAATAATGATAAGATTTCTAGGTATATGGTAATTGCGTAACGGTACTTGCCTGTCAGGTAGAGGGAACTCGATCTTCCTGTCAAGACGACCAGGTCTAAGAAGGGCGGGGTCCAGAGTATCAGCACGATTTGTTGCCATAATCACCTAAAATTACAGTTATATGTATTAGAGTACCCGAAATAGGTAACAAGTGTCTTATTTATTCATCATTAGCTTTAGCTCGCGGCTTCGCCCGCGCGTATGTCGGAAATTATCCCACGGGAACGTACGAAATTTCCTTAACCAGACCATGGTCTACCTGTGTGCCAAATTTCATCTAAATTCGTTCAGCTGATAAGGCGTGAAAAGGTAACAGAGAGTTACTTTCCCATTTATAATTTTAAGTATGGATGATAATTGTAATATTTACCTTGACATTAGTGGTTTGATCAAAACCATCCATCTGGTTCAGCAACTCAAGCAAGATTCTCTGTACCTCTCTGTCGGCACCAGTTTGTGCATCAAATCTGGAAACAGAACAAATGATTAACATAAGCTCTGGAACGGTCGTTGTGGCAATGTTTGGGTCAGGCCTAAGTCTAGTAGTGGAGGTCTTTTGGCTGATGTGATGATTATGACAGAGCAGAAAAGAACAAAACAGCGAGTCACAACCAATTCCTTTAGATAATCTTTGAAGAATTATTGGTTTTCCATAAAAATAAAACCGGTCAATACTGGAAGAAATAACACGAGAATACTGTCTATTTATTGTAGCTAACATAAATACCTTTTAGTGGCGATAGCATCAATCTCGTCAATGAAGATGATGGCAGGGCTGTTCTCTTTAGCTAGACGGAACACATCTCGCACCATACGGGGCCCTTCGCCGAGGTACTTCTGTACGAACTCGGAACCCACCACGCGGATAAACGCCGCTGAAATGAGAAACATGACTCTTTATTAATGTTAAGCTCCATTTACACAATGCAAGTTTCTTGCCAATCATTTAAATAAAAACCTGACTTTTTCTACGACACAATAAGTGCAATTCAGATCGCACAGCGCTAATTACCTACAGTTATATTCACCTAGAAGTTGCCTCTCTATCGCGTAACTCTTATATCTTCTGACTACGTTACACCCAAAGATTTAAATCGTAGATTTGCCCTCACTGTACTAAGTCGCACGAAAAATCGTCCATAATGAGAGGAGCGAGCTCACACATAAACATTGGCGTTTCCATGACAACCAAGTCAAGTCTCTGCGACACTGTCTGTCTCAGAGGTGTCAAAACGAAACAGAAACGCGACCATATTTTGACGCGAAAGGGCAAATCTACGATTGAAATCTTTGGTTACACCCACTGAATTCGACAAGTCGAGCGCGCCGCGTACAGTTCGCGTTAAATAACTTTGCCGCTCTGAAGTAGGTTACAAATGACTGCTCAGTAGTCAATCTTACTTATAAAACAGTAGCGCGCATGCGCAGCCTAACTTCAGAGCGGCGAAGTTATTTGACGCAAACTGTACCTACTTGTAGCTTCATTCCTAAAATGCGGAGGGAACCATCTGTATTCATCTATGTCTGTGGCATATTATAAGTTGAAGCGACAGCAAAAGTTGCACCATCTGAACAATGACAAACAATGACAATGATAGACAATGTAAGTACTACACGGTCACATTAACTTGACGCGTCTCTGGAATGCGACGCCCCGCCCGCTTCCCCCCGCATTCCCTTAGCTCGCCCGGCACATGTCAGTATGGTCAGCATATTTGTTACCGATACGCGCGTCGATAATTTGGCTAGATTTCTGTTGTTGTTATATTGTTTTTGGACATTATTGTTACGTTTTACCAAAATGACGTCATCAACGCCAAGCGTCAAGTTAATGTGACCGCGTTGTAATGTGTTACTTCAATTTTATTACTGTCAGGCTTTAGAACATAGCTGGACAGTTCAAGTAATATGTACTTGAATATTAAATTTACTTGCATTTGTGGTATGAAATTAAATAAACAACTGACCTGTAGTATGATGAGCTACAGCCTTAGCTAACATAGTCTTGCCGCAGCCAGGAGGTCCGTACATGAGCACACCCCGAGGGGGCTCGATACCAATCTGCCGGTACAACTCCACATGTGTGAGTGGCAACTCCACAGCCTCTCTGATCTCCTGCTTTTGTGTGTCCATGCCACCAATATCGGCGTACTGGACATCGGGCTTCTCATCTGTTGAACAAAAATTGAATTATAAATTCTGTGTGATAGCATTTTTTTTTTTGTAGTACTATTTTGACTACGTATGCAGTTTATATCTATACTTCTATACTAATATTATAAAGAGGTAAAATTTGTTTGTTTATTTGTATGTAGGGGGTTTAGCAGTCGGATTTGATTTTTTTTTTTGCGTTGGATAGCCCAGTTCTTGAGGAAGGTATGTAACACCACGCTACGACTTTTCGGAGCCGAGTAAAAAGAAAAAACGCTAAGCGAAAACGAAGTAATAGCCCGGGCGGGTGATGGGATACAACGCGGTGGGTCGGGGCCCGAAATTTCACCATAGTCGGACCACCACTACTATTTAGTTTGTTTGAAAAAAACACTTTTAATTTCGATGTTAGGATGCATTAGTATTGCCAGTGTTTTCATTTATTGTCGTCTTCTCGCCTACACATTGTATGTGTGGCGTAGATAGTGGTCCAACGTTAAGGGATCGACACATGCATATATTCAGCTATCACATACCTCAATTTGAATTATGTTTTACCATAAGTCTCAGTATAAAATATTTTGAGACCTTATAACTAGAGTCTTATAAGGTCTCAAAATATTTTATACAGCACACAGCCCAAACCTTTTAAGATAGAAACTTGAATTTTAGACAGTAGTTGTAGTTTAAAACGAAGGTGTATAATCAACCCTTAAAAGGGAAGGGGGAAATTCAGCTTATAGCTTGGGTTTATAAACTTGAAACTTGCCACAAATACGTACAGTCACGAGGGCTTTACATTCGTATCCACTTAGCAAAATTCAAAAGCGATTTTCTCGTGGAATATTGACTGCAACTTTGAGATAAGGCCTATTTCATATTAATATGGGTTCCAAAATACTATATTCGTAACAACATAAAATAATAATCAACACAGTAGGAGCAAATCAGTTTTAAAAGTTGCTTAGTGTATACATATTGGTGCTCGTGACTCCTGTACCTGAGTAAATAAAATATTTCGTCATTATTAATTATTCAAAACTACACCCCAAAGGGGATTTAGGAGGTATAAATGTTTGTATGGAAGAAACTTAACAAGAGGTCCAATTCATTCAAAACTCGGTATTAACTTTACGAAAAAATATAAATTACGTGTTTTTTGATTTTTCGATAATCAACCCCCAACTGGGTGAAAAGCGGATATGCAATCATCTTGAAGTCAAATGATGGAAAAAAATCTACCAAAAGATTTTTCAATAATTGAGGCGAAAAGGGTGGTTCATACAGTTTGTATAAAAAAAATCATACCTTTGGTTTAGAAACATAGCGCAAATACTTATTTAGGGAAATACTAAAGATTGTAATAATGAATTAACTACCCTTTAAATGGGGTGGAGGGGGTGGTAAAGTTCGTAGGGGAAAGTACAAAATCTACGCGAAGTGGCGGGCGAAGTGCTACTTCCATATAAATAGTATAATTGCATTGCGGAATTTCCAATCAGGATTCAATTTAAAAAATCCATAAAAATGCTACAAAAAACACATAATGAAACATACCAGCTTGCAACATAGAAATAGAGCTGTCAGCTTCTGGCGGCAACACATCCACAAGTGCGTTGGAGTGTTTATGCAGAGCCACAGATGCGGATGGCTTCAACAGCTCCCGGTCGATTGTTGACAAGATGCGGACATAATAGTTCGAGCCCGTAGTACTGCCAACTGTGGAACAAAAGGAAATAAAATAAAGAACTGTAGAAATATAGAACAGTACAAACTGTTGTTGTTAAAACAAGCTGTTGCCAAATAAATGTTATTCTTTCTTAGTGCAATTAGGTCAAAATTTAATTTAATTTTAATTTTTAGACCTCAAATTATTTTTATATAATTTCTACAAAAGAAGTGTAGTTGCCTTTATATATGCAACTTAATATTAGTAAAAATGAGAATTAAACAAAACAACAAATCCTATGAAAAACTCCAAAGAATTTTGAGTCATATTATGTAAACTAGTGACTTTTGTTAAAAGTGATGTTGACTCTTTCTACTTTGCTGCCGTTGATATCATGGCACAATTAATAGCATGCAGCCTGCAGTGGCAGCCAGCTTGCTACCAATTGCACCATAATAGCACCCACTTACATCTATTTTAATAATACTTTTACAAATATTATCTTTCTCTCCCTCAGATCCTATCATTTGTTTCTGTCATACATAATTTCTGGAAATTATAAATACTCCTACACTCTTCAGACAAAGGTCAGGTTATAATTGAAATCAATTCATTATTATGCCACCCTTTGAGTTCTCTTCAAACGTTGAAAACAATCAAAATTAACCAGCATTTTCTAATATTTTAGCACAAAAAACAAGTCAAGACCTATGCCAGTATTTTGGTCCACAGCTTCCAGAAACTGTCCAATCACAAGTGGTACGGACTGTATGCGCTTCACTTCCTCTTGAGCATGGAGGTATTCTTTCTTCAGGTTCCTTTGTTCATCTTTAATGTACTCCTCTTGAACTTCCAAAAATTCTAGCATGCGTTGGAGTTTCTAGAAATTTGAACACAAAAGATAAGAATTAGGTAGGTACATTTTTATTTAATGACTATTGCTAAAATAATGGTGAGCCCTATACTGGCTTCTTGTTGTTTTGGGTTAGAACACAAACATCAAATTAAATTATGAGAAAAGAAGTGTTTCTATAGATAGACATCTGCTTAGTAAATATGAAGCTTGTTTAGCATACCTTGTATTTCGTGTACAGATCCTCAGATTCCAATTCTTCAAAAGATTGTGGGCCCGCGAAAGGTAATCCCTTGGCATCAGTGACTTGATCATCCTGAAAGACAATGATTAATATTAATAAAAAGTTACCGTAAAAATTGTAGTTTCACCATTGTTGAATAACATTACCTTTTCCGGCAATATAATTCCAATTTCTTCCATTCTGATACTAAAAAATGGTTTGTATTTTAAATCTATAATAATATTAAAAATATTACTAATGCTCCTTGCTCTGCTAGAAATGTGTCAGCCAATTTCATGAACAAGTAGCATGACATTACAAATTATTTAGACTGAGAAAGAGGATACACAATATATATCAAGAGTAAAAGAGATAAAAATAATAAAATGTACAAAATATCAGCTGCAGTCGAGACATGAACATCTACTCTTCAAGTCAAGTTGTCAACTTGTCAAACTTTCGAAACGCATCGTCACTTTACGCTCCTACTTACGCTTAATACAGTACTATGCTACCAAGGGGTTAATTCATATGTACAAAACATTTAAATTATCGTTTCGTGTTTATATTCAAACGAAACAATTCAATTTAAACATAAACCAACGTAATTGTTAATTCAAACTATTGTTATTTTTCGTGCTCTTGTCACCGCCGGGGTGCCAGCTGTTCTAGAACCCAACGGCTTGGCACGCGACGATGGGAAGACGGAATGTCCATAATGCCGTGGAAGTTAGGTAGACCTTTGGTGTGGGATGCAACGTGCGTCGACACCCTTGCGCCATCCCATCTTCCTAGCACGGCGGGCTGTGCTGGGGCTGCCGCTGCAGGTGCGGAAAACCTCAAACGGCGCAAATATTCCAATCTTATTGGGACTTATATGTTTGAGCCGTTTGGGGTTGAAACACTAGGGCCATGGGGTCCGAGTGCCCACTTAGTTTTTCAAGACATCGCAAAGCGGTTGGTCGACTCTTCATGTGACCAGAAGGCTGGCCTATTCTTCGGCCAGAGAATCAGCATTGCCATACAGCGTGGCAATGCTGCCAGCCTTTTGGGCACTTTTCCTGTTGACAGCGATGCGGACGAATTTTTTGATGCCCTATGATTGTCTTCCCCCTTTATATTTGTATACTTAGTTAGTTAATAGTTTATATATATTTTAGTGTTAGCTTGTATATTATAATTAAGATTATGTATTGAATTTGAAACAAAAAATATTCAAACTTCATTGTTTTATCGGATTCGCACAGGTAATAAAGGTGATTGGGGAGTTATTATTACAAACTTCTGGTAGCACAGATGTGATGACGTAGACTTGTGTTACCCACGTGACAACTGTGTCTCGGAATGCTGTATTGAACGTAGACGGAGTATATTATTATACCATGGTTCTACCGTGAAGTTTTCTTATGCTCTTATGCTGGAGCTACATTGTCGCGTTATCCCGAACTTTACTTCGCGTGCTATCTGTTGCTCAGCGAGACCTCGTCGAGCGGTGTGCGGAGCCCCTGCGTTAGAAATTATATTGTTTGAATCGCGTCGCGCAACAAGTCGCGCTAGTCTGTACGAGCCTTCATGTATGGATCTAAATGAATGTGGCGAAATGGGGAACTAGCATGAAAAAATAAAGCACATGCAAAAGTAAGTGTTCAATCTAGTTCTGTTGCTGACCGTACAAAAGAGATGAGAAAATAAATTAAATATTTTAAAATTGTTGTTGCGTTTATAATATATTTTATATCGATTGACTAACTCTGAATAAAAATATATTGGTGATGCTAAATTAAATAATTGTTGTTGCGTTTATAATATATTTTATATCGATTGACTAACTCTGAATAAAAATATATTGGTGATGCTAAATTAAATAATTGGTAACATAAAAGTCGTGTTCGAATCCCTAAAATGAATTTGTGGTCTTACAACACTTTTAACTCAAAATTTAACCTCAAATTTGAATTGAATCCAATAACCAATATTGCTTCTTTTCATTTGTTAACTGTATATAATCAATATCTTCGTGTATTACACTGATAAATTATTGCTATTAATTAAGGTCGTTTGTTTCACCAAATTGTGGAAATGGCATCTTCACCTGAGATGAGTGAGGCTGACCAAATCAAAACAGTAAGTCGATTTCATCGTATAAAAATTTCATTATCACGATATTATATGTTACTTATTTAGGGCATATGACCCGTGTATCGTACTGGGTAAAGAAGTGTACTTTGTTAAGTAAAGTAAGGAGGTACAAGTTTTCTAAAGATAGGTAAATATGTCTTCTCCTTTCAGTTCAAAGATTTCCTGGTCCAGTATAATAAGCTGTCTGAGTTATGCTTCAATGACTGCGTACATGACTTCACCTCCAGAGCGCTCAAGCCATCCGAGGTATGTATGATCGAATTATTAAACATTTTAAGGAACTTTCTCATAGTTTCATCATCATCAAAAAAACAAAATTAAAAACTTAGAGCTTTCAACAGAATTAATTTGTTAATCAATCGATCTGCCTAGCCTTATCCCAACTATGTTGGGATCGGCTTCCATTTTAACCGGATGCAGCTGAATACCAGTATTTTATATGGAGCGACTGCCTATCTGACCTCCACAACCCAGTAACTGGGTAATACGATATCCCTTGGTAAGACTGGTTGTCAGACTTTAAGGCTTGTTGACGCTATCCGAGGCATGTACGAGTATCGGTATGTAAAGATGGTCACCTCATCCACAGACCAACACCGGCAAGCATAGCTTAACCTGATGGATCGACCCGTGCGGCAGTTATTACTTAGCCACAAGCTCCTCTAATTAATTTGTTAATATAATATATAGACGTTATATTAATTGTACAAGCTCATATTTTCATGCCAGCTCAAAATATTATTCTGAAATGTGATCCGTCATCACTATCCATTGCCCATTGCCTACCTAGCCTATAATTTCATGGTAAAAAAAACTGAAACAGAATAAAAAAAAATATGTCTTGATAAACTTTACTTTTGTTTTCAGGATAAATGCACACTGAACTGCATGGAGAAATATTTAAGAACAAATCAGCGAGTTTCACAAAGATTCCACGAGTTTCAAATGCTGGCTAATGAGAATATGTTGGCTTTAGCACAGAAGACAGGTCAAAGTTAAGTTTAGTCATTAATAATACATGATGTATTTATTTTATTTTGTTATAGATTTTTTGTCCTGGGTGTTAGAAAAATAAACTGTTGAATAAACCCCAGTGAGTTTTATTGTAATCTTTCCTTAAAGGTGCCTAATGATTTGCTAAATTTTTGAAGATCAACACATATGGTCATAGAAAATCGACTAAATGTGTGAGCAGCAGACAATCAATATCGTATTTTTCAATCAAATTTGCCAGAAGCTGACAGATCTAAAAAATCCAGCAAATCTGTAGGCACCTGTAGTACATTTTAATAGAAGTTTAACTGAATACTGCCTAGTATCGAGTTAAACTTATATTAAAATATATTTTGGCCCTACATATTGTCACACAAAAATCCAAACTCTTGATCTTGTGAATTACCTACCATTGACAAGATCAATAGTCGATTTTTGTTACCACAATAAAGTTGATAATTATTTATTGAGTAAGTGGCGTATGTAAATTATCTGAGATTCTGTATGAAACAATAGCTATTTCTAACAACTTTCCTCGCACCACACAGGGTTAGATAGAATATCATGATTAATTGGAAATCTCATTGAAGGTTAAGTAATGTAGTGTATGCGTTTGGACTGGCGAAACATTCACAACAACACAATATGTTGAAATCTCAATTTTCTGTCAATGTTCCATAAAATGTTTGACAGGAACTAGAGATTTCAACATATTGTGTTGTGATGTTTCGCCAGTGCAAACGCACAGGTAGGGTCAGCGCAGACAGCTTCAACTGCTTGAGCGAGCGCGCGCTTCCGGCGAACGACTGCATCGTGAACTCCGCGGACGCAGCGAATGCTCGAGGAGACGCGCGCCCTCGTACAGTTTCGCTCGCGGATGCTCGCGTGCGCTATCGTCACCAAAATAATAACAATACTGATTAAGTACCTACTCAATTGTGATCAATTTTAAGCTTTGTCTCTGTGGGGTTAGTTGGCTACTCATGTGCTTCGGTGCACAACAACGGTATATACGGTACCTATTCCACACTATTTTCAACATTTCAATTGTTTTTAAGTTCATTATCAAATCTGGCTATGATTTATCATCATCATAACCGAACGTCCACAGAACCGATTTTGATGAAATTATTCGATTTCATCAAAACGATTCAAGTTAGATTACCTATTTTTACAAACTGTACAAACTACTAACGTCAGGGCCACGCCACGCCACACCACCAAAAAGGAAGACAGTTTTGGCGGCAATTTACATAAATTTAAATTAGTAGATGGCTGCGCCCAGCGAGTAGTCCTCTTTTGAGTTTGACCTCTTTCTCGAAGTTGGACCTACCTAACTGACATATGTTTAAAGCTCATGTAACACCCACTCTCATGAAAGTTGTGGACGAGTATTTGTTTTCCTAGGACATTATCACAATGAAAACTGCTCCAGCAACTTTCTGCTTTGTCTGCACTGCCCTGACCGCTTCATTTAGACGGTTTGATTTAATTGTCTGTGGCATACCATAAGTTAAAGCAAGAATAAGGGTTAGACGTGGGGTTTGAAGTGGAAACACTGTTCTGAACCCCCTGCGTTGCAATTTTTAGTTATTTAAATAAAAGGTTAACGGGCACTTTGCTATGAAACAGCTGTTAAAAAAAAAAAACGACGTAAAATTTCAACGCAGGGGGGTTCAGAATAATGTACTGAATCCATGGTTAACAGTTTTCGCGTCGATGTCCCTGCCATCCTGTAGTCATGGACGAATCATGCAATCAGATATTATTGCCGAGCTGTTCATAGTAATATTTTCCGATTACGGACAGTAAAATTCCCTGTAGTGCACAATCGTATAACGTAATCCTTGTGGCCCATGTCTGTCACGATTTCTTCATTCTGTATCGGTACCAGTAGCTCTCCAAAAATAGAAAAAAAAAAACTTTTAATGGGACTTATTTATTAATTAGGTTAAATCTGTAAAAGTAACATTTGAAGTTCGATTTGATTAAGATATAAACTTCAATGAGTGAGCACCAATCATTTACTGAGACTGCAATATAGTACGTATTGTGTATATTGTTTATAAGACCAGCTGCTTCATCCGATATTTCGCATACTTCAGCCAAACACGAAACTATATGGCATCCATACCATACCTACCTAAGCAACTAGAAGGAACTATTAAAATTTGATGTAATTTAGCAAGGCTTGCACAGCATGCATATTGAGCTTCTCTTCGCACATGGCTTCGGACACTTTTGGTCAGGGGGCGCAAAATCTAGTACAAAAGATGATTGAGAACTAGTATAATCAAAATGATAGTCATTATATTTTGCTTCCACGCTGTATTTAGCGGCTGGTCTCTTCGCTCCTTTTTGAGTGGATCCAATATCCTCGGGCTCATCGTACTCAGTGTTAAGAACATATTTCAGTGGGTAGGGTCCCGAAGGTGCATTGCTAATGTTAGAAGGTTTGGTGCAGATACTGTAGTTTCCACCGTGCCTGATAATCCTTATGAGAACTTGTCCCCCACATGGGGGTTGTTTGCAGCAGGATGGGGTCGATGGGCAGACGGAAACGCATTTGGGAGGCATGCAGCATGGTTTGTAACATGGGCGGAAACACGTTGAAGTGCATGTGCTGCATTCGCCAGTTTTCCCACAGTTGTGGGCTTCGATCTTTCTGAGAACTGGGCAGGAAATGTGGCCTGGACGCCAGCCACACCTCAACTGAAAAAAATAATTGGGTACCAAGTTTACACCTGTTTGGCGACTGTCAAATATAAAAATGCTAATTATTTTAAGTTACCTGCATTTGAAGTAGATTACATTCTATTCAATATCTACGCAATCTATACAGTAACTTACTTGATGTTCAGGGGCGTCTCTAGCGGTGTACAACCATCCCATATGCTTGGGCACCGGTCCTGGTTTTACTTCCTCTTTGTACAAGCATCTGTGTTTAGGTAGATCGCATCTGCCCAAGCAACTCGCAGAAGATTTATTTGCTAAATAAAATAAAACAATAATTGCATGAGGGGGCTATTATTTAAAATAATAGGTAGTTAGATATAGGCCGGCTTTTGCGTTGGTTACGCTCTAATGGTCTTCGGGTGAAGGGGAAAGCCGTTATAAACAAATGATGCGCAGGCGAGCTTACAAATTATCTGGGGGCACGCCAAGACGACCCAAAAATAAAAAGTACGGGGCACTACCTGTCTTTTCTCGAAGCGTTTCGTCGTATTTTCAAACCCTCATCATCAGCTTTATTTCAGTTAAAAGCTTAATATTTCGCAAACGGATCCCTGAACCCAAAAATTGTTTTTATAAATTCACAATATTTTTGAACGACCCTTTCTAACGATACCCGACAGGGTAGATCAGAAAAAAAAAACATCCCCACTTTACGTGTAGGAGTGGTACCCTAAAAAAAATATTTTTCTTGATTTTATTTTACCACTTTGTCGGCGTGATTAATATGCATACATATGCCAAATTACAGCTTTCTAGTACTAACCGTCTTTAAGCTAAGCCGCGGACAGGCAGACAGACAGACAGACGGACGGACATGGCGAAACTATAAGGGTTCCTTGTTTACTACGGAACCCTAAAAACCGGGTACTTTCCGAAGTCCTAGAAAGCTGATATTTGGTATGCACGCTAGGATTTGTACACAAACAAATAAAGAAATTTGATAGTTTCACCCTTCAACCCTGTTAAAGGGAGGTGCAAGTCAGTATTCCTTACGGATAATAGCCACCTACAAAAAAAAAATGAAATCCCACCAAAAACATTTCATGTAAAGTAGGTTGCCAAGACTCACTTATCGCTTTCACTGTTAAAAGTTATCAGATCTAATGAACAGCCAAGCTCCTAATGCTACAAGGCCTAACTCTACAAACCGTACATCTTGCTCAAAATGTCTATTGGCTGTTTCGCGGCCGCGTCGCGTTCCTATGGTCTTATGATAAGAAAATAAGTCACTGGTCTGTAATATTTTGTCATGCAATAGTTCAATGGAACAGCCAAGCCATACATTTTGACCAAGATGTAAGTTTCGTCAAAAATTCAACCGAAAGCTCAGTATCAAGCTTAGGCCCCAGTTCCATATAATATTAGGTATGTAGGAACCTACGAGAGATAATGCTTACATTTACCAGCGGCTTCTTTACAACAACAAGCCATATTTATAATTTATGGATCTGCAACAAAGAAAAGACGTGGTCACAAAAATCAATTGCAAAAAATTATATTAATCCTATGTTATATAATTTCGCTATCATCTTCAATTGGTAAGTATATTATCAGTTATCAGCAAAACCAGAAATAATTTGGTAAGCATAACAAAAGGATCACGATACCTAAAACACGCCTGTAAATGGTTGAAATAAATGGTTTGAGTTTGACACTGCAGGCTCTTTCCCTCCAAACTTTAAACCAAATTCACAAAAGCAAATTACCCTACAATAGGTTAGATACAATCTGGCAGGTAATGCTACGGTTTTACTTACTTTTTGGAGATGTGAAGCAAAACATTGTTTAAGTTTCTTTGTGTAATCCATTAGATGGATAGGTATTTAATTCAAATTACTGTTTGCATTTCACGAGGCAAAATTTACATGACTTTGCTTTTCAAACTGCAGGTGACAGAATGGCATGTCGAAAATTCCAAAGATTTTCGTTCTTCGAACGTATTTTTTTTTACCTGACTTTAAAACGTAAACTTTTTTCTTTCCAAGAATAAAATAAATAATGGAAAAGAAGTACATATTATTTTCTACTTGATACAGCGTGCACGTGTTTCGTAGGCATCTATTTTAGCATACATCTATTAGCGAGAACAATAGTCGCATGTGTGTGGTGTTTTACACATTCAGTATTATTATAACATCTTAGTCAACTAGTCGTGTTGTAGATATTCCAAGTGCGTGTAGGTAATTGTGACACTTAAGTTTTAAAAGCTTAATTAACTCAAGCTTTTAACTTAGGGTTAAAAATGAAGATATTTACATTTCTGAGTTTTTACTTCCTCGTTATTGAATGTGAAAGTTACAAAATATTGGCAATATTTCCTCACGATGGACGAAGTCATAATATATATTTTACGGCTCTAGTAGAAGAATTAGCTACGAGAAAACATGATGTGACAGTGATCAACTACCACCCAGTGCCGGCACTACCTACCCTGCGTCAAATTTCCCTACAGGATAGAGAAAATGCTAGTGATTATGTTAATATCGAAGAACATCTTAAATTTCTCTCTATTTCAGACTTCTCAGTAGCATACGATGAAGCTCAATCATATAAATACTTGGCAAACAAAAACTGTAAAAAACTGATGAACAATCGAGAAGTACAAGAGCTAATAACATCGGCGGCGCATTTCGATGTGGTAATAGTTGAGCAATTTGTGACGGACTGTGGCTTGGCTGTTGCCTACAAGTTGAATGCGCCCGCGATTGGAATGACCGCTCACATTCTGATGCCATGGACCTACTCAAGGTTAGGTGCGCCAAATAATCCAGCGTATGTACCGAACCACTTTTTTGCTTCCGGAAAGAAACCAAACTTATGGAATAAAATAAAGGGTGGTATAATAAACTTTGGAATGAACGTTTACTATACACATGTGATACAGACAAGTGATCAGGAGATTGTGAATGAAGTGTATCCCGATATACCACTCTTAGAAGATCTTGGAAAAAATATGTCTTTGATATTGATAAATCAGTATTTTCCTTTAACTGGTCCACGTTTATATAGCTCTAATGTTGTTGAAGTTGGTGGCATGCATATAACAGAAAACGTTCAAATAACAGATAAGGTTTGTAATGTTTTGGGCAGAAGTTGTATCATGGTTCATTGAGTATTTATTGAAGTAAAAGTATATAGTCCATAAGAACTACTACTTAGGTAGAGTATCCGGCTGTTGATTTGATGGCACACGGAGTTTTAGAATAAGATTGGCATTGGAGCGGGTGGTCTCTGCTTAAAATTGCATGTGCCTTATCAACGGCCGCGTTCTGTATGTACTTACCGATTAAAATTTTCCAGGGTCTGCAAAACTTTCTAGATAATGCAAACAAAGGTGTGATTTATATTAGTTTTGGAACTGTAGCGGCAAATTTCTCTCGCAACATAACAAATGAAATAAAAAAGTTTGTTGAAAAGGAAAATAGCAATATGCTATTTGTTTGGAAAACAGATTTGACAGACTGGGTACCCCCTATCAATGTGTTCATAGGGAAATGGATGCCTCAAAAAGCTATCTTATGTGAGTGAGTCTTGCTTTATGAATTCTAAGTACAGTTTGCACTCAGTAATATTGCGATATAGTTAAATTATTGTTGTATAATATGGGAGACAATATTTACAATCATATTTAAACCTAGACCTCGATGTTTCTTGACAGCTAGTGCTAGGTCAGGGGCGAAAGAGGCATGTATTTAATCATGTCTATTTTCTAGGTCATCCAAAAGTGGTTGCATTTATAACACATTCTGGAATGTTGAGTACCTCGGAGGCTTTGCATTGTGGGGTGCCTATTGTGGGGGTTCCACTGTTTGGAGACCAGTATGCGAATGCACAGTCGGCTGTTGAAAGTGGCTTAGGAGTCACTGTTGATATTCTCACTTTTAATCAGCGTGTGCTGGAAGATGCCTTATACATGATTCTTGAAGAGAAGTAAGTTGGTATACGTAATATTTTATTATCCCAATGCAATTTTTTTTTTTTAGTCTTATGTGGCAACTTAGTAAATTGTAACCAATAGAATTTACGTACACATTGATAAATGACTACATACCTGTAACAATTAATTACAAAGAACAAAGAGATTCAATTCCCAATTACCTACTATGTAAAAACGTGTCAAACTATAGCCTACGACGTAGACCGATAACAAAAAAAAATTAAACCTTATTTTCGTAATCGCTGGTGGACATTTTTTTTGTGTTCTCAGATACAAAAACAAGGCAAAGGAATTGTCTCGAGTCTGGAAGGACAGGCCACTATCACCGATGAATACAGCAATATTCTGGATTGAATATGTAGCCAGAAATAAAGGAGCAGTCAACTTGAAGCCGCCGACTGTCGACATGCCCCTCTATCAATACTTGATGCTTGATGCTATTTTTGTCGTGGTATCAGTTCTTTTGCTAATACTATTTACAGGAGTTAAGTTACTGTCATTGGTTATGAAAAAGTCACCAATAAAGCAGAGTGTTAAGAAAGAGAAAAGAAAAAAGAATGAATAGACAGGAAGAATAGTAATATAAGAACTTTTGAACAATTTAGGTCAAGAAGACAAGAATTTAATGTTAAAACTCCTATGTAAAAGCCATTAACAGTAAAGAAAAAATCATCCAAATAAATGTGTACCTTGCTGTTATTTTTATTTCCCCGTTTGTTTATCAGAAGTAGGTACTTGTTATATTTTAACTATGATTGCTCCGTTGGTCTCGTGGTCGCAAGCGCGACTGCTGAGCGTGGGGTTCTGGGTTCGATTCCCAGGTCGGGCAAAGAGTCGGAAAACACGTTAACGTGTTGGTCCTGCGCCTGATCTCTCTCCAGTCGTGTCGGATTGCCGTCCTATCGGACTATGAAAGTGACGGAAGACGGAAGAGTGAGTGAACCTGTGTTTGCGCACACACTTGTCTACTATAATATCTCCCGCTGCGATTGGCTGCAAGGCCGAAAATCGGTCTGGATAACTATTACTTTTTAAATTATAGGTAGGTACCTATTATTTTATTACTTTACTGTTTATTAAACAACTTTATTGCACCCGTTTAGCTGGGTTTAACGATTTTCTTTAGCTGTTGAGCAACTTGACTTTGATTTTGTCATGCTTCAAACAATACATTGTACTTGTTTTTGTTGATTGTTTAAAAAAAAGTCGAATGTTTTTTTGTTACACTAAAAAGCTAAGGTTGTAGGCTTTTATTAAACTCAATCTTTACTCAATGCCGTGTGGTTTAAGTAAAAATTGGATTAAATTGCAATAATCCTGGATGTACGATTTTATTCCACTCAATTGTTAGGCTATTAGAGTAAAACAAACGACGAACATCTATCTAAAAGATGTAAATCATGATTACTTCTTTAAACATTTCAGGTTTCATAACAATGCTCTGGTTCACAAGTTATAGGACTTACCTAGAGTACATACTTAAGACCCATACCAGACCATGACCGACTTGCTGGAGTGTCTAAAGCGTCCCTACACCTGCACTTTAGAAGACATAAAAAACGCCTTTGATGTCGATTGAAGAAATTTTAAACAGATCTGCCTATCAAAATTCTAGAGGCACCATCGCTCTTGACTTAAATTCGTTACCAACTGAAATTATTAGGCAATCATCACCATTTCGCGGTCAATAGATTAATTTTCATAGTCAGATACCCGTCAGATTCTTTGTGGCCAACAGGTGTTATGCAGTTTAGGCTTATAAAAAAATGCAAAAGTTCATATTATTTTTCTTCTTCATCGTTAGTTGTGCTGGTTACAAAATACTAGCTATATTTCCGCATAATGGCCGGAGCCATAACATATATTTTACGGCACTAGTTGAAGAATTAGCGAACAGGCAGCATGATGTGACAGTGATTAACCATCACCCTGCGCCGGCACTACCTACCCTGCGTCAAATTTCTCTGCAGGATAAGGAAAACGCAAGTGATCATGATGTTAATATAGAAGAACGTCTGAAATTCCTTTCTACATCAGACTTTTCAAAAGCATACAAAGGAGCTCGGGCATGTCAATTACAAGCAAACACAAGTTGTAAAAAACTGATGAATAATCGAGAAGTACAAGAGCTAATAACATCGGCGGCGCATTTCGATGTGGTAATAGTTGAGCAGTTTGTGACGGACTGTGGCTTGGCTGTTGCCTACAAGTTGAATGCGCCCACAATAGGAATCACCACTCATATTCTGATGCCATGGACCTACTCCAGGTTGGGTGCACCTAACAATCCAGCATATGTACCAAACCGCGTTATTGGTTACGGAACAAACCCAAACTTGTGGCAGAAAATAAAGAGTGCTATAATAAATTTTGGAATGAACGTGTACTATACGCATGTGACACAGAGAAATGATCAGGAGATTGTGAATGAAGTGTATCCGGATATACCCCTCTTAGAAGACCTTGGGAAAAATATGTCTTTGATAATGATAAATCAGTATTTTCCTTTAACTGGTCCACGTTTATATAGCTCTAATGTGGTAGAAGTTGGTGGCATGCATATAAAAGCAAATGATCAAATAGAGGATGAGGTTTGTGAAGTCTGATTCCTTTGCTAATGATTAAAATCAAAGGCTCAAGTATTTATTGATGTAAAATGAAAAGTCCTTTTGTGCTCGATACAAAAAAATTCCAATGTTACAGGGTTTACAGCAGTTTTTGAATAATGCAAATAACGGCGTGATTTACATAAGTTTTGGAACTGTGGCGTCGAATTTCCCTCGCAAAATAATAAATGAAATAAAAAAAGTTATTGAAAAAGAAAACAGCAATTTGTTATTTGTTTGGAAAACAGATCCCACTGACTGGGTACCTCCTCGCAACGTGTTCATAGGGAAATGGATGCCACAAAAAGCTATCTTATGTGAGTCTTATTTTAAGTATTTTTAATTTTGTGCCGTGTTAACTATATTGCGATACAGTTAAATTTTTGTATAAATTCGAAGATATTAATATTGCAATAGTTAAACGTTACAGTTCCTGATTGTTATATCTCGGTGTTTAATTCAATAAGCTGGGGCATATGAGGGAGAATTTAATTATGTCTCCATTCTCAGGTCATCCAAAAGTGGTTGCATTTATAACGCATTATGGAATGTTGAGTACGTCGGAGGCTTTGCATTGTGGGGTGCCTATTGTGGGTGTTCCACTGTTTGGAGACCAGTACGCGAATGCACAGTCGGCTGTTGAATGTGGTTTGGGAGTTACTGTTGACATTCTTACTTTTAATCAGCGTGTGCTGGAAGATGCGTTAAACATGATTCTTGACGACAGGTAAGTTGATATATGTATATTGTAGTATGTGTAAATGTCTTTGCCTGACTTAGTAGCTTCGTAACGTATAAGTAAGTAGATTACTATATGTATATCGAGCGATCGACATCATCGCATATCATCAGGTGAGATAGTGGTCAAACGTGTATAAATAATAATAATAAAAAAATTATGAACCGACTGTAAACAAAAGCTCGGCACTGACGGATTAAATTATTTTTCGTAGAAAACTTATCGAACTATCACAACGAGGGCCGCTATCATTGAATATGTAATTAATTGTAATACATATTATAATATATACTTTTTTTGTGTTCTCAGATACCAAAAGAAAGCAAAAGAATTGTCTCGAGTCTGGAAGGACAGGCCACTATCCCCGATGGATACAGCGATATTCTGGATTGAATATGTAGCCAGAAATGAAGGAGCAGTCAACTTGAAGCCGCCGACTGTTGACATGCCACTCTATCAATACTTGATGCTTGATGCTATTTTTGTCGTAGCATCAGTTATTTTCTTAATGTTATTTATTATAGTTAAGATAGTATCGTTGGTTCTTAAAAAATTACCGACACAGAAGAGTGCCAAGAAAGAAAATTAGACAGGAAAAAAATTCTTAGGGAAGTAATAGAATTTCAAAATAATTTTTATTACGGCCTTGTTTAATTTAACCACAGAACTTTACAGATGTGGTTTAGACTTTCAATATATTAACAAAGTGAGTTTTTGTTAACCCTAAACCTGAAATGGGGTATTTGTACTCCTCATTATGAACAACTTTAACTAAGGGACCGACATTGAAATCGCGAAAGAATTATCTGGTGTCTCGTACATTAATTGTCTCCACCTAAATCGACAAAACAGTAAATTAAAAAAATATACATAATAATTATATTTTTATCAGCTATGGATGTTTTTTTTTGTTCGAATAGCTTGGTGTGTGTTAGGCTCGACACTAATATTCCGGATAACATTTCAGGGAGCAAAATGTTGGTGAAGGGGATGTAGCATTTCTCAATAAGAAAGCAATGAAACATGGTTGGTTGGGAAAACATGCATTTGAAATATTATCTTATTACAAACATACATATATATATTCACTGCTTCTTCCTATTGGAGTAGGCACTAGGCAGAAACTACAGAACGCCACCTGCTACGATCTTTATTACCTTATTCTCAAAACACATACTTTATTTATTTATGTGGGTGAAGTATACGCAGAGGGCTTACAACGTCCTACGCGTTCAGTATAATACTGGATTTAGGATGTTGATGGGGCTTCCGCGCTTCTGCAGTGCTTCACAGATGTTCGCGGAAGCCCGTGTTGACGATTTTCATGCCATAATGATAATTAAACCGGGCGGCGTCAATAGGCTGCGCGGAAGCCCCAAGAACATCCTAAAAACATTGGCCGATAAGGTGGACAGCCCCTTTATTAGGCACTGGCAGCGGAGGCACGTGCCAACATGTGTTGAGCCACGTAGGTATTAATTGTGGAGTTAGATTAGTTTGTAAGTTTTACTAAGATAGTGGTGCCGATTCTCTTGTACAACGAACTAAACTTTTACTAAGATAGTGGTGCTGATTCTCTTGTACACCGAACTAAAGTTCTATCATTAAAATTCCTTACTTTTGGCTATGAGAATCTTAGAGCTATTCTGCAAATAAAATTCTCTAAATTAAAAAATAATTTTGACACAACTAAAATCAAATTTGACAATCGCGAATCCACGTGGTACCCGTGGTTCGCCATAGCCCGTGATTTTTTTTAGAGTCGGAGGCGCGCAGGGGGTGCAGCCTCGACGTGGTTTATATGGAATTTTTCACTTTTTGGTTGGAAAATATGAAAAAATAATAGCAACATGTTGAGTTTTAGGGGTTGTCAACTTTTAGAAAAGCTTGTTTAATTATAATTTTCCCCAATCTGTTTATATCACTTCTGGAAAAAAAATAAGAAGATATACCTCAGCATGAATTCAATTGCGATATATATATGTACTGTACTTGGCATTTATGTGGCTTTAAATCTTTGGTGCATCAGCAACGTTTTTGTTTTGGAACTGCTTCGATATGGAAATCTTGGCACGAACTAGGATGCTCCTACATAATTATCGACTTGTTCCTTAAACTGGGAATTTGTAACCAATGCCAGCGTCAATTGTTGCATCCATGTAGGTATGTATGCATCGCAGACAATGCACTGTGGAGCTGCTCTCATTGAAATTGTTTTAGAAATTCGTAAATCTATTTTCTATTCGATTTCTATTGTCTATACAAACTGCTTCGTTAAGATCATTTTGATTAAAACCATTGTTACAAATAATAGATACTATAAAACTTAGACGTTTTATTTTATCAACTGATAAAATCAAATAACGTAAACATATTGCATAGAGAAGTAATTCAATATCATACAACATAAAGGCAAATTACTTATTTTAATTTATACCACTTATTTTTTTTATATATAGAACACGTTTGGTGATCAATACGGTAGCTCCAGTACGGGTATTAATATGGCACATGGAGTTTTGGAGAAAGAGGCTGTGAAAACGTAAAAAAACTTGGAACTTTGGCAATACGTACGTAAATTAATATACATAGCTAGACGGTTTAATAGTTCCCAATGGTATGGTCCGGTGAAAAAACTTACACTAAGTGACGGAAGGAAAATATCTAAGTGCAGTATAAAATCTTGGCTTGGTAATTTTTAAGAAATAGGTCATTAATAAAGTAATAAATACTTATTAGTTTTTGTAAACACATGATATCGCCGACAAGCCAAATAAATTATCTTTATCTTATCTTATCTTGAGAAGTATTTTGTTCTACCGTGCACCGTTTTATTTCGTGTTAGTTTAGCATGCAGCTGTTAACGAGAACGATAGATAGTCGCAAGTGAATGGGTTAAATGCTTCAGAGACAGTTTTATTACAACTAATCTTAGTGAAGTTGCTTGTAGATCACTCAAGTGCGTGTGCGGTAATAGAACGCTTTCGCCATTTTCACTTTCAAGTTTTAAGTAGGTACCTATTCTGAATAGATAGCAAAACAAAGGTTTAAAATGAAGATATTGACAATACTAGTTTTGTACTTCATTGTTAACTGTGATAGTTACAAAATACTGGCTATATTTCCGCATAATGGACGAAGCCATCACATATTTTTTACGGCACTAGTTGAAGAATTAGCTAAGAGGCAGCATGATGTGACAGTGATCAATTACCACCCTGTACTGGCACTACCTACCTTACGTCAAATTTCCCTACAGGATAAAGAAAATGAAAGTGACCAAGTAAATATCGAAGAACATCTGAAAATCCTTTCCAGATCAGATTTTTCAGTAGCATACGAAGAAGCTCACGGATGTGGAGATTTAGCGAACATAAATTGTAAAAAACTGATGAATAATCGAGAAGTACAAGAGCTAATAACATCGGCGGCGCATTTCGATGTGGTAATAGTTGAGCAATTTGTGACAGACTGTGGCTTGGCTGTTGCCTACAAGTTGAATGCACCCGCAATAGGTATGACCAGTCATATTCTGTTCCCATGGACCTACTCAAGGATAGGTGCTCCTAACAATCCAGCATATGTACCGAATCACTTTTTTGCTTCCGGAACAAATCCTAACATCTGGAATAAAATAAAGAGTGCTATAATAAACTTCGGTATGAATACCTACTATACACATGTGACACAGAGAATTGATCAGGAGATAGTAAATGAAGTGTATCCCGATATCCCACACTTAGAGGAGCTTGGGAAAAATATGTCCTTAATAATGATAAATCAGTATTTTCCTTTAACTGGTCCACGTTTATATAGCTCTAATGTTGTAGAAGTTGGTGGCATGCATATAAAAGAAAATGATCAAATAGAAGATAAGGTTTGTGATCTCACTTAATGACATTAGGTAGTAACCGAATTGCTGATGTTGTTTCTGATTCATTTGTGGATGATCAAAGGTAACCCTTTGGTCAAAGTATTTATTAATGTAGAAAGTGTAGTGCTCATGATAGACTACGTATCCTAGATACTCTACTTACCTCAAGTTATGTTTCAGGGTTTACAAAAGTTTTTGGATAATGCAAACAAAGGCGTGGTTTATATTAGTTTTGGAAGTGTAGCATCGAATGTCTCTCGCAAAATAACAAATGAAATAAAAAAGGTGGTTGAAAATAAAAATAGCAATACGCTATTTGTTTGGAAAACAGATCTCACAGACTGGGTGCCACCTAGCAACGTGTTCATTGGGAAATGGATGCCACAGAAAGCTATCATATGTGAGTCTTATTTTATATGTTTGTAATTAAATTGTGATACATTTTAATTATTATATAATTTCAAAGATATGAATTGCTATCGAGTAAACCTACAGCTCATTATCTTTATATCTCGACGTCTAAATCAATAAGCAGAGGTAAATGTGGGAGTATTTAAATATTTTTCGTTTTTCTAGGTCATCCGAAAGTGGTTGCATTTATAACTCATTCTGGAATGTTGGGTACCTCGGAGGCTATACATTGTGGGGTGCCTATTGTAGGTATTCCACTATTTGGAGAGCAGTACTCAAATGCACAGTCGGCTGTTGAAAGTGGATTAGGAGTTGCTGTTGACGTTTTAACTCTTAATAAACGTGTGCTTGAAGATTCCCTAAACACAGTTCTTCAAGAGAAGTAAGTATGATATTGCTTCATTGTTTTATTATGCCTAGATATCGAAAATGTAAGCGACAGAATTCACGTAGTATATTCATTGGTAAAAACTTGACTAAAAACATTCACAGATATGTAAACGTTTTAACTGATGTTTAGTGTCTTGACTCTTGACTAAAAACGTTCACAGATATGTAAACGTTTTAACTCATGTTTTAAGTCAAGATGGATTTAACATTGACAAAATAAAAGAACTGAAGAAATGCAATCTTAATTAAAAATACTGTCCGCCAGCGCATCTGAGCGTTGCAAGTATCTTTGACAGACGAACTGATGCTCTTCACACCCAGGAATAATGATTTCACGGAGATTTTATTGTTATTAACATGTTACTTGTCATGGTGGGTAAAAATGACCGGCACTTGAAAGACTCAACGGGGCCATGGGGCAGTAAATTCTTTACTTCAATGAGTGGTTCTACGCCACTGGACAGTATTATATTGGTTCACCAAAATTATATTATCATCTTGTTTTTCTCAGATACCAAGAGAGAGCAAAGGAGTTGTCTCGAGTCTGGAAGGACAGGCCACTGTCCCCGATGGATACAGCGATATTCTGGATTGAATATGTAGCCAGAAATAAAGGAGCAGTCAACTTGAAGCCGCCGACTGTTGACATGCCACTCTATCAATACTTGATGCTTGATGCTATTTTTGTTGCAGGATCAGTTTTTACGTTAATACTTTTCATAGGAGTTAAATTGGTGTCATTGGCTTTATCATTGCTTATAAAAAAATCACCTGTACAGAAGAGTTTAAAGAAAATAAATAATAAAAAGAATAAATAGGAGGCAACAAATGGTCATAAAATAATTTGGAATAATTTATTTTAAATAAAAATAAAAAACTGCCGTAAAATGCGTATTATTTTTATTTTATCTGCTATAATATGACTTTCAGAAGAAAAGTTATGAAGAATAATAAATATTCCTATTTTAAAAATCCATTGTGGTGCTCGGTACGCGTAAATCTTATGAGTGAAATGTATTTTTATTTTGTGTTTTAGATTAGTATGAGCTGAACATACCTATAGATAATAATACCGTGTGTGTACCGTGATCACTAAAACGTTTTACGAGTGGGGTTCGTCCCCAAAGAAGTCACCGAAATGCAGCCAGAATATGAACTCCAAGAAGTCTACATCGGTTGTATAAGAAGCATCCGTAAAGCCAGCGTGCGACCTGTGTAAGCATACCTCCCTGCGGCCGTTAGAGTCGAGCAACACAGCATGCACCAGTTTTATGTAGCCGAGGAAAGCACGGTATGGCCCCTATAATAGTTAACTGCGACCACACCTTGGTGCGGGGATGTACTACACCACATGCAAATCGGCTTTTAGGAAATAGGTACTCCCTGAGATTGCAAATCTCGCGGTTCTGGACCTTCACATTGCTTAAGTGCTTATATAATCTGACCGATGATTGTGGGTGAGGCATCCGGTAAGTTTTCAGCAATGTACGGACCCTCCAATCCCAGGTCGTCAAGTTCTGAGTCAATATGTAACCCAACCGACGAAGACACGCAACTGGTTTCGCCTGATAAAAGACCATTAAATAGATATTTTCTTCGAGCGGCCAAAGAAGCGCTTCTTCAGAAATCGTTGAAGGAGCATTAAGCACTTCCGACATTCGATTGCCGCTACAAACACTATCGAAAGTGATTCTGTTTTATTTTGATTCACAGTTATTTCGATACAGAATTATAGTATTGTAATTACGTGGCATAAATTGTTTATTTAGACTGTTTCGTTTGCCCTATTTTATTTACCATTGATTACGTAGAATTTATCAGATAACTGTGATCCAGTTGGTAACAATATTAGACTGGGGACAATTGTAACATTTTTTTACCGCTTGTAGCTCAAATCTACAAGTGCCATAGCGTATATACATAGCGTATATCAGTTTTATCGTCTATTTATTTTTTGTTTTTTATATTAAAACCGTTATATCCTTGCACACGGTGATGTAACTATTTATTTATGATTTTTTGACGTACTTGTCAGTACTAGTCTCCTTTTATTTACTTTACTCTAAGAGTGGGAGGCTGAGATTGAACAGAATCTTGATCTTATGGGAGTATATATTATATATTATGTACATGTTCAGACATGTTGTACCAATTTTATTTATATGCATTATGTATGATATATTTTTAATATAAGTATATTTGTTTTCTTTGTTCCTCTCAAACAGAGCACCTGCCAACTGATGTCTTCACCACCCTTGGTTGACTGGTTGAGAATGCCTAAGGAATTAAGTCCTCCTTTGTTGGTTATTGAGTGAGAAAAGATGAAATAAATAAATATGTACTGTCTAATGACCATTTATTGATGTGATCTATTAAAGCATATCAGTACAGCAATCTTTGTGCTCGAGCTGAAATTATAATAAATTATTATCTACGTAACAACGTGAAAATGGTCTTTGAACTTAAAAAAATAGACTGATTATCTACTTGCCCCAGATAAGAAAGTGTTTTATCGAAAGTCATTAGGTTTCTGCGTGGACCTGCGTAGGCGTCTATTAATAATAATTAGCCTTAGCGCCTATCTAGGTACACGCTCCGTCTGCCGTATAGCCGGCGCCGGTTATGCGGTGGCGAAGAGTATGAGTAAGTATGAAAGATTTCACCGTGTTTATTCCTGAAATTAGTCATCAGAGGCCCTAGTGTGAGTCTATTTTAACCATATAGACTTTACGCATCGACTGCGTTCGGCGCTCCGATTGGCTCTTCACCAGTGAAGACCAGTGAGATGGTTTAAGCAACTCACACTAGGGCCTTATAATAGGTACCCTACGCCGCACAGCGTGTGAAATAGCGGTCGCAGAGCTCTGAATAAACTACTTAAGTAAGTAAGTAGGTATGTTTTAGTCCTAGCAAGATACGTTTATCTCAATACCTACCTACATTTTTGAATGTAGTGTGCTTGGCTGAGCTAGAACGATCTTGATTTGGCGTGGATGCTCCAATTACCTTTATGGCATGTCACCACAGATTAGTAGCGGTTTGATGTTGTCCAGAAATTGCCTGATATCCTCGTAGCCGCAATGGTGGTGACTCCAATACTCATTCATATTGTAGTAATGAAGTCTGAAATTAGCAAATATTAGATAATCACTGTATATGTATAGGTATATGGAAAATTAAAATAGTTCTTAAGATTACAGACTCTGGGATGTTCTGCTACTGAGCAATAGAACCAACCCAATAAAACTTTGCTCTACCTGGGAATCAAACCACAAGCCGGATTTGTGACCGCTAGACCAACGAATCAGATTTAATCAAAAAAACATTATTTGCTTTAAATCATTGTTTTCAAAGTAATGATCTACTTACATGTTTTACGTGAGATAGATAATTTTATGCCATACATTTTCATTCAAAGGAAACATTGGATCTTTTTCAAAAGTAAGGAAAACGTTTTCAATCATTGTTGAAAAGTCGCTTGCCTGAACCGGAATCGAATCAACGCAAATGCGAAAAAAATACATTTGATTTTTTATGGCACTAATCGATAACGTCAATCATAAACATACACAGGATACAAACTTTCAACCATGTATAATTGTGTATATACAAAACAAAATATACATAAGTATTCAGCCAAAACTGGTTAGGTATATTGTATTTGCAAAAAAGTACATAAACATAAACTGCAGAAAACCCAACTCATCAAAATTCAAGGAGGATAGGAGGATATTTGGCATCATACTGTTTTAATTTACAAAACCATGTGTGACTCCCGAAAGAAACGTGACAAGATAACTAACGGTGGCTCATTAGTCAGGGTGAAGGAACCGGTGCAGCGCGAGCCACCATCACTCTTGCGTTTGACTCATATTGATAACCTAACTGAAGTCATTAGGCAGTCATCATTATATTGCGCGGTCAATAGGTTAATGTTCATAGACAAACTTCCGTCAGATTCCCTGTAGTCTGTGAGATTCCCTACGGACACCCGGTGTTGTAGAAAATTAGAATATTTAACTTAGTTTTAGAATCGTGCAGTTTCGCGTTAATTATTTAAAAAATGATAATATTCGTCTTATATTTTTACTTCATACTCGTTAATTGTGATGGTTACAGAATCCTGGCTATTTTTCCGCATAGTGCACGAAGTCACCATATGTATTTCACGCCTCTAGTCGAAGAATTAGCAGTACGACAACATAATGTGACAGTGATAAACTACCATCCCGTGCAAAAATTACCCACTTTACGTCAAATATCTCTCCAGAATAGAGAGAATGCTAGTAGTGCTTGTGTTGATATAGAAAAACGTATGGAAGTCCTATCTATTTCTGACGTGTCTATGGCGTATGCTACTGCTCAGGTGTTTAAAAATATAGCAAATACAAATTGTAAGAAACTGATGAACAATCGAGAAGTACAAGAGCTAATAACATCGGCGGAGCATTTCGATGTGGTAATAGTTGAGCAGTTTGTGACGGACTGTGGCTTGGCTGTTGCCTACAAGTTAAATGCACCTGCAATAGGAATAACTGCTCATATTTTAAGCCCATGGAGTTACTCCAGGTTAGGTGCGCCTAACAATCCAGCTTATGTACCGAACCACTTTTTTGGTTCTGGAACAAAGCCAAACTTATTTAATAGAATAAAAAGTGTAGTAATAAACTTTGGAATGAATATGTACTATTCATATGTCATACAGAGAAGTGATCAGGAAATTGTGAATGAAGTATATCCCGACACGCCACTCTTAGAAGACCTTGGGAAAAATATGTCTTTGATAATGATAAATCAGTATTTTCCATTAACTAGTCCGCGTTTATATAGCTCTAATGTGGTAGAAGTTGGTGGCATGCACATTAATCAGAATGATCGGATATTTGATAAGGTTTGTAATTTTAAATTGTTTATGGTCTTGATATGTAGGAACTGCAAATTGCAATGTCTATTACTTTATGACAAATTCATTTCTTCACTCACTTTTCAAAAATAACTACTATATTATAGAATCTCTAAGATCTACTTCTCGAAGATCCGCCAAGTAATTTAAAATCTAGGTATGGGCATTCGTAGTAGTATCTGCATAACAATACTGCTTGTGACTGTCTATGGCTTTTCATACTAGTGTGTCAAAAATTGCCTAAATTATTTTGGGTTCAAGCGGAGTTTCTAATCAATAATCAGCTGATCATTTGGCGAACACGCCAATTTGTTGAACTTGATTATGTTTCCTTTTCATTCAAGATTCGGAATAGAATAATTAATAAACTATTTATTTTACAGCATTTATCAAACTTTTTGGATTCTGCAGATAATGGAGTGGTTTATATTAGTTTTGGAAGCGTGGCATCAAACTTTCCTCGCAAAATATCATATGAAATTACGAAATTGGTCGAGAAGAGCAATATGCGATTCGTTTGGAAAACAGATATTTTAGAATGGGTTCCGCCTAGCAACGTGTTTGTAGGGAAATGGATGCCACAAGCAGCAGTCTTATGTAAGTGTACTTTGATTTTTAGAAGAATATTTATTTTAAATTAAATACAATACATATTTCAATAAAAATACTCTAAAAATCTAGATATATATATTAACATGATTTGATTTGATTTAGTGTTAAAAATATGCATTGAGTTTAAGGTTTCGTGAGGTTTTTTTTAATCTATTTCCAGGTCATCCAAATGTAATTGGTTTTATTTCACATTCTGGAATGTTGAGTACCTCGGAGGCTATGCATTGTGGAGTGCCCATTATTAGCGTGCCGCTATTTGGAGAACAGTTTGCAAATGGAAGATCAGCTGTTGAAAGTGGTTTGGGTGTTTTATTGGACATATTGACTCTTAATGAACGTGTGCTAGAAGATGCTTTGCGAACGATACTTCAAGATCAGTAAGAGTTCGATTTTTTATTTATTAGGAAAAATATCACTTTCGAGCTAAATT
This sequence comes from Agrochola circellaris, assembly GCA_914767755.1. Taxonomy (NCBI): domain Eukaryota; kingdom Metazoa; phylum Arthropoda; class Insecta; order Lepidoptera; family Noctuidae; genus Agrochola; species Agrochola circellaris. Next base: position 9,914,334 of record OU611853.1, read on the forward strand.
AATAAAAAGTCTCTAATAAAAACTCATTGTTCTGAATGCATTTCAAGAAGACAAGTTTGAATAATTGACAAGTGACCCAATTATGTTCCTTCCATATGACAGAATTTTGGATCTTTTTTTTTATATCTACATACATTATCGTAAACCTCATTTGAATTCTTACAGGTATCAAAAGAAGGCAAAGGAATTGTCTCGAATCTGGAAGGACAGGCCACTGTCCCCGATGGATACAGCGATATTCTGGATTGAATATGTAGCCAGAAATAAAGGAGCAGTCAACTTGAAGCCACCAACTGTTGACTTGCTCCTCTATCAATACTTGATGCTGGATGTACTCTTTATAATGGCGTCATCAGTGGTTGTAATAGCTTACACTCTATGTAAAGTATTATCGTTGGTTTTGATAGCATTTTTGGGAAAACAGAAACTAAAGAGAAGGAAGATAGATTAGAGTTGAAATAAGTATGAACTTAGATAGGATTTATTACCACTTACATTTGTTTTTACAGGTATTTAATACTTACAAAAATACAAGAGCTTTAGAAAACTAAGGTAACCGAATCATAACTAGTATTAATTATAATTGCACTTACAGAGGGGTAATAGCGTAACACACTTAAAGTAGCAATGGCTATTATTTTGATAGTTCAACTATATTCATTGCGATTGTGGATATTGCTTGTCCATTGCTTCACATGTTTCGAATATCCTTCAAAATCATTCAGATTGTGGTTGAAAGTGTATTACGTTACGCATTACGGGTGCCGATCACAAAACAAATGAGAAATATTTTGCTAAGGAAACAAAATTTTATTTTGAAATAAAGTGTGCATTTATGTTGTGTCTTTACGTCACCAATGGTCCAATTAACAATTTGCGAAAAAAAAATCCGTTGAACATTCCCTGCCATAAATACAATTTCATTTGGGTTCACGCTCATCTTACATGATGATGAGTATTGTTATCACATTACCTACTCGACACATTTTTATTACGTATAACATCACAACACCACCAAACCATCACTTACTTTGTTCTATGGCTATTGTTCCTTTTTTCAGATAATTTATAGAATTTATTTCATCCGATCCCATTCAAGATCTACACACGCTTTTTCTTTTCAGTCTTCGTTGTTGTCTTTATAACTTTCTTCGACCCGCAGCATTTTTTTAGGACTACTATTATTAGAATTAAATATATACTAAACATTGCGATTAAAACCAACGTCACATCTAGGTTGATGTACTGGTAAAATGGTACATCAGCTGCGGCTGTTCTGAAGGTAAAGTTGGTGTGCTTAGCAGCAAATTCTGTCCAATATACAGCGGTGTCCATGGGAGACATTGGACGATCATGCCACGCTCTTGATAACTCCTTCACTGTCTGCCGAAATCTGAAAAACAATAAAATTGTTTTGTTAACCTTTTGAAATAGTTTTGATATTATGAGATAATCTCAGCTAAAATAACATATTTTTATCTTTGCCGTTTTTGACCTTTTAAATTTAGTATTATCTAAATTTGATATAATATTGCCGTATTATGCATGAATTAACATCTTAGTATGTTTATGACACGAAATTTTCTAAATATTTTTTTATTTTACTATCTTTTATTTTACCAGCAGTTGGAACATTGATTGTTTTGGAATAAAAACGCACCATGTATTGTTTTCTGTTTAATTCACTGTTTTCACATGCAAGTGGTCCATTACTGAGATACTGTTATTTACAAACTGTGACATCTCATTCCGATTTTTAAGTGAGTACGATAAATAAGTGTGTCACGGTAATTAAACATCCTACTAGGTATGTACTTACTTAATTGATCTAAGTTATCTTATTTCTCCTGTACAGGTTCAAAAGTTCTAACTTTGAAACATTAAAATGTTGATTACACAAAATCCTGTTTTAGTGACATTCATTGTTTTATTCGTTTTGTCATGACTATGCTATAAAAACCAGAAACTACTAGATAGGCTTAGGAGTCAAAGTTCCCGTAAGATACGTGCTGATATATTTTTATATCTACGTCATTCAGCGCTTAATTATTACAACGGATTTCAATATTTTTTTAAAGTTAATCGACATAAGTTTTTTGTTGAAAATGATTACTTTGCTTTTCTGTACCTACCTACGGTACTTAGAATTGGTGATTAGAATTGATTGAGGTTTATGTTACTATTAAATCTAAAAGAAAGAATGTCTCTAAGTAACGCAGTTTTGAGATATCAGCAATCTTTTATGAACATACTTAGCTATGTACTTAGTTACACGACCCGTAAAAATCTAAAATAAAAATATAAATTTTAAATGGACACTTGCGAAGAAAAAATATAAAACTCTATGAACATAAATAATAATTTGTAACAAATATTTGTGAAAAATGGCTCGTGTTTTTATTTTCGTGTGCCATGCCACTGACAAAACTGTATTATTTTTATATAAATAGAACACAAATTATTGTTTGTTTATTACAAAAATAAATAATTTAATGAAATATACGACATATTGTTTGTTTTTTAGAAAAATGTGTTCTATTTATATAAAAATAATACAGTTTTGTGAACAACTTCCGTGCGCAACATATTATGTTGCGCACGGAAGTTGTTGCAATCCTGTAAATCATCTTTATCCTTGAAGATGGGCACTAGCGAATTATTGCACCATTCTTGATGGGATCACTCCTTCATGTCAAAACTTATTGAAGAATAAACTCAGTCACTTATATCCATTTTCTTTTAAACCCTATACTTATACCTCTATACTTCTACTGGTATATCATCTGGGCCTATGGCCTTTCCATTTTTCTTACTTTGAACAGCCTTTGTTACTTCATCCATGTTAATTTCCCCCACCAAACCCATATTTACTTGCATCTCTTTGAGCACCCCATTCCATTTATTCTCTTCGCTCATTAGCTTCGAAATAAACCTTCCATCGTTATTTTATTCAGAAAATGTTAGGCATAAAAGAGCTTTGAGAAAAAAAATACTGAGATAAAAAAAACAAGCGCACATCTCTGCATCATCAGCCTGTATTGTTCCCACTGCTTGGACACAGGCCTCCTCTCTTCGAGAGGGAGTGGGCTGTAATCTACCATGCGGGTCCAGTGCGGGGTGGTATATGTCACATATCTTCGAATTTTTGGTTCTAGAATATGCAGGTTTTACTCATGATGTTTTCCTTCACCGTTTTGAGAGCAATGGTAATGAAATTATTGACACAAACTAAAGCGCTTACCTGGGTTCGAACCCATGACCTACTATTCGTGAAAGTCGGGGCAGTTCCCACTGCTCCACTGGGCCCTTACTGCTCTGACTAGTGGGTACTACTAGTGGGTACTACTGTAATAGTTATCTGTGGCGTAACTGCGCGGGACAGCATTGTCACGGGAATGCAAAGTTAATAGCACGCGTGTTAAGTACACTACATTGTGAACCTAAAAGCGGTGCAATAAGAGCCACTTTACATGCAGGTGCGTTGAAAAAAATCCTACTAATATTATAAACGCGAAAGTTTGTGAGGATGGATGGATGTTTGTTACTCTTTTACGCAAAAACTACTGAACAGATTTGGATGAAATTTGGCACACAGATAGTTTATAACCTGAATTAAAACATATAATACTTTTTATCCCGATATTCCCACGGGATCGAGAGTTATGCGGGTGAAACCGCGGGGCGCAGCTAGTATTTAATATTTTGTATAATCACTTGTTGCGAGTTACGCCAGCGAAACTGCTTTGGTAACAACACAATATCAAAAATACGTCTAAGTTACTTTCGTTATTTTTCACCTGTCCCGACCTCCTTGTAGAGAACTTGATTCCGATCCCAACCAAATTATTCATTAGTTGAGATGCATAACAAAATTATGTAAAGCATTAGAACCTTAAATTCTGTCACATAAAGTTAATAATTGTACAATCAGAAGAATCTATATTCAAATGTACGGTACGGAACTAGTATTTCGCACCGGCCGAACATACATAATGAAAAGGTACTTAATTTTGATTGCAATAAGGTCTGAATTTGTATGCCTCAATTATTTGAAATTGACCTACGTAATAACACGATAATATTTAATCTCTCTGAAATACCAATAAATACTAAAGGCCGGGAAGGCTGCGCCCTAGAATGACATCACTGACCTAATTAATACTGCTGTACTTCAAAAAGGTCAGGTTCATAGCAGATAACTACTCGCGATCGGCGCATGTGCTCAGATAATTGAACGTAGATGAACGTTGAGAACGTAAACGTAGACGATTGGACGACAAAATGCATGTAAGGATCATATAGTAAGTACGTCACGTTTTGTTATTTGAGTTTATAATGTATACTAACTTGGGATCCAATACTTTTTTGAAAGCATTCAGTAGGTTTTCCGCTGTTAAGTCTCTAATTTGTACTTGCACTCCAAGGCCGCTTTCTTCGATGGCTGCGGCGTTAGCAGGCTGGTCTCCTCCCACCGGCATGGCTACCATTGGCACTCCATAATGTATGGCTTCTGTCGTACCACCGTTGCCAGCATGGGACAAAAACGCTAGGGTTTTCGGATGTGCTGAAATTTTACAAGGTGACTCGAATTACTCAACGTTATATTACTTTCAGGTAGGTACAAATTTTATTTCAAATTTTTAATTGTAACTATAATTCTCAGCCTTCAAAAAATGGTCTCAAAAGGACGTGGGTTTTAATTCCCACAATTGTTTGAGCCAAATATAGAAAACGGCATTTTTCTGTACTCTGTCATTTTTATTTATTTCTTAAAATTAGGTGTCATAATTTAGATTTTAATTTATTTAAAACCTACCTAAAATATCCACTTGAGGTAGCCAACTGTTTGTGTAAAGTTTATTTTTGTCCACCACTAAAGTTTTGTCCTCCCATTTCCAGATGAATCTTTGTGGCAGTTGCTTCATGACATTCAAAACTTCTTGCACTTTGTCAGCCGGCATCGTGGAAGCCTTCACGATAGATCCGAAACTGATGTAAATTATACCGTGTTCCGCCTCATCGAAGAACTTTTTAAGATCCTGGAATTCAAAACAATGAAATTTAAATACTAAATTCTTCATATTATTATCAGTTATACTATTATTATTACTACAAAGGTGCTTTGAAGGAGAACGCTTCATCATCTTATTGTTCGCCCATGATGGACATCTCGTTCAGAGCAAAGTTAATTGCTATACCATAGGCCTCTGTATCAAACAAAAGTATGGAATCTTTTCTTGCCCAGTAAGCAAAGGGATTGGTGACCGCAGTTTACACTACTTAAACGTTTTGTTGCGCTCGGAAAGATGTTGATCCACGCTAATGTGGAGCCAGTGCTTGAACTCAACCAGCAGTTTTTTTGCCTGAACAAAATAATAATATAAAATGGTCAATGTTAATACTTACGCCAACTAATGGTTTTGCATCAATTACATGAAAACCTCCGATTTCGATGACATTAGAAGGAAACAGTCTCGATCCAGTTAGTGTAAAGTGATGATACAGAAGAAGAAACTTCATTTCTCGAGCTAAATCTTCTAGAGGCGGGATGTCATCGAAATATTTTGCAAGAGCGTTCTGGTTACTTCTTTGAGTGTAGTAGTGGTTAAGTTGTCTAAAGTAAAAGTCCAATATTGTCCTTTCTACTCTTTGATATAGTGAGGGTTTGGTTCCCCCCTCTAAGAAATGGAAAGGAACATAAGCAGGATTGTAAGGCACACCTAATCTTTGATAATGATAAGGCATCAGTATGTGGGACATTATACCGACCACCGGCGCTTGGAGCTTGTGGGCAACACCAAGAGCACAATCACTGTTGAACTGTTCCACAACTATTACATCGAACTTCGGTTTTTCTTTAACTAAACTTTGCACTCGGTTATTGGCCAACATTACGTTGCAGTTTTCTATTCCAGCATTTGCAAGGAAGAGACTGACAAAGAACAGCGTCAGATATGAGCTCTCGAAGGGTGACTCGCCTTCTATGGCTTTAGTGCTTCCAGCTAAACTAATGTCATGATAATTCGCCGGTGGGTCTTGTTCGGGGAAGTGAGAAATAACGGTCACATTGTGACCTCTTCTGGCGAGTTCACGTAAATAAACACGGAAAACGATAAAATGGCTTTTGCCTTGGTACGGAAATATTCCAAGGATATTAAGACTACAAGCGTAGTCCGTTAACACTAGTAACGATAATGTAGCGATTAAAACACTCGGCTTCATCTTTGAGAATTTGAAGGCCGTGGGCGTGAGGTCACTCAAACGGCGCCGGTGTCTGTACTCGACGGCCTCCGGCAACGGACTGACTTGCGAACGAACGGCTAAATCGCGAGTGTCATACCTTTCAACGAGTTTAATATACATATTATGAGTATCAGTAAAACTCGACTAGACAAGCAACGATGACTCGACGGAATTCAAAACTGCTGCTAAAATACAATTTATTAATAGGATAAAAAAAGAAATACCTATATAGGTTATCTTTCAATGTCAAATAATCTTTATTATCTGATAGGCGCCTTATTCAACTGACGTAATTATGCACCATATGATAACTAAATGGCCTTACGTTTATAAATAACTAGCTGCGTCCCCAGGGTTTCACCCGCTTATGTCTCAATCCCCTGGGAATACCGGGATTAAAAGTCTCCTATGTCCTAATCCAGGTCATGGTTAACCCATGTGCCAAATTTCATCCAAATCAGTTCAGCCGTTTTAGCGTGTAAGCGTAACAAACAAACAAACGCACTATAAAAATAATATGGTATGATATTATAGTTGGGACTGGTAGGTAAAAACTTGATAACACCAATCATCTGCCTACTCTTTTCCCAATTGTGTTGGGGTTGGCTTCCAGTCTAACCAGATACAGCTGAATACCAGTATTTTAAATGGTGCGACTGCCTATCTGACCTCCACAACCCAGTTACTGGGTTACACGATACCCCTTGGTAAGATGGGTGGTTCAGACTTTCGGGTTTCTGACTAGTGTAACGACTGTCAAAGATCTATACTCGTAAATGACGGCCGGGACCAACGGCTTAACGTGCTTTCCGAGGCACTGACGGGTCCCGGTATGTATTTCATATCACCAATACCTATGTTGAAGATAAAATATTTTGAAAGAGTAATTAAATTCGATAAAAAAGAAATATTAACAAATTAAGTACATTCAAAACACATTCAAAAGAAATTAAATAATTATGCGACCCATACAAAAAATACAAAATAATCTATTAAGTATTAAAATTTCATGTAGACAACGCAAGGCCTTGAAGATTCAGGAAAACGGCCGAAAAAATAAGGCAACATGGCCATATTATGTTGTGCGATCAAAAATATAACAAATTTTAAGTTTTATTTTATAATAAACCAGTGACGCGCCCCTACTTCGCACGATGTTTAGCACTTGATTAGACACCCAGAGGTCTTTATTAGTTATATATATAAGTTTCATAGTAATGTAGGGTATACGTATACATAAACCTTTGTCTGCGCATCATAAATATGCGCGTGATTCACTGCGGGGAACGCGCGGGGTCTCGGGGTACCGAACCCGCTACCAACGCCCGCTGCGCGCCCGCCACACCACTCAGCTCACAGACGCGCTCCACTACTGGCATTCCTTTACACTGTCTTCCATATCGTTGTACATGTAAATTATGGTATTACACCTATTTTAATGAACATCGTTTATGGAAACCTTCCAGAATAAATTCACTAAATGATGGTGGAAACCGCATCAAAATCTGTTGCGAAGTTTGCGGAACACGCAAACAGACAGACACGAATAGCAATTATGATATTCTATGTTATCAGAATTTATTTTTACACTTTTCCGACGACAGTCGACACACAGACGAATTATTAATGTTGATAATAAACTGAAGTTTTAAACACATTTTTTTTCTCTTTTAAAACATACTTGGTAGGTTATGTACCTACCGTACGTAATCTGCGTGCGCAATTTATTTGCCAATCATGTAAACAAACACGAGTTTTCCACTTAGACAAACATCAACTTTATGCTGGTGTAAATAAAGTTGATTTTAGACCGACTAGTATTGTTGAAAAAGTCATAAAAAAATATGAAGTTGTAGCCCAAACTGAACCTTATGTGTAGGCATTACAGTTGTTTTTTCTAAAACTCGTGTTTGCTTACATGTTTGGCAAATGAATTGCGAACGCAGATTAGGTACCTACTATCTTCGTAACCAGTTGAGTGATAAGTTTCTCTGTTTCTGTTCGCTAGTAAGTATCTCTCAATGTTCACTTTAGTATTCTTGATAGAAGTCTTGAACATGCCAAATTAGAAGATAGGTAGATGAATATACGAATGAGTACTTTGCAAAATTATTGAAAGGAATTATTTATTATGTTACACGATAAATAATGTTATTTTATTATTCCGTAAACGAAGCAAAGTAAAGTACATATGAGAGGATCTCGTAGCAGGTGGCGTTCTGTAGTTTCTGCCCACCTCCATGGGAAGCAGGCGTGAGTTTCCATTTGATATAGATTGGTAAACGATTTTGACGTTCTCGGCTGCTTTATAGAGCTATCCTGTAAATTCCGTAATAAATTAAGACCTCCAGCTAGATAAAACTTACTTGAACAAAGCGAAATTATTGAGAGCGCCCTCTACACTCGCTTTCCTACTTCCATTTCTATATTAGTTTCTATGGCTGGGATGTAGTTCTTACCATACACCATAGATGGCACTTAATGCACACGTGTACAATATTTTATTTTATTGAGAAAATATCTAAGCTGTTACAAAAAAAAAAACACGTTATAGGTATCATGCGTACCAATAAATACCTATGTGTTACATACATTGATATTTGGTATATAAATGGTTACATATTATAATCTGGGTCTATCATTTTTATTAAAATGTAGCACCTACGTAGTTGGTGAGCTTAATCTAACCGTCACGATAAAAACTAAGTATTTTCGTTTTAGTTCCTAAGTATATTTATTTGTATTGACCTTCATGATACATTGTATGCAAATAGTCTGTTTATATAATACCTACCAAAAATAAACTTATACTTAGTAAAATATGACTGACTGACTCAAAGAAAACACCGTGAGAAAATCTTAATTATCTTAAATCTTTGTGTAATCGTCAAGTCACACTGAGTACGTAGAATAGAATAGAATAGAATATATTTATTTGCGTTAAAACATGGTACAATAATGGTCATAATAATAGGGTTTATGGTCTACATGTCTCGTCATGGAAGTGCATACAAATATTTTAAATAAAACAAGTTATAGTTATGCACTATCATCAATAAGTACATGGGCGACCGAGCTCTGCTCGGGTGAAAATAGAGGAAACGAATTTTCCCAGATATGAGACCTAACTAGATCGATTTTTCGCCGCCGTAAACCCCTATATTGCAAGTTTCATCGAAATCGTTAGAGCCGTTTTCGAGAACATGATTATAAGATGGTGGATTTTTATTATCTCACCAGGAGGGAAAGTACTCTAAATACTAGTGATGGCAAATTTTACTCAAAGAAAACATTCCTTTATTTTTTTAAAGATTATACCTGCATTCAAAGATTTTCGAAAATTTGCTTGTCACACTCGGGAAGCAATCGGCTAAAATCCGAAAAAATTACACTCTGCACTTTTATGGCATCAATCGTTAGGGTCAATCTTTTGGATCAAATCTCTCTAAAAACATGATAAATAAAATGAAAGGAAAACCATAAAATCTTAACTTATTTTAATTGAACGAAAAAAGGATAAACTAACAAATTCGTTGCTACAAATGAGCTCCATTTTGTTGGATACACAAATTTATTCTTTTAAGGAATTAATTTCCTGTAACTTTTATAGCAAGTTGTGATGAATATTGAAAATCGTAACCTCAGTTCTTAATTCGTTTACTCGTTCGATTAGGGCATTTTTGGTAAATTTGATTTTTAACTATCCCCAAAAAAGAAAACCACGTATAGGATAGGATAACAGTGTCATTAAACATTCATTATACCTACCTACTATTAAAACTATTCAATTCTTATTTTTTTACTACCTATGTCTATAAACAGATTTAAATCTGAGCAGTACAGTAAATCATTAGAAATATTAACGTATAGTGATGTGCCTGGGAGTAGGGTAGGTAATCACAGGGCTGCAAAGTAAAGTCAAATACATTAAAACTACTTTATGTTCCTAGTGTTACAAACATAACATTTTTATTTTAGGAGTCACACATGAAACTGTTTTTGCTAATATGTGTTTATACACTAGGCACTTTAAAATAACCTACGTTCAAATTCTTTAGTTTGAAAAGGAGGACCAGAAAATTTTGAAGTTTGGAGAGACCTACTCATGTAGCTCCAACATTATTTATTTCTAGATCGTGCGAGTTTATGTATGTTTTTCTTCATCTGTGAAGAAAAATATACACAAACTCGCACCTAACTAAATAATGAATATTTATAAAAAAAAAAAACGAAACAAAAATTTTCATGAGAATCTTATTTAGTTTTAATTTTACGTTGGACTTGCTGAGGTTTGCTCTTCGTAAACAAAGAGATTATCATTTTCAAAGAGTACAGGATTGCAAATATGATGCTTCCGAACACCGCTATGATATCCCATGATCTGTATTGGTACAGGGGGACTGCGCTCGCTGGAGTCCGGAACGTGTAGTTACTAGTTCGAGCTGTGAACTCCGTCCAGTAAATTGCACTGTCCATGGCTGATTGTGGACGGTCGTGCCATACTCTGGACAGATCCTTTACCTTCCTCCTGAACCTGAAATAAAATTGACACTTGATGAATATATTATGATCATCAAATAAAACTAGTTTGTTATCAATTGCTTTTTTCGCTGGAAGTATGGAAGAGCTGTAGCAAGTTTAATACAGTCATTACAAGGAAATACAATACCTACTACAATACCAAATATTAGGTACTATAATTTACTCTTAAACCACAAGAACCTACCTACAATCAAATTTGTGTATTATAAAATAAAGATAAATTTCAATACTCACTCAGGATTTAGAACGGTTTTGATTTTCTCCAATAAAAGCTCCGCAGTCAATTCTCTGAAGTGGATCTGAACGCCTAAACCGCTCTCTTCAATGGCTGCAGCATTTCCTGGCTGATCTCCGAACACTGGCATGCCAATCATGGGAACTCCATGATAGATCGCCTCCGTGGAACCCAGCATGCCACAATGAGAATAGAACGCCAGAACATTCGGATGCGCTGAAATTATGAGTAAAAAAAGAATTGAATTAGAAATCCAAAACTTACTTAAACCGCAATGGATATACACGTAAGTTTTGGATTTTAAAATTAAAAATAGGGTCATCGATATCCACTGCTGTACTAGAGCCTTCAAATTGCCTGCAAATCACTGTTTTGTAAGATAAAATGTCATTAACAGCAAGTTTTAGTTTTGAGAGAGTTTCTCGTCATTGGTTTATTTTTCATTATCTTTCGTGATTGTTTTTTCATTAGATCTACAGAATTATTATAGTTTATCAAAGCTAGGGTACAACGTCTAAAATAAAAGATATACTTGAAATAGTTACTACGATTATGATATAATTTATGTACGCGTTGATGACTTGCTGCATTATATTAAACACGCAAAAGCGATTAACACCCACTTATATAATTATATTGTCGTAAGTTTTATCATGTAGACATTTGATTATTATCAATATCTGCAAATATAATCTTGAATCAAGATACCTACCGTAATAAAATTTATTGACACATCCAGATTATTACTGCGTCAAAAAGTTTATTAAAGGTAATATCTTAAGACTCGTACAGATCAGCGCGACGCGACGGCGCGACGCGACTCGAACAATACAATTTCTAAGAAAACTTGACGGTATAACAATCCGGTGTCGCGTCGCGCTAGTCTGCACAAAGCTTTATTGTTTACTATGCCTATTTCAAGTTAGTGGAATAATCTTGAGCATTACACCTAATTTTGTTAAACGACCTAAAACCAGCTGCATCTGGTTGTAGCTGGGTTAATCTAGGTGTAACCGCACTTCGGATCTTAGCAGTAACATACAAATAAGATTATTAACTGGTCAAGCAGAATGCAGATGAAACTCTTTGGACGCGCTTGAGCAGATTACTAGTTTACTATTAAAGTTGCTGATACCGAAAAACAGCACTGACGTAAATGTCACACTCGCACTTAATTAGTACGAAAATACATCACGCATTATGTAGATAAATTGTACGTGCCAGAAAATGTATCATCACTATCACCTCGAGATACAAGATGTTAGGTTAAACGAGAGATATACAAAAAAACAAACGAGCAACTTTTAAGAAACCAACTGTGAAATATAAAAAAACTCAGCTGTTCCTTATAAGTGCTGTACCTACGCGATCAAAATTTACTCACTCCCTTAAATAATGTTCTTCGTTTAACCTAACCCACTGTATAAATAATTATATCGATATCTGAACTTATTTTTTTAGATCGAAATCGAAAACCGACGGATTTGAGTCTACATTTTTCTTCGTAGTTACGATAGTGTTTTGGTGAAAGGGTTTTCCCTTCGGCGCCGAGTAACGAGATATCTTATTACAATCTATCCTGAGGGGAAATCGCAATGGAATAGCAATATAAAAATAGCAGTGAATTAGCAGACCTCAATATAACCGGGAAAAGGCTAGATGGTGAAGAGATCATAGCTTCTGATGTGTAGTTTGACGACTTCTATACAGTATGAAAGGAACACATTCAACGAAATGTCGATAATTTACGCTCACAGGTGACGAATAATTCGCAAAAAATGTCGATGAAAGTCTTGTGTTAAGATCCCGAAGCGCACTTGCACAGGCAACAACATCGGGATACGGAATAATAGATCCAAACTGGGCCTAGGACAGGCAAACTTTGACGTATTTTACCTATTGCATAATTATGTAGGTCAAATATTAACGACCTACTTTTTTACATAAACAATAGCAGATTACTGACTTCAGCCTTGAATATGTACCTCATCAAACTATTTATATGGTATCAGTTACTTATGACAATGAATCTAAGTCGACCGTATCAAAGGTCTTTTTTTTCGTTTGGTGTCGTATTTGGGTCGGCTGATTTCATTAATGTATATTCTTTTCATCGTTTGTTTATGCTTATATATAGGCCAATTTGGTCGACCCGTGCTTTGATATATAGATACAGGCACGTAAATAATAAAACTATACCTAATATATCGTTTTGAGGCAGCCAGTTTGATATGTATATACTCGTATTTTTCGGGTTCCCGGGCAAAGTCTTCTCCTCCCACTTCCAAATGATTCTCTGCGGTAACTGTGATACAGCTCCCATGATAGCTTCCAATTTATCTCTGGGCGTTGAGGTGGCTCGTAACATCGATCCAAAACTTATGTAAATTACGCCATGTTCTGATTCTTCTATGAATTTTTTTAAGTTCTGGAAAAAATATAGTTTATCGTTTACCCAAGAATGAATGTTTATCGTAGGTACCTACGCATATCTATTATAAAATCATATGTACAGTGATAAATTTGGTATATTTTATGGATTAAGGGTGAAATTTTGTAATCGATTTTAAATAGTGCCGTACCACGCGTCCTAACCAAAATAATCGTTCGCGCGAAAACGCGATCGTCGCGTTCATACAGGGTGTAAAAAGACACATCACAAAGCCGTAAACTACGCATACTGTACGTATAGCTAAGTAGCTTTGCGCAAAAATTATTGCTGGGAACCGTATTTTTTTTTTTTTTAAATAAAAAAAAACAAGTTTTTATTGCGCGCAATGTAACGCGAACCCACGAATGAATGAACGGATTCAGCGTTAGTTAAGCTCCGCCCCTACGCTACGTAGGTAGGTACTTGTTGTTCATTGCGTTTTTGTAACTTCAAATGCGTAATCTGTTAAGATAAATCTAAAATTCAGGTAATGTTTGTTTGGAAAAAAGTTTCGTATTATCGCATAGAATTCATTTTCGTGAAAAAGTAAAAAAAAAAAATGCGACTTTGACCTTCAATATCTCCAGAACCAGTGGATTCCCAGGTATGGTCTAGTGGAAAAAAATGATGCAAATAATGGGTAGAATATGTGGCTTTCGGCTTCGGAAAGTGTCTTTTTACACCCAATATTAATATATTATGGCATTTATTTGTTCGGAAAACCGGAAAGCGCCCTCTGTCAGCGCGACCACGCGTTTGGGTTCAATGAACAAAATGAACTCATACCACTCATATAAAAGAGCACGACGATCGGTTACTCGCGCGACGATTGTTTTGGTTAGGACGCAGGGGTAAGGCCGCGTCCTAACCAAAAGCAATCGTCGCGCGAGTAACCGATCGTCGTGCTCTTTTATATGAGTGTGTGAGTGTGTGTGTGTGTGTGTGTGGGTGTGTGTGTGTGTCTTTTATGTGTATTTCGTTTTCTTTTATAGAGTAGAGTCATCTCAACTCCTCTCTCCCTTGAATTTGTATATTTGTATATATATATAATATAGGTATATATTATAGTAAATATGTATGTATGTTTATGTAGTTTGTAACATATTTATGTATTATTATACCTACTTAGTTATAATGCATTAGAATGTGTTTTTTTAATTTTTCCTTTGTTCCTCTCGAATAGAGCACCTGCTCTGCACTACACTTGGTTGACTGGTAGAGAATGCCTAAGGCATTAAGTCCGCCTAAATAAATAAATATGACAGAGTCGCGTTATCAATCAAGTCGTGTATGTACGTCATTATTCAAGCAAATGGTCGCGTAATCGCGTATTCACGTGACAGTCGCTTACGGTTAGGACGCAGGGTAATGCCTGAAACTTTGTAGGTCTGATTGGTAGATAATGCACAACACTAAACTCTTATCTCCACATTCCAATTTGTTAAAAGCGTACTCCAAAGATTTTATCAATATTGTTGTTATGCCATGTCATTGTAATTACTTGTTGTAATGACAAGCAGAAACTGCTAAAGAGTGTGTTTACAGTCCTCCGGTCACACACTTTACGTAGGTAGTAATGACATAAGCATGATTAGTAGGTTTGTTACATAGACACTATTACATGATACAGGCAATGTCTGGAGCATGTATAATTAATTTATTATGAACCTTATGTTACCTGCCTTGTATCTTCTCATATAAATTTTGCCAAGAATACGGTATTTTATAGACGATCAGAAGTGCATGCCTCGGATTGCTAGCGACACATGGAAGTAGTATATTTAAGATCGTGTTCCAAATACATTATCGCGTTTCTTTTAATACAAATTGTCAATGTGAGTGAAAGACCGCCAAACTGAAATGCCACTGGGCAAAATATGAATGTTCAGTGTTGTCTGTGCAAAATTGACATGTGATTAGATCTCAACGAAGAGAAAAGGACAACGCGCCAGGTATAGGCACGGATGGTGAGATGAATAGACTATAACTCATTAGAGGTTGGACCGCAACAGTTTAGTAGGGACTACAACACAAACCATCGGAAATGGGAATATTGGAAGATGACGTTGCCAAACAGTGGGACTGGAGGCATGATTAAATAAGTATTATAGGTAAATAAATGATTTCGATTTGATTGATATAATAATAAATATTATTTGACTGAAATTGTGGTTCGGGAATTTGACAAAACTTACATAAGTACTGGACGAGATTTGATTTCAATTGCATTTTAATAGCTACATGGGAAATAAATTGTCAAGCCGCTTAGGCACTTACCTGAGGTAGTTCTTTTGGTTTGGCAACGTGGTATCCACTCACTTCATGAACATTTGGTGGGTACAGACCAGGGCCAGACAGCACGTAATTTGTGTACAGCAATAAACATTTAACACTTCGAGACAATTCTTCCAATGGCGGTATATTGTCAAAATATTGTGCTAGAGTGTTTTGATTGTCTCTCTGGGCAGTGAATTTATATAAATAAATAAACATATTATGGAAAATGGTCCTTTCAATTCGTTGATATAATGTTGGCTTTGTTCCACCTTCCAAAAATAGGAGAGGCACGTATGCTGGGTTATATTGAATCCCGTACTGCTCGTATTGCCAAGGCATCAGCACGGACGATGTCAGCCCAATTACTGGTGCTCCCAGAACGTGGGCAAGCCCTAACGCACAATCACTGTTAAACTGTTCCACAAGCACTAAATCAAATTTAGCTTTAGATTTCCACAGATTTTGCACATTCTCATCTTCCAGCAAAGATATACAGTTGTCTCTTCCCGAACCAACTAAGAACATACCAATTTGTATTATGGTCCAATACGAACTCTCTATTGGAAAAGCATCTTCTAATATTTTTGTTTTTCCACCCAAATCTAAATCATGATAGTTTTTTATTGGTTTTTCCTGAGGAAAGTACGATATCACTGTCAAATTGTGGCCTCTGTTCGCTAACTCCCGAAGATATGGTGCGAATACGAAAAAATGACTTTTGCCTTGGTATGGGAACACTCCTAATATGTTAAGCGTTAGCACTTGGTTGAAGAGCACACAGATGAACAGGACTAGTATATTATTTAACTTCATTTTATGATTGTCAAGACAACACGTTCATTAGTCGTGAGGTTCTAGCGACAGTGTGTTCATTGATACTGGTACGGTCGGCCTACTGAATTATTAACAAGTCGCAGTTGGTTTTTAACTACAGATAAGACTCCCGCTCTATTTGGAAAGGATGAAGTGTTATCAATAGTAAATAAAAACATAAGTCATTCTACATATGACTTTTGGGCTTGTTATCTGATAAGTAAGTGATTAATAGGTCTTTACCTATGAAATTGACGTTTTGTATGAAATAATTTAAACGATTTTTTTTCATGTATTTTTTATTTGTATTAATCGAAGTAATCACCCATGCAATCAATGCATCTTTGCCAACGCAGTGGCAGTTTATTGATGCCCTTCTTAAAGAAATCACCTGGACGGGAGGCAACTAATTCTTCAAAGGCATTTTGTACTGCCTCTCGGGTATTGAATTTTTTTCCCGCCAAGAAGTTATCCAAATTCTAGAAAAAGTAGTAGTCTGTAGGCGCAAGGTCTGGTGAGTAGGGCGGATGAAGGAGAGCTTCCAACCCCAGTTCTTGCAACTTGGAGACCGTTTGCTGTGCAGTATGAGGTCGCGCGTTGTCGTGCAGTAGCAGCGGAGACGAGCAATTGACCAATGCTGGTTGGAGATGTGCCAGCTTCTCCATCATTGTGTTCAGTTCTTCACAGTACACATCTGCAGTAATGCTCACCCCGATTGTTAAGAAGCTGTGATGAATCACACCGGCGCTAGACCACCAAACAGTGACCATCAATTTTCTAGGGGTAAGTTTTCGTTTAGGGCATTGTTTAGGTGCTGAACCAGGATCCAACCAACTTGCTGAGCGCTTGCGGTTATCAAACAGAATCCATTTTTCATCGCAGGTAACAATGCGGTTCAAAATTCCTTCATTTGTGTGACTGTTGAGCAGTGCAAGGCACGTCTCGACGCGTATTTTGCGCTGGCGATCATTGAGTTCGTGGGGCACCCATTTGTCAAGCTCTTTTACCTTGCCAATTTGACGCAAATGGACCAATATTGTTTTGACGCTAACGTCGAAAGCTGCTGCTAATTCAGCCGTAGATTGTGTATCATCAGCTTCCACAATCGCCTTTAATTCGTCATTGTCGACCAAAGTCTTCGGACGACCGCGAGGTTCATTTTTCAGGTCGAAATTTCCAGAACGGAAGCGAGCAAACCAATAACAGGTGGTGCGTTGGTTTGTAGTGTTAGCTCCGTAAACGTCGTTGATGTTGCGAGCCGCTTGTGCCGCGTTGCTGCCACGACGGTACTCATATTCCATAATTACTCGAATTTTTAACGTATCCATGATGACGAAAAAGATTGAAATGCGATGAAAATGTAACACTAATCAATAAACAAATGACTACTTTTGGAAAAAAAAATCCATGTTTTTAAAATAAAATTAATTTGAAATTAGAATTCTTAGCCAAACAAAAATTATTTTGATTTGAAATAGCCAGTACTGCAAAACGCCAATTTCATAGGTAAAGACCTAATATAAAATCAAAAACTGACTGAATAGATAAGCGTTAAAACTAGTTACATCAGTATTTTTAATTCAAGGATACCGGTCAAAATGCTTTTTTCTGAATATCCGGAACTTAGATACTATTGACAAGACAGAATGAAAATACAACTGCGTGCAAACTATTCGATGGTGGGTAATTATTTTTTATTATAATTCAGGCCTGTTACTGTCCCACTGCAGGGCAAAGCCATCTTCGCATAAAGAGACGGCATCGACTATTATTCACCACACGCTTGCTTCAAACGGGTAGGCGAAAAAAATAATAATATGTATGTTTATTTTAATTAACAAATAATAAATAACGAAATTAATACTCCTAAATTACACCAGTCAAGCGTTAAAATTAGAAATATTTTCCTGCTGCATTTCACCGTGACTTCAATAAAAGTATTTTCCACAAAAAAATTATGCAAAGCTTCTCATTCAAACTTCACTCTTTTAGATGATCTTCTTTCTTCTTCTATGAACTCTGATTGTGCGTCTTTTTGACAACAGCAGCAGCAGAGTACAGACAAAATTTTGTACACCACATAGCTCAGGATGTAAAGGACCAGTCCAATAAATGCTAGGACATCAAGCTGAAGCTGTTGGTACAGAGGTACTTTAGGCGCTGCTGGTTGGAGATTTGGTGCCCCCTGGTAACGAGCCACGTATTCTGTCCAATAGATAGCAGATTCTGAAGGTGACATTGGTCGGTCATGCCATAATCTTGAAACAAGTTTCGCACGATGCTGCCGTCTGTAATCACAATAAGATAAGATAAAAATTAATGTTAGTCGTATTTATTTGTTCATTCATAACCTTGTGGCAGACTTCGTGATAAGCAGTATTAGCCCATTACGCCATTGCGAAAATTCTGGCTAATCAATAGCTGGTCATGGTTTAAGTTACCTACCGTTGTAAAAGGGCAGCTAGGCTCTTATTCCTATGTCCAAACATATTTGTTTGTCTTGCCAATTCGGTATGTAAAGTAAAAATGTTCTACGCTGATTCTTAAAGATTTATATATATATATATAATATTAATCACGCAAAAACGGCTGAACGGATTTGAATGAAATTTGGCACACAGATAGTTTATAACCTGGATTAACATATAGGATACTTTTTATCCCGGTAGTACGTTCCCGTGGGATAATTTTCGACTTCCACGCGGGCGAAAGCTAATATATATATATATATATATAGTAGGATATATTATTATACATTATAGTAGGATGATAGGTTCTGATATCTGTGCCGTCTGTGCGGAGATGAGTACTACGCAAATAAATATAGGCCAACACTGGTGTTATAGTTTCAGCCCTTAGTGGCTTAGTGGTCGGTACTACATATTGTAGGAATCTACATATATTCAGTGTTTAGAGTTCAAGGCTCCTTTTGTGAAAAACCTAAGACAGCACTAGACTACATTATGTTGTTTAGTTTGAATCCGAGGCCGGGCGATGACTATATTTATTTTTCCTGAAATAATAATTATCCATTATAAATAAGAATTTGGAACTGTGCCCGATTGATCACGAAATGACACCAGCTGTGTAGGAGACAGTAAGTCTTAGTGTGGGATCAATTCACGAACCGATTTTTATGAAAGTTGTCTATCGCCGGGCAGTTAGATAATATTAAATGGAAAAGCCTAAAGGAAAAGCTCAGCAGAGCTGATGAATAACTATGGAACAGAAAAACATACGGACTCTATTTGATTAAGACCGGTTCGAGCAGGGCTAGGGAGGCTAAATCTAAAGGGTTTGTTTTGTTCCTATAACTGATGATTTTGGAATTCACGACTCTATTTAGTGACAAATGAAACTCGTACAATGTATTCGAAGTACGTAAGTCATTATCCACCAAGTGTTTTAAATTTCCCTTTGACAATTTGACATAAGCTAAGCAGAGCATTTCGAACTTGATCTACTTTCAATTATGTAAGGTTATCTTAACAATTTTGGTTAGTGCGTTGTTTCATCCCACAGATATGTGTTAAGTTTCAGATTTCTCGTTGATATTAGAAGTTTCACGTGTAGGTTAACTATTTAACAGAATTCGTGGTAGTATGAATTTATTCTGTTGCATTTTTTTTAACTCGCGTGGCGTTAAATATTAACTTCTAAAAGAGACAATTTTGCTAATTTCTTTTTAGCAAAAATTTAAATCAATCATGTCTACGTTTTCTGGCTTATTTGGGACTATATACGTCATTTGAGATACTAGTATTAAGCTTTTCACTGTTAATTTTGAAATTGAAGTGGAGCGATACCATCATCTATCACGACAAAGAAAGATCTATTACGTCAGTATTGAAAAATTAAATGTAGGTTCACTAACACAGGGTCCAGAACATCATTGATGGCATCCAACAAATATTCCTTCTTCAGATCTTGGTAGTGCACGATGGTGGCCACGCCAGCGTCTTGCAGGGCTGCTGCGTTGCCGTACTGGTCTCCAAAGAGAGGGATGGCCACGACTGGAACACCAGCGTCCACTGCTTCGATAGTGCTGAGGATGCCTGCGTGGGACACGAAGGCCTTTACGTTGTCATGTTCTGCAACGTAGAGAAAATATATTGTAAGTTATTTGATGTTTTGGTTCGAGAATACATAATTATTTTGCATTTTTCTAACTGCCTATACTCTACAGATAATATGGTAAAGTATGATATATTTTTCGGTAGCCTCGTGGCTCCTTTTTAGGGTTCCCTAGTAAACAAGGAACCCTTATAGTTTCGCCATGTCCGTCTGTCTGTCTGTCTGTCTGTCCTCGGCTTAGCTCAGAGATGAGTACTAGAAAGCTGTAATTTGGCATAGGTATACATGCATATTAATCACGCTGACAAAGTGGTAAAATAAAATCAAGAAAAATATTGTTTTTTAGGGGAGGTCCCCTACACGTAAAGTGGGGGTGTTTTTTTTTTCTCGTCTGTCCTATAGTGTGGGGTATCGTTGGAAAGGTCGTTCAAAAATATTGTGAGTATTCCACTATAATTTTTGGATTCAGGGATTCGTTCGCGAAATATTAAGCTTTAAAGTGCTAATTTTTGTTAGAGTCAAGTGTCCCCCCCCCTGCCAGCTAAATGGTTGGTTTTGGATATGTGAAAAAATTCACGGCAGTAGTATAACGAAATTAAAAGGAAAACTATCACAGCTAAGTAGGCTTTACAAGTTAACGAGTAATAATCGAACAACTTAAATTTGCGGTTGCTAAAACATGTTTTCCCATACGGAATGTATGGAAGAACATGTTTTTCAACTACAAAGTTAAGTTTGTTTTTGCGATAAATTCATCCTAACTACGGAACCCTTCATTGTGCGTGGTCGGGCACGCACTTGGCCGGTTTTTTTAACGTTTAAGTTTGTAGATAAGATCGGATGATGATGAGATGTGATGTGATGTTGTTTGATATTTTAATTATTATTGAGATAAGAGATCCATATCTTAAAGCTTAAAAAATATTAATAAATTCAATAGAATCACCAGAAATTCCTCTATTATTAAATATCATACTTTGTAATCATGTTTGTGACAAAAAGAATATCTATGAAGATTAGTTGCGTGACGTACGTTTTGCACATGATTCATATTTTTACTATCGTATTGATTGAAGATGTTCAAAGGTTGCTTACTTAAAAAGAATAAAAATTACTATTATATGTTCCTAAGTACTTGTTAATACTCTTTTAACTTATCATTCATGCAATTTCATGCAAAATACTAAGACCTGAGCTGCTAAACCCACAAACAGGCACCCTTATTACTAAACACATGTGCGTATACTTACTCAAAATATCGTATTGTGGGAACCATCTCATAGTCATAACGTTTCTCGGCAGTTGCAGATTGCCTCCGTCCCATTTCCAGAGGACCCTCAGAGGCAATTTACCGAACGTTGATAACAGTTCGTTTAATTTATCACCGGCAAGCGTGGAGTCTTTTACCGTAGAACCGAGGTTCACGTATATAACGCCGTGCTCGGCCTCGTTTATAAATCTCTCTATTTCCTGTAAAGTGATAACATTGAAAGATGAGTTGATTGTGCAACCATTTTGTGTTAATTGTGCTTTTGGATAAGTTAAGGTTTTTACAATCATTCTAAACTCAGTACATACGGAAGTTTAGCGTTCAAAACAGAGAAGGCTTCTTAATGTATTATAGGTACCTAATGAGTAACTTAGTATTGACATGACACGCACAAGTGTGGTGCACGCTTGCAATGGGAAAGCGTTTGCGTTCCACCTTTTGAATAGGCTGGCAAGAGGCTCACGTCATGACGTCACGCAACGTTGCGATCGCTACCCAATCGAACGCCGTCTGACCTCACTAAAGAAATATATCGATTATGTCAGCGGCTAGGAAATACTTCTCATGCTGCGTAGAAAAGACTTCATAATTATGCCTCACATGGTTGTAAGTACAGTAATGCATTAAATGATCATTGACCTATAGGGCTCCCGCAGACAGGCTTGATGCGACGGTACGACGCGATTCTGGTAGAATAATTTCCATGAAGTGTTCACAGAAATTGTTCTACTAGAGTCGCGTCGCGCCTTTCTGCGGCAGCTTTTATGTTGTTGTTATCTACATATTCAATCATGCTTAGTGAATGGTTGATACTGCTTCCAATATGCTCAGCGGTGTGGCACACCCAATGCAAACGTGATACTCATTAAGCCATCACTTATTTAGAATAATAAATAAACGTGATAAGACAAAGCTAGCGTCTATTTACGTAGGGATTGTCAAAATAACTCACCGTCGGAATAATTTTCGGCGGTCTCACATGAATACCACCAATATCAATTACATTATCAGGTCTGGCAACACCGCTGTATACTGACTGATGCGTGTTTACAAACACGAGGCTAGCGTTCGTAGCAATGCTTTCTAGAGATGGCAGCGCATCGCCCAGATACTTGTACAGGTACACATGGTCCGTTACTTGTGAACCCACGTAATATACCCAGTTCGTAAGATGATACAGCACGTAACTCTTGAGCCGCTCAAAATACCAAGGTTCCTTTCCGTAGGGCAGGCCAGATTGACTTACATACGCAGAATTGTAATGAATACCCAGTCTGTTATACTGCCACACTTGTAGAGGTTGCGGGTTGAAGGCGATGTAAGGAGCACTCAGGTTTGCGGCCAGTGCCAGGCCGCAGTCACTGTTGTGTGACTCGACTAGTATTACGTCGTAGTGAGGTCGCGTGCTTATTATGTGCAGCACTTGGTGGTTGTTCATTAGAGTCTTGCAGTCGTCGTTGCCGGCT
This sequence comes from Agrochola circellaris, assembly GCA_914767755.1. Lineage (NCBI taxonomy): Eukaryota > Metazoa > Arthropoda > Insecta > Lepidoptera > Noctuidae > Agrochola > Agrochola circellaris. The sequence goes on from OU611853.1 coordinate 9,937,685, forward strand.
TTAGTCGCCACTAACGTCTCGAACGGCACTCGCGACACTTCGTTCACTATCACAGATTCATAAGATAACCCTTTAAACACTTGGTGTAAATTGTCACTCAATAATATATCTTTGTACGAAGCCGGTGCATCTTGCATTTGGAAATGGCTGATGAGAGTCACCTCATGGTCGCGATTCGCCAATTCCCGAAATAGTCCGCGGTAAGTGAGGTAGTTGTTGCGATCCAGCGACGGGAAGATACCGAGGATTTTGTAACTGTCCGTAGCGAATATGGTCGCGATGAAATAGAAAACGAAAATTGTGTGTTTTGTCATTTTCGATGCGGACGCGTTCGAGTTGCCGCACAGTTTGTTGGTTACTAGGGCGTAAATGAAGCCGGCTTACGTAGCTGTCTAATAATAGGTAGATGTTATGAGGTAACCATAGCGCTGACGACACGATAGTTTCGTAAGAAACAGAAATATTCTGTGACTACACACAAGTCATTGATCATGACCTCGATTTACATGTTTTTGTACGAACGTGTGACTGCAGCGGTGTCGGGTTATGAACTGCTGTACGATATTCATACACAATTAAATGCGTATTTATATGCATTCCTACGATAAAGTAATGTTTACACATTGTGATAAATTATCAGAATGATTTATTATTGGGGACTATCAATAATATTGTATTGACTTAATTGTTGTATATGTAAGTTGAATGACATAATAATGAGTATCGCTGTTTACTTTTCTCATAACACAGCTTTGCCTTCCTCGATCTTTGTTTGTACATTAACTATCAAATAATTGTCTATTACATTAATGTGTGTGTTCATTATCGTGCTTATTTATATGTTTGGGGGTCGGTAGACTGGAAACTATTGTGGGCGGCCAAGCGCGACCTTACGATGTTGCATCACAAACAATGCTATTGTTCACAGCTGTCTAATAAACGGGCACACATTAGAACATGGCAACGTACTATATGTTGCTGTCTGACGAAATTATGTCTGTTTGATTGGTTCATGCTATTGGGATAGGTAGATTCTTGGATTAAATGTCAAAGATCCTTCCAATGTAAAATAAAATTAATGTATAAATAATGAATTGTACATGCTTTTTAACCGACTTCAAAAAGGAGGAGGTTCTCAATTAGACTGTGTGTTTTTTTATGTTTGTTACGCGATTACTCCGCCAATTATGAAGTGATTCTGATGATTCTCTTTTGTTATCAAATAAAAAAAACATCAGAATCTGTCGGTGGCAAAAAATGAAAATACAGAACCAAAGACACCGACTTCCGAAATTAAAATTATTTTGGACTTTTTAGTTCTTTGTTTTGAAGTCGGTTCATTTTTTTTTTTGTAAAAAGTTTTCGAATACAACGAATCCGAACATTCTCCAAAGATGATACTCGATGTTCGTTGGAAGAGCAAGCGGGTATGTTGCGTCTCAAGTTTGAAAGTGTGTGTACGGCTTTAGAGAAAGTTGACTCTGACAGTAGGTACCGTACTGTGCGGTCACCGACCCTACTGACCAGTGTGGGGACTGTTGGCGTTATGTACCTATTTACACACGTACAACGAGGGGCCTCCAACAAGAATATTTTTGATGCTGCAAACGTAAACAATGAATTATACAACCTTAAAAAAAAATTGCTGTTCCCTACATTTGTGTTCGTATATCTCGTCGAGATGTAGGGAACAGCTGATTTTTTTTTCGCGATTTCAGCGTCTGTCCCATAGTGAAAGTTATTCATAATGATGAGTACAATGACCCCTTAAGAGGTTTAGGGTAAACAAAAACTAAGGTTGTATACGAATTTGTAACTGGAAACACATAAGAACGAAGCAAGTTAATAGAAGCTTGTAATAAGAAGTTGCTGCAACTTTTTTATGATAACGATCTATGTAATTGCAAACTTTTAATATTCTTTTTCTTGATGTTAAAGCCAATAAAAAAAAATCTTTGCAAGTTATAAATGAACAGTCATAAATTAGAATTAAATAACATTATTGAAAAAAGGAGAAATTGTTTTCTGACTTCTAGAGAAATTCCTATATGGGAGTTATTTCTAGTGATGTGACGTTACCAGGATGGAATATTCTAAATATTTGGAATTTTACTACCAAATGATACCAGAGTTCCCATTTCACAATGTTTCCAATATTCCCAGGAGCGACACATCAGTTGTTAATTATATTAGTTGAACTTACCGAACGAAAAAAAATACCTACTGCAACTAAGAACCACTTACATTACATCATGCTTGTATTCCCTGAAGAGGTAGGCACAGCAAACACTAAAAGGGTCATGCCGTACGATTCCAAAAACATTGCTAAAGCTTCGTGCAGACCAGCGCGACGCGACACCGGTTATTTTTATACCGTCAAGTTTTCTTAGAAATTGTATTATTCGTGTCGCGGCGCGGCGTCGCGTGGCGCTGGTCTGTACGAGCTTTAATACGTATCCTAGGACAAAGTCCCAATAAATAATATCCGTGATAGGTAATTGACACCATTCATTTATCAATAATTTATTTGTAGTCTGGCCTATTTGCATACATTCCGTAAGCGACTCTTCTACTCGTAGTATTTGCATTCAATAGTGTATATTCAAACTAGTTGCGGCCCGCGGTTTCACCCGCGTAACTCTCGATTCCGTGAGAATATCGAGTTCAAAAGTATCCCATGTCCTAACCCAGGTCACGGTCTACCCATGTGCTAAATTTCATCCAAATCCGTACAGCCGTGCAAACAAACTCTTAGTTAGGATGTCAGATACGTGTTATTGACTTTAGCAGAGACAGGTCATATTTTACTATAACTGACACTTTTCTTTAAAGAACCACCATAAAAAAAATAAAAAATTTAATTCGAATAAAATGTAAATAATTGCATCCCATCTTAATGACTTCATAATGCTGATTGATTTCCGAAGCTGAGTGGAAACAATAATATTATAACCATTCAAATTGCAGTCGCATAGGAAACACCGACCTCATCTAGCTTATTTTTAATATTTTTTTTTATATGACGTGTAAAAGTGATTCCGATATCCTATTTACAGAATAAACAATTTCATTTCATTTCATTTCATTTCATTTCATTTCAGTCAAAATAATGAAATTGAAATAAAAAGAAATGCATGTCAGTTGTGTTGTGTGCGAAACATTGCTATGTCGCCACCGCGCACCGGCCAGACACTGTCGTACGGTTTCAATCAGGGTTACCACCTAGGTAATATAATCTACTTATATGGGACTTGCAGAAGTCTATACGATATGTAAAAAGAATCCTATCCAATCCAAAAACCATATGCTTGCCATTGCATAACTGCAATAACATTACCAAAAAGTAATAAAAAAAAATATTATTGAAAAAAAAAAAGTAATTTAGGTATTTATTTAAACTTTTCACACTCACAAAAGTACAAAGGCGGACTTAATGCCTTAGGCATTCTCTACCAGTCAACCAAGGGTGGTGAAGAGATTAGATGGCAGGTGCTTTATTTGAGAGGAACAAAGAAAAAAAAAAGTCGAATGCATTATAACTAAAATAGGTACAACAATACATAAATAGGTTGGATAGTACATCCATTTGAGCTCAGACCTATAGCTAGACACTTGGTCATATTTTCTGAGGTTGAAAATGAACCGGATACAATTGTTGAGCAGACTCCTATTTAAAATTCACAAAATAACGCAACTTTTCAACAGGGGTCATAAGTTATGACTTTTAGACTCCCGTTAAACGATGGCCTAGAACCTTATGTAATAAAACGGAAAAATATTTAATTGAAAAAGAAAAAATGTTTTTTTTTTTTTTTTTTTTCCTGAACATTTCGATATAATATACTCTCAGTACGATACCTAACAACACACTCACGGATCGGACAGGGTTTTTTTACATGTTTTATAGATGCCTGTTAACAGCTGAACATCACCACCTGTAGGAAGAATCATCACCACCTGTCCTAAGCCTAAAAGCGATGTAATAAAATGCTCAAATGATTTTGTTTACAGACTGAAAACGTCATTCAGGTGCCAAAAGATCCAAAGAACGGCGAAAATTTGTGGAAATACATTATTTTGTATGCAATTTGATGCAATGAGATAGATACCAGCGCCGTGTCAACGTAGGCTACGTGCCAACCCTAGAAATTGTTAGAAAAAAACTCCAGACTGCCGGATTAAGAGGAATTATGGTCTATTACTTAGGTAGTGTTTACTTGTAACCTGCTTACCCTGGCTTTAGTAGGCTTTAATACAAGCTTTTACTTAGTTTAGCGTGCACAGCTCAGTGTTCGTGTAATAACTTGACAAGATATGATACACACCCGTGTAACATGTTGAGCTCACCAGCTCAACGAAATATGAAAAAAATACGTGTGGCACTCGAGGACTGCCGCGGTAAAGCTATTGCATAGCATATATTCAAAAATAAGAAGATAATATTGTTGATTTAAAATATTTTTTAAAAAAAATACCCCTATCCCCCCCCCTAAATCGCAGAATTTACACAACCGTCAATGACGTCTGCCCTCACGCGTCTGCCCGTGTTCGGGTCGCGCACTCGGCGATCGCGCGTCATTGCCTAACCCGCCCCTCCACCCTCGTTCTGCGCGCCCGCCGTCGACTCATCGCAGGTCATTCTTATCGTTCTAACTTTTAAAATATTAGTCCAAATTACTTAGTGTAAAAGACAAATTTTATCTACATTAAATACCGAAAGCGATGAAGGTATTTATTTTGATACGAATTAACTAAATACTCTAAAATATGCAACTTAAAAAAAGTATTCAATTTAAATGTATTTATAGCTCACTATTTTGGCTATAATGGCTTCCACATAAAAGGTAGATATATGCTGTCGCGGACTTTTATTTAGAACTCTTTAAGACAAACAACCCCACAATACATTCTTTTCATGTAACTCCAGCGGTTTAGGCAGCGCACGCAAAGATAGATCTCAGAGGGCAGGATTTTTTCCGACTTACTGGATACTTATCGTTATATTATGGCTAAATCACATAAAATCTTTATAAATTGTAGCCTATGTGTTATTCTGATATATAAGCCACATTACTGTAAAGTTTCATTAAAATCCGTTCTGTAGTTTTTGCGTGAAAGAGTAACAAACATCCATCCATCCATCCTCACAAACTTTCGCGTCAGGTTTTTTTTTCGTTACGGAATTTCTACATTCGGTCGCCGCGCTCAGAGTCTCCGATAAAAGCTATGCAATAGCTTAAAAATATTTCACAGCGCCTACTGAGAACTGTATGCAACAATTCGTCAAAAACATACATAGCTCCATCGATGTATTGGTCGGATGTAGCAGTTTCGTGGTAATTATAGAAACTTCTTCCTCACTCACTTAACTGATTCTCCACTCTTGAATAAATTCGCTATCTTGTTATCTACACTCGAGAGCAATGAATCCGGGTCACTTAAAGAATGTTAAAAATCTCGGAAACTAAAAATGATAGGTTAATGCAATAAATTGTATTTAATAGACAATGTAATACTCCTTAAATGAAAGTAAAAAAAATATGAGTCACCATACATTTTATTAACACAAAATTACATAAAGAAAAAAACTGCTGATCTCTCTTTAAAACAAAAATAGGAAACATGAAATTTTTGAACTTTATTACGATTTTCTTGAATTTTAATACTTCGTATTGCCTCCTCGTGCTTCCATTACTGCGTTTACGCGGTTTGGCATGCTGTACACCAAGTTCCTTATACGATTTTGGGGAATATTCTCCCATTCCTCTGTGAGAGCAATTTTGAGCTCACGAAGCGTGATTGGGGGAGGGTTTCGTTGTTTTACGCATCTGCCTAGCTCGTCCCAAGCATGCTCGATCGGGTTGATATCCGGGCTGCGCGCTGGCCACTCCATACGAGTAATGTTCATCTCTTGAAGGTAGTCATTCACAATCCTACCTGTATGAGGTCGGGCATTGTCATGCATAAATATAGCATCCTCACCTAAATTGACCATAAATGGACCAACGTGATCATTGAGGATTTCTTCCACATATCTTACGCTAGTTAAAGAGCCGTTTTCTATGATCACCAGCTCTGTGCGACTTTCAGAAGAAATTCCGGCCCACACAAGTACAGACCCACCACCGTAGGCTACTTTTTCTTCGATGCATGCTTGCTTGAATCTTTCCCCTGGTCTTCGATACACTCTGTGTCTTCCATCGTGCTTGTAGAGCATAAATTTTGATTCGTCGGAGAACATAACTTTTGACCAATCTTCAATACTCCAATTTACGTGGCTCTGGGCATATCTTAGTCTTGAAATACGATGCCCACGCTCCAGTTTAGGGCCGTTTGCAGGTCTAAGGGGTTTTAGATTAGTAGTTAGATTCAGCAAGACGACGTCTTACTGTCCATGCACTTGGGTTACTTCCTCCGAGGCGTCGAAACTGATTTGTGAGTTCAGTTCCTGTGAGAAAGCGATTTCGAAGCATGGTGTTCACCAAGTATCGGTCTTCTCGTGCTGTGGTACACCTGGTTCTGCCCGTTCCTGGTCTGCGTAGGTTAGAACCAGTTTCTTCGTAACGTCGGAGAACTCTTTGTACTGTTGATAGCGACACACCGACAGTCCTGGCTGTATCGCGCTGACTCCGGCCGGTTTCCAGCATTGTAACTATTCTGGTGCATTCTTCAGGCGTAAGCGACATAATTTCAGCTTGAATAATGAATATAGAGCACTATCAACATGGTTTATGTACCCACATAAATGACAGATTACAAACAAAAGCAAAACCAAATGCTGTAATTTCGTAGTTCCATCTTCGAAAGTGGCCCTTTTTCAAATTTGATTTTTTTATGATATAACTTTACAATAACTAAGAAGTTTTAATACCTTCATTTAAGGAGTATTACATTGTCTATTAAATACAATTTATTGCATTAACCTAGCATTTTTAGTTTCCGAGATTTTTAGGATTCTTTAAGTGACCCGGATTCATTGCTCTCGAGTGTATCTAACATTCCTGTAGAACGTATAGGTACACTGTAAGGGCGCGGACCCTGAAGAAGATCTCGCGTCCAAACCGCGGCAACTCTATTAAATTCGCATTTGTAAGAGGCATTAGTACGAAGCGCGGGTCTTCGACAACATAAAAATGTAATTACAAGTGGGAAGTTCGTCCACTTAAATATAGATTTACCCTTTGAAGAGCGATTTGATGGGCCCGTGAGGTGTTAGATCAATCATATCTCGATTGTGCCCACTCTCAATTATTCCCTCCTCAGGATTGATAACTTCATTCATTTTTCAAACGGATCGCTCGCCTGTTTTTCTGATATTGATGTATTTGTTGCGAGGGAGAGTGATTTGCTTAACGACATCCTATCTTGTTAAGGTTTTGTTATTTATTACGCTTTTATTTTGGTGTTTTGTTTATTTAATATGTTTTTGAATGTTTAGTAATAACGCTTATGAATTACGTTTCTTAGGCTGATTTACCTAGACTCATGTGGGTTAAATAGATCTGTTTTTTTTAAATCCTTATTATTTAAGGGGTTTTTGTAAACAAATGCGAAGGTTACCAAAAAAAAACCGGCCAAATGCGTGTCAGACCACGCCCAATGAAGGGTTCCGTAGTTGGGATGAATTTATCGCTGAAACAAACATAGCATTGTAGTTGAAAAAAAAATTCTCCCATACATCGATATATGTCACGGTCAATTCTCCAACTGCAAATAAGTGTAATCGAAATAATAATAAAAAATGTGTGATAAAACTACAACTTATTTTTGAACTTTTTCTTTTACATGTGCTGTGAAACTTTGCTTCTTGCCAAATTTCATGATTCTAGGTCAACGGGAAGTACCCTGTGGGTTTTGATTTAATTGCGAGTATCAAAATATTTCGCATAATTGGCCGTATTTTTTTATTTCGTTGACTTAGAAGCTTGATTTTTTTAGATCTTCAAGGGACCATAGACTTACGTATTTGATATTAATTTCAACTTCATAGGCCTCCACGCGTTCCTAAGAAAAAGGGTCTTGACAGACTGCGGACGGACAACGAAGTGATCCTATAAGGGTTCCGTTATTTCCTTTTGAGTTACAGAACCCTAAAAATGGTCAATGTAAATCTGTCAATTGCAGAAAATGTCTTTAATGCCATTTACTAATTACCCTTTATAAAAGGAACTTGAGAGTCATATGCTGTAGAATTTTGGAAAAATAAAACAATGACTATTTTAATCGAAATGTTATTTAAATAGTCCATAACGATGCGATAAGTTTCATTATTGGGAATGAATCCAAGAAACGAAGGAAGTGACTCTTGTGAATCCCGAGGGTAGCCCAGCTTGGCATCCAGAATTGGCCGTGAAGGAGCCTACACCGATCTGTAAAGAAAATAAACGTTTTTAAAATTAGTTATAACTAGCGACACGCTCCTGCTTCGCACAGTTATTACGACTTGACAAAACATCGAGATTTCTTAGATATAAGTAAGTTGAATATGAATGTATTATACACATAAACTTTCCGGAATAGATTCTCTAAACGATGGTGAAAATCTCATCAAAATCTGTTGCGTGGTTTAGAAGAACAATGCGGTCATACAGACAAACACGAAAACCGACTATACTTTATAATATGTATAGTTGTAAGTTTCACTGGGGCACCGGTGAAGACAGGAGTGTCGAGTGAGATTTCGTGAGGTCAAATCACACTCATTGCAGAATTGATCAATACGAACCCACCCACTTTACAAGCTTAGCCAACATCCCTGACTAAATTAATACACATACTAGTTATGCTAGCAGTATTTTTACCAACTATTCGGCCTGAGCATTTTTAGCATTTGCGAGCACTCGTGGCCCAGTGGTAACGGCTTACGATTTGTAGGTCATGGGTTCGAACTCAGACAGGCGCTTTACTTTGTGTAAATTATTTCATCACCACTGCTTTCAAAACAGTGAAGGAAAACATCGTGAGGAAACCGGCATGTCCTAGAACCAAAAGTTCTAAGACATGTGACATCTACCAACCCGCACTGGGCCCGCGTGGTGGATTAAAACCCACTCCCTCTCGAAGAGAGGAGGCCTGTGTCCCAGCAGTGGGAACATTATAGGCTGATTATTATTATTAAAACCTTTATTTTCTGACCACAAAGATCCATACAGTATTAGTAAAGAAAAACTAAATCTAATGTTAGTATCCTAATCCTAATTTTATCGGACCTCACACTACCACGTAATAAGTAGTTTGTACCATTAGAAATGAAATGAAATGAAATGAAATTGTTTATTCTGTAAATAGGATATCGGAATCACTTTTACACGTCATATAAACATAACACATAGGTACATAAAAACATATTAAAAATAAGCTAGATGAGGTCAGTGTTTCCTATCTGACTACTCTGAGAAGAAAGGCCGAAACAAACTCAGAGGTCGCAGTCTCTTTTCAAGACCAGACATAACCTTGGTCAAACCATATGAGGACCATGTAGATTAGTGTCCGAAATTGTATTTTGAGGAAAGAACCACACAGATTTGAGTGGACCTGTCCAGTCAGTGCAAGCATTTGTCAGGAATCGTGGAGCTCAACTCAGAACTTAAGGAGCTCCTCTCGACGAACAATACAATACAATAGACGTATAAAGACCAATCTCTGCGTCACTAGATTGGTCTTTATACGTCTATTGCATTGTGTTGTTCGTCGAGTGATGGCATGAAAGCCGTCAATCCTCGCCTCAGCAAACATCCCCGAAGCGCTACAAAAACGCCGGAGCCCCACCAGAATCCTGAACGCATCGTTGTACTGCCCACGCGCTTGCGAAGCGTGGCGATTGATGCTATGCCACATACACTTCGCAGTTACGATAAACCCTCGTCCAATGAATATATCCATAGATTTGCAATACATACCAAGATCCTCCTACTATTGACAGTGGCGACGAGTGGCCCACCGGTGTCTCCACCGCAGATGCCAACTCTTCCAGCGCCGTTGGTGCAAAGGTGGTGGCTTTGGATGACACTGTAGGTATTCGAGCACACAGCATTGGTGAGGACTTGCAAATTCACTGAATTTATCGTTTGTGTCAAGCTGACGCTGTCACCTGGAATTGGCCCATATAGAACAATTAGTTATAAAGGTAATGTAATATTTTAGGGTATAATATAATAAATTATTATTAGAAAAGAAGAGTAGGCCAGTATAATGACCGAGCTATTGCAATAGGTGATGAACCTGTAATGATAGTTATAAGGGAGAGATAAATAAATAAATAAATAAGAGAAAAGTCGCTGGTCTCATAGATTTATTCGTTTTAAAACGAATGACATAAATACTAAGTAGCCGATACAGTATGACGCCAAGTTTCTGGAACGAAAATTATTGACACGTCAGAATTAAACGCAAGTCAAGTGACTGTTGCTAATTCATTCAACCGATCACAACAAGTTACGCGCGCTTGACGATTTGTAGGCTAATTCTGTTGATTTTTATTCCAGAAACCGACACCCTATTTGCATAACACACTTTCAATCACAATCTGAATGATTTTTGAAGGAAATTGCTAATCCATTGCTTCATATGTTCGAAAAATTCGTCTGCTCAACAACGTAAATAACGCAATGAATATTGTTGCACTGTCTAAATGAAAGCCATTGCTACTGTAAATATGTTACGCAATTACCGCGCGGCTCTGAGACAAGCACACAATCGATTGTAGAAAGATAAATCAAATAGTAAAGAAACAATAAGTAACAGAAGTTTATTTTAAGGGCACTGAATGCTTGTCAACATTGATTGGCGGGTTCAAAATGAAAAGCTACTAGTAATAAGATAGATAAAACACAAACCATCTCTAGTTATTCCGTAGCCGGAGGCGAGACCGTTGGTTCCCGCGTAATTCGAGTTGAGTTCGCTTCCCGATGGTAGGTTAATTGGTTGAATTGTCACTGGAAAATAAATACAAATAATATTTACTTGTTGGAATGGGCTATTGATCCTCTTTTGATGAAATAAATAGAATAACAATTCAGATACGCTTACGGTGGTTGGATTCGGTTTTTAGAGTATAAAGAAGTGATAATTTTGTCTTGATTATTGAAGTCAAATATTTCTGATTTAATTTGTTTCGAAAGGCCAACAGTTTGAATCCTTCCAGAGTTAAAATAGTATGCCATGAAAGGAAATAAAACGGAATTATTTATTCTGAAACTAAAATCACTTTTACTCGTCATTTCGTCAAAAGCTAGCTGGTAGCCTATCTGACTACTTTGAAATGTCGAATCAACTCAACTCGAAGTCTCTTTTAAGTAGACATTAAAGATATATGTATGAGTATGAGGGCTTGTGGCTAAGTAATAACAGCCGCACGGGTTGATCGATCAGGTTAAGCTACGCTTGCTCCGGTTGGTCCGTGAATGGATGACCATCTTTACATACCAAGACCCCTCCCTGCCTCGGAAAGCACGTTAAGCCGTTGGTCCCAGCTGTCATTTCTAGATCTTTGACAGTCGTAATGGGAGCCCAAAAGACTGACAACCACTCTTACCAAGGGCTATCGTGTTACTAGGTTGTGGAGGTCAGATAGGCAGTCGCTCCATGTAAAATACTGGTATTCAGCTGCATCCGGTTAGACTGGAAGCCGACCCCAAAAATTATTGGGAAAAGGCTAGGCAGATGATGATTAAAGAGATATGTACAAACTAATTAAAACAACTACTTACACGAAAAGTTAACCCTGGAAATACGGACGACAGCGATATCATTAGCGGCAATCCAGGGGTTGTACCCTGGGAACAGCACAACGTTGTTCGTGTCGAGCCTGGTTCCTCCAGTGAAGAGGAAGTTAGATCCTAGGATGACTTGAATGGATTGAGCAATGTTGTTGCCATCGTTGATGCAGTGAGCCGCTGTAAGTACCCTGGAGTCAGAAATTAAGGTACCTCCACAAACTGATGTGAATATCAATACTCTTAGAATCAGCCCAGCCTGAAAAAAACAAACAATAATAGTTTTACTAGTCATGTTTTTATATAATTTTATGTGTTGTAGGTTCATAGCATTATTATTTATCAGATTGTTTTACACAACACAAGCTGGATATGAAATAATTAGCTAACACGGCTTGTAATGAGTTACAGCACGTGTATACACTTAAGTGTATGAAAATCGAATGAATTTACCTGGTATGGCACTGACAAAATAGTTGTACTGGATCCGCCAGTAATTCTGCCCTGGGCTTCAGAGGATTCACTTTCTAGTTTTCTTATCCTGAAAGCTTCAGGTATTCCAACTCTACTATGGTAGTCATATACACTATTTTCAAGGGGTTTTGGCTCTTCAGCAGCTTTTGCAACTGCTACACAAAATAAAATTAGTCCAAACACAGCCTTCATATTGATACACTGGTTTTTCCTAAACTGGATTCTCCATAACACCTTGTTTTTAAATCGAAAATTGGTCCTCTTAATACGATAAAGAATAATTAATTAATTAATTATCAGTGATTAATTGGTTTTATCTAATTAATACGCTCCTTAGAGGTGGATTATATGTTATCTCCGGCGTATTTTGCGTGTTTAGTGGAATGTTTGATAAAATAGGGTGCGTATTTGTGCAGGTGTAGGTTATTGCGTCGGAGTCAGTAACTCAGAGTTTGTAAATAAAATGTAGGTAAATGGATATACAAATTCAAAATCTTTAATTCGAGCGAAGACATGAGTCTTCGCTAGGGGCTTCTATAGGTTTTGTAACATTGTCTTTAAAACTACGTGTCAGACAATACGGTGACACATGTAACTGACAGCAGAGAATTGTATAAGGACAGTCCACTCTATCAGCTATCATTTACTGTTGAAGCTGGCCATGACTCGTGTCACCATTGATGCAGCGCGCTTGCGCATTATAGTGTAAAATTAATCTACACGTGCCGCCGCAAATATCCCGGACGCACTGCAACGCCATGGCAACCCCTGCTTTTTGAACGCGTTATGCCTATGGTATACACGATACGAACTTGCTCATTAAATTCTGGGTACAACTGGAGTTAGCACCACTCACGATAGTTTTGAAATACTAGACTAGAACATAAAATATCTTAGAAAATTTCTAATAAAGTACTGCTCAATCATTTATATTTATTTTATCATATGTGTAAGATGGAAAATATTACATAATTCTTACATTTTAACTATCTGCGGTCAGTCAAGCATTTATTATTTAGTAGTATCAAAACAAAACGGATAAAAAGTATAATTACCTAATTACCTACTGGAAGTGAGCGACCTAGTTACGAGATAAAAAAAATTACAGTTAATTTTTCAGACATCCGACGTAAAATTGAGTAAATGACAGTTAATAAGGTAATGATTCTGAAACTGATTCCGTAATTAGCGAGCTAGGAGCTGTCTCACAACCAACAGGTTCTAGTGTATTGGTATCAGACTGAATTTTAAGAACCACATTTACTAGCCAGCACTACATCATCTAAAAGCTAAGACGCAGGAGCAACTCGCATTCGATCTTGACGATTAAATGGATGTGGACGACCGCCGAATTATTCCTAATGCTTCATAGAAACTATTAGAGGAATATTGGCTAATTGGGGCACGTACAGTACCTCGTTTCGCTAAGTGCAAGCGCTGCGGCGACCGCTTTTAGAGCCATTTATAATGTACGCCGGCAGACTCGGGGTTGCTCTCAGTAGCACGTGTAAATACAAACGGTAACACTGTTATGTGTAAGTGTATGCTTCATTACAGATTTACTCAAGTAGGTTAATAGGCTTGTGCTTGTGTATTGAATTTCTTATGATCGCCTGAATCTAGACTGCTCAAGTTTGATTCGAGGTTCCGGTTATGATTAGCATTGTTGTACTGTCATCTATGTAGGTCATTTAAAATGATAGATAGTACATTCAATCTAGGAAAACAAACTGTACTTTCTGATTGTTTACTCAGAAGATTTTTTTACGTTATGGTGAAGAATATGAAAATGTGCAGTGGTATGGAGTTGCGGCAGAAATGTAGAGTTAAAACATAACTTTTTCCAGTGTATTAAGGAAAGGAGTGACAAGTTTTCTTCATTCTAAGTCCTAAAATTTTCGTTGATTTTATTTTCTGATTAATTCCATATTTAATCAGATTAGTCACTATATTAGGTTCCTGGTTATAGGAGTTGTCTTAGAGAATACAATCCATAAATTGGTCGAAAGTTTGAAATAAGTTATTGTGGGTCTGTAAAGTAACACACAAAATAACTTGAATATATTTGGTGTCATAAAATACAAATCGAAAATGTTCAGCGGACAAAGTATAAATAAGTATTAAAGCCAGATTATTGAGATTGGATCCAGTTGAGGTAGGAGGCAACTCTACTGTAGGCTGATGGGAGCCCAGCCTCGCAACCGAAGCTTGAACCGAATGAAGTCACACCAATCTGTAACAAAAAAAATATGGCAAAATCAAAGCTGCTCTGATTAGTTACTGATTTAGTTCACACTTTTTTTCTATAAGTATAAAAAAATAATAACTTAACCACAAAATCAGAATCAGAATGGTTTTCCATCAATGACGGACCCTTTTGAGTTATATGACGAAGGCATAGTATGTTACTAAAGGTACTAACAATATCACACGTACATTAAATATTTGGCTCATGTGTGGATAGCCGCGTCCCTCTATATATATCTGAATTTGAAATTTATTTATTTGTGACACAAAGGTATAAAGTTGTGGTACATACGTGGTGTTATATCGTATCATTATAAAAACTACAGTTAATAATACCTTATGCTAATACAGCTAAGTAACCGTCTTAAATATTTAGCAATAAAATAAATTATTCGATGCGTTTCTATATTTCTACATTTCGCCAGTTAAGTTCCATGTGATATGAGCGAGCCTATTGCCACTAACTGGACACAAATTCAGACTGCGGGCTGGTACTAACAAATTTCACAAACCTAGTCTTCAGAACCTAGCTGGTTTATTAATCGCAGGCGACTACTGCGCGTTATCTTACCATTCGGCACTGACTCCTCTCACACAGTGGAGTCGTGTGTCCCAGCTATATGCCATTGGACATTATTCTCCGATTATGCTTACCACAAAGCTTCTGCTACTGGTGTGTACGGCAAGAGGTCCACCAGAGTCACCGCTGCAGGCTCCTTTACCACCAGCACCACTGGTACAGATGTTTGTGTTTCTCACTAAACCCATGAACACCTGGTTGCACTCGTTGTTGGAGATGACTGGCAAAGTCACAGAGCTGATTGGCTGGTTGTTGGCGATGTTGCCACCTGCAATATAAGAACTTTATACCATCAGTTATGTTATACATATAACATTATGTATTATAGAAATGTGTGATAATAAATAATACAATAAAACTAGGGCTCCATAGCCCTAGTTTTATTTTGCACACCATATAAATTTTGGAGTGCTTGGGAATTATCCTTCCAATCCAATCGAGATAGACAAATGAATATAGGGTCAAAATATGTATTTCTGTTAACCCTAATATTTATTTCTGTTTACCCTTATAGTCGATAGATGCATCTCAAGAGATCACTTTATACGTAGATAACAATTTTGTTACTTTTAAAAATATCAGTGAATTTTTGCACAAGATTAACGAGCTAGTCCTATGTAAATTGATATTTGTAGCAATTTATGTTATTATATTATTTTATTTAAAAACTGAACAAGTTTTCTGTATTCTGACATTATGTAGGTCTTATCTCAAAGATATTTCACGAAAAAATTGCTTTTGAACTTTTCTAAATGTATCCCCCATATCCCATTAATATGTGTGTGCGCACTAATGTGCGCATGAGTTTATTTTTGAGAATTCATAGAACGTCATTTTACATACCAGAGCTAGTAATGCCGAATCCAGAAGCGACGGCTGACCACCCGACGAAGTTGTTGTTGATCTCGCTGCCTTGGGGGAGACTAATGGGTTGGATGGATTCTGGAAAATATTTACTAATTGTAAGCAATCGAAATCAACTAAAATGTAAATAAACAAGTTGAAACTGATTTTAGTGATAACACTGAAAGTAACGTCAATTACATTTAAATTACTTCTTGGAAATTTCAGGAAAAATATATTTTGTTTTTTTAAAACAAATAATAAAATTTGATGATGCTTACCGGTAAAAGTGACCGCGCTGACACGTATGACAGCGATATCATTTGCAATGTTCGAGGGATTCCAATCAGGATGAACCGCGACATTATCTGTTACAATGCGCAGTCCACCACTGAATAAAGTGTTTGACCCGAGAACGACGGTGAAGAATTGAGCGCTGAAGACACCATCGTTTTGGCAGTGAGCAGCAGTCAACAGACGGGTAGACGAAATGAGGGAACTTCCACAAACTGATTGGAAGAACGATAGAATTTGGACAACGAGTCCAGCCTGAAAGATATCATACATAATATAGTAAATAGTGATGTTAACTTCAATACTTTCTGTGGCAGTTAATTTAGCGGAACATGGAAAATTCGGCTATCTGTATATAGTTATATAGCTCAATTTAAAAATGATTATCTAAATTGTCTTATCGTAAATAGCGTTACTAACAGACCTGAAGATGGCTGGAAATGTGATAATATTATAACATATGAGCAAAATGATAAAGAACGAATTCAAATTGTTTCAAATTATAAACAATTTGAATTGTGCGAACTGAATAATGAAATAGTTGTCATATAATTCAAAAAAGTTTTTGTATTCAAAAATAATTGTGACACAAAAAGACATACCATATAAGGAGTTTCGGACACATCATTTACGTGTCCTCCAACGATTTTGGTAGATTCTAAATTTCTTATCTTTCGGGCTTCAGGTATACCAACACGTCTGTGATAGTCGTAGACAGGATTGTCTTTAGGTGTTATCTCCGCTACAAAGGCAGCTACTGTCAAAGCCAAACATATAGTTCCAATAAACAATCTCATTATGAAAGCAAAATATGTATTAGTTATAAAATGTATCAACTTATATATTGTTTTAAATCTTATCACGAGACAAATGTAATCCTACCTAAATTTTATTGATAAAATCGGTCAGTACAGTATTCGTAGGAATTATGCAGATATTTATGAACTACTAATAAACTAACTATATATATAAGTTGAATAAATAAATCATGCTTGGCCAACTTATCGGTCAAGTTGAATTTGCTTAATTAAATTGCGTTTATATGTTGTTCCTTATATTACTTTATTAATTATTGGTAGTCGTAATCTATCTGTTTGATAACGCGAAACAAAAATTTGGTTTTTCCTGGGTTTCCCCAACAAATTCTTTTGATCGATTGGTAATCGTAATTACTGCGTATATATTTATTATCACAAAATCTGGATTATTGATACTAATAATCCAGATTTTGTTTTCATTATTTTGGTTAAGAAAGTTCAAATCAATCAGTTCATCTTACGAATTTCATTATGCGATGTTCTGGTTCTGGGTAAGCATTAATATGAGTCGCATTTCCGACAACCTGAAGAGTACATCTAGGAAGAATTGCCGAGTGACTAAGGAGAAGATGAATATGAGTTGGGAAATTGTGAGCCCTTGAATTGAGTCCTTCTGCGACGAGTGTCACAGTTATGAAATCGAATGCAACACTGCATTCGGGCTACTTGTGAGCGGCGTCACGCATGTTAGGCCTATCTGTCAGAAGTTTCCATGTTTTATCTTACCTCAAACGGAAAAAAATAACCTTTGCGAAATGATCACGAACGACAGACGACGACGCAAGGATAAAAGGTGGTGCAAAATGTCAGCTTTAAAAACTAAGCAGGTTCCCCTCACCTCTTAGGTTGTAAAGCTGCTATTTCGGTAGTGAACTGCATAAAGCATACGAGTATCGTGAATGAGAAGACATGTGGAAGTATATGTTACAGTTCAAATCCGTTTTTAGTTAGAACGCGTTTTCACTAGTTAAAACTTGGTTGTACTGGATGACTTTGTTAATACTAGAATTTACTAGTTCTAACTTGAATTTATTGATATTCATGTTTTAATTTTATTTAAAACTAGTTTTAACATTGCACACTACGCATAACTAGTTTAGGTAGAGAAACTTGTTTGGGAGTAATATTTATTTATTTATTTATTTTTTATTTATTTATTTAAATCGAACACATGTGATTCATATTGTTGTTAGTAATCCTTATAAAACTATGTTAGTAACATTTCTAATGAAAATAAATATAACAAAACAAAACAGAAACAAAAATACAACTAGTTTAAAAACCTATAATTATGACCGCTTCCCGCTGCACCAGACCTGCAGCTGTGCATACGGGTCCAGTGCCCCAGGAACGGGCAATCAGGCTTATTCACTATCACCCTTAGAATGCTGTTGGTGCTCCCCCGAATCCTTCGCATCAGGGATGCTGTTCTTTTTCGCATAATAGCTTGAAAGCTATCTGTATCTGCTTCAGCAAACATGCCCGATGCGCTACAGAACCGCGGGAGCCCCAACAGCACCCTAAAAGCGTTGTGATACTGTACGCGAAGAACGTTGTAGGCCCTCTGCGTATGTCTAACCCACAGGCTGCAATGCTGGTAATGATTCAATTGAACTAATAAAGTGTTGATTAAGATTCAAAAACGGTGGTATTGTTTAAGACATTAGGTATTTATTTATTGATTGAGAAGAATCATCTTAAGGAACTTAACAGAGCCACGTCGCCTATATGAATCAAAACAATGAACCGAAAATACATACAAATAGTGTAATAAAGAATAATTTATTTTCCTCAAACATGCTTGGAAGTTCGAGCATTATTTTGATAATCTTCTTCAGGATAAATCGAAAATGCTGTTCATACTGGTAAATACATACGAGTAGGCGGCCGGCAATTGTCGTGTTTAGCCGCCGAATTAATAACTATGAAAACTCATATCTGTCGTGTAATTTAAAAATGGAACTATCTTTTTACTGCGCCACATGGCAACCAAAGAGGTAACTTTTCAAAGATTTTATTTGGCTTGCAAATATAGCCAGTTAAATTAGGGAAAAGAGGGTAAACCTCGGAATGAGAGATAATAAGCTGGAAATTCGTAAACACCTTCATTTTAAAAAGGTTAGGTTAGAAGTGAGCGCCCTGCCCAGCGACAGGAAGTTAGTCGCAAGCTATTTGCTTCCACTGCATCCTTGAAAAGACTACGTAATTTTCTACCGACTGCCACCAAGATTGCGCTTGCACAATCTCTTCTTCAACACATCCTTGATTATGCTGATGCCAGCTATCTTGACTTTACTTAAGACCAACTTGATAAACTTGAGCGGCTTCAAAATTTTTGTAAGGTTATATATACGGTTTACGCAAATATGACCATGTTTCCAATTTTCGTGTTCAAAATTCAAATTCAAAATTCAAAAGTCATTTATTCAAACTAGGCTGATAATCAGCACTTTTCGAACGTCAAAATTACATAAGACAGTCCCCCAAAACGCCCACCCTTCACCACTTCCTAGTGCGTTAGCTGGGAAGAAGAAGTGGCGCAACAAACTCCCCAGCAGCACAGCTGTCTGTTCAGTTAGAAAGAAAAAAAAATGACTCTATATAATAGTATTCAACATAATTTAACCTAATTTAAATTATTATCCATATGTTAGCTAGCACACGCCAATATACCAAACAAAATCATCGAGAACTATACTCGGGCAGAAATAAAAACTAAACGTAAACAAAAACTTAACGTCTTAATAAAAGCCTCCAGGCATAAAGGGCGTGCCCGCTTACATAAAGCTGTAACTGGAAGTTATAAATGATAAACTAGGACCATCGAGGTAAAATAAAAAAATTGTTAATTATTAATAACAATAAATAATATGATCTATTGTCGAGGTCACTAGTTACATGTTGCAATACAACTCATTAAAAAAAAACATTGTAATGAGTAGATTATGTCAACAATAAATTAAAATAAACAATTATATGAACTCAAGCGTGAAGCTCAAGTGGTTGTTGTGGTGAACCAATTCACCTTCGCCGGAATGCTCATATTCTTTCCCTTTTCCCCTTCTACCCCTCTTTATCTCAAAAAACGTTTCCAGTTTCTTTGTGACTCCCACACGAAATTATTAAGGTCATCAGATAACTTGAAGCTTAAAATGCCAATGGATTCCACAACTTTCCTTGACAAATCTTTTACTGTCCAGGCTGCTCGTTTGTGGAATGCATTACCAGTTTCAATAAAGCGTGCGCAATCGTTGCCTGTATTTAAAAGACTCGTGAAAGAACATTACTTGTCGTTATGATTTTGTGTCTATCGTCGTTAGCTGTCATTTATTTTCGTTGCTTATATAGTTAGTATGTATGTATCTATTGATCTATTATATAGCATTTATACAGTAGTACCTAATACAGTATATTGTACTTATATACTTTTTATGTGCACCAAATACAGCTCCATTTTATGTCCAGAAAATCACGATCCATTGCAAGGTTGCCTGGAACATATCGCAGTAGGCGATAAGGCCGCGCATTGTATATTTTGTAGTGGTTACTTTTTCTTTTTGCAATGTATAACCTGGTGTACAATAAAGTATATATATAAATAAATAAATAAAACAAGATTGCACATCGGTCTTCCAACCAGGCTATACGTAACTGTTGACAAATTGAAGAATTGAACTTTAATTTATAAGATAAATTCATACGACAATCGACATTGTTGTCGATAGCCCACTTTAGTGGATCTGCACACAAGCACATCACTAACTCGTCGCAAATCAGAGCGGCCGTACTACGCGATGCAACCGCTTAAAGAAAGTATCGTTTTGTGATTTTGACATTGCATGTCCAGCCCAGTCCAGCATAGGTAGTGGATAAGTAGCAATGTATTTATTGCAATGTACAGTCGCTGTGATATATGACAACAAAAATAATGTAGTAAAGGCAAGAAATATTTTACGATTTGTTGTTTTTCATGATTTTCAACATAAATGTATAGTAAAATACTTGTACTGATATATAATAAGTGGTTCTATAATTAATATATTTTTTAGTTTGGCTTCGATTTTTACAAGAAACCACTGAACAACACGACATTCTTAAATGATGTCACGATCGCGTTCGAAAGCGCACTAGTTAGCGGAGACGGCCATTTGCGTGAGGCATGAGCAACGTGATCACGACGCGCGGACACAGACATGCATGCCCCCGTGCCACTTCTCCTGTTAATTATATCGTCGTCTTAGAGTGAAAACCTCTTATATGCGAAAAACTGGTGGGCAACTGGGAATTTATATTATATGCTGATCGCGTGGTCAAATCTGCTTACGCGATGCAAGCTTTTGCGTGATGTCAGTATGATGCTAAAGGGACAGTTGGTGAAAATATAACATTCATAGACAATCAAAATGGCTGAAAGGTAGTATGGTAAGGCAAAGAGGGAAAACCATAAAAATATAATTAGGCAGTGTATAGAGTACCGCTAACGGCACTCTATACACTGCCGTAACCCCTTGGCCAAAAATGCAGTAGCAAATGAAAATGGCTGAAAGGTAGGTTAGATCAAGTTAGAACTGTGACCACACAACGCATTAGGGTCCGTCTAGGCACAAGAGGACGTAAAACACCACATTCCCAAAACATTACATTCTCTTGTGCCTAAACGGACCCTGGCGAACGTTGTGTGGTCACAGTTCTAACCTAACCTACCTTTCAGCCATTTTCAATTTCTCTTTGCCTTACCATACTTCCTTATGGTCATTAGCATCAAGTACTGCAGGTTTGCGCTAGTTAACATTCATGTTATTTGATTAAATAAATTAAATTATTATCAGTTGGTCAATAAAGATAAAGCATAAGGTATTTGTACTGTGTTTCCGACGAGAAAATAAAATAAAATTAGCGCATGTTGATTGACGATAGAAAAATAATTTATTATGAGCATTTTGTGCTAAAGAGTGTAGAAGGAAATTATTGGGACTGGATCCAGCTGACGTATGAAGTGACTCTGGCGAAAGCAGCGGGAAAGCCAAGGGCACACCCGTCCGCGGCACCAAATGAAGTTACACCGATCTGTAAGCAAAGTATGGAAATGTAATAAGACCAATTCATAAATTGAACCTTATTTATACCTTTTCAGGGTTCATGTTTGGCTGTTTTTGCAACAAAATTTGGATTCTCCTTACCAAGACCGGGTTGTTGCCGGTGGCGACGAGAGGGCCGCCGGAGTCACCGCTGCAAGTGCCTCTGCCGCCGGCGCCGCTGGTGCAGATGTTGCTGTTGTGCACAAATGGGCCATACACGGCAGCGCATTCGGCATTCGTGATGACGGGTAGATTGACGGAGCTCAACTGTTGGTTGGCACTGATGCTACCACCTTAGAAATTATTAGGGTATCAGAAACCATTTGAACGTGTTACAAAAACAATGTATCACCGTCAATATTAAAGTGTAGTTTTACTAGAATTACATAAAGAGACGACCTTTTCATCTTTTAGGAATGTTTACAAACAGGGTTTGCTTTCAGAGTATTTTCAAAGGTCTAGTAATCAATAAAATAATAATAAAATCATTTACCGTCTACAGTGAGGCCGAATCCGGAAGCGAGAGCGAGAGCGCCGTTGAAGTCGTTAGAGAGGTCGTTGCCACTGGGAAGAGCGATAGGCTGGATCACGTCTAGAAACATAAAAGAAATATTTTAAAATGAAAAACAAAATTAGGTTTTAAAAATCAAGAAAATAATATCATTAAAACCTTTACATATTCATATAATTATTTCACTTAGTTAAAAGGTGTCAGTCATAGAAATATCTATGAGTCTCTATGTGTAGGTAATCCTAATGTTTCTAAACCGAAAAATTCAATTTAAAAATACTTACTGGTAAAAGAAACACTGGTGATCCGAAGGACAGCGACGTCATTAGCAGCGGTGGAAGGGGTCCAATTGGGGTGCATGACGATGTCGGTGGTGGAGATCCGGGTACCACCAGAGAATAAAGTGTTGGAGCCGAGGACAACAGTGAAGGAGTTAGCCGTGAGAAGACCGTCACCGTTACAGTGAGCAGCGGTCACAAGACGGTTGTGAGAGATGAGGGACGCTCCGCACACGGATTGCAAGATGAAAAGAATTGTGATGACCAGACCAGCCTGGATAAAGTAGATAAACAAATATGTTAATGATGTTGTTATAACGGGTATTTCCTAAACAGCAGATATGATTATTGAAACAGTTTAGGTACATTTTTGTGAATAAGTCAGACGTGCGTGCACCTGTGGCCTGTCGCTAGGCTAAATATATAATAATATGATATACGATGTAGTTATACTCAATACTCAATACGTTTATTGCATTCCACAATGTGAACTTAGGTGGTAGGTACATAAAGACATACATTCGTTTTGGAGCATTGTGGGCCCTGTCGGGCATAACAACATAAAAATTTGGAGGAGGGCTATTATAGATATTTGTTAACAATTTTAATATTAATCTACTCTTTCGTTTTGTGTAGGTAGGTAGGCTGATAACTAATGGCAAAGTTTAGTTCGGTTTATACATGTAATGCATGCAAACTCCGTAACTAAAAAATACTACGTGAGGGTGGTAATGGCTTCTTTAAAGTTGTCACTGAACCATTAAAAAAGAAACAAATCAGAACAAAATATTACCTGCCATGGAGTGTTGGATATGTTGGATATGGATCCACCGACGATTCTTTGACCGCTGATACGTGCATTTTCTATAGCAGCTTCTTCCAACTTTTTGATCCTTGTAGCCTCAGGAATACCAAACCGAGTGTGATAACCAAAGACCGGGCTGTTGAGTTCAGGAGTACCGATCTCAACTGCAGATGCAGCTACGGCTAACGCCAAGCACACTCCGAGAAACAGTTTCATTTTTTATACAAATCAGACTAGCCAGTGACTATTTTAATAAGGGGAAGCATTATTTATAGTATAATTACAACCTTATCAGCTTATATTTTGTTAATTTCGTCCAATCTAAATCTTTGCTGATAATTAATCAATCTTAGACCGATATAAATCGGTCTAAGATTCAGTATGAATGTTTGTCTTAGTACAGTCAACAAAATAAAAGCATCTTTCCACTACAATGCCAATGCTCATTTGAATAAATTAATATATAAACTTAATAATAAAGCTGAGTTTATTTTTCTGTTGGTTTATTTGAACGTACTAATCTAGGGAACAACCATTTGGATTTGTTTTTTTTATTTAAATGCATTAATTTTATTTTTTTAGCCTATAATGCTTGAGGAAGGTAGGTAACGAAAAAATATTTTTTTGCCCTCAGAAGCCTTGCAAAAAGGTAAAAAGTCAGAAAGAACGCTAAGCGTAAATGAAGTAATAGCACGCACGGGCGGGCGATGCGATGCGAGGTTTGGGACGGGCGAACAATAAATTTTACGCGGACGAAGTCGCGGCCAGAAGCTAGTGTTTAATAATATAATTTCTTTTCCGAAAAAACAAAAAGTAAGCAAGTAAAAGCTAGAATAAAAAAAACTGGCCAAGTGCGTGTCGGACCACGCACAATGGGGTTCCGTAGTTGGGATGAATTTATCCCAAGAACAACGTATCATTGTAATTGAAAAACATGTTCTCCCATACGGAATGTATGAGAAATCGTGTTTTTCAAACTGAAAATTTAAGTTGGTTGATTATTACTCGTTAACCTGTACAGCCTACTTAGCTCTGATAGTTTTCCTTTTAATTTCGTTATATTGCTGTGATTTTTTTCACAAATCCAAGTACAACCATTTACCTGGCAGAGGGGGGACACATGACTCTAACAAAAAAAATCTGTTAAAAGCTTAATATTTCGCAAACGGATCCCAGAATCCAAAAATGGTTTTCACAAACTCAACTCAACTAATATTTTTGAACGACCTTTCTAACGATATCCCACAACATGGGGTAGATGAGAAAAAAAAACATCCCTACTTTACGTGTAGCCGCGGTACCCTAAAAAAATTTATTTTTCTTACCACTTTGTCGGCATGATTAATATGTATACATATGCAAAATTACAGATTTCTAGTACTAACCATCTCTGAGCTAAGCCGCGGACAGACAGACGGACATGGCGCAACTATAAGGGTTTCTTGTTTACTACGGAACCCTAAAAAGGAAGAGTTTGACTTACATCTTTGCCTCTATGATGGCGTTGCATCTGTGACGTTTCTAATATCGCAGATGTCCATAGTTGAAGATAACCACTTAAGGCGAAAGCGTCAGGGTAGCCCGCGAAATTCAAATTTTCTTATGTTCTTTCAATTTGCAGGTCAGCATCCGATTGTATGTTGATCTAAATATGATTCGCGGCCGTATTCAATATTAGAATTATAATCATAAAAATCATCAATGCAGCTCCCTAACTTCATATAATCCTATTGAATGATTATTTCATGAAATCATGACATTTTAGGATTGTTCTAACATAAGGAGTTGTATTGCTGATTCTAATGATTACAATTTTGTAAAGCCATATTTGTTACAGTCGCGAATCATATTTTAATCAAGATACAACCTGACACTGACCTGCTGATTGCAAAAAACATAAGAAAACTTGAATTTCGGAGCGCTTCCCCTTTAATAACCCCTTTAATGGCCAAAGTCGGTTTGTATGACATCCTATAATTAAGTACGCGAAAAGTTTATATTAGTAAGAGATGTGCGTTTTTTTAATCTCCAAAAAAAAAAATTCAAGCTTTTTTATGCATAAAAAAATTGTGAATATATAAACTTAGTTAATAAAGAACAATGATAAATAACCATTATATTATATTTCATCAAATAAAAAATTATGTTTGTCAACAAATTACCATTATACATTGTTCTATAAATAAAAATGATTATTAAGTTATTAAAACGAAAAACAAACGAATCATTATTATTGGCTGTTTGGCGGCTTCCAGTCAGGCACAAAAAAAATCTGCGAGGCCAATCGACCCATGTGTCATAAATATTTGATACAAAATACTGGTATTTAAGAAATTGTACCTTTTTATTTATTTCTCTTATTCAAGTGTGTCGAATATTCCTGCCGGGGTTGCGGGTTTGTCTGAAAGGGATATCGCGACCTCGGCACACAGGCAACGGAAGGAACACGGGTGGGTTTTAGTCAGTAAAAGTCTGACACGCCCTCCCGCTCCGCCCAGAGCGGGAGAAGTTATTTGATAATTTCCCATCCTCAAAAAAAAAAAGTGTGTCGAATATTGTCGTTTGATACAGTACTTCTATCTCACGAAGCGACGCGCGCTTTATTTGTGGTAACCAAGTGTACAAACACGCTGTGAATATGTGCGTGAAGACGAGTAGCGACAGCACATAACTCACACATACACACACAAACGCACACACACTTCCGTCTTCGGTCATGTCTCGGACGGTACTGAGACCTCTTCGCAGCGTTTTTATATACTTGGTTACCACAACTAAAGCATGGGACACTTCGTGAGATAAAAATAGGTACTGTACGCGTGAGCATTTGTCATTGCACTCTTGTCAAAATGTACTATTGAAGTACACATTTGGATAACTGCCTTTTAAGATGATTTATTTTCGCATCTTTTTGTTTGACTGTACAATCTTTACAACTAAAGTGTATGTGCGATACGATGCGAGTACGATATAAAGGAACTACTGGCCAAGGTTGGTAATTTAAGCTTTTAAGTAAGATTATATAAATTTCACTGTGCTCATGATAATTATACTCATTTTCTATTAAAATTATTATTGTTCTGACGTTACCAAAACAAATAGGTACCTACCTAGTTTTTTGTTTTACCTAATTAACTGTAGATAGTATAACAACATGAATCATTTGTAAAATAGACCTAGATACCAATATAATTAATAAGCATTTTAACGTATTTTCCAAATTATGTAGGGTGTGGAAAAAAGTCACTTAGCTGATACCTTCATGTTTTTGCTGCTGAATAATCACTAAATAGGACAAAAACCAGTGGGTTGATAATTTCAATTAATAGAAATCAAGAACTTATTCAGTGTAAGCCTAGCTGCGGATTGTGCATGTGCTCACAAAGAGATTGAAATCAAAGAGAGTTCATTAGAGTGTTGCGGTGTAGTCGGAGTTCCCGGCCTGTGAATACAGATAGGATTAAAGTTTTAACTCGTAGGGCGGAGGCGGCCTCTGCTGCAGCTGATTATTTCCATAATTGTATTAGTATAATAATGGCGCTGCAGTGAGTCTGTGTAAGTAATAGTTGGTGAACTAAGAACGCGGTTTAGAACTGAAAAAATGCGACAATATGGTGTAATTATCTTACATTTAATTAAATCCCAGATGAGAAAACGATGGATAATTGTATTTGTGTAATAATGGAGCTGCTGAAGATTTTAAAAACTACCTTTGCATTGTATAAATTCAATCTCTTAGCATTGTATAATTGCATAGCACATGTGTGAGTAGTATGTACCGACTATAAAGCTACCATTTAGGTACAGGGTATGTTTTTCATTGACTTGAATGTGTCCTGGCGGCTGAGAGTATGTCATGCTCACTCTAATGTCTCGCTGACGGTGGCGCGTGTGTTAGATCATTTAGCTCCCTTCAAAATGGTTGAGCTGAATGGTGCTTATCCATGCATCATTTTCGTGAACGGGCGCCGTCAGTACGGACTGGTTATCTCTTAGCTACCACGGCTTATTTTAATTTAATTTTTGAATTGTTTATTTTTTATTTCTGTTACGGACGCTTTTCACGTTTTGCATCGTTCTCACATGTATAACTTCAAAATGAATTATGTAACCAATATTTTGTAACCATATCATGATTTAAAAGAGTGTCCGTGGAGTTTCTTGCCCGTTTTTCTCCATAGGTAGGTACCTACTACGCTTTGGAATGGTCTAGCTTCATCTTTCTGACTGACCGAACCCCTTGACAATTCAAGATGCCTGTAAATGGTTTATTTGAAATAAATGCTTTGAGTTTGAGTTTGATGATACATGCTTAACAAAAACGATGCTACAATTGCAGTAAAAACAGGAAATGAACATCTCTTTTCTAAACGGACGAAATGTGTCACAACCCAATTTCAAGCTACCGATGTTCTAAAAGCTGCAGTTTCTCTCTTTTGCAGCGAGTAATCATGTGAATAGAAATGTGAAGTATAAGTGTGAACTTGGAAGTAGGTCAGGAAGGCATCTAAGGCGCCGCTGAAGGGAGGGTTGACTTGCGAGGCGGGAAGTCTTCTCAGTGGCTTATGCTAACTGCAACACCTATACTGAACTAGTAACTGAGTTTTTACTTTGCAGTCCTTTAGAAGCGAATAGGTGGAAAGTTCCGTTTCTATTTAGAACTTTGTGTTCACTGAAGTTTGCTTTGGAACATGTGATTTATAGATATTTGTAATAAGCTCGTAGAAGTTGTGTTGTAGTTGCATTGCATTTTTCGTCGTCAGCTAATAAAATAAAAAATAAATAAAATAAATAGTGTTTTATTTCAGGCAAAATACCCATATACAAAAAAATCAATAAATAAGTAGTAAAAACATTAAAAATTATCAATAAAAATTTTCTTTAAAAATTATCATTAAAAAAATAATCGAATATCTAATCGTTTGTTTATTGTTTTAACTATGTAGTAAATGTATGTCATGTTTACACCTAAGTGATGTAATGTACAATGCACACGCACATGCACGCATGGATCTAAATCCCTTCTCACCTCTATCAAGCATAAGTTTTACGTTCTTTAGTCGAGTAACACATTCGAGATAAGTTACATTCCTCTTATTTTCGTGTGGTTAGTGACTAGCCTGGTGTCAGAGTTTTAAAGCCGCTCATGGGCCTCTGACTTGGCTTCACATGCCGTTGAGAAATATCTCTCAGGCATGCCAGTTTCTTCACGATGTTTTCCTCCACTGTTTTTGAGCAAGTGATAATTATACAATACGCACATGAATCTGAAAAGTCAGAGGTGCGTGCCTTGGGTTCAACTCGAGATCTATGACTTGGCAGTCTGACGCTCACACCACTAGACAATTACTTCCCATAAGTTACATTAAAACGGGATGCGAGAATTGTGCTCAAGACCCTTAAATAGTTGCCCAGAATAGCAAAAGAAGTGTAGCGTTCAAAGTAATCTTGAAAGTTAGTGGCAATACTTTGTTCTTTTTCCTCTAGCTAATGTTATCGCGTAAAATTAACGGATGCACGGAAGTGCAGGAATTTTAAAAAGGCAAAGTTATACTGGTTGTTTTTACAAAGGAAAAATCTTGTAGGAGATAATACAAAGAGGCGCGAGGGCGGGCGCGGACTGCGACGGGCGGGCGGCGTGTAATCCGCCCTAGCGGAGGACGTAGCACCCGACGCTTCCTCTCGAGAGCTGTGGAGACTTCTTTATTACATAATTTTTTGTATTGATGAGTTTGTTTGATTTGGTTTGATTTATAGGATTCGTAAATTTTTCCATACTGTTTATATTGGAAATACAGATAGTACAGGAGAAAAATTATTCAATAAATATTTTTAGATTCTACAATTTATGGAAAACCTTCGCAACTTCGCGTTATTATTTAAATAAATAGTTTTTTTGCTATAATTAGGACAAAAGGAAACCTCTTCATACTAACAACTCAACTATAACTAAATAACAGTTTGTCAAATATTTTTTTATGAAAAGTTAAATAAAACTTAACTGTTCAATAATAAACTTTAAAATAAAAATATTATTCGATTGGCTAGGAAAGCAAAAACCATTTTTTTTTGTTGTGCTATAAGCTACTCTATCGATGTCATTATTCCTGGTAACAGGTCAAGTTTAAAAGAGGTTGCACTAAATTTTCGACTCCAACGACAAATCTGCGGCGAAATACTGGACCACTATTGTTGGTATTGTTACAAAAGTGGGACTTTTTACTTTGGTAGAAAATACCGGAACAAAAGAAGGGAAACTTTTTAACTATAACCATGAAGATTCACGATCTTATATGGTGCTTTTGAAGTTATTTAAGTGCCAACGGTTAAACGTTTGGACCTATTCGTTGCCCGTAAATAATTACTAGTTAAAATAATACTGTAGGATCAATAAACCAAATGGTTAATAAAAAACCTTGTAATAATAACTTGAATTTCGGAAGTCGGTATCTTTGGTTTTGTATTTTCGTTTTTTGCCACCGACTTTCGAAATTATAGTGTTTTGTGTTTTGTGTTTTGTGCCGGCTGTCGCTGAAAACCAGCGTTGGGGCCCTGTCTCGCATAGGGTCGCAGCATTAAGCTGAGCGATGGCCGTTTTGCGTGGATGTGACGCATATTTTCCCCCAAATTGTTTATTTTTGTGTTTTGTTCTTTCTTTGCGTCATGTGTACCGCAAATAAACGTATTTTCTTTCTTTCTTTCTTTCTTTTTTTTGGAAGTTGGTTATATTTTTATCATTTATTTTTGACTTTTTAGTTGTGGCACAAATTCGAATACCACTACGTGCAATGTAAATTCCAGTGACAGGAAGTCATTTAACATCATCCACATTGACTAAGTGGGATATATACGTATTATTGAAGCTAACTCAAAAACTACCCAAGCCTAGTAAACAAAAAAACTACATAACATAGTGGTCCAGCCGTCTTCGAGCTGAGAACTACTTTTTTTGAAGTCGTTTAAAATAAAAATGGTAGTTATCATACCTACGCTACAATTGCAATTCCGATAGGCTTTTGATTTATACATATAGAGGATACCACAATTTTTTTTTTACCAAATAAATAATAGTAGTTTAAGACACGGAACTTTTTTTTAAATAACTGACGAAATCTCGTCGGTTATTAAAAAAAATCTGCTGTTCCATACATATTGACCGCGTAGGTATTGCAGTTTTCCATGAAACAGCTGTTTTTTTTTTAATATCTACGAAAAATTTGATCGCCTCTGGGGGGTTCGGAATCATGTACTTCCATGGTAACAGTTTTCGCGTCGATGTACCTGCCACCTTGTATGCTAGTGAGATATATTGTGTTGAAAACATAATACAACTAATTTGATACGATAGCAAAAAAAGATACCGCTAAAAATTACTTTTAACTATTAAAAATCATATTAATATTGCAATTATTTTGATAATTTTCAAATAATTCTACAAGCACCATATTACCGTAATATTGTTTTAATTTTTTAATTGATTCTTTGTAAACAGACAATAACTTCATATTTTGCAATTAATTACCTGCGTTGTGTCATCGGGCTTCTCTTTCTTTTCTACGCAGTCTGACAGTAACCGCGCTTTAGCTGTTGTAAGCTTTTAACGCGGCGGTCACCATTGCCAACTGCGTGCAGACCATGGGTAGGTCCAGAGTGTGATATCATTTGTAAGTTGTAGTAATTGCTATCGTATTATTCATTGTAGGAATTAATGGGTCTTTCTACTAAAGTATCTAGACGGTTACGAGCCAATACTATGATAATAATTACTTCAGGGACTATTATGTAATGTGATATTTACTTATTAGCAGTATTACATTTAAAGCGAAAATAAAAGCTAGCACCAGTTCCACTTATTCCGAAAGCATCAGAATATAAAATTCGACAAGCCTTTGGCCTGGTGACACTCATGTTCTAGTCCACCGACATCAAGTCCTTCTTTGATTCCCGTTTCCACAAGGAAATGTGTCTATAAAATCGAAAGAATAGTACATTCCCAGCAGCGAATATGGCTGTGTTTATATATTTTAGCTGGACGTGTTCACGCTGCATTTTCATGGAGTGCAGGGTAGCTTACACCCCTCGTCGGTAAATTCGTCCACTGGGATGTGTTCCACTCGGTGTCTTTGGCTCGCGAGTGTTTTATAGCCATTGACTAAATTTACTGCTCAACGTATACATATGTTATTATATATTTTGTTACTATGGGGACTAGGGGCGTCGGCCATTTTGGAAGGCGGCGATAGTAGTGTCCATCAGAAATGAGAAAAAGTATGAGAAGGTTTTTTGTTACTATTTAAATAATTATGTCTTCTCTATCTCTTTTTTATGGATTTTGAATCTTTGCCTTCTGAATACAAATAACCCATCATACTAATGTTTGATGGGTTATTTAAGAACTATTGCAGGTCAAAGTTCCTTAATTTTGTCACTGACATACTGACTCACTCACTCATCGATCATCAAAATTCTAAGGTACTTCTAGCAGACACGCAAGCTTCAAATTTTTAAAGGAAAATTTTAAATATACCGCAATTTCAGTCCCATTTTCTAGATATACGAACTGCCTAAGTAAGTTTGTAATCGAATATTATTTATATAGGATTATATATTACAAAGTTACTTACATGCAGTTCGTGTTTCTAGAAACAAAACTGAAATTGCGGTATATTTTAATTTTTCCGTGCTTTATAGGCTGCTTTATACTTAATTGTTACTTACAAGTTGCACTGCTTGTTACTTGCGTAACTTTGTACTTAAGTTATACCAAAATAACTCATCAAAGTCAATGGAGTTTGATGGGTTATTTTGGTATAAATTTAAGTTAGTTTCAACAGATTGTCGTTTTCAACTTCATTAGCCTTGGCGTGTGCCAGGCAATCGATAACAGAAGAACTTAAAGTTGTTGTTCCTTAAAGTGGCAGGTGGTATTTTCAGCAGTTGTTCTTAATGCATTACGCATTCTTAGAATATTGAACGTGTTTTCTCACGACTATTTCCTACATCGTTTGTCAGAGGCGGGAAATTCAAATTGCATGTCTTAGAATTGTTAGAAATCTATTCAAGTAACGATTTCCTCTTACATGTAATAGCAGTACCAATGTAGATTTCACTTAGTGAACAGTAGCTGCACCCAAGATTCCAAAACAAATATGATCAGCTTTTGTCATAGATATAAGATTTTTATTTTTATGGCTTTTGTTAAATGATCTATGCAATATCGGAAATGTCAGTAAGAACCATTTAGAATTTAGTTTCTTTGCCCCAAAGCTGTCCATATTTTTAAAGATACATATCGAAATTAATTTCCCCGCACGTTCGTCTCACTGCTAGCCGACGACTCACGGCTTCCAATAATTACTAAAAGTCTATCAATTTCCCTTTGAGTGAGGTCATGTGCTTAATCGTAGTAGATTAAACGGGCGCCCGTGTCATCGTGTGTCCTGTCCCACGGATCTTAAGCCGTAATCCTGTTCGTAATCAAAATGAATCTCGGCTAGACCCTCGGCCCTTATTTCTATCCCGTAAACGCTTACAGAATTGGATTTAATCCTTAATATGAGACGAAATTTCGAACTAATTCCTCAACAAATGTTTTATAATTCGGGTTATCGAAAAACTTATATCTGTTAATTGTAATTAAAACTTTTGTAAGTGGGTGTATGTATTCCGTTGCCATATACAAAGTTCACGGGAGCTTACGTCAACAAAATGGAACTCCTTTTGAACAAAATATTTTAATGTGTACTGTGTCCTTTGAATACAGACATGCTTTTTGCGGTTTTCAGTGAAGTAGTGTGTAAAAATAATGATGTCTAAAACCGCCTAGTATTTCAGTAATTCTCTTTATTTTATCTGAGAAAATAAAGGAAAAACACATTTAAAGATACTGGCTGGCATTATCATTTTCCTAGAAGCTGCAAAAACTAGCATAAGTAAATATTCCAGGTAGGAACTAGGATATCTATGCAAGCGTTAACTTGAATTATAGTGAAGTACTTATTTGTTTAGAGCGGCCACCATTTTTGTTCGTTTGTTTTAGCCAGGAAGCTAAATAATTGCCTAATAAATTCCCTCCGCTAATCTTTCCCGCTTTATTTACCTATACAACTTCAATGGACACTGCTACGAGTTAGTTATGTCTTCACTAGCTTTTTCTCTCGGCTTTACTTCCGTAGTGCAAGTTTTCCTACCTGAATGCTTTATAGAGTAAATTATTTCAACTAGTTGACACGTCAGACGTTGTCCTGTCAAAAGTTTCTGCAATACTTACATGCATCGTGTTGCGGGATATTCTATTCTGAGCGCCTTTTCTATGGTATGTTTGTAAGAACTCAACCATATTGAATTTTTGACAGGTCAACGTTTTGCGATGTGGGAAGGTAGGTGAGAAAATAAACTCAAGAGTTGCGAGAGAACGACTAAGATTTACTATAAATGGTTCCTTATTTATAGTGGTTACATTTAAGGTAGTGGTATACAATAGTATTTAATGTTTATAAAAGGATCACCATTTGTTTTTTGGTGGGAAATTATCAAATAACTTCTCCCGCTCTAGGCGGAGCGGGAGGGCGTGTCAGACTCTTACTGACTAAAACCCACCCTCCTTCCTTCAGTTGCCTGTACGTTGCCAAGGGCCACGGTATCCCTTTCGGACTCTCCCGCGACCCCGGCAGGCATAAAAGAATCACCTTACAGGGTTCTAAATATAGACAATGTTATCATATTATATCATATTATAGTCCATATATGGGACACACGTGTTTACTCTCATATTACTTAAACATACTTACTTATCTGTAGTATCTATAGTGCTACTACAGTATGTCGGGTCATTTGGTTACAAATTATTTCCTCGGAATTCTTTACAGTACGGCACAACTCAGATGTAGCATAAATTTTAAAATTTGCATTCATTCCTTTCAATTTTTGAATGTATTTGGTTATATGACTTCACAAGTTATTGCGTTTGCGTAAAGACCATTTTCACCTAAAGCAGTAATACATATTGGTGATTTTGAAGACGCACTCAGTTCAGATGGTGATCGGTTTTACGAATTTTGCCGATGCTACATCTAAGTTGTGTCGTACTGTACCAGGGCTTTGAATGTCGGAAAACGTTTTGACAAAACATGTCAAATGTCATGATGGCATGTATAGTGATAAAATAAAAAAAAGTCTATCAGTAATGTCTGCTCGGTTACTTGTGTATTATTTGATAAGGGACCATGATTACGTTTTTTTGTTTAAAATTACGGTAGCTAATCTCATTTAGATATTATGACAGCAAAAACATTTTTGTTTTGACATTTATCATTATAATTATCTTCACCTTCCTCAACTTTGTGAACAGCGATTTTATTTCCTTATCTGAAGATCGATATTAATCTCAAGGTGATTGCAATCTTATCCAATTATTGGGTTTTGAATATCATCTTTCACCGGCTGTGGAAATTTTGGACTTTCCACGGCTGATAAAGACTGTCCTAAGTATGACACTGCGTATTTTGAACCTCGGTGGTACCTACTTATTGCACTGATGTCTGAAACTCAATACGGAATTGTTAATTAGTAAATACGATTACTCAAATGTTTATCGTCTTGTTATCATAATTCAGTACAGGTTTACTATACTTAAGGTATTGGGTTTACCCATTTTGACATTATCTAAAAAACATGCGATGTCATATTGCTTTCATTTTTAATGCTATTCCTATACATTTGTTTTTTTTTTGTAGTTTTGAACAAAACATACTTAAATACTTCATTACTAAATACCTATATGTGTAGTGTTTAGTATGGTTTTAACATGTAACAGCATAAAAACATTAAACTTTTATGTAATTTATACTTTTCTCAAAACATTTCCTTACCATTATGTACGTTCAATCGCTTTGTTTACAAATGAATACTTTTCCAGCCACACCGTTTACAGACACATTAAGCTCAATGCGAGCAATAGGCACACCTGCTGGTAACTACTTTAATTACGTTACCCATTAATCCTAGTCAGAGAGCAGGGGTTGTGGACACAGACGGATTGGGCCCAGTCCTTCAATATTTTAACTATGCGTAGAGCGAACGTGTCGGGGAATAATTGGACATGCCAGTAATACCGTTGTTTTGCATTGTGACGATTAGTTTGGAAGCTAGTTGACCTATCTGGTGCGTAGGAATAGTCGAGTGAATATTTGTTTGAATTGTGTCACGTCACGTGGGACGTGGACCTTTTTAATGATAGTTTTTATGAGTTGGTTAGTCATGTCATGATATTTTATTTTTTATAATAGAATGGCCCTTCTCCTAACCCCACGATCTCGCCTGATAGCAAGCGATGGATGAGGTCTATCTACAATGAAACGAGCGTGCCCAGAAGAAGCACTTTGGTTTGAAGGCTGTTGAGTTTTGTTTTCTAGTACGTTACAGTATCTTTAACTCTTCGTAGATCCACGTGAATCCACGCGAGACACAATGGCAATGGTAATTACGGCATACGAAAGGTTAAGCGCTTTCAGCTGGATATGTTCGCATCAAATAAATAATCATATTCAGAAAATAACGAAGCAGTAATTGGTTGGTCTTTTGCAACATTATATGCTGCGTCTTGTATAAGGAAGAAAATAGCTTTCATAAAGCAAATTCAAACCCTAACTTAAAAGAGGTGTAAGATCTCGTGTACAGCCGAACCTCCTATCTAAGCAAATTAAGTATCTCAAGAAGCTAGGTGCAGCGCAGCCCTGGCCCGAGTGGCTCTCACACCCCTAAAGGTACTAAACACGTACCTACGTTTCATACGAACATTTTGAGGTTGTTTTTGCACGTGTGCTGTGAACTCAACAGCCGTGTAATGACCCTTCCATGTATTATAAAGTCTTTTTAACCCCTTTTACAGCAGAAATGACGTTCTTTTACATTCACGTCAAGCATAAAAGTGCCTTTGAGTTTAGAAGGATTTTATTTTTTAATTATCCAAAATAATGTAGCCTAAGTAATAACGTTTTTCTCGTAAATCTTATAAAGCATTTTGTCAATTTTATTTAATAAATAAAAGAAAATATACTCGTGGGGTAGGCTGGCCGATTCCTAGACTGAATTAAATATTAATGTCGTCTGAGCCGTATGTCTGAAGAGCAAGGGGTCGTTAAATACGTCATTAAATGTCTTCAAAAAGGCAGCTTATTCCGTATGCAGGGACACAGAATATACAAGA
This sequence comes from Agrochola circellaris, assembly GCA_914767755.1. Lineage (NCBI taxonomy): Eukaryota > Metazoa > Arthropoda > Insecta > Lepidoptera > Noctuidae > Agrochola > Agrochola circellaris. Next base: position 9,974,534 of record OU611853.1, read on the forward strand.
CATCGTAAATAACACGGGAACTTGCTTAATTTTTCAACTAGGACTGTAATGCAGGCACAAGTTCGGGAATATAAAAACAGTGAAGGATAAAAGTTTTCGTTTGAGGCAGGAGCGCGTAATCCGACAGTTTCAGATGTAGGTGCGCCCCCCTCTATGCCGAATAGTGCGCACCGGAAACTATGGAGTCGCTCATTTGCATTTTAGTATTACATCTAACACACATAACTTATTAACATTTAGGTAATTTTAGGCATAATTATTCAGGAAGTGTTACGTAAATGATTGAAACTCGTCAACTATAAATCACCTTTAAATTCTTTGGCAGTAAGCAATACCGAACCGAACCACTTAACATAGGTAATACTGTAATGGCAGCGGTTACATAACATTAAACTGTCTCTAATAGAGTGGTGTCTAAGATCACTTACAGTTACGTGCTTCTTACGTGCTTCCTCTATTCTGAACGTAAATAAATGTAGATAAGGATACTCCCTGCCTCTGTGTTCCCAAAAGGCAAGTCTTAAGGCGGGTGAACACTGAATTTTCTACTCGTGAAACAAATCCACGTCAGGTCATTGGCGATAATCCAAGAGTTTGTGTCCTATCAGGAATGTTGTCTGAATACCTATATCCGCAAATTGCATCCCAGTTTATTGAGTAACTCGCTACTGTTAATTCTATTTATTTTTATTAACTTCGGGAAATAAAATCCGAAGATTTTCTTGAGTTAGATAGATACTGTGCAGTTGTGAACCAGTGGTAATGGCTGCGACTTACGATTACGATCGTAGGTTCGAAGTCAGACAGGCGATTTGCTTTGTGTAAATTATTTCATCACTACTGCCCTCAAAACGGTAAAGGAAAACATCGTGAGGAAACCGGCATGTTCTAGAACAAAAAAAATCGGAGACCTGTGACATCTACCAACCCGCACCGGGCCCGCGCGGTTGATTACGGCCCACTCCCTGTCACTGAGAGGAGGCCCTGTCCCAACAGTGGGAACATTCTAGGCTGATAATTCTTACTCTAGGTAGACACTTATATGTATTGAAAATTCTAACACGTAAAAGCATTTTATCAATAGGGCTTTATGTGTAAAATATATAAGTGGGAAAAAAGAAAATTACGATAAAAAAATAAATCTTGTCAAAACGTCGGCGCTATCACAATGTCCCGGCTGCGACAGACTTTTATTTCGTCTATAATACCGGTGAAATCACAGCGTTGTGGGCCTAACCAAAGTAACAAAAGGATAACACGAAATGTGATTACTCAGCTACGAGTAGTACTGGGGTTTGCATGTCATGACGGCAGTGAATTACTGGCTGCGGACGCTGCTCGTTTTTTTGTCGTTTTTCAGGTGTGTTCCAACAAAAGTGAACAAAAAGTTATGTTGTCACACGTTCTACGGGCAAGCGACGCCGTTAAATGTTCGCACTCGGGCGTTGTAAACATACCGCCATGTTTGGAATAGAACAAGCTCCAGGAATCCGCGCACGCGTTGTTTTTCATGAAAAAAGTTTGAAGCTTTGAAGGCAGGTGCTTATTTTTTTTGGTTGGTAATTTTTTTTTAATTCACCTTTTTTTCAGTGCTTTATCTGTCAATTATATAAACTTAGTTAAAACTTTAACGTCCATAGATGAGAAACAATGGGTGTTTCTGCGACAAATAAAAGTATTTTCTTTTTTTCTTATTTATTTATTTGCATTATACAGAAAAATACATAGAGATATGAAATATTATAATATTTGACTACAATTAAGTTAGTGCTTATTTCTTACACTCTATGTACATTCAGAGCCATAAAATTAAGCAATTAATTCTATGCACTGAAATCATAGTTTGACTAAAAAGATGTTGTCCATCCACCATTCAATTACCTTCTAGATAAGGTACTGTAACGTCTCGGAATAAATCCAGTGTTTTGGCGAGGGTTGCGGGCGATGCGGAGTCGTTGCGGGGTTGCGTCCGACAGGGGGCAACACTAAATTCTTTTCTCGCCAACAAACCCGCGGCGACGTCGCCGTAGATAGTGCGCTGTTTTATTTAGGTCAGGTTCGGCAAGAGTGGCAACTGTGGCTCATCAGATAAGTGCCGCTTGAAGGTGTTTCGTTTACAGATTTACTTTAGTTTTCTAAGAGTGTGGAATATTTTTATAGGTGCTGAATAATTTTGCGTATTGAGTCTGTATAACTGTCAGATTTATTCATTGTATCCTACAAACAAGAACTAAGTACTTTAATGTTGTTTTGTTTTCCGTGTGAACTATATAGAGATAAAGTACTTAGTTTTGAATTCAAATTATTATACACGATAAATCTAATAATTGATGGACATGGAAATTAGCATTCGGAAATGCGATGATTCCCGAGGGACATTAAGAAAATAGTTGTACTGTACTTTTTGCTTACGAGCCTCTTAAAACCATGTCATTAAATACGTTTATGACGCACAATTCTATGTATATAACATTCCAACTGAAAATTCGTCTAATACAATCCCACCAAAAGATAAATGTACCACTTATTAACAAGCAGAGGCAGCAATAAAACAAAATAACGACACAAAACTCCTTACAAAACAAATATAAATGCTTGTTGGTACAGAAAAGAGGACCCGATATAAGCTACTTCAATTACCCCATAATCTAAATCTGGGGCCGCGGAAGATATGCGAAGTTTAACTTAAAGTTAAAGCTTTAAATTGGACTGCGGCGTACTCGTTCTCCGAGGGATCAAACTTATTTTAGGGGTTATAAATTAAAGTAATACGCAGCTAGTCAATTATCTCGGATTCCAGATATATTTATGAGTGAAATGTTTACTTTGGTATTAAGGAGTTTGTTTTATAAATGCTTCTGTTCAAATAAATGTAATTTATTAAGAGAACATTGGGCTTTGGATGTATTTAATATTTTATTACCGGTTCAGGTGTGACACCGGAGTATTTATAAATAATTTAAACACCTTGAGATCTATCTTCTCGAGAGTGTCGTAAAAGATGGCTAAGAACTACTCGAGGAGATGAGAAGAACATGCTATTTCACACATCAGTATTAATGCTGTTTGTTCTAGCAAATGGATTGCTTGTAACTGAGATCTCGAGGTGTCTTGATCCTTCCTTAGTTAATATTAATACGTAGGTTCTGGTCAAGACAAATCTATTAGGATGCCAATTTTTAGAGAATATACCATTTGGTGGTGTTAAGTCGTGTTCATGACTTAACACCACTAAATGGTATATTCTCGTAGAGCGCTTCAAAGAAGATGTCTAGGCATGTAATTTAATATTTTAGTATGTGACAACTAAAATGCAAAACATTTTATAGCTGACCACACTACAGAAACGATGAAAAAGCGCTTTCTTCACTCTTCAACGTTTTCCAATACAAAAAATTCAGCAACATTTTTAACAACATTTATATCGAACGTGTCCTCGTTACTAAAGCTTTGGCGTAAAGCAACACTTGAGCTGTAAATCCCGAAATAAACGTTTGCGATGTCCCTTTGGTTGGTAAGCAAATCCGGATTAAATGGTTCCGGGAGCTAATTGAACCTTTATGCGGAGTGTCCGTATACATTTCAAAACATGAACATTGATGTTGGATATACGGAGGATGATTTATGCACAAGTGTCGAGTTAGTATCGATTTCAGCATTAGGAATCCGTTTTGTAAGAGTTGTATTTAATTGCTACTTTTCGTCATCACATCATCTACAAGACAAGCACATCTTGGCAAGGCACACGCCGAAAAAAGTATTTTTTTGATAAAATGCCATCGACCTCTAAGTCCGAGATCTATAAACGTTAGTTTGCTCGTGCTTTGGTTTAGACATGTTTCCGTCTCTATTTTGCACTTTTAGTTTTACAGTTGTGCGACAGTAATGGGAATGATGCTTAGCCTTAGTACGTGCTAAGTAACGTTTATGGATCTCGGCCTTAAGCAGGCAATAACCATCCAGTTAATGGCCATCATGTTTAAGATTATGATCTAGTCTGAACCCAATAACTTTTTAATTACGCAGTACCAACATTTCAGACAAAACGCAAAACGAGAAACCAACAAAACTGAAACAGACAACTTGACAAGGACGATACTAAAACATTTACTATCTTGACGAACATTTTAATAAAATAAGCAAATAATAAAATGCAGCGTTGACCAAGAAAATTGTCGGCTCATCCTTAGGGAAGGTCTTGTCGCTTTGTTACCCGATTCTGTTCTGTTTTATAATTTAATATGAAACGTGATGTAATTTTAACAACGCTTTTACGTAATCCTCACAAGAGCTTTATATTTATAAAATTTTGCGTTTGACGCCATTATATTTGAAGGACGTTGCCTTTTGTTTACGATTTTCGTTCCTATTCAATAATCGCTCCGTTCTATCGACGATCTATATGATCTATATCTATACGATGAATCTGATAGGTTACGGTACAGTACGGTTTGTGAATAGAATTGTCTATTGTGCTGCAAAAAGCCATAAGATTTTAAATCTATACATATTATTTAACCACCTCTGTGGTCTAGTTGTTAGTCCACCTGGCTCAGACCCAGAGGTCCCGGGTTTGTTTCCCAGTGGGGGCAAAATTTTCTGCTCGGTTTGGTTGGTGGTAGGGCTTTTTCTAAGTCCGCCTGGCTAGCTACCACCATCTTATCTAAGTCTGTCGCCATAAAAACAATGTTAACAGCATTGTTGTGTTTCGGCAGTTAGAGGTAAGATAGTCAGTTCCTCTGTGGTTGAGGATTTCGGGTGAAGCTCGCTTCCACCTTTACCATCAGGTCGGATGCAGGCCAAGAGCTTCCTATTGTTGTGGATATATATTAAAAATAAAATTAAAGTCACTTTTCGTGTCGGTTTTTACGATAATTTAGAGAAATTATTCCAGAAGGTTTATGTATACAAGATGTAAAAAAAATCCTGGCCGATCCGTGAGGGTGCTGTTAAGTATCGTACTGAGAGTCTATTCATGTGAAAATTTTAAGGAAAAAAAAAAAAATCGTCACATTATTTTTCAATGGGGAATTTACCGGTGTATATGACATCTGTTGAAAATTTGCAAAGTAATGGATTTCGGGTAATTTTAGTACTAAAAATGTGAACTTTTCTCTATTTTCCATAAAAGTAGATTTTTTATTACTTTTTAGGGTTCCGTAGCCAAATGGCAAAAAACGGAACCCTTATGGATTCGTCATCTCTGTCTGTTTGTCTGTCCGTCCGTGTGTCACAGCCACTTTTTTCCGAAACTATAAGAACTATGCTGTTGAAACTTGGTAAGTAGATGTATTCTGTGAACCGCATTAAGATTTTCCCAAAAAATTGAAAAAAAAAACAATAAATTTTGGGGGTTCCCCATACTTAGACCTGAAACTCTTTTTTTTTTCATCAAACCCATTCGCGTGTGTTTATGGACAGTTCTTCAAAAATGATATTGAGGTTTCTAATTTTTTTTTTTCTAAACTGAATATTTTGCGCGAGAGACACTTCCAAAGTGGTAAAATGTGTGTCCCGCCCCCTGTAACTTCTGAAATAAGAGAATGATAAAACTAAAAAAAATATATGATGTACATTACCATGTAAACTTCCACCGAAGATTGGTTTGAGCGAGATCTAGTTAGTAGTTTTTTTATACGTCATAAATCGTAAACATCGACCAAAGTTACAACGAACTACAAGAACTTTTATATTATGATACTTGCTGCTACGGAACTCTTCATGGGCGAGTCCGACTCGCACTTGGCCGCTTTTTGGTAATGTTATTGCAGTACCTTTGTACCCCTTTCCGATCGGACAGGGGTTTTTTTACATATTGTCTATTGCATTAATATTAAACTTACATATTATAATAAAAAATCTTTATATTTTGCCAAGACGTAAAAACCGTGCGAAGCAAGGGCTGATCGCTAGTATTAAGTATATAAAATCAGAAATAATTGGTGTCTTCAATAACTAGTGGTGCAAAGTTATAAATGTCATGTGTGACGTCTCTTTCAGAATCAAAGCCCAGATATTTCACGTAATGTTTTTCATATTTGCTACAACACTGAATCGTTTATACCGTACATAATGTGTATTTCAGCTTCACGCTGGATCACGCTCGTAAAAACAACGTTTTTATAAATATTCTTTTTCGTAACGTAGGTATCTATTTTTTTGCTCGGTAATGAAATATGCGATAAATTGGGCCATGAACAGGGAAATTTAGCGCTTTTTTGTCACGCTCGAAATTAGGGGATCTACATTGGTTCAGCCTCAATATCGAAGCGTTGGATCTTTTAAGCTTTCTTTCCGAAATAATATAGTTTTGTTGGGAAAATTGGATAACAATGGTTTATAATAAGGTCAGCGTTATCTTCCCTGTATGGATATTGTGTGGATATTTATTACTTATTTTCATCACTGTCCTCTTTTATCTCTCTCACTCTTAGATCGTTTGCATATAATATATTCCTTCTTTAATTTATACTAGCATAAGCTAGTAAAAAAAAAAAACACAAAACAACCGCATAATTTGCGCGGGCATAAGCCCCGGCATGCGTTGCAAAGCATTTTTCATTTTGTTTGGAACCTTATCCGTCGCGCACAAAAAAACTTATCAAAGTTTCATCACAATCGGTCGAACCATTATTGAGTTTAATGCACGGCAATTGATTTTTATATAAAGATAGAAGATATATATTTTTATTGATCTTTAAAAAACCACAACTATTGGACTGTGGGTTTTTAAATGCCCGTTAATGAAATCAAGATACTGTTAGCTACCCATCCCTATTACAAAATATAACAAACCTTATAGAAGTACATAAGTAGGTAAAGTATAGAAGCACAGATCGCAGTTCACAGGGCACCGGCCGCAAGAGACCCGCCGTGAAGGTAGACGATAACAAATTGCTAATGAAACGCCATCGTACGTACGAATAAATGGCTTCCATGCTCCCATTGAACATTTCGCCGACGCATCGTCTATGCCGTTGTTCATTTGTTTTGTACGCCATTGTTTGCAAAAATTCTAAACCGAATCACTGATAGCTATAACGGTAGACAATACATAAATCGAGCTCTGTTTTTGTTTCGCGACTATTCGCACCTGCCGCTGGGTTTAATTTTTCATTGTGTATTTTGAATTTACGCGTCTATTGTTACCCTAAATATTTGTTTGAATAGTTTTTGGGTGTCAACCACCACTTATATTTTTTTTTATAATGGGAAATTATCAAATAACTTCTCCCGCTCTGGGCGTAGCGGGAGGGCGTGTCTGACTCATTCTGACTAAAACCAACCCGTGTTCCTTCAGTTACCCCGGTATCCCTTTCGGACTTTCCCGCGACCCTGGCAGGCATCGCTCCTAGCGGACCCCGTAAGTTGAGCTGACATCCCTTTAATGCACGCGTAGAACACAACGCGCCGTCGACCCGGGCCTGGTCCTTATCGGACGGCGAGCTACCCATTGATCACCGTCTGCAAGCCCGCGCCTACGGCGGCCGGGAATCGGCCTAAGGTGTCAACCAACTTAGGCTTTCACAGAAATTGTGTTGGAATTGGTAACTAGCTTAATTTTTCTGACTGACCGACTTTTTGATAATTCAAGCCTGTAATTTAATTGAAATAAATAAATGGTTTGAGTTTGTTATATAGGAATTTGATAAAATCGTGAAATTAGCCGTCCTCTAAAAACGACGGAGCTTAAGCCGAAAACACCGGTTTTATATAGCTGGAAGTTCCGTTTTACACGTATAAATTATTATTTGCACAGACAGACAAAACCACAGACGGCTCCCAGTTAAATGATGGCTAACTAAGTACACGATATAAAATGAGAGCGGCGAGATTGCCCCAGTTTGAACCGGGCTCGGGCGGCGCAAGCGGGCGGGACTAGCACTCATCTTGCAATCGCTGTTGCATTTTATTACTTTTCCATTTCCACTGGGGTTTCAATTTCCTTTCTCATAATTAATAGCCTTTCTGCGAGTTGCCTGACGTTTTCTATTGCCGCACCGCAGAAACTTTAACGTTCAATTTGCGTGCCATCTAGGACCTTATTACGTCATCGTTGCCACAACTTTGCTTTACAAGTTTTTGTAACACAATTTTCCGCAAAGTAGCAGGTGCTCCTTTGTCGAATAATGTTTATTAAGCTATGTATCTGGGAAGATGTTTCTTTCCTATATTTTTTATTCTGCCTAGAGTCAAAAAGAGACAAATAAAACAATGAAATTTTACGGTTTATTAGAAAATTTATGGGCCGTAAACACATTGTCGTTATATCGTGAGATATGACGTGGAATGTGGAAAAATTTATACATTCTTTTACGTGTTATTTTCGCGTTTTTATCCCGAATATGTCGTATGATTTACTTGAATGAGGGTAATAGCGCATAAATTATATTTCTTCTTCCTGAGGTACCATACATTCTATTGTAGGTCTCGAATTTGTTATCGAAAGATTTTTATTTAGTGATATAAAAAATTTACTAATTTAGAAAATTTTACCAGCCTGTTTCTGCGGCCCCAAGGAATAAAATCGGTATGTGATTGTGCACCAGTGAATAGTATTATCAAAATATTATCAATTACGTGTAATTCGAGTCGCGCTTCAATAAAGCTTAATGGATTGATAAATTGCTGCCGGAGGTTATATTTCACTGGAAATCACATTATTTGTACGGTTCGTAAATAGTCGCTTTATACTGTAATTTACGTTACGTTGTTAAACAAATGTTAATTAAAATTAAATAAATATTTATGACAGATTTCAATTACGTTAAATAATGGAACAATTTTGTTCAGGAGACAAAACATAGATACGATTTAACTGTAGGAAATTTTCACAATGTGATCACATTGTTCACTGAGGACGAGAAACATTCGTATTTACCTGTCAGCATTTATTTCAGTGTTAGAACACGTAATCCTACTATTACTAAAGCGTGTCCTCGCCTTTACATTTATGCAAAGTAAATTAGAAATTCAAGTCCTGTAAGACGTTTAATTTACTCCTAAGTTTAAAATCAGTCACCTAAGTAAATTAGAAAACATAACAGAGTTCTAAGATACTGAAAGCGTAAAAGCATAATGTTGAAGTAAAAACTGCCTTCTAAGCTGCAAAACAAATAGTTATTCGCTCCTATTAGCAGTTCTCCATTGGCCGTGAATCAGTCGAGATGGGGGGCTATTCCGCTGGCTTTTATAGAGTTCTGAGGCGAAGATCGCACGCCTTAATGGAATTTGATCGCGCGATATTGACACGAGGTGCCGCGGGATATTTTCACACGTTATTGCCCCTTTTACACGAGTGTGGGTTGTGATAGAACTGTAATCTGAGATGATACAGTGAGAAGAGATGGTCTTATCTTTGATCTGATGTTTTTAGAGGATATTTTATGCGATTGGAAAATTAAATGCTTACGGAAATCGGGAAATGAAAAGTTGGAAATCGGATCGGGATAACCAATGTGTAGGTGTGGTAAAAAAAGTTGAGTCGAGCAAAAGGCCGAGAAATGTCAAGAACGGGACAAGACCATTATAAACGGACGGTGGCAGTGTTGGCCTAAATTAAGAAATATTAAGGTTTAAAATACGTGGTTAAAATATTGCCAATGAATTAAATCCCAGCCTGTATTCAGTCAAAATTATCCTATTTCTAAAAAAAGACCTAAGATAATCTCCATCACATTAAGCCCATTTTCACAGAGCACGCGAAAGCATCAACTCTGTCAAACAGATCTAAATCCGTTATTATTTTAGATGTCGATATGACTGCATTACCCCATCGTATTAGATACAAGGCAAAAAGAGGAAAATCCTCGAAAATATTATCTACTATAATGGGATGTGGAACATTGTAATTTTTAACGAACATGACGCTACATATCGTTATCAATAATGGCAACAACTTTGCTTAAAATTGAACAGCAACTTCTTAATGAGGCCAAGAAAATTCGTGCGCCGAGTGGTAGAACTTAAGGAGCGTGTAAACTTTCATTCGTCGTCATTAAAAGTTTCGAGTTTGAAGATTTGTGCCAACACTAATTAGCTAGACACTTATGAAAAATTCTTACGTCTCGGGTCTTAAATGCTGGCCAAATAAACGAGACCGATGATGGGATGTCCCCTCCCTAGTTCAATTTAAGTTTCTTCAATAAAAACCTCTCTCTTTGCCTAGATTCGTCCGCTTTTTGTTCGACGGTACTTATAGGTTCGTGAAATAAAGCGCTTTTTATTATATTTGACATCTTCCTCTTTTCCTTCATATTATTTACTCAGCCGAATTTATAACATTTTATTGCTTCCTCACCAAGTCTCGTTCAAGTGTAATAATTAGTCAAAGTTATTACGTATTCTATTTTTGAAAATGAACGTTAGAGATTTGATTTCGATTGGAATCGCTGGAATCAATAATGACACTACCCACGCTAGAATAAATACACTGAAAGGTGGAATCGAAAAAATACACGAAAAGACGGAAATTACTTAGGCAAAGAAAAATCTGATCAAAATTTTGGGGCTGTAAAACGCAATGAATAGCTACTCAGCCAGTGTCAGATTAAATAGATAGAGACATCGATAGAGAATTCATTTGCAGCTGCATAGTAATAACTCGTAATATGAAATGAATTTCAGGAAGTAAACAGTAGAGATGGTGTTTCGAGACTGTGGCGGTGTACGGTGCAGCGATTGTATAGTAAACCAAAGAGTTTAGTATACAAGCGAAAACATTTTTCTTTCTACTACTCTAACAATATTATTTTTGATTAAACTTTGTTATGTCGACACAATACTTAATCTTCCACTGTGTACTATATTTGGGACACCAGTCAGTGAAGGTGTGAAGACACACTTGACTTAAAGAGTGATTTCAAAGCTCTCAGCACACTTACAAGATTGTTTAAAGGCTGTTCTAATTCTATACCGACCTCTTTGTTTGGCTGTACAGTGCGGTTCGGAGTCACGAGTGCCTCATAACTCCAGGACGTGCCACGGATGCACTTCCTCGTGGAGCGCAAAAACTTTAATTGCACCGCGTGGTGGCGCCACGAAAATATTTCTATGGATCGCGTAAGCGTCCTCTATATTCTGAATTTGTGTTCTAGTTATAAAGAGTGTTTGTTATTCTGTGTTAGGGTGATTAGGTTATTTATGTTGGTTAGTCTCATAACATAAGAGGCACGGGCATAAATCTACATATATTGTTATTCAAGTTTTTGGTTAATCGCTATTGCCGTAGTTTTCTCTCATCATCGTTTTCGTAAGTTGGTATTTCCTTGAAATTATTATAATTAACATAACAGATACACTCGTGAAAAATGAACTAGTACCTATAGTCAGAAAATATCGTTATTATCGCAGTAGAGGATATTGTGTCCCATCCTTCCACCTAAAATCCTTTCTTGTTTTGTATAATGCCACTTATTACTTTGAATTTTTTTAATGCTCTAACTGCACCATACAAAGATGTCGGAAGAAAGTAAAAAATCTTAATTTAAAAGCACTGAACCACCATTTTCACGTTAAAATTCTCTTTTGTAACACAGCCGCATTTCAGGCGTTCCAATAGTCGTTAGCGCAAATGGTGCAATACCGAAATGCCGCAAGAAAACAATTTAGCGACGCGAGGGGCAGGGCAGGGCAAGCAGGGGTAGCAAAGAGCCAAGCAGGGGTATTTTAGAAGGTGCAAAAACACTCTGTGAATGCGACAGCTGACCATGTCAACAGGGCCGGACTAAGGGAATGCTGTTTATGCGTGACTCCGGAACATAATTTTCTCTATACATAACATCATAAAGTAAGTAAGATACGTGACAACTCAATTCTAGAAATCCTTTACCCGTCACATTACCTTGTAATTTCATAAAAATCTTTGTAACCATGGAGTAAAGACGGCCTCGTCAGGTCGGGACATGCTTGGAAAGAGGAAACGGAAAATTACATAAAAGGGAGACAATAATGATCTACAATGTAGCAATATAAAAAATATTCTTTCTATTCGCTCATTTTTTTTCGTTAATTTGGAGTAATAACATGAGGAGCTCGTGGCTAAGTAATAACAGCCGCACGGGTCGATCCATCAGGTTAAGCTACGCATTGGTCCGTGGATGTGTGACCATCTTTACATGCCGAGACTCCTTCGTGCCTCGGAAAGCACGTTAAGCCCTTAGTACCGGCTGTCATTCGTGGATCTTTGACAGTCGTTACGGGCCGTTAGAAGCCCGAAAGTCTGACAACCAGTCTTACCAAGGAGTATCGTTTTACCCAGTAACTGAGTTGTGGAGGTAAGATAGGCAGTCGCTCCATGTAGAATACTGGTATTCAGCTGCATCCGGTTAGACTGGAAGCCGTTCCCAATAGTTGGGAAAAGGCTAGGCAGATTGATTTGGAGTAATAACGTGTAGCATTTGAAAAATGCTATTATTCAAGGAAAATAATAATAATACGCTTCGTCCGTCGTGCTCACTTTCTGCTCTGAATAAGTGCTATGATAAGTAGTTGTTGCACATCATAATTTCCATAATCATAGTTCAAATCTAGATCAGTTTGATTCTTTATGTTATCGCTCACTGGATGCGAGATTGATATTATGCATAGGTGACTCGACCAGAATGTTTTTAGAATGGTCTGTAATTTACCTTAAATTCCTCTCAGTTCTTGACTGAAAACATAACAGGGAGACGCATTAATGAACGTTATTTTACACCAAACATGAAATGACTTGTTAGTTTAACCCAACACGGTAAGTTTTCCCTTTAAAATTACGAAAACCTGCCTTACCTACGCTTAACGAAGCGCTTATGACCGGGCCAATGATTTATTGTCGTTATATTTTCCATGTTATCGCGTATTACCTACATTCCGTGCCTGAACGTGGCCCAAACGACGGAGATTAATGGCTAAAGCAATTAAAGTAGTAAACAGAAGGTGCAGTGAGACGTCGGTGCAAACAAAATAGTGTGGGAATCCGACCAGCGCGCTTGTGGGGCGACTCAATGATATCACATATGGCATCCCCGTTGTGCTAGCCACGGAACCACGCTCCGATGTTCTTACGGTGGCTGGCTTACTGCCAGTTAGACGTCGACCGTTCCTTAGCGATATCTATTTCTAAGATACTTATTGGTGTTCGTAGGTAAATGGATTATGGAGAGCTTTGATAGAATCGAGCTTGGAAAGGAGAGCAGTTTTAAAAGATTAAGGATATAGAGTGCCTTACTTTTTATGAATTTATGGAAATGTTGTTTTTCTTAGGCACGTTACATAAATAAATAACATTCTTTTTTAGCCCTGAATTTATATAATTATACCTAGGTCATCAGCATCATCCAGAAAGAATGAAAAAATAACGTGTAACGGACACAGTTCGTAAAATACAAATTACAAAATAAAAAGTGAAAATGATGTTTAAAAAGGCTAGGCAGGTGATGATGACCTAGGCAATGTGAACGTCTTCGGTTCTGAATCGATCATCCAAGTTTTTTTTTTTTAGACCGATTTAGTGTCAAAGACAAGTGCAGTTTCAGTTGGACATCCACCAGCGCACTGCGTCACACTAGAACGTAAAATGGAAGCGGATGAAAGTAGGTAATTCCACTGGGGTTCAAACTACGTGTGTCGTGGTAAGACGATACTGTGTGCGCAAGGAAATAATCTTCCCGAGTAAACAAACAGTGCACTTTATTTGAACCGATGTGTACGTGCACCGACTTGTAGTACTGCGTAATCTATACAGGGTGGATTTTTGAGATGGGGCAGTAAGGGCAGCTACCTTAACCGTACAGAACAACGGTCTTACGAGACTGTCCTTAACTTTTGAGACATTTTGATCTGCATTCACAGATTTTGCAAAAATGTACGATCAGCAAGAAAATGGGCAGTTTTCACAAAAACTTTTTTTGATGCCAATCGATCTTGTTTCTTATAAGGATCAAAAAAATCTATTCGACCAACTGAGGTTTGAGTACTAGAAAAGTCAGAAATCGCAAAAAACTTTTCCCCTTTTCCGTAGGAAATGAGACTCCAACCGAAAGACTTCCACTGCTGGACATAGCCCATGAGACTCCAAAAAAAACGTACTGTCTTTGTGCTGCTTATAACGCTTATTTCTTTTAAAAGTTGTGTCTTAATTCTCAGCAAGGTCAATGTCGTAAAACGAGTACCTAAGTTGTCTGGTTTTTGTAGCAATCATAACGCCCATGCATCGACACTCCAAATTTTCTGATATCTTCATATCTATAACCGCCACTTGAAGATTTAAATTCACATGTAGGTATTTGATGGCCAGGTTGACTGAATTACCCCACTAACAGGTTTGGCTGTGAAAATTGAACATCTGTAGCACTTAGAAGCAACTGAAGTCATATAAAGCGCTACAAGGTTCTTTTGGCGCGTGGCCGAAATCGGAACTAACGCCGCCATCTTGTTTTTCAATATATTTCACAAAACGATGTGCACAAATGTTTACCAACAGCGCCCCCCTGCCAACATCATTCGAGCGCCAAAAGACCCTTGTAGCAGTGTACAAGTCACAGCCCATAAAATAAACAGTTGAACAACACATTAACGTAACCATAAACATTCTCACTGCTCAAAAGGAAACATAACAAAAAATCGGATCCGGTTCGCGAGTCGTCAGTATGTCCGGACGACGCGCTAATTTCCCTGTTACCCGGTTTGTGCCGCTACCGGACGTGTTAGGGATCGCGGCTGTATCCCCGTTTACCTGCCGGCTATACGAACCGTGGTACAAGAGCTTATACGCTGTTCTTATGTCATGTTGATTAACAGTTTTTTGTACCGACTACACAAAAAAGAAAGGTTATCAATTTGACATGTATGTATGAAATATTATTGGAACTTTATATGATAATCTGTTAGGGTTTCCAAACAAATAAACAATTTTTTATAGGTTTGTCCACCCATATCCGAAACTATTAATCGGATTGCGATCATTATTTTTATCGTCTTACATTTACTTCAACTGAGGGAACAGTACAAGTTTCATCAAAATCGGTTCAATAGTTTTCAAGATATGGACTAATACGTGTGAGACGGCCGGGCTTATTAATACGAGCTACTGATGTGGTGTCATAGGGAAACATCTCAAAACCTTAGACAAATTCGAGGGCACGTTAGAAAAAAAAAACCGGCCAAGTGCATGTCGGACCACGCACAATGAAGGGTTCCGTAGTTGGGATGAATTTATCCCAATAACAAACTTAACTAAGTTGGGAAACATGTTCTCCCATACATTGATATACGTCACGGTTAATTCTCCAACTGCAAATGTACTTACATTTTGTAATCGCAAAAAATATGGTTGTTTCAAAAGTTTCTTGGGATCTAACTCATCTATAGCAAGGCATTCAAGCGTTTTAACCCTACTCAACGCAACATAAGCTTGACCCTTTGCAAATAACCTTTTGCCTAAATTTACAACTGCAGTTTCAAGTGTTGTGCCCTATAACTTATGTATAGTTACAGCCTAACTAAGTATCAGCGGTAAGATGCGCCGTTCCACGTCACCGTAACTACGTTTAGCTTGAAACGTTACTGTGATTGGAGATATTCAATTTATCCTCAAATGCAATGCGGGGAACGAATGTGTTAGCTAAATTAATAGCAAAATAATTCGACTTTTTGGGTCAAATACGTGGGGTATTTGTATTTGTGAGTCGGCAACGCTAATTTTAATAATACATCTATGCTAATTTCTTACGAAATGTACGGAAAAAGATTTTTGAGATTTTTTACTTTCCTAGTGCTCAAACCTCAGTTATCCCAATAGAGGTTTTTGGTCCTTATAAGAAACAGGATCGATGCAGATTAAAATGTCTCAAAAAGTTAATGACAGTCTCCTAAGACCGTTTTCCTGCAGTTAAAACGATTGAGGTAACTGCCCTTACCGCCCCATCTCAAAAATCCACCCTGTATCCTACTGTTTAGTTAACCAAAAACATATCTGACTTTAGGTGAACGAAAACATCATGTAGAAAATTGGACGTGCTAACAATACTCGTTCCTTCTCTATCTGAAATGCGGTCTTGTCTTTGCCCTGCAGTAAAATAATGAAATGCTGTTTTTGATAATTATAAGAATAAAATCATTGCATAAATAGGTCCATTAGATTAATGAAGCGGACGAAGCATGCGAAGGCATAGGAAACGAAACGACGCTCACCATTCTTCGGTAGTAATTAAAGTTGTCCTACTGTGGAATACCGGAGATGTACCGGAGTCATTCAGCTTTTTTATTAAAATATATTTACATGGGTGCTACGAAGGTTTGGGACTGCATAGAGTTTGACTTTTTAGAATACCTAGTCTTGTTAGTTGTCTGAAGACATACATTCTAGCTGAAGATAATTATATCATCGAATGTAGGTTATGTTCTATTCAATCTTTTTCGTCAAGAAAGAGACGAGATAATTATCATTCCTTCATTATTATAAGCCATGATTAGCAAAATTAAAGTTGATGTCAGGAATTTAAATTGGTCTAAGGAGATTAAAAGAGCTACTGTAACCAATTTAAAAACCATAGAGGTATACAATGGTGCACAATAAGCATACTTATGATTACTTCTATTATTCATTTGTTCTCGGAAATGTATAGAAAACCGTGTCTGGTAGCGAGGTTAGATATGCAAGGATTCTGATTGTTAGCATTTGCCTAACTCACATACAAACATTATCTCACGGTCTGAGCTCAGTAAACAGAACTGAAATTGCCTCTAGGCTCACCTTAGGCCGTGAGAATAACGTATACGTATGATTCCTATTGACTCGGAAACCGTATAATTCCGTGTTGATTTCATAATAAACTTCTATTCTTTTCTAGAGTTCATCTAGTTGAAACAATTAACTATAAGCACTCAATTAATCACAGTTTTCCGCACTTTCAAGCAATCAGTTCACTGTACTGTGGTAACAGAGGTGATCATAGAAAAAACTGTTCTATATAAACGCACTGCTGAATAAAAAAAACACTGCTGTAAAAGCTTTATATAAAACCCCTCCACAGGAAAGTCGTAAGAGAATAACAGTCATAAAACAGCATAGAAAAAAACCCAAAGAGTTATGAACTCCATTGAAGTTAGTCGGAATACTACGAGTACAAGTGTTCGCACGTTCAAAGAGGAATGAACACTAAACTGCATTATTGGCCCGCTATAAAAACGGGACATTGGTCGGAGTTAATTTTTCGTGTGGTGCGGCACGTCCCGTTCGGATTTATATCCGGGCCGTGAGTCGCACACAAACGCCCCTCGATAAAAACGTGTTACTGACCGCCTGTAGCCTGTAATAGCGGAGTTTGCTTAGCGATGACTATCTGCATGATGGAGATGCCAGGTGGACGGCGGCTATCGGTAATTATTATTATGGGGCATTGTATTTCATTTCAAATTATCGTTTTAATAAACTTACGAGAAATAACTACAATATACGTTGAAAAAGGACTTTTCAAGATCTTTTAAAAGAAAAAAAATAACAGTTCTCAATGTTTTTTTTCATAAAATACAAAATATAATAAACCTTGTTTTTTAAATAAACAGCCCGTGCTCTCCGTTTCAATTTTCTTTAAAATATATTCGGGTCATGAATTAAACAACAAGCTTTGATGTTTTCAGAACAATTTAAAAGAGCGTAAACGTCTTCCCCGTCGAGTAGTGCGTCAGTAATGAAGTTAGACAGTTATGTTCTGACGGAAAGGCTCCCTTTTACAGCCCAAGCGTTTACGGGCACTAAACCTGACTTCCACTTAACGACTGCTAAACGATTCTCAACTGTGCTCGCTCCAATAATGTGCACCAACAGTCTTTATTGTGTTCGATTCTAGCATAAAAATATGTTGAGGTTCCTTCACGTTCGAATTTTAAAATTGTTCAAGTAGTGTCAAGTTTGTGTAGCGATTGGATGAGAGCTGTTTCTTGGTATTTGATTTGTATTCAAGCCCATTTCATGAAACAAATATAGAATCATAAATTCCTTTGATTTTCCTACTACGCTACTTATTTAATTTACCTGAGTAAGTATCGTGTTTTCTTTAAATATTCTGAGTAATGTTAAGTTTATTTGCTTGATTCTCGTATCTCAGATGATTATTGAGTGTGTTTTGATAAAACATTATTTCTTAATATTTCAGAGCGATTTATCAAAATAGTTTTCATAAATTGCAGTCGCGAAGATGAAGCGTTGGGCCGAACGAAGTGGAAAGAGCAAATAAGGAAAGCAGACCCCACCAGGGGAATAATAATTCTCTGGAGACAGAAAAGGGAAGACAGAGAGATTACGTATGGTTTAACTTACGATATAATTTGCTCAATAAAATAATACTCGGGGCCAGATAATATCGTAAATTTCTTCTATCTCTGAGCATTTTAGATTAAGTTTTCGATTGGACAAGACCGTTTATGTTCCTAGGAAGATTACTTTGGGCTAAGTTTAGACGTAGGTACGAGTCGTAGTTGAAGACCGTCGTACTAAAGTTCTGGATGCTATCGTACTGTTAAATTACGGCGGATTGGTAGTTAACGTGATAGTGATCGATCATTTCGGTTGAATGACGGTAATGAGTAGGTTTCGGGGATGGACTCGTTCAGTTACTGAAGTGAGGGATGAATGATAATAGCCTGTGTACTTGCTATGATATAGACATGCTCATTTAAATTTCATTCGTAGCATATTAGGGTATTTTTAGGATTCCGTGGAAAAAACGATCACTTCGTGTCCATCTGCTTGTCTGTCAGTCTGTCAAGACCTTTCTTCTGAAGAACGCATGGAGGAGGTATCAAGTTGAAATTATTAATTTATATCAAATACGTAGGTCTCTTTGAGTTCTAAAAATTCAAGCTTCTAAGTAAACGGAATATAAAAATACGGCCATTTATGTGACATATTTGGATTCTCGCAAATAAATCAAAACCTATTGGGTACTTCCAGACCTAGAATCATTGGGCACGCCACAATTGTGGCGATAAGTCCCCTCTTTGAGGAGTGGCTAGAGAGGCGCCACGGCGTCCTCACCTTCCGCCTGACGCAGGTCCTCACCGGACATGGTTGTTTCGGGAGGTTCCTGTTCAGGATAAAGCGGGAGGAAACGCCCGGGTGTCACCACTGTGTGGATCGCCCGGAGGACACGGTGGAGCATACGGTGGAGGTCTGCCCAGCTTGGGCGGAGCACCGCCGTGTCCTCACGGAGGCGATCGGCGGCGGCGATCTCTCGCGTCCGTCACCTCCTTCTGCGAAGCAGTAATGCTCGCGAAGGAGGAGGCGGAGCGCGCGAGGGAGAGGCAAAATGCGCCCCCTCGCGCCCCTAGTCGCCGCAGGAGACGCCCCGGGCGTCGGGAGTCGCGAGCCGACTTCCGGCCACCGTAGGCGCGGGCTTGCGGACGGTGAGCAATGGGTAGCTCGCCGTCCGATAGGGACCAGGCCCGGGTCGACGGCGCGTTGTGTTCCACGCGCGCCTCAAAGAGATGTCAGCACCAACTGACGGGGTCCGGAAGGGCCAATGCCTGCCGGGGTTGCGGGTTTGTCTGAAAGGGATATCGCGACCTCGGCACACAGGCAACGGAAGGAACACGGGTGGGTTTTAGTCAGTAAAAGTCTGACACGCCCTCCCGCTCCACCCAGAGCGGGAGAAGTTATTCGATAATTTCCCATCCTCAAAAAAAAAAAAAAAAGGCCTAGAATCATGAAGCAAGGTCTCACAGAACAAGTAAAGGAAAAGTCCGAAAATCGTTAATTTGTAGTTTTATCACATAAAAAAGATTTGTTGCGATTACAAACTTACATTCGCAGTTGGAGAATTGACTGTGGCGTATAGCGATGTATGGGAGAATATGTTTTTCAACTACGATCTTAAGTTTGTTTTTTCGCGATAAATTCATCCCAAATACGGAACCCTTCAGTGCGTGTTTCGACACGCACTTGGCCGGTTTTTTTTTTCGGAAACTGCACGCACACAAAACGTTGTTGTAACTTACAAAAAAAAAAAATAGAAATAAAATCCTATATTATAAGGTTGCACTGACAAAAAACTTAACAAATTAATTAATCTAAACTAAAATAAAATCAAAACAAACTATGACACAACAAGATATAAACAAATTATTTGCAAAACAAACCAAATTAAACTAAAGTAGACAAAACCAGGTAATACAATAAAAAGTAATAAGTAGCCCAAATTCACCCAGTGAGACAACGCGGGGCTAAGAAACTCAGTGTTCGGATTCAGACTTCAGATTCTTACATATCCTTTAGATGTCCTCTTTCTATATATTTAACTTGCTTACACTTAGAGCTAAGCCTAATCGCCTGTCATCCATCCAACAAAACAGTTAATACAACGTTACATAAAAAGGAATAACATTTTATCGATCTTGTCTGCCAGAAGCTTCTCCATTATTATTCCCGTGGAAAACCGCTCCTTACCCGGGGCATGGTCCCGAGGGAACCGGTGTCCGGCTCTGGGTACTTGCATGGACCTGGATACACGATACCGTCGTCTTATTACCATTGTATAAAGAGACAGAGAAGGTCCTTTGCTAATAAAAGGGAATTTCGAATTTGGCGCATCACTAGTTGTTACGACGTTAGGTTACGCGTTCTTGAATAATGTAATTGCAGAATTATATGAACGCGATCAGCATTTCTAAAACGCGTTCAAGACCTGTCAGTGTCAAAATTGTTATGGAATATTGTACACTGACAGCTCTTGAACGCGTTTAGATATGCTGAACGCGTTCAATTTCATAGGTGAAATCTGCACTTAGGTTGCGCAAATTGTCGATTGTGTTTTGTTTTTAACAAGTGTCTATTTCGTCTCGCTAGTAAGTATTATTCTTGCAAACTAGTTTTGTTTGACTTTCTCTTAGTCTGTCAAGATGAATTTTGGGTGTCTCTCCGTGAGGATAAAATAGGTCTTCTGGTAACCTTCTTGTTTTGCGGTCTTACGTTTTACGATAGTAGCTATCTTTATTGCAATGTAGCTAGCTATAATTTGATTTTTGCGATATTGCTCTAAGAGGTATCGTGACTGTACTTGGGGAGTGGGCAATGAAATGTCAGTATGCGGGGCGAATTCTTACCTACTAAGGTGTATTTCTTGGTCTTGGAATGTGTCATGTCACGTCTGTCTTATTTCCTACAAATGTATGTCATATAATCATTAAGTTCTCTGCTAGTGTTGTGCACTTCTGAATGTGACATATTCACAATACCTATAACTGCAGTGCTATTCTGTAACCATCTCACCGTGAAAACTTAGGTGAAGTGAGCGTGGAGTGAGCTGTCATTCCACAGGGATTGACACTATTGACAGCTCACTTCACCTAAGTTTTCACGGTGAGATGTTTACAGAATAGCATGGCTGTATGTTTTTTTTTTATGTATATGTTTTAGCGAGTAAGTCGTTGAGGTGCCATATCAATAAATAAATAAATAAATTGTGCCATGAATACTCATGAACTACGGTTGCTGCAACACATCGGGGATAAATTTTCCTGCCTCGTTCATTCCAAAATATATTTTTAAGAACAAGTAACTCAACTCCACTCACTCAACTCCAAAGACACTGCAGTGACTATATATGTATATATAATCGGGTTTTATTAAATGCTAATTGAAACCAACTGCGTAGGCATTGCAAAACAGAAAAATTGAGATCTCGAATTATCTTCAAATCCAATAAGAACTGAAGTCGACAAGCCCTTAACAGTTCAATACCCCATAGAAATGAGCAAACAGAAGTATTCGTAAAAAAAAACCTCGATTTCGTTCCTAAATTCAATACGAACGGGGTAAAACAAAATCACGAGGCGAGAGTTGCCAATTGGGGAGTGTTTGTCGTATTGGTGCGGAGTGTGTACGCCGGCCGTCGTGATCTGCACTCGAATGCATCGAAAGGGATGCACAATGCATACAAAGTGAACTGCGGATTCACTCAGTCGTGATTTTTCCTTCCTTCGGTATATCCTGCCTCAGATTGTTACGGAGGCTGCGACAAAGACTGATTCATTCGAAGATTTGTGTAGACGAGAATGTGTTGGCATGTCTGCAGTCCACTTTGGATTAATGTTTTTTGGCAAATGGATAGCGCGCAAGTGGTTTTCGTTCTTTTAAAATTATGCCTTTGTTTGAGTGACTACAACCAAACAATATTTGCTACCAACGCTTTAAAATGTAGTCTATATTTAGGTATACAAAATGAACGAAGGCAAATGACAAATTATTAATCTCAAAAAAAAAAAAAAAATTTAATCATCTAACTTTTTTTTTTCTTTAAAATTTTAACTTAAGTATAAGTAATACACCTAAAATTGCACTTTTTGAATTTATATATTTCTAAGTCGTCCGTTCGCATGTTTTAAAGTTATCCTACTTATCCAGGGAAATCTATTCCTAGCCATACAATACTGTAACACACATACTCTGTAACATACGTTAATGTATCGCTGTTGGTTGCCTAAATAGAGAAAAAATATATATATAAAAAAAAAGCTTTTAAAATAATTGTTCTAGAAAATCTTAATTGGTAAAGTGTTGTGAAACTTGACCGGCGCTTTACTGCTCATAGATTAAACTTTTCTTCGACAGCTCACTTAGCACGGTTGAAACTGCTTTCAGTTAAAATGTTATCGCTAAGTTCTAACTTATGTTAAGCAAAAAATCGCACACTTCATTTTAGTTTCATATAAAACTTGCTCTGGTTAACAAGTTCGATAAAAATATTTAATATTTTTATTGCATTTTTAAAACAACGGTCCACTCAAGTCTTGCAGCAAAGGAAAAATCACTGTTAGGTAGTTGAAACAAAATTGTACGTACTAAAATATAGATTTATTTTGCTCATAAAATTATGTGCCATTTGTAATTTAAAATAATCTCTTGAAAATTTGTGAGGTACGAAACACGTGTCCACTCTTTTAATTAAATAGTCAAATCACGAGAGAAATGTCGCTAAATAAAGTTGTAAAAATATTTGCTCATTTCCTAATTAGCAATCTATGTTAACCAGAGCACTCCATTTTATTTACAAAATAGAACTGAGTTAAAAAGCGACTGCATTTGATGTCCCATTTATGCCAGTTACCGTTGAAATAAATGACTTTATAGATTGGCCCACTTTCCGCTTTTTACGACGACTCTAGATTGTCTTTGACTTTTGCATTTTATTTCTTACCAGGTGCATTTATATTTCCATTTCCCATTGTAATTAAATTGTACAAGTTTGCTGAAGTTAAGAGTTCTTCGTTATCTTGAAGTTTCGTCGCTATATTTTTTCTCGGACTGCAGAAATTATGTCGGGGATTATAAAGATGATCTTAGTTATAAACTGTGTAGAGTTTGTTAAATTGTGTTGTAGTTATTTTAATTGTTTGATTGTTCAGAAGAATATCTTATAAACTCAATTTTACTTAACTGAGGAAATATGGACTGGAAATAAATGTTGTATTTACCTATAATCAAAGTCAATACTAGATAGTATGAATCTTTCGAAATTATATCATATCGATACAGCGTGACAAGAGGCCTTTGTCCAGCTCCTGCAGTGAGTGAGACTGATGTTATCGATAATTTAGCAATGTTGAGTTTAGTAATATACTGCTCCAGTTTTTTTACGTTTGTAAGTGTAGAGGATGAGGCAATAAAAAAACTACAGGCAATATCTGTCAACACTATGCACATTTGGTTTGTCAATTGACAAACAAACCTTACTTCATATCTATCGTTTGGGTCACTGTGTTAAAAGCATGCAATTTGATGCAATCTAATTCCTCGAAGCAGTTATCATGGTGAAAATCTTAAATTCCGAATTGCATGCAATTTTAGGAGTAGCATTGTATTTCGAGCAGCGATGCAACGTGTTCATGATACGTAGCAATTACCTTACCAAGTGATTCTAAAAGCTTTTTTTTTTTTTCTTTACAAAAAAATAATAATATTAGGTAGGTATTGACCGTGACTTGGTCCGTGTGTTTGTTTTTGTAACTTAATGTAAGTATTATTTCATTGGAACCTCAAAACCATTGGAAGATCGAGACGGTTTTGGACAACTTTAGTGCAACAATTGTTATTACAAATAGTGCCATCTACGAAGAGGCACCCAACTCCGCGATTATTGTACTGTAAACTGTACTTTAGTATGGAGCAGAGCGTGTAGAGTGGGGCGCGTCTTCGTTGATGGTACGTGGATCTATTATGCTGGAGCCTAGTAAGAAAATGTATGCTATATATCTGTTGAAGCTATAAATTTAAGACTAGAAATAATAGTACTTAGTAAAACCTCAAAAGTTATGAAAATATTAAGATTAAGAATGACAAAGTCACGACAAATTTTGAGGGTTATACTTCTGTCCAAAAGCACAGACAGATGCAACGTAATGGTAAAGGTTTTCAAGTCTTTCTGCATTTAAAAAATACAGAGTTAGTTGTAGTCAGGCGTTTTAAATGAAAATGTTTATTTTTTATTAAATACATAATTTATTATAATAAACACAGTTCATTCTATGATGTTGCTTCATTTCAACACTTATGACTGTTTGCTTCACGCTAGTTAACTCAATTCATTATTGTAAAATGTTCACACATTTTAAATAAAGTTTGTTGCGTACTCTCGTTTTGCAACTAATCTTTTAAAATAATAGCATTGTTGTTAATTTGATTTGATTGACCTTACATACTTTATTTCTTTCATAAGACTATGCGTCACTTTGTGCATTCTTGAATTGAATTCTTTCTAAGATGGTTGTACATTTGAGATATCTGCCGGTCGATTCTGTAAAAATATCACAGGTCACTTCACGCTCACTTCACCTAAGTTTCAACATAGGTGAAGTGAGCGTGAAGTGAGCTGTCAATAGTGTTAATCCCTAGTATCCTGCCGGTCGATTTGTGACAGTGACAGCTCACTTCACCTAAGTTTCACGTTGATATTTTTACAGAATCGACCGACAGTTCTTGACGTCGGCGTGTGTGTATGATGTATGAAAGTAAAGGGTGCAAAAGAACTATGTAAGGATTGTAGCAGGTGATGTAGTTTCTACCTAACCCCATAAGAAGAAGGCATGAGTTTATGTATGTATTATTTCAAATTTCCTTTAAATACATATAGTTTACCAAATTATTGTCATTCAGTGCTATTAGGAATTTGCAAGCTATTCAAAGTTAATAAATCAAGTCAACAAACATATTATTTATGTTTTAGACACTGAATTCAATGATAAATGTTATTTTAACAATCTCGTGATTTAAGACAATGTGACTGCCGCGGTCAATTTTACAAATTGATCGGCAATTGTGTTTTCAACAACGAAATGGCGTCGAAATTGTTTTCGAATAACATGCGATTGCATCATTGTTCTATTGTGGTTGGATCGGATATAAAACAATGCAATTATTCCTCCAATATTACACCAGTACAAATTGTTAGGTCAATGTAGATTCAATAATTGATACCTTATAGTTTCGAAATT